>CM042431.1:33769589-35147089 GCA_023631565.1 Gymnocephalus cernua
ACACACACACACACACACACACACACACACACACACACACACACACACACACACACACACACACACACACACACACACACACACACACACACACACACACACACACACACACACACACACACACACACACACACACACACACACACACACACACACACACACACACACACACACACACACACACACGGCCCAGTGAATGTGAAGAAAGCATGAGGTCTGGAGAGGCTTTAGACCCGTCGGGGATTATGTGTTTGCATGGTGATGCCATGGGTAACAAACACACATCTCAACGTCCCGTATCCAAGCTCCCACTGGTCCTCTGCCAGTCCTCTACAGGTCCTGCCCATGTTGCTGGTATTGTCTTCTGCTCAAATAACTATCCTACTCTTACATTTTGTCAGGATTTATTTTAAAAAAAAACTATCTTTTTCCAAGAAAAACCTGGCAAATTGTCACGTTCTTTTTTTTTTTGTAAATATAATTTTGATTTAAAATGAGCATATTTGTGCTATATTGGACTTTTTGAGGAAACCTGTTCTTTTCCCCATGTTTTTCTCAGTTTTTTTTTGTCATTCTGCAACCCACTTATCTTCTTAGCTGAGAGGCCCTGCACCTCTGTTTGCACTGTAAACCCTGACAGCTATTGTCAGCTGTTGTCTCTTGTCATCTGAGTTAAGCCCTGGTCATTAAGTAGTAGCAGATATCTGCTCTAATTGTGCAGCTCATTTTAACAAGCTCTTTCTACCACAGTTAACCCTATCTCTACAGTTGGCTTGTGAGCTAAAACCTGAGGCTTTGACTTAGCCACTTACACCAGTTGCTGCATGCTTCCATGTCATTACATTAAAGTATCCCTGCAACATAAGCCTTAAGAGGTTTAGGGACCTATTTCATTTCTACATCGTCATTGTTATGCCCTCCAGCTGAGCATCAAAATCTAGTTCTTACAGGGGGAAAGAAACAGAAAGAGACTGAATTTTCATAATGCGATGCGTCATTTGATTTTCAAGGCTACTTCATGTTATTGAGTTGTTAATGAGCTTGGCAACAGCAGCCAAATTGCAGCACACAAAGTTATTTACAGCAGATATAAACAGAGACCAAGTCACTGCCTCTCGCTTTGATCCACACTGCTCATGTGACACCGCTTTGAAAATAAATGATAGCTGCTATATACAGCACAGTATTTGTTGTTTGCAGTAATCGCCCCAATCAGGCAGGTTAAACAAGTCCTCAGTTGCACCCGAGCCGTTCCCTCAATGTACACCTACCGTTTAAGACAAACTATTGTGGCGTCTTGCGCTGTGTAAATAAGCCGACTACAGTATAACCAATATACTGAGGTGTACTGTGTTTCTCAATGCACCATCAGCGCTTCTGGCTTTCTGTGCATGGGTGAACTCATACTATGGATGCGAATGTAAGTTGAAAGCAAATGCTTTGAACTCGGTTTTCCCTATGTGGAAGTTTGAAAGAACAGAACGGCCTCTGTTGAGTTAAGCTTGGGTCTTAAACCGATTAAACAACCTCAAGTGGACCCCTCATTCCGTAAGCAACCCTGTTTAAGGTACTATGCAATCTGGGATCAAGCATTATGGCTTAAACTGCACACTGCAATCGCTGGTCTCCAAGATAAGCTCAACATGTTTTCCATTACATTTCAGCCATTTTGTTGACACACACTTACCCCTGCATAGTGAGCATACCCAAATATAAGATAAGATAGACTTTATTAATCCCGCACTGCGGAAATTACTGTGCTATGTTGGAGGTCGCTGGGTTTATTTGGTTTTGAAGCAGCTGAGCCAATGAACTGTCACACCCAATTTGAACTGGTTGTGCACGTGCTAGGTGAAACTTGTCAACAGTCGTGACAAACTATTTCTTCAGTTAGTAGCAGTTAAAACATGCCACTGCAAACCTTTCACTAGAGCTAGGTGTCTTAGATGGAAAAAAGCTGTGTAAACCCCATTATACTGATTACAACCGTGGTTTAACAAGCATTATTATATCCTGAATGCATCAAACGTGTAGATTAGTCAAGGTCTAAAGCCTAAAATACATTATTGAGAAAGATCAACTGTGCTTCTCTTGGTAGGTCTTATAAAAAGAACTAGTTTTACATACAACAGAGTGAAATGTACTGTACCGTGCTAAAATCAGAGCTGTAATTTTAGTTCCTGGAACCACAACACAAAACATCCACCTCTTACTGGAGGAATGCTGTCCACACTTTTACTGCAATTTGCACGCTCTTAGAAAGAGTCTTTCAGAAAGTGCAAGTAATTTTGAACAGATGCTTATGTCCAGTTTGGACAAGCATGTACAGTATGTGCGTGAGTCTTTAGTTAGTGGCCAGAATTAGTTTAGCAGTTTCTGTATCAGATTTAGGGTAAGAAACTGGCTTTATGTGTCAGTTATTTTATTTCACACACTCATATGGAGTTGTAAAATTTGAGACACTGTTTGAGATTAGATAGGTTGAGATAGGTTAATAATTCAATATTTCTTGTATTCTATAGATCCAGTCCTGTGCAACAATACTACACATTGCAGCTCCAAGTTGTCCCACAGAAATTAGTTAAAACACCACAGTAGTCTCAACATAAACAGACCTTTCACAGTCTGGCAGTATTAATTGCCGGGCAACTGTATTGTAAAGCATTACATCAGTACAGGAGTTGTTATTTTTATGGTCCCTTAGTGCTACCACTAGAAGGTTTCTTTCCACTAACCGTGCAGCTTCATGGGACAAACAAAAAAGGCACAAGCAGATCACCTGCTAGACACCTGACTGTATTACGTGGCACACTCAGATACTCTGCCACACCAGTTACACTGGTAATAGATATTATTGATTTGTGATTTGCAGATCGTTGCAGGAATTGTTCAGTAATTAAACGTAATTCACCTTAGTTGACTTTCCCTCATCGATGCATGTTCTACTCTGCGTCAGTTAGGCAGCCTGGTGATTTCATGCAACCCCCTGGATGCTTTTTGCCCCGTTCATCAAAACAAACTGACATCTATTGACATAGTTGGTGTCGAAATTGGTGTCTCTCAATCTCTCTTTTACGATGGATTTCTCCCTGTATGAATGGTAAAGGTTGGCACAAAATGACATCTCTAGAAAGAAACCCTTGTTCTTTGTTTTTTTAAGAAGGTCCAAACATCAAAACATGGCTTTTGCTAAAGATATGTTTTACCCAATGAAACATTTTCTGCTAAAACACGCTGGAAAACGTCTTAGCATGACAATGTTTTAGAAGCACAATTTCTGAGAATAAAACAACCCACACAAAAACAAAGAAAAAGCAGCATCAACAGGGTGCAAATGTGGATTCCCCCCTTCAAAATGGGAAACGGAATCAGGAAGCTCTGGACAAACTTGCACCACACGCACACAAGATGATGATGCACTTCTGAGAAAAACTCAAGCGCGCGAGGTTGAGTATTAGACACAAATGAGCAAATCCGACAAGATGGAAAACGAACAGATACAGAAGAAAGAGACAAGATGAATGCAACAATACCGCCATTATCTAACATTTCATAATTATCAAAATGTCCCTGAGTGGCCTTGAGTGCTAGCTACAGAGAGACAGACTGGTTTCCCATTATGCCACTGTGCCACCTCACCAGCTGGGTGGGAGCGGCCTACTTCAGCACAGCAGTACATTAAGCGTATGTACTTGGAGGAAAGAAAGTGTCTTTTCTGACACATCAAACATGTCTAAGATTCTAACAGGCTTCAATCACTAGAGCCATGACTGGGCGGTCTACAAACAAAGAGCAAACTTGACAGCGTTACTCGAGCTGCACTGAACGGCCCACTGTCCTTTCCTTAAAGCTGGCTGTCAGTGAAGCTCTTCTTTCATCGACTAACTGTCTCTCTGCAGGAGGCTTTGAGGAGAGGCCAGGCTTTAGGAGACACACTGGCTGATTGTCTCTCTCCCACCCTGTCTCCATCTTTCTCTGATAGCTGAGCCCTTCCAATAGATGATATCATCCCTCTCCGTGCATGCCACAGTGTGCTGGAGACGTGTGTGTGTGCACCTGTGCAATGGTTGTGATACACAGAAAACATACTGTGCATCACACTTTGGGAAACTGCTAATTCTAGCGGGGGTAGACCACAAAACAGACCGAAAATCTGTCCTGAAAGGCCGGTGGCAGCATGAAGAGGTACCCTGCTGGAACTGGGTCACCGTGCTAAAATGAAATGAGGCTGATCGTTTATAGATAGAGTGTGTGTGTGTGTGTGTGTGTGTGTGTGTGTGTGTGTGTGTGTGTGTGTGTGTGTGTGTGTGTGTGTGTGTGTGTGTGTGTGTGTGTGTGTGTGTGTGTGTGTCAGATGCTGCTGTTGACCTGCAGGTGTTTTCTAGGCCCGCGGCACTGACTGACAGGTGGCACCGGACAATTAAGACACAGCTACGCATTTACCGTTGATGGACAATTAAAAGAAATGTTTGTGACTTACCTCAGTGCTACACGGACTGAGCTATCGTCCTGCCCCGAAGTCATGATTCCTTATACAATACTCGATTGAAAAAGAACAAAAAAACGTATTTATCTGTTTTTGGTTCCTTGCCCTGGCAAAAGAGTGAGAAAAAAACTGTGCACTCCCGGGCAGGAGAGCGGACCGAGCAACGGAGCTGTTCACTTCGACTTCAGCGCCGCCATTGCAAAACAAACAAAAAATATCTTAACGGTGTTTTTAACCATGACATCAGCGCGGGGAGGTGAGGCGGTGTGTCTGCATGTCGCGTCTACGTGCACCGCATCTCTGCGCAGTTCGGCCCGGACACTTCAGCTCCGGCTCGAGCCCACATGCAGACTGCCGCCGCTGCTGCTAGGTGAGCCACTGCCGCGCGCGTATACGTAAGCGCACACACACACATACAAAATTGCACACACACGCGCAGCCGTACCTCTCTTGCTGCTGCCCGTTTACGCACTTGGGAGGGAGCCGCAATGCGTCAGCAAGCCACGCCCTCTCCGGGGAAAACGCCTGCGATATGACGTCGTAACAAGGGTGTTTATTCACATTTTTGTATAAAATCGGAAATACACTTTAATTTTTGTAAGTATTTAAATGCGTAATCACGTGATTTAGGTGATCAACCTAAACAATTATAAATTTGATTACACTATATCAGGTAAATTCCTCATATATCAATCAAAATGTTGATTTAAGTGTCTAAAACATATGAAAAGTGTACTTCCAAATGTAACATAAAGTCTCTGCAGCACTTTTGGGTTTTTATTTTAATTAATTTGTTTAGAAATTTATTTTGTATTATTGCTTTTTTTCAAACTTTATTTTAATATTATCATTTTTGTCATTTCCTTTATTGTGATATTGATATGAAATTCCCCTTTTGTTCCAGCTGTGATGTCAGATTTTTTTTCTTATTGTAATTGATCAAAATGACTACATTATCTTATCGTAATCTCTACAAAATCTTATGTCATGTTTTTAACTAATGATTTTTTTGTACATGCATTGTCATCAACCAATCAATCAATCATATTGTATTTAAAGTGTAAAATCACCATTAAACATGGTCTTAGTGCACTTTACAATTAAAGGAACACATAAATAACAGACAACAAAACAAGTGAACAGCATTAAAGCAGTAATAATAAACAATACAAATTAGTCATCAACTAATCAAACATGTTTCAATATTGGGGGTAGGTTTTTTTTAATCAGTCTGATAAAGTTAGTTTTATTTGGCATGAAGACATACAAACATATCCTGCCATTTGTGTAATACTTTCATGATGAGGTAAGTATCTCTAAAACACCAACATGGATCTACCGGAATTTGTTACTATAAAAACTTACAAACTTACAAACTACATAGACAATTTACAAGATACATATTGCATAAACATATTCAAATTAGAATAAAAGTATTGTATATGAAGTCCATATGAAACATTAAAAAGCTATGCATGTGAAATACATACCTGCAGGTTAGTGCAATCTATAAAGTAATGGTCTGTATACAGTAAATTATGCTAGTTCACTACTTACTTATGGGAACTTTTAGTGCCACCCAGTGGACATGAACCATCATGACACTGTGTGTGAGCACTAAGTGGTGGAACAGTGGGTACACTACAACAAGAACAGGGACCGTATATAATTTATACATAACCTGACCATAATTGAGAAAGTTTCTTAGGTGCTGATGCATAATGTCTTTTTGATTACATACAGGATTTAAAGGACACTTTAAAGAGAATGGTGTCTCCCTTCAGAGGGCCCAGTTGACACCCACTGCAGGGCTTATTGATAGGTCAACATTGAACATGAAACACTTAACATCATTTAACATGAATACTGGGCTTCTACTGTGTAATTGTTAGCACATGTATCTTGTTGCTCTGCAGAAATACCTTGATATATTTAAAATTGGGCAGTGTATATTACACTCAATCTAATCTGAACATAATGTAACATCTACATGGGCAAAACTGCTGGACATGACTTATCAACACAAAAGCAACAATATAAAAATGAATGAAATGTTTTAAAGACTTGGACATCCTTACTTAAATATACTGGTCAAAGACAAGGAAATATTGTTTTAAAAGAAATCATAGCTTGCAATAATGGAATTTAGATAGAGATTTAGATATTTAGTTTCTGGGGCCACTGTGTATTGTTTGTCTGTCCGTGTTGGTGTTTATGTTTTAAAAAGCATAATGAAAATACTGTTATAAAAGAAACTACACCACAGTAAAGCTGTAATAACACCATGAATACAGGAATCCCGTTACAAGCCTATCAAGTTACCGGGACAGGGAAGGCATGGAAACTACAGGCTCACTAATGACTAGACCCATGTCAGTGCATATTATAGTTAAGCCAAGCCAAAGACTGCATGCTGGCTGCTCTACAGAGACTAGAAATCTGACTAAGTTTTTGAAAGACCGTTTGAAAATGTATACCCAAATTAGCTTAACTTCACAAAACAGAAATTAACCCAAATAATATGACTTTTGAGTCAAAACTTTAAGTTTTTCTCCCATTCGTTGCTAACCTGCACTGTGTGGGTTAGGGTCTCTGTGTGGTCAGAAATACCATCCCAGCCTGAGTTAGTTATCAGCTCATAACTTGATGATGTGTTGATGACTTTTGAAATGTAAACACTTTACGTTTTGCAAAATAAATGCAATGTCTGAAATTGCTTCAAAGTGTGTATATTTATTTCCCAAAGATCACAGAACATGATCAGAAACATGGAATGTAATTGTACATACAGCATGAGCATGAAATGAAACCGTACAAACATGAACACATCTCATTTGTCATGAGGTCAAATGGATCTATTGCCTATAAACTTGGTTTTCCTTTTCATAAAGCTCGCCATTACTGTCCACCCGACAATAAATTAACTTCATAAGTGTACAAAATGTCTGTGTCAGTATTTTTAATACATGTACAATTTCCAATACAAAATGCAATACTTTTTCACTTTTAAGTTCTTGCACAGGCTGGTGAGTTTTTAACAACTATATATATATACACAAATTTGACATTATGTGAAAGGATCACAGATCTGTAAACACAAAATATGTTTAGAAATATTGGAAGATTTTGTTCCCATAAATATTAATGTTTTTGTGCCATTTCTAAATATGTTACTCATCAGAAAACTTCAGTTTAGACATCCCCAGATGTCCGTACATTACTGAAAAAACATTTCTAGAAAATAATGATTGTTCTAAAATAAAACATTTAAAAAGGGAACACATCAGTTGCACAAACATGGCATGGCAATTTCTAGCTTGCAGTTTAATAAAAAACAAGACTGCATCAGAATTTGAAGAAATATTGTAGTTAGATTTTGAAGTGCAAATTGAAGCGTGCCTGTGTAAACAGGATGTTGTAAACAAAGGTGCTTTGCTATTAAGTTGTTCAGGGCTACTTGGTCACCATTATCTGAGCTGCAAAAACAAAGATATTAATCATTATAAGGGCATATTTGTAGGATAGCAGAAAAGTTATTAGCACCTTGATGCAGTACTTACAGTTATGTAGGCTATGGCACTGTCTGATCCCACTGCTCCATATTGTGCTGGGCTGAATTCCGAACCTTGCTAGAAAATTAAAGATTTGAGCAACTCGTTCTAGCACTCTGCCATATAAATATCTTTTTTTCTATTTGAAAAGACACCCTTTGTGCAAACAATAGCAGCAGTGCACAATCAACTTTTACACCAGTACAGATTAAAAGATTAATCCCATGTTAGTGATTTTAGCAGGAATGTGTTTTGAAAGAGTTCTACAGAATGTGTACGGATATGAAAAAGTCAAAATAAAGCAGAAATCAATGACAGTTTTTTCCTTCTCCATGTGTGGATCTGTAATCTTCATACATTTAAAACTACAGATCAGTAAGGCTAGAATACAAACGTATTATAGCGTGGTATCTAAATAAAAGTCTGAGAGTCCAGACAGAAGATGGATGCTAAACTGCAATCATGCAAAGAGTTCTTTACAAAATTCTACCAGCTGGGAAAACAAAAGTCATTCCCCAAAGTTTATATTTAATGTCCTTAAAAATACAGATCAGTTTGCTGCTGTAAACAATGACTTTCCATTAAAGTACCATAATCTGTTTGTGTCACATGATTTTTTTATGACATACTATAACTCTTCTGGGATAATCATTATCCCAGCAACACCGTTCCAATCAACCCTGCTCACCATAACCCTGGAAAGTCTTGCTCCAATATTTCCCGTTTATGATGACAGAGGGAATAAAGAATGCACAAAAGCAAAAATGAAAAGCAGACCAACTCCCAGGTGGAACAAAGGCAGACGAAAACAACAGAGATGTTGAGTGAGGGGAAAGTGCCACTTCTAGCCAATCACTGGAGAGCTTTTAGCTTGTGTTGGATTGCATCCAGCAGAAGGCAACATGAGTACCTCTCCTCCCCACATCAGCAAACCAAAGGACAGAGTGGAAAGAGACAATCTTCCCAGCCTAATCTACATCTGAAGCCTCATTGTCAGAGTGGAGGTGGTTGCTGCCTTTTACCCGGATGTAGTGGACGTGGCCTTTGTCACGGGGTGAAGAGGCTCCACAGGAGCAGAGCTGACCGGTGAACAGGTTATCGATGTCCTCCAGCTGCAGGCCCCGGGTCTCTGGGAGGCAACCCTGGACAAAGAGGATACCCAAAACAACCAGGCCGGTGTACATAAAGAACGCCCCTGGAAGAGAGATGAACATGTACATGTTTTTTTTATTATTATTATTATTTTTTTTTTACAGTTCATGATTCTGAGCTATGGCTTCCATTTGCATATGCATAATGTGGGACAACATTAAAATAAAAATGAAAAAAATCAATGGATAAATGTTGGTTGATAGGTTTGGGTTCATATGAGATTTAAGGTGACATGACTTCCACATCCACACAGGCAAACGGTGTTACAGAATTAAATTGGCGTCCAGCAGAATCACATCACAAAACAGATGACAATGTGCTACCTAAAAACTTGAAAATGAAAATGCAAACTGGGGTTTAGCATTTCAGTTCATTTAATGTCACAATGTCAAACTTTGTTAGATGAAAATGAAATGCCCCGAGCTGGTTTTGTGAACAACCCAACGATTTGCTCAATTTCAGGACATTTATTATTAGATTTTATTGTTTATTATTAAATCTGGACAATCGCTGTCTGATTGCAGTTTGAGCTTGTATCCGACCTGTCTCTGCTTTCTTTGAGCAAATCAATGTGAGAGCTAGTGAGGGTTTTCTTCCTTGAGGACACTTTGACAGAATGAATGGAACCTGTATTGCTGCATAGCTGGTGTTTCACACTGCTAACCAGGACTTCATCTCATCTCCCACGCCTGGTTATATAAGGAGTGAAAAAAACAAAAAACATTTTAGGATCATTCCCAGATGATTTCCCAGACAACATATTCTTAACCCTTGTATCGTCTTCCCGTCGACCATGCAACATTTTGTTTTTCTAGGTCAAAATTTAAATTAAAACCTTTTTTTGACATTTTGGTCGTCTTTTTCTACGCTTTTTTGGTGTTTTTCTCATTCTTTTTCTGATGTTTTTGAACTTTTTAGGGCATTTTTGTCAATGCTCTTTTACCAATTATTTTTTCAAATGCTATAAATTGTAATAAAACACCCAAATTCAATGAAAGTAGTGAACTGCTCATTTATTTTACTTGTGAAGAGCATTGTATGGAACCATCCATGTTATTGTTCTTTGACAATTTGTTTGAAAGAAACCCAAATTTCTGATATAGAAACTTTGAACATGGGTCAAATTTGACCCGAGGACAACAGGAGGGTTAAATAAAGAAATAGAGATATATCAGTAGCAGAACTGGAAGAAAACTGTACCAAGTGAACTGATTAACCAGGGGAATCTGTGTGAGCAACACAGAATAATGTATAGCTGAGTTTGAAATGAGAACAATACAATGATGGTTAAAACAATTTCAAAAACTGCAAAAATGGACCTATATTGATAAAAACAAACTCATGCTTTTCTGATAAAAATGCCTCACCTCACACGTAAAAGCAATTCATGATGCGACGTGTAATTACCATCATCTTACCGTAATAGGTCAGATACTCAGCGACATGAAGGAAGGTCAGAGACACCAGGACGTTGAAGATCCAGTTGACACCGGCTGAACAGGCGTTGCCGGTGCTGCGAGCCCACAGTGGGTAGATCTCGGAGTTCACTGTCCAAGGCATGGTGCCCATACCTACAGTTGAGGCCAAAATGATTAGCCCCCCAGGAATTATGGAAAATTTTCCTAAAATTCTTCCCAATGTTTGCAGCATTGATAAAACTTGATATAATCAAACATTCACCGGTGCTATTTAGTAGCTTTTGGTACATTTTGGAATATAAAATACATTTTTAGGCTTGCTTTATATCAAATATAGTGAAAAATGGGTGGTCAAAAATATTAGCCCCCATGTGAATGTTTGCCTTCAAAACACACCTAATTAACCAATCAGCTTTCAAACCACACCTGTGCAGTCAATTGGCTTCCTAACAACACCTGAGCATTCAATCAGCATAAAAGGACTCCAAGGAACAGGGCACTTGAACACATTATTGAGAGGGACTACTTTTACTCACCATGCCAAAGACAAAGGAAATCAGTCTTGAGCTCAGAAAGAAGATAGTGGAGGCTTATGATAAGGGGGAAGGCTATACTGTCATTTCCAAGCGTTTCACAGTGTCTAGAACCACTGTACGTTGCATCATTGCTAAGTACAAGGAGACAAACCTGGGCGGGGTCGTAAGTACAAGATTTCAAGAACTCTGGAGAGGAAAATAGTCAGAGATGTCAGCAAGAAGCCCCGGACATCTGCCAAGATGATTGTTGCTGACCTGGCCTCTTCTGGAGTTGATGTTTCAAGGAACACAGTTGTGAGGGCTCTTCATCGTGGTGGGCTTCAGGGCCATCGTCCCAGAAGAACCCCTTTACTCAAAGAGTGGCACATCACAGCCAGACTGAGGTATGCCCGTGAACATTCGAAAGGTAAAGATGAGTTTTGGAAGTCTGTGCTTTGGTCTGATGAGACTAAACTGGAACTGTATGGGCACATGGATGTTGCTTATGTTTGGCGAAGAAAGGGAGAGGTCTTCAACCCTAAGAACACAGTTCCCATAGTTAAACATGGTGGTGGGAGCATCATGCTGTGGGGCTTTTTTGCAGCCTCAGGCACAGGGAGCCTTGTTCGGGTGCATGGCAACATGAAAAAAGAAAATTATGTTGAAATTTTGAGGGATAATATGCAGAAATCTGCTCGTAGTCTATCCTTAGGTCGCCGCTGGGTCTTCCAACAACAAGTTCCTGAAGGATACCAAAACCAAGGTCCTGGAGTGGCCCTTCACAGAGCCCAGACCTCAATCCTATTGAGAATCTGTGGCAGGTGCTCAAAGTGAATGTCCATGCTCGGAAACCACGCAATTTGTACCAGCTGGAACTATTTGCAATGGAAGAATGTGCCAAAATCCCTCAGGAGACCTGTGCCAACCTAGTAAATAACTACTCAAGAGGTTGTTGTCAGTTGTGGCTCAGAAAGGATACACTACTGACTATTAATGGCCTGGGGGCTAATAATTTTGGACTTATCAATAAAATATCCTACTCAAACTTAGTGGACATTTTGTCTTTGTTATTTTGGAAACAAATACACTAATAAACACTTGTGGTCATTTACATGGAGAAACCAAGAGTTTTGTCTAATTTCATAAGGGGGGCTAATAATTTTGGCCTCAACTGTAACACACAGAGGCAATGCATTATGTTTTTCGTATTCTTTCATGATCATACACATAATAAATGGGTTAGGCATTTGTTAGAATGTTTTTTTTCACCATGTTTAGGGTCCAGTCAACCTGTTCTCACTCTGAAGTTGTAAAATACGTACGTCTGGACAGTGGCTGTCAGCGTCTGAAGAGACGAAAAAAGTGCCTTTCAGCGTGTTTGTAGAACGTACTGGGGAGAGCAGGAACTACACGGGGGTTTGAAGATGACGTAGTCGCGAGTAGTATGAAAGCCCGAAGGGCCGCGTAGGAAGGTTGGTCGGGGTGGTGGACGGGTCAAACACAGGACTTTCACCCAGGAGACCAGGGATTGTTTCCTGCCTGTAATGTTTCATAAACCCCGTTATTGTTTACCATCCCATTCTTCTTTTCCTAAACCCAACCCAGTTTTTTTTTCCTGAACCCAACCATCCCGTTCTTTTCAAGCCGAACCAGAGCCTGTCGCGGGGCCCGGCGAGGGGCTGCCAGCAAAGGGAAGAGGCAGGGGATACTCCCACACCGTGCAGGGGAGGAAATGCGCTTTTCCTCCCCTGCCTCTCCCCGTGAAATGCGCCCAGTGTTCCTCCGTTGCTCTCCCCGTGAAATGCAGAGAGGCAGGGGATCCTCCCACAACGTGCAGCGGACGCTAAAGGAGACTTTTAGTGTCAATAACAACATCAAAGGCACCTGACCAAGCGTCCGTATTTTACTAGATGGGAGTGAGAATGTGTTGGTCCAGTATAAACAAGCATGTATCAGCCAACAGGGTTTGTGTCACAGTGAAGTGAAAGGTGTGTGATTGTGTGGTTTTCTGAATTGTGAATGTATTGCATAAATATGACTTATTAATAAAAAAAATAAAAAAATGTCAACGGAAACTAGCTCAGAACAATCAGAGATGGTTTAGGTTGTAGTAAGAAAAAAAAAAAACACTACTTTGTAATTCATAGGTAGACTGTTGGATATGACAAGTTTGAAAGACAATGACAAAGTCGTTTCAGACCTGGAGCAAAGAATGCAAGGTAGAGGATGAGGCCCAGCAGGACGACCCAGGAGTACGATGTTGGACAGTAGTTGTAGGCCCAGATGGGGCTATCGGTTGCCTCTGTCTGGTTGGAACACCTGAATGAAAGAAACATGGCAAGGAATTGAAACCAACATTTCTCTAAAAGTTTTGCCGATTGACCTACTTCAAATCAATCTTGATAGTACAGAGAAAAAAAAATATGGTTTGCAGGCAATTCTGTATGCTGCATTTGATTTCTGTATTGTGAGTATCAAGTACAGTAGCACAAAGATGATGTGACTCCTTCAGCTTCAACTTTAAAGATGCTGAAAGCGAGTGAATTTGTCTTTCTTTGCTTTTATTAACTGCTATTTTTGATATTATGTCATGTGCAAAGCAATCTAACTGCAGTGCAGATCACAAGTGCTTCTACTGTAGGTATATTTTAAAGACATATCTGAAACAATGATAATTTTGTAATGACAGCCACATGGATGCTGGGAGTATGTACTGTCACACAACCACACAGAAAAAGCGGTGTCTGACCTTCCCCAGGCAGCGTCTTCTGTGGACACTTGATTGACAGGAACGCAGGAGGAGTCATACACTCCGGTGCCGTTTTCACGATAACAAAATCCGCAGTCCGGATCCAACATGCAGAATTCACAGGACCTGGAGGACAGAGCTGAATGTGAAACATCTAACTTACATACTCTCAAATACACACACGTCCACACAAGGATGCCACACTATTGACTGAGCAACAGACGAGCACACGTATCACTCTGTCAGCAGTGATAATAACGTCACTCGTGATAAGGTAGTAAAGCTGTACATCTAGTTGAAAACAATTACCACAGACACAGGAAGAACAATGAGATGGATCTTTGGTCAAATCATAACACAAGTGAATACAGGCACACCTCCGGGAGTAAAATTTAGCTCAATTTAAGTAATTTTTAAGCATTTGGATCATACGGGTGGCTCCAAAAGCCTTTTGGATATTTCAATATTTGTGTAATAGAAACAGGACTCATGTAAAGATGGAAATATACTTTTTGATTCCAAAAGGTTTACCAAGGAGCAGCTTTTCACTGATGTGTAACTTAACAATTTGAAGCCTGTTGTACAAAGAAAGTATCACTATGATATTTAAAGTTATCATATTATGCTCATTTTCAGGTTCATAATTGTATTTAGAGGTTATATCAGAATAGGTTTACATGGTTTAATTTAAAAAAAAAAAAAAAAAACATTTTTGTTGTACTGCACAATGCTGCAGCTCCTCTTTTCACCCTGTGTGTTGAGCTCTCTGTTTTAGCTACAGAGTGAGGCATCTCACTTCTGTTCCATCTTTGTTGGGAGTCGCACATGTGCAGTAGCTAGGTAAGGACTACTAGCCAGTCAGAAGCAGAGTATGAGGGCGTGTCCTGACAGTACCTAGGTAAGGACTACTAGCCAGTCAGAAGCAGAGTATGAGGGCGTGCCACGCTAGCAGCTAGGAGAGCATTATAACGTGTGTTCCAAAGTGATGAACGTTCATCACAGAAGTAAAGGCTGGACTACAACAGAGCTGTTTGGAGCAGTTTGTGAACAGTGTTTTCTGGTGGAGATCGTAAGTCCCTTTGGGGGGGACTGTGGGTTTTTCACTTAGTAAACCTATAACGTGCACAAAAAAAGATAAATAACACAATAAAGGAAAGGGAAAAAGCCAAAAAGCATAATATGAGCACTTTAAGTAATTACAGGAACTCTTTTGAAGTCAAGTGTCAAAACCCTTTTCCGGGGCACCTGGGTAGCTCACCTGGTAGAGCTTGCACCCCATGTACAGAGGCTCAGTCCTCGCTGCAGCAGCCGCGGGTTCAATTCCAACCTGCGCCCCTTTGCTGCATGTTATTTCCCCTGTCTCTCCCCTTTTATGTCTAAGCTGTCCTATCAATAAAGCCCAAAAAAGTAATCTTTAATCTTTGCAATTGTCAGGAACAATTTTGAACATTTTACTTGAAAAGGTGGCCAGATGTTATGTATCAGGCTCTGGATCATGAGTAGGCAAAGAGAGTGATGGTGATTCGAGAAATTCTGCTTGTTGAGAAAAAGTGAGTCATGTCCAATGAATTACACTGAATTAACATTAAACACGGCTGTGGCTTCTGTCAGTGTAGAAAGTACGATGAATTCCACCCTTTATGAAGCAAAACTGTGAGACTAAAAAGAAGCTTTCACTCTTTGGGACTGAACATCAAACCAGGCCAAGGGGATATTGGATTGGCCATATCTTGACATGAAGCCACATTGCCTATATATACCAGGATCAATATCAGGATCACTAAGATCTACTAAAACTGTAAACTAATGTCTTAAAATTAATATGAATGGTTGATGGTAATAATTCTAATGACTGTGTAGCTTTGGTGTGTTCTCTTACCCATACAATCTGCAGGTTGAGTTTTGAGAGTCGACTGGGTGGAGGGTGATAGGCGGAGAATACTGGGCAGATAGCAAGAATCCAACTGCCAACAAAGTCAGACTCAGAGCAGTACCTGCATTAGAGAGAAAAAAAACACACTCAATGAAGCTCTGATGAAGAATGGATAAATAAATTCTACAGAGACTTCTGCATAAGACTACAAAAAGAATATAGAGAAAGACATTGTATCCTAGTGACTTTCCCTGTCCATTGTATGTCCATCTGAATAGTTACTATCAATAACTAAATGCTATGGTAACATGACAACAATACCTAATAGATATAAACGGTTAGCCTGGTTGACACCAGACCCGTCTCAGTTGTAACTGAGAGTGGGTCTGGGCAAACTTCATTCACAGTGCATTTCCAAAAGAGGCGTGACCAACGGACGCCGCTCAAATGCCTCTGGGCGCAACTGGATAGTCCTTCAACCAATCAGACGGGTGACATAGCAGCGAAAGCGGCATCAACGGGTTGCTGCGCATCATGTTGAATGTAAACAAGAAGCTGCTTGCCGTTGCTGCGCTATCGTCAACGTGTAAAGACGGTTTTGATTGGTGCCTCGATTTGGAAAAATTGGAAATGGTCTTGAATGGGCTCTTGGCCAGACGGACTTGCAGAGCAAATCTCAAATTTGGCGGAAGTTCGTCAGGGTTTTCCCAGGCTCATAAACTGTCTCAATAAAACATCACATTACTCTAAGCAAGACTTGCTCTATTTTAGAATGATTCTATTCTGTTACGGATTTAAATCAACTAATCACTGGATTTTGAAAATCTTTAAATTACTGTAGAAATATTTAAATTACAAACCAAAAAGACTGCCAAGGGTCAGATGCCTGCGGCCCACTCTCTCCACCAGCCAGACTCCAACTAAGGTGAACACAAAGTTGGTAGCAGAAGTTGCAGCAGCCAGCCAGATTGCCTGTTTAACATCCCGTATCCCCGCCATCTGCAGAATGGTTGCACTGTAGTACCTAAAAAAAGAGTGAAGAGGTTCAATGAAATCAATTTGCATTTCAACCTCCAACCAAATCTCAGCAGAGGGTCTTCCATTTAGACAGGTCAGGGCATCTTAAAAACACAAGGGCTCTGATTTATCACTTGAGCTTTTACAATAGTGGGCGATGTTGTCAGACAGTAGGTAGATAATTAAATGGGAGCTATTACAAGATAAATTGATGGGATCGACCTACATGACGGTGTTTATCCCAGACAACTGCTGAAACATCTGGAGGCCGCAACCAACGATAAGAGCCCTTCGAGTCGGGCCATGGCGAAGGATCCGCAAAATAACAAAGCATCCTAAAGAAAAAACAGCCAAAAATCTGTAATCTGAATGTTTGGCTATCGATGTCACTTTGCACAAAAGGAAGTTTTGTCCTAGACAAGCTCATTTTGTCAAGGCATTTCTTTTTTTCTGTTTTCACTGAGTTTTTTCACCTCCACTAGTCTCTTTCTCCTCTTCCTCGATGACGGTTTTGATGGTGTCGTACTCCTCGTCAATGCTCTGGCCCCCTCTAATGCGGCTAAGAGCTTGGCGGGCCTCTTGGTTCCTGCCCTTTTGGAGAAGCCAACGAGGGCTCTCCGGCAGGAAGAGGAAGCCGACGAACTGCAGCACTGCTGGGAAAACGGACAAACCCAGCATGTACCTACAGCGTGGAGAGAACGAGAAGGAGTGAAGGGGTGAAAGATACCGATGTGAGATGCTAAAAGAGACATCTGCCACCGCTGATTCTCAAGGTGGGGTCTGAAGACTCTCAGATGTTTTGGAGGGCATTACAGGGAGTCAATTTCAAGCTGTATCATCATTGTGTAAATCTAAATCATAAACTAGGGCAACAAAGACACACAATTGAGGATGTTCAGTGCATTGAAAACCGAGCCAATCCTTGCATGTTTTTTTAAGGATCAGTGTTGCGTTGATAAAACCCAATCCATTTATGACCCTTTGTTTGCCTCGCCTGGGTCCTTCAGCTGTCAGAATTGCCGCTGACACACTAAAGCCATACAATGTTGTGAGCAAGCAAACATCAGAGTGCACAAAAATAAAGCCTACCAATATTGGATTGTTTTTAAGCGGAGCCCCAATATCAATATTTGAGAGTTGTAAACGTTCAATGACAGTTGTGGCCAAGATATCTCACAGTTGAAAAATAAACTTGTCAGTGCTCTCAGGTGGACAAACTATAGAACTGCAACCCCAATACTAGATTACCTCAAACAAAACCGTTGGCATTTCTGTACTGCAATTTCTTGTAACAATTTACCAAGAGCAATATATCTGGGACAAGCTGATATTGACAATGCCGATGTATCAGTCATGCTCTTCAGAAATAAAGACAGGGTAAACAAACCTAAAGGAAACGCCTGCCATGGAAAGTTACTAGCAGTGAAGACAGTGTAGTGGTAGAGCCGATGTGCATACCTCCAGCCGTCATGGCTCATGTAGCTGAAAGCTCCATCGATTACACTGGCAATGAACTGGCCACCAGTGAGGAAGAGGGAGTTTATGGTGACCAGCTGACCTCTCTGGTGAGGGGGAGAAACCTCGGCGATGTATACAGGAACTGTCATAGAGGCAATGCCTGATGCGGAAAGCAAGAAAAGTTTTTTTAGTAAGAAAATTCTTGGAACAATAAGTTCTAATTCTATTCTTTTTCATGATACACAGTCCTATTTCAGAATCCCCTCACTTTACCTGGATGTATGTATCCAAATGACATCAACTCACCTATGCCCAAACCAACTGTGATTCTGCCCACAAGAAGAACCACCTTGTTGGGGGCTAAACTCAAGATGATGCCACCGATGCTGAAGATGAAACTGGCCAAAAGGATGCAGATCCTGCGCCCCAGCCAACCATTTAAGAAGCCTCCACTCAGGGCAGAGAGCGCAGCAGCCCCAACAGTACTGGAAACCAGCAGCTCCTGCCACAGAGCACTCAGGTTCATCTCCTCCTTCAGGAGCAGCATAGCCCCGGAGACCACCCCGGTGTCATAACCAAAGAGAAATCCTCCCAGGGCAGAGAAGAACGCCAACACATAGACGAACCCTGGTGTGGAGGCATCTTGGTCCAGGAGATCCCCACCAGTAGCAGGTAGAGGTGCAATAAGAGTCTGCTCTCCGCCATCCTCTGCTTTCTGTCTCCTGCTGCCCATGGAGTTGCTCATGTGCTTCAAACTGTATTCATCGCGGCTGCTGGACATGGGGGATAATTTGTCAGCGCATACAATCTCCCTCAAAACATAGCAGTTGATAACAAAGTGGGCCCAAACAAAAGGAGATACTTATGCTGCATTCTTTGCAATACCAGACGTTCAAATAATCTTCAACTGGCATTTTCTTGCGGTCCAGCTCGAGAGAGGAAACAGGGAGCAAGCCAAAACCTCGAGATTTTAGCTAACGGTAACATTTCGTGTTAAGCCCTCGACTTTGCGGTTCTGTTAGTAGGACGACAGCAAATTTCACTGTCATGTCATGTGAGAAATTTGCATAAACGTTACACTTTAATGGCTTCAGACCATGCTTCAAATTGACTTTCAACGATTGTTTACAACAACTATGCTACTGCTTAGAGAGCGGCCATGTTTAATGTTTATGTGTACGTCACCTCACAGCCAGCTCGGAGGCAAAAAGAGCAACCTACAAAATAAAAAATAAAAAGTTGTCTCACGACTTATAATGTAAAAAAAATAATAATAATAATACAATAACTATATTATTTAATAAGATACGTCATTCGCATTCCAAATCATTCCATACAAACTGTCACTTTCTTTAGCGCCAAACTCCCTTTAAAATCTATAATTTTTGTAAATCGTTGTTTATCGGCAAATGTTACATACGTTAAAACATAAGTTTAGACCATTTATTTGTCTACTCGGCAAATCGGCACACATGTGGCCGACCAATTTTTATCCCTGTATTTTTTATTGTATAAAATATACTTATTTTATTTACATGATTAATTGACCTACATAAGTAAATATATCCCCACTTTTACACAGAGGGTTGCCAGTTTGGTAAAGTGGTGAGAATATCTCAAAAGCCAACTAAAATCTGATAATGTATTAGTAGTAGGGTAATAGTGCTTTATTTATTGATACGAACTTACAAAGTGCAGTGTGTATGAAAATCTAAAGCATTTCTTTCTTCAAAAGTAGCCTAAGTGTGTACAACCTAGTTTTTTATTAACTATATTGATAGATAGATAGATAGATAGATAGATAGATAGATAGATAGATAGATAGATAGATAGATAGATACTTTATTGATCCCCAAGGGGAAATTCAAGGTCCTTAAAGACATCACACAGAACATACATCATAAACAGGATGATAAAACAGATAAACAAACAAATCCACATGAATAATTCCCCCAATAAATAGCCTATTGCCAGAATTATACAAACGCTTTAAAAAAAAAAAAGTAGGCTGTGTATATAGCCTATATTTAAAAAGCAGCTGTTTTAGTTTTGGAGGGGTGAAGTAGTTTTGGAGACATTACTCGGAACCCGGAACTTCGAATCAGTGAATATCTTTCCAACTTTACTGAACTATACTTGCTGGAACAAATATTATCACTCACGCGGCAGATAAATAAACGTCGACATCACACATAAAACTGATGTTTCCGTGCAAAATTAACTGAACTATAGGCTACCAGTGAAAAGCATTCCTGACCTGAAACAATGTTGTTGTGTCCTCTTCAACAAACAGGAAGTTTGGCGGATAGCCCCGGATCAATGGACTGTATGCCCGGATCATATGATCATATGATGTTGCTTCAGGAAAGGAGGAACACGCCCATTTGCATTGTTTACTTACCTGTGCCTCCCAGTCTATGGTGCCTCCACTATGATTCTCACCGCAGACAGCTGTGTTACCTTATCATGCTTGTTAAACAGTAGGAATTTGCATTGCTCGAATTAGATATCAAGACGGCGCAGTATGAGGAAACTGTCACAGCATATTTCCATATAAGCGATTTCTTTTCCTATAAAATGACTGATGAATTTGAATTTTATTTAAGGGCATATTCCCCTCTTTTGTATTAGAAGATCAGGTGAGCTGTCTGTCTTTTTGTATTTGGTTATTTATATATCATAGGCAAATTAAAGTTATTTTATGTTTGCATTTTTACCCCAAACAGACGTTTGCAATTTCCATTTTTGACAAATCCAACCTGCCTTCATTCCAGGAATAATCAGCAACAGGAAAAAAAAAAATATGTGAATTACAAAATTGTAATGTGGTAAAAGATTTAGACATTCAATAAAAAACGTTTTATTATTTAAAACAAATTAACTCAGTTACTAAATTGGACACTGGGTAATATTACTACGGTAATTTAAAAAAAACCCGCAGTTACACTAGATGCGCAATACAAAACAAAGACGATCGTGGCGAGAGAAGAACCGACAGAAATAAAGAATTAATCGCAGTTTTGTGTGAAGTGATGTATGCCGAATTTAGATATCGCTTCAATTTAGCTGTAAAACGTTTGAATATTTGCTCTACCGGCTTAGTATATGTGTCTATTCGCAAACAAACATTAAAATTGAAATTATTTGAATGTAATACGGCACAAATCACTGCCAAGTCTATCTCACTGTTTTATAAATCGGTAAATCAGTAACTGACATCAGACACCGGTGTGGGAGGCAGCTTAAACGCCACTCGATAGCCCCTAAAAGTGTAAACTGTCAATCACAGCCAATGTAAATCAAGTTAAAAAAAAAAAACGATTCGGTTTTATAATCTACGTAGCCTACAGACTTCACCGAGAGTGAAATGTATGGAGCTAGATTTGTCTGTGTGGCAGATTAGCTACTAGCTAGATGATTCTTCGCGTCCCCTCACTGTGCTTCGCGGTCTGCTTCAAGTTTCCTCTTTTAACAGACGGGAAGTTTTTTTTCTAACCGGAGTCATATGATGTGACTTTAAGGAAGAAGCAGAGCCATAGAGAGAGCTCTCTCACTCTGGGAAAAAGGAACACGGCTGTCATAACCTCAGAAAGGACGTGGAAGTGGTTTTCCCCACAACAACAACAACAACAGAGAGTCTCCAACTAGCTACATAAAGAGGAACATGTTTCTCTGCCAGAAGAAAGTTAGCCGAGGACGGTGATGTCAACGTCTGAACCGAAACCCCGTCACACTGACAGCTTCTCTAGTCGTGACGGCTACTGTAGCTAATGTAACGTGATGTAACATAGCTAATAAGTAATGCGATGTAATGAAATGAGTGCCACTTTACTCGTGTCTTCCCATGCTACTGTAGCAATGCTGCAGCAGTTTGGCTCGCCCGAAGCTCGGTTCTGAGGGATTGTAACGTTACTGATTGACTTAAATGCACGTCAACTCCTCAGCTGGAAAACGGCATGTTAAAGACCATGGTTAACAACGAGGAGTTAGAAGAAAGGTTGAAGAAACTTCTGGTGAGGTTGAACATCCTGCAAGAAGACAGACAACTGTGCACACTTATACAAATAATTGAGGACCTGCTTTTCCTGGCGCACACCGACAATGGTAGGAAACCCATTCTTCCTGCATGTGCATCATGCTGCTGCTCATCATAAACAGGCACGATTTCCTTTAGCCATGTCGTTTAACTTAATGGGACAAGTACACAGATCCTTTACTTAAGTATAAGTAGTAATACCACAGTGTAAATATACTCCATCGCAAGTCCTGCATTCAAAATCGTACTTAAAAGTACAGAAATATTGTTTTTTTTTAACTACTTACTTAAAATATAAAAGTACTCAATATGCAGATAAATGTCCACATCTAATGTTATATTATTATATATTATTGGATAATTATTTCTAATGCATTAGCATGTAAAGCATACTTTTAATGTTGGTGGAGCTTATATTGTAATCTTCATACACTATGGGGTACAGTAGTTTAATCTGTAATAGTGCATCATATTTTATAAACTGATCATATATTTGTAGGACAGATCTTATTCTCTGAAGTAACCAGCTGTAAGATACATGTAAAGGAGAAGAAAGTACAATGTTTTCTTGTATAATGTAGGGGAGCTGAGCAAAAAGTTGCAGGAAATGAATACACTCCAAGTAAAGTACAAGTACCTCAAAAATGTACAACACTTTAGCACTGCTTTAGAGTGACTTTGTTTGGCAGTTTGGGTGTCTGCACTGATTATAAGTTTAAGTATAATTATAGATGGATAGATAGATAGATAGATAGATAGACAGACAGATAGATAGATATAGATTTTTATTGATCCCAAAAATGGGAAATTACAGTGTTACAGCAGCAAAATATCAGGCACACATACAGAATATACATGAAATAATAGGATACAATATACATGAAATAATAATAGGATAGAATACAATAACAAATATTTAAAATATATACAAGTTTGGAATAAAAAATGTACAACTACTTAACTAGTATTGATAAGGATGTAGATAAACCTATTGTGCAAGTTGCACTTAGTGGGACTTTTACTAATTCCATTTTCTGCGATTTTATCCTTAGGTACTTTTACTGCACTACATTCAACACATAATTGTAGTTGCTAGTTTGCAGATAAAGATATGACACAGGGACACACAGACGCATTGCTGTAGTAAAGTTTGGTATTTGGTAAACAACTGGTTTTTAATATTAAGATGGTACACAACTTATTATAATGCATAATTTACTTTTTGTACTCAAGCACACTTCTTTGATAATATTAATGTTATTTTATGTATTTCAAATTTTCAACGCAGGACTTGCAATTAGGGCTGAAAGAATCAGTTGATCGGCAATTGATTGATCCTTGTTATTACTTATTATCCAAACTTAATTTATACGCATTCAAAAATAAAAACGAGTGTAAAAGACTTTCCCTTTCATTCAAAGCTAACTTGTCACATCATGTCTTATACTTTGTTGCAGCAGCTGAACTGTTTGAGGACAAAGATGTCCATGTCCCCCTCATGGTGGTGCTGGTGTCCTACATCAGCAGCAAAGGAGTCCAGCAGGTACTGTAGGACATCAGAAACCTCACAAACCCTTGATTGTGTTGTTTATTTGTCCTTTTGCATCAGCAGTGTGCTATTCGGCCATCTTGAACTTTGTCTGCCTAAAAAAAGAGAACAGACTTCATGTGGTGGCTTTAAACAAAGCTTTTTTTTTTAATGACAAATGTCCAAGTATCAGTTTGTAATGTTCTGAAAGGAAACAGAATAGTGTGCCATCTGAAAGTACACACACAGACGTTAAAGTTTGTACAACAGCATCTTGTGACTGCAGCTTATCAGAGGTGAAATTGGAGCAAACCGAAAGTCAGATTGTGAGTCAGCCAGTCATAACAGACTCATTTTAGGGATAAATAGTTTCTCTCTTGAGCTGTTGGGAGTTTTTACACAGTTTTCATTAAGAGCTGTCTCCTTTTTATTTGGGTTTTTGAGCTGTCAGAGCTGTGTGTGTTGTATTTTGTCAGATACTGTAAATCATGTAATGCTCATTTAGCAGGATTTTGTCTCAAACATATTTTTGTTGAGCATTTGTTTTACACACTGTAACAACGATTCAGCTGTTGTTTATATACCTATATACAACGCTTTAGATAAGGACAAAGGCTTATTTCTTTTGGCTCTATTACAATCAAGTCAAACAAGTTTTTAAATTATTTTTAGGTCTTCAGCTGGAAAATTGCTCGAACATCTTACATGTAAAATAGACATTGACTCCTCAAGTTGGCAAAGCATCTGCAGGTTAAGTTGCACTTCCACCAGCTTCTTCATCTATCTTTTCCTTTAGTTTTATTTTGACAGTTTGACTTGCCTTTTGGCCTCTATTGTGTGACGGTGTAATCTTCTTGCTACAGGTGGGTTGGTCGTTGCTGTGTCGTCTAATTGAAATATGCCCCGATACGCTGGACCAGCTGATCAGACCTCTGCAGGCAGCCAAGGACTGGGATGTACTGGGAGTGCACCAGTAAGTAAATACATAGGTGCTGTAGCTGTGATGAACTACTGTTAGTTGACATTCCCATCAGCCTCAGCTGTACTTTGTGTTTTAAAGATTATTTTTTGGACTTTTCCGCCTTTAACGGACAGGGCAGGTGAGAAAGGGGAGAGAGAGGGGGGAGACATGCAGGAAATCGTCACAGGTCGGAGTCGAACTCTGGACCTCTGCATCGAGGCATAAACCTCTAAATGTACTGTATATGCACCTGCTATACCACTGAGCCAACCCGATCACTGTACTTTGTGTTTTAGTGCTAATTATCCAATGCTAGCATTCTAACACCTTAAATTAAGATGGTGAACATAGTAAACATTAAAACATCAGCATGTTAGCATTGTCATTGTAGGCATGTTAGCATGCTGATGTTAGCATTTAGCTCAAAGCAGCGCCTGTCAGAGCTATTGGCATGGCTGTAAACTCTTAGTCTTGTTAGTTCAAAAGGTAATTGTCCCAGAAAGAAGTGAAAAAACTTTGAGTTATTAAGCATAATGTTGATTTTTGTTGGTTGCTTTGTGATATTGAGTTTCATGGATTTTAAGGTTTCCTAGAAAATGTGTGAGTAAATATGTAAAGTGGAAATTGATATACGGTATCCACATCAACTCTTTTAAAAAAAAATCGGTGCCAGCTTAATGTATGTCCAGATTTAAAAACATCCTTCCACATTTGAGCTGGCTACTTTTGAACAAAATGTGAATGAATTTAAGCCACTTTAGCTTGTCTACATTTGTTTTTCCTTAAGTAAATAGATTTTGGCAGGCACTAAGATATTTCAGGTCCGCATTATTCTGACATGATTTTCAGTTCCTGATCATTGTAGGTCTGTGGTCATGTAACAGTATCACACAATGTCAGTTGTACCTGTAAAGTGACTTTTTCAGTTCCTTTGTATAACTGTCTAACATTTTCTTCATATCACTTTGTATTCCATCAAATGCTCAAGAAGTTCTGAGTACACAAGTGTGTTTCGGCTGCAGCCTTGGTTCATTTTTTTGTCTGTCCTGATGTGTTTTCCAGGCAGATCCTGAAAGTACTATCTCAGTACAGGACAGACTGTAGAGTGACCATGGTTGGACTCCGAGCCCTGGCTCTCCTGCTCAGATCAGGTACAGGACTACATAGGAGATATGCTACAACACACCAGGGCATCACTCCTGCTACGAGCACTAGTAAATGGATCCAAGATTCAATACTTTATTGCCATAATTTGTTGTTCAGCATTTGCCTCAGTGTGCTCATGACAGAACAACAAACAGTCACAGCATTAAAAGTCAATGGATGAAATATATTAACAGTCAGTACAGAATAACGTGTCAGGTGCTTTAAAATACAGTGTTAGATGTTAGTGTTAGAATTATATGGTTATAATATAAATCTGTATGTCACAGCATTTCCAGTATTTAGTATGTAGGAGGTTCATCTTTCAAAGGCTACTTCCATAAAACTCATTGTCTTTTTGTAGTTTATTTTTAGAACAACACCTTCACCTCTTTATTTTAAATGATATATTTGTTAAACAAAACTCATTTGTTATCTAATGTGCAATGACCTATGTTCAGCCTGCTTTGTGTGATGTGAAGCGTCTGAAAAAGATTGATTTGTCTGTGACACTACAATGTCAGTTGGTGTGGATAATAATCAAGCAAGTAAGTCAAATACGTCCTGCTTCTGACTCTGTGGAACGTTTTTAAAGAAAAATATTCACATCATTCCAAAAAGAAAAAAACTGCAATATCTGCAATTGTTAAGAGATACTCACTACTTATCCCATGACAAATTGTGATACTTAAAGTTTGAAGATAACCATTAGGTGACAAAATGATTAGTGGATAAATTGTGATTTAAAACTGTACAATTGATTCGTGGCCCTGAAGGTATAATTCATAATTGCTTCAGCTTTTTTTCCTCTAACTCCTGCTTTCTTTGATGCATCAGACTTATTTGTTATGCTTGTTTAATTCATGATTATGTAGACGTGATTCCTTTGCTGGTGCTGGAGGAGGAAGAGGATGTGTTTGGCCTGGTGGTGCAGGCCATGAAGACTTTTCATAACAGTGAAGAGGTGCAGCTCCAAGGCTGTGGAGCTCTGCAGTTCCTCCTGGAGAGAGGTGAGCACACACACACACACTTGGTCCTCCTATACTGTATTCTAGTGTGTAGAGTGATATGTATTTTCTTTGTCCTCATATTCTATGGCAGGTATAGCCTACTCTGTCCTATTACAGTGTATTTAAGATGTTTCCGGCTCTGTTTATTCTTATATATTATACTAGCCTAACAGCCTATAGCTATGCCTGGAGTCCTGTGAGGCTGTAATGTTCATTGCATGGAAAAAGCCTTGCAATTACTTGTTTCTTACACCAAAGGTTGTCCTGGGGTTGGTTCCAGAGAAAAGGCTGAAAATGTTGTTGCCTAAATAAAAAAAAAAAAAGAAGAAGAGTTTAGCATCTTTAAGTTGGTCTTTATAGGACATTTTGTCAGGTTCAGCTGCACTTAGGCTCAGCCTAATGCTAACATTAGCATCCATCTCGTAGCAAAGCTAACATTAGCATACTGACCTGCTAATATGTAGTAGTATTCATTTTTTGTAGTTGACATTTTTCAAAAAAATAAATATAACAATAAGGCATTAAAAAGTTAAAAACTATTGAATGTTAACATGTTAGCTAGCTAATGTTCCCACTTGCACTGTATGTAAAAGTTAGCCTTTAAGCTAGCTATGCATTAACATTTTTCTGCTTGTGTACAGTAGCTGAATATCTTTCTTGTGCCTGTGTTCCCAGTAAGTGATGACCACCTGGTGGAGTTTGTGGAGAACCACGATCATGTTGTGGTTCTGGCGGCTCTGCAAAAGTTCCCGGACAGCCCCGAGCTGCACCTGCAGGCCATGAAGGTGCTGCTACCACTGGCTCGTCCTGGTAAGACCTCATTTTACACACACCAAGGTCTCAGAGGGAGAGAAAAGAACTGGAGTGCTAACTTTACTACTTGATTAGTAAAAATGAGTAAAGGTTTTGTTTGAACCTCAGTTTGGCGAGGGTCGAATAGATATATTCAGTAGTTCTCTTCATGTGGAGGAGTTTAGGAATGTGTGCCTTCACTCTACTGATGTACTGGTTGATATGTTACACCCTACATATTAATCACGAGGGAAGCACTTTAAAGCTATAGTGCGTAGTTTCTGTCGCCCCCCATGAGGAATTCTAAGTAATGACAACAAAACGGTCAGAGTGTCAACATGATACTCGCCCCCATCCCTCCTCCACGCAGTTGCTAGTAGCCAAGGAGGACACAATGGACTCTTCAGAAGAGGTAATTATCATCACTCGAGTTTCTGCGCACGAAAGTCACCGGACGACACAATCTTCTGAACATAGTCATGCTGAGAAATACAGAGAGAGTTGTGTGGAGCTGATAGTCTTAATTAGCATTGTAGCAACTCATTTGGCAATGGCTTCAATTGTAATAGATGTTCATTAATATCAAAAAGTTACGCACTAAAGCTTTAAACATCAACTCTTTTCTTTCTTTACTTCACATGGTCTATTATTAACCTCACCACCAGACTATGATGTCACTGTAATGCTTTTTAAACAGTCTTGATGTTAATCAGATTATACTTCAAATGGCAGTAAACATGTGTCCAATTGCATGCGCCATGCTGCTGCATCAGAACAGCCTTTTGTGGGACAGGAGAGCTGTTTTTGTTGAAAATAGTCAAGTCTCCATGGAAATTCCCTCTTGGTGAGCAACACAGCAATTCATTTAGTGAGACTATGTATTTGCTATCCAAAATCATAGTCATGTAATAGATAATTGGGTTGGAGACTTGACATTTTTTTTTTTTTTACATTTGGAACAGCAAATGCAATTATCAGAATGCAAGAAGGTGCCGAATCCTTGTATTACTAGGATTACATGACATACATACATGCATAGAAAAGATATGAGTTTGTCCCACACTGCAAGCTATTTTTCATTTAGGTGGCATAAGTTAAAAGGTTAGAACACTTTCTTTTCAGAAAACGTTCTTCTGTTCTGTTACATAAACCCTGTGGATTGTAAGGCTGATCCCAATATTAATATTTGAAGGTTTGAGATCAATTAAATAATGGCATTCTAGCCTATATTTTGACTTGACACATACCATTATCAAGCATCTTTGGGTATGAAAGACCAAAATATGTATTGAGAAGGATATTTTACAGTTGTAAAATAAGGAAACATAATACATGACATATTACTTTTATTTCAGTGAAAGAACAAACCAAGACATTGCTGTACACCGACATTCTAGTTAACTGCATGTTTTGAGCATTATAAGTGGAGCTTATAATGTTTTTATGACTGACAGAGTTTCAGTCATAAAAGAAAATGTCCCACTTTAATGTGTTTTTTCACAGATGTAAGATTTATCACAGTTCATGGGGGGATTCCAGGTCTCTGTCATTCGTGAGGGACTTTTTCTAAACCCCTTGGTTGTCTTTCCTTTGTTTCCTATTACTCGTTCCTCTTGTTGTCCATCGTGAGTTTGCTAACATCAATTCTTTTTTGGTTTAGGAATCTTAAATAAGTATATTATGACAATAACATACATTTTTATTTACATGTAATAACATGAAGGTTGTAATTTGAAATGCAACCCCCCCCCCCAAAAACGGTGATGGTGTAGTTGTTTTGAGTTGTATAGCTTTTCTCTTCCAGGCAGTAACGTGGAGATGTTGATGTCGGGAGGCGCTCGGTGCTACACCGTGATCGTCGCCGCCATGGACACGTTCTCCGAGGTGGAGGAGTTGCAGGAGACGGCCTGCTGCCTGTTCAGGAGATTTACATCAGGTCAGACCCACGGGTCAAATGTTAAAAATGTCCACAGACTTACCCATATATAAGTATGTATATTAATATTTAAGTCTCATTTTGATAGCCAGCCTCCCTCCTCCAACAACAACATATATTTTCAGTTTTTTTTCATTTGTATAGTGTTTTTTTATCACCATATATGTCTTAAGTTTAGTGGATCCAAAGGTTACACTAGAGGACCATAGACTTATTTCTAGCTTTTCATAGTTAGCTTTTTATTTAATAGATACTTCACATTGTACTGTATATGTAAAAGCTTCTTATTTCAGAATGTTAGAAATAAACTAGTACGTACACAACTAGCTGAATACTTATTCTTTGTGGGATGAAATATGTTTTGGTTGCATATTTCTGTAGTTTACTTCATTGGAACCAATTTAAATGCAGTCAAAAAACTCTCAGATGGTCTGTAATTGAATAACTTTGGAGTATCTCCTCACTTGTTGACAGTCGGTGATAACACAGTTTATGAAATCAATGAATCCTCCCTTTCAGTATGGCAGTGTTTGGATTTTTTCTTTCCATCCTGATAAGACAATGTGTTTGCCAGTTGACAAATTAAGATTGACAGGTTCAATGGATGCATCAGTTTAATCCAGCTTTGTTTTGTGTCATCTCGTAGAGAGTTACTACAACATCCTGGTACTGAACGGCGTCCAGAGGGTCGTAGTCAGAGCCTGTCAGACTTTCCCTGACAACGCCAAGCTGCTAGCCGCCGCTCTCTCCTGTCTGGCTGACCTCAGTGAGCATGCATACTCCCATATGCTATATTGAACTTGATGCCTTGACCTCAACATAGGCACATAACAGTATTATACACAAGAAGAAAAATTACGTTAGGGGACAAAAACAGCATGTTCTCTATATGTTCAGACTATGCTGATTGATTTCATCAAGTCATCAGTCGTGTACCACCAGCTTGTTTTTTCCAGGGTGCTAAATATAGCCATGACATGCCTAGGCTGTGTCTCCAGGTAGCGCAGTAGATAGGGTATTGTATCCTGAAGATTTAACCCAATTAAACTAAACAAACTACTAGTCTTTGACTTTGTTTGTAACTAACAAAATGCACTTGTTTTTTTTTAGCTATGATATGATCTACTGATTAGCAAAACAAGCTGACAAACAAAGTTCTCAGTAGGAAATTGCACAGAAATTGTCTATTTGGTAGTGTTGAGAAGAACAAGTTGTATGTTTTTAAAGAACAGAAGACCTTTGATGGTTAGATTTGATCTTGTACAGCTTTACTTACTGTCTCTGTCCGCCAGCCGCAACCATCGTGCAGAACAAAGCGGTAGCCGACCAGGGTCTGGAGGAAGGGGAGGAGGAGGAGAACAGGGGTAGGGAGGAGGTGGAAGACATGGGCCTGGGCTGGATGGAGGTCTGCTGTGCGGCACTGGAGCTCCACGCTGCCGAGCCAGATGTTCAGGTCAGTCCCAAGTGGTTCTGGCCCTCGAGCTACAGACAATATTTAACATACAATCATTTATGAAAAAAATCAATGTGTCCAACTTGTGCATATCACTTTTGCTGCCTTAGGAAGCTGCAAGCTGGGCCATTCACAATCTGTTACTGCACGGAGCTGGAGTGAAGCATTTAGAAGAGGAACAGGAAGAGAGGTACACACATCTTCTACAGATGTTTAAAAAAGAAAAGCCCAAAAGAAATGTAATAATAATTTATCAGTGACCTCCTATTAGAATCAGGAAAATGTGGGACATCAGATTTTAATGGTTAAATTTAGTGCTGTTAATATCATGAGAGGTGTTTAACACTTATTGAATAATGTCTGATGTGAGAATGTAATGTCATTTGTTGGATGTTGTGTGGTTGTTTTCAGGACTCCAGTTCACAGACAGTTGATGGCGGCCATGCTGCTCCACTCCTCCTCCCCCAGTGTGTTTCAAGCTGCTACCAGTGCCATTGCCACACTCCTCACACACAACAGTGAGTCTTCAACAGTCCACACTAAAGCAGCTATAATTGATATTTGAAACATAACAATGTATCAAACAAACGGCAATGTGAAAACAATGTGATGATGTGAAAGGAGTCGATCGTAGTGAACCTATCCTGCTCCGCTTGCAGGTAAAATGCGCTCTCTGCTGCTGTCCAGTGGCCTCCACGTCAACCTAGTGGAGATGATGAAGAGACATTCAAGCTCAGCTGGAGTTTCAGTCAGCGCCTGTAAACTGCTCAACCTGCTCTTCCAGGGAAGGTGGGCGCAAACAGTTTCCATTCTATGATGTCCTCCACACCTTTTGTACTTTGTAGGACTTCAAGTCATGAACATCAAGCAACAATATCTTCTCAAAAAATAATGACATTCATATTTGATTTACTGTATATCTGTAGGACAGCCAGTCTAGATGAGTTGAACATGGCCATGAGTCAGATCCTCAGCAGCATGAAGGTCCACAACTTCGAGCCAGAGGTCCAGCTGGAGGCTCTGCAGGCCAGCCTGGTCTTCCTCTGCCCGGGTAACATAAGTGCACTTTCTGTTGTGTTCATGCACGGCCCGTAGGTGACCTGCCTGCCAATCAAATGATGGTTACACGCTGATCTTTTCGGTTTGATTTTTAGTTGTTGTTGATGAAGTTATTTTGGTGTATTTCTGTTACTCCAAGGTGGCTATTTCTGCTCATGCTAATTCATTCAACCTTTATTTATCCTGGAGAGATCATTGAGGGCAACCCTCATTTGCAATGTCGTCGAGTCAGATTACAAAGACACAGAAAGAGCAATCATAAGAAATATAGAATAAAACATTCAGAATTGGAAACAAATGTTAAAGAAAAAAAAATGCTAAAGAAAATATTGTCCAAGAGGCACAATTGAGTTGATTTTAAGAAAGTGCTGTAATTTGTTCCAGGAGTCGGGTGCACTAAAACTAAAAGCTGTTTTTTTTCCAAGTTCAGACCGAGCTGGTGGAACATGAAGTAAAAGCCTGTCAGCAAGTTTGTTTCACTAATCAGCATTTTCTTCATCAACACTTAATCAAATGACTGTGTGATGTGAAATGAGTTGCTTGTAGTGATGTACCCACAGCAACTTATCACCAACTTTGCAGCACTGCTGAGTCTGTTAGCCTCTTTTTTAGCTCACCTTATTTCCAGCAGCAGCAGGCAGCTGTTTTCCATACACAAGCAATGATAAACCCGCTGTACATAACCTGTCCAGCACCAAACATCAGACAGTTCAGTTAGCAGCTAGCTGGTGAAGAAAGCGGAACATCTAACTGATTTAAGAAAGAGATATTTTTCACTAGCTAAAATGAGTGAATGAATGGACTTGGATTCGTCAGGTGGACAGAAGCAAAAGTCCAGATGAATGCCAATGTTGCTCCTCAGTAATCTGTAATGACATTATATGCTAGATCTGTGTCTTTCAATCTGTTGTGGAAATAAACTGTAGCTGTATTATTACAGCTACAGGCATTGAATGAAATTTAGGCAATTGAATTGAAGGGGGAACAGCTCTAAATACAGTGTTGTTGTTTCTCATAGATCTGATAGTTCCACCTACTTTTCAGGAAGGCTTACGAATACAAGTTTCCATTTACAGTAACATGAGATAAGATAAGCTAGACTTTATTAATCCCACACTGGGGAAATTCCCGTGCTACAGCAGCTCAAAAAAAAATTTATATAAATAAATAAATAAATAAATAAATTACACACATCAGAGTAACACAATACACATTAATTAGACATAGGAGAATTCCAGCTACTTTTCAGGAAGGCTTACGAATACAAGTTTCCATTTACAGTAAGATGAGTTAAGATAAGATAGACTATCAATCACACACTGGGGAAATTCCTGTGCTACAGCAGCTAAAAAAAAAAAGAATTACACACATCAGAATAACACAATACACATTAAGTAGACATAGGAGAACAAATATACATGAAGTATAAGAAATAGAAAAAAAATAGAATTAGTTATTATAATAATAATAATAATAATAATAATAGTACTAATAGTAAGAAAAACAAACATATTTACACAATAAACACCCTTATATAAACAGACAGTGTATATATATATACAGATGAGTAAGGTGCAGATGAATATAAATGACATATTGCACAGTTGAAGGTAAGAGTAATAAATAAATAAATGTGCGCAGTGCAGAATATTGTCCAGTGATGGCTCATATTGCAGAAACAGCTAGCAGTGCTACATTATGATGTTGCATTAAAGAGTCTGACTGCTGCTGGTATGAAGGACCTGCATTAGCACTCCTTCTTGCACTGAGGGTGCAGCAGTCTGCTGCTGAAGGAGCTGCTCAGGGAACTGAGAGGTGTTGGCCATGATCGATGCCAGCCTGGCTAACATCCTCCCACCTCCTCTATGGTGTCCAGAGGGCAGACCAAAACAGAGCTAGTCCTCTTCACCAGTATGAAACAAAGCTGTTTCAGTGAAGCAGCTTGATGTGTTCTAATTTCTATCAGAATAAGTTAATAGTGTGCTCTTCCTGTGCTCCAAGTACTGCACTCGTAACACTCCTTATTAGATTAGTGGTTGATAACAGAGCGGATATGTGTAGGTTTGTTTCCCTCTTTGTCTTCACTTGTTTCCTTGGTGTGTTTGTATTCCTAGAAAGGAGTTTAAGGGAGCACGGCGTCTCGGTCGCAGATCCTGACATGGCCGACGTGTCACTGAAGGTCCTAAAAAACCAGTGTGTGGTGGAAGGAGCTCACACCCTCTACCTGGAGGTTCTCAACAGGGTATGAACACACCAACCAACCCCAAAATATTACCCATTTTCTTACAGCCTTTCCAGGATTTCGTTTTGCACATAAAGAGAAGCAGTGAACAAATACTCGGCCAGTACATATAGTTCTTATTTATTACATACTGTAGATTCAACAACAGTTCATCCATTCATTGTAGAAATGATACAGTAGGTTGTCTTGTAACCAGAACTTTGAAAGGGTGTAATTACATTAACAAAAATAATTTGCCAGTTGCTGTACTGGTATGAAGGAATGTTTGGTAGCCAGCTTCTGAAAAGGGTAGATACAAGAAAAAAGGCATCACATGTCAGTGGGGAAGTCCAACCCCCATTATAAACTTTGATATGTACAACTTTTAACTGCCTTTTGTGCCATATAAAGACTTTAGTTCCAAAATGTACCTTTACGCAATTCCTTTTTTTTTCTTTCTATCTTATCTTCATGTCATAAGTAACAAAGGAAACCATACTGTTCACAAATATAGTAAAATTATAGACACCAACTCTGTATGTAGCACTACATCATTTGGATGTTGTTAACCATTTAAAGAAGAGCATGAAGTTAAAGATTAATGAAAGGTGAGAGGGGAAATCTTCATTTTCATTATCCCAACAACAATATTACACATTGAAAAATATTTTCAATGTATAAATCATTCTCGGCCTTAGTAAAACAGATCCATTTCATTAATCTCTTTGATGATTTAAAACCATTTATCTGCTGTAGTTTTTATTTTTATTTACAGCATATGCTTGGTTAATGAAAGGACACTTGCACAGACTGAATCCAAAATCTTAACTTCAGGTTGTTTTTCCAAGGGGAGCTATACAGTTTGTTTTAGCTTAATGTACCTTAACTGAACAGCTTCAGAGTCTTTGGAATGGTTATATGACTTTTTTCCCGGGTTGAATGGTGGTCGTCTCGCTTCCCCCTAGCGCCTGTGAGCGGAAAAACCACCCTTGCAACTTTTGGCCTGCGAGCCGCCGGGCTCAGCGCCAGGAAGTATCGTGTGATATCAGGTCTTGCGATGTAACAAATTGCTTCACGGCACTGCACACATCCAGGAACCGGCTGTTACGGGCTTACTAGCTGTCTACCTCAGTGGACATGGCTCTGTGCTTCGCCGGCTTCTTTGAAAACAAATGCACATGACCAGAGGGAGAAGATGGGAGGGGGGAGAGTCGCCAATGACTTTTTACACAGTGTTGCCAAATATCTATTCCGAAGCTGCAGGGGGAGCTCTATAGAGAAACCTGCTAGCAAAAAGCGAAAAGAAAGAAAGAAAATTGCCAAAACTGCATAGCGCCCCTTTAACAATTATAAAATAAACATTATAAAGTCAGTTGCCAGTTTATTAGGTACACCCAGCAAATACCAATGCAGTCTAAGACAACTGTCTGCAATAAATCTGACCTTCATGAAAGATATGATGTTCATTTTTGTAACTGTTTTCGAGACTTTATGGTCATGCATTATACTTATAGGTGTTTTTGACATTTGGTCCACCCCATTTATAGCAATGAGATTGTGGTAACATGTTGATATTCACTTAAGATGTTGAAAAGCATTTGTTTGTGAACTGCATTTTGTTTACTGTTGTTTTTTTGCCATCTACAAACCAACAGTACTATAACATTTTCATATTTTTTTTTTTTTACAATTATATGTGTTATTCAGCTGCAGACACAGTATAAATATCTTCCCCCAGCATGATGTCCAGTGCTGTTTGTGTCTGTGTGCAGTTCATCAGCAGCTCGACCATACAGACGTGTGGTCTGAAGGTGCTGTCTGCTCTGGCTGACTGCTCCGGTGCAGTGGACCTGCTCTGCCAGCAGGGGGCGATAGACACAGTGCTGCATACCCTACAAATGTTCCCACGGGAACGAGGTACAGTAAACAATTGACAGTGATAGCCTGAATGAACCCAAATTAGATTTTTGTTGGTTTTAATATTGAATTGGAGAGGAAAAATCTGCTAAATGTCTTAACCCTCCTGTTGTCCTTTGGTCAAATTTGACCCGCTTTCATAAAATTTGTATATCAGAAATGTGGGTTTCTTTCAACCAAATTGTCAAAAGAAATAACGTGGATGGTTCCGTACAACGCTCTTCACAAGTAAATGAAAGGATCAGCTCACAACTTTCATTGAATTTGCGTGTTTTAGTCAATTTTATAGCATTTGAGATTTTTTTTTTTATAAAAGAACGTCAGAAAAAGCGCCAACAAAATCGACAAAACCATTAGAAAGAGTGACAAAAAACTTGGAAAAAAGTGACTAAAACGTCAAAACATTTCCTAAACATTGGGAAAAGTGTCAAAAAAGACGACCAAAACATTGAAAAAAGTTTACATTTTTACACAGAAAAGCAAAGTTGCGTGGTCGACGGGAAGACAACACTAGAGTGAACAAGATGAACAACAGGATGGCATAGTGTTGCCTCTACAGTCGGGCTGGACGATGAATCGAAAATGTATCGACATCGTTCTGAAGCTGTCATTTTTATAAAACTAAAATGTGACATTTTCATTTCAAGCAATGTGTGCTTTCATTCCAATTTTATACTTTTTCAAAAGAAATAGCCATAATAGTTCCCGCTTTGTGTGTTTCCTTCAATTATTTTAAAATCACAAAAATAAGCACTTTTGAATTAGAAAAAAAATGTCTCACCTTCAATATTTCAGCCTATTTACAGTACACACTTTGCCAATGAACTATGAGGACAAAAAGAAAGAAGAATCACAAAAAATGTAATTATCCTTAATTAATCGTTATCGAGGTAAAATGTGCAATTAATGGTGATTTTGATTTTAGGTCATATCGTACAGCCCTACTCTACAGTGAAAGTTTGGTGACCTATGGCTAATAAATAATTTCACTTCCAGAACATTATGCTCCCCTCTTGAGTTTAGGTCCATAAAAGCAGATTTGGAAGTACTTTAGTTGTAGTAAATGTGGTGAATGATAATCAGATCCAGAAGAAAAGTAAAATCTGCGTATCTTTGACTAAAAGTGTGCAAAAACCTGAATGTACAGTTGTTGGATAGTGGAATTAAAAGACATTTCTCCATCAGAACATTTAAAATATTATTATTTATTTCTATATTAAAGATGATTAATCATGCTTTCACTAACTTTCCCAACTTCTTCCAGACATACACTACTGGGGTCTCACCCTGCTCACCTACCTCGTAACCAAGAAGAAGCTGTCGAGGATGATTGTACCTGTTCTGGCCTCCGTTGTGGTCGCCTCACTCATCCAGTACAGGGAAGAGTCTGAGATGCTCCTGAAGGTAACCCTTTGAAACACAATGCATGTTAAATGATTTGGTTCTAATCGTTTGTCATCACGTGCTAACCCTAAAATCTGTAATTCTTAACAGCTTGTCAAGAATTGGCAGTTAGATGGGCAACGCAACTCTCCACTGAAACTCACAAACTTATTTTAGAGTTAGCGTCTCTTTGAAGAAGAAGGACCAACTAAAACATTAAACTGCTGAGAATAAAACACAAAATGTCAAAATGTAATGCATATTGTTACTGCCACGTCTAGCAGCCCTGCTTTTAAACTTGAGAACTTGTCTTACAGTTTTACACATTTTTTTTCTCCGAATTAGAAACCACAATAACATCTGTTTCCATATTTTTACATATTCTCACCCTACTTTTTACATTTACAGTTGTAGTCCAACAGGCAGCTTTCTTATGATGTTAAATGTAGACGTAGATGTGATTGATTGCTAGTGGTCTGGATAAAGAGATCCAGTCACAGTAGTGTAGACTTGGGATAGAGGCTGTTGTATGCTGTACATATTGTAAAGCCCTTTGATGCAAATTAGAATTTTGGGCTATATACTTTGAGTAAAATCGACTTGGCTTCTCTTGACTGTTACTGATTATAGTCCAGTGCTTGCAAACTCATGGTCTGTCTGTGGTTGTTGTGTCCTGCAGTGTTTTCAGGTGGCTTTAAGGATGCTGGACGCCTGTTCAGGAGCAGCTGCTGAACTGCAGAGAGAAGACTTCGACAGGCAGATCTTCCAACACCTCAGAGAGACTCCTGACCAGAACAACAATGCTGTGAGTTAGACGGTTAGACACGACAAAACCACTATTTCCTCCTCTTTTTTTAGTTTCTCTTTCTGTGTCGCTCTCTCTTCTCACCACAGATGGTAATCAGGGGTCCTCTTCACACTTGAAAACTGAATTTTCAGATCAAGTTTCAAACAAATATTTAAAAAAAGTATTTGTCTCTTAACTGCTACTTTCCAAAAGAACCAGGGCAGCTTTTTTCCTAGATTCATAACTTTTTCATTCTGATCTGCTGTCATAAAATGCACCAATTTCTTTCTTAAAAACAAGAAAGACATATCTGCATGGAAATATCAAGAGTTTTAGTCTCAGTTACATACTATGTATCAGCAAGCAGTTATGTTGACCCACAGGCTGTACTGTACACACACAGGACCATACAGTACAAAACTGAATTGTACGGGAACATGTTTAATTTTCTCTCCTCCCTTTCTGTCTGCTGTCAAGCTGCGTAAATCGGTGTGCCTGGCTCTGTCTAAGATGTGGTGTGACTCACAGCTACACTACAGCATGCTGGAAAAGGCCTGCGAGGACGGAGACACGACATTGGCTGAGTGTCTGATCGAGCTGGGCGCAGACATCAATGGGAAAACCAAAACAGAATCTCTTATCTACCAGGTCAGAGGTCACAAAACCCCACATGCCAGGGTTAGGGAAAGTTTAGTCTCTCATTGCCAGACCTTCCTCAACAGCACTGCGGAGGAGGGTCTGGCTAGTCCACACAGCATTCGGGGATGGGAGAAAAACGTGCTCTGGTTTATTGGCATTTCTTCAAACCAATCCCAATCGTCTTGGGCGGCGCTAAGCGCCCAAAGGAACTATGGGGCCGCTGCAAAATAGCCTCGGGAAGGAACTTGTTTTGGTGAAAAATGTGTACGTTCAAAGGTTGTTTTATTAGTGCAACAGAAAACTCAGATTGGACAGATAGTCTAGCTAGCTGTCTGGATTTACCCTGCAGAGATCTGAGGAGCAGTTAACCAGAGTCCTCAGAAATCCACCAGAGTTTAAAATGCTAACACAAAGAAAGCGGAAGGTAATAGAAAAAGAGGGACATCCCGCAAAATATCCGGACCAAATTAACGGACCAACCCCGGAAGTGGAACATTGTGGATTTAGACTAGGGACAAATGTCGTCATGTTTGTCAAATCAGATCATGTTTAATTTGTTGATATTGTTATGGTTTCACTCCTGACAGTCTGTGTTCTTTTAGCATATTATCTAAAAAAAAAACTCAAAACAGAATTCAAAAACAGGAGTTATTTGGACATTTTTCACATTTCTTTCACATTTTTTCACATTTTTCACATTAATGGCATGGTTCTCTAGGATTGGCAGTTGGTTGGTCAACTACTTCGGTCCAGACCGATATATCTATAACTATTTAGAATTTAAGTAATTTAAATTAAATTTAAGAATTTTTAGTAATTATAATGTTGACTGGACAACATTTTGTTTTGTCCATAGCTTGCAATTGTTAGAATGTTAAACAAACATACCTGCTAAACACCAGCGTGTTAGCATTGTTATGTGAGCATGTTAGCATGCTGATGTTAGCATTTAGCTAACGTGGAACCTGGAAAACAATATACTTCTTTAGTGATAATGCTGAAACTATTAAAAGAACCATGAGTCAGTGGATCAGCAGAATTTGGTTGTTTGTTGTTGTGAATGTTACATTCTCTTATCTGTATTGATATCATAAATTGTAAAAATGTTGCCTTCCTGAAGATTTATCTGCGTGAACCTACCTTGAACTGATCCTCTTTTCCTCTGGTGCCCCTTTCTTATCCATCTCCTCTTACATCATCAAAGTGAATGGAGCGGTTCTTAGAAAATGTACATAGTCTTGTGTGTCTCTTAAACCTTGAGAACATTGTGAACTCAACCCTGCTTCGGGTCACTATGTTCTCCGAGATCTCGTAACTGCTTTAAGAGTCAGGTCACAGAGGTCAAGCCAGTAGATACAGATAGCTTTATTTATCCCCGAAGGGCAATTCAGTTACTACAGTCCACTGAGACATACACACATTCATACAACACAAACAACAAAAAAGGTGCACGATCCATAAGTATGCAAGAAGAACATATTTGAAATAAGAACTGAATAAATAAAATAAAAATACAATTAAAATGGACGAGATCAAATAAAATGTTTGCCAAGTGTATTGCACATAACAAATTACAGTGCATCAATTATAAACACATATAACCAGTATGAGGTTTGTGCAAAATACCGTTTCATTCAAGTTTACTTCCATTCAAGATATCTACTCCAGCTACTCTGCGTTCAGCAGCTCAATGCCTTAGGGAAGATGAATAGCATAGGAATGACAAAACAATTGTGATCGGATTATTTCATAACATTTGTCATGTAATAAGTAGAAATACCTCATATTTCCTGGTTCCAGCTTTTCCAATGTGGGGATTTGCTGCTTTTCTCTGTTTCATTTGATTGTAAATTGAAAAATGACTTTATCTGTCGCTGATGAGACAGAGTAGGCAATTTCAAAATTTTGAAAATATGAAAACATTAGCTAAAGCACTGGTAACTTGTAATGGACATTTGTTTGGGTTTTCGTTGTTTGTTTTAGATATTGTATAGACTAAGGCCGGCTTCACACTGGCTGCGCGGCGTGAGCGTGGCGTTTCGGTTGTGTGTCAGTTGCGTGGCGGCTGCGTGGATTTGTCTATGTCTTTTCACACCAGAAACATGTCTGACGCGGCGCTGCTGCTGCTAGCCTTGTCTGTACACACGCATGTTTCCCATTGATAAAATGCATTCAAGCAGTAGTATACTTCATGTTAAACATAAATATATACTGATTTGATTACAGCAAAGACAACGTCGGCAGTATTGAAGGCAAAATAGGCGACAGAGTATTTCGTTCTGTAATGACAGGTGCAATATTTGAAAATTGATAATTATTTATTATTTTTTTTAAATTACATTTATTTGCATTTATGTCAAAACCTAGAGACTTTCAAATATCAAAATGTCATTTATTAATATGTATTTGTGTCAAAATGACATATAAACATCTTTTTGTATTCTATTTTGCCCAGAAACGCTTCCAACACGCTTGCGTGTCGCGTGAAAAATAGGCGTTGGTCCTATTTCTAGCATGCAAGCGTTTTCGAGCCGCGCCTGAGACATGCGTGTCACGCAGGCAGTGTGCAAGCTCTAACGAAATAAAAACGGACATGCCACGCAGCTGACACGCTCACGCCACGCAGCCAGTGTGAAGCCGTCCTAATAGAAAAAGCTGGGAACAAAACAATTAGAACATGTTTGATACAGTGCCAAAATTCAGTTTCAATACTCTAGCCCTACTAAAAGATAGAATAATGATGAGTTCAATCTCAGTCATTAACTCTGTGCTTTCTTGTTAAGGTGTGTGAGAGAGGCGGCCCTCTGGAGCTGGTGGAGCTTCTGCTCAGCCGAGGTGCCCACGAGCAGCACCTCCGCAGGGCTCTGGCTGTGAGCGTGAAGCGGGGCGAAGGACCCACAGTCATTCAGCTGCTGGGCCGTCTGGGTCTGGACCTCAACAACAGCGCCCTCTGCCTCGGGGGCTTCCGGCTGGGCCGCCTGGACGCCGCCTGGCTCAGCCCCCTGCTGACGGAAAGAGGCAGAACGTACAGTCTCCGTTACAAGAACAGTGAGGAGGAGTTGATGCTTTTCTCTGTTTTATAACCTTGTAAATTCAGCTTTTGGACAAAACAAGTAATTTGAAGGCGACTTTTTGACATTTTCTCGAACAAGCAGTTGATCAGTTATTTGAAAAAAAGAATTCAGAATATGGAATAAATGTTTAGTTGCAGCCCTGTTCAAATGTACACGTACTGTGTTTTGTCTTTAAGGTAAAGGTATGAGTTTGGCGAGGTACATTCAGTCTTTCCAGAGGTCCAAGAGTCTCGGTGGTCCTCCTAGATCTCTGGGCGACCCGTGTCTCACATCTGGCTACATTTCTGACGAGAGCGACGACTCCATCTTCAGCTTCGTCTCCATGGACGACAGTTTATTCGACGATATGGAGAGTGACGGTAAAGTTCATAGATGTCAGACTCTGATGTCACACGGAGCACAATTATCAGGAGTTAAAATGAGTTGAAAAAGTTAACGGTTTAACCTATATAAATGAATATGAACCACTGTTTAGTTCCAACACAGGCAGCAAATGTCTTCAGACTTGAAGTGGAACTTTATTACATTTATACGCCTGAATAACAGAGATACATAGTAGATGTAATTCTACTAAAACTGAACTGAGGAGAACTAATAATCTGTTAAATTTTAGACTGTAGATCTATTGTTCTCCAGCAGTTGAAACAGTAATATCTATTCACTGTAACTATTTTTTCTCAGAAACACCACTGAAGTTAATACTCGGTAATATCCTGTGTTTTTCCACTTCAGTAATTAACACAACGTCATCCATCTGAACTTTTTTTTCACGGCCTGTTGCGCGTTAAAGAAGCCACATTGATTAGTTGTCGATGTTTTTGAGTTGTGATTAGTCTCAGTATATTACTGAGTGTAGTGATGCTTCAATAGTAACAAGTTACTTCACAGCCCTCCTCCTGCAGCTCTCCACCGTGATTGTAATCCCGATGCCCTTATATAGCAGCAATTCTATGAGAATCATCTTCCTGTTTTCTTTGCAAACGTGTGGACCTGTAAAGCCCTCTGAGATGAAATTCTGTGATTCGAGGCTCTAGCTACATAAACCTGAACTTGACTTAGCCGCAGCTAATGAGCCTTTGGCTATGGTTAGCAGAAACTATTAGCAACATTTTCTCTCCATTTCTGAAACGCTTCACCAATACTGACACGTGTTTATTGCGTTGATTGTCATTCTCTCTTTTAGACCCTTTTTGAGAAGTCCCTTTTCCTTTTTTCACGTTCCTTTTGCAGCGTGAAAGTTGTTGCCAATGCTGGAATAGCAACTTTTTCAACAGGATTTTACGTCATTGAAATAGGCTTTCACCAACTGAAGGGACGTGCACGCGCATCTGCATTTGTAGATGAGAGAATAGGAATGCTTTCTCTCTCTAAAATGACCTGTGATTGGCCAAAGTCACAGGCTAGACATTCTCAAGCCTAAATGCAGAGCCAAGAGGAGTTGCAGAAGTCTAGTTTTCTCTTGGACCGCTTTAATCAAAATATGCTGATTGTGGATTTTTTTCCCCAGTGACACCAAAGACACTGCCTAACCCCAGCTTTAAGTTGATCATCCAATATATGTGATTATATAGAGCCTCACGTGATATAAATATGAGCATCTACGGAGGCTCTCTGTAAAGTGTGCGCTTGTCATTGTCTGTGAATAGATTCGTCGTGATATGCATCTGTCTGGAAGATTTGTTTTAGCTCAGCAGTCTTGGGCTAAATCAATGGAAATACAGTAGCTTATCAAAAAACATAATGCAATTAAAAGTTTGATGTGAAAATCCTAAATATAAAAGATAATTGAAGAATAAACAAAGAAAGAAATGTGGGCTTTGAGTAGCAACATTTTTCATATTGCAAATGATAATCAGTACCCTTTGAAAATGAAATTACACAGGTAAACTGTAACAAATATTGTTCTAACAAACCTGAACCTCAAACTGAGAGGAAAAGCATACTGTTCTGTGGCAGTGAAAGGCATATGAGCTAGTCTGGTTTGAATTGGTTTCCATAATGAAATGTTGTGTACCTTCTGATGATGATAACGTGTGCTTCTCCTTCTGTAGGGAGTGATTCCCTGTCAGGGGTTCTGTCTCCAAAGCCGCATAATAATTCAACAGAAGAGTTGAGAGAAGGGTCCTTCAAAAGGAAGCAGGGACGCCGCAGACATGCCAGTGCAGAGGTACCGTAAAACATCTTCATTTACATCTTATGTTTAGGACAGCAGAATATTGTTTTCATTGGAGTGCGTTCAAATTAACATCATGGGCGCCCAGATAGCTCTGTTGGTAGAGCGGGCGCCCATTTGTAGAGGTTTACTCATCGACGCAGCAGGCCCGGGTTTGACTCTGACCTGCGGCTCTTTTCTGCATATCATTCCCCCTCTCTCCCCCCTTTCATTTCTTCAGCTGTCCTGTCAATAAAGGCCTAAAAATGCCCAAAAAATAATCTTAAAAAAATAAATAAAGTGAAATATCCTTGCAGTCTCTCTCTTAGTAATAGAACTATAAATCCTACCCAAATGTATGCCTCTTCCCTCACTGTTAGTTTTTTCTCTCCGTTTTTCTTCTCTTGCAGAGTGGTCCAACTGAGAAGGAACACAGCGAGCATGTACACAGGAGATACGGAAGGACTGGCTCAAGCCAAAAAGGTTTCTCCATCAGATTCAACTTTTGTTTAAATGATAATTTATTTGATATAGCACCTTTTACAGACAGAAAATGAACAAGAAGAAAAGAGAGTTCTTACTACGATTTAACAGGATACTCACTCTGCCTACTAACAGATGAAAAAAGGAGGTAAAGCTATTCCAGTTTAAGTTGGATAATGCAAGAAGTTTAAGTTTGTAAAAGGGTTTTTCAGAGCTGCAATTTTTTGTTTTTGTTTCAACAGAGGCTCAAAACATCTTGCTCTACACACATTTTGCAAATTTTTTTTCACCAATGGGGCAGTCTTTCCATCAGATTTTAGCTAATGATTTGTCGCCCCTTCAGTGTTTGGATTTGCTGAGAGTTCTGCTGCTCTGCCCAAAGAGAAGGAAAGGATCCGCCTTCTGGACCTGTCGGGGAACGAGTTGGACTCCCTGTCCTGTCTGATGGATGATGGCTTCGTCCAGCAGCAGCTGGGACATCTCCTCCGTCTGGACCTGAGCCACAACAGACTGCTGGAGTTTCCTTCAGCTCTTTGCCAGGTGACATCCAATCTTACCTGAATCACTAGACTGAATCAAATAACACAAGGAAAATGTACACTGAACTTTTGTTTTTTGTTTGACAGAGTTTGAAGAGTCTGACTCGGTTGGACCTGCAGGGCAACCAGCTCCAGTCGCTGCCAGTAGAGCTGCTGTCTCTGCTCTCACTGAGCATGCTGAACGTCTCGCGTAACTGTGTGGGTCCCCTACTGACCTTTGACCCTGCTGTCACCTGCCGATCACTGGGGCAGCTCAATCTTTCTTTCAACAAAATCACCACGTTCCCTCACGAGCTGGGCCGCGCCACGAGTCAACTGGAGGAGCTGTTTATAGAAGGGTAGGCTGCTGGTTTGATGGTTGGTTGGTTTTGATGAGAAGGGAATTGAAGAGTTCATCATGGCTGTATGACACTGTATGTGTTGTAGTGTTTGTTTTCTTTTTGATCACTTACAGTATGTAGTTATGAAGTCAGTCTGGCAGTTAGTAAGTGAAAGCACCCACATGAATGTCCCTTTTACTGTTTTATTGTATTATGTGTTGGTTGCTATGAAAATGACAAAGACTTGATTGCATAGCAGAACACTGGGCATGTCTCCAGTGATTATGGGGTATTTCCAGAGATGGGCCAACACATTAATGGTCTATATAATGACTTCTATTGTGTATAAGTCGTGGCTTCTGTTATGAACTTCTATATCAGTACAGAGATGTAATAAGATTGTTGTCTGTTGTAAATCTAAATCATAGTAAACATTTAATTTTCTTCATGGGGGAGATTTCTTAGATACTTTTTGAGATTATTTTTTTTGTGGCATTTTTTATTATGACATCTAACAATGGTCCTAGTTGAGGTTATATGCACAGTAACCATTTGGCTACATGGTTAGGATTTTTGTTTTTAAGTAAGTGGCAGTAGTAGTTAAAAAAATAGTAATAATGCATAATGTAAAGAAAGTCTTCAAAACAGAATGTCCTAGACCAGCTCCAAAGACTGGGCCCATGGCCTGAAGTAATAAATGACGTTTTTGAGATGTTCTGCTCCCTAACAAACAGGATTTAAAACATAATAATTAGCATCTCATTCCCCTCCACGCAGTCAAACTTGTTATTTGGTAACATTTTACGTGAAGGTATCGACATAATCGTGACACGACACTGTCATAACTATGACATGACACTGTCATGAACGTGTCCTAAACGTTATAAACAAGTCATAAACATTTATGACTTCTGTCATTAAGTGTCATTTGGTTTTTGTCATGACAAGTTGAAATTGTTTGGGTTGTCTTGATTATGACAAGTTGACATTAATCAAAGTGACATTACCAGAAGTTGACATGACAAGTTGACATTAAATTGGTTTGGGATGTCTTTGTAATGATAAGTTGACATTAACTAGGATGCCATAACCAGAGGATGTCTTTGTCATGACAACTTGACATAATGTCATCCTGTTTAATGTCAAGTTGTCTCAATAAGGACACTCCAAAGAAATTTAATGTCAAGTTGTCATGACAAATGCATCTTCTGGTAATGTCATCCTGGTTAATGTTAAGTTGTCATAATCAAGACAACCCAAACAATGTAAACTTCTCATGACAAAAACCGAATGACACTTAATAACAAGTCATAAATGTTTATGACTTGTTTGTAACGTTTATGACACGTTATACACAGTTATGACAGTGTCATGTCACGATTATGTCGATACCTTCAAGTAAAGTGTTGCCCGTTATTTTTATGTGCTGAATAACCTAGGATAAATCTAACCTTTTTGTATTCTTCATGTCAAATCAAGTTCCTCAGCAAAAACATAACCCTGACATTTTATGACAGCGTCATGCGTCCATATGTCTAATTTTTTCTATTTTCCTTCTCTTTTCAGTAACAGTATAACTGAGCTTTGTGTGCCTCTGATTCTGCCCGAGATCAAGCTGCTTGATGTGAGCAAGAACAGCGTGGAGAATATTTCTCCAGACTTCCTCACCGCCTGCCCCAAACTAGAAACTTTCAGTGCCTCCATGAACAAAATCTGTGAGTACTATCAACTGATTATTAGATACAAAAATCTGCAAAAGCACTGGGCCTTCTTTGTCTGCCTGCTTTGTACTCTGGAATACACTCAAGCACCACGTGACTAAGATTCCGTGGACAGACCAAGAAAATGCCCAATTTTAGAGAATATTTAAGCAAAACGGAATTACTGTTCCCTCCAAAATACATTAGAATCAGACTGTTGGCATAGCTGTAAAGGCATTTTACATTTTGAAAGAAATTCATTTGATTACAACACCCCTATCAGGTCAGTCCGGATGATATTTAAAAACTAAAAAAAGAGCTTTTATCGAAGTTGTCAGTCAAAGATATTAGAGATCATCTAACCAGGTCAGCATTCCCAGTTCATTTATTTGAAGAATGGATCCATACAATCTTGACAAATGTAGTGTTGAATTTCAGGGGAGGATTTGTTTTCCTTTCCAAAATGCAATGAGCACTTGTTCTACGTTCATATTTTGTGACGTGGAGACACAAAATATGAACGTAATGCTTATTGCATCTTTTATTTGACCAATACTTAGACTGATGGACTAAATGTTTTGGGACCTCTTAGGTAGGATTAGGGTAGTTATGGTTTCTCTTTTTTTTTGTGTAGGTTGTAAATGTTATTGTAGAATACATGTTTACTTTTTTATTCAAACAATATGATTGTATTTATAATGTGTATTATTTGCTAGTGTCTGGGCCCCTTTACACAAGCTTTAAATAACTTACCAGGGTGTCCCATTTCACATAACTGACTTATGACTTATGATTGTACTTGTCTTTTAACTTTTGTGAATAAATTGAACCTGAACCTGAAACATCTTTACTGTCCTCTCCAGGTTCCCTGTCACATCTCCCATCCAAGATCACCACGCTGAAACTAGCAAACAACAGCTTTACTTGTGTTCCTGAGGCAATCCTTAATCTCCCAAAGTAAGTCAGATACTATAGTATTTCCATATCGCTATCACAATGTCCCATAGACAATAACTTACTCTCAAAGCTTGATTTTACCTTTTTATAATAAAGATTCCATGCATCCCTCTTCTTTTGGTACAAATTTTCTTACTTCTGCATGTCCAGCTTGCGGTCAGTGGACATGAGAACCAACAGCATCGCTGATCTGCCTGGCCCGGGACTCTGGGAGTCCAGCAACCTCAGAGAGCTGATGTTCAGTCAGAACTGTATCAAAGTTCTGGATCTGAGTGGGCCGGCCTACAAATGGACCAGACTGGAGAAACTCCACCTGAGTGACAACAAGCTCACAGAGGTAAAGTTTACATGATTGTCTTTAGCTATCATGAGCCCTTATTTCATTGTTCTAACACCAATGGTGGTGGCAGTAGCTCAGTCGGTATGGAGTTGGGTTGGTAACTGGAGGGTCGCTGGTTCAAGTCCAACCTCCTGGGCACTGCCAAGCAGCTCTTGAGCACGGCACCAAACCCCTCCCAACTGCTCGGGGCGCCTGTCCAGCAGTTGCAGCCCATTTACTCTGACATCTCTACATGTGCATGTATAGGATGTAGCATGTGTGTGTAATGTGTTCCAAAAACAGAGTGTAAAAATTGTAATTTGCTCACTGGGGATCAATAAAAAGTATAAATTATTATTATTAAAAATATATATATTTTTTTAATTATTACCATTACTAATCAGTATCAAACTAATGAATGCTGTGAAAGCGCAGTATAACCTTGGTGTAAATGACGGTTGTACCGTCTCTGTTCAGATCCCTCCACAGATCGGCCTGTTGGAAGATCTGACCTCCCTGGACGTGAGTCGTAACACCAACCTGCGGTCCTTCCCTGATGAGATGGGGAAACTGGGCAGACTGTGGGACCTGCCGCTGGACGGCCTTCGACTCCAGCTGGACCTCAAACTCATTGGCAGCAAGACCAAAGACATAGTCAGGTCAGGGGCTTTACAAACCGGAGGGGTTTTATTGATAAGATATTAATATTAAATGCTATTATGAATTTCACTTCTTTAGATATTAATCTCAAATCCCATCTGGGCTGTTTTTGCTACAGGTTTTGATCACTCTGTCTTGAATATATAGAAGAAGAAATAAAATGAAATAAATAACATAATAAAACAGGGCTGTGCAATTAATCAAAATTTTAATTGCAATTACAATTTTGGCTCCTAATGACACGAAAACAGAGTTATCGAGAAAAACGATTATTTTGCACATTACTATTCTCTTATTTTGTCTTGTGTTGTGAGTGAGAAAAAATCCAAATGATACAGTGTTTCCTCTATGTTGATTTTGTAGTGGCGGCCCACCATGGCAAACTTTCTGCCACCACGGTATCAAAAATAGGGCTGTACAAAAAATGTAGTTGTAGTGGGTCCATTCTAAATGTTGTTGGGGGGCATTGTTGTTCTAAAAGCAGCTCTAATAAATGCCTTTCCTCCACCCTCTCTCCCAGGTTCCTGCAGCAGCGGCTGAAGAAGGCAGTGCCGTACTACCGGATGAAGCTCATCGTGGTGGGGAATGCTGGCAGCGGGAAGACCACCCTGATCCAGCAGCTGATGAAGCTGAAGCGCTCCCAGTTGAACTCGAAGCAGGATGCCGTTGGCATTGACGTCCGGGACTGGACCATCAGGGAGCGGGACAAGAAGAAAATGGTGCTGAACGTCTGGGACTTCTCAGGTTAGCTCTCATGTAGTCTTGATTCACTCATCATTTCCATGTCTAACTGTTGGCCTCATGTCTTGACTGTGGGCAGCGTATTGCTGCCACAGCCCAAAAAAGAAAAACAGATGAGCCTTATTCCTCAATTTATCCATTCTCTGCACACGTTTTAACATAAAAATGTTTCACGTTATAACAAAATAAATAGTATATTGTTATACCACTACTACGGTATACCGCAATAAGTTTGTATGTTGTAATAACATGAAACACATCTTGTTTTAACATGAAAATATCATTATTATAACATGATATCGGACCATTTTTCTTTTTCTAACATTGTAGCAATACACTGCTGTCCTGGACCAAAGAGACGACAATGGAGATGTTTTAAGTTGACTGAAAAGCTGTATGAACTGTGTCTAAAGTGATTGGATTCTGTTGCTGAAGTTAGCTCAAAAGTCACCAACAATAGGTGTTATTCTTAGTAGTAGTCACTTGATTTATATGTCTTATGTCATGCATGTGACACTGATTTAAAATAGGTTTTACTTACATTTTATAGCAAGGAATGTTGGGTATCATTCAGCTGGTGTGATATAGTTTCACTCCCTGCTTCTGTACCACACAGGTGGAGAGGAGTTCAGTGGCTCTCACCCCCACTTCCTGACTTCCAGAGCTCTCTACCTGGTGGTATACAACATCAGCAAAGGAGCCAGTCAGGTGGACGCCCTCAAGCCCTGGCTCTTCAACATCAAAGTGAGTCATAGAACCAAAGATTCACATAGTTCTCATGACTATCCCAAATAATTTTTTTAATCCTGTTGAGCAATTTATAAAACTTTCCAGAGTAGTAGTATTCATATTCAATCATAGTAGTATTTACCTTTCAAAATTGCATCTCATAATGGAAACGGTGTCACATTATTGGCATACTTGTAAAAAGTGAGATTTCTATGTCTTCTTTTATTATAAAGCAGGTTGAAAATACTGTGAAAGTATACAAGCGCTCAATCCACAGAGAAATGCTGTATTCAGTAACTGTGTCTTTTAAAGGAGCCGTCAGGACGGCAGATGCGGAATGCCTTGGAATGCTGACCAATTAGAGCAGACTGGGCTTAAAGAGACAGGCGCTAGAATGGAGTGTTTCAGACAGATGTATAAACCTGAAAATGAACATAATATACTGTAGGCCCTTTACAAAATTCTTTTTAACTTTTTAAACTTAAAAAATGTTTTGGAAATCACAGCTAACTTTGAAATGTCAATGATATACATGTGTCGATGTTTCTTCCCTCTTTTGAAAAATCCCTACACTCCTCTTTATTTCAGGCCGTAGCCCCTCTGTCCCCGGTCATCCTGGTAGGAACCCACACAGATGTGAGTGATGAGCTGCAACTTCAGGCCTGCCTGACCAAGATCAGAGAAGAGCTGCTGAACCACCAGGGCTTCCCTGCCATCCGGGACTACCACATGGTCTCCGTCTGCGAGGACTCGGACGCCATGGCCAAGCTCCGCAAGGCCATCGCCAGGGAAGTCACCAGCTTCAAGGTAAAAGGACACAAACCACCACCAAAAAAATCTATTTGATTTAAAAATCGAGTTGGTAGGTCAAATCGATTCATATTTTCAAAAAATCGATTTTTTAGATTTCTTTTTTTAGGTTTTATTAGCTCAATCCAAATACAGTATAAATAATTTGGATGTTTAACAATCTTTGTTGCACACGGCACAGTGACTCTTCAGTTAGAGAAAAGGTTTGCCTTTGCAATTTTGTTTATGTTGATGCACTTTAATTAAATACAATAAATATATATTTTTAAAATATAATTACAGTTCACAGTTTTGTTTTAAATGGAAGGGGGGGGGGGGGGGGAAATCAAATTGAATCGTAAATCGAGTTTTTTATGAAAAAATCGCAGATTTGTTTAGGGAAAAAAATTGCACAGCTCTAATCTTATCTTATCTTGTCTTATCCTTCCCCTTCCACAGATCCAGGGCCAGCCTGTGATGGGCCAGTTGGTTCCAGACAGCTACGTGGAGCTGGAGCGCCGGGTTCTGCAGGAGAGAACCAGGGTTCCCCCAGAGTTCCCCGTTCTCAGGCACCAGGAGCTGCTGCAGCTCATCCAGGAGAGTCAGCTGCAGCTGGAGGAAGCTGAGCTGTCCCACGCTGTCCACTTCCTCAGTGAAGCCGGTCAGTCGGGTTCTGGGCTGCTGCATTCAACATCAAACAGGCCTTTACATTACCTTGATATCCCTTTTTAATTGAATATAGCATCCTAATTCAATAATATCACCCAGCTCTCCTTCATCTTAGCATCAGCACTTCAAGACAATACTCTACAGTATAACCTGGATTCCCTTTGAGTCACAGCTGTTCCAAACAAAAACAAACAAAAAAGCTTTATTCCTTAATCGGCACATATACGCAGTATGATGTAGTGCAATTCTGTTAATCAATTCTATCTAAGTATTAGGAGCAGTGGACAGCTTTTTACATACAGCATCTGAGAAGCAACTTGGGGTTCAGTGTCTCGCTCAGATAACCTCCCTGTTATTGTATGAATTTAAATCTAACTGCGCCTTCCCTTTAACACGTGCAGTCAATTTTTCATATGCTGCTAGGAGGAGAAATAGTAATCCATACGGAGATAGAGCTATTCTACAACACACTGACTGATTTCATTCATTAATTTGTTTGGAAATATTGTCTCAGGGATCAGCAATATATCTGACCAAGCCAGTTTTGTTTTTCTCCTCCTCTGACATTGAAGGGCTTTTACTGCACTTTGATGATCCTGCACTTCAGCTTCAAGAGCTCTACTTCATCGACCCACAGTGGCTGTGCAACATCATCTCCCAGGTAGCTTCACCCAAAACACCCAGACACAATCACACATGCTTCAGGCTTCTTAAAAGTGAGAATAGACAGGATTATAGAGGAACTATTTAGTATACAGGAACTATTTAGAGTTGAATAAGGGGTGGGGGAAATAACAAGCTTCCCTTTTTTTCTCTCGCACGTATTGTTTGTTTAGAACACTTTATAGATATATATTTTTATTCCTTTTGTATGTTGCAACACAACACTCATATATGCAGGTACATGATCGCTAAAGAATGTGTCAGATCTGTCCATTGCACAAATTCAGGTGATGTCTGTTCTCTGTGTAGAAACTGACATTCAAGAGCTGTGGCTTCTGGGAGCATCCTAAAGGAGTTGTTCAGCGCTCAGTGGTGGAAAAGTTTCTGTTTGAGACCAAATGTTTTCCCAAGAGCCACATGACGCAGTTCTTCAAACTGCTGGAGAAGTTTCAGATCGCTCTACCCTTTGGCGAGGACCAGCTACTGATACCCAGCAGGTATGTTTTTTAAATTTTTTTATTTGCATTCTGTGTTCTTTTTTGTATTGGATTGTGCTGTTGTAGAGGGACCAAATAAATTGGCATATCACAATATTTCACTGTCTCTATCCACTCATCTCTTCTCTTACAGTTTGTCCAAACACAGACCGGTGATAGAGCTGCCTCACTGTGAGAACTCAGAGGTGATTGTGCGTCTGTACGAGATGCCGTACTTCCCCATGGATTACTGGTCTCGCCAGATCAGCCGCCTACTGGAGGTCTCTTCTTATTTGCTTTGTGGAAGAGGTAAATTAGACGTACAGCAGAAACCGCCACTCTTTCATTAGGGATGCTACTCTGCAGATACAAATTTGAAAGAAATTCCCTCGCTGTGTGTTATCCAGGAAAGGCGGTGCGAGCGAACCGGATCTACTGGAGGAGAGGCGTGTACCTGAGCTGGTCCCCAGAGGCCTACTGTCTGGTGGAGGAGAACCCATCCAGCTTCGTCAGGATAACTGTGCCCTCTTCACGCAAAGGTGTGGATAAAAAACAAAGAGAAGATTTAAAAAAAAAAAAGTCTTGCTGGACATACAGCTTTTATTATGGAGCCCTGTAGGTGACATGGAGGAAGAAAAAAAACCTGAAAAAAAAATAAAAATAAAATAAAACTTGAAAAAAAAAAAAAAAGTCGCATTTATTATTTGTGTCAATTTTCCAAAATAATTCAAAGTCAAGATCTCGACTTTCAGCCCCATTCATTCCAAGTAGGTAAGCGAGCGAGCCGGGGACAGATCAATAAGGAGTTGCTGGACTTTTGTGCAGCTTATGGATTTTCGAACGAAAGAAAAACAGCAAGGGATAACATTTCACAGCCACAGGTGTTTTATGATATATATTTTTTTTCTAAACTTCTGATCTGCCACTTTGGATCACATCCTACGCATCTGCCCGACCAAAAGAGGTGTGCAAAAAAGCTTTCTTACGATGATGTATATGCTGCTTTCCACCTACAATCTGAGCTCCGGCAGCAGCGGGAGGCGGAGAGTTCCGTGGCCGCGGCAGCGTACTCTTCCCCTGGGCAGGAACACAGCTTCGCCTCGCTGCTGCGCCGGACCCCGCTGATCCAGATGGGATCGGCCACAGACAGAGTGGTGATCGGGAGGATCTTCCACGTAGTCCAGGATGACCTGTACGTCGATTTCGGTGGGAAGTTCCATTGCCTTTGCCGGCAGCCAGCGGACGGAGAGAAACTAGCGGGGCAGCAGAGTCCGTCTGCGGCTGTAGGATCTGGAGCTCCCTGCCCGCTTTCTGGGAGCCAAAACCGACACCACGCAGCTGGAGGGAAGGGAAGCCCGGGAGAACCAGGACTGAGCGGAGCGGACTGTCACAGCCTGCTGAAGTTTAAATCACAGGTTTCCTAAAAGGAGTCTGGCGGGACGTTTTTCTTTTTCTCACGTTTTTTTTCCCCTCCATGTCACCTCCAAGGCTCCTTACAGTCTGTAATCCATAATCCATACAGCATTTTTCTTAATGTTATGTAGCTATATGTATGTGTAATTTGTTTCTGTATTTATTGTTTTCATATCAATGATTAAATATGTTTTTGTGTGTATCCCCCAGGCCGGGTGCTGCTGGGTCAGGTGGTGGATCACATCGACTCCCTGCTGGAGGAATGGTTTCCTGGCCTCCTGAACACTGACATGCACGGCAGTGGTGAGGCTCTCCTGAAAAAGTGGGCTCTCTACAGCTTTGAGGACGGCCAGGAGTGGAGCAAGATTCTGCTCGAGGACCTCTTCACATATTTTGACAATGGTACATAAAAAACAACACGTTTTGTCAGCATGAATTGAAGACGGTTTCTTTTTTTAAATCCATAAAACGTTGGTACAAAACGGATTATTTGGTTTCTAAAATTCAACTCAATTTAATTGAATTTATAATATAAAATAATAACAAGAGTTATCTCAAGACACTTTACAGATAGAGTAGGTCTAGCCCACACTCTGTAATTTACAGAGACCCAACAATTCCAACAAGTATTTAGTGCGACAGTACGATGAAAAACTGATACAGATATACAAATATAGAGAAATGTGATTCATAATAATTATAGCAGTTGGTATGTGGTAGAGCCCGACCGATATAGCAGCAAGCCAATATTAGGCATTTTCCATTCCATTTTCGGTATCTGCATTTATATTGGCCGATAAATGAATATTTAAAAAATAAAATAAAAACAGACGAAACACCCTTCAACCATGTTATGAATGTTGGCGTTGCATAATTTGTCCCAGAGGGCGCTCTACAACGTCTCTGTTGACAACACTCGTGTTCAAGTTTCATATCTTAAGTTTGTATTTTTATACATTTTATTTATCAGAACTTTAATATATTCTGATGTTCCTCTGTTTATTGTTTATTTTTAAACTGCATTATATTATTTTAGTGAGGACTCATAAATAACTACAAATAACTAATGTTAGGGAAATCTGTTTGTTTTGTCATGCGTTTCTGGATAAAAAAAAATATATATATATCGGCCGATATATCGGAATATCGGATTTTTAAATCAGCCTTAAAAATCCTTTATCGGTCGGGCTCTAGTATGTGGCAATTATAGTAACAATAAAGGAAATGGAACTACTAGAAATAATAGTTTAATAGCAGTTCAGGGCGTAGCAAGGCGTAGTAGGGCGTAAAAATACCAAAGCGTTCAGAAGCACTTCACTTTAATGATTCCACATGCATGGTTCCAATTATCTTAAAATCTATTATGTCTATTACATTATGATCATAGATTTTCTGTTGGTGAACTCGAAGGACCCCCGCTGCACACTTCCCATCTCTCAGATCGCCCCTGACTTGGTACTGAGTGACCAGCCTGCAGGGACAATACTGGACAGTGAAGAGCTGGATGTAGACATGTCTAAAGAGAACCGACTGGGTTCGTTTATCTCATTTCCACATAATATCTGTTATTAGAAAATAAATATATGTTCAAATACAAGCGATATACTGTATAACATCAATATATTTTGTTTATAGGGGACGGTGGCTTCGGGACTGTCTATCGTGGTGTCTACAAACAGGAAGAAGTAGCCGTGAAAATATTCAACAAGCATGCATCTGAGCTTTACATCTACAGACTCCTCAGACAGGTACCATTGACGATTTCAAATAAGAAACCCCATGACGCATGTGTCCTGGACAGTACATTGACAAAGTGCCTTGCTCAAGACAACCTCAGTAGTCACTGAAATGAAATAAATAACAGCTATCCTCACTCATTCGAGCATACAATTGTAAATTTGGAAAGAGTGCTTTAAACTTTCATGCTCCTGTCCGATGGAACTTAGTTCAAGATTCTCTCAAACTAGAACAACTCATTTCTATTGGGACGTTCAAGATGATGACTTACTTCACTTCTTTCCATTGTCTGTTTTCCTCCAGGAGTTGGCGGTGTTGGGTCGCCTCCGTCACCCCAGCCTGGTGGGTCTGCTGGCAGCCGGCTCAGTTCCTCAGGTCCTGGTGATGGAGCTGGCCCTGCGAGGCTCACTGGACTCCCTATTTGAACATGAGAACGGCAGCCTGAACCTTAAGCTCCAGCACAGAATCGCCCTGCATGTTGCCGACGGACTCAGGTAGAGAGTTGGGCATTACATTCCTTGTCTTGTTCAGCCTGTCAACTTAAAAAAATGTCTTTAGAATAAATGGAGGTATTGCAAAGTTTCCTCAAAAGGTTTGGAGATTGCAGACAAGTTATGGAAAGTGTGATTGAAGTATTTTGCAGTCCGCATTACAACATGATACAATACAGTGTAAATCTGATGTAGGCTAAGTGAGGAGCTACTGTCATTGCACATAATATGTGTTGTGAAAAAATGTGACAGTTTGGAAAAGAACTTGCTCTGGTCATTGTTTAATCTGTGTGATCAGGTACCTTCACGCAGCCATGATCATCTATCGGGATCTCAAGCCCCACAACGTTCTTCTGTTCAACCTGAAGACCGATTCCGAGATCATCGCCAAGATTACCGACTATGGCATCGCTCAGTACTGCTGCAGCATGGGAGTGAGGAGCTCAGAGGGCACGCCAGGTTAGACGCTTCCACAAACTTTATACATCTTTATTATATATGAGTCATTATAAGCCAGCACGGTGGCTCAGTGGTTAGCACTGCTGCCTCACAGCAAGTAGTCACTGCAGAGTCCGATCCCTGGTCCGGGCAGGGCCTTTCTATGTGGAGTTTGCATGTTCTCTCCGTGTTTGTGTGGGGTTTCCTCCGGGTGCTCCAGTTTCCTCCCACCATAAAGACATACTGGCTAGGTAACTAGGACTACAGTTGAATATTAGCCGACTGGCTAACACTGGCGCATTTACAGAAATGTTGATTAATGTGCATTGGCCCAATCATTTTTTTTTTTAAATTAAACCTCTCACCTAAATTTGAACCTCTGAGAAACTGCAGTTAAACTGTCGGTCACATACTGTAAGGTTATTATTGCAAAGCAGATTTTGTATAGCTTTTAAAACGGATCGCTGTATATCTGGCAGGTTTCCGAGCACCAGAGGTCGCCCGAGGCGGCGTGATCTATAACCAGCAGGCTGATGTGTTCTCATTCGGCCTGCTGCTCTATGACCTCCTGACCTGTGGTGAGCGCATCTCTGACGGCATGAAGTTCCCCAGTGAGTTTGATGAGGTTGCAGTGCAGGGGAAACTGCCAGGTAATAACCAAAGAGTTCTGTTGTACAGTGTTTAATGTGTTGCTGCAAGTCTGAACTGATGTCAGCCACTATCCCACCAATATTTTTGTCAGAGGTTATTTTTTTTATTTTTTTGGGAGATATGAGATCAAATTTTAATTTACTCATATTTCAAACAAATTCTATTTCTTAAATGTGATGATGCACTTGAGTACATCAGCATCACACCTTTTTATTAAAATACCTGACAATTGATTTGAGAGTCATGACAGGTTCTCATCTTGTGTTTTAGGTACAGTAAGTAAGACTTTCAGTAGGTAACTTTCTGTCATATTTGCTGAAACTGACCCGATGTTCCAGTAGAACTACATGAAGCAGGTCTTTTAAATAAAAATCTGACTCCTCTGGCACCACCTACAGCCTGTAGTGCGATTTGCAAAAATCCACCGCTCCCTGTTCAGATGCACCCAGGGGGGTGTCTAACTGCATGTCAATCACTGCTCATGCACACACATTCATTCTCCCTTGTGGGGGGAGGGGCTTAGGAGACTGTTTTGGGCTTTAGCGGAAAGGGGGGAGGGACTGAGAAGTTGTTGATGTTCAAAGTCCTGGATCTTCACAATCCTACCCACAGCACCTTTAAATTTAGTTGTCAGGATGAGCCTTGTCTTTTGGATCACAGACTGTTCATTTGACCACGATTTTATGACGACCAGTTGTATGTTAAACAGCTTGCTAGATATTTGAATCTCATTTATTAAATACAAAATGCAATTTTTTATAAATGTTTTTTACCGTGGCCGTAGTATTGACATTTTCTGATAGTATGTAAGAAAAATGGAATGCCATATGTCTCTTTTTTTATTTTTCATACATTTCTGCACTGATTTGAAAGGTAAAGTCAGAACATTTACTGACATGTTCAGTGCCTTCTACACAGATCCAGTGAAACACTACGGTTGCTCACCGTGGCCGGGCTTCCAGACGCTGATGAAGGACTGTTTGAGGGAAAGCCCTCAGGGTCGACCCACTTCTGCTCAGGTTAGGACCTGAACACCGTGTAACCGCGTTAAGCGATGCAGCACCACACATAGTGGCTTTAAGTGTAGATTTCAGAGACCATTTAACACATCATTAAGTATTTGTGTCTTCTGTGATGTGTGCAGGTGTTTAATAGGCTGAATTCGGGGGAGATGTTGTGCCTAATGAGGGAGCTGGTGGTTCCCCGGGCGTTCAACGCTGAGTGCTTCACAGTGAGCTCCGGCAGCAGGGACGGCCCCCCCAACAGGCACAGAGCCTGGCTGGGTGGAGGCAGCAGCACCCAGAGGCTAGGCTCCATCACCGCCGTGGACTTGGACACCAGCACAGTCACTACACAGGTACCAACGGCGCCGTTAACCTTTTCTCGATTTCACGTTTGGTTCGTTTTTATTTTGAGGAAAACACCTCTTAACACCTATGCATTTAGAATTCAAACACCTATGCATTTCCAGCCAGACCTTCCTCCACAGCGCTGCGGAGAAGGGTCTGGCTAGTCCACACAGCATTCCAGGATGGGAGAAAAACGTGCTCTGCTTTATTTGTTTAACCCTTTGAGTGTGTGTTTTACTGTGACCAATTCATTTCTCCATAAATCAAGCACGCTTCATGTTTTTTCAAGTTGGCTCTCTCACTCTTGCAGGAGATCGACAACAGTCCCGTCTTGTGTCTTGTAACCGTCCAAATCCCGACCGAGTCCTGTGACTGGCTGGTGGCAGGCACCCAATCCGGCTCCTTAGTGGTCATCAGCACTCAGGACACGTCGATTTGGCACCACCTGCAGAGTGTCACAGACGCCGTCACCTCACTGTACTTCCATGTACACCCCCATCGCACGTAAGATTCAATATTGCTTAGGTTTTGGCCTGACTACGAGTCGGGGGGGGGGTGGGGGGTCACAAAAACATTAAGTTGGTGATCATCCTCTGAGGATTATGAATAGCTCAGGAATCTGGCCGGAGATATGAATGAGCCAACCATCCCATCCAACCACCTGACATTGGCATAATCAGAAAAAGTTGGGACAGTATGGAAAACACAAATAAAAAAAGAAAGTAGTGATTTCTAAATGTACTTTGACTTGTATTTGATACATTCTAGTTTTTCTAGTTTTTTTTTTAAATTACATTCTAATTTCGTTGATTAAGGGCTGTTTGCAGGAGGAGAATGTGTAGAAACCATGATAATTAATTTGAAAATACATTTTGTGTCAATCTGCAAATTACATATTACAGTATGTGCATTATGATACAACAACATAATTATGCTGAATCTACAACTGTTGTTTTTTAGTGCCTTTTGATGTTTTTCATTTCTTTTCAGCCAAAGGAAGAATTACTTGCTGGTTGGGACAGCGGATGGAGTTCTCACTGTTTATGAGGACTCTGTACTCAAGGTGAATATTAGATATTAAATAAACAATCCTGTGTGTTTGTTCTTAAAATTCTGTCCAATTTTTTTTTGTGTCAAATCATTGCAGACGTTATTTCAGGACACTTTACAGGTAGAGTAGGTCTAGACGACACTGTATATTTTACAGAGACCCAACAATTCCCCCGAGAGCATGCATTTTGCCCACCTTGTCCTCCCATGCTATAAATGTCCGATACTGTATCCAGCAGCAGTTTGGAACTTCATTTTCTTGTTGTTCTCCTCCCTCCAGCAGGAGAACGGACAGCCGGTTAAAACTCTCACTGTGGGAAACGTCAACACGCCTGTCATGTGTCTGGGCCAGTCGGTGCATTCGCTGGACAGCAGGTCGGTGTGGGCCGGCTGCGGGACCAAGATCCTCTCCTTCACCGCTGAATACGAGGTCTGCAAGAGCATCGACACGAGACCAAACCTCATCTTCCAGTGAGTCCATGTCATGAAGGGGAATGAGGGGCAGGTTGTAGTTATTTTGGTTCAAATCAGCTCAAACTGCTGATGTTTATTGAGGTCAAATGAGGAATGAGCATTTGTTCTTATTTAAACAGAGTGTGTGTGTGTGTGTGTGTGTGTGTGTGTGTGTGTGTGTGTGTGTGTGTGTGTGTGTGTGTGTGTGTGTGTGTGTGTGTGTGTGTGTGTGTGTGTGTGTGTGTGTGTGTGTGTGTGTGTGTGTGTGTGTGTGTGTGTGTCCTTCAGGCAGGCGCAGTCATTGGGAGGGGAAGCGTGTGTGTCCCGAATGGTTGTGGATAAATATGTTTACCTGAGCAAAGCCGGGACACCAACCGTCGAGGTTTGGGATAAGAGAAGCGAGAGGATGGTGGACTGCATCGACTGTGCTCAGATCATCAGGTACACAAACACACACACACACACACACACAAATATTTGTCATATATTTATTTATAATATATCTTATCAAGGCTCAGTAAAATTGAATTTAAAAAAAACTAAATGTTTATGTTTCTTGAAGACCAAATAGACATATTATCATCATCACAGCACAAAGGAAGTGATGTGTTTTGCATTTTGGCTATCAGAAACGTTTGTTTCTTGCCCTTAATAAACAAAAGATTAAAGTAGTACGGCTGAATAGAGGCAATAGAGAAGAATGAGCAGTGCGTGCGTGTGTGTGTGTGTGTGTGTGTGTGTGTGTGTGTGTGTGTGTGTGTGTCAAGACCAAATCAATAGCAACACTTAAAGAAGAACTTAACAAGAAAAATCTCTCCAAAACAAACAGGATCTCTGGGCCTAACAACATATTTTTTTGCCTTGAATAGACAAAAACAGTTTACTTACTGGTATTCTTTTTTTTTAATATAGTCCATTGTCTGCTATTATAGTCTGACAGCGTTCCAGAATCTGACATTTTGGAGATTCAGGGCCATGTTCAGCCCAGACAAATCGTAGCAACACATTTGTTAAACTGAAAGGGGGGTGCATTGAACACCCTGTTGTGTGCACAAGTGCTCTGCCTTTTTAGTACCACGAGTTTACAGACATGTCTCTGCTGATTGGGTATCACCTGTGACACAGCCAATAAACTAGACACACCCACCAAACGAGGAGAGAAAAAAATATCTCAAAGCCGATGCACACCGTTTCACACCGTGTCGTTCAACAAGGAAACTGTAATAAAACGGTGCACACCGTTTTGAGATTGAACGTGCCCCTGGTGTTTGTGTGACTGCAGCTGTATCTCCTCTCCCCTGGTCCCTGTAGACAGGACTCGGGCTGCAGAGGCAGGCAGGGCAGCAAGGTGGAGCTGCCCGCTGACGCAGCTCCCTCCTGGGCCAGAGTCAAGGCTCTGCTGGTGCAGAGCTCAGCAACTCTCTGGATCGGCACTAGAGGGGGCCACCTGCTGCTGCTGGATCTCTCCAAGCACCAGCCGTTGCAGGTCATTGGCCCTGTCTGCAGTTCCATCCGCTGCATCGCCTCTGCACTCATAGGTGGGTGCTTAACGTTTATGCATTTATGTATTTGGTATTATTTTTATGGTGCAACATGTACAAGTCATACAGGCGATATGTTGCCAGGGTGTCTGTGTGAGGGCACATTCTAGTACTTAGAACACAAGCTGGCTTACATTTATTGGGAAGGAAACCTCAACGTCCTGCTAAATGATCTCATGGATTTTTGAGGCACAATGTTGCATTCATTTGCATATTAATAGCGAAAATGTGTTTTGTTGAGACTGCAGCGGCTCCCTCTTCAGCTAACCAAAGTCCATACTGAATACTGTTATGTTAATATAGAGAGATTATGCCAACTAATACAATCCTTACCCTTATGATTGACCTAATTAGCATAAATGTTAATGTTTTATGAGATGGTGATAATCTCAGGTGCCTCTAGATAACTTCAGACTTTGGGGGAAAAAGATTTTGTGCGGTTGTTTTATCTGCATTCTGTTCCACAGCTTCAATCTTTTTTGCTTTCTCCTGGGTTTATAGAGAAGCAGCAAACTTGTTTCTTTTCTTTAAGTATTTGAGCCTAGAGTAAATTAAAGACATACACATTGCCGCAGCAGAAACACTTACTGAGTAGGAAAATTAATGAAAGCAAAAATGAAATCTCATAATACTACAGCTGGGCTATTCTTTTTGGCTTTTTTATAGTGAGTCATGTCTGTTGGGGCTGTTGTGTGAAAGAAATGTGTGAAACAGCCCAGCATGCTGCTCACAGTTTGCCGGCTTATTAAATTCAATATGTCTTTCTTTCCCCCCTTTTCTTTGTCAAAATTATTATCTTGTTTAAATACCGCATCTAAACAAGCCTTTCTGTCAAGCTGCTGTATATGTCGGTAGTGACTACAGATAATGTTTTTCATGAATAGAAACACTAAACTGGAAGAATGTGGTGCTGATTTTGGGCAGAAGACTCCCACAAGACACAAATCACCTTGGTGAGTCCGATGGTTCATTGTTTGTATGAAAGCGGTTGTCTCGCTGCGTGAGTTAATCTGAAGTGTGAGCCTGCCTCTGCTCTTAGACGAGGAGTCGGTGCTGATGGTGTGGAATGGCGCGCTGCCGATGGAATGCAAAGACCTGAACAAACACTGCGAGAAAAGAGGGCAGATCGCAGCTAAAATGAGAGAGCAGCTCCAACATGACTGAGCCACACATTTGTACTGTATGTGTTTTATTCCCATTACGTCATGTCTGTTGTTGTTGTTGGCATGTATTTAATTTTGCACACACTTACAATATCCAGAAATGCCTGTAATATAACCATGATACGGCTGTACCGAAAAGTTGAAGCTTCATTCATAATGTTGACCTTTGAATTCTAAATCAATACTACTCTCTACTCTCTCTATCTACACTAATATTATTAGTATTATACTATTTGTAAAATTAGATTGCCGTGATTGCTGCGTAGGATTGTTTCTGACGCATGTAGTCCAAAAGTTAAAGTGTATTAAAAGAAAAAAAGATTGCCAACAAATTTCACTTTTTTATCAAACGTAATATTCAAAAACAGCACTTACACTGTTTGCTCTCCCGCACACAAAGGAAGGCATGCACCTGTATTAATTTTTTTTATTTTTATACTCTTTATTGATAAATTACAATTTACACTCTGTTATTACACACTACAGACAGGTCTGAAACTGTGAGACACACACACTCAGGTCCTTTTACATGCACTAATGGAGAGATGGGGAGAGAATGGAGGCTGCGACTGCAGAACGGGAGCCCTGAGCAGTTTGGGGGGTTCGGTGCCTTGCTCAAGAGCACCTTGGCAGTGCACAGGAGGTGAACTGGCACCTCTCCAGCTACCAATCCACCTCCGTGCTTCGGTCCGTACGGGGACTTGAACCAGCGACCCTCGGGTTCCCAACCCAACCCCCTACTGACATTTATATACCCACAATAACAAAAACTAAAATCAATTTCAGCTCTAACACTATTACAGTAAATGACTAAAGTAGTTACGAAAAAAGGACAATATTGATTTAATATAAAAGCACTAACTCATTTAATCCGATGAATCACTTTATTCAAATTGAGGATTTTGTTTTTGCAATGATGATCTCAGAAAATATGACCACGGAATTCAAAGCCTCATTCGAAAACCTCAATAGAAGCTTCAAATGTTAAAAAAAAGCAGACATTCGGTACAGCCCTATACCATGATAATGATTTCAACCAAGATGCCCAGCCCGAACCAGCGGTAGTGGCAGTAGTGGCAGTGGTGGCAGTAATACCAGTACCAATTAGATTTGTCTGTTTTTCACAGGATTGTTGGTGGAAAAGGGATCAACTCTCCAGTGGATCGATGTGTCAGCAGAACCCATTGAAGGACATGTTTTACCTCATTTTCTGACAGCCATACTTACTTCCCAGTGCACTGACCCAGAACTAATGAGGGGGGGCACACATGGCAATGAATCAAATGAAATTGATGCTTGATTGATTTTTTTTTTAATGAAATAATTTGCCATGTTTAAAAAAAGGAAACCAATCGGTAACACTTTACTTGAAGGTATCTACATATCTACAAGTGTTACCAAACAGTCTTTGTAATTTGTGAAGAGAGACACTCTTCTAAAAGGGACACAGATGGTCTAATTTGCATTGTTCACTGGGCTGAGAGCAGCACAGATGTTTAGGAAAACCTCCTGCTCCTAATGAATAGAGATGTTTGTTTACCTGTAGTATGATTTTTTATTTTTTTTTTTAAACTGAAACTGGAAAGAAAGCCAAAGGAAAAAAAGCCTCTAAAAATGTGTATATTTGATTATTTATGCTCATGTGTGTGTGTGTGTTTAGCTGTGAGCTCATTCACTCCACAGGACTTATCAGATGCTGTCGACTTTGTACGTTTTTGTGACATGTTACCTAAAGTAACTGCTTGTGATGGTGTCAAACTGTCAGTAAATACTATTTTATGTACTGTACTGTACTGATGGCTCTGTTTATATTGTCAGAGCATTATTTATAAAAAGAACACAGTAAAATAAGCGGTGGAAGAAGTGTAATGTTTTTTGTAAGTTAGAAGTGCTTAAATTACATTTTTACTTATCCGACTTGTTTAAGTTTTGTTTGCTTCTCTGTTCTTTTAAGAGTACATTTCTTTACATTAAGGATCTTGTATTTGTGGTTGGATATTGTGTTTTTTGTGTCATTCATATTAACATACTTCTCATATATTTTATAGGAGTTAGACATATGTATTTAATGGGAACCTGCAATTTGGCCTGACAAAAAACAGCCAGCCATTCTAATAGACAAAAAAAAAATCACATTAGTTTCAGGTTATGGACCATATTAGATCTTTAATCTTGACAGGGGAAAAAAAGACGTTTGCATTTGAAGCTATTTCATGGAAAAATTATTTACAAAGAGAACGCAGTCCTCACAAACACTGACAGCACATTAGTAAAAAACAGACACGAGAGTTAAGGATTTGAAGTACTTCTGAACCTTAAAAACATGGTGTTCTGATATCCAAACTATCAAGATAAATATATTTATAATATTTATATTATATTTACAGAATACCTTAAATATACAACGTCCACCATGTATTCTATAAACAAATATAAATAACTTAGGCACACTTGTCTGAAACAATCATAGGAGTGGTTTTCAAAGGCCATCCTCTCACTGTTTGAACTAGGTTGACCTGAACTTTCACCAAGAAAAAGCTCTTGAGTTTTGCACTGCTACTAATCTCAGGACTTGTTGGCCAGCAGTTAGGGATCATAATATACACAACCGTTTGTTTTTACAGCAGGATTTGAAGCTGGCTTGATTTACACAGCTCACAGACACCGGTGCAGTCCCAAGATACCCTCTTGAAGCCCTAACTCGCTCCTTTGCAGACTCCTCTTTGCAGATTCTTGTTCAAGTAGGCCTGGTGGAGCGTCCACCTTATTGCTTCCATCTCTCCTGTAGCATCTACAAGGAGGAGAGAGCAAAGGCCGGAGGGAGCAGGAGCTAGAGGTCAGTTTGGGACGCAGCCAAGCAAATGGGTAAAGGGCTAGATAATGGTGACATTTATTCCCACACCTTTTTTTTATATAAGGTTCAGAGACGACAAATAAAGAGAGCAGCTACGATATCTACAAAGAATATACAGTACAAGTGAAATATACATGTATGATAGGGCCAACTAAATGCACGCGGAGGGGTGGAGGGGAAGAGTGGCCAGCCGGTATGGCCGGGCAGGGCTTACTATAGTCAGTCTATAAGTCCGACTCGGGCATATCCGGCATGTCGGCCATCAAGTAACCGATACCGTAACGGCCGTTGGGTGCTGTGTCCGTGTCGGGGCCACAGCTGCCGCTCTGCTTGCGGTAGATGCTGTTGCCGGGCATCGGCGAGGGCTGCTCGCTGGGCGACTTGCCTTGGATCAGGCTGGTGTCGTCATCCTCACCCGGCCGGGCGGTCTCCTTGATGATGCGGCCCTTTTTGTAGGAGACGGTGGAGAGGCCGCTAGGGCCATCGTCAATGATGTTAAAGTAGCGCAGGCCAAAGACCACAGGCACAGGCATGATGGCCATCACCACCAGGGAGATGCAGACTACGATGCCCCATGGAGGGAAGTTCAACGTCTGCTCTTTGGCCTGGAGGACAGACAACAACAAAAAACAGCAACGTTTGTAACTGGTTTCAAATGTTGAAATGTCATTTTTGAAAGTCCTAGTGATGATAACTCGAGAGTCTAAATATTTATCTCAAGAAAAACTGTTCCACAGAGGTGGTAAGCCATCCTGGTTGTGACATACCTCATCTTGTAATCAATGTATTTAGTAGGTGGCTTTTTAAATTTTTTTAGGATAATGAAAATGACTAGTTAGTTGCACCCCTGCTCTCATCACTTTATTTCAGGTGTCTACTTGAAGGCATTAAGAGCCTGCACAAGAAAAATGATGACCAACTGCTGTTCACTCAGGTACGGTAAATGCATCTCACAGTGAGGCCTAGTACCGCTGCCGGTAAACCTAATTAGCTGCTTTGGTGAGCTGAGAAGCGTTAGCCTCACTGGACAAATTAAGGAAAACTACAGGGACGCTGTCCCATTTGGCCTTTGCTCCACTTACTGAAGCTTTTAAAATTACTGTTTTCTCTTGATGTGATCAAACAGGTGCTTGAAGGTCTCTGTGGTAGACGGCACATCCTGTTGATTGTCTGAGGGTTAAAGGACGCCCTGAACGTGTGCAAACTTTGCCTTTCCCCCCCATTTCTATCTACTGCCTCACTTTACTTTGAACCCTTTTTAATTTGCTTTTTACTTGTTCCAGGCTTTTAACAACAAGTGGGAGAACTCCCACCCCCCCATTGATTCCCTGTCCCCGGAGACGTTGACTCACCTCTTCCTGTATCCAGGCACTGTAGCTGGGCGGCGTCATGGACAGCTGGATGAAGCTGGCGCACAGGAGGACCAGCAGCAGGATGGGTGTGATGTACTTCCACATGTAGTAGTAGAAACGGTACGGCGTGAAGCCAAGCATGTCCTTCAGGTCTTCAAAGAATCTGAGAGAGTGGCGGGAGGGGAGAGAACAGAGCGACGCAGCAGGAGGTGAGATCAGATGTTTTTGTGGTAAAGAACTCACAATAGTTTCATATGGCTGCTTTATAAACCTGATGGCCTTTACATGCTATTTATATGATGTTTTCATGGCTCCTTTTAAAACGTCTCATTCAAACAATACAGCCGTTCATGGGTCCAAAATGAGGCTAAGGGTTTGTGTTACCATCTTAGTAACGAGACAGACAGACAGCTTGTTCCTATGGGAATCACTCACAGCACGTAGAAGACTAAACTGAGAGCAGACTGTAAGCTTTTAAGCCTATGCAAATATTTATATTTATATTTTTCTCAATTCTTGTCATTTCAGTGCCAGTGATTTTTCCTTTGGGGCCGGCTAAAACCTCTTTAAGGGTTGGGCAACAAAAATCCCCCTATGCAGGAAAACCCCTGAGATGATGATGATGATGATGATGATGTGTACTTACTTATCAATCCCGTAGACCCAAGCGATGGCCACGTTCTCCAGTACGACCACGATGAGCAGAGGCAAAGTAGCCGAGTAGTCGTCGAACATGGCCACATAGTAGTTCCCTGAGCGCTGAACAAACAGGAGGCCAATGGAGAAGGCCAACGAGCAGCATCCCACTGCAGGAGAGGAGCAGGTTGTTAGTTACAGCACGTACTGACAGATATCTTACAATACATGGCACTCTAAAAGGTTCACATTCAATGTGAAGAGTATTATATTGAGCAATACATTCATACATAAGTTTCATATGGAAACAGCATTGCTGTACATCTTTATGACTAGTAAATTCAGTAGGTGTGGTGACACTACCCCCCCCCCCCCCCCCACCACCACCACCACCACTAACACCCAAACTCTGACAAGAAGAGTAGAGATAAACTGAGCTAAAACAGGGTATGTAAAAGTAGAGCAGGGCCATTTAAAGCTATGTGAGTCAAAAGACCAGTGGGATGGCCCACATCTGCTCACAGTAGTGTGCAACAGCCACGGAGCCATCATGAATCAAACCAGTCATGTTTTCTGTGATCATTTTCTGAAATATTTCTACTACTCTCCTAATCGTGGGTGCTTTATCCCTTTTTTGTCTCTGAATGCAGTGTAAAGGTAAATTGAATGGTAGGTTAGACTTGTCTTAGCTTTAGTTCATGTCTGTGGAGGGTTTACAACTTTGGCATCATAACATTACAATATACATATTACGTTTTACAATCCAATCCCCAATTTTTCTTTATTGCCTCACCTAATTCCTGCACCCACGACATTTGTTGTGACACAGGGATCACAATTCCTTTACAGAACTCTACAGAATACCTTCAAATTGCAGACTAGGACACAAAAAGCGGTTTGTTTGACTTAATCTAAGTATAAAAAAAAATAGTACAATTGCACTGACTCTACAGAATGAAATGTGTTCATTCAAACTATTTTCAGAGCACTTCAGTCACCATTTTAAAATTCATCTGATCCTCGCACGAGTTAGAGAAGAGGTACGTAGAGGTCTCATTAACCTGTAAGAAATTCCTTGCGGACTTTGAAAGTGTCTACCAACGGAGTGAGGATGCCCTCGATGGTGCCGAACATGCTGCCCAGGCCGAGGTTAACCAGCATGAGGAAGAACATGACGGACCAGAAGGGCGATGCTGGGAAGTGGGTCATGGCCTCTGTGAAGGCAATGAAGGCCAAGCCTGTGCCTTGGACCGCCTGTTAGGGGGAGAGAAGATATGGCTTGACATGGGTGACTTTTAGGGATTTTATGAACCTTTAGAATTTCTAATTCCCTTGTTTTGTAAGTATAATGAAAACTCGACACTCATCTGTTTCACATTAAAACCCTCTCAGCAGTTCAGCAGGCGTAATCCCTTCCCTTTCCTGAAAAGCTTTTATTGTGAAACATTAGCAGCAAGTGTTGGATTTTAATAGCAGCTTAACAACATAAAATGTAAGCAGTGGAGAAGTGAGCACATGACATGGCTATGCTGTTGTACTGATGTAGTGAAAGGAATAGTTTATTTGCTTTTTTTTGCTGAGAGTTAGATGAGAGGATCGATACCACATGAATGCCTGAACACTAAAAAAAATAAAGCTACGGCAAGCAACTGGTCAGCTTTAGCTTACGGTGGCGACAAAACTCCAGGAAGTCACTGCCGACTTAGAAATAGTGCAGCACAAAACCCCCTGTATAACCACAACATGCTGTTTTTACACTTTAGTTTTTGTACAGAACAACTAATGAGATATAATGTGTTTAGAGTGGTAGCAGTCTTCTCATCCAACACTTAACATACATTAGTGTATTGCCCAAAATGTTAAACTATTTCTTTAATGCTGTGGGGAAAGTACATTATATTAAATTAACTATTTTCTATATTGCGTTAACTTTTATTTGGATTATCATGTCATTACATATAAACAGTCCAACCTTAGCTAAATCGGCTGATAATGATGTTCATGCCAATGTTTTCTTGGGCCCTTATGCTTTTTCCTCTTCTTCTGGTTGTCATGTTTTACCACATTTATGCAAGTGAATAAATAACAAATTTTCATTTGACCCAATTGGCAATTTTAGACCCCTTTTTAGGAGGGCTTGAACCCTCTTAAATTTCAACTCAGCCCCCTACAAATTATAATAAAAAATAATTAAAAATCAGAGTGACAGAAGACAAACAATTACAGGTTCTAAGGGCTTGAAACAGGTTTAATATCTGTGTGGCTGTAGCCGATGCTATGCACCTGTAACCCCGTCAAGGAAAGGTCAGGAACGTAGCTTTGGCCAATCTGAGGTTATGGTGCCAGAGTCTCTATCTAATCTGTCAGAGGGAGAGCAGGAGTGCGGTTGTGAAGTTTAAAGTTGGTAATCCCCAGTGAAGAAGTTGGTAATTTCATGGCGCACATTAGAACCCAAATTGAAATGTAACCAACTAAAATTACTGAATGTTAGAACATTGTGTCAAATTGCTCGTTATCACTGTGACAAGTGTCAGGTTTAGTGTCAAAAAACGTCAGCTGACGTTGTTGTTTAGTAGCTGGCTCAGAGATTATCAGCTAATGAAATTACTGATTTTGCAAGGCACTGTATACTGAGCCCCCCTAAAGGTGTGATCCTGGAATCGCCCGATTTGACCTATGTTGCACACTTGTTAGCAGGGTTTCTGCAGGTTTCACAGAGTCAAATTTAAGACTCTTTAAGACCTTTTTAAGACCGTTATGAATGAAATTTAAGACCTTCATCACAACATCAACTGATCCCTAAATTCAGTTTTTTCAATGTATCGCTTAGTTTTCACTTCCCCATAGCCGAAAAATAAAGTCTGTTTTATGTCTGTGGTACAATCAGAAAGAGACTAGCACCAATAACACAATAGCTGATTGGCTGCAATATAAGTTACACGTTGGTCTCATTTGTAGTCATAATACAGCGAAATCATATTTGGACTAGCAGAAGAAAGAACTACAACACCACAGAATAGAAAACAATTATACAATATAACAAATAATGAGGTATGAGTGTTGCATGGACGTAGGAAAATTAAGACCCGTTTAAAATGATGTAAGACCTAGAACACACTACTACAGCACCTAAAGGGCCTAACATTTTGATTTTGAGATGTTTGAAACCCTGTGATAGGGTCATGATGACATGGAAGCCAGTACCAGTTCTGATCGCTGATGATGAATGCTTTACCACACTGACTAAATACCATACCCATTTAAGTAAAGGAACTAAACAGTTTAGCAAATATGAATGAAACTGACATGTGTTAAGACTTGCATGGTGCCGTTTTTGCATGTACCTTATTGAGCTCTTCCTCAATGCTGCAGGACGCCAGTCCCAGCGTGTGGAAGTCGCCCTCCTCCACCTTTTTGATGATATCGATCATCTTTTGGTAGTCCTCAGCGCTGACCTGGCTGACGTCAGTGAGGTTGATGTGGTGGGGGATCAGGCTTGGGTCAATGCCATTCCCCAACAACGACACTATTTTGTTGGTGTTTCTAAAAAAAATAAACAGGCAGAAGTTTGTTAGCATGTCGAGCTTTCCATTGTCTCGCAGCATATATAACATCAAAACATCAATTTTGCTGGCTGACATGACAACTGTCACTGGCAGATTTTATGACTTTATGTTAAGTTAGTCTCGCATTGCCAGACCTTCCTCCACAGCGCTGCGGAGGAGGGACTGGCTAGTCCACACAGCATTCTGGGATGGGAGAAAGATGTGCTCTGGTTTATTGGCATTTTTTTAAACCAATCACAAAATCATCTTGGGCGGCGCTAAGTGCCGGACGGAGCCACGGTGCCGCTGCAAAATAGCCTCAGGAAGGAACTTGTTTTGGTGGAACATGTGTAAGTTCAAAGGTTGTTTTAACAGAAAACTCAGATTAGACAGATAGTCTAGCTAGCTGTCTGGATTTACCCTGCAGAGATCTGAGGAGCAGTTAACCAGAGTCCTCAGAAATCTACCGGAGTTTAAAATTCCAACACAAAGAAAGCGGAAGGTAACAGACATCGGCTAAAAATACATGCATCCAGCAGAATTTCCAGCGGCACCGGAGCAATCCTGGAAGTGGAACGTCGTGTTAAGTTATATTATGATCAAATCGAAGCTTGTATTACTCACAGTGCGACACATTTGCTGTTCATTATGTTAGCTTTGAAGCCCAGCACTGCAAACACTACCAGGGTGGCCAGCACGGAGGTGAAGAAATTAATAAAAGACACCAAGACGGCATCGAAGTGGCAGTTGTTGTCCCGCTTGTTGTAGCTGGAGAAGGCGATGACGCCGCCGAAGCCGAGGCCCAGGGCGAAGAAGACCTGCGTGGCCGCCTCTCGCCACACCTTGGCCTCCAACATGATCTCCAACTGAAAACACAACACAGGAAGAGTTGGCTTAGTTTGGCAACACAGTCTACATTTAGGGTCATCATAGGAGGAATATGGTTATATTTGTTTTATAGATCCCATATTGAAAAAGATTTCCATGTCTCTTTTGATTATATTATGTCTATATGATATGTATATATGTCTCAAGGTTGAAACACTGATATTTTCTCACACAGGGATTTCTTTAAAGTAATATCGCAAATGCCTTCCACACTGACTAAATACTCACTACACCACATGACCAAATAGGATAAACTTAAAAAGAAAATCCTGAAGTTAAGGTGCCCCCAAAGTCCCAAAGGATGATTTTTTGTATATGTTGTATGCACAAGATAATTACAAACGTAAAAAAAAACTTTTCAGGACTTTGGGGGCTTGGTATCTATTTATTTATAGATGACGAAAGCAAGATTATAAAATGTCTGAACAGCAAAATGTCCGTGAAGTGTAAAGAGTTGCTGCTTGACGTATTTGCATTTGACAAATGTTCTACACTTGTGCGGGTCATGATGACACGGAAGCCGGTTCCAATCGCTGATAAACTGTGACATGTGGTTGAAAGTGCAAAAAAAGCAAGTAAGTGGACCTTGAGTTGAGATTTGTGTTTCTCATTTTATATACTTGTAAATTGAATATTTTTTAGGTTTGAGACTCTTGGCCCGGCAAAACGTATTGACTTAAGACTTATTAATGCAATGTTCTGATATTTAATAATTACAGTTGAAGTGAAAACGTCGTGGACTATATCATGCAGACTCTCGATGCGCCGTCTTGCCAAATGACAGTTGGCATCGTGACAGTTTCCATGTTGAAGTTTTCTATTACAAAGGTCTTAGAACGCCCACGCAGCAGGACTTTGATGTCTGCAGGTACTGTGCACTGAAGATGGTGGCAGAACGAGTCGTTTGAAGTCGTAAAATGTCAGCCGGGGAGACTGAGCAGACACACGAGACAGACAGACAGACGCTGCTGCTGTGAACGAGCATCTCCGCCTGGTTGGTTACATAAAGCCTCAGTAACTCCTGTTTCCATGGTGACATGATTCCACAGCCTGAGGTGCCATTGGCCTGTTGCTGCAGAGGAGCCAGCCTATTACAGTGCAGACTTAATTTTTGAGTTCAGTTCAACAGTGGCTGGTGGATAACACAAAAAGGCTTTGATGTATATTCCTGATCATTAGGGGATAGTAAGTATAAGAAATAATTTAGTAAAGCAAGGGCAATTGATCGATTGGTGACTATTTTGATAATAGATTTACCATTTTAGTTCTCAAACAGGAATGACACTTCTGCTGGTTCCAGCTTTTCAGATGTGAGGATGTGTTGCTTTTCTTTGTTATATATATATATATATATATATATATATATATATATATATATATATATATATATATGATAATCTTAATATCTTTAGGTTTTGGACCATTGGTTGGACAAAACAATCCCCTTGGGATCTGACTAAATGTAATGGTTTACTTTTTCCTGACATTTTATAGACAAAGTTTGATCAATAATGAAAATAGTTGGAGCCCTTCCAAACACTTTGTCCTTGGTGGCTTTATTTTCTCCAAGCAGCATCCCTGCTCTGAATTTGTACTTTAACAGTTCAGAGAAACGCTGACTCGAAACATGCATTACCTTGGGTGTGAACATGTGTCGAATCCCGTCCACGGAGCCCTTCAGGAGCAGAGCCCGAACCAGGAAGCAAATCAACACCACGTACGGGAACAGGGAGCTGAAGTACATCACCTGTAAGCAAATAAAACCTCCCGTCAAATGGAATCCAACTTCTGCAATCAGCCTGCACTTTAACAAAGTCACACTGCATCTTTGATGATGTCTTATTCCTCCTCTAAGCGTGTCTTGGAAGACATGAGACTATCAGGAGCAATGGATGCATAATTCACACTGTGATTAGAGGTGAAACTGTCAGCAATTAGGACTAAAATGTGTTTCTAACAATCACAAGTGGCAAAAACGATCGAAGGTGCATTGAAATTCTGTTTTTTTGTTAATGCCAATTAACTACATCCATCCATCCATCCATCCATCCATCCATCGCTTATCTGGTGTCGGGTCACGGGGGGAGCAGCTCCAGTTTCAAGATAAATTAAATGTTTACCCAGTCTAGTACAGACTTAACTGGACCACTTTTGATGTATATTACGTCTTGTTCAGTGCCAATTATCATGGGTTTCTAGATTACTGAGTAGCGTTCAGAAATCTTGGCTATGAAATGAAAATAACTGCTGTTCAGTTCCTGTCAGAAAAGACCACTTGTCAGACGGTGTGTGTGTGTGTGTGTTTAGAAAAGTATAAAAACAAATGTAGTGCGATCGTACTGCCTGACTATCTGTGCAGTGTTGATCATGATGATTTAAACATTAAATTGTGCAGAAAGGAGAGATAAACCTAAACAGTTCTGTCTGATGTCAATGACATTTTTGGGTCTTTCTTTTGTTTCTCAATTACTGGCAGCTGCTGAGCCTGTTCAAGACCCTTTGTCCATTTATTGCGCTAATTAGACAGTGGGCCTCCAGTCTTTTTGCCTCTTCTCTGTGTAGACTGGGTGGTACTTAAAGACTGAGAGACCTGACTCAGCTGCTACACAGTGACACATCGCTGGCAGTGGGGTGTGGGTGCAGGCCCTTGGAGATGTGGGGTTGAGTCATAAGCACAGTTAGTATTCAGACATTGCGTTTCTTACATGGTGGTCCATGTGTAGCTTTGAAGGAGACTGTGTAATGTCTCGTCTTAGAAGGAAAGGGATTCCGTATTCCCTAATCGAAAGCAGGAATAATTCATATATTTGAAAGTTCAGTCAATGATTGTGAAGTTTAATGATTTTCTCCCAGTGCTTAGAAGCAGAAAAAGACTAATTTCTAATCTGTGATTCTCCTAAACATGAAGTTCTTTTGTGATACTCACACTCTGTCTGAGTTTGTTCTCAGGTAATGTACAGGTTCTACCTCTATAGGAAATCATACTTTTATTTTAAAGTTTCTTGATTTTAAGGTTTCTTGACAACAGCACAGATACAAAGTTGGTTATACGTTAGGTTTTCACATGCATTGTGAAATGCATGGTGCATCACAGCTTTGAAATACTTCAAACGTCATAATTGGAATACATTTCTTTGCTTAGTGTTTTACCTTCCTCAGCTGCAGCTCTTGTCAGCCCTTCACTGATTCACCTCCAGCGTCGTGCTCTTGTTTAAGAACACGATTGTGGCCTTGGTGAGCACAAAGCCAAACTATTTTGGCAAGCTATTTTGTGTGGAAAGCAGATATTTGCTCCTTTGTAACCTCAGTCTTACATTCTATCAAAAAAGAGACTTTTGTTATGGAAGATCAGGTGTCATGGCAGATAGGATGTGCTTCTTGCAAAGGTCATGTTCTGAGAACTCCTCTGTTCTCATCATAAACTGATACTAAAACGTTTTCCCATGATGACAGACATGTAATCGTTAAGATTCTTAATAATCTGTCGGTGATCTAAAGGATTTTACGTCTAAAAGAGATTATGTTATTTATTATTTGGCATATAAGTGGTTACTTTCAATGGCGTTCAGCAACTTTTAAATGAATTTCACCATTTTACCAAATCCATGACACGCCCCTTCTTTCCCCCATCATAAGCCATTAATACCTTCCCCCACTTTTTCTTTTGGCCACACTCCTGACAATCGAGCCAAGCCAAAAGAGCGCGTATAACCATGGTAACCAAAACGGCGTGATCCTTTTCACGCCCACCCACACACACAAATGGGAGAGAAATGCAGATGGCGATAGGGATTTTCCTTGGAAAAGGCTTTTGTGAACATGGGTGGAGAGAGGGCATTAATATTCTTTTGTACCACACAGCGCTGATTAAACTTCAAAGACACTTCGAGCTGGCCCCTTCGAGGGAAAGTTCATGCCCATTTCTACTCTGGCCAACTCAAAAGGCCATCCAGAAACACCAGGTAGTTGGAGGACGACCATTTGGCTCAAACTGAACCAATAGCTTGGGTGATTCTGTTTGGCTCTTCACAAAATGAGGAGTTAGGCCTAGTTCGTTTTCATAACAACCCTATATATTATATATAGAATAGAATAGAATGCCTTTTATTGTCAGCAACTCCTTTTCAAGTGCTAACATGTACGTAAAAGAAATGTAACATGGAATAAAATGAGTAGTGCAAAAAAAAAAAAAGTTCACAGTTCTGAGATGCTATATACATATATAAAAAAATAAATATGGTTTTATATACAGTGTGATATGTAGTGTGGAGTAATGCTATTGCACAGTATACAGATATTACACAATAATGAAATTGCACATACAGTATGACTTGAACATCATTCACGCCAATACAACTTCTCTGATAGAAGAGCAGAATAGTCATTGTAACAATTATTGTGGTTATCAGTGACATTTCGTGGCAGGCAGCAGGATGTAGCAGACAGAGGAAATGAGACTAGTCTAGTTCTGCAAACCCATTGTAGCACAGGTCAAGATTAAAGCACCTCTGTTTTGTCTGGGGCTGTTCTGATAAATGTGACGCAAAATACGAGGGCTCAGTGGAACTAGGCAAACAGCAGACAGCTGTTAGGATAAGACCTGAGCTAAGGACAATGTCTGGATCAAAAGGTGGGAAAACTCATTTAACTGGTGACAGCCGTGTTTCCCACACCATTACAAAAAAGTCTAATAATAGTGACTTTCTGCAAAGCACCTAAATCTATCTGACTCAGTGTTTAATAACCTGAAACAAATGCTTAAAGTTGCATATTTTATTTGGCCAGAAGGGGGAAATAAACACAATAAGTTGGCAGATATACAGCAACATTTAACAGACTTCAAAAGCCGTTATGACTAACATGGGAACTGTGTATTGGTCCATTGTTGGCTCATTATTCTAAAACCGCAAGCCCATCGTCTGTCCAATCCAAAAATAAAAACAAAATCACACTGCCCTGAAAATGAAAATACACACTGGAGTTCACCGACTGTCGGCCTTACTTCTTTCAAGACTCTGTTAACATATTGCTCAATTAAACAGATAACCTATAAATCTCCTTAAAAAATACTTTTTATTTTTTTATTTCAGCTGATATTTAGCTTTAACAGCTCTTCTATGAATTAAGTTAAATAAAAAAAAGTTGGCATTTGTTTTGGGGATAACGGACCGTTGAACTGTAGACTTTCAGTCCAGTGGGAAGTTTTTTAAACTATTGGTGTTTTGCAATCATGGGCCGTCGGACCTATGGCATGGCGCCGCACCGCTAACCGCTAACAGACACAGCAACATGAGCATCCCACTGGAGTCATGTTCCTGGCTACTTGATGAATGTAAATTTAATTCTTTTCAGCTCTGGTTTGGTCTTCACCCACTCCTGTGAAAAAACAGTTGGGTCTTTAGCTGCTAGTTCCACTTTCTTCACCAGCTAGCTGGAAGCAGTTGCGTACGGCAGTTGATGAATGCAGCTGAGATTGAACCATACAGTAGCCTAAATGTGCGGTAAAACCAAAATAATTAGCAAAAATAGGCTTTAAAGCTGCAGAGCTGTGTTAATTCTCCATGATTTTGGCACTTTTACAAAGACTCATTTTATTGAGTTAAGTTGACTCAAATTCTGTAAGACCTTACTCTATTGCAAACAAAAATTGTGATCCCTGAAATGTACAGTACTGTATTCACTTTTACCCCACACTTTGTTGTAACCCAGCCCAAACCTGACGTAAGAAGTGGGGATAAGACCCAAATCAAATGCCTTCCCTATCAAAGCTTATTCCGGGAAGATTAAAAAGTGTGCCCATTTTTCCAACTGTCGCAAGCCTGACTGTAACTTTGCAAGTACACCAGCTAATGCTTGTCATATAATGATATGAGAAAGTGTGGAATGATAAAGATCACCTGTAAAAAGAGAGGAGGAGTGCGGTGAGTTTGCAAGCAAACGGCAACCTTTAACCAGTGGGCTAATCCTTCCGGATGCTAGTCACGCTACTGTCAGCTTTGCTACCCTAAGCTAAAGTAAGCTGAGCCAGAAATCTTACACAAGATCACATGAGCTCTCTGGGTCACAGTTGAGATGGTATCATTAGAAACATTTGTTAAGTCACATTACAGTAGTCACTTAGCAGGCATCAATATACAGTTTGCACTCTATAAGCCTCTACGTTAAAGTGAGCTAATTATGTAGGAGAGGATTTTCCAAAACACTGCGAAAAATGGCCTTTTTGTTTCTGTCACTGTTGCACATTTTCAGGGGTACAAGAGTTATAATTGTTATAACTAATTATATAGGCCAAGCTGCCAGGACTGCAGGGCAGCTGTAGTAAGTCATTTCCTCTGTTCTCCTCTTCTGCCCCATGCCCTATTTGTGAAAACACATTTTCTCTAAAACTAAAAAAAAGCTATCAGAGAACCAAATTCTCTTTACCTTCCCAGAAGACTGGATTCCCTTGATCATGGCGAGACAAACAATAGACCAGGCAACCAGCAGGCACACTGTCATCTTCCAGTTGAGTCCTCCACCCACAGAAATGTTGTCAGAGATGTCCAAGGCCTCGCGGTACCAGTAGTAGGTGGTAGCCGAGCTCTTTTCACACTCTGGCACCACATCTATGGACAAAACGTTAGAGGTTTCAGCCTGTATGTCGTGTACCTCTTTATAAAAGCAACTGTAGTGCCTGTGGTTTACAGAACAAGCACTACAAACGCCTTCTAATTGGAGTTACAAGTTAACGGTGCCAATGAATTGGTTTAGTGAATCCCGTCTTAATATGTCTGATTGTGTCTTACATGTACTGGTCTTGTTCTTGATGAGTGGGCACTCATGCCATGGCAGAGGTTGCTGGAAGGACTGGGAGAAATAGAAGAGACTCCAGCTGATGATGACATTGTAGTAGAGAGCCACGAAGAAGCACACCTATACAGGCAAGAGAGGCGAGTTAACTTCAGACAAACAAAACCAAAAAACAGCAAGTTATTCTTTATCTTAAGCTGTATACATCATCATGGACCCTACCAAACGTGATCCACATATATTCAGTATGTCATTTTTTTCCCTTCCTTGTTACAACAAGAGGAGACTTAGTTTTTGAGTGAGGTGTCACAAAAACCCTTAAATTCTGAAGAACAGTTTTTTCCATTTTTGCCTAATTTAGACATCCATTAATGAACAATGTACAGTATCATTTTTGCCATTTGTGTTCTTAAAGTTACAATCTCGAAGATCTCCGTTTCATTCTCTTTGGCGGCCCCTGTGGTGATAAGCAGTAATTGCAAGCATGTTTTTGGATCTCACTTTCATTTGTTTTTGAAGTTTCATCGTCATGGCTCTTCACATAACTGTTTACTCGCAATGCTAGCAGAGACCCGAAAAAACAGTACGCCACTTCACACACAAGTACGGAGCCCCTGAAGGGTCACGGCGAGATTGTTTTTGGGGACTACTTTTGCGCTGTCTCACAATATGTTATGCGTTCTCTCTCAATATTTTGTGTCTCCTCGCAATGTTTTGCGTTAGCTTGCAATACTTTTCTTCTTCCATTACTGCTGAGCCATGTGTCTATTTCCGCTTAGCTGCCCAGCACAATGACCCAGTTAGGGCTGAGCAATATATCGATATTATATCAATATCGATATATGAGGCTAGATATCGTCATACATTTTGAATATCGAAATATCTTGAGTAAAGGCTGCATTACAGTAGAGTGTTGTAATTTCCTGAACACACCAGCTGCTCTAGCTGTTCCATTATTTGCCTTTACCCACATAGTTATATCAACATAACTGATGATTATTTATCAAAAATGTCATTATGTGCATATTTTGTGAAAGCACCAATTGTCAACCCTACAATATTGCCACAATATCGATAGAGGTATTTGGTCAAAAACATTGGGATATTTAATTTTCTCCATATCGCCCAGCTCTAGCCCCAGTATAGATCAGCTCATTGACTTTTACATTGAACTGGGTATTAGGCTGATATGCTGCTCAATGGGCATATTCATACATAGTGTTTAAGTTCTATAATTAATATTTGTTATAAAAATGTATGACAAGATAATAGGTCGATACTGTGGCGATGAACCCCAAAAAAAAAAACATCAAAGAATCTGCAGCTCCCCTTTGCTTTAATTTCACAAAGTTACTGTTACTTACTGTATATTTAATTATTTACATTAGCAAAATAATTATTTACTATTCTTGTTTCAACCATGCTGTTTTATGACTCACCACACAGCTGGCGAAGCCGATGCCCCCCAGCCGAGGGCTGATGTAGTTCCACACTCCGATGCTGCCCCTGCGGATCCGCTGTCCCACGGCGAGCTCCAGGAAGAACAGCGGGATGCCAATCAATATCAGCAGGATGAGATAGGGCACCAGGTACGCTCCTGCCAGTCAAAACAATACATACGACAAGTTAAATATAGCACATGCAAAAAAGGGGAAACTGTTTCACCAGATAACTGTAAAGCAACACCATTTCAGTTCCTGGAAGCAGCTCACAAGCACACTGGCAGCACACACACACACACACACACACACACACACACCTCTACATCTGTCACATGCTATATTGAAACTCACAAACACAGCGGCCTCTTAAACTTTAACTATACTGCTACCTTATGTCCCCCTGATGGTCACACATTTGCCCAAAAGCACATAAAAAACACACAGCAGCCTCTTTAACGGTATCTGTCTTAATTATCTCCCTAACAAACGTACGTACACACACACACACACACACACACACACACACACACACACACACAGCTGCTGAGCTGCATCTGTGTGTCTCCACCTAATACACCCCCTATGGTGTGTGGTGCAATCAAATGATTCTGGAAACCAGGAAATATGCTGAAGTCTAAAATTACCTAAATTACAGTGGGATTACTTTGAGGCACATTTTAAAGACGGCATTTATCTCTAGAATTAAGGTTTCAGGGTGAATGACTAACATCAAGACAGGCTGTAATAGTGTGGTGCAATAAAATACAGAGGGCCACATCTCTTGTGACAGTCAAGAGTACTTGTGAGCGGTAAGACTGCCAGGCACATGATGGCTGGAAGAGAACGAGAGAACCTGAACTCTTTGTTTAGAAGAAATGGCCGGTGGTTGGATGAGTTCAGTGGCACCGGATTTTTAAATAGTGTGCTTTTTATTTTCTTGTTACATAAGGAGCAATGCAAGTTATGCACGATGCAGTGGGGAGGTTTTTTCTTTTTCCTCATGTGAAGTTCCTGTGAGTGTGCTGAAGGTTTTGAGACTCAACTACGGAAGTCTGTTGGAAACCATTGCATAGTTTGAAAATGGCATGGCCACTGATGGAACAACCAGCCAATCTTTTCTTGAAAACAGTTCTATGTTTTGGTGCAACAACAGTGCTCATCTGAAAATCCCCTTTTGTGGCTTTTTCCCCTCCTCTCACAGGCTAAACACACAACACCAAATGTTAACATGGGCGACCTGACATACATACATTTGCTGTGAGTCTGTGATGACGCCGTCAAAACTTCCGTCATGGGTGTATTGTTTTTAAGATTAGTTTCATCCCTGTTTCAACAGTGTTTATTGTTCTATCTCGCCAGACGTTCATTCACGTCCTGCTGTCCCTCCACTTGGTAGGGAGTGGTCACAGACAGGGAAGTAAATGCGTGTGTCTGTTGTTTTAAGCGTGTGTGTGTGTGTGTGTGTGTGTACAGTATACTAACTTGTTTCTAATATTAAACACTATCTAATACTGGTTCACTGACTAGTACTACACACAGTTTGTCCTGGGAAGAGGCTTCAAACATCAGTCAGCATCCATTGTCTTTTAACGCCCTCGACTCCCACTTTCCCTTGGATATTCAAGCACTTTGATGGCACTTTGTGAAAGCAAACAGCCTGATAAGAGTGCATTTCATCTTTTCCTAAAATAGTTTCCCAGTTGTCTTCACTTGCAGATCTCTTACAGTAAAAAGCTGGTTTATCCTGTCTAGGCACTATCCAAAAGTTTTTTTTTTGCAGCACCACATGGGGTGTGGAAGATTTGCATACCTGTAGTAAGAGCAATGAGCAATGAGCCATGATGATGCACAAACTTTAGGTTTAGGGGTTAGGGTTAGGGATTAGGATTAGGGGCAGGGGTGAAAAATGAAAGAAAGGACACTTGTTCAGTTTGTGACTTTAGGATTTAGGATTTGCTCCACCCGAAAAATGAACCTGTAAGACGTTACTTCAAGCAACAATTACGACCCATATTAACGTTTATAGTGGTGGAGCCCTCTAGTGGCTGAAGTAATTATGACGGGAGCAGAGCAGAAAGTAATGTGGCGAACACATAGATGGAAATAAGATAAGAATGTTTGCTGATGTTGTAAAATGCAATTAGCTACCTTTTAATGTTAGCTTGCCACTTTGTGAGGCAGTTGAAGCACCGCGAATGAACAGCACAACATTAATTCTACAACATAGCTTAGGGTACTGCCACGTAGGTTGCGTGTGAGTCAGACCCTCGGTGATGTGGACACCAAGTTACTTGAAGTGGTCCACCCTCTCCACTGAGGACCTGTTGATTGTAAGGGGGCGTAGTTTTTTCCCTGCTTCTTCCCAAAGGCCACAATCATATTTTTTAGACTTGCTGACATTCATGAGTAGGTTGTTGTCCTGACACCAGCGGTTCAGGCCCTCTACTTCTTTCAGGTAGGCTTTTAATTGTTGTCGTTGATCAGGCCCACCACAGCTGTGTTGTTGATTATGGTGATGGAGTCAAAAGTGGCTACACAGTCGTGTGTGTACAGCAAGTACCACAAGGGACTCAAAACAAAGCCCTGGGGTGCTCCGGTGTTAAGAGGGTGGAAGAGGTGTGCCTGTCAGGAGGTCAAGGATCCAGATGCACAGTGAGGTGTTTAAACCCAGGCCCTTGAACTTTGTGACGAGCCTGGAGGGGACTATGGTGTTAAATGCTGAACTGTGGTCAATGAACAGCAATCTCACATACCTTCCTTTCTTTCTTTTCCAGGTGAGATGGCGTGGAGGATGTGTGCTATTGTAAGATGAGATTTATTTTGTGAATGTTTAGTTAACAGATGACCTTTTTAGGGTTACTGAAATAAGTCACATATTTCCATTAATTGTAGTTTCATAGTGTATTCTGTTCCTTGAGTTAACAAAGGAGCAATAACATGTTGTACCCTGCCTGTAATTCATATATACATATTTCCATTAATTGTAGTTTCATAGTGTATTCTGTTCCTTGAGTTAACAAAGGAGCAATAACATGTTGTACCCTGCCTGTAATTCAGTAACAGTTAGGTTGGCGGAGGGATATGATGATGAGATGATGAAGCACGTTTTGTTATGAGTCTTGAGTTGTCCTAGACTTGTGAAGTGTCATTAAAGTGGACCAAGTTACACAGTCAAAGTTGTCTCCGTGCTCTTACTCTATCCATGTCCCAAAGGTACTTCTATGTAATAATGCGAGTTAATAGTTAATGCTAACAATAACTAGCGTTACACTATGGCATCTTCCGGTGATCAGTTGGGACAGTAGACAAACTGTAATGGGTCCACTATGCTGGGTAGTGTGGACCAGATGTAATCCTTGACCAGTCGTTCAAAGCATTTCATCACTACAATGGTGAGTGCCACTGGGCTGTAGTCATTCAGGCAGGCTGGTCTTGTGTTCTTGGGCACAGGAATGATGGTGGACTTTTTGAAGCATGTGGGCATGACAGACTGAGCCATTGACAGGTTGAATATCAACCTGAAAACCAGCGCTAGTTAGTCAACACACAGTTTGAGGACCCGCCCACTGATACCGTCAGGTCCTGCTGCTCTTTTGGTGTTCACATGCTTGAAACATTCTTTACTACTTTCTGACATTTTTAGACGATTATAACAATTCATAGAGAAAATTATCATTGGATCCAGCACTGTACTTGCCACACAACCATAAAAGAAAATTTACTGTATAGTAAGTAGATGAAAGGCAATGACGTGCGTACACATATCAGATCTCGTACCCTCATAAAAATCTGCTCCATTTTAATGTAATTATAGGTTGACCAGAGCCGTTTAAAACAGACCTGGACATTTGACAGGATCTAGAGAGCCCCCCCACCCCACCCCCAGAGATGATATCCTGTCTGGACAACCTGTCTGACACGGTTTCATTTAATCAGCTTTCTTGAGGCAGTCAATGGTTTTACACTATGTAATCTCCAAGTGGGTACACAACATCACATCACATTATGTAACAACAACGAGTCAAGTAGCATTGTGGGGAATTTTTGATTGTTTTGACTGCAGCTGGGTTTATGTGTTGTTATTGTTAGACTACAATCATGAGCATCACAGCTGCTCACAGAATGATTTCTTACATATATTTGGTTTAGCTGTTGTTTGTAGGGGAAATGTTGCAGACTGACAGAGACACAGATGGTTAGGCGACTCATGTCGAACCTGAAGCTCTCTGAGCAGTCTGGTTTTGACAGACGGGTACAAAATAGGAAGGACTCTTTTTCTCCATCTTTCTTAAACACACACACTTAGCAGCACACAGGCAGTACTGCACACACTGCACATTATACAATACCTGCATCTGTTTGGTGTGTGTTGATTCTAGATATGCATTACAGAACTAATCCGGAGGAGCCTTTTTAGTGTTCAAGAGATGAAACCTGATGATATATTTAGACTTTTTGAAGGAGATTGGCTGATCTGTTTTCCAATAGTTATTTCTTAACTCAACACTTTTCAGACATGCACATTCACTTTAACATTGACTAGATGTTGATTTCTGTGTCAACACAAAAACAGTGATGCAATCCTGCTCTATTCCTTCACAAGGCCATAGATGTGAATCAAATCCTTCGTTAATTGTGTACTCTTTTGTCCTCTGTAATAACATATACAAGACACAGATGTGTCAATACTTGGATCATTGTTCTCTCAGAAACTAGAATGGTATAGTCTTCTTCTTTACATTTGTTTGAAGTGTTGCATCCCTGCTCCCATCCATGATGCACTCTTTATAGTTTGCCTTTTTTATGTTTTAACCTACATTTGCATCTGGCCCTAGTGTCATATAATGGTATTGTGTACTTAGTTTGACTGCTGTCTGTCTGCACATCAGCATATGTGAAATGCTCTGCAGGTTCATTTTTTATGTTGATTTAGTAACTAAAGTTTCTTCAAAGGATACTTCCAGGTAATTACAACTTGAGTTTTTGCCATTCATTGTTGACATTTTGGATGTGCTCACTTTCTGTTGTCGCTTGACTTATATCCAACCTGTCTTATCTTAATGCTTGTGTTTCTTGGATTTTGATGTAGCAATGTTGTCGCATTTCAAGATTTCAGCAACTCTTTTGTTAAGTAAAATTATGGAATTGATCAAGTCAAAACTATGAAAATAAGACCCACGTTGTAATAACCAAAACTGTCCTTTAAGTCATACACAGTTAAATCATAATTGTGTTTAATGGTGAAGGAAATACTAAATAGATGATTTGTTTGATTTATTCATGAATTTAATATTTTCATTCAGTTCAACCAAATATACAACAATTAGTTGTTGTTTTTTAATCATTTTTTACAGTTAATGTTACCGTCAACATTTCTTATGACTATAATGGTGCTGTTTTTCCATATTGCCCACTCCTACTGTATATGTGGTTGTCAGATAAAATGTAACTCACCCCCTCCGTTCTTCTGACACAGGTAGGGGAACCTCCAGACGTTTCCCAGGCCTACAGAGAAGCCGACCTGGGCCAGGATGTACTGGAGCTTGCTGTTCCAGGCCGGGCGTTCCTCCTCTTCTCCATCCGAGCCCCCTTCCTCCACATCACACTCTTTCCTTTCCCCTTCATGGTTGTTGACGATCAACGAGCTCTTCTTGAAGGAATCGTCACAGGCGTCCTCGTTGGAAAGCAGGTCTTTGACAGACTCTGTGACATCGTCGTCAAGCTCTCTCTTGACGGCCTTGCTGTTTTTGGGCATTTGATAAAGCAAACAAGGGCGAGGGGTGGAACGTCTTTTTAGTTGGCAGGCTGGAAGGGCAGGGCCGGCGTCTGGGAAAAGTCACTTTGTGGAACGTTTGACTGTGCAAAGCTGCGAGTTTGAAGATATTTGGGTTCAAGGGCCCGTGGGGTTTGAGACAGTTTGTAGAGGTTGAGTGATCAGGAAGTGGTTTATTTCGTCATTATCACCAAATGTCTGTGGGGCACAAGAGGAAATATTGCAGTCAATAAAAGTGAAAATTCTGGAAGAGGTTGTCAGTCATCAGAGTCTCGTCATTGGTTTGAGTCTTGGGACTTTTTATTCAGCCTTTAGTTTTCCTTCACAAATTAAAAATAAATAAATATAGTTTTTAACCCAAAATTAACTTTATAAAACACAATCCTGCTGCCTTTGACAAATGAATACTAAAATAGACTTTCTGTAAACCTTGTTTTAAAACCCAAACTCTAACCCTATACACAAACAGTAATTTAACGGAACAACCCAAACAGTAAAGTGTTCCAGTCTGATTTTAATCATACTTTTGTTTTATAGAAAATAATTCATACTGTTACACTCTGTACTTAAGCCTATCCCACAACATCTTATCTGACTGGGAAACAGCTCATACCAGAAATATTGCTTTATCCAGGGGGGATTCAGAGTTATTTCTCACATGGAAATCACATGACTGGCTGCGGCAGCAATAGCAATGAATGAGGATCATTTTATTACAAGTCATTGTTCTCCCAAAAACCAAATGCCAGGGAAGAGGTTGGTAGCGGACGGTGACTGGGACAGTGACAGGTCGAGGTATGGAGACGATCACGTTTCCAGCCTCCTGAATAATTAAAGATAGGAGACCATTTGCATACGAACCCAAACACTCCTTTTCTCCGCAGCTCTCCGGGATACGGAAAAACCCCTCAAATAGCCTATGAAAGGATATCAACTTCCAAAATACAAATAGGAATGTGAGCAGACATGCGCCGGTTCAGACCAATTGGGTGGAGGAAACAAAAGGGTGACTTGTCTCTTCTTGTCCTGCAATAGTCCCAATCATCATTTATTTACCTGTATCACCGCTATGATTATCACTATATAAATAGCGTTAGAAAAGATCCAAGGGTGTGGACGCTATCCACCCAACGGCGGATTAAGGTGCACACCATCCCTGTTTCTTTAAATGTTAGCCTCCTAGGGCGTCTTGCTCAATTTCACATATTTATGCACTTCATTATTTTCATAAAAACGCATCACCGGCGCGAAATATCCCGGAAATATTCGGTTCCATCCATCCATGTGGCAGAAATACAATTGCCTCCCCGACGTGTCACCAAGCAGAGGATTAACTGATTAATAGATTCCCGTTACCGCTTCCAGATTAACCTGGTTTGTGTGAGGCAAAGGCCGTCGTTTCATAATCCAGTGAAGGCAACATAGCAGCCAAAACGACCGCTGATGCTGAGTAACCTTCAGTGCAATATTACGGAGGCTGTAATAGGAAAAAGGCATAGCAATCAGACCGTCTATTGCATGAAAATGAGTGTGATTGTGTTTAGGCTGAGGATGAAAGCACGCACAAAGACACATTTTTTTTCTCAGTCTGCACATGACTCAGGAATGACGAGTCAACACACGGGCCGAGGTACAACGAGCAGATGCAGATGGATAAAGGGATACATAAATAAATACAAAATAAACCCAACAACACACCGGTGCCATGTGGCTCGTTTGTTCTACCCAGGCACATTTTTTTCACGCATAAATGAATGTGCTGCATCCCGCCCAGTCTTCATGACATCTATGTCAAGTGTTTCATCATTCACAGCCACATCCTGCGCAATGGTATCTCATTCAGCCTCTTTCTGTCTCTCTCTCACACACACACACACACACACACACACACACACACACACACACACACACACACACACACACACACACACACACACACACACACACACACACACACACACACACACACACACACACACACACACACACCATGCCATGCTTTTATCATTAGCCTAATACCTTCCATTGAGGGTTGTGTGATGTAGCCTACTCACCAGTGTGGAATATAAGTCGTCCTTTTACTGAAATGACGCGTCTCAAGGAATGAAATTATGAGAGCACATGCACGGGGGAGACATTATCACTTGCTTCTGTGTGAACCAATCCGGCCGGTGTGCTGCCACAGACTCCGGTGCCTTGACTTCTCTTGCTCTCAGACAGAAACATGGCACACTTTTAGAGGGGTGGTGGGGGGGAGGGGGGGCTCATCCTCATTCGCACCTATCACGGATCACTTTCCCACTCTTTATCCATGATATAGCTCACCGCATACATATTATAAAGCCCCACTATATGACACTGCATATTATACATGACAGCTTTATTAAGATTTAAGGTGAAATTAACTTGTTTGTTTCCTACAACCCCCCTGTTGTTCTACTTGGTACGCTCCACTACTACACTGTAAGGGGCTGGCTCGTGGATGAAAGCAATGTGTCTCTGTTTATACATGCTCATTTCCCTCACTGGATATGTATACACTCGTACTTTATACCGATTGATTCCATAATGTCCTTTTTATATCTGAATACAGATTGTGTTTAGGATTTTAACACATAAAAAGCGAGCTTTTGGTCAAGGTCGGCGTTTTCCGCGTCATCCACACGCGCACCCTTCAAGGCTAAAATGCTATATGCGAAGAAGAACTTACCATATAGCTCTGTTCATCATCAATCATCACGCATCTAAAATGAGATATTCCTTTATGCGGAGACCATAAAGTACAGTTTATACACACATTTAAATAATGCAACATTATGTCAGTGAGAATATTTAAAATTAATTTGATAATTATTAGCCTATATATATTTTTTTATTGTGCAATAAAATGCCACTAGGGAAGTTTCATACAATGACAACCTTGTGCTCTCTGGACAAGCATACACATGTTACTAACTAACATACATAAAACAATATTTAATTTAATATTTTAAAAAAGCACTGTGGATGCCTAATTAAAATAACTAATAGGCCTACTAATAGATCAAACAAAGAGCACTAGCAACGTGCCCCATAGAATAAAATAAAATCCATGACCAGGCTGTAAAAGAGACAAGAGCACATTTTCTTTGATCAAATATTAAATAGAGTTATGTATCCTTCTGTGAAAACATGAGTTTTTTTCCGGATATATGTCTAATTAAATAGCCTTTTATAAAGCCAAAAGTAACTCTAAAAGTATTATAAGTATCTACAAGAACTTTTAAATTTTGAGGTAGGCTTACTTGTGCTTTACTTGTGTACCTGTGCTCCTTTGTACTTATACTTTTCTTTACTTTTCTGAGGAGAATATTGTACTTTTTAAAGTTTCCTTTGGCAGCAAAGAATTATACTTTGCTCATTACAATTGTACATCCAAAACATATTATTCTTTAATGAAGAAGTCACAGATGAAGCTACCTAATATACATGTATATAAGATAGAATAGGCAGTTAAAAGTATGGCAAAGGCGCGATTGTGTGGTAAGTGTCTGAGAGAGAGAAACTTTACAGTGTAATGGTATGACTCAATACTGAAACTGGGTTGCAGGAGGGAAATTTGTAAGTGTACTCATCCACCTCCCCACATCACAGTTTCAGGGTCACACTTCTATTGTCCCACCTTCACATAATCCTTCTTTATTTCACTTGTTGTGCCTATACTGTAGTGCTTGTGCTATCATTCTGTGTCCTTTAAGGAGAAATTTCCTGCTGATCAGCATCATAGCTCCTTTCTGGCACACTGTTTGTTTACTTGGTTTTACTTGGTTTTGAAATCAGATCAGCAACATATTGCATCTTGCTTTTATAACAGAAGAAGTGATAACAAGAAGTAACCTATAACCCTGTAAAATTGTATTGGTATAAAAACCAAACCTCCCAGACTTCAACAATGTATCCATCATAAGGAATACATTTGTGATGGAAGAATTTATGTTTTCCCAGAGGAATAAGGGGAGACCTTTCACACTAGCACCTGTTTACCACAGCCTATAACCTCTAATTCTGTAAAGTGTCCTTGGGTTGAAAGGCACTATATCAATTAAAGTTATTATTATTATTATTATTATTATTATTATTATTATTATTATTATTACAAACAATGAGGACTCTCTCCTCATGCTCTAAATCTAAGGACATGTGGTGGGGTTGGATCAGTAGTGGGTAGCGCAGGCGCACATGTACTGAGAGGTTTATGCCTCGACGCAGAGGTCCAGGGTTCGATCCGACCTGTGATGATTTCCTGCATGTCTTTCCCCACTATCTCTCACCTAGCTGTCCTATCAAAAATTAAAGATGGAAAAAGCCCCCAAAAAACCTTAAAAAATAAATAAATCAAAGGACAAAATGGATTTATAGACAGACTTTTTTCCCATGCTTTTGGATTTATTTTGATTTTTTTCATTTTCTTTTGCAAAATCAATCTTTATCTTGTCACAAATAACAAGATACAGACATTTCAATAAAAGAGGGGGCTAATTGTCCTGTTTTTTTCTCTCTGGAAAGCTATAGTTTTTTCCTGTCTAAATCATTGAGATAGATAGAATTCATGCAAGTGCAGTTTCAAAAGGAGAAACGGAACCACCCATGTCTTTGTCCTGGAGTCTGATATCCACCCAATAGCTTTCCAGGTGCATCAAGGACATCGTCACAGAAATATCAGTTGTCAGGAGGTCTTTGGCAGGCCAAAAAATGTGCGTGTGAGACTGTGTATCTGGAGCTCCCACACATCCTGTTACTTCCAGTTCATAGCCCCGATCACTGCTCTTTACAACTCTCCTGAAGGATGAAGAACATCTCAGACATTGTGTCGTATATCTCTGTGCTCCTGACGTGAACAGAGACCGTCATCCTCATTGCACAAAATGTCCAGGATATTGCCTGCTCACTGCACCTTTCCCTCTCTGCAGGAGCTCAGCGAGCGCAGTCTGAGTAACAGACGTATTGATTGCTGCTAATAGCCTCCGTCTCATCAGCAGGGCAGCACATAAACCCTGAGAGCGGTAAAAGAAAACCAATGCTCATGTTAATTCTATCAGTGCATGCATGTTTTGCTTGGCTGATGACACTGCAGTTCACTTATAAATTATTTAGGTATCTGCCACCTCCCATTCAAAAACCCAGAGACGTATTATTATTGCATAATCACCATCTGTTCAGAGAGTAGACTAGCACTGTGGATTATTGTTTAACACTAGAACAGCTGTAAAAGCGTGGTTGTTTTCTTCTCCTTCTCCTTCTTTGCCCCCTTTTAAAGTGTGTTTGATCACCTCCTGTGGTCAGCTCCCAGGTTTGAACATGTCAACAAGAAAATTAGAAAACTCTAGAGAGATTACACAGTGGTACAGCCAACATTTAAGAGCCAGGTGCTCTTGAGTATCTGCCCAGATGGGGAAAAAAACAATCCATTGCATCAACTTGTTGGTTTGGGCCATGCAGAGCTAAAACAAAGTGATGGGGTTATGGTCTGTATAAACCAGAGGAACACCAACATGGACGTTAAAATGTTGCCAACATTTGCTCTTCAAAGACACCATTTATAGCAACCTCCCCACAGGTGTGTTTATTGTCTTCATGGGCCACACTGGGCCCGGCGTGGTTGGGCATCAAAGCTCGACGCCTTTCCACAGAGAGTTCTCTCTTACAGCAGCACAGCAGAGACTATCAGCACCAGCCTAAAACCTAACTGGTAACTCTGCTGTCCTCACAGTACAGTATATTTACTGAAGATGCAGTGGACAAGTCAAACAGAATACACAGAACCAGCAGTCGTAGCTGAATAACAAAGCTGACAAGCCTGGGTTAACGCACTGGAAATTGGATGCAGTGGATTTCTGGCATTATGTATTATGGTGATTTTGAGTGACACAGGGTTTTTGTGGTCAGGGATTTTGTGAAGTCATAAAGCAGCAGCTGAGAAGAGCAGCCAGCGGCTTTGGCTAATAGGATAGCAGTAGCTCAAGGTGATGATAAGCATTTCTCGATGGAAGAGTGACCAGAGTTTTATAGCTCAATCTGCGGAGCAAAGGAAGAGCCATTTTGCTGACTATAAACTGTATTAACTTTAATATGCAAACAGTGAACACTATCAGCAAAGTAGTTAGCTAGTTTATTTTATTTCTCTGTCATGCGAAACATCTGGCTCATCTCACGTGGGATTACAAGACACCAACATTTTACAAAACATATATCTTTTGGTGATTTATATATACACACAAAAGAGCAACTGTGTTCTTTCAAATAACACATTAGAAATGAACTGCAAAAAAAACAGCCACAAACTTACAGTATATCATGATAAAGAGCTTTTTTCCTCATCGACGTAACTAGCAAATCCATATGTTTCATATGTAAACAGCCAATTCAATGTGTGTGCATCATCCATACTTACAAAATCAATATCTGTTTTTATCTTACTAAAAGTATTGCACAGTTTTCCAGCAGTGATGGAGTACTCGAGTCCTGCACTCAGACTCTATTCTCTGGACTCAAGTCCGACTCAAGACTCTATTCTCTGGACTCAAGTCCGACTCGAGACTCTGTTCTCTGGACTCGAGTCCGACTCGAGACTCTGTTCTCTGGACTCGAGTCCGACTCGATACTCTATTCTCTGGACTCAAGACTCTATTCTCTGGACTCGAGTCCGACTCGAGACTCTATTCTCTGGACTAGAGACTCTATTCTCTGATCTCGAGTCTGACTCAAGACTCCATTCTCTGGACTCGTGACTTGACTTGGACTCGTGGACTGATGACTTGTACTTGGACTCAGACTCAAAGATATGTAAAATCAGACTTGACTCTGCATGAAAAAGCCTCAGACTTTGGATGAAGTTGCTGACTAAATAGGTACCTAAACATTTGATATAAGAAGGGCAATAGAAAACTAAGTGAAACTCATTTTCTTTATCAGTCAAACAGCACATTGAACAAATCCGCTTTTCTCCTTACAGACAGACATACTGTACCGTCCCTGATAAGAAAGGTGATAATAGTGTAGTACTCTGATTTCTGATTAGTGAAAGCTGCCAATATAGAGGGAAGGTTCTGACACTTGTTGTTGAACCATTTTGAGGATTTCGAGCCTGATACGATGTTACAGTTTATGGTTTTAAAACACATAAAGGAGTAACAATGTTCAAGCAGTAGTTCTCTCACCAGAGTTCCACTGCTTATTTCACTTTACAGTATGCAGTACTAAAGTACTCGAGAAGTTTATTTTCAGTACTACTTTTCTTATGAAAATGTGGTGTGCTAACCAAACATCTACACCATTCATTGAACCATTCAAAAAGATGACAGCACAAGAACACTTTAATACTTAAACATCTGTACATCACAATTACTTATTGATCTCTCCTTTACTTGATCTTTCCTTCCAGAGTAGAAAAAGTAGAAATTTCATTTTTTGTCGATTGTGGAAAATAAACTCACGTTTGAATTCATTCTATACACCAATGTCTCTTGTTTTGAAAGAGGAATAAAACAGGTGATTCATGCATATGGAGTGTAAGGTACCTGGAGTTCTCCGTTCTGTGCTGCTGTTTTGATTTTGCGATGGTAAACACAGAGCCGGTCACAGATGGCGGCTTACCTTAACCCTAACCTGTTGAATTCTTTATTGCCTGACGCTGACTTCGGTAACATGATGCCATCTGGATGTCACAAGTTTACCCCGCCCTGCCAGATCTCTGATGGAAAGTTAAGCCATATTGGTTTTCACTGCATCACAGAGACGCATGTTTTCAGCCAATGGGAATCACCCAGAGCTGGCATGAATGGGCGAATCAATGTTTTGATGCTGCTGCTAATTTTTCATACTCACTCCCTCAGAAAAAAATCTCGCAAACAGTGAGAATACTCTCATGTCATCCAAATATTGTCCTTATATGATACATGGTTATTGTATTAAGATGGATACTATGAAAGTCATACACTCAGTTGCCAGTTTATTAGGTCCAGCCATCTAATACTAATGCAGTCTAATACAACAGTCCTGCAATAACTCCTAATTTCATCAAGGTTGTAATGCTTAGTTTTTGTTGAATCTGTTTTAGAGAGGTGTTGATTCAACTTGTGCAGTTTGTGGTTCTGATGAATTATTAATGTTTCTATTATTTTGTTCACCCCATGAGGGTAGGTAAAATAGCAGAAACACTTTTCTGTATAATTGCAATATTGTCAGGTTACCAACAAACTATCCAACTATCATAAATAACAAGTAAATGAGGGGCATTTTATTACGTTTAATACCAGTATTAAGTGAAGAGTGACATTTGTGGAAGTAAAATCAAGGCAGAAAAAGAGTGGAAGATAAACTTTTTACTTGAAGGTATCTACATAAGAGTGACATGACACTGTCATGAGCGTGTCATAAACATTATAAATAAGTCATAAACGTTTATGACATAACGCTTCTTTTAGTAAGTCTCATTCGGTTTTTGTCTTGACAAGTTGTGGTTAGAGTTACAGTTAGGGTTCATGTGTCATGACTGTGTCATGACAGTGTCATGTCACTCTTATGTAGATACCTTCAAATAAAATGTTACGGAAAATTTGAACTTTCAGGACTGCCAACCAAAAACCTCTGAGTCTCACATAGTATTTACTCTCACATTAAGAGGTAACATCCTGCAACTGTTATCCAATCCTATGATGTAAGTATATTTAGAATAACTATTTATGACATCATAAACTCTTTTACTTACAGACCTTGAATGTGTGCTATTGTCTTGAAAAGCTCCGTTTTCACCCAGGGGAAAACAATATGCATTCCATGTGCTGTCTGGGAGCTACTTTGAAAAACAGAAAAGCCTGTGTGATATGATATGCAGTGTAGCCTACAGCTCAAACCTGCTCTGATAAAACAAAAGAAAACAGTCAGCGGTAAGGCAGCAGTGACGTCCACCCTGACAGCCTTGATTCAGTTCTGTGTTTTTTTTCTAGTAAAAAACAAGAGTCAAAATGAGGCCGCGAGGCCATGAGAGTGCTGATGGCTGGAGTTTTGGATGGGCGAAATAACAATGGAATCACGAGATGGTGATAAATGCTATCTGTTCCCACCATGTTGTGTCTTGTCCGAGTCAAAGAGTTCTCGTTTCTAAGTGCAGGCTCTTCACAGATAGGTTTCCTCTCACCCAAGGGATTTCTTGTGGGCTTTGTTCCCTTTTCGTTTGTAGGACAATTGACCACAGAGCCGTGGGTAACTCCTTGCCACCTTGTTTACCAAAACAGGAGGTGCAGCTGTTGTATTAGCCCTGGCACATGGGTCAGGTTCTGGTGCTCTCATCTTTTGTTACATCTCTACTGCTGCTAAGACTGGTGTGGCCCTTGCTCGTCCCTGTGCTCTCATATCATTCTGTGAGCTGTCATTATATTTTTAGCACAAGTCAACACTGAGGCCAGTAATGTGATGGTGTTTGATCTTAAAGGTGCTCTAAGCGATTCCACGTGTTTTTTATGCTACAATATTTTTTTGTCACATACAGCAAACATCTCCTCACTATCCGCTAGCTGCCTGTCCCCTGAACACACTGTATACAAAACACGGTCTCTGTAGACAGCCCAGGCTCCACAAACGCCAACAAAAACAAACTGCGTCAACCGGCACCACGAAACATAACAAACAGTCTTCCAGCCAATAACCGACAAGAAAGAGTTGGTTGAGCCATCACCGCAGCAGCGTTAGCACGTAGGCTACTTCCACAATGCGCATTCATGACTGTTTCAGGAAGTACGGAAGGGAGGAGACGGGATGAGGAGGATGGAGGACCGAGCTAGCCTCCGTTTTGTTTGACAATACTTCGAACGTCAACAAGAAGTGCCGTCACCCAACATCGCTTAAAGCACCTTTAAGTTTTTGTTGATGAAGTTTGACTTTCTGCATGTCGCTCTTTTCTTTGTCTGTTTATCTTTAGTGGTTACTGCTGCACTTTTATTAGTGCTCTAATAAAACCATTGAACTTCTACTTACCAGAGTCGAGCATTTGTGGGTCCATTTCCTGGTGTGCGTGACAGTGATAGACATAGGAAGTGTGAGCCACAATATCTTAATACGAGAATTATGAAAGTTTTGTAACGGCATGATTATAAAAAGGAACAATAAACAATGATATTCAATTGTTGCCCAGCCTTGCTCACTCACAATATGACAGGTAGTGACATCCAAGTACACAGTCAGCACATATGCACAGGGCTCATTTTCAACAGCATAATGGCAGTAATGTGGCTCAGGCTCACCTCTGGCGCTCGCTGGATGAAGGTGGAGATGCTTTTTCAAAGAGAGGATTAACTGCAGTACAGTAAAGCTTCCTCACTAGACACTGTCCTGTGACACAAGGCCAATAACAAGTCCCGACAGTACGTCACAGCACTAACACCAGACCTCGGTCAAGTGCTGTTATTATGGTTAGTTTTATCCCTCCAGGGCACCATGTGGTTGGGTTTTTCCATGTACGCCAGTACAATGAATGTCAGAAAATCACAATGAACTATGACAAAAAACGTGACAAAAGCTTCAAATAATGGGGTGAATGTATTTAAATGAATCAAACAGTTTTTTCTACTCTCAGCTCGGTATGACGTCATACCAGGCCGGTTTACTATATATGGTCATCTGCTCCAGGCACGTCATTTCCCCATAGAATTCTATGTAAATTAACTTATTTACCCCTGCTGGAAATCTATCTACTGTAATAAGTCAGGAAACCTCTGTATGTGTGTGTGTGTGTGTGTGTGTGTGTGTGTGTGTGTGTGTGTGTGTGTGTGTGTGGTCTTTGAAATATCATCCAATCTATTTCACACTTGCTTTCCTGGGTACCCAACGGACTTGGGGTTTTTGAATTTGTAGCCGTTTGGACAGCATTGGATATTGGATATTAATAAACTGTGAATTAAAATAAACAACCAAACAATAAAGGTTCAGGAAAAAAAAGAGCTGCCATAACCTGGCTCTTCTGGGTCTACCCTTCACAATAAAGGTCCAGCTTAAATTCACTAGGCATTTTGGATGTATTTACACAGACTGTGGCTCAGCACAAACGTTTGGCTCAATATATTCTATTTACATGCATAGTCTTCTGTCCCTTAATGAAGTAAACAAAAGAGCTTACATTTAATTTTGCCCCTGTTTGTCAGTGTTACCACTGTATGGAAATGCTGTCCAATGCTCAGCATGTGACTGTTAAATATCTGCAAAGATGAAAATGTGCAGACTAGAAAACCTTGTGTAAACCTGGCAATACCACATACAGAGTTTACAAAACAAATAACGGGGAAAACTGGGAAGTGTCTAAATAAATGATGAATACAAACTAGTAGAAGTGCTACTTTAAATCATTGAACCTGAAGCACACTGCAGCTTGTTAGGGGTGAATTCTGATTATAGTAATTCCACAGTCATTTGAAGCAGATTTAGATGTACTAAGGTCACACTGGCAGTGTAATGATAACTTTGAAAGGCAATCCAAATCTCTGTCCAAATCCAACTGATGTGCTGTTGTCACCGCACTTAATGAGAGATCATTTCGGTTAGGAGGGTGTTGAGGATGACAATGCTGTGCAGGTATAGATTTACATTTGTAAAGAACCAACATCAGATATTTGTTTGTACAAGCAAGAATTTGATTTGACAGCATGATAACTACAAGAATGCAGCATAAGTGATTAGGCTTACAAAGGCATTTGGGCAGGATTAGCTCGTTTAAATATTTCCCCCCTCACATGCACCTAATATGTTTCAACTACCATCAGGTCTACATACAAGTCACCATAATCTCAGAATCCTATAATCTGGCTCAGTGCATTGAGAAGAATCATCCATTTTCCAGCACTGGGGGGTTTGAAATGTGAGCTTGAGTTTGTGCATGGAAAATATTTCATTTTTTGTGGTATTTTCATTTTAGGTTCCTGTGATTAATTGAGTGCATGATGACTAAATATGATAAATGATTAAAATAACATTTAACACCTTTTAGTAATTCATATTATGCATGGTTAGTATCTCACAATCTGTGATGTGTAACCTGTGCATTCAAAATGGGGAGGCAAATGAAAGTTAAAGTAGTAGTTTGGGGTGGTGGTCATTTTTCCCTCCAATCTCTTCTTTCGTCAAAGCCCCCAGATGGAAATGACAGTCTTGATAGGCCCAATAGCTGCCAAGATAATGGCTACAGACGAGTAACAGAAAACCCTTGACAGTGTAAACACACGGCTGCTATCCAAACCGCCGCTGCGTTTAGGCCGGAGGAGCCATTGACTGGCATAATCTGCTATGTAAATCTGCAGCTTGGCCCTGTCTGGCCGCTGTCTGGATTCTGTGCACTTGGACAAAAGCGACGGACACCTTGCCCACTGACAAAGGGCCTGGCCCTAATCGGAGTGGACAAGGCTTGCTGATGGAGGCTTTTTGAGCAATTGAACTTGGTCAATGAATCTTAGAGGACCTAATGAAACATAAGGGACAGGCAGTTTGACTCCAACAACGGGGGAAGCACCAAAGTGTCCTGTTTCTGCCCGTCAGCCTCAGAACTGAAGTTGTGCTTTGACCCATAATGCCTTTAATGAAAGCATGTCTGACCTGAGAGGATTCTGATGGTGTTGAACCTGTAGGCCACATAAGTGTTGTTGATGTGGTGCCATTCATTGTCGTTGTGGAATTCAGTTTCGGCCTTTGATGGAAAAATGAGTCTGATCTGGCGCCATTCTGTTGTTTTGTTTTCTTCCTGGAAAATCACGAGAAAGGAGAACAGACCATAGTGTGTCTCCGGAGAAAACAGTTTGGGATGGAGGACATGCTGTTCTTCTTTGAAACTTTGAGGAAGGAGACTGGGTTCCTTTTAGAAAGCCCTGGGGAATGTGTATAGGAAAACCTGTGTGGGCCACTGGAATCTCCTCAAAGAGAAGGAGTACAGCACCAGTGTAGAGACTTCACCACGGGAGAGAGGAACTAGTCTTTGTGATCTGAAATGCTGTGGAAAAAGTGTGCATTGTTCACAGCCTAACACATTTTTTTTCTTCTGGTCCTGTGACTCACCTACAAGGTCTTAGGCTAACTGACCCCTTCCAGCTGGCTGCCCATAATGCCCACACAAGTCCACGACACTACATTTCATTTACAACAAATCATCTTACTGCTTACAAATTGCTCATTGTGCCAAAGTGTAACAGTTGGCAAGTGTGGAAAGCTTAAAAACGTTTGTCGGAGAGTATTGGCACTCAATCCTTTTTTTGAGTCAAATTAACAATGAACAACAACAACAACAACAACAACAACAACAACAACAACAACAACAACAACAACAACGAACACTGAATGAACACATCATTAGTACAATTTCATTATATTTTAGCACATGTTGAATATAACGTATAATACACTACAATACAGTACAGCTTGAGAGGTTTAAATTTAACACAGCTTTAGTTTATTTTTTGTATAAAAAATAACATGAACAAACAACAATACAAACAACAACACAACAATACTTACTGTAGATAGAATATAATGTAAAATATCGATAAATCAGAGCTTTATTTCAATTGATTAAAAAATAAAAGTGCTAATACAAATACATGTGAATAATAAAAGTGATAAATATAAGTAAATATGTTATTGAAAGAAATAATAACGTTTAGCTAGTTGTGAGTTGCAAGGACGTGTTTTGTGGAGAATCTTTGATTTTCCCTTTGCGTTTTGCACGGTTTGTCCCTAGCGAGGCTCTATAGCTAGTTCACAACGTCGTTTCCATGGAGACTAGAGTATCTCCTAGACGCGAATATTTTCTCATGGATGTATTATGGCTTGTTCTGCCTGATAGATAGCAGATGTTGAAATAGTGCTTAACAGCAATTTGTAGAGACAAACAGCAAGTACGTGTATTGTCGATATAATGATAGCAACTTAAGATAACTTTCTGACAACAGATGTGGTATATACAGTACAAGTCAAATGCCAGCGAGTCCCTGTCGTTTTAAAATGGATGCTAATTATGATACACTTATGCTTGAGCTAAATAATCAAGTAATCTTTGATACTGTTGAAACTAAAGAAGCACAGGAGAGTTTTTTGTTTCGCGAGAAGGTAAGTCATCTCCTGCCAGAACACTGAACTAAGATGATTAACACTTGTTAATTGGACAGGTGACAACAAGCTAAATGTAGCTAGCTAGCTAGTAGCAGCTAGCTAGCTTTTTACTTGCTATAAGTTATATAGTTTAGCTTGAGTGGTAGGTTTTAGCATACCGTTATGATATGTTTAACATATTTCTATTGTATGTGTTATGTGTTAAGTGTCAAGTATATGCGTTTTCTGTGTTTCACCTGAAAGTCAAATCTTGCCTGGGGGGTAACAATAAAGTCAAAAGTGAAAGGCAGCAGCTATCGATCAGGGCTGGCACCTAACATGCCTACTTAACAACTTGTGTATGTATTTAATAATAATAATAATAATAATAATAATAATAATAATAATAATAATAATAATAACTGGTAAAGCAACTTTAAGTTTTTTTTATAAAGATTTTTTTTGGGGGCTTCTCCACCTTTAATTTTTGACAGGACAGCTAAGTGAGAAAGGAGAGAGAGAGAGGGGGAAGACATGCAGAAAGTTGTCACAGGTTGGATTCAAACCCTGGACCTCTGCATCAAGGCATAAACCTCAAAGTAAATGTGCGCCTGCTCTACCCACTAAACCAACCTGGCCACTTAAAAATAGAGTTTAAGAGACTTTGAAAGACAAAGCATAGCAAAAGCAGGAAATGAAGAAGTCAATATACAGAGCTTAACAATGGGGCCAAACAAAAGCAATACAAAATTTGGGTAAATAAAAAGAGAAGACAAAAGAGGCAAAACATAGTAGAGAGAAGACAAGATAAAACAAAACTATGACAAATAAAAACAATGCAAATTAAAAGGGTAAAGCAATAAAATAAATAAGTAAAATGAAAGCAAGTCTATAAAAATGTCTTTTAAGAAGTGATTTGAAAGAGTTCACTGATTCTGCGAGCCTTACAGTATCTTCCCAGGCAGGTCGTCCCAAAGTGGAGGGGCCCTGATGGCAAGAGCACGGTCTCCTTTAGATTTAAGCAGACCAGAAGGGCCCCACCATAGGACCTAAGGCTGCAAACTGACTCATATACTCAACATCTCTGCCATATAGTTTGGAGCCAGATGCAGGCAAGGGTTAGGCTAAAATTGATCAGTTAAATCTTTCTCACAACAGGACTCGGATGATATTCCCCCATCTCTGCTTAGCTACTTTGAAACCTCAAAGAGCAGAGCAGCAGCGTGTGAGAAGCTCATCCTTGAGGAAATTGAAGGTATGACAACTTGCACATCATGCAACATTATGCTTCTAGAGGCATTACTTTTCTGTCGTGAACCAGGGCAATACATTAGCTCTTGTGTTTTGTAAATAGCTGCTAAAATACTAATCTATCCTGGCACTTTTATTATTCTAATCATCTATAGCATTTCTAGATACAGATCTAGAATACAATAAGGAGACACCCAGTTATCATTACCTACAAATACCATAGGTGAGCATGCTCCCCATGATGATGGATGTGTTTTCTTTGAATTGCATCTCAGATTTCACTGCATATCACACATCACATCACACTGACGACACAATGAACTTGCCATTTGAACTTGATAAGGACATGAGGAAACCGAATGAGCAGGTAAATGTCTCTCTTCACTATTTAGTCTCAAACTCTTACTGTATGAAGCATCCAAAATACAAGTTGTGGCAAACTACTCATAAGTTATGTTTTGCCTGATACAGGTCACTTGTGACACAGAAAATGAAGAGAACAACACTTCCACTGACGCCCGCCTCCTTCCTGCACCCACAGAACCACTTTTCACTCACAATGTGTCAGTGTGTCCCAACAATGAAGGTACAGTACATGTTTAGAAAAATGAAGTGAAAATGTTTGACGCAATGCCGCGTAAACCCCACTGGGTGACACAAGTCTCAAATTACTGAAAGTACTGACATTTTGTAAACCGAAAAATTGTACAGTCTAAGCCACACTAGAGGGTGATAAATTCACCTCTAAATTATCCTTCTCATTTGCATATTTCCCAGGTAAAAGCATCAAATTCTGGGCATCACTTGTGAATAACACTTGCGCATATTTATGAATAAAAAGGACAATTCTTGAAAACCATTATTGATTTGGTACTGTGCTGGTAAGTGCTTATGTCTGAGTGACAGCATGATGTAAATTTAAAACAAACAAATCTGCATGACTGGAGTTATCTGCACAGGTGTGATAGACCTTGATGCTAAATTACATCTTCTTCTCTGTTCCTTTTTCATCGCATTGTTGAGGCCTTGCTGAATATCTGATAATGTAACTTCTGTTGTGAGAGAACTTTTGCCCACAAGTGGGCACTGTTGTCCTTTTTTGTTCTCATTAATGACTGTAGTAAGATAGAGTGTGTGATGAAGATGTACATAATACCACCTTTTTGAACAAAGAATAGAGTAGAGGGTTACATTTTATGAGTTTATAATTTCCTTAGATCTGGTCAGTGGTTAAAATTCAGATGGTGATGAAGCTTTTTCTTTTTAAGATTGCGCTTTTTTGCCTTTAATTGATTGGACAGCAGTATACAGGAAAGGGGGGGAGAAAGAGAGAGGGAAGACATGCAGTAAAGGGCCGCGGGTTGGAATCGAACCCGGGACACGGGAGACTGAGCCTTGATACATGGGGCGCACGCTCAACTAGGTGAGCTACCAGGGCCCCCTGTGATGAAGTTTTTTGGCAATATGTTTGACATACAGATATATAGTGTTTGAGCTGATGGAAATGCTCTAATTAATATCCTAAATTCAACATTTTGAAAGCTCATGACTGCTACACCACCAGTCTAATTTATGACTTATGACAGTGTATTGCTACTGACTTGCCCAAGCGCTGCCCGAATCATTCATGGGAGATGATATGGTATATATGATATATACTTTTTTATGTATTATTTCTGAGGCAGTTTGTTTTCACTGCATAGTACATGGTTTTCGTCCTTTGCTAACTAATAATTAAGCCTTACATTTTTGTACTTGTCCCAATTGAAGCTGGAACAGATGAATATATGGAGAGTGAGAAGCATTTTGCATTTGAATACGAGGCAGAGCAAGAACAACGACACTGTGAGAAGAAGGAGGAGGAAAGGAGACAAATAGAAAGAGACTTCCAGAAGGAGCTGAAGAAGATAATGGAGGCAGAGAAGGTGAGTCACTCTGGACTTCCTCTACTCAACATGATTACCCATAGTAATTCTTAATAAAGCAGAACCTGGTACTTCAGATATGTCTAATAGATGTAATAATTAGGGAAACAGACAACCTGAGGAAACTGTTGCCTCCTTGGCTTTTCAAGAAATGTCATGCTGTAGTGGTAGAAGGCATCCAAAGCAGCACATTATCCTCTGGAATTTAAGTAAAGATAACAAGATAGATTGATAGATAGGTAACAAGTTGTCAGAGAGTAAGACACACGTGCTTTGCGAAGAAAGATATCAAAGAGAAAATCCAAAATTTTAAAAGTGTTAAATGTCATATGCCATTGTCATGTTTATTTGTTGATTGTTGCTTTCTGTATCCAGCTGCATCAGAAGGAATTTGAGTTGATGGGGAAAAGAGCTCAGCAAAAACTTGAACAGGAGTTGCTGCTTCAACAGGTACAGTATGCCTGAATCCTGTTGTTGCAGTGTTCAGCAGATATCCAACCTGCAGAGACACCACTGGGTGTAGGCACTCCACCCAGTGGTGTCTCTGCCGGTTGGATATTCAGGTTGGTGGGCACTACCACCCAGTGGTCAAATTTGACCCGAGGACAACAAAAGGGTTAACAATCTTATTTCATCATTATTTCAACAACTGTGAAATTATGTGGAAAATCGTGGTCTCTTTTGGGGGGATGTTTGACTTCTCAAATCAAAAGTTCACAGACCTCAAATATAATCTACACTTTGAGGTCTGTTAGCAGTTTACATGTGGATTTTTTTATGTAGTTTCAATTAAATGTTTCTAATGAAATGGGACAACTGTCTTTGTTGTAACTCTAGTGTTTCTCTTGGCCAATTAGGAACTGATCAGCAACTTACAGAGACGAGTGCAGGAAGAGAGGAGGATGCGGGAAGAGGAGCAGAAGAGGATAAAAGATGAGGAGGACAAGAGGAAAAGGGAAGAGGAGAAAATCAAGATAGAGGTAGAGAGGAAAATAATGGAGGAAGAGACAAGGAGGAAGAAAGAGGAAGAGAGAAAAATAGAAGAGATAGCACTTAAAAAAGAAGAGGAGATGAAACATAAGGAAGAGGAAAAGAGGAGAATGGAGAGGGAGGAAAGGAGGAAGAGAGACGAGGAAAGAATCAAGATAGATTTGGAAAAGAATCTAGAGAATGGGATGAGACTGACAAAGGAGAAAGAAGAGAGAACAAGGGAGGAGGAGAAGAGGAATAGGGAGATGGAAAGAAAAGAGACAGAAGAGGCAAGGAAAAAGATGGAGAAAGAGAAGAGAAAAATGGAGGAAAAAATAAGCTTGAAGGAAGAGGAGAAGGAGAGAAAAACGAGCAATAAAGAAAACATGAGAATACAGGAGGAGGTGAGAAAAACTAAGGAGCTTGAGGAGAGAAAGAAGCAGGATGAGATAAGTACAAATAAAGAAGAGCAGGAGGCTGACGAGAGAAAGAAGATGGCTCAGGAAAAGCTTAATGAAGAGATGAGGAGGGGGGGTAAAAGTAAACATGAACATGTAGATGAAGAAATCAATTTTGTGGAGAGGAAAAAGAAGGAAGAAAATGACAGGAAAAAGACAGAGGTGAAGAGGGAAGTGAAGGAAAAGGAAGGGGAAAACGGAAAACTTAAAGAAGAACTTGGACCCATCGAGACGAAAACGGACCATGAAAAGAAAGAGGAAGAACGGAAGAGGAAGCAGAGGGACGAAGTGTATTACAGAATAAGGCTGAAAGAGGATCAGGAGGGGTATACAGGCTGTGATGTGTACAACAGAAAGTTGGAACGTGAGAGCAAAACAAAAGAAAAGAAACAGAAAGGGATGGACAAAACGGAGGAGATAAAAAATGTAGAGGGAGAGATGCAGCTGAAGGGAGAATTTATGGGAGAAACCAAGAAAGAGGTTCCCGAAAAAACAGAAGAAGAAATTAGACTCAACGTAAAGGAGGGGAGCCAAAAGAGAGTGGTGCACGGCAGGGAAAAGGACGTAAGAGGAAATGAGCTGCAAGAGAAAAGAGAAAAGAACAGCACAAATAAAGATAAAACAGAAAACTCCCTGGTCTCACAACTGCAAGACAGCACCACCCGGACTTCCTCAAGCTCTGGTCCTTTACACAGTGAGTCTACAGTCAGGCCCACCAGTACTGAAACCATACCACAACAACATGACCCAGAAGAGAATATCAGTCAGACCTCCATAGATAAAACTGTGGACTGTGAAAATCAAGCAGCAAGGCCTTCCCCTGTGTTTTTACCCGTGTGCCTCCCAGTGCACACAGAGAAGAAGAGGCTGTCATGGATGAAAGACTGCATCCCCTGGTCCAAACTCTCCCTCCAGAACAAGAGGAAGCAGAAAGGATCCTTTCAGAGTCGGAGAGGGCTGAGAGGCGCTGCCGAGGCCAGCAGTCTGCCACCTCTCTGCCCAGACTCCCTGCTTCAGTTCACAGGCAGGAAATCCTTGCAAGAGGTAAGATTTGTACAAATTGATTTGACAATATCATTTGTGAAAGATGAAGTTGTGTAACCACTGATATGCTGTCTGTGGGATTTGGCCTGAAGTGCTTATACTCATACTCATGCTGAAAAATGTTGTAGTTTTCTCAGAACTACATTTTTGTCACTGTAAACGGTACTGACACATGGAACTCTAAACTCTCCTTTGAAACTCATCCTTTTGAGTAGACGTTCACCCACCAGAGCTATCCAGTAGTATGCAAATGAGACCTGTTATGACTTTGCAGTAAAAAGACAATGTTAAATAAACCAAATGTATTAAATACTGTATTTGCAAGGAGATATGTACTACTGATTTCACCAAGCTATGTTAAAAGGATGCTCCGTATTAGGGCTGGGCAATATATTGATATCGTGATATGAGACTAGATATCGTCTTAGCTTTTGGATATTATAATATCGTAATATGGCTTAAGTTTGGTCTTCTCCTGGTTTTAAAGGCTGCAATACAGCAAAGTGATGTCATTTTCTGAACTTACCAGACTGTTGTAGCTGTTCTATTATTTGCTTTTTACCAATTAATCATTATATCCATATTATTGAGGATTATTTAAAAATCTAATTGTTGAGGTATTAGGTCAAGAATATCATGATATCTGATTTTCTCCATATTGCCCAGCCCTACTCTGTATCAGCAGTGACCCTTTTCTGACTAATCCATATTTTATATAATATATGATATATCCCTGTGTCACGTCACACATGCCAACTTTAGAATAACCTTTATTTATTCAAGGATGGCCATTGAGAGCAAACTCTCTTTGATGTGAATCACTGATGTAGCTGAATAAGAGGGCTCTTAAAAACAATGTATTGTAACAATGTAACACATTTTCAAGCATCATCTTGAACGTCCCAATGGAAACGAGTTGTTCTAATTTGAGAGAATCCTGAAGCCAGTTCTGTCCGTCAGAAGCGGGAAAGTTACAGTCACTCTTTCCTAATTTACAATTGATGCGTGGCGTGATAAGTCTAATGTGTGTCTCTGAGTGTGTCTAATATGTTGTGTTAGTAAAATTAAGCAACGGAGACAGATACACTATATACTTAACTGTTGGAAATCCAGAAAGACCTTCTGAACTTTAAAGCATCTTTGCCTATCTTTCAGATGACTACATTGACCCTGGAGGACTTGCCTGGCTGTAGCTTAACCACTCTCGCTCAGTGTACTCAACTTCAGTCCCTCACCCTCAGACGCTGTGGCCTCAAGTCCCTGGAAGCCATCAACCAGATACCACAGCTCTGCTACATCGATGTACAGGTGGGTATTCACTCAATATATAATGAGTTTACTGCCTTAAATGCCACTTTTTCAAGGGACATTAAAGGTGCTCTAAGCGATGTCACCCGTTTTTTAGGTTACAACATTTTTTTGTCACATACAGCAAACATCTCCACACTCTCCGCAAGCTGCCTGTCCCCTGAACACACTGTAAAAAAACACGGTCTCTGTAGATAGCCCAGGCTCCACAAACGCCAACAAAAACAAACTGTGCCAACCTGCACCACCAAACATAACTTGGGTGGGGTTGGGGGGTTAGTGCGCGGAAGCACGGAAGGGAGGGAGAGGGGACGGGATGAGGAGGAGGGAGGGGCGACCTAGCCTCGTTTTGTTTGAAAATACTTCGAACGTCAACAAGAAGTGCCGTCACCCAACATCGCTTAGAGCTCCTTTAAAGTGTAATTCCAGCGAAAATTGACCAAAAGGTGTTTTTCTGCATTAAAACATGTAGCTGACGTCCATGTCAATTTCCATGGTTTAACTGGTGCGGAAAATTTGGATGTTCTAGACCTCTCACACAACTCCATCACCCGCATTGGTGAGAACTGGAAAAAATCATTATCTACCTAATGGAACATTAACTTGGATGTTTATTATGAGTATATTTGTTGTAAAGAAGCAAATAACATTCAACAGATTGTTGTCATCATAATGTGTGATTGTGTCACGTCTAAGGTCTTTAGTTTTAGTTTTGTAGCCCAAGTCTGCAATACTCCACCAGAGGGGAGCATCTCTCTTCTTTTCAGCCCTGGGCTTCATTCACTTTACTACAATATGCATTGAAAAGTGATTTATTTAGGAGAAACAGTATTTTTCGTTGATCAACCACTACAGAGCTTGGCCCAGCTTATGCTACAGCCCCAAATCGCAAACAGTGGACGAGATAGGGGCCGTAAGCCAAACGCATTTTTTAACCAGTAATATTGTTCAAAACAGCACCAAACCTCGTCAGTAACTTGCTCAGGGTCCCTACACATAAAACGAAGCACCAACAACCTAGTTAGCGAACCCGGAGTTTATCACAGAAGACTGTTAAGAAAACTTACCAAACTGTCTCAGCAGCCATATCCTCAGCACCGAAATGTCACGCGAGATCTCGCACATCTATTGCCGGAAAGGACTACAGGCAGTCAAGTGTTGGCTCAGAGTAGACAAGGCCAAGGCAAGAATCATCACATAGGAACTGAAATGGTGGAGTCTAATCAGACCAGCGACTTTTTTGATTTTGATGTGCTGAACACCTGACTGCCTGTAGTCAATTTTCGCCATTTTCGTCAATTTTCGCTGGAATTACACTTTAAGTAATCCAAGATCTTTACTTACCTCTATTTAGTGCTTTTGGATAGTGTAGATCTTGGTTATTGTCAGTTAGATAGCATTATGTTTGTATTCTGAAAGTAAAAAAAAAATCATATTTTGTTCTGTCCTAAGATCTTTATTTATTTTGTTACAGGAAAACGACATCTCATTTGTCAACTGTGAAAATATGACTAGTTTACGAGTTCTTCAACTCGGCCACAACAAGCTGACGTCCATCCATGGTTTAACTGGTGCTGAAAATTTGGACGTTCTAGACCTCTCACACAACTCCATCACCCGCATTGGTGAGAACTGGAAAAATCATTATCTACCTAATGGAACATTAACTTGGATGTTTATTATGAGTATATTTGTTGTAAAGAAACAAATAACATTCAACAGATTGTTGTCATCATAATGTGTGATTGTGTCACGTCTAAGGTCTTTAGTTTTAGTTTTGTAGCCCAAGTCTGCAATACTCCACCAGAGGGGAGCATCTCTCTTCTTTTCAGCCCTGGGCTTCATTCACTTTACTACAATATGCATTGAAAAGTGATTTATTTACTGAAGTGAAGTGGGGCTAAAGTCATAAATAGATATTGGCCAGGCAAAAGGTTAAACACATTGAATTGTATATTCAGCTACTGTAACATCATGACTCTCCTCTAAAACTGATTTTTTATAGGAGAGGGCTTTTGGACTCATTTCAAATAAAGTTTAAAATTATTATTTTTTAGACATGCTTATGCTTTGTTTATTGCTTAAATGCAGACTCACCCTGTGCTTTTTAGCAATCCAAATAAGTGTCTTCTCATTGTCCGTCTCATTCCTAGCTGGTCTGGAGTGTATGAGGAGACTGCAGAGGTTGTCATTGGATCACAACCAGCTGATCAGCACCAAAGGACTGAGGGACGTGTTCACTCTCCTGCACCTGAACTGCTCACACAACCACCTGGCAAGTGTGGAGGGTCTGGAGAACAGTGCTCTGCTCAACACACTGGACCTGAGAGCCAACAGCCTTACTGAGGTAAGAAGAAAAACTGAAAGCATTGTTTTTGGATGTCATGGTTCAGGGTTGCAGTTTTGTGTGAGATCTGTATAGAAACTGATTTGGATGTTTGAGGGTGACGAGGAGCTTTGACTCAACAGGTTGTATTGAATTAGGCCCCCATCATTCTGTTTTGATCTGGTAATGATGTAAATAATTTGTATGTAGGGATTTTCCATGGAAAATCAGCAAAAAAAAAAACAATAAAGAAAATAATGAATATGCAGAAAACAAAAGATGAAAAACTTTTGCTTTGTGCATATAAATAAACTTCTTTTTCATTTTCATATCAAGATGCAGAGAGAAAAATATAACTAGGGCTGTCAATCGATTAAAACATGTAATCGAATTAATCACATACTCTGTGATTAATTAATCTAAATTAATCACATACATCATTTTTGCTGTGAAAGTATTTTAAATATATCAATTCAAATGAATCAATGAATAATCAGCATTAGTGACATTAAAGTTAAAAAAACTCTTTTTATTATTTTCACTGTTCAAATAATGACCATAACAATCAACAATATGACCTAATGTGCTGAGGAAATGAATTCAAAAGTGCTTCAGGAATAGGGTGATTTCACTAGTAAATTGCTGTTGAACAACAAAAACATCCACCAGATTTTACAATAACTTTGAATGCACCACGAGGCTGTAGGTTACCAGTTTCATTGAATGCACCGTCTCCGTCTGTGTTTTTGCGACCACTGCTGCAGCTGCAGAAGTGTCGGAATCATCTACAGTGAGTGAAATACAGTCAAAATTTACACCGTGTAGCGTTAGCTGTCAGCATTTTAACCGTGTTTATCCAGCTGCTAGCTAGGATTAAACTTAATCGCCAACTATTTTGATAATTGATTAGTTGGTTTGAGTCATTTTTTTTTTCTCTGATTCCAGCTTCTTAAATGTGAATATTTTCTAGTTTCTTCTCTCCTCTGTGACAGTAAACTGAATATCTTTGAATTTTGGACAAAATCAGACATTTGAGGACGTCTTCTTGGGCTTTGGGAAACACTGATCCACATTTTTCACCATGTTTTGACATTTTTAGGATCAAACAACTAATCGATTAATCGAGAAAATAATCGACAGATTAATCGACTATGAAAATAATCGTTAGTTGCAGCCCTAGAATATTTCCTGTATTGGTTTTAAAATCACAAACCCCACATTAGAATTCTGACAGGGATCGGTGTGTAGTGCTTGTCATAATGATAAAAAACATCTGATTTGTGTGTGTCAAACCTTCAAAATAAAAGTTTGAAAGTGTTACAAGTATTTGCTGATTTAAATCACAACTCCTGAGAGGAAGCAAATTTGGGGGCTCACATGATCACCTTAAACAGATCATGGTTAAACAGATTATCTTGACAAAACCACAGGCTGGGGAAACCAAAATGTCCCTTTGTCTACAACTTAATGTCATGGCCTCCTATGGAATATTTTAAAGTTTACCCCATCTGTGAAAAAATCTAAAATTCAAAAAGATATTGAAAATCGGCCCAGGATTAGTGGTTTAAATGGATGGATCAACTAAAAGAACATAATATTTTCAAACAAAATTGCCCATTGAGCTAAAAAAAAGGATGCGATGTAACAAGCTCAATGTAAGTGATCTGAAAGTGATGGTGCTCAGTGTAATATTTTACAAAAACAGGGCGATGGCACACTCCATTTTCCCACATACGATACACTAACAGAACACTTCTATTTGCAGACAGCAAAGATGAACTTTGATCTGAAAGTCTCCAAAACATCGAAGTAAAGCATGAAGCGCATTCTTGAATTTATCAGTTGCATAGGCTTTATTTGAACTAAAAGAGAGATGCAAGAGAGTCAGAATGCACAATACCAGGGCCCTGCCACTGGCTTACCTTAATGAAAGATACTGATTTATGTTATAAGTTACATTACAGTTACATTAGTTAAAATATCTTCCATGAGAATGGTCCATAAGCAACAATTGGAGAGAGAATGTCCAATTACCTAACTTTACTGGTAATTGCTTGATGAGGTCGAGAAAAAGAAAACCATGCAAAATAAAGGTACATACAAACAATAGTTAGGAGCATGATCATTTATATACCTTCAGTATTTAATTTTTTTGTGATCAAATGTTTTTTTAATTTTTTTTCTTAAAGAGAGTACGAAAAACACATGCAGTATACAGATAGAGCATTGGATATACAATAGTTGAGAACATTTTTGCTTCACTCCCCCCCCCCCCCCCCCCCCCCAAGACCTCAGGATAAGTTAAAGCAATATAGCATCATGCATTATAGACAGAGAACCACCAACATCCTCATTTCACTAGCTCCTTTACCTTATCATACGCACCAGCCCACTGTGGAATAGTTCTCTCACTCACGCCGTGCATTCTAGCCACTGAAAGCTCTATGGTGATTACATCACCTTTAGTATTTTCTGTAATTTTCTGACTGTAAACACAGCAGGACTAAAACAACTGACGTTGATGGACGGTGTCATTTAAGCTTCGCTGGGCCAGCAGCAGCAGCAGCAGCAACAACAGAAAGCTAGTTTAACCCCAAAGTGTGACCAGTGGTAACTGACAACTTCACCCAGTTTTTTTTCCATCAGCCCCCCGGTCTGAACAACCAGGTCCTCCTCAGAGAGCTGCATCTAGATGACAACAGCATCTCCTCCCTGCAGGGCCTCACTGCTTGCTGGCTCCCTCTCATGCAACATCTCTCTGTGGCCCAAAACAGGTATATTCCTCCAGTCCTACTTGATATTTATGCCTAGAATTATGCCTTTATGTGATAGTAGCAAATTTTTTCAATTTTGTTTTTATAATTTGATATAAAAAATGAAAACTTCATTCATTTCTTTTGACTCGCACAACTCCCAATATCAGAATGTTTCTGTGCTTAACAGCGGTTTAATGTTAACTTAAAATATATTGACGCTTTCAAAAGGGGTTATAATTTGTCTCTGTGTGTCCTAGAATTACCCAGCTGCCCTCCATGTCTGATTCTGTGTCCCTTGCGAATCTGGATCTTCGATTTAACTGCATGTCAGGTAACAGCCTGCCTTGATTAAACAGACTATATAAATTCTATTTTCTCATCATAAAAGCTTTACTTTATGTTTCCCAATCCCTTACTCCCACTCAGCCACATATTGATTTTACGTAACAAAAGAATTTACAATAGCTATAACTTTACAAACCTTTGGGCATAAACACTTATGAATTTGTCTATTTTGCATGATGATGCTGCGTTAATATTGGCTCTATCCTCTGCTGTCCAAGTACAGTATATGACACCATGGAAAAAAAGATGCATAAGTTCTGAAACACATCTCTATTTATTTCATTCAGTCGATGTAGCGCTGCATAACTAGATGAGACACTGGTGAGAGGGAAGAATAGACGGAAAATTAGACAGTGACAAGGCAAAGATGTTTTTCCACTTCTCTCTCAGAGCTCCAGAACGTGTGTGAAAGTCTGGAGGGATGTCCATCCCTGCGCGAGGTCCACCTCACGGGGAATCCTCTTCAGCAGGAGAGTGGCTGGAGGTAAGACGAGGGCTGGGTGGAGGAGTTAGGCTACTGTTTTTTATGATCTACAGCAGAGATCTTCAACAGGGGGTCCGGGACCCCTAGGGGTCCTCAGAGTGAGTGCAGGGGGGGGCACCAAATTATTTAAAAAAATATTTTCTTGTTTGAAAAATTAAAATAAGTCTGAAAATATATATTACTATGAATGCAACATTTTAATAGCAAAGATAAATTGGCTTATTTGTAAAAAATAAATAAAATATTTACACATTATAGTGAAGCTTAAGTAGTCACTGTGCCTTCCAGATGTATGTTTAGCATTAAAACATGATGCATAAATAATATCCATTTCTTTTCATCCATTCTGCCCAGTTTAATATGCAACTCAATTGTATGCAATATATGCGGTAAGTGGTCCCTACTCGGTCTCTCTTTCAGCTAAGGGGTCCCTGGCCTAAAAGACGTTGAAGACCCCTGATCTAAAGTCATTGTTTTCTAGTGTGGATGCATCTGCTTGTAAGATGAATCAGGCAGTGCAACTGTATTGAGATTATTTGATTATGTGCCCTGTACTCTCTAATCTTCTGGATGCTTGCGCGGCCGTTGGTTGTGTGACGGAGGCAGGTGCGCCCAGCATCATGTAAACAAACCTTCTAATACGTCCCTGAAACAAAGCGAACACCCAGGAGGAGAGTAAAAGGTTGTTTATATGTTGGATGTTACATTTCCAATGTTTAGACACAAAAGTCTTCTCCATTTTTCCTTTTCAGTTTTTGCGGTGATTTCTGCTTTTTCTTCTCCTCCGGGAAAACACAGCCGCATTGCATTGTGGTATATAGGAGTAAAATCTAGGGTACATCGTATGTGCAATCAAATTAGCTGTGCATTGTGGTTATTTTATAGTGGACTATATAGTGAATAAAATTAACCGTGGAGAATTCAAACACTACTACAAAATGGCAAACATACTATATAGTGCACTATTTCCGTGATAGGGGACGGTTTCGAACACAGCTTATTTTTAAATATTTTTTTTAAGATTCTTTTTTTGGGCATTTATTCTCACAGAACAGATGAAGACATGAAAGGGGAGAGAGAGGGGGAATGACATGCAGCAAAGGGCCGCCGGTCGGAGTCAAACCCGCGGCGGCTATATCGAGGAGTAAACCTCTATATGTGTGCGCCTTCTCTACCAACTGAGCTAACCCGGCCACGATGGCTTATTTCTTTATCACAAATTTTGGTCTACTGGCTCAGGTAGTCTAAACATTCCAGAAGAACACAGGCCTTCCTGTCCACTTCCCAGGATTAGCACTGTGATCCGCGTCCGCTATTAGATTACTGTGACGTGCCACCGACATCTGTGCTTACGTACGCCACATTAAGTGCCCAAAATATTGGTACAACAGAAAAATCAATTCTCATTTCAGTGTCAATTTGCTCATTCACTTATCGTGCCTAAATATTTTACCCGAGTTAAGACAGTTGCAGTAAGTTTATATAAAAAAAATATGCAAGACCGCTCGTATTGGTCTGTCATGAGCAATGATGTCAGCTGTTACAGGCTCACAAAGTAGTTTGGCTTCTCAAAGCTACTCATGCCCATTTAGTAACACCAAAATGTGAAAACCTATACTTGTCTTGCCCCATTCAAATAGCCCTGAATGTTTCAGTTTAGAAAATTATTTTATGATGTCTTAACTGTGAAGAGTTGAATGTCAGTTGCACACGTAAAACATTCCTCCTTTTTGTACCACTGGGCAGTTGGTTTAATAATGTGGACAGTTAGAATATAACATTTCTGTTTTTTATTTGTAGTGTTTCTTGCTTATTGGGTTAGTCACACACAATACATCCTAAAAACATGGGTTACTTGTGGACGTTTTTCCCGTCGCAAGCCTTAACTGAAACATTACCTTAATATTTCCTTGAACTGTACCTAACCTCCAATGCCAACAGTGGAATTAACCCTCTGTATTTCTACACTCATGCCCTGGCCCTTTCATCCAGAGCCAGTGATAACACCGGCTAAATTAAAGCAGCAAAAGGCAAGCGCTAAGAATTACACTCCCTGTAGGCAGCCCCTGATCCAGGAGACCTGGAAGAAGAAAATATTGGGCCTGATTAATCAGGGCCACTTTAAGAGCATGTGGTTTGGAGGAAGTCTTCACTAAATGAAATACGGACCTGTGCCCATACGTGCTGGAGTAGGAGAATGAAGGAATGTGAGCCAAGAACAGCGTTTTCCTCAGAAAGGAGGAGGAAATTTATATTAATTTAGGGAACGTTCAGGTTGAAGTCCAAGTATAGTCAATGTAGATATAGCTGTAAGGAGAGAAAGAGATTCATAGCATCTAGATTGTGAAGCTCCTACTTTCATTTATTCTTTCAGTCTTTACAAATATACACATTGCTCCAACAGAAAAATGCTTTATGTTTCAAAAAGACAATGAGACTGAATGTAGTGCAGAGGTTATCACAGTACAGAGAGAGGTGTCTTTCTGAAACCAGCAAAACTCCCCAGTTAATGAGAATCAGCCATTGTAAACATCCACAACTGATGGCATCCAATTATTTGTACATAGGTCTACTTTGCATTCTCCCAAGTGTGTCTAAATGGCGTCCATTCCTTAATTGAATTACATTACATTGCCCACCTCAATGAGCTCATGTAACTGTCAAAAGGTCCTATTTGGGTTTGGAGCTTCATTTGAAGACAGCCAGCCAGATAACATGCCCAAAGGGTTGAAATCTAATCCGGATCTGTTTCGGAGAGACCAAGTGGGCCACATCAAAACCGTATCCCTCTGACAGTACACAGATCCCATGCTTTGTGGTCACGTCTTTGTCTCAGTGTGGCAGTAGGGACGGGAAAACTATGCCTCCGATCAGAATACAGTATGAACCCTTTATACGAGTTCAAATTGTCTGCAAGAAAAGGGTTCATGATCCATACCTGAATCAGAATAAACCACCTGAGGCACCATCATTAACTTTTTTTTCTAACTGTAATACTTTGCTCTCTGCTTCATCTTTATTAGTTGTAAGGTCAGTAGGTACATAAACTGGATTATAACAGTAAAATGGAGTTATGTTTTAAATAATCCAGCAGGATCTACTATTTAAAAAATCTATAGCCATGGAGTTTTTTTAAAACATCTTGAGATATCCATGTAAAGAGATACAGTATGAAATAAGAAATGCTCAAATGTTCACAAAAACACACATTGTGAGCTGGTGAAATGAAAGGTTTACCCTCAGCACATGTTTTATCCTCCTCTGGTGACATAGCAGACATGATTTAAGAGCATATGGTACTCTTGGAATCAATTTTGAAAAACCCAGTTCTTCAAAATGTTTAAAAAAATAGACTTTGTAGCCTGAAGGCTTGTATTTTTTACGGATTTTATTGTTGCTGTTCCCAAGTGTCCTGTAGAGTTTCTAGCTCCACATTTTCCCACTGAACACAGACCACATTTGGCCTCCACTAGTAGATGCTCTGAGTCTGTTTCTCTGGCAGATAGTTGGGATTCCTCTGCTTGTACATCCTTAGCCTCAGGCAGCAGTTACCGCTCCCCCAGACTCACAGCCACTCAGGGCTCCCCTCGAGTTTGTAGGCTGATACTACCTACCATATGCCATGGGTAGAGTTTGTATCTAAAGTGCCTGCATAACTACACTGTGAGAAAACAATAAAGTTAAGTTGAAAATTACGTTACCTGTCTTAAATTGTATGTATCACTGTAAATAGATTAGTTCAGAAAACAAAATGTACAGTGAACTCAGCATAGAGAACAGCATGTACAATGAGTGGCCTCAGTGGGACCTGAAACAGTCTTCTCAAACTCTAAGTTGTCAAACTAAACAGAGACTGGCTGCTTTAACCCTTCAGTATTACAGATATATTTTTACCAATTGAGATAGAAATATGATTTACTAAGGGTATACCCCTTAGTAAAAGCTCTTTGTTTAATTTTTTTCCTCGTCGACAGAAGCTCTCTCTCTAACTTGAGCATAATTTTAAAAATCCTAACTAAAAAATTAAGGCCATTAAAAGGTGACCTTAATGACCCCTGATATTTTATCCAGCATCCTCTCCTTTTCAGATTCACTGTGCAGAAAGCAGTGCCTGGGCTGAGGGCCATCGATGACCAGGAGACAGACTCTTTTCTACCGCCCCCTGCTGTTCAACAGGTCAGCTTGGCTCCGGGCAGCTTCCTAGTGTTCTGCCAGGCTCAGCTTCAGCAGACTGGTGATTTACAGCAGCAGCACAGCAGGGAGCTCAGGTAAGAGACTGACTGCTTGTGTGGATGGACTGTCAGTGTGCAGGTTAATCCATTCTAGAGCTGTCACGAATCCGTCAAGCAGGGTTCAAAATTGACTTTTTCATCCACCAGCCAAATGGCTAGTGAATGTTCAAATTTTAGCAGCCACTCAAAATATTACCATTGTTTTTTTGGCTGGTGAGTGAAGCAATCTACCACCCACTTGTATATTTGACCAGCATTTGGCTGGTAAATGATGCTAATTTTGAACCCTGCCATCAAGTACAAAGAAAATCTGTAATCGGAGGTGCTTATCGATAACCACATTTTATAATAATTTTCTCTAATACTGGCATGTTCAGGTAGTTTCTGCTTAGTTATATACCGTAATAATAATAATAATAATAGTAATAATAATAATAATAATAATAATAATAATAATAATAATAATAACTTTATTCATATAGCACCTTTAAAAACAAAGTTTGCAGTAACTGACAGACAAGCAAGGCAGATGAGCTCAGTAAAAATAACAGGCAGCCAAACAGTAGGCCAGACGTCACAAAAAAGCAAGTCTAAAACAATGAGTTTTGAGAAGTTACTTAAAAGAGTCCACTGATCCTGCGACCCTAGCCTGTCCTCGGGCAGATCGTTCCAAAGTCGAGGGGCCCTGATGGCAAAAGGACGGTCACCCTTAGTTTTAAGCCTTGACTCTGGAACAGCTAAAATCAATTCTAAAACAAACAGGGAGCCAATGGAGAGAAGCCAGGATTGGGGTAATATTATGATGTCTGTTAAATCCAGTGAGAAGCCTAGCTGCTGCGTTTTGAACCAATTAGAGGCGAGAGAGTGACCTTTGGCTGATGCCGGAGAGGAGGGAGTGACAGTAGTTGAGTCTGGAGAAGATAAATGCATTAATTACTTTTTCCAGGTCAGAGCGGGAGAGCATTGATTTTATTCTGGAGATGGTTTGTAAAAAAGGACTGGACGACCTTCTTAATGTGGGGATGGAATGTTAAATCTGAGTCAAATTTCTGGCGGTTGGCTTCATATTGGCAGACAGGGGACCAAGGTTACTCTCAATGAGACTTGCAGGATTTGGGGGATTGAACAGTATGATTTCTGATTTTGAGTTATTGAGTTGAAGAAAGTTTTGTGACATCCAACAGTTAACATCGTTAAGACAGCACCTAGGCTTTCTGGGTCGTCTGGTCTCAAGGGAAGGTATATCTATGTGTCGTCCGCGTAACAGTGGAAAGAGACGTTGTGACGCTGGATGATATGGCCTAGCGGAAGCATGTAGATTGGAAATAAAATTGGGTGGCCGGATTTGACTCCGACCTGCGGCCCTTTGCTGCATGTCATTCCCCCTCGCTCTCCCCTTTCATGTCTTCATCTGTCCTGTGAAAAATAAATGCCCACAAAAGTTATCTTTAAAAAAAAAAATTGGGCCTAAAATCGAACCTTGCGGTACACCACAGGTAATGTTTGCTGTAGATAGTGAGTAATCAATCACCTATGGAGACCGAGTAGGTTCTTTCAAAAAAGGTACGAATAAAACCAGCTTAGTGCAGTATCCTTGATGCCAACCCAGGATTTAAGGCGGTCAATTAAAACAGTATGGTCTACTGTGTCGAAGGCTGCACAGGTCTAAAAGAATTAAAATTTATATATGTAACAGTTTTACATCATCTGTGTTGGTAAATTGAAATGTCTAGAGGACTGATTTCTGCTTGGAAGCAGCTAATGGGAAGGGAGGAGGGAATTGCTCAGCTCAGATTTGTTCAAATTTGGCTTTGAGGTGTCCAAATAAAAAAAATAAAAGGTAATGAATGCACCATGCACTGTACTGTTGTTCCAGTGTCACGGATAGCATGCTCTTTCCCACTTTTGTCTAACTTGTCACTAAACTCTGTGTCAAGAATTTAATAATTCCACAACATAGTAATTCTTATTTTTTAAAGATTATTTTTGGGTCATTTCTAGGCCTTTATTTATAGGACAGCTGAAGACATAAAGAGGAAGAGAGAGGGGGAATAACATGCAGGAAAGGGCCGCAGGTCAGAGTCGAACCTTCGGCCACTGCGTCGAAGAGTTAAACTCTATATGTGGGCACACGCTCTACCAGGTGCGCTACCAGGCACCCAACACCACATTAATTCTAAAGCCAGAAAATTACCAGATAATTCAAATTTCTTTAAAAAGTTGTCCTCAACAAAAATATGTTTGTTCAATCAGTATTGTGTGTTTTTTTTATATTACTTTTAAGGAAAAGAGAGAAAAAAGTACTAAAAGGTGATACCCTAATGTGATTATAACTCACTTGAAAAGAAAGAAAAATAGAATCAAATATCAAACCAGAGTAAAACAAATTAGGATAAGACAATATAAATTACTGCAAACCTATTTACAAGAGGCCGTATTACACGTTTAATCTTGTGCTGATCAGCCTGTCAGACAGACAGACATGAAGCAGTCAGGAATGTTAGCTATCCTCTTGTTATGTCTGATACATAGGGCGTAGTGAGCCTAAAGACAACGTCTATCTATTTTCACAAGTCCTTCGATGTCACTGGCCTCTGCACACATTGACACTCCTCTGTGAGATGGACCACCAACACTTAAAACAGTGGTCAACTTTCTGCTTATCTTCATGACCCTTCCAAATTACACAGCACAAAAGATGAAACGTGGCTGTGGCTACCCATGCGGGTCACACCGAGGACTCCTATGGCTTGGGGGGGTAGCGTGGCGCTCTCTTTGCTTCACCCCTCACTGTGTGCCCTCTTATCCCCCCTGGCCTCTGGACAATGAGCTATTCTGCGGGCTTTGCAAGTACCAACACAGCCATTTAACCCCTGGCCTGACCTTATGTCTGACTGAGGTTTAGAAGAGGTGAGAAGAGTGCCACTCGTCGGTCCACTGACGACGTAAGGTGGGGAACCATGGGGTTTATCAGGGGTATGGTTTCACAACTTTTCTCATAAGGTATAGAGTAGAGGCTGGATCATCTGTTCTTTACAAAATGCCTCTATTTCATACCTACAATGTACTTCTTATGGGTTTTGCTGAGCAACTTAAATCTTTCTCTTAATACAAACAGAAGTTTAAGAAAAACCAATACAAATCCCTTAAAAATATCAATGAAAATTATTTTTTTGTGGAAAAGTAATCTTGCTGCTTCTTACTACTTTTTCCCCTGGCTATGTTCTGTGTTCTCCTTGCATTTTTCCCTTGTTACCAAACACCTTAAATGTATCTTAGAGACAAGCTGAAGGGTTAATGCAATATAAGTATATTTTAATGTTCTCTTCAATATTCACATCACAGATACAATGCATATTGCCATGGTTTAGAGACACAAGAATAATTCAATTTAACCTGGATGTTTTTCATAAATGTTGGATATGTCAGATGCGGTACACACCCACCCCAACCTCCCCACTCTTACTTTCCACCTTGCTATAGGCGCCCACTGAACATTGACACTGCATGTAATTTGTGTTCTGCAAATCAATTCAATATGAATGTACTTCTTAGGAAAACTGGGCTTTAAGGATAGTTTTAATTCTTTTCAAGTCTATCTTAAAACAATACTCACAAAGAGTGAGTCAAAGAGTCATTGGTTAAAATTGTTCCTCCTGTCCAAGTGATCTCTTCCTAACATGATTACAGTGTAAGAGATGGGGATCAAAATTCAAAGGCCCTGTCCTGTGTAACGATGCATTTCAAAGTTCAGCTGAAACTAATATGTGACTCAGCAGTCTGAGTCAAAAATATTGAGTCAGTAAGTAAGCTACGATCTTGCATCTTTTTGCTTTTAGTCTCTAAAGCGTATTTCTCACACGCCACCACTTTTTAGTCAACTAGCAAGCTGGCATCTATCCTGAGGTTGATATCAACTGCATCTGTATAGCTACTGCTGTAGAAGTAGATCCAATCTGCAATCAATGACAATTCATAATACTTTGGCACAGGCTTTGTCTTGACCTTCAGTTTCTTGCAGCAGTTATTGCAGCTATGACTTCTGCTGGGAGCAGCCATAGGACATAGCCACAGCAAATGTCCCCAAATGTCCTGAAATATAATTGAACAATGGGGATTTTAGTGTTGTCTTTGTGTCTTATTGTCTAGGGACGTATGTAATTACCTCCCTGTCAAAAACATTTTATATTACAGATTTAGCATTACAAAACGTGTTTTTGATCATTTCTGCTTTCATATATCAGTGGTATACATGTAGATGGTGACCCTGGAGTGAACCAGCAGGTACGGGGGTGACGGGGTCAGTGGGGTCACAATCCCGACTGCCCTCTCACTTGTCCCACTGAGAATGAAGAGCTAGGTCTTTGTAGAGAAGAAGCTCTACTACCTAAGGCTACTGGCTCTCCAGACTGGCTGGGCACTGAAGCGCCTCTGCCCCCTCAGGGTTGAAGACAGGGAGGGGAGCAGAGCCAAGCATTGCTAATAGATTAATTAAGTTTCCATTGAGGTGGCTTTGTAGTCAGTTTATCCCCTCAATGAAAGAGACATTATATGGTATTAGGGCGCACACAGAGCAGGCAGACACCCCCCCCCCCCCCCCTCTCTCTCTCTCTCTCTCACTCTCACTCACTCAGACACCCACACATTTAATACTATATACTAATACTATTTCATAACAGTATGCTCCAAACTAAATTACTCTGAGCGTCATGTGTTTTTTGAATGCTTATATTCATAAGCAGATATACTGCCAGTGTGATTTCTTGATCATAGCTATGCTTTTCTTTAAAATGTGGAAATACAGTGTATGTTTTAGAAAACCCAACATTTTTCTTAGTACTGTAGGTAGGGTGATTACATCTGAACTGTACAGAATCCACCTCACACAAGTTGTGACTAGGCTGTTTCCCAGATCAAATGATCCACAGATCTTAGATGATTTACTAACATTATTGCTTTTCCTGATGAATTTGCCAGTGTCAAACTACTGTAATCACAGCACAACAGAAATCAAGTCAAAATCTAATTAAAACTAACATGCACATCCTTGGCATTAAAACTGGAAAACTGCTGCTCCTACTGTTATGTTTATGCAGCATTGGTAAAATCATCAAGTTTATTACAGTAAGGTTTAATCAGTGCTACCGTTCTAAAGACATTCTGAAAAGAGCAAGCATCCATACCTAAAACAGTGTGTTTCTGTGTGCATTTGTTCACAGTAATGCCTCATCTTCCCTGGATGCTGTAAAGACCTCCTGTCGACACTTTGCTGAGGCTCTGCAGCTGGCTAAGGACCAGAGATTTGCTCATGAATATGGTGACACCACTGTGGCTGCCAAACACAGGGCTACAAGCCAAACAAAACCTCAGGAAAGACTTGGACACATGGACAGCACCAATGCTGAGAAGTGTACTGAGTGCCTAGAAATGGAGTCCACTGGAAAAGTACAACCAGTTCTTCCAAACAAGGACAATATCAGATGCAAATACTGGACTTTTGAGGAGAAGTTAGTTGCAGAGAGTCGGCATTACTCATTTGACACTGTTGCAAGAGGTCCAAAGATAGAGCCAACAATTTGCAGAGCTAATTCTGGCAGTATTCACTCCTCTGCAACAAAGGGAAAACCAACCTCTTCCAGTAACGAAATGGAACCTGTGTCCACCCATCAAGACCTGGACCTCCAAAAGTAATTCACCAAATGTTCTATGTCAGTAGTGTCCACTTCTGTGGTGTCCATTCCATCCAACATGACGTTGTCAACAACAGATCAGTAAGATCAGCTGATAGTGTAGTGTGTTGTTGTGTAATGAAAGCCTCCAAATTCTTGCATGCTACACAAGTGGACACTGCTGACTTAAAGCAAACACCCTCTTTTATATAATTCTTTTTATAGCAGCTCAGCATTTTATTAGTTTCTGCTGCAGAGCATTTGTCATTATTGGAGCCTCTATGTGATTTACAGCAGATGTTGAACATCTTATTCATTTTAACACGCAGCTTCATCATTAACACCACACTATCTTTGGGAGGACGATAGATCTTTGATATGAAGGGTGGCTCTGGACAATCCTCTTTTTCAGATGTCTGCTCAGCAATAAATTCATGTTTTGAAAGACGGAGGTGCTGTGACATCATATACATTCCTCACTTTGTGTGTGTGTGTGTGTGTGTGTGTGTGTGTGTCTGTGTCTGTGTCTGTCCTTTTCGGAGCAGCACAGCAGCAGTCGTGATTCAGCAGCTGTGGAGGAAATATATACTGAAATGTGAGAACATTAGCAGCCTTGCCACAGCTGAGAAAGGAGGAGGAAGTGATGGAGATGGAGGAGAGCCAGAGTCAGGACCTTCCTATATTAACGGGAGCGTTGTTGGCCAAGATTATGCAGCAACTGTCATCCAGGTAAAACTTCTGGAATTTTGTCAGACATTCTGAACTTTTTGTTTGACTTACTACAACAAGTGGAGTCAGGCTATAAATAAGGGGCAACAATTGAATGTCTTTGTTGCCTTTGTTACATAGAAAACATACCCACGTTGCTTACATGTTTTGTCTTTTGCCCATTTTTGTAACATCCTCCACCAACCCAGTTTCCCTCTAATGCTATTTTGAAAGTTACATACAGGAAATGAACAACTTGTTTATGTGTAGTATGGCGGTTATGTCAGAATACGATTATCCAGTTGGAGTAGAGTATACCCACAGAGCATGAGAGGCCAGGGACTGCCAGCCCAGATTGGTTTCAGCAATACAATTTAGAGCATTTTCTTTCCCCCAACACTACAGTAACAGGTTTGGACCTTTGTCCCGAGCTTGTACAGTGCTGGAGACAATGGTCTAGCTAAGTGTGACTGGGTTTTTGCGGGGTCTTTAAAAGTTTTAAAAAGTCTAACATTTAGGCCTTAAAAAGTCTTAAATTCGCTGAAGTATTCGCTGTTCTAGGTCTTACATAATTTTAAACAGGTCTTATTTGCCTACGTCCATGCAACGCTACCTCTAATGCTCAGTTTTTTTTAAATTCCGTGGTGTTGTAGTTCTTTCTTTTGCTAGTCCAAATATAATTTTGCTGTATTACTACAAATGTAATCTATATCCACGACCTTCCACTTCCGGGATTGCCCTGTTGCTGCCGCAAAATTCCGCCGTATGTCCTTTTTTTCGACCGGATTTCCATTACCTAAAGCTTTCTTTGTGTTTGAATTCTAAACTCCAGTGGATTTCTGAGGACTCTGGTTAACTGCTCCTCAGATCTCTGCAGGGTAAATCCAGACAGATAGCTAGACTATCTGTCCAATCTGAGTTTTCCGTTGCACGACTAAAACAACCTTTGAATGTACACGTTCCACCAAAACAACTTCCTTCCCGAGGCTGTTTTCCAGTGCCAGCGGGGCTCTGTGCAGCGCTTAACACAGAGACAATTTTTATTGGTTTAAAGAAATGCCAAAAAACCAAAGCACGTTTTTCTCCCATCCGGAATGCTATGTGGACTAGCCAGACCCTCCTCCACAGCTATGTGAAGGAGGGTCTGGCAATGCGAGACTACTACAAATAAGACAGACATGTAACTTATATTGCAGCCAATCAGCTTTTCGTGTTATTGACACGAGTCTCTTTCGGATTGTACCACAGACATAAAACAGATTTTATTCTTCAGCTATGGGCAAGTGCAAGTTTAGTGATACGGAACTGAATTTAGGGCTTAGTTGATGTTGTGATAAAGATCTGAAATTTCATTCAATATTGGTCTTAAAAAGATCTTAAAAAGTCTTTGATTTTTTAAGTCTTTGACCTAAAGAAACTCTGGTATTAGTTCAGTCCACCCATCCGTACACACATCCAGAACCCTATGTCCATTGATGCATTGCAAATGTAAGGAAATCTACATTAGAACAACTAACAATTTAGAGATATAAGAGAGCAGAAAGGATCAAAAAACGTAAAAATGCGGTCATACTGGAATAATTGGTCAGTTCTATTTTTGGTTTATTGATTAATCATTGAAGCTATAAAATGTCAGAAAATAAGAACAAATACCCATCACAATTTCCCATAGTTTAAGGTGATGTTTTCCGATTGCTTGTTTTGTCTGCCCAACAGTCAAAAACCCAAAAATATTCTATTTACAATGATGTAAAACCGAGAAAAGCAGCAAATGCTACATACTACATTTAAGAACATGTTTGGCATTTTGTTGAAACAAACAATATTAATAAAATATTTAGCAGCCTAATGTAGCATAGACAAGAGACTTCTACTTAATTTCAATTCAATTTTATTTATAGTGTCAAATCACAACAGGAGTTATCTCAGGACACTTTACATGTAGAGTAGGTCTAGACCACACTCTATAATTTACAAAGAACCGACAATTTCCCACGAGCAAGCATTTGGTGAGACAGTGGCGAGGAAAAACTTCCTTTTTACAGGCAGAAACCTCGAACAGACCCTGGCTCATGGCCCATCTGCCGCTGCCGGTTAGGACACAGAGACACGGATACAGATATACATATATATGGAAAAATATGATTCATAATAATTATAGCAGTTGGTATGATGAACAGTGGCAATTATAGTACCAATAAAGTTAATAGAACTATGACTAGAACTAATATTAGTACTAGTGCTTGGTGTAGCAGCGCGTCAAGCAGGACCACAGCAGCAGCTGCAACCACGATCCAGGTGCCACCCCAATCCAAAGAAAACTGCCAGGCAAGAAAACATAAGGACTCCGGGGAATAAGCTCCCTGGAGCTAAATTAGCAACAAGCATTACTGGGACAAGAATGCACACAGATTAACCTGTCAATGTGTAATTAAGGACCTTACTGCTACAACTAGAAGTTTTAATATTGTGGCTGAGGTAACTTTCACACAGATATCTCAAAATGTCCTTTTCCACCCTTGAACAGCCATCTTCAGGCCTCATACGTGCTATGGAGGCATGTTCGGCTAATCCTCTGTATATGGGTGTACAGTAAGCGGCTGTTCTAAAAAACATGCTATTCAACACTTCTCCCAAATCCCTTTTCAACACAAAAAGTGTTTGATGAGTCCTTCAGGGCTCTCTAAGGGAGAAAGTGGGGGTGGTGGGAATAGTGTGTGTCTATTGCGGTGGGTGGTGGTGGTGGTGGTGGGGGGGTGGGGGGTACATGAGTAATTAATCAGATTCCAAAGAAGTGCGGTAGTAAGAGTTCTAGGATTCCTGCTCGGCTCAACTTGAAGTGAAGTGTGCCCCCCGCAGCCCATTGGGAATTGGAGGATTTAGAGGCACACTGGAGCTCCATTTGTCTTGGAACAGCCCGGAGTCACGCAGAGTTCAGACAGCAGAACACTCAGCAATTAAAACGAGGTTAACATGTTTTATCTCCCTAATGGGATAACACACAATATTTACGTTTGCCTCGTGATTCATGGAGGGTTTTCTACCATTTTCTTCTTTGGGTAACTCCAGGCGTTTTGGAGGGGCTTTGCTCTGAGGAGGAGGCTCGCATCTGCTCTGGCTGCTGTCACATGCCCCGACACCGGAGAGGACGACACCTTTGAGGAGGTGGACATGGATGAATTTGTTTTTGATGAGGTAAGCGAACAAGTTCATGTGTTCCTCACGTGAATGGTTCAGTAATTCTTTACCCCATTCCCTATCAATACACAAACCTGCACATAGGACAATACAAAATGCACAAATGCATATACTTACCCAACATCCTCTCTATACACACACACACACACACACACACACACACACACACACACACACACACACACACACACACACACACACACACACACACACACATACACACACACACACACACACACACACACACACACACACACACACACACACACACACACACACACACACACACACACACACACACCAACAATCCTGCACACATGCAGTTCTGCAGAAATACATACAAAGACACAGAAACATGCACACACATGCACAAAACCCTGCAGGTGTGTTAAAAAAGACACAAAAACATACAGGTAGACCCACAGATGTAAATTTAGACACACACAAAAAGATTAAAACATACTACACATATTTATGAGCTATCAATTTAAAGCTATAGTGCGTAGTTTGGGTCGCCCCCATGAGGAATTCTAAGTAATGACAACAACACTGTTGGCGCATCCACATGATACAAGCCTTCCACACAGTTGCTAGTAGCCAAGGAGACACGGAGGATTAAAAAAACATGATGAACTCTTCAGAAGAGGTTATTATCTTTACTTGAGTTTCTGTGCGCGAAAGTTGACGGATGACACTAGTTTCTGGAACATAGCCATACTGAGAAATACAGAGAGAGTTGTGTGGAGCTGATAGTCTTAATTAGCTTTGTAGCAACTCATTTGGCAATCGCTTGAATGTAACGGACGTTCGTTAATATCAAAAAGTTACACACTAAAGCTATACCCTGTTTGTGACACTAGAGCTCCCTTCACTATTGTATATTATATACACTATAATAATATATATTATATGCAGTATTATATGTTAGGTTCTGAAGACACTTTTCTTTGTTGTCCCTTACCTGTTGCTGTCCCAAAAAAAAATATTATATTTTTATTTTCAAAAAGGCAGTGCTGGAGAAACGCTGGACATTGTCGCTTACTGAGGACCCACCTCCTAGACTTTATCCTGTGTCTGAGCAGCCACTGTCTCTGAAGGTAAAGCAACTGTCCTGGGACATTGGGCTGGTATTCTAGTGAAAGTGGCCAGTGAATTTTGGAAACCAGCCCCTGTGTGATGTCAATGGAAGAGTTATTTTCTTGCACTGTCCCTTTCTCATCTTGGTTATTGCCCCCTCCAGTATTTGTCTCACTCTTCCTGATTGATCTTTAAATTTACTCTCTTGAAAAAACAAGATTATTTCCTGGAGGGCTGTAGGTTGCTCTGCACCAGCAGATGTAATTTTTCACGCTTGTGGACTGTCGTCCAGTTTTTTTCCCCTTCATTTACCTCTTGTTGGATCTTTTCTTTGGAGCATGCTCAGCACTATACATCATGGTGGCCGCTTTAGGCCAGCTGATGCGGTGCAGCTGCCTTCATGGCCGGCCTCAATGTGTTGACACTGAGGTACACATCAAAGGCAGGGATGAACAATTTAGTGCTTCCACAAAGAGAAAATGGGATCTGGAGAGTAATTAAGCTGTTAGTTAGACAACATATGAGCATTCCTTGAGTGTGAAAACGGTGTCAGCGAAATACCTCAAAAGAAAACATTCACTTGAGTTTAACATTAGTGGACAGTCTTATATATACATTTCATTTTCCAATACAGTATATTCAACATATACTGAGGACTGTATGTTGTCTAGACAGAGCTAAAACTCTATTTTCCATTTAGAGTTCTAGCCTCACAACCTTCTGAACACACCTGAAATGAGGATTGAGTTTTTTCTCTAGCAGAAGTTTCCACAGTTGAATTAAATGTAAAGAACCGCTCCAGTAAATGAAAACTCCTTGAAGATAATATAAAGATTTGCTGCTGTGTATACTAAAATCTACTCAAATAAAATCATAGGAGCTGGACATTATGGCTGACAATGATTAATGTATGTATTTCAGCCTCCTGGGCACTTTCCTGACCCCTCCCAGTACATACTCCCACCACCACTTGTATTGAGGCCAAAGCAGGCTTGGGTGCCACAGGTGGACTCTGCTGGACAGAGGGTTTCCCCAGAGAGCTCCATCAGGTAGAACAACCCACAGCTGTCATTTGACTGCATTTGATACGGAGAAAAAAAAAAATCCAAGTAGTTATAGTAAGCAGTGTGTTTTGTTGACATCATCACAATAATGCTGTAGGAGTCTGTACACAGTAAAAACACAGTCACATTAAGCTGTAGGTGTTAGCCAGGCATCCTAACTGGGCTCGTCATATTCTCACTTTCAATAAACTGTACCTGGATTACTCTAACATTCATACAACACCGACATTGTAACATTCATATGTATTCAACCCAAAGCAAGTTACTAAGAACGGCATTAGATTCAAGATTATTTATTGTCCTTCCTCAGTACACTATGAAATAATATTTGCTCCAGTAGTGTGTAGAGTGTAGAGGACCTAAAAGTATGTATTAAAGTGCAATAAAAAAACAGGAATAACACAATATTAAACAGATAATATTGAACAAGCAGTAGCCAAAATCAACTATGATACAATTATGTTGAAATGATATTTAAATTGATTTTCTTACAATGAAAATCAGGACGACTCTTGTCTAAATTATGTCCATATTCAACATACTAGTATGTCATGGTTAGGGTTGCAAAATTCCAGGAATTTTCAAAGTTGGAAACTTTCCACGGGAATTAACGGGAATAAACAGGAATTAATGGGAATAAACTGGATATTTTTAACATTGCTTGTTATAATACTGTTAGTCTATAACAGGGAACTTAAATGTAGTTGCTATTATTAACCTATGTGTGTTAATTGTATAGCCCATTTGTTCTCAATAGGCTGGAAACAATAGACACAATAGTGCTGATGGTTTCATTGTACATTTTAAATGCACCTTTTTGTGTGTGTGTGTGTGTGTGTGTGTGTGTGTGTGTGTTTAACATTGTTTTTTGTTGTTCAAAAATATCAAGGTTCTACTGACGAATAAGTTAACTCAAAGTAAAAACAAAAATATATATATTTTCACATTTGTATTTGCTTACATGCCTGTTTGCTTATTGTTGTTCAATGAGGGAATCTATTAAAGTTCTGCTTGAATGGGACTTTTGTGGAGGGGGAGGGGGCATAGGGAATATATTTATTTCATTCAACATTCATGTTTTTTTATTGTTCAATGAAAGAATATCAAAGTTCTAGTGACGATTAACTCAAAATATTCACTTGCGTGCCTGTTGGCTTATTGCAAAGCAAAGCAATATTAAAAATATCCAGTTTATTCCCGTTTATTCCCGTTTATTCCCGTTTATTCCCGTTTATTCCCGTGGAAAGTTTCCAAATTGGAATGTTTCCAAAATTCCACAGCTAAACTTTCCATGGAAAGTTTCCAGAAATTTACTGGAAAATGTCCACCCCTTTGCAACCCTAGTCATGGTTAGATCAACATTGTCTACATTTCAAACTTAAAGGTGCACTATGAGTTCCTGCATGGTTTCAGCGCAATTTAATTTTTGTCTCAAATGGTAGGCATCTCTCCTTGATCTGCTAGCTGCCTGCCCCCTGAACACACTGTGAAAAGGGAGACAACACAGGGGTCGTAAACGTCAAACAAACACTAGAGGCACAGGCTGTGCACCAAAATACAACAAACCACGTTCCAGCCAATCAAGATGGTTGGGGGAGGGGGTGGGGGTTAGTGACAGTCAGTTAGTCATGACAGTTACGGAAACATGGGGGGAGGGGCGAGCTTGCTCTGTTTTGTTTGAAATTTACTTGGAACGTCAACAGAAGTGACGTCATGCAGGAACTCATAGTGCACCTTTAAGTAAAGTAGCCTTTAGGCAAAACACTACCAGTGGACCTCAGCCAAGTGGGTTCAGTAGCCAACAGTTTTTTACTTTTGATCATAAGTTGACATTGTCGATAACATGCTACTACTAGTCCTGCTGTTTTAATATGTTTGAATATGTGTGGTCATATTATAACATATGAATTTGTAGATTTCTGCATGTCATGTTTTATTTTTAAGGACAATCGTTTTCATGATTTCAGAGGCAAATCTCCTGCTTCAACCTCAATGCTCAGCGGTCTCTCTGAAAGATCAGAAAAGATTCTGGAAGAATGGTAAATCATTGTCTTATCATATATTCTGTCAATGCCAGTGTGTGCTTTGTTATTTCATTGCATGGGATTTCGTGTGACACATCTGTCCTTGTTGTCTCTAGGGGCTTCACCGACAGCCACACAGCTCTTCTGATGCTCAAGAGAGCTCAGAAGATGAAGTCAACGAAGCAACAGCAGAAGAAACGCAGAGGTGAGTGTGTGTAGAGTAGAATGGTTTAAATATACACTCAGCTGCCAGTGGCACCTGAACAATCCCGGAAGTGGAACGTCGTCGATATAGACTGAGTTTTAGAGAGGTATTGATACAACTGTATGGTCGTTTTGGAGGATGTAGTTTTTGGTGCTGTTGAATGGTGTTATACTCACAGATGTGACTCACAGGTTTCTATTATTTTGTCCATCCCATTTATATCAATAAGGGTAGACTTAATAACAGAACCACCTTTGTATTAAGTGTATGTGCCTTTTTTCTGGTGTGTGTGCTTGTGTGTGTAATATTTCAAGTTAAACAGAATTATTATTCATATATTAATCATATATTATTAGCAAAATACTATATGAAATATGAAGATTATTAGGCAGATCAGAAGCTCTCATGTTTTTGTTCATAAATCGATTGAAATACGTTTCCTTTGTTCAATAATTACACCTGAGCCAATTTGTCTTCTTGTTTCCTCATTCCTAATCTTTTAACACCCACTACCTTACAATTAGGGCTGCATTAGTCTATATCCACGACGTTCCACTACCGGAATTGCTAGAGTGCCGTCGGAAATTCTGCCGGATGTCTTTCTTTTCAGCCAGATGTCCGTTACATTTCCTTTTCTCTGTGTTGTAATTTTAAACTCTGGTGGATTTCTGAGGACTCTGGTTAACTGCTCCTCAGATATCTGCAGGGTAAATCCAGACAGCTAGCTAGACTATCTGTCCAATCCAGGTGCGATTGTAGGATCAGACCTTTATCAGACCCCCCCCTCCCCCTCCCCTTCCTGCTAAATCAGTAATTTCACTGGATGACAATGAATATATATGTATTTATTATTATAACAGAGGATAAATGCAAAATATTTAACATATGAAAAATTTACGAAAGCCCCTTTATGGGCCAGAATCACCATAAATAAATAAAAAATAAAACTTTCCTTGACTGGGATACAGGTGCATAGCATTGGCGACAGCGACACAGGATATTAAACCTGTTTCTTTGCACCTATAATTGTTTATCCTCTGTCACTAACAGACAAGTTTGCAAACTCTAACTTGAAGCACTAACACTGATTTTTATTATTATAATTTTTAGGAGGGCTGAGATGAAATGTAAGGGGGCTTGAGCCCCCCTAAAAAGGGTCTAAAATCTGAGTTTTCTGTTGCACGCCTATAATAACTTTTGAACGTACACGTTCTACCAAAACAAGTTCCTTCCTGAGGCTATTTTGCAGCGGCATCTTAGCTCTGTCCGGTGCTTATTGCTGCCCAAGATGATTGTGATTGGTTTAAAGAAATGCCAATAAACCAGAGCACGTTTTTTTCTCCCGTCCCGGAATGCTGTGTGGACTAGCCAGACCCTCCTCCGCAGCGCTGTGGAGAAAGGTCTGGCAAAGCAAGACTAGGGCTGCAACTAACAATTTGTTTCATTGTTGATTAATACGTTGATTATTTTCTTGATTAATTGATTAGTTGGTTAGTATATTAAATGTCAGAAAACTGTAAAAAATGTCAATCAGTGTTTCCCAAAGCCCAAGATGACGTCCTCAAATGTCCTGTTTTGTCCACAACTCAAAGATATTCAGTTTACTCTCACAGAGGAGAGAAGAAACCAGAAAATATTGACAATCAAAAAGCTGGAATCAAAGAAGTTTTCATTTTGTTTCCATAAAAAATTACTCAAACCGATTAATCGATTATCAAAATAGTTGGTGTTTAATTTAATAGTTGACAACTAATCAATTAATCTTTGCAGCTCTACTCACAATATGGAAGGAACTGCTGTTCGGGAAAAAATCCACACTCATTTTTGCCTCTTTTCATTCTCGTCTTTGTTCCTTCTAACATGCTTCAGCAGCAAACCTTTCCATCCCGTGTATGTTAACGAGCCATAACAGACAGCAGAAGCCAGCACCTGTCGCCTCTTATTGGGCCTTTTTTGAGAGCCTGCAAAGGAAATGATTGCCAAGAAACCTCTTGACAAGTCATCCCGTGATGACTTTCATTCCGATTCATTGTAGTGGTTGAGTGTGGCTGCAGTGAAAGGTGACCTCACCTCCGCTCTGCACCAAGAAACAGTAGTCCTGCCACGATTATCATACCACAGTCATGTAGAGGGAGGCTGCTCTTTGATCAGAATTGTAATTGCACGATTCCAATAGCAGGGCTCTTGTCATCTTGCTCCACCGACACACAGGTCTATGTCTGCACTAACTCCTAATGGCATCTGCCTCAGTGGAACCAGAGCACTGTTCTAAAAGTTTCCGAATGTTAGGTACTGGCTTTCTGCTTCTGGTTTTAGGCCTGCCTTGTCCTTCTTTGACCCTCTATCTCTCTCTTTTTCTCTCTCTCTCTCTCGCTGTCTCTCTCTCTCTTTCTCTCTTTCTCTCGCTGTCTCTCTCTCTCTTTCTCTCTTTCTCTCGCTTTCTCTCTCTCTCTCTATCTCTCTCTCTTTCTTTCTCTCTCTCTCTCTCTCCTAGATCCCTCTGTCCGCCTTGCCTTGTTCAGAAACTGCACTCACCAGCTTGGTCCAGTGGAGGCACGAAACATGCCAGCACAACACAACAGGAATTATATAAGAGGTAGGAATTGAGACCTGCTACACATTTTGGAAGCCTGTAGTAAAATACAGCTTTTTTTCCCCCTGAAGAGTCTTACTTATTTCTACATTAACATCGGTACAGACCTGAGCTTTAGACTTGACACTGGAGACTTGATTCAGACTAAGGAAGATACAGATTTATTACAACTTTATTATTATTATTTTCATAGTTTTGGCAATAGTTTCTATCAGTTAGAATGACATGGAATTACTAAAGTTGCTGAGATCTGGCAAATCACTGAGATGAAGTCTGAAAGTGTTGTGTACAAGAAGCATTAGCAATGAGCGACCACAGATTTGTCTTTATTATCAAGACAAATTATTGACAAAAACAGCACATACTGTAGGAAAATGAGACCCAGGTTGGATGAACCCGGAATTTCTCTTTAAGTGTAGGTGAGCCCACAGGTACTGCTTCACTTTTTTTTTTTTAACTCAACCGTGTGCCTGTATGTTTCTGAAGTAGTCTGTATAAGTGGTTTCACATAGCCAAACAGGTTTGAACTTATCACAAAATGCATTTCTTTTTTCTTTAGACTCAATTCTTATCGTTATGGATAGTAAGAACAATCTTGAAAAGAGCTTACAGGTTGACTGTGGTGTAAAGTAGTTTGCTATTCAGAGAAGAGGCAAACGGCTCCTTCCATCTTTCCTGCTGTGGCCTCTTGCTCTGCCCTGAGGTGGAGAGATGATTTGGCATTGTGACGTTCACAGCCAGACTTAAAAGGGAGGGAAGAGCTGGAGGAAGGGCAGGAGGGAGGACAGGGGGGAAAGTTGGCTTTTATCATGCCTGTCTCCATCTTTCCTCTGCACCCCAACCCCACCCACCACCCCCACCCACCAGGGTCAAGGCCTCACATCCAGAGAGCATGATGCTCGCGGTCATCCAGCAGTCAGAGGGACGCTGCAATAACGGCGTTTGCCAACAGGCAGTGAAGTGACTGGCCCAAGTCCAATGCTGCCATAAGCATGAAATACCCCTTAATTAGCTGTGGAGAAATACAGTATGTTTGCTTGTCAATTCATGTTACACTTAAAAAAAAGGGAACAAATTGCACAAATTTGGGATGTTTTTCATTCCACTCTATCTCTTTTTTGGTGGATCGCTTTAGTAATTTGTTTGTAGAATAGTTGTGAAGGAGTCGCCTTCTTTCCCTTGAAACTAATCCATTGCGGTGCAGCCAAAGATCAAGCAACAACTTATTTCACTGTTTTCAAAGATTCATTAATATCTTTTAAGAAATTGTCAGCAGCCAGCAAATTGCTAAACTTACAAGGCATTTTCATCAGACAATGATGGATAAACTTATCTTTAGCATTTGGCAGTGATAAAGTGTTTTTTTAACACTAATAACGTTTTGTCCGATCATTATCACAAGTTTCTTTTGAACTGCAGGTGTATTACTTCAAGTTTCCAACATTCTGATTACTGACACTGAAATCGTGTCCAATTACACTGTGTAGCTATGGATAAGCTCTCAGCCAACTGGCAGTCAAGAACTGGTTCCATCCAAATGACCTATTACGTAACAACAATATTTCCAGTTCGTTTTTTTTTCCAATGTCCTTATCTCTCCTCTCCACCCTTGTCTTACTAATTCATCAAACAGGACTGGTGTTCTTCTCGAGCAATGAAATGAAGCCGCTACATCATCTGATAAAGTAACGGGGGTCACTGGTTAGAACATCACCCTTCATTCTCTGCTTAATACCCCGTGTCCTCAGTTTGTTTGATTTTCTTATTCAACTGAAAGGGAGCCTGTAAAATGCGTAACTCTGATCAGCTCGGTTCTGGAGGAGACAACTCCTGCTGCCTTTTTACAGGCTGACCATCAGGCAGCGGCGACAATGGCGGCGGAGGTGGTGTGTCTCTGTAAACGGGCCCAAGCCAGCCTCCCCTCTTGCTCCCCTGGTCCTGACCTGTGGGAGGCGCCCCCTCCTCCGGATCCATCCCCAGTGCCCGGGGACTAGCCAGCCCAGCCCGGCTCAGCCAGTGCTCCCCGACAGGGGCTAACGTTTCAGGCTTTGAGTCAAGCCCCTTCTGGAGGTGATTAGCCCCAAACCCATGACAGATTCTTTCCAAGATATCCGGCGTGGCGTGTTTATTTTATCCGGGCTCTTTGTGTGGATGTGCTGGACATGAGTAACCCACTTGAAGTGGGTATCAGCTTACATACCCAGAGAGGGAGATAGAGAGGGAGAGAATGGAGCAGAGCCACAAAACATTTTCATTTAGAGGCAAAAAATATAGAAATACACTTTCCATTTTTTTTAGATGGTTTGTATCATCAAGTGTCTGGGTGCTGCAGATGTTGAAGATGTTGTATGCCTCCGAGCATTTCTCTCTTGTTTCTCTTCTTACTTTTCACCAACGCCTTCCACTCAACCCCCCCAGGCACGCACAGCCCCTTCCAAGCCTCCTTCCTTCATCCAAATTGCGATCCAACCCCACCAAACATCCGTCCTCATGTCAGAGGGACAAAAGGGTATATATTTTTATTTGAGCCTGGAACCACTACCTCCTGAGCACTTAACTCGATTTCACACTTCAAGTCATCTACAAAGTCCAACTGAAACACAATCATCTTGTTTACCATCCATCATCCAAAATATCTTAATGTCAGACTATTTACCACCATTCATATGCGTTCAATTTCACCCCCGTAATCTCGGTGCTTCTATTTATCTCAAGCAGCGGAGCACTCGCCTCATAGTATATGTTTGAGAAGCACTGGCACAATTAAGGAAGAAACATGCAGATCCAAGGGACGTTTGGGCCACAGTCTGAGTCAGTCACAGAGACAGACAGTTAGGCACCTACAGTTTCAGACACGCTCTGATTCTTCTTCGATTCCGCGAATGTCATGAAAACAGGGCTCTCAAAACGGTTTTCATGTTGCACAAAACAAGGTAAGGGTTAGCCATAGCTTAGCTGTTTTAAAGTCTTATGGGGCAAGTTTCAAGTCTGTCAAAGTAAGTCTAAAATCAAGTTTTACACTCTTTAGAGCAGGTTTATTATAAGTCTTTAAAAACAAATAGCCGGCCAAGGTGCAAGTCTGTGAAGTCTCTAAATGCTGACCATTAACATGAGACAGCATTTGAACATTTTCTTTTCAAAGCTGTGCTGGTATTAGTTTTTACATAGTTGACAAATGTCATTATAATGCCTCGGTTTAATGACAATTGGATAATTTCAGTGTACTTGGTTATATTTTCGACTTTATGCTCGTAGTTTAAACAAACTTAGCAAAACTTATTGAGAAGATTAAGCAAATGTTCTTCTTTAAAGGCCTCAGTATGCATCAAATAAGATCCTATTGGACTGTTTGTGGGATACTTTAGAGTTTATAGAATAGTAATCTAACTAACTAACTAACTTTTGAGACAGCAAAATTGGAGGGTGTCAAATATTTTTTTTTTTTACTTTCCAAAATAGACAATCCAACAATCGCACCTCATTTGAGATGATTGGCTGGCCAGGTGCACAGAGGTGAGACAGTAGGCAGGGTTTGAATTTCTCTCTCAAGCTCCCTTTTTTCACTCTTCACTAAACTACTTCCGTCACTTTTTGTTTGTAGACTGCACACTTGTAGACACTATGTATGCTTTTTAAGGAGACATTGGCCCCATTACGTTAAGACCAGGTGAAAATGGGGACATTGACCAATCCAATAATGTTATCCCCATTTTCAGGATTTCTTGTGTCTCCCCTCTTTCTATGACAGCAAAATTTGGCAAACCCTTTTGCTCTGTAGATGTAGTTAGAGCACACGTCACACTAGTTTGTTTTAAGAATACTGAGACAACATCTCCTGCTTTACAGACTGAGTTTAAGGTTCAACTTACTTGCTGATTTACCATACTGGAGATGTGTATACGTACACAGTCTTTCTGTGCAATGCAGAAATATTACCAACATTACAGGTTTGCAAACTCTCATTTTCCTCATAAATAAAGGGGTTTGGATAATCTGGCTAAACCTTTGGCTTGTTTATAACCTGATTCAAGTCAAGTCAACTTTATTGTCAATTCTGTAATATATGTCAGACATACAAAGCAATTGAAAATCTGTTTCTCTCCGACCCGCGGTGCAATAAGGACATGTACAACAAGTATAATATAAAAGATAAGAAATAAATACAAATAAAGATAAAAAAGATAAGTCATATTTACAATTAAATGTGATAAGTAATATGTACAATACAGTAATACATTCTAAATAGTGCAAATGTAAGGCAAAACCAAACAGTATAGAAAACTAAAGTTATTGAAAGTGTGCAATATAAAAGGAAGAGTTCCTGTCTTACAGTCTGACTGTCTGACCGCTTGACTTTCTACCTCTCAGCTCACGTTGACTAGAACTGTTCAGAATGCTCAGGTCATCAATTCATTCATGGCACCATTTTTTTATTTTCTTATTAGGGTCTCCTGATCTACTGCCTGACCCTGTGCTTATTTTCTGCAGTGAAGTTGGAGGGGAGGAGGCTCCGAAGCATTGTGTCTGCTTCAGCTCTGGTTTGCTGTGGGGGCCAAAGCCTCCACCCTCCTCCCCAACTCTCTGATATTAAGTCAGAGCTCTCCCCTCCTCAGTAGAGACAAAATCGCTTAATGTGCTTAAGAGCCCCTCTTAACAGGCATGACTCCTACAGGGCCCCTCCTGATGTCCTGGAGGAGTACTGGAGGGGGATCCAGGAGGTTGGAAGGGGTCAGGAGGGGGCTTTAGTGGAGGGTTCAGAGGGGAAAAGGGAGAGGAGAGTTTCTCTGTGCTACTGGAGTGCAACAGAAATGTAAACTTTTTTTCATGGTGCTCACCTTGTATCACCATGTACACGCTGACTGCTTCATTCCACAATTCATGCATTTGCCTTTGGGGATTTCATATGTATCGTCTGTCTTCCATGCAACTTTGGATCTAACCACATAGGATCCTATGATAATGACATGAACAGGCAGTACAGAACCCTTGTTTGGAGTGCTATAATAAGTACATATATACTGTACATATATATATATATGAGCAAGTTTCGGTTTAAAAAAACATATTTCTCTCTGTGTTTTACTGGACTGCCTGTTCCCCATCTCTCTGTGTATTTTTAGCATTGGGAAGTGCAAGACTGCGAGTAGCCATTTCCTGGCCTTTGCTGCCCCGGGGGGAAGCATCTATCACTTGACATTTTTAGTGGGGCTTCTCAATTAACCCATGAAAACTGTAAAGTGTTTCTCTCCTTTTTAATAGCTCAGCAAAAGCAAGTAAATGGCTTAAATAAATGCATCATTAGTTCCAGCATTGGGCTGTCAAAATTCATTATCAGTTTACACCCATCTATGCTAGCATTACTGTCAGCGCAACATAAATGTTTACTTATGTATTACGACCTTATTATGGGATTTCAGCATAACTCATAAATCAGCAGCCTTTCAGATTTCTCTCTCTCAAACTTTTGGAACATTGCTTGGATTCAATTTTTACAAAGAACCACAAGTTCCAACAATTGTTGAAAAAAGCAGATCCTCTCCTGTTGCATCTTTCAGCAACTTTAAATGTATTGTAGTAATGCCCCTGAGTCCTCCGAACAAATAGACCACTTTAAGCCCAAACATAAACACTGGGAGCTTTGACCACTGATCTCTCCCAGTGCTGGGAACCCTGGCCGGCTGTAATTACAGTGAAACATGTCAAACATCGCTACAGACCAGGCCCATGAGCTGTTTATTTGTTAAACTCGTACTTTGGAGAGCATCTGTTAACACAGCTCCTTCACTGCAGTATTAATTACGCCTCTTGTCATTTAGAAACATGCCACCTTCACCGCAACCTTCGCTGATTAGGCAGCGCACTCATTCTTTGAGCTTTCATTGTCATCAAGAATGTTACTTAACTGACGAGAGGAGCTGGAGAGAAAAATAAATTGCCTTTGATGTTTATTTGATGTTTTCTGTCGAGTGCAGTTGGTGAGGCTGAGCTGGGCCTTCAGCAGGCAGAGAAGGTGGAGCGAGTGACGCAGGAGCGAGCTGAGCAGTGGCTGCGCACCCAGGCTGCTCACTCTGACAGGGACTCAGAGAGGTGAGGCACTTCATGTGGGTCATAAGAGGGTGTAGGCGGTGTGATGTGTAGCTAAATTGCTTTACAGAGTTGCCTCTCCAAATTACAGAAACATATAATAATATTTTGCCATGCACATAGTGTTTCTTTTGTCTGTTCATGTTTTTAAATATCTGTCTCTGTGATTTCACAGCGAGGCACTGTATGTGGATTATCCAGCACAGCTGGGACATTGTTTCTGGAAAGACATTTTGCTGTTGAATTTTTATCAAAATTAAACTTTTTAATGCTATGAGCACCACAAAGATATCTCAAACCCTGGATAAATAAAGGCCAAACTATTTTCATGGCTAGATTCTACTAGGGTTACATTTTAAATGTTTGGGTAAACAGATTTTTTAATGGACTGCTATCATTATTGGAATACTTTCTTAAAGGCCCCCCTCCACATATGTTTTGCTTGTTCTGCTTGGAATAATAAAGTGTCTGATACGGTTTTCCCACAAAAAAAGTTAAATTTCCTCTTTTAAAATGATCACAAATACACCTTCTCCTTCTACTTCATTGAATGATACAAAATCTATAAATATGCATATGTTTTTAAGTTTACTGCTGACACAAAGTATCTCCTACTTCATTACAAAGTCTATTCAGATGTGTGAATAGGTATTGAGTTTCCACATCATACTGTAGGTTGCATGCTGGGCCACGATTGGCTTTAAAACTAGTTGTGATGTCACAAAATTCGGCTTACGTGTTAAAGTCTGATTTAAGGTGAGTGCAGAGAAACGTTCTCTCTCAGCATATGAATTTGAAAAGGGTGTCTAATGTCAAACTCTGCACATGCTATATTCTGAACCATGAAGGTCTGACGTCAAAGTGAAGTAACAATAAGTAAAATACATTTGTATGTCAAGGGGGACTTTGATTTTTGATTTCTAACAGTGATGGGTGTTATTATTTATTTATTAAAATGGCCCATGTTCTCTCACCTTAATCAAATTATTTGTGCAGTACTGTTTTTTTTAATGCACAGGGCCAAAGTATCACCAAAATGCCAAAAGAGATAGAGCTGACACTTCAGTATAACTTCTGTATATTAAAAGCAGTGTCTGTAACAGAGGCAGTGAGCATGTAGGCCTGTGCGACGCCTTACCTAACAAATAGACATTAGGATTATCATACATGAAATCTGTGTTTATTTTAAGATATGTCAAAGGTAATTCTGTAGAATTAAAGAGAAAACTGCTGAATTCATTCAAAATATGCAAAGCCTTTTTTATTTTGTTATCTCATCCTCAGCGAGCATTTCTTACCGGAGATCAGCTCAGACATTCTCAACGGTGGCAGAGTGCAGCTTGTGGTGAGTAAACTCCCCTCCTGTTTTCCCCTGCAGTTCATTCACTTTGTGGAATGACAGTGCATCTTGATTTGAATCTTGTCTAGGGGGCAGTTGCATGTACATGTATGTGAAGGTATGCAGTATTTACATTCATCAGTCAGAGTCATGTCCTGCGCCGTAGGTTCCCTCTCCTGGAGCCTGTCTCATCAGCTTTGATTTGAAGGAGGCAGGGGGGAGGTTAGTCTGAGGTTTAGCTCCACAGTGACACTTTCAATTGGATCAACTGGCTGCAGTTTCTTCGTTTTACTTGCAGAAATCCCAGTGTCACTTAGGAGCAGTTTTCCTGGACCTGTGAACGATACTGATGCTCATACGCTCTTTGAAGTTGGAAACTGCAGGTCTCCCTGTGCCGTTATAGAGCAGTTTAAATTATGATCACTGGCAAGAGGAGCTGCCCCCTTCCTCCTGTTTCTTAGATATGTTCAGACTGTAGAGCCGCTGCTTGTTTAATGTTTTTCTCAAAATGCTGGACTGCTTGCGTGAGACGTGTCATGTTGGGCCTCATTTATGTGTGTGTGTCTGTGTGTTTCTGTGTGGTGCGTGCAGGCTGACCCAGGATATACAGAACGCCTACATCAGGCCAGTGGATTGTGGGCCAACAGCAGTTTAACTGCCCAGCCTTGCAAAGAGAACAGTTATCCTCGCAGAAACTCTTTGGGTCGTGCAAGTGAGTCTTGTTAACTTCACAGCTGTTTTTCTACCCAAAATAATTTTTAACTGAACTTAATCAGAATCCGAAAAAAAAAAATCATAAAATGTCCTGAAACACAAGACTCTTATTATTTGTCACTGACTCTGTTAATAACCCTCTCTCACAATAACTGGTAATCCAGATAAATGGTAATAGAGAAATGTATTGCCAACGCATAATTTAAAGGTTATTTAAGTAACTTTACTAGTCAGGCATTACTGATCAGTGTTCACTCAGAACATTGGAAATGTTATATTATTTTTTACATACAAACATGCATCCATACACACATACTGTATATATGATTGAATGATAGACAGCCAGACGTATGATTATATAATATATCCAGTGCATATTGTGCAAATGTATTATTTATGGCACTTTTTTCACTTTTTTTAATTAATTAAGCTGAGCTGACATTTAGGACAAAGTCAAACTTAGCAGTTTCAAAACCTAAGAAATCATAGATTGTTATTGTATACCTACTATCTCTTTGTGTGCACATGTGTGTATATACCTGTACATTAAGCACATGTGTGTACAGATGTTTCTATGTTTACACTCTTGCACCCATGGGTCTTGGGTCTCACAGACCTGAGTGCGCCGAGCCAGGGATAAAGGCTGCTGCTTATTCAGCCTAGACTGAGTCCACCGGTCGGCTGTTTCGGGAGGGGAGGGGAGCCATAAGGTCGGGCTGGGGACAGAGTGCCGTGAATTTCTCCTCTGACAGGAAACGGGCAGAAAAAGAAAAAAAAGTCCTTTCAGTAAAGAATGACTGGCTCTTCTGTCAGGAGAAGTGGGGCTCAGGAGTTTGAGTGACAAAGATGCTACTGACAGGCTGACAGGCAGATGACCACTTTAAACAAGTCCAGGAATCCAAGTGAAGGAGAGCCCTGTCCCCGTTAATGAAGCCAAATTGGATTCCGGTGAGGATTTCAAAATGATTTTCACGAGGTGCAGCAGCAACCGGAGCGAGTGTCGTCGTGCTAAGCAGGCAGACTGTTGTTCTCCTCAGGAGTAAGGCCAAAAGAAAGAAAGCCTCTTTGTCTGCACACCACTTATCAAAATTGTGTAGGGCAAATTGAAATATGAATGTATGTGTAAGGCAAGAGCATTTCTCAAAAAGCCAATTAGATATTTTATAAACTTGGAAAGGGCATCTGAGGGTCTCTGGGCTACATCATAAAAAAAACATCATATCAGAGGACATGGGCTACTTGGTTGGAATCAGGGAATCAGGAAAATAGGAATGCAACTTCTTTGACAAATATCTTTTTAAAGTCCGCCCACACAAGCCAGTAAAAAATAATGAATCAAAATTTTGTATATCCTTTACTTCTGAAGTGGCATGCATACATCAAAGTGAAGGTTTAAACCGAGAAGGTTCACTTAGTTTGCCATAGCAGTAAAGACGACATAATACTCTATAACCAACTCTATAACCTATTGCAATGCGATACTCACCACTTGCTGGGACGGTGCCATAAAATGCGTTTCCAGGCCCACAAAATATTTTCATTACGTGTGCAGAGGAAACCACTTAAGTTGCATATCTGCTCCCTCAATTCTGTCCGCTGTTCAACTCTAATAGGAGTAAAATGATCGAAAACAATTTATTTGGTCATAGCGGTTGGGTCAAATGTGTTATCTCCGTACATTTAATAGCATGACTGCACAACTTTTGTTGAAATTAGCAACATGTGTGTCAGGTTTTGCATTCTGTTTTTGGTTTAGAACAGATAATTGGACAAAAGTCTTTATTAAACTAAATTAAGCCACCAAGACTGGCCTAATTGTTTTTGAAAATAAACACAAAAGACTACATTATACAAACCACAAGGAGAGGAAAAGCACAGCGTTACACTACGGACATGAGTAAAATCTAAAACTAGAGAGGGGTCATTAGGTATGACTTGTGAGCGGATAGATATTCTATACAGTGTGCCAGCTGTGCAGATATTTGGAGCCGGGTCAGTACATGCAGTGCACCCCCCACCCCCTCCAGAGCCCTCCCCGCTGTTAGGCTCCCTGTGTGGGGCGGCCATGGAGACCGCGGTCCTGGGCCCTACACGTGGAATGCATAATGCCTGGTAGAAGCGCTGCCTTTGTACTGTGTTTGAAAGGCTTTGTACTGATCCCCAGGTGAAATGGAAGGGCCTCTGATACAGCGCACAGCGCTCCTGGCAGTCGGAGCACACAAACACAAAACTCACCTGCTCAGACTTAAATCTTTACAGTGAGATTGAATGTTGTGTTGTCTTGAGTTTCCTGAGACAGGGACCAAACTAATGTCAAAAGTGTATTCATTCAAGGGCATAATTGCAAATTCCTTGTTGTTAGGTTTAAGCAACACTCTTTGTGTTAGCTGCTTGAAAAGCTGTCAGATTTAGTTACCCAGCATGAAATAATGTTCTTGAGCATACAACACCTAATGCTTTGATAAATGGCAAAATTGATTTGCTTATTAGCAGGTAATGAGAAAAGCTGTGAGGGCACATTTTCAGTTTGTTTCATTTACCACAAAGGTGTTGTGGTGAATTGCATATATTGCACAAAATCAAACCTACATCGTACAGATAATGCCCTGTACTCCATGTTCGTGGTAGAAAGTTGCAATTCCATGAAAGACAACACAAGACTACGTTTTGACTGCAGGTGTACAATAATTGATACATTACTTTTACTGTACAAGAGCTGTAGCAACAGTTTGTTTTGGAAGGCATAGTTGGTCATTCTTCTAGAAACCTTTTTTATGATGATTATTGATAAGCCATGTTATCAAGGAACATTAAAATGGCTTAGCGGATATGTAGAGTATTTTACCAACTCCTACATTAATCCAATGAGGTGGGACCAGGGTAGAACTTGCATGGACTGCGTGCCAATAATCAATGTTCCACAATCTGTTGGTGCTGTGGCCCAGTTATTTTCCTGACGGCCTGCTCACCATAGCACAAGCAATACAGTCCATTTCATTTTATTTCTGGTTTAGTTCCATTCATTTTCTTTTGCACACAAATCAAACAATGACACGCAAACCTGACACGGTTAAAAGCTGTATGCTTTCCCCCCAAGCCACACACCTGTGTATCCCTGGCTTTCAATTACCTATATGCCTTCCCAAAGGCAATGCTGCTAAACATAAAACTGCAGATTAATTAGCATCACCAACGTGGTATATAAACAAAACAAAACAAAGTTGTACAATGGCTCCAACAGGATAAAAAGCTCAGACCTGGTCAGCAAAAAATACAGTAATATCATGATTGACGCAGTGATGCAGAGTACAAAATGAGGGCTTAACATCAAATATATCATTTATTAGCCAGATTGCATGAATTACCATTTGAAGTCTATGATGGACTGATTTCACACTGCTCGATTTACATATGAGATATTGACGCATTTTCTTTCTATGTCTCCAGGAAAAGAGGTTCCATCTCCTCAGCGAGTCACATCAGCTCCGTCAAAAAAGGAGCGCATCTCCTACCGAGACAACCCTGTCCAGTTGAGCGGCGGCTGGGGAGGGGGCAAGAAGAGGGACAAAGTGTACAAGTAAAACACAAACTCTTTTACTACCACACGCCTTCTTTTGCTGTCTTCATCCAACACCCAGAGCAACTTAAAGACAGATACATTTGGTATTTCTCCCTCTTCTAATACATATCTGTAAAAAAAATGCAGCATTTTCTAAATATATATGTGTATTTAGTTCAGGAAAGCATATTTCTGGATCCTTTGGATGCAACGTAATGCTAACAACAATTTGTTTTGTGGTATGAACAGGTATTTGTGCTAAAAGCACAAATGGAATGACCCAAGATTTAAACCAATAGATTTCAGTCTCACAAGGCAATTTTTTCCTTCCACGAAGAAGACTTTCTTTATTTTTATTTATAATGCCATTTAATCGCCTGTGCTGAATAGCCCTGCAGCTGTTCTTTTTCAACTCAGCTGAAAACTCGAGCTCCCTGTCCTGAAAATTAATTAAACCCAATAGGACCTGGACCAGCCCAAATATCTTCAGGCAGTTCCATTATGTTGATTCAGCTCAAGTATCACTGCCTGAATGTGATCGCAGCCAACCAGCAACAAAACACATGGAACAAAATGCTACGCTTCATATGCAAATCATAACAGAAAATAAAAACCAGGACCTTTTTAATACCTGTGGCTTCATGTGTCTTTGGATGCTGAATTGTTGTTTCTCTGCTGAGTTACTCCCTTGACAAACAATATAGTAATTACTGTTTGTAGCCATGGGAAGAGACTTGCTCTTTCCACTTCTCCTGTGCTCTCTTAAGAGTAAAGTTTGATAAAGCCCAGAGATTTCAGTGCAATTTCCCCATTCTGTGGCTATATTTAGCTCCTGCTCGCCAACAGTGGGCTTGAAATTGCTGCTTTTATCAGCCGAGCACAAACATTGGTGTTAGAATTAGAACGATGTTTTCTTTATTTCCAGTTGTGGATTATAATGGCCGTGTCTGTGTATTTGAATTTGGAGAGCTAAGGCGTCTGTCCGCAAACACTGGCCTACCAGAGGCGGTGAACCTCAGCCTTGGAGGTTCCTCCTCCCTGGTCCGCCGCCTGGAAATGATAACTTAATGAATGTCAAAACAAATAGCCTTAGCTGCAGAGTGGCTCCCTGGCAGGAAATGCATGTCTGTCTATTTATTTTTCTCCTGTCTTTCACTTGCACATGTCTGGAAGGTGTGTTTTGACTGTACGCGAGCTGATGGGGGATTTTTTTGTCTTGGAGAGTTACGTATGCCAGAAATGTGGCGGTCCTGCCCACTTGGGGATTGTTGTGAAACCCAAGAGCACTGTCTTCTTCTAGGGGGAGACTGATTCTTCATCAGGCTCTCTGTGGGACATCAAGGGGGTGTTTCTGTCAACAAACTGTCATTACACAACTGTGATACTGGAGAATTCAGATTTGTATTGCACAGTCAACATGAAAAAACAGGTGCCATAAAAGTACTGTATATACATTATACTCTAGTTTTGTTTTGTTTGACAGGTTCAGATTTACCCAGACTTTCAGAGTTCTTCTCTACAACTATTGCTTCTGAGATGAGATTGTTAAACCATCATCAACCAGTCTTCATTAGATGTGTTTACTTTTGGGTTATGGATAAATTATATGTAACCTTAGACATCCCAAGTCCATTGCCTGGTGAAATGAGTGCTCCACCGCACATTTAGATACGACGAAGAATGTCCCTGTCAGCCCAGACTGCTCTGCCAGCCTGACCTCAAGTCAGCAAATGTTGTCAGATGGGAGTCTGGCAGAGAGAGGTTTTTGCATCTAAATCCCTCAAAGTGCTTTCTTCAAATGCATTAAAGGACCAGAACTGTGTGCTTGTAGGTTTTTGCCACAATGTTTGTATTTTGGAAATCTTTGCTGACCATTTTATGCAGTACGGTTCAACATTTTTGGAATTTACATTCATTCTCGTTACATTTTCTTTGGTCAATGTTACATGATATCATCATTGCGTGGTAGTGCACTTTACGTAGAACAAAAAGGATGTAACTTTGACAAAATTAACACAGACGGACAGCTCAAGACAATTTCAAGAGTGATTGTTTTTTATAGAAATGATAAATACAACAGTGTGGCTTGCAAAGTGATTAGCTGTAATGTAAAACATTAAAAAGGACTGAGGCATACTGTGATGAGGACTGTGCCTCTAGTACTAAAACAGCACATGGCATACAATAGACAATCTACAGTACATGTAGAGTAGTACATAAAGTGTAGTTATATTTATTATTCAAGTGAATAATAAATCATAAAAAGACCAATGCAGGTGATTTGTATTGGAGGGAAATCCCTTAAACAGAAAATTACAGTTATATAATTTTTCAGTGATTTCATGGCTTTACTAAGTCTCAGCACTGTAAAATACTTAAAAATGTAAAGTAACTCCGAATCCCATGAACACTTACTGATAAAGAAAAAATTGACATAAGGAGATAGGCTTTTCTTATTTGTTTCAGCCTCATGACACAATTAGCCAGCTTCTTTAGCCAAAGTAAAGGCATAGGAAGTGGATGTTAACTTAGAGGAATGTACAAGCTCTCCTGGAAATGTGAAACCAACTTATAAAGAAATTAGGAATAAACTCACACAAGCAGAAACTATTCTGAGCTGGGCCCTGGTAAAAGTCAAAGCTAATTTATTCCCTGAACAGCAACCACTGGTTTATAACATCACGTAGATGGTGCAGGTCACTCACTCTCACAGAGGTTTGTAAAGAATTCATATTTTTGTTCAACAGAATCACTTAAATTTATAAGATGTCAAGATATTTTTGACAAAGATACATAGAGGGTATTTATGGAAATAAATTGCATGCATGTGTACATGTGCATGCATGTGTTTACGGACAGTATGTATCTCTGGACATATACATGTACATCATTTATACATGTTATAAAATGTACCCAATTTGAATTAACATAATGAAATGTATCATGAAATGTATGTTTATATACACACGTCTTTGGGATATGTATTTTTTTTATGATAATCCATGTTTTTATAATAAAGTCTGTTACTATGCTCTAATTACATTATATGTATGGAATGCAGTGAGCGTTGATATTATGGGCTTATTGTATCTGAAGTTCTTCCAGTTTGTATTTAAATGATAAATAGCATTTTCTCATTGGTACTGGATTAAAAAACAAAAAAACACTCATTGTTGTTACTTTAACCCTTTATTAACCCTTTACTGTTATAGATCTTTATGTGTTATTATGTGCGTTTTAAATGAAATTAATATTAAAATGAAAAACAAGCTAAGCTAAAACCAAGCTGTCGTGGAGGCTTCTACCTATTTTCTGTCTATGTTGTGTTTCGGCCTAAATCCGTTTCTTTATTTTAAAATGCAAAACATTAAGAAAACATTGAAATATTAGTCGTCATTTAAAATGTGATGTGTGTGCTTGCCTGGCCGTTCTTGATTGCTGCTGTGTGCTCGGTTAATTTTAATTCTGCAAAGCTGTTTAACTGTTAAAGAGGTTATATGAAAAAAGTCCTCCTATGATTATTGTGTTTTTTATTCAAATTAGCTGAAGTCTTGTATCACAGCATCTGGATTTAGTCGGACCGACCGTACGTGCTGCCTGGTTACTTCTGGTTTCAGTCATAGGTGACTTGTATAACATGTCGACATGAACCCAGAGGACAGTCATGTGACTGGGAGCTTTGTTAGCGCTCAGGAATGCCTGACTCCAGGAAAAACAAAAGACAAACAAACAAAATGGAACCAAACTTTTAAAGCACGAATGAGCTGCTTTCCCTTTTTTGATATTCAGCCCCATGAGCCAAATGTTCCGCAGACTCAAATCACATTCAAAAGCTCCACAAAATTTGGGCTTTTGGGGGAAAATAAACTGGCCGTTTTTTTTGTGTGTGTTTTGTGGCTTGCCAAAATTTGAAGACATTTCAATAGATTGAATTAGACCCAAGGGTGGCTTTGGGCACCATGATGTCATGTTTCTGCTTTCTGAAGTGGCACATTTTGGCCTCTCAGGCCCTGGTTCGGTTGTGTTGGACTGGCATCAGTCACATCAGTGTGTGTATATGTGTGTTTGTTGTGTTATGGTTGTCTAAGCTACTGGATGCCTAACATTTCCCCCAGGATAAATAAAGTATCTATCTATCTATCTATCTATCTATCTATCTATCTATCTATCTATCTATCTATCTATCTATCTATCTATCTATCTATCTATCTATCTATCTATCTATCTATCTATCTATCTATCTATCTATCTATCTATCTATCTATCTATCTATCTATCTATCAAGACTGAAGTGATTCAGTTCAGTCATATTTTGACCATAGTGAATGCATGAATGTAATGTTATGACAAACTGGCAGTGCATGGTTTGATTAAAAGTGAAGGTGAAGATCCTTCCAGGTGGCTCACATGACATCTTGGCTGCAGCACTTTATTAGTCGGCCTAAAGGTGACCAAACTCTCCAACTTTACAAGCCGGCGCAGCACCTATTGTCGCAGGAATTTCCAGCCGAAGACCTACCGAACCACAATGAACTTTTCACATTTTCTCCTCAGCATGATCCAGTGTGTGAGGCCATCTTAGAAGCCCAATAAGACCCCCCCCCCCCCTGCTACTTAAGAGCACCTCTATTTATTTTTATTTTTTCTCCTGTGGCACCATGAAGCTGCAGGTAACTACCACTGACCCCAGAGCGAACCAAAGCTATGCATGGTGTGCATCACAGGTGGTGTGGCTCCGGGTGGAGATGTGGAGGTCTGGAGATGGACTTTGGTTAGTGGTAACATAATTCCTCCAATAAGAAGAAAGAGAAGCACCGCTCTTCGTGTCCTCTTTGCAAAAAAAAAACTCCCTGTTGAGCCTGTGTGTCTGCTCCTGAGGGCTGCTGCATGAGGAGGATGTTTGGGCTTTAAGAAAAACGTCAATAGGCCTACCTCATTTACAAGATATGTGAATGTCAAATTTAATTTCTAATTTCATGTAATTCTTACTGTATTTTCACAGAGAATAAATCGCCAAAGTCCAGATATGTCCACTGTCCCACAGTAGTTACTGTTCACTGAGAAAAAGCCTGTCGTCTTCTTTCGTTTAACAGCATGGTTCAAGTTTATGCTTTTGTCGGAAAAAAAATCGTATTCTCATGACATTACACTATAAATAATTTTGCAAACATATGACCCAAAACATGAATTTAGAGAATACTTACTTAGTGCAATTCTTGGACATGCATGCGCCGAACTATCGAACATCGTTGTCATCAGATTCACACTAACTGAGTCAAAATAAAGAACGGGACATTTTTTAACGAAGTTCGTCGGTGCAACTCTGAATGTAAATACTAGTTTAAGACGCTCTGGACATGAACAACAACTAGATCTCAGCTTAAGCCTGCACATGTGAAAATGATGTCCATCTCCTCGTTTGTCAAAATGTCAGAAACCTTAATTAATATCCGATTTAATTTAATTTAATTTGCAAAATGGGAAGCATGCTGCACGTGTTAATAACGTATACATTGCGCAAGGTCTTAAACATGGATTTGGAGCCGTGTTTTCTTTTGTATGAGCCAAACGCACATTTTCTGTAAACTGCACTTGCTTTTATTGAACTAACGAAGAACAAAAACAAAAATAATAATTAAACGTGAAATTGTATTTGTAGATTCGTAAATTAGTGACACCGTTAGAGAGTTAAAATGAAAGCTTTAACAAATATGGCAGGGCCCTATTATTAGAAATAGAAGGCTACCAATCAGTTTGCCTCACACAAAAGTCATATAATAATAATAAAATAATAAATAGGTGATTATGCCCCCCCCCCCCCCCCCCATGCATCTTTAAAATCATTTTCAGAGCATTTTGCGCTTCACTATTCCGGTAGCAAATAAAAATGAACAGCAGAGATGAGCGACCTTGAGTTGTCCAAAGAATCAGATTAAATCCCATTTGCAGTCACAATTTGTAGCTGCAGATAAATGATTGGCTCATTGTGGATGTCTAAACATGTTGTAAGTGAAAGTCAGTTTTTGATTGTTTCCTCTCAGAGTCGTTGTGTGGCTCTAGAATCACTCCAAACTGCTGTTTGGTTTGGGTTCAGGGCGTGGGAGGAGTTGGCCGCTGTTTCATATTCAGAGAGGAGGGGAGCTCTTTAAGGATCCCATTCGCTTTGGGGCTATAAAGACGTAGTGCCTTCAAGACAGAGCAAATTAACTCCATTGGCGAATTATTGCATTACAAGGAATCGTTTTGCTCAACGGTGCGCGACGGCGATTAGTTTTTTTTAATGGTGACATTTGATTAGAGCGAGCGGATTTCGGTTAAGATGATGGAGTATATGGAGGATAAGTTTGCGTTGAAAAGCCAAACGATTAAGGCCAGCGATTACTATATGGACCAAGTCATGGAGAGCCTGGACAGCGCGCAGTACTTCACCAAGTCTTCCCCGAAATGTGCGCAGGCCTTCGGGCTTCAAAGCGGCGAACACCGCTCCTCTCCCTGCGGAGAACCAAACGGTACGTAAAAACTTTGACTTTTTGTGTGCACCACCACTGCAGTTTTACAGGAGTCTGTGTGCATCTGTGTGCGAGTTAAAGAGAGAGAGAGGAAAAATAACTCGAGGGAAATTTAACATCCAATGTATCTGTTTTTGTCCCAAACTTGTCTGAGGTACATACGGCGTTTCTTTTATAGGCTTGAGTCATTTTAAAATTTAGAAAATCTTTTTACATTTTCTCCCACGTAGATTGTTTTAGTAGGACACACTTAAATGATCAATGTTGGCCTTTAATTATATTATTAACCATATTAATTGTCCATATTCATTTGGAATGCTTCAAGTTGCAGTCACAAGGTAATGTCATGGCATGTAGGCCTGCTATAAAGATGTATTGTCATTTATTTGATCAACAGCCAATTACGGTGTGCCAAAAACCGACGACGACACTTTGCACTCGGAGCTCGGGAGGTCGATGGACAGTTGTTGCACTCTGCGGGCTTCTCCGGTTACAACCGGACAGGAGAAAACGGATTTGGACGACATGGGAGACAAGTGCGACAGTAACGTGTCCAGCAGCAAGAAGAGGAGACACCGGACGACTTTTACCAGCGCGCAGCTGGAGGAGCTGGAGAAAGTCTTTCAGAAAACTCACTATCCAGATGTTTATGTGAGGGAACAGCTGGCCATGAGGACGGAATTAACAGAGGCCAGAGTGCAGGTACAGTTTTATCACCGGAGAAAATACACTACAAATTATAGAAAGAAGGGCTTTAATAAGAAATGGAGCAAAACGCCGCTATGCGTAAAATTCCAAATCCACGAATGTAGATCATAAATACACCACGAAAAAATATATTTAGTAATTTAGTAAAAAAAGGAAACAAATGTCTTGATTAAATGCCTTTTTTTTTTTTACTAACTTTACCAGTGCAGAAGGATTTATTTTAACTTCCAGCTGCAGCTTTTTTTCCTTCTTTTTTTTTTGAACAGATTATTCTGCCAGAATTTGGATGGACTTATTTTCTAAACAAATGCCACCTGCTTTTTTTTTTTTTTTAAAAGTCACATTTATTTTAATTGCTTTTGTTTTGTCTCGTTTTATTTGACGTCCTATATTTTCTAGGTGTGGTTTCAGAATAGAAGAGCAAAATGGAGGAAAAGAGAGCGCTACGGGCAGATCCAACAAGCCAAAACTCACTTTGCAGCCACCTACGATTTATCAGTGTTACCGAGGACCGACAGCTACACACAGGCGAGTTGGATCCGACGTTTTTTTCCTAACAGTTCATGTTTTTACTGAACCTCTGATGGTAAATGTCATCTGTCACTGTACAGTCGGCTATGTAGCCGTGGTGGAAGATGTATTCAGATGATCTGAATACATCATCTGAATCAGATCTTTTACTTCAGTAAAAGTACTACCACACTGTAAAAATACTGTTACACGTAAAAGTTCTGCATTGAAAATGTTACTTAAGTAGGCCTAAAAGTACCTAAGTATCATCAGGAAAATGTACTCACTGCAGAAAAATCTTCACATTTAAGAAACTGGAAACGATCCAAACTGTTGTGTGTTTTATGGTCTAATCATTTCTGCTGAACTTGTAGGCCGTTATATTGTTGGCTAGTTTAATTTATAATAAAACATCGTATTTTATAAACTACGTGTGTTTTGTGTTGTAAAAAAAAATATTTGCAAAGTAACTAGTAACTAAAGCTGTCAGATTAAAGTTGTGGAGTAAAAAGTACAAAATTGTTCTTTGAAATGTAGCGGAGTAGAAGTAGAAAGTAACATGAAAAGATAAGTACCTCAACATGTGTACTTAAGTACAGTACTTGATTAAATGTATGCCGTTCCTTTTCTCTCTAAGCCCTCTCCTCTAAAATAGGCTACTTAATTTATTTAAGTCACAACAAATGAATGCTTTTATCTGCATGAATCAGTGCATGCATTGCTGCTCTATCAATCACTGTATTATGAAAGCCATCTTCAGATAAGAAGCTGAACACTGATTAGAGCCTCTGCGATGTGCCATGGCTGAATGAATGGCCTTATATCAGATTTCATGTTAGCTGCACATTTATCTCGCTGCTTGGACAAAGGTCAGGTACAAGATGAGGTGAGAGGAGACGCAGAATGTCACTTTGTCCGCTTGGTAGGTATTCTTTATCAGAAACTTAGATTGGGCCTCCAAGTGTTAGAGTAGAGCCGTTTAGGTTTTTCAGATGGAGGTATGCAGGCAGCAGCTCCTCAGAGGGGTGTGTGGTAACATATTCATCTTACAGAAAGAAGCTGATGTGTTCAATTCAAAGAGGTAGAATTGTAAAAAAAAAAAGTGTCCCAGCTCTTCTATGCCCAGGCTCAAGACCAGGTCAGAAATAAATTAGTTGCACTGCCTCGTATTTTCTTGCACATGTTTCTGATAGATATCCTGGATACCAGCCAGCCATACCCTTTCTTACAGCTGATCCAGATTAGTGTTATTAAATGGACCGTACATGTGCTGGCAGTGGGTGTCTTTGTCTCCCTAAACATAGTGGACATGGATTGCATGCTTGTGGCGTTTGAAGAGTATTGTTTCATTTTGTTGACTATGAGGTTTTGGCCAATATTGTTGTTTTTTGGGCAAAGACTGAGGTCCTGCTTATCGATGGCACATGTTGTCAGGAACATGTTGGCAAAGCTGATTCTCCAGAGCTACACGTTTCGTGCTACAAAATAAGTTTATTTAAGTGTCAAAGTGGATTTTTGCACCACATGCTCTGTTGGTTTGTAGTATTTGTTCAAATGTAAGGTTACACTTTACTTGAAGGTATATAAGAGTGACAAGACACGGTCATGAACGTGTCATAAATATTATAAATAAGTCATAAACGTTTATGACATAGCACTTCTTTTAGTAAGTGTCATTCAGTTTTTGTCATAGGGTTATGGTTATGGTTCCTTTGTCCTGACTGTGTCATGACAGTGTAATGTCACTCTTATGTAGATACCTTCAAGTTAAGTGTTACCAAATGTAAGCTATCCTTTGGCAATAGGTGTTGTCCTTTGCTGAGCAATAGCCAGTTGGTTCAGTTTTGCAGTTTTCTGAAGATGCTGAAATTGATGAAACTAATTTGTTTTAAGGGTATTCATGTGTTTTATTTTACGTTGGATTTATATTGTGGGGAAGACAGCTACAGTGGCACATTTCAGTATGTCATTTTGACCAGATACAATTAAGGAACAAATTAATTTGCATGCTATTCACATGCTACTCACTCACACTGGCGTGTCTTCTCAGTTTGATTGAAATCTTAGCAAATTAAACCGAATGAACCTCAGAGTGAATTAAGTCATCTGAATTGGATTGAGCTGTCAGTTCCGTCAGCCTTTTACGTCAAAGACGGACACGTTGTTTCTGCAGACTGGAACTCCTGACTTAAAAATCAGTCATGTGGTGTTTACTGTATGTTGACCAGATGGGACTATATCTGGCTTTCTGTCCTCTCTGTTCTCTCTGGCTTGTTTGCTCTCTGATCATCTAATAAAATGCCAATAAAGGCTGCGTGACTCAACTCCTCCAAAGTCATAGTCATGAGACTAATAGTCTACTTGTCTTTGGAATCGTTTGGATCCGTGTGCATTCAGACAATGTTTGAGACATTCCCCCCCTAGAACATATTTTCTCACTTACGGCTTGTGTTACCTTGACATTGGGGATAGGTTTGGCTTTATTATCCATTAAGTGTTGTCATTTTGAGATGTCTGTGATATTTCTGTCTCCACCCCAATACAAAGGAGTTTCTTTTTAATGCTCAAACAAATCCCATTTCGAAACATCAAACAGTTAATCTGGATAATCCACACAAACATTGCTGTCAACAATTTTCAAGTAGAGCCAGTAAAAAGTAGATCCAGTGAATACTGTGGAGTTTATATACAGACAGATATCTTAAAACATTGCCAAATAAACCAAAACTTACTGCATGCCCAACACTTAAAATTAAAGTTAAAGTGAGAAAATGTTTCTTTGTAATATGGGTGAAACAACCTTTAACAGTTGTTTTCAGTTCCCACATATTTAAACATGTAACATAATATTACTTTAACAGCTGCATTGCATGCACAGATCATCATTGACCAAACTCCAACTACACCATAGCATTTTTTTTTTTATGATCTGTAGATTTCTATAGAGATTTAGTCCCAAAATTTCAGTTTTTTTTATTTTTAGGCAGTATGCTGGATTTAAACATTCCTATAAACTGTATCTATACTGTGTGACAAGTAATCTCAAATTTAAAGGTACACTTACTATCTTTTTCTGAATTTCATGGCCTTCATCAGCAAATAGAATGATTCAGGTGTTGTTACGTGAAGTGTTTATACTCTACATATATGTGTGGTTTGACTCCATCTATACATGCTACTCAAGAAAAAAAAAAAATTTAAATCTTTGTGCCAAATTATCAATCTATTAAAACTAATTTTATATTATATAGTATGTGCCCCAATGGATGAAATCATGACATTACAGGCTTTCTCCCCAGTATCTAAAAACCTTCTTTCACCCAACAGATTCCCAACAACCTGTGGCCGAGCCCTGCTCCCGGTAGCTCCGTGGTTTCCTCCTGCATGCTGCCCCGAGGCTCCCCCCCCTGCGTCACCTCCTACTCGCACTCCCCACGCGCGGCTGCCGGTGCCGCCGAGCACGGCTACATGGGCTTCCCCAATCAGCAGAACCAGTTCGGCCATGTCTCCCTCAACAACTTCTTCAGTGCAGATTCCCTCCTCACGCCGGCCGGCAACGGTCACCACGCCTTCGAGACCAAGCCGGAATTTGAGAGGCGTTCCTCCAGCATAGCCGTGCTGCGAATGAAGGCCAAAGAGCACACGGCCAACATCTCGTGGGCCATGTAATCAGGGTTCCTGTGCGTGTCTGGAAAGATTGGGTCATGTATGGGATTTTTTTATTTTTTTTATTTGCTGTTTGTACCAAGTGTAAGAATTGCCCAAAGAGTCTGAAATCATATTCAAAACAAGCTGTTTGTCATTCACAGTACAGGTCTAACAACATTTCTTTTGTCATCTACAGACTAGATGTAACTATTTTTTGTTGTCAATGAAAATCAGCCATAGAGCTCCAGTATATATCATACTGCCCTGCTATTTAGTTCTGCATCTCTGACCAACATTTTATCTACTTGAGTCAAGAAAATAGGGTCTGGATAAAGTTTGTGAATGGAAAATGTATCAGGATTTGTGGTTCTCTGCATATTCCAAAATCTGCAAGTCAATAAGCTCAAACTTGTAAAAAATAAATAAAATGAAAGACGTCAGCTGTGTCTCTGGTCTGAGGCAGATCTACAGTAGGGCAGACTGATACTATCATTAAAATACTTGCATACAAATACACTTAAGGCAGGAGATGGTCTAGACCTTCATGTAGCTTAACTAAACAAAACATTCATGTCATTCAGATGATCAGGGTAATGTCCAGTGCATTGTTTTAAAGCCTGCAGTCCTTTCTGGTCAGACCAGACGGCTGATTAACCCTCTGATCTGTGGAGTTGAGAGATGTGATGTGAATAAGCTTTCTTTGTTGTTGTTTTTTGTTTGAATGGGGGTCGAGGAGTCCTCGGTGTTTCCTCTTTTATTGAGACAGAAAGAAGTGTGAGAGGGAGGGGAAGCAAGAAAAACTCCAGGCTCCAGTGGGATTTGATCCCAGTGTGGGCACATGTGGACCGAGAGGGAGGGGTCCCAAACCACTACAGCATTTTCTAAGCACTGTGAAAAAAAAGCTTTCTTTACCTGCGCCTTTCGTCTTCCTCCCTCGTTCCAGCGCAGGACTGAAGACGAGCAGCGCGGAGACAAACTAACTTGACGTACTGACGTGTCTGTGTGCTTTGCAGCAAAGCTCTGTCATCTCTGTCATCTGGGTCCGTCGTGTATCACAGGTACACGACGCAGGCAGAGGAGGCAGGTTTTAAAATAGTTGTTTGTGTTGTAAATGTATCTGCTGGAAGTATAATAAATGAATGTCACTTGATTCCAGCATGGTTGCACTTTTTAAAGAAAACATTACAGTGTGTAAAGCAGGGGTCTTCAGCGTTTTTTAAACCAAGGACCCCTTAACTGAAAGAGAGACGGAGCAGAGACCCCCTACTACTAATATTGTATAAAATGAAGTTGCATTTGTATACCTTTTTAGTGCACAGAATACTAAGCTATTAAAAATAATATGTGTCAGGGTGAATCCTTAGGATGAACTGGATCTGTGTGTGGCTATCTTAGTGACTACCTTACCCATAGGCTAGGAAGCCTATCATCAGTGGAGCTTTATATTTGCTAATAATATGTTGGATTCATGTTAAGACCATGCCCGGATTATCCATAAGGGCAAGTGGGCCAGTGCCATGACACAAGCTTTAAACATATTTTTCATAAATTGTTATATTATTCACTTGAAATTGTTGAAAGACCATACATTACTCATTTATGAACACTATTTTCACAATAATAATAATACATTATAAATAAATCAAGATTATATGACCACTATCACTCCCCCTCCCCAATCTGTCAGAGTTGAGTTGGTCCACAAGTACAAGCAAATGTAAAAAAAAAATGTAACGGCTACAGAAAATTAATCCAAAATGAGTGGTTTTGCAAAAAGAAAGACAAGGACTAGACACCTTTGAGGTATAGTGCCCAGGGGCACCACATTGTCTTAATACGGGCCTGGTTAAGACATTTTAATTTGGAAAAAAAACTTTCAAAAATTAGCAACAATTTGGAGGCCCCTCCCCCCCTACAGTGACTCTGAGGACCCCCTAGGGGTCCCGGACCCCCTGTTGATGATCTCTGGTTTCAAGGATTTGTCTGGTAAAACTCTCATTTTTTTTATCGTCAGCAAAATTCAACGGTGTGGATCATTTAATGTGTTTTTATTGGGTTTTGGACAACAGTGAAGCTCCAAGGCACAGAGGAATAAGATATATCAGGCTTGGGATGCACACCCAATACTTGCTAGTAAGATAAATTCATTGTTCGACTTGGTCTTTACATGGGATTGGTTGAGAACAAGAAAAACTATATAATATAACCGACCTTATCCATCCAAAATCAGGCCTCACCTTTGTAGTCTGGAAACAGTCATGTCAGCTCATTAAACATAGCTAATCCCTTCATTTGTCAATAGTAGCCATTTCCATGAGGCCCCATCACTACATGTTTCTCCTTAAACATGCAGCACTTGTTCTTGAATCTATCACACTGTCATGTAATTGGGAGCATATCTTCTTTTTCCTTACTGACGTCATTCTTTTGTTTTGCTCTGAGATCACAGTCGGCGGCGGATAGCATCTCAGGGAAACCCTGTCTATAGGAACGGTAGGCTTGAATCAATTAGGACTTTAACTTGTGTCAGATGCTTCGGTTTGGAAACGAGTTTGTTTCCTTGGGGTACTTCCTGGTTGATGCCGTTCAAAAGTACAAACCCAAGTGCGTTATGTGTACGCATCATAACATGGAGGCTTTGATGCTGAAGTGTTCATGGATTTTTGCCCTGATGTTGCAGTGACGTGTCTCTTGGTCTCATTTAACACAGACAAAGTGTATATTCACTGCATCGTCATTATATTATAATATGTTGTATAGTTCTGTTAAATTTCACATCTATTTATGCAGAAGGTGAGAATAAACTTCTCGTCTTTCCATTTCTTGTTAGCAGTTCTCACTTAGCTTCCGTTGATCCAGACTAATCAGAGGCAGAGGAGGCAGACATCATGTCACTGGATGAGGTAAACCTCAGTGAGTGTTTCAAGTTGGTGAGCTGGAAAGAAAAATGAACTCTGGTCCAAATAGAAACACAATTTTGTTTTCTTTCTCCTTTTTCATGAACCCATGACTATACTATTTGAGCTAACCTACACTACTACAACTGGATGCTATAAATAGTGAATGATCAGCTGGTGTATTACCATACAAATACCTTTCAAAATTCATTTAAAAATCTATAGGTCTGGCTAAAATTGTCTTTCTCTCTCATCCAATTCAGTGTTGGTAAAGGTCTTCCTACCTCGGCATACCTAAACAACAAAGGTCACTTGTCAACTCCTACCAAAAGAACTATACTATAACAATGTTTCTGATTTGCCAACCCTTTGGTTAAGATGCAGTTCAGTCTGGCCAACTTAAACTACTACTACTACCACTAAGATCACGCTCATGGTTATATGGAGCCAGTGTTAACAGTTGGTAGGAGAATGCAAACCATGGTCTCAGGTTTTAAAGTCTGATCATTTCTTCACCCAACCATTCACCCTGATAAGAGATTTGGTGGGCCTTAGGCCTTTGCTGTACACACAAGTTTGCTTGTCAGGAATACCTTATTCTAGATCAACAGATGTACATACATTGCCAAGAAAAGCCTGACAAGTTTTGCCCCTTCACAACAAGAACAACCTCCAAGCTAGCAAGCTACTGTAACGTTACACCTTATTATAACCTCTTTGGTTACATGCTGAAAATGGCAAGTTTTGAAGAAAAGTTGAATCATGCAATAAGGCAGGGCTGCTTTGTTCTTTCGGTGAATGATAGGAAAGATTACAAAGAATATGTTTATGGCATTTACTCTCTAACTACACGCGACGATACACTGGTAAGAGCAAATTACCTTTAACCATGTATCCAGCTAATTTAAATAGCTCACGTTACTGTATTATGTGAACAGTTAACTTCATTAAATATTGTATGTGGTGTTTTCTTCTGCGGGGTGCAAATCTTCCACTAAAACAACAAAAACAAACGTCCTAAGATAATTTTGCAGAGCCACCGTCGCTGTGTCCAGAGCTTAGCGCCACCCAAGACGATTCTGATTGTTTTAAAGAAATGTGAACAACCCAGAGCGTTTTTTTCTCTCCTATCTAGAATATATCGGTTGTGTAGCCAGACCTTACTCCACAGCGCTGTGGAGGATAGGTCCAGCAATGCGAGACTAGCGTCTGATAAACATGCCTATAACTAAAACTCCAACATGCTCTTTTTGCATGTCATGTCTTTTCCCACCATCTCTGCGTCCCTGCTGCCCTCTCCTCCCCGTCATCTTCATCTCTCTGCACGGCAGTGATCATCACACTGCGACTCCACAACCGGAGACTGATGGTCATGCAACCAGGCCTGCACACATATGTACGTGTGTGTTTGTGTGTAGGATACAGAGAGAGAGAAAGCTCCTACAGACCAGATCCATCAACAGCTCCAATGGGTTTGACCCTTTCAGGTTAACCGCAGCCATTAATATAAGAGCTTCCCTCCCCTTCCTCCCTACTTCCCGCACTACCTCACGTGGAGGAGGACAGGCCTCACACACACACACACACACACACACACACACACACACACACACACACACACACACACACACACACACACACACACACACACACACACACACACACACACACACACACACACACACACACACACACACAGTTGTTGACATGAAGAAATAGAGCTGGATCAAACGTGTTGGCGGCAGGCGGCTGAAAAATGGAGTTGGCTGTCACGTACGCTCCACAGCAGAGATCTACACTTGTCTGCCCACTGTTGTTATTCTAATCACTCAACACTGATGTCCTACTTCTTTTTCTCTTCTGGAATGGATAGACCAGCTCACCACCAGTCCATCTTCTTTTTTTCTAGAAGGACAGTTATTTCTCATAAGCTCTCTCCCTGACTCAGTGTAATATTCTTAGGCCGATTTGTATTTCTTCTGAGATAATTTAACACAAGACTTTCCTGTCAGACTGTTGTAAAGGCAGACTTCATGAATTAAGGATGAACATATGCTGTTCCTATGAATACTGCACACATATTGTCAGTGGAGGTTTATATGTAGCGTTTTAGTAAAATTCAATAAAATTTTATCTATAGTGTCAAATCCACAAAGAGTAGGTCTAGACCACTCTATAATTTCAGAGACCCAACAAATTCCCCAAAAGGAATGTGATGGCAGCGAGGAAAAATTTCTTTTTCTCTTTTTTCCTCTTTAAAATGGACTTCAGTAGAAAACAACCTGATGAAATCCTATGACATCAAAATCGAAGTCAGCAGTAGTAGATTCAGTTATTAGGCCAATGACTCACAGAATAAAATCATGACTGCAATAAAACAAAGAATTTCATGTTTTTCCTCTTGTTTGAAATGTTTGGGAACAATAATACTTGCCTCACTGCAGCTCACTTTACTTGCTGTAAAACACATTATTAAAATAGGTTTGAAATAAAAATATCCAATTCTAATAACACTACCGTGTGTTCAGACACAAAGGACTTCTTCTGAACTTGCAGCTCTTAAAGTCTTCAAGCTGGACTTGTACCTACCTCCAAAGACTTACAACTACTCCGATTTAAATATATATTTACTAATTCATAGTAAAAGTCCAAAGATCTAGATCGTCTGGCCTTCACAGCCCTCTAGTGGTTTGTCGTGATGCAGGTGCAGTGTGAGACCCGATGTGTGCTGCTTAAATGAAATCAGTTAACGACCAAAGGTCATTTTACCGTTGTCAGACATTTAACCTGAAAAATTCTTCAAGTACAGTAGATTTTAACACACACACACACACACACACACACACACACACACACACACACACACACACACACACACACACACACACACACACACACACACACACACACACACACACACACACACACGATATTTACTCATTATTATGAAACCGTTTCTCTCATTTTTTGGTTATGAGAAAACCTGATGAGCAATTCCGTCTCATTGAACTTTTGTCTCATTTTCGTAACTTGTCCATTGTTACTAGAGATAAAAATCATACTCACCAAACTACAGTGTGTGAGATCTGGGAACACAGCGACATCGCTACAACAAAGATGAAAACTCTGATGGGCCAAGAATCAGGAGGAATCAGAAAATCAGACAAGCTAACATGTTAACCAAATTACCCAAACCAGCAAAACATAAAAAAAAAAAAAAAAATTCCACTGTGGCCTCTAAAGGGCTTTGCATTTTTTTAAGGTGACCGCACAAAAACGCTGATCTCCTGATGTGGGTTAGAAAGTCAAGCAATGGTTTGAACAGGAAGTCAGTTAAAGAAATGTCCTGGAGCAACTGAGGTACAATTGCAAAATTTAAAAACCACCATCAGCTGATTGTGGCTCAACCTTCCCAACGCTACAACCTTGTACCTCTTTATCCCCTTTCTTCCCCCTATATGTTTGTTCTGACATTGTTGTCAAAACCCTTCAAAATCTACAAGTAGCTCTGAGGAATCAGGGTGTGCAGCCAAAAATGCATTTCAGGAGGCCCCCTTATTCTCAGCGCAGGGAGGAAGTGGTCCACAACAGGCCCGGGGCGGCTTACAAGAGGCTATTAGATGCCTGCGGCAGGATGCCTCACAAATCCAATTAGGAAAAGCTGGGCCTGGATCTGGACTCTCTGCTGCTGCCTGTCAGTCAGAGCAGGAGAGAGCAGGTGTCCAGTTACCAGAGATGTCAGGGTGGAATATAAATGTGTGTCAGGGTGATGGTGGAGCTCGGCTTGTGTGTGACTTCTGTCTGCAGTGTATTAATGTGCATCATGTGTTTGCTTGTATGCAGTATATTGTTCATGTTTTTGTGTGGATGTACCCGAACACATACAGGGCATGTGTTAGCAGTGTGAGAAAGCTGCAGGCCGGGGTCCCTTGGTAAATGTAGTCCAATCCACCATAACCAATGGATAATCTAACTGGCTATTACCTAATCACTGATGTCATCTCCCTGTTGTACATGAGGTTTGACTGACATCACTTGGAGGCTGCCACTCTCAAGTAGTGTCAATAAGTCAGAGACTGACTGCTGCTACAGTATCATTAAACTATTAACTATGCGACAGCCTCACTTTTAACACTTTTAAAATATGCTTTTTCTTTGGTTTATAAAAAAAAACAGAATCATGAACCACGTTTAATTTTTATAATGAAAGTATCACGTTTACCATGCCATGCTCAAATTCGCTAAAGGACTAGCAGCAAACTTTTTATTTCTATTTTGGATAAGAGTGGGGAATCCATAGGAGCTTTTCCACAAAGTAAACTCATCTGGGAGCCCCCCCCATAGCAGATGGTGGCTCTTTCTTTTCTTTTTCTTTTTTTGAGGGCATTTTTCCCTTTATTAGATAGTGACAGTGGATAGACAGGAAAGGTGGAGAGAGATGGGGAATGACACGGTCAGACTCGAACCTGGGCTGCTGAAAAGGACTCAGCCTACATTGGGCGCATGCTCTTACTGGGTGAGCTAGAGGTCGCTCCATGGTGGTTCTTTCTAATTAACATCAGAGGTCACCATATTTTCTTTGAGTCATTATTAGCATTTTCTTCCAATACTTATTTGTAATCTGTGTGGGTATGCCTTGACAAGTGCATAGTGAGTGCACTGTTGACCTGGTCTAAGCAGGCCGAAGACAGATGGCACAAAACATCAAAACTGTTATGTGTGCTGGATTGCCAGTGAGACTTTTCCTTCTGCTCCTCTCCTCCCGCAAATGGCATTCTCATCAAATCCTAATTCATAATTACATTCTTCGGTGATGTCACTTTGAGGCATAGGTCTGTTGCTATTTCCCTTTGTCTGTTTCTGACATTGCAGTTGAAGTGGATTCGTAATCAAGCTGTACTGATGGAAACACAGCTCCTGCTGAGGTGGAATGAACTGACTCTTGATCCTTGAAATGGGATTTCATTGTCAGTCCTCTTGGATGGAGCAATTTATCTGAGTCAAACACCATCTCTCTATCTTCGTGATACTCTGCCCTCAGCTCTCACTTACTCTCTGTCTGCTCAAGACAGTTCTAGATATTGAGAGAAGCTATGCAGTCTGTTCAATATGTGACCTGAGACGCCATGTTGCAGGTTAGATTTTAAGATCTAAGAAAGTATGTCAAATATAGAGCCAACTGGGTGCATTCAGTCGCTAACTTGAATTATTGAAAAAGAAGGTCCAAGGCCCCCTTCTGGTTATTTCATGTTGAAATTACCATAGTCCATGTTAAACTAGAAGGAGTATCAACCCGCATACAGCAGCATAAAAAGCTTTCTTCAGGGTGTAGCCCTCAGTGCACAGTTTCACCTTTAGTAGATACAAAATGATTGCAAAAACCTGATAATTGCAAACAACTAATTCATGAGCAAGTAAACTTACAGATAACAAATGCAGCAATCCGGACAGCTTTACGGTTGAAAGCCTAGAAACCTTCAAAAAGAACATTCGGGTGGTGATCGACTGAAATGATTATTGCAGAGAGAAACCTTTTATATTCCAAATGCAGGCCACAACTTACTCAGGAATGAATGGATTACAGTCTTTTTTTGTAGTTGTTCTTATATATATGGTCCGCAACTGTTGCCAAAAATGCTGGAAAATGGTTGAATAACACTTTTTTGTATCATGTTTTTTATAATACTTTTTTTCATATAATCTTTTTCTTTCTTCTGCATGTCTTGCAGAGCCATCTAGTGGTCATACTTTGCATTTCTTACCTGTAGTTTACTTGCTCCTTGCTCAGGTGTTTGTCCATCATCTTGTATCTACTAAAGGTGAAACAGTTTGCTGAGGGCTACACCCTGAAAACGTGTATGCTGCTAAATGTGGGTTTTTACTCAGCTCAATTTGAACATGGACAAGTAATTTCAACATGAAATAGCCATCCAGATAAAGTCTTTTTAACTTTTTGCCAGAAGAGTGCCTTGGACTTTTCTTCTATTTTGAACTTTTGTGTTCCCTTTCAGAGAGCACCTTAATTATTTGTTTGAACATCTGAGCACTCCAGACTTTTTCTTTTCTAAAAAGAAAAACTGGAATTATCACTAGCTACCATAGTTGCTGTGTTCAACATGTATTTGGTATGCCTGACCGTGATCAATACCAGGATTGAATGTTAAAAGTCCAACTGAAAAGGGTTTTTCCTATTTTCATCTCAGCCAGTTGGAGGGGTGTGTTGGTGTCTGTGTTTGATTAACAGCAGCTGGCAGGCTGAGCCCCTGCTGGGGAACGGGGGACAAACTAACTTGCTGTAGTGCACTAGCCATATGCAACCAGTGTGGTGTTAGTGATGGTATTGAAGAGTAAAGACCACTCCAGCATCAAAACAGACCAAAGTGACTTTGCAGGTATGTTTACATTCTGTTTAATGTACCTGCCAGCAAACTGCTAGCCTGGTCCTACCAGACTCTGGTCCATGTCATTAGTCCAGAGAGTCTGTCCACTCTCCATTGACAAGTGTTAACTTCCTTGAAGGCGGGTACTCTGTTGAAGTTTAAAACTATTGGATCTGCCCAGAGCCACTCTGGATCTGCCATAACCAATCACTAATGTTTGGTTGTGACGTCGGCTTAGCATCGCTAGCGTTCGCCTTAGCCAACTCCTTTACCGCTAACCATAGACAGGTAGAGAAATGGACAAATCGACGCCGTAGACTTCCCAAGGGGGTAAGCCTGCCTCCACAGAGCGAAGCTGCCATGGCGCCATTTTGATGCTAACAAGCCATCACCCCCCGTTAGCATTCCATTGACTTCCATTCATTTTGGCAATCTTTACATCTCAAGCATTTAAAATTTTTATTTGTCCATTGTTTATTTCTAAAGAAACACAACAATGTATAAAAGGCTCCATTACCTTGTACCTCACGTTATGGCTCCGTAGCAGACGGTTTTATAAAAATAGGCTAATGATTGTGTCATAACCACGCGACTTACTGTCGCATAGTAGAGGAATTACCGTACAGTACAGAAGAAGCTCGCAGGCAGTTTCAACTTACATTAGCTGTTTAAGTTTAATTGCTAATGTTAACTAGCATTTTAGTTAGCAATAATTAGCCTGTGCCTATGTTATCTCCTTACATATACCTACGCTCTCCGTCTCTGCTGTCCATGAGGAGCAGGAGCAACTTTGGTAAGTATTCTGATTCATTATTTTGTTATTTTGACTGTATGCCTCCACGTCCCCCTGATTTCCTGCGAGCTTCTCCTGACTATACGGTAATTTATCTATTAAGTGACAGAAAGTCGCATGGTTATGACACAATCGTCAGCCTATTTTTATAAAAACGTCTGCTACGGGGCCATAACGTGAGATACAAGGTAATGGAGCCTTTTATACATTTAATTAAACATCTAAATTATTATTGTTCTAACATCAATAAATCCGAATTTCAAATAACATTTCAGTCTGTTTTCTTTTCGTGTTTGCTAAATTAAACATTTATGCACATAATATTCAACATGAAAACACAAACTTGCATGTACGCACTTCCACAGTGGGGCATCTATCAGCAAAAAAGCCTCATGTTGGCTCTCACTCATGAATAGTCAGATGAGATGGAACCCCTGCAGAATAATGATGTTTACACAGGCTGGAGTCCGCCAACAATTAGCAACAAACAAACAAAGTCATCAGACAACACTAATGTGACTGATGGGATGGTTAGATCGACCTTGACTGTGGACAGGCCTCAAGATATAGTAGATGGGCTTGGTTTCCAGTAGCGACCATATTATTTCAGCTCAGTTTACATCTCTGTTCATCTCTGCAGCAAAGGAGAAGTTCTTGGTGTTAAAATGTTTGTGGAAACTAACAACGACAGAAGTGCGTTTGAAAATGTGAATAACAAAGTTAGAGGTACACATGAGAGCAGGGACGTCGGACTGGGGGGGAAAAGGGAACTGAGTGGAGGGCTAAAAAAATTCTAGAATGAATAGCTGTGGCTGCGGGGAGAAGCCCATAGAAAATGCCTTTCTACAGGGCCCAGAAATGTGTGCTACGCCCCTACGTGATAGTTCAGGTTTGGTAAGTTAAACCTTCTTAATTTGAAAATGGCACCTTCTCTTGATGCGTTTAGTGTGTGCAGGGAGATAATTACACTAAATAATGAGGCTTCAATTGAACACATGGGGATCAGTTTTATGCAAATATCTTAAAAAGGTAAATTTAAGAAGATGTAACCTCAGAGTGTTAAAAAGAACATTGTATTCCCTATATATATATATATATATATATATATATATATGTGTGTGTGTTAATGTCAATTACATAACTGAATACACATCATTTGTCAAACAAAACTGTCCTGCACAGCATCAGCCATCTGATCCGATCCAATTTACTGGATGGTAATTTAATACTGCATAGGAGACAGTTTTGTGTTTTAACAGTAAGTGTTGAATCCTTATTTCCTCTGTACTTTCATGTATATGTCTAGATATCAATTGTCAGAATTTCTTTTGGACCAATGAAGCAAAGTGTTGGGATATTGCAGCTTGACTCACTTTTTCAGGAAAAAAAGCACTAAACTGGCACCCAGGAGCTAATGTTCCTTCCCTCCTTTGACGGTATTTAAAGGTTTAAAGGACTCACGCTGTTCAGAGGGGATAAAGGTCCCAGTGTGGATGGGCCTGGTGTCCTCAGCCTGCAGTCGGGCTTAGAGTCCCAGCAGGGTGGAGCTGTACAGGGGGGAAGGTTTGGAGTGTGGGGTCCCTCTGATTCTGCTGTAATGAGTCTGCCCGGGAACAGATGAGTCATTAGGGCTGGTGTTGGGACAGTTGCTCTCTCAGCTCCATCTTGTAGCATGGATTCAGGATCATCTCAAAAACTTCATCGAAAGTCTAAATACTGTATGTGCATGGTATTTAGGACAAAATGAGTGCAACACAATATATGTAATATAATAATTAAACTGGAATTGCACTGTGAAGAATCCTATAAAAATACATGCTTACTTTGAAAATAACAAGAAATGACGCTTTTGGTTGTTATGTTTTGAAGTTTTAATAAGTGATCATAGTGAAAGATAAGATTCATAAAATGTAATACAATGATTACATTTTACCAGTAGTATGCCTTTCATGTTGTTAACAGATGTAAGACCTAATGAGGAAGATTTTCAAACTTTAAATTTCCAATTTCCAAAAGTGTTGGGTGAACGAGTAAAAGGCCAACGTTTTTTGAACAGTTTTAAAATCAGTGGTTAAAAGTGATTAGAACTAGCTTGGCTAAAACAAATCTAAAGTTGAGTCTATCTTTTATCTAAAGTGTTTTTTATAAAAGCAAAAACCAATGACAATGTCTTTCAAGATAAAGTCAAAAGGACAATAGCACATTAGTTTGCACTGAAAACTGTCTAAAAAACACTTTGTTAGCTTCGGGACAATACAGATCTCTAAGGTGTCACATCCACTTTAAGAGAAAACCATAAAAGAATGTCATAAAAGCATGCCCTGCATATCAAAAAGCTAGATTTTGTCAGCAGCAGAAATCGGACCACAGAGAGATTTGTCGGGCTGTAATCCTGTTGCCTCCACAGAGATGAATGTTTCTTCCACATGAGAGCTGACAGGAAGGGAGATGACTCCCGCTGCATGCTTCGGCCAAACCAAACTGCAGCCCGGCTCCCCGGCCGCCCCACAGTGGCCCATAAATCTGACAAGACTGTGTTTGGCTTTCACCTCCAGGTGTAGTTCATATAAGCCATAAATATACATGGGAGCATATGCACATGGACAGAGGGAGGCCTGGATCCTTGGAGTTTGTGTAAATCAGGTATTTGCTCACTTTGAGATGAGATAATGTGGCCATTGTTCACACGTGTGCATCTAATTGCACTAATTGGACATGGATCTGTAGGCTACTAAAATATGAATATGTAGTTGAATTCAGAGTAATCTGGTAAAATGATAAAACGTGGTTCATGTCAGATTTAAAAATAGGGAATTCTGCATGACTCCACTAGATGGCAGCACAGGATCAGCACCATTTACTTCATTTAGTAATATAAACACAAGCTTTACTTATTTAAGGCATATAAGGAAACAATGAAGAGCTGAGAAGTGTTTTACACTGCTGTACACATAGCCCAACAATCTTTGTTCCTGTTGAAATACAATATCAAAAGCATCTGGACACCCCTGTCTACGTTGCGGGAGCTTTAAATGCTAAAGCACAAAATTATATCTTGGACAATAACGTGCCTCTAACTTTGACCTAGAAATAGTTTTCCCAGTTTGTTTTAGAAGAACTTGACTGGGCTGCACAGAGACCCCCCCGCTTGCATAATGACTTTCTACAATGGAATGGCAATCAGGATTGAAGAAGTGCTGCATCATCACGCCATCTTCTAGTTGAAGTGTGACACACACGTCTTTCAGAAAAGTCCCTTCATCAAAATATGACAACTCAACTCACAGATTCTCTCATGTTCACACAATCACATCTTTTAAAAAGGGATGCAGCTCTGGGAAAGCCTGCACCGGCGCTGTGTGTGACGTACAGAACAAAGGTGATAATTAACAATTAACGCCTGCCATTATTGAAACCACAGGGATCCTTGTCTTTCCAGATGTTGATCTGTTACTAAGCATTTATAGAAACATAATCTAAGGTCATACATCACATGACCAAAAGGGTGCGTGGAGGGGGGGGTATTAGAATAGCATAGAAAATCTGCTTAGAAATATAGGAAATATTGGATAGGATAGAATAACACAATGCAGTTTTGCTAAATTAAACCACATTCAACAAACAAACAAACATTCATTATTAATTTGACTTGTTTTTATTTTCAACAAATTGTGTATCCAATACACAATAATATTACACATTTCTATGGGCTCTTAAGGCAGAAATGTGGATAGTCATCATGGAAACATTAATTGATCATGTGACAAGGGCTGGGAAGATTTTTGATTATTAATTAATAAAGTGCAATACACTTACAATAAACTTGCCTCAAACTTCAACATAGAAAACCTTGCTGTACACAGTTTTCAGATAATAGGTAACAGAAAAGAAATAAAGTGCAATACACAATTTATTTCATACAGCAACATGTGCTCTACAGTGAGTTCAATATGTTTCTACTTCTAAACTGGCCTCAAAATTTTAATAAAGTACACAGTTGCCATACAATGTGTGTTTAAAGTATATACTAAACTTGATTATTAAATGGAAAGGCAGCGATTGGCAGAATAGGCAGCAAAGTGACAGTATTCTGATCCAGTGAAAATCATGAAATCAAATTTGTCAGATTGACAGCCACTAGCCCAATGGATTGGGGGGCACTAGGGGGGCACATCCTATTTCAGGGGGGACGGGTGCCATCCCAGGCCCCCCTCTAGACCTGCCCCTGTATGTGATTGTGACACATCTCATTCAAAACCATGGTCATTAATCTACTGCTATAACAGCCTCCACTCTTCCATTAAGGCTTTCTACAATATTTTGGAGCCTGGCTGCAGGGACTTGCTCGCCGTCACCGTTCCAGCTCAGCCCAAGGGTGCTGGATGGGGTTGAGGTCGGGGCTTTGTGCAGGCCAGTCAAGTTCTTCAATAGCAAACTGGAATAGCACAGTGACACTGTCAGGTTAGAACAGGTGATAGCCTATATTTTAGACAACACTGTACTTTGCACCATACAAAGTACAGTGTTGTCTAAAATATCCCTTTGTGCTCTAGCATTAAGATTTTGAACTAAGGTAGTAATGTAGCAATATTATTAGAGTTATGAAGCTAGATCTCAATCCCTATGTGCGTACTCAGATTTGTGAATGTGTACAGGAATCTCTAAATGTGTAAAATAATCTGTAAGTATGGACTTAAAAAACTAACCTCGCCCTGTAACTTTAAAGTGACATACTGTATGTCAGTTAAGTTTGAAGATGGAGACGACAGGGCTGCTGTCCGTTTTCTTCTTTTTTCTGAGTGATATTTTCTTCAAACATGGCACAAGTGGCTCTAAAACCACTTTAAGACAATGGGTTCGGGGGGCACCAGGTGGAACTGAGCGCTGCACTCTCACCTTTTTCATCAGTGAAGATGGAAGATGGCAGAGCGCTGTTGTTACGATGGGGCACTTAGTCAGTAGAGCCAAAGCATAAAAGGAAAGATGAATGCTCTTCGTATCCAACACAGAGACAAGCAAGAGTGGCAGTGATAGCTTGTTGGTGGTATACAAGGCAGTGGTGTTTTTTATCAAACATGCAGTGTCACCCTGCTTTTAAGATACAGACCTGATCCAAAATCATAAACGGTTTCAGGAGATTACATTATTCTTCCATGTTGAACAATTCTCTTTTCTGTTGGTCCTCTTCACAGGTCATTCATTCAGTATGTTGCTCAGGAACACTTCACAGCATCTCCATTCAAGGTAATAAATCAGTTTAGACAATTAGGGCAACATTTCACTTCAACTCATTTTGCACGTGTAAATTAGTTTTTTGTAAGCGAGATAATCAGTCTCAAGTAACACTGTCAGTGATGACAGTGATGTAACATGTACAGCTGTGTAACAAATAAAAGGAGAACATGAATAAATGAGTGTAGGAAAATGGCAAACACAGATTGCTTCCATACAGGAATGACGACAGAAAATTCAGCAAATTTCATGCTATGGCCTCTCTCAACCAAACTGAAAGCTTATGGAGGATTTTTGACTGATGTGTCCGACAGCGCTCCAAACCACTGTTACCAAAACACCAAAATTAGGGAATATCTTCTAGTAGGATTACTGAGACGTCTATGTTAAAGAGCCTTAAAGGTCCCATGACATGGTGCTCTTTGGATGCTTTTATATAGACCTTAGTGGTCCCCTAATACTGTATCTGAAGTCTCTTTCCCGAAATTCAGCCTTGGTGCAGAATTACAGCCACTAGAGCCAGTCCCACAATGAGCTTTCCTCAGGACGTGCCATGTCTGTGTCTGTAGCTATTGAGGAGGAGAGGGGGGGGGGCAAGGTGGAGGGTGGGGGTGTGGCCTTGACCAACTGCCATGCTTCGCTAGTTTGCAAGCTATGATGTCTCTCTCTCTCTCATGGGTTGGCCAAATTCTCTGGGCGGGCAAAGCAGAGAAAGGAGAGGTAACCTCGCTCTTTATGACCTCATAAAGAGGAGATTCCAGAACGGCTCATCTGAGCTTACTTTTTCTCAAAGGCAGAGCAGGGTACCCAGGGCTCGCTTTACACCTATCACCATTTCAAGCCACTGGGGGGACCATAGGCAGGCTGGGGGAACTCATATTAATGTTAAAAAAAAAACTCATTAAGTGACATTTTCATGCCATGGGACCTTTAAAGCTGTTCTGGAGGCCTTCAGCTTATGTTTTTTCCTTGAATTTTATTTGCAAACATTTTATTATGAGGAGATGCTCAGGAGATTTGAACCCCTGACAGTTTGAGTGGTACGCTCTTTCAAATGAGCTTTGCAGACCTGAAAAAATACAAGATTTTTTATATAAGTGCAAAGACAAGGCGCTCCAGTAGGGTATTGATTTGAGGAAAATTGTGCTTGCTGAAGACAGAAATTAAATCAAAAACGTAATGCAGAAAGAGAGGGAAGCTTGCTGGAGTCACATTTTTATTAGCTTGTTCTGCAGTATTTTTATTTTTATTTACCTAAGAACCAAATCTGAGCCAGAGTTATGATTTATGACAAAGACGGCCTCAAAACTTTCTGTCATGAGTCACAGGTTAAATCAGGTGAGACTAATTCTACTCACTCTATTATCCCAAAAAGTTTGCCACATGAAATGTGTGATTCGGAAATATTAAGTAAGAAAGGGCTGTTGGGTAGAGGTACTGAGATGAGAATTAGGTCTACAGAAGGTGTGACACTTCATCATTCTGACAAGAGAAAACCAGTTCTTCCATACACCCCGCGTCCTGTTGCCTTGTTAGACGTGTGAAAGTCTCGCCTGGCATGAAGCCACCGCTCACAGTCTGACATTTAACACCCATACTGGAGCTTTGTACTCAGGCACCAGTGGATATGGTTCACATGTGCACTTTTAGTCCTGACTATGTTGTCCTGATGGACTTCAATGGTTTAATATAGAAATTTGTCATGAATTAATCATTGATGAGACAAATTAACAGGCTCTGTCGCTCTCTCACTCTGCATGTTTCTCACCAGGTTGGATTTGGTGGCGATGGCAGACAGTGGAAGTTGTGTAAAGAAGATGGAAACAATCTTGGCTTCAGGAAAGCCAAAGAGAAATTAACAATGTAAAAAACAAAGTTGAAAAGGGTGATGCACTTTTAAGTTAAAGGGAAACTTTAAAAAAAAAGTGAAAATAAATATGCATCAGGAAGCAGATAAAAGAAATGTGTTAAGAAGTCTTGAAAATAACACTTTGTGAGATTGAAGCTACGGATCGTCTCCAGCACAGTGTGATTTTTTAATGACTGCACTTGTCAAAAGGCCAATTCATATCAACTTTTGGGTCCATTATTGTTTGTCCAACACATCCTCATTTGATAAACATCAGAATAGGTTGATTATCAATGACTCTAAAACGACATATATGACCGTTGTATTTACTGCATTTAAACGTTTGATGGTCGAACTTTTATTCATGTGACCGCTCTATTTAACATAAGGGCCGTACTTTTAAACACATAGTTAATGCTGGGAAATAAAACTAGTTAAGCGTAACTTATTTAGTTAGTAAAAATGTTGGGGTTGGCTTCAAATGAATCAAGTCACTACTAAAATGAGGACGTTACGTGATGTCACGTACGTCTTGTGTCTCGGTTAATTTCCAAAAATTTGTCCGACCCATCGACCACCCCAAAATGCCTCTTCATGCAGAATTTGGCGTTCTTATACTTTGTCACCTCGCTTACTCGTTTGCGCTCGCAATAATTACCGCCGTCTAACATGAAACACAATTGTGGGTCGTTATGAGTTGTTTGCACAATCGACCTATACAGTCGTTTTCTGGGAAAGGACGGTCTGATTTAGTCAGTTAGGCTTGAGGACTTGTTGTGTGTTTTCTTGCGCAAAACACCAGATTACTGTCCAGGTAGCCAGCTGTGTTAAGCTCTAACATTTAACAAAATCTGGCTGTCAAGTTTGACAGTGGGGCCGACCTTTGGGCCTAATGTTGCCGCCTAATATGCCAATTCTGGTGCGTCATTCATTGTGCATCTGCCATGATTTCAACAACCAGCCATTCTACAGGCTGCTGTTGGTCACAGCCACCTGATTTCTCTGTTGAGAAAGGGGACACACTGATTTCTTCTTCAGTACATTGATAAATTCACAAAAGTTACATTTCCTAGATTTCCATTATGCAAGCAGCCAACAGTGAAGAGTACAAGTGTCAAATGATTATATAATGTAAAATATCTAGGAAAATGATAGAGCTGTGTACAGGGGATTATTTCTGGTGTGACATATCTGACTGAATCACTTTGGCATCTTATATCACGTCTGTTTTGTTAAGGAATTTAGTTTCCACGCTTGTAGCTGTGATGTACAGCGAAATAGGTTATAATGAATCATTGATGTACATTTCTTGGATGAACTGCTCCTCCATAATGCATCTTCAGCCCAGATGAACAAAAGGGGGGGAGGAGAACATTAAGTGAGCTCCAAAGAGAAGAGGAATAAAAATAACTTCAAAATATTAGGTAATGAAAACAAATACTCAATGAATACTTAAATGAAAAGTTAGGAGGTAAAACATATAGGACATGTTGTCCCCAAAGTATTTAGCAGACTAGGGTTAATCTACGGCATTGCTAAAAAACGCGATTAAATGATTGACAAGCAACCTCTTTGATTGAGTGATTGTGTTAATGACTGTCCTCTATGGACTGTAAATACATTAGCTGTAAGCTAGCTAGCAACATATGCACCAACTGTGCGTGTGCCGAACATGTCTGTGGGTGTGACAGCTGAGCCTCTGACTCATTGCAAAGTGTACCACAAACTTTTTTCTCTTCTTGGAAATAAAGCATGGGGTTAAGTGTGAATTTTCTTCTTGAGTTGAAACTATATTTCAACTTGTGTGGATGGGTCATCGCCTCAATTTTTGCTCCTATGTCTTTGAAGAAGTAGCGTGACGTAGAGCCACAAAATGTCTAAGAAAGAAAGGTCAGAGTACAGAACTAAATGCTTGACATTGTCCGGCGCTCATGGGCATCTCTTCATCTCAAGAAGCTAACCATACCGAAGCTTGTTCCTGTTGTGTGACACACAACATTAGCTTAAACTTCAAAAATTCACAGAGGACGCACTGAATAACGATTTGATCATAGCAGACTGAATGAAATGAATGAAATTGAAAAGCAGCCTCAGGAGGCTTATAGCACAACATGTGTCATTTTTCTTAAAGCTAATAAAGGCTGAACTCCACCAGTGAGATCCCTAGGGATTTATGATCTGCCTGTCCCAAGTCAGGGTAAAGGAGGAGGGTTGGGCGTGGGGTTAGCACCCCCACCCCGTAAAAAAGAACGATGCTACAAAAACGTCAACAACAGAAAAAAGAGAAAACTTTATCCTGGGAGAGGAAGGGTCTTCATCGCGAAGACGCATGACGCTGGGTGGTGAAAGCCGAAAGGAAGCCACAAAGCCGACCACCCGTCTGTTAACCAGGAGAACCAACGTCGGCACATGGAATGTTAGGACCATGTACGAACCAGGAAAGACGGCGCAGGTAGCAGCCGAGATGAGGAGCAACAACTTGATCGTGTTAGGCATCAGCGAGACACGGTGGACTCAAGCTGGACAAACACGACTGACAACAGGAGAGCTGTTGCTGTACTCCGGGCACGAAGAGAGCGACGCACCCCACACGCAGGGAGTAGGCTTCATGCTGTCCAAGCAGGCACAGAGGGCACTGATTGGATGGGAGGCGCACGGCCCCAGGATCATCACGGCATCTTTCCGTACTAAGAAGAAAAAGATCAAGATGAACGTCGTCCAGTGCTATGCTCCAACAAACGACAGTGAAGAGGAGAACAAAGACCAGTTTTACAGCAGACTACAGAAGATCCTCGAGACCCATCCGGACAAGGACGTCACCATCCTTATGGGAGATGTCAACGCCAAGATTGGGTCTGACAACACTGGTTACGAACCAGTCATGGGCACCCATGCCCTGGGAGAGATGAATAAGAATGGAGAGAGATTCGCAGACTTGTGTGCACTCAACAGCCTGGTCATTGGAGGCAGCATCTTTCCTCACAAGCGGATCCACAAGAATACATGGGTATCGCCAGACAGCGCGACAGAGAACCAGATCGACCACGTCTGCATTAGCAAGAAGTTCAGAAGATCCCTGCAGGACGTTAGAGTGAGAAGAGGAGCAGACGTGGCGTCCGACCATCACCTGGTGGTGGCCAAACTGAAGCTGAAGCTGAAGAGAAACCAGATGGAAGCGTCAGACAGACGAGTCAAGTACAATGTCAGCCTTCTGAAAGACCCCAAAACAAGACAAGCGTTTGGCCTGGCGCTGAAGAACAAGTTTGAAGTGCTTCAAGAGCTTTTTCAAGAAGAAGAAGACAGTGTACTCAATAGTTGGCAGAAAGTGAAAGAAACACTAAGAGCATCATGCCTAGAAGTAGTGGGGCCAAAGAAACACCAGCATAAAGAGTGGATCACATCAGAGACCTTGACCAAGATGGAAGACAGGAAGAGGAAGAAGGCAGTAGTCAACAACAGCAGAACTAGAGCAGTGAAGGCCAAGGCTCAAGAAGACTATGCAGAAGCACACAGAGTAGTGAAGAGAAACATCAAGAAGGACAAGAAAGAATACATAGATGGACTGGCAACGGAGGCGGAGCAGGCAGCGTACAGCGGCAACATGAAACAGCTGTACGACATCACCAAACGACTCTCCGGGAAGTTCAGCAAGCCAGAAAGACCTGTCAAGGACAAGCAGGGGAACACCATCAAAAGTTTAGACCAGCAGATGAACAGATGGGCAGAGCATTTTGAGGACCTCCTGAACAGGCCAGCATCCGCGAACCCCCCAGACATCGAACCAGCTAACGTGGACCTCCAGATCAGTTGCGAGAAACCGACCAGAGCCGAGATCTGGAAGGCCATCACTCTGATGAAGAACGGGAAGGCGGCTGGACCCGACGACATCCCAGCAGAGGCGCTAAAGGCAGACCTGGATGCATCAGTGGAGATGCTGTACCCACTCTTTGAGAGGATTTGGGAGGAAGAAGACATACCGGCAGACTGGAAGGAAGGTTACCTGATCAAGCTTCCCAAGAAAGGTGACCTCAGCAACTGCAACAACTACAGAGGCATCACACTTCTATCTGTGCCAGGGAAGGTCTTCAACCGAGTCCTCTTGGAAAGGATGAAGGAAACCGTCGACGCACAACTGCGAGACGAGCAGGCAGGCTTCCGGCAGAGCAGATCCTGCACCGACCAGATTGCGACGCTCCGCATCATAGTAGAGCAGTCCCTAGAGTGGAACTCCTCGTTGTACATCAACTTCATAGACTATGAGAAGGCGTTCGACAGCGTGGATCGAGAAACCCTCTGGAAACTCCTTCGGCACTACGGCATCCCAGCCAAGATGGTCAACCTGATCAGGAACTCCTACGATGGCATGTCCTGCAGAGTTATCCATGGAGGGCAGCTCACAGACAGCTTCCAGGTGAGAACTGGAGTCCGACAAGGATGCTTGTTGTCACCGTTTCTCTTCCTCCTCGCCATCGACTGGATTATGAAGACGTCCACTAGCGAGCGCAGAAACGGAATCCAGTGGACTTTGTGGAACCAACTAGACGACTTGGATTTTGCCGACGACCTTGCACTCCTTTCACATAGTAAACAGCAGATGCAAGAAAAGACAAACGTGGTGGAAGCCACGTCTTCACAAGTCGGCCTCAACATCCACAAGGACAAGACCAAGATCCTGAAGATAAACTCCACCAGTACAGAACCAGTCACCCTGAATGGAAGTCCCCTGGAAGAAGTGCAGTCCTTCACCTACCTGGGTAGCATCATAGACCAGCAGGGCGGTACAGAAGCAGACGTCAAGGCAAGGATCGGTAAAGCAAGAGCCGCCTTCATCCAGCTCAAGAGTATCTGGACCTCCAAAGAGCTGTCCTTGACCACCAAGATCCGACTGTTCAACTCCAACGTGAAGTCAGTCTTACTGTATGGAGCAGAGACCTGGAGGACGACAAAGACCACCACCAGGAAAGTCCAGACCTTCATCAACAGCTGCCTCAGAAGGATTCTCCAGATCCGCTGGCCTGACACCATCAGCAACGCCAACCTTTGGGAAAGGACCTGCCAACTTCCTGCTGAAGAAGAAATCAGGAAGAGGAGATGGGGCTGGATAGGGCACACCCTACGAAAACCACCAACCAGTATCACCAGGCAGGCGCTGAGGTGGAACCCACAAGGCAAGCGAAAGAGAGGCCGTCCAAGAAACACCTGGCGACGGGACCTCAAGGCAGACACCACCAAGATGGGCTACACCTGGAACCAGCTAGAGAAAATGGCCCAGGACAGAGGACTCTGGAGATCTGTAGTTGGCGGCCCATACCCTGATAGGAGTGACGGGCAATGATGAATAAAGGCTGCAGTCTGTCTGGTGAGAAGGAAGTTTGAGCTCTCATGGTGTTGTATTCTGTTTCAAACTAAAACAGATTGGTTTTTCCCAGTTGGAGCTGTGCCTGGCAGCCACAGTGCATTAGTGTGTCTGTGTGCCATGTGATGGTACATAGGTTGTTTGGACATAAATTGTTGCTACCTAATTTCTATACCCAAATACTCCAGATGATGGCATTTGTTTTCACTTTAAAAAAAAAACCTTAGTCTTTCTTGATCATTGTATAAAAAGCCTAATCACATCAAATTTGATTTATAGTATATATATATATATATATATATATATATATATATATATATATATATATATATATATAATGAAGGAAATCCAAGTGAATGCCTTTTATAGGTACTATATAGGGCCATTCAATTGAAATAAAAAGGTGTCCCAGTAAATCCCATGCTCTATAATCCAGCACATGAAGAAACTTGAACTGTGCCAGACATTTTAAGATTCAAAAGACAGTGGCTGTTGTTGAAATTGATTTAACTGCACTTTCACTGGGGATTCATTTAGGAGGTAATGGTGTGGTGAATTATCATTTTAAAGGCTGCTGTAACACAAAGACTATATTTCTTGAAACATGTTCACATGCCAGATCTGCTGGGCCTCAGCTGGAGCGCTGGTCTCCGGAGGATTCTCCTCTTCATGGACCCACAGCAGCAGAAAGCAGCCCATTAAGATTCAACATGAGATTCAGAGACGACAGGTCAGCTCATCCAATAATGTCAAGTCATTATTAATCATTAGCAATGCGGTAGTATTGAGCGTATAGGGAAAAAAACACATTAAGTCAATTTTAAATTAATTTATGTGTATGACTATGGCAAAGAAAGCCATCGTTTCCCAGGGTTACTTTCCCTGGACTTTATAGCTTTTGAAACAGGGAAAATACTTCTTCAAACACATCAGGTATTCTTAGGCCAGAGCTTCTATATGTTTGAGCATGTAGGTCGGAAATGATGGATGTTACAACTAAAACTGAATCTGCACTTTCCATATACAATTTAGTATTTTGAACAAAATGACACATTTCTTTCCCATGATGGTGACAGCGAGGCTTCCCTTTTGTTTACTTTTCTTGGATTAAAAGACTTTTGGGATTAAGGTGTTGATGTGAATCTTACACTGAGACAAGCAGAAGTGTGATGCAAAACATGCAAACAATATAGTATGTCTGCACTGCCAGGCTTCACGTTGACTCTTAATGATGCAACATTAGAACTCTGATATTGAATCCAATATGGGGGGATGCATGTATAGTATGTGCATGTGTCTCTGCCTAAGAAGTGACATATCATTTTCAGTATTAAATCCCAAGTGAAACTTTAATCAAAGTCATTTTGTTGTAGTGGAGCAAAGACGAGCCTGTGGGCAAGATGAGGCAATTATGGGATATTCACGGTATTTATCGGGTAAAATGGTTCTGTAGCCCCAAGGCAAACTAAATTGACTCAAACCAGTTCTGAGGTTTAAATTCTATTATAATACAATTAAAGATAAACACATATATTATGCTAAAGTGGTACTTTCTTATGTTACAGAGCGGATAACATTACAAAAGGAGCAGCCAAGGAACTGTCAGAAGAGAAGATGACTTGATGAAAAGGTAGATAGACAAGAGAACACCGAGCAGATCCAGTATGAGCCAAAACACGGACAAAAAACATGCAACTCACTCACACTATGTGACACTGGCAGAAAGACAGAAATGTGCAAAAAGCAATGCTTAAAATGATGTAACCTACAGTATATGGAAAAGTCAATGTAATGGTACAGTATTGACTTGTACCACTATTATATTATATCATATCATATAATGAGATAAAGTGTGTCAATTTCCACAAAAGCCTGTTAACATTATGCAGGATAACAAAATCTTGGAACTTTGAGCATTTTTAAATGGACTACCAAGGTGACAAAATGGCTTATGTCTGCAATTGACGTAATCCACAGCGCTGTGGAGCAAGTTCTGCCTACACCACAGATACATTTTGGGATAGGAGGAAGAAAAAAAAAAGTGCACATGCAGTGGGCTTATCTTGGAGTCCGGTATACAGGGCCCTATTTCAGGAAGGAGGTTTAACAAACTCTGAGTCTAACCCTGATGTCTGAGTTGATGCTCAGGCATGATACTCTGAGATGGAAACTCTGAGTTTTCGGTTACAGAACAGCTGATATGAGTTGGTTCAATTAACTCGGAGTAGGTTAGGCTTTGCTACAATGGCTTTACTAAAATGCTCCGCATCACCAAGGTTGTAAAGAAAACTGTAATGTGACACAAATAATGTGCTGGGATGTAGAGCATGTCCACAATGGGTGACGTTATTGATATGAGGACGGATAAGGTTATGTAGGCTACATGACTGATAGACTGGGAATAAAAACCATAGGCTACCGCTCAAATAGGAAGTTATCTGGAGGCCTCAATATCATCTCCTGACGTATGTTTAACTCCCTGCAAAGTAATACAGCGTCTTCATCAACGGGATCGTCGACAAAAGGAAATGCCATGTTTTGAGAAAAAACAATGTTTTAAAGTCTGCCTAACAGTTAATAAACCAACAATGTCGTGCCGATATAACAAACTGCGCTAAAATGTGCCTGATCCAGACTGAATGAATGAATGAGGAAATGAAGAGCGCTGTGTCAGAGGGAGGAGACTGAGAGAAACTCGAGGTTTCTTGAAGAAAACCTGCTCCTGACCAGGTAGGTTCATAGGCTCAGTTACCATAGTAACTGACTGAGGTTAAGTTACCGCTCTTTCTGAAACAGACAACCCAGAGTTGCCCTCATCTCAGGGTTAACAAACTCAGAGTTTTCACTAAACCTGCTTTCTGAAATAGGGCCCAGTTCTTATAATATAATAGATCCATGATCATGCCAGACCAAGCAAGGTCGTATCAGCAAAACCCCTGAGTGTATTGAATTCAGAAAGGGTGTTTTATTTCTTATGAATTCAACTTGTCTTTTGTCAAGGGAAGAATGTGCTATTTAGGTTGAAATGTTATTCCTTAAAATTAAAGCACATTAATTAGTAGTACAACAAGTACAATGTTAGCCCATTCTCACACATTATGAATGCACTAATGTGGTAGCATCGGCGTCCCCAATAGGAAATGAACCCCTAAACCTGATGTGTTAATGCCACTCTGTACCAAAAGTCGTCCAAGAGAAAAAGACATCAGCAGCCATTGAACTTGAAGCCACAGGATAGATACGGGCAGCAGTCAATAGGCTATTATGTGAATCTGAGATAAGGTTAATGCCCTGGAGAGCTCAGGAGGCAGGCCCTCACAGTGTTCCTCACAAAAGGTCAAACATATTCACCATCTCCTCTCTGAAATTGTATTCACAGACGGGTCACCCCCACGGTTTTGAGAGGAGTTGGCACAGTGGCCACGGTTTGGCTTACGTAAGCTTTTGAAATAGATTTAGCTGTAAGAACTGTAAGACGGCCTGGGGGGTGGGGGTGGGGGGGGGGGGGGGGTGTGTGGGTATAAACACTTGAACATTCTCCCACCACATTCAATGTTTCTTTTCAGTTTGTAAGGAATGGGCTTAGTCGCCACAGGAAGGATGAATGAGCTCTTCAGAAACCCACTAAACGCTCTCACGCTACAGAGAAGAAGAAAAAAAACACACACATATAGACATACTGAGTAGGTCTGCAAGGACAAGCTATCTTTATTTGCCATCTAAAAATCCCAAAAAATTCTCTTTATGCAGTCAACCAAAAGGTTCCATTACAGAGGAGGTCCTTCTGAAGCATATACAGGTGTCTGGAAGTGCCTATTTAAATCTGTGTCACTTAAAGCACAGTTAAGATAACCAAACTGAGGTAATATTTAGCCAGGAAAATGGTCCGAGGTAAACACATTTGAGGCTTTTGAGGTCTGTGGAATTTGAGGTATGCAGGAACCGGTACTAGACGTGTTGGCAGAAACCTCAAGTGAGAGGTGAGAGATTAGATGTCCTTCTTTGGAGTTCACTGTTCCCATTTGTCAACACTGGAGAGAACAGTAATTGACAGAATGGCACAGAATGTGATACTGAAACAGTGCTACTGAGAGTAGCAGAGATACAGCACAGGGTTATGATTGTGTGGAGATATTCATACCTACTGCTCTGATAATGTTTATCTCAAAGTCAAATGCTGAAATACCCAATATCTAAATAGGATTTAAATGAAAGTGATGAACAGAAAGAAAGCAAATGTCATTCATTTGTTGTTAAGAAGAAAAGAGATGCTTGAATGGGAAAATATAATATACTTCTTAAAATTATGGGGCGATTTAATCCAATGCTAATACCTAGAAAGAAGAATTATAAGATGAAGATTTATAACTGAAGAGACAGTTGGGATGTTGCATGCCAAACAAGGGAAAACAAAACCATGATGTGGTTCAACATGTCAGGAAGCGCTAAATCCTAATAAATCTGAACTTTTATGTAAATGCATCTAAAGGCTCTAAATAAGGAGCTTAACCTGTCTTTGGAATGTTCAAATTTGCGTCAGCGCGTGGCAGGTTGGTTCAGTGGGTAGAGCAGGCGCACATATACTGAGAGGTGTATGCCTTGACGCAGAGGTCCAGGGTTCGAATCCGACCTGTGACAATTTCCTGCATGTCTTCCCCCTCTCTCTCCCCTTTCTCACCTAGCTGTCCTATCAAATTAGAGGCTGAAAAGACCAACAATCTAATCTTAAAAAAAGATTGTTGTGCAGGTCAAAGACACAGAGCTGAAAAATCCCATTATAGGAAATCTCCCAGGCTACTTGAGGAAACAGTGTTTGATACGCTCAAGGCATCAAGCAATTACTGTGGCTGTGTTGCCCTTTTTGATCTGAGTGGCTTTGCAACGATCCTTGAAAAGCTTAATCTGTGCGTGAGGCCGACCCCTCAGGTAATGAGTTGCTGCTTGTGGTCTTGCATGTGTAGAACGAGGACCAGTATTATTTAACTGAACCAAGCTACGTAACAGCTTGATGATTCTGACATAACACTTCTTTTAATCAGTAAGAACTGCTTAGAGCACTGGGTCACATTTTAGTCATTATGTGATCTTGACCACATGGATTTGCTTTTCTAAATAAGATGCCTGCATGTTACCTGCAGTCTAAAGTTGGTTTACTAAAGATATGGAGTATCAGTAAAATATGGTGGAACATTAGACTGGGTAACCTTTACATTCTTTTATCTGCTTCCGTTACAATTTTACGGGGACCAATCACAAACTGGCTTATCCACCTGCCGTGCTATTGGCGGGTTTAACACGATGACGATAGAGAAGCGACCAAGCAGCTTTTTGTTTACATTCAACAAGCCGGCCACCGAAGCGCAGCACTCCATGGCAGAAACACGTTGATGCCGCTGTCGCTGCTACGTCACCCGGATCGATGGTCTGATTGGTTGAAGGACTATCCAGTTGAGTCATTTGAACTATCCCTGTTGATCACGCCTCTTGTGCAGAGAAAATACAGAGCAGACTCCCCAGACTAATGTTCAATCTTAAAAAATTGAGCTTGGTCTGGTGATAGCCAGACTAGTGGAACATACTGTATGATCAATTAAAATATATTTGAATATATCGATTAACTTTTGCAATAAATGCAAATATACTCCCAATATTACAGTGATTCTCAAACTTTTTTTTGTTAATGTACCCCTCATGTATATTTTTTCATCCAAGTACCCCCTGACTAGCACAAAACATTTTGGGTAGAAAGCAAAGCGAGGCATAATACACACTGCGTCATCAGTGTCTGATTTAATACACAATAATATTGTTACTGAAAAATACTTAAAAGCTACATATTAAATATTTAGAGTCAATAAATGAAGTCATTACTATGGTGTATAATTATTTTAGGAATTACGCATTACTGATATTTTTTTAAATTAACATTTAAAAAAAATCTCACATACCCCCTGCAGTACTCCAAAGTACAGAATGGGACGTTCAGCCAGGAGGGTTTGTGTCCTGTTTGAAAATTAAACAGCAACATACTACCAGAGTTAAGGAACGTCTGATTTTAAACCACGTTTTTCAAAACTTAATAGCTTTGGTGCTTAAACATAACCAAACTGCAACCATTTCACAGCTTTACCGCCGTATTTTAAACCACAACCGTTACGTTTAAAACTGTAACCATTGAGTTTTAAACCTTGACCATTACGTTTAAAACAGTAACCATTACGTTTCTGGTTTAGATATGAGGACAGAATACGCTCCTGTGGGTCACATTAGAGGGTAGGAATAACGACCCATATCCTTGTATGATTTGGAGGATTTGCTGTAATTAGCTGGTTAACTTAGTGGAGCATTTAGCTTCTGTTACTTTTTGTCTGCTGGAAGAGTAAACGAGCAACTTTCGCAAACATATTCCCCTTGTCAGTTGTGTAAGGTGAAAATATGTCAGTGTTGTGTTTACAGATTGTTTCACTGCTCCCAAGTGGCAAACAAAAGGTTTATTGTTAAGGCATGGATCAACAGCTATTCCAAACTGTATTCATAACACAGCTACAGGTGATAACAGTGGTATGGTCCTCTAAAGGCTGCACCAACACAACATCCTACCAACACATGCGCTACAAAATGTATTTGTTGTTTTTATTATGTTTGGCATATATTGCCAACATATGAGTTATCATTACAAAAATTTGGTAAAAATAAAATGTCTTTTCAATGTGACTACAGTGGGACCATCTTCAGATTTAAAGTTCAGTGTTTTATCACATGCTGCCTGCTCATCAACACAACTGAATGGTTTTCACTGCACAGTTCTGACAAGCATGAAAATTAGAATATTTTTTGTTCGAGCTTGCCCATCTGTCCCATGCTGATTTTTCTGTGGAAATTTGCATTTCTATTGATAAGATGGTGCTCAGTTTTCCACTATTTCGGAGTCAAACCACCCAATTATTCTATTTATTTTCGTTCCATAATAGTCTCATCTTGGGCTCCTTAAGACAGCTGGTGGGGACTTGTTTTACTCATAGCTCTCTGACGCTTTGCAATTTCTTTTCTGAAGTTTAATGAATACTGGCTGGTCTGGAGGAACCTAATCTTCACCAGTCACCAAGAGATGATTAATGCAATACATTTTCACCATATTTCCTATCGCCTCATCCACAGCCACATTTACATCTTAACATCATTTGAGCCCAGAGAGGCTGACAACGGCAGCCTTCTCACTGAAGTTGAATATCTGAATCTGTTAACATCTCAAACAACATTTCAATGCAACACCCAAAGCCAAACAAGAAAAAAACCAACAAAGTATTGCTTGTGTTCCTTTGTGCTATAGTGCTTATTATAGTACAAAACTATGAAGACACACCAATAAACCACGCTGATGCACTAGTTGACATATTCCTTTATTACCATGTACAAGTATTGAAGAGTTTTTTGCGTCAATAGCCCATACAAGCTACATACTGTAACTACTAAAATAGAGCACCAAATGTTTATTAATCAGTAAAAAAAACTTCCAGTTCTTTTATTTTAAATAGCTTTGTGTATATATAATAATACTTTAAAAAAATATGTAGTGGTAACCTCCACACTAGAGCAGACAGGCTAAAAAAAGTAAAGTAAAATATAAATGTGTCCATTGTTGCACAGCTGCTTCAGCTGTGCTTTCACTCTATGACAGATTTATGGAGCTGCTTTATAAACCTCTTGGAAATCATTCAGGAGCAGCTTTTGAAACCTGATGGCAGAGAGAGAGAGAGAGAGAGAGAGAGAGAGAGAGAGAGAGAGAGAGAGAGAGAGAGGGAAATACAGAGAGGTTTATATGGTTTATATCTCATCTCAGGATCCTCTGGCCGACCTCAGAGTTTTCACAACATCTCAATTGCATCTTAAAGACTGAATGCTGGAGCCAGAGGAAGTCTATACCCAACTGTAGTGGAATTTTACTTTACAGAGACTTAAAAACCTACAGAACATCTACTCTTTCACACAATATAATGCAATAATATAAAAACAAGTTATACTTTTGAAAAGACAGCTAGGTAGAGATCGAAAAGGAAACACTTTTTAAACCTATATTACCAAATTGAAATCCTCAGATAACAGGACATAGCAGTTTGTTTGCAAATTTAAGTCACATATCTTATGTATTTTGGCTACTGTTCCAAACAACCATTGGTTTTTAATAATTTCTGTACAATATTAAAATTAATTAATGAGCCTAAACCGGGTGGTAACCTGATGGGGAAGCTGATGCGGAAGTGCCTTGAACCTGTATGGTTCTAATGGCCAGCAGGAAGCGACTCCACTGGGTGCCAAAATAAATCAGATTGTATAGAAGGCTATGAGAAAATGACTTCTCACTTGATTTATTTGCTCAGTAGACATGTTCCTAATAAGTGTATTGTCTCAATTGCTAGTTTCAAGTCTTCTTCAATACAGCATGATGTTCATTTTGTAAATAACGGTCCCATTTACAGTAGAATAGATGATAAAGCAGGGTATGATTTAGGGCGTGGCTACCTTGTGATTGACAAGTGCTACCATCACGCTGTGCATAGTGTCCTTGGGTTGTCCATCAGATCCAGTTCTTCCCCAACCTTTCGCCCAAATATGGTCACTTCTGGCTCCAAAAAAAGATGGCGACGGCTAAAATGCAAATCAAAACATCACGGTGACTACGTCCAATTCTTTTATACAGTCTAGGCTGTACTTAGGCACAGCAGTCCTAAAAACTAAATGCTATTGTCAGAAGTCTTAGCATGCTCGATGACAATGTTAACATGCTAATGTTTAGCATGTAACGTTTACAGTGGTCTCCATTTAGTTTAGCGTGTTAGCATGCTAACACATTTTAATAAGCTTACTAACTAAACAAAGTACAGCTGAGGCTGGTGGAAATATTAATTTTGCAGGTAACATACACCCTACATATTTTCTTTAATATTTCTTTTCATTCGTCATTTTTTTCTGTTTTAGTTTTGGTTCTTTACAGTTGCAGTTCTGGCTTTTATCTTTTTATTTATATTTATTGGTGTGCACCAAATAGTGACGGATTGATACTAAAGTATCGATATTTACAATCCCAACGTCTCCTGCTCTAGTATCAATTCTCATATAAAAAGATCGATATTTAAACTCAGTAATTTGGAGTGAGTGTTTATGTTATCATAAGTAACTTGTTGTCACCAGAAAAGTCTAATTACATCCGTTTAGGGGAAGGAACTACTTCTCCTTCCGCCGGTCAGTTGTGTGTGCACTGCGCCTGCAGCAGCGCTTCTTTAATTTCCCGCTACGAAGACTGCAGACTGCAGAGTGACTATGGCTGACCGCAAAAGGAGTCAAGTCTGGCTGTATTTTAGCTGTAAAGACAGCAGTGACGCTGTGTGTGATGTGTGTGGAAAGACAGTGAAATACAGTGGTAACACTACAAACCTCGCTAAACATCTGAGGTTAAGTCATAAGAGTGAATATGATGATATAATGAAGCGGCGGTCTGAGGAGGAGGTCCAGGGCGAGAAGACGCACGGTGCTAGGGCGAGACAGACTTCAGTCAGGGAGTCATTTGGCAGCAGCGGCAGAAGTTATCCAGGTACAGGGAGATAGAGTTATCACTGACTGTGGGAAAGTTATTCACGTCTTAAGGCTTTAGTTTTTTAATGTTCAAGAGTTCCCCGGAATCCCAGCATTCTTACAACTAGCTAACAGAAAGCAGTTTGTTCAAATAGAAAATACGAGTGAAACATGAAGTAAGCTATCCTAATGAAATAAATGCAACAATGAGTAGCTTTCCCGAGATCAGTGCTAAGAGTGTATGTATTATTTTTATTTGTGTGTAATTTTCAACCTGTTTTACTGTACAAGTCTCTGAGATTTTCTTTATAATTAAATAATATGAGAGTAGTTTATTGTCTTGTCATTATGCAGCTCTAATTTGGAATTGGTAAGCCTACAGCCTACTTTTTTACTTTACTTTAAACTAGTTGTCACATCACACTACAAATAAAATACATAAAAAGTATTGGTATCGGCAATACCAGCCTTCGATCCAATACCAAGTAATTGGTATTGGATCGAATAGGAATTAAGTGGTATCGCACATCACTAGCACCAAATCACCAAGACAAATACATGGTGTGTGGAACTTAATACACCTAATTCTTCTGTTTCTGATGTAATGCTTTTCAACTAAAGTAACATATCAAGACATGTTCAATTCAATCAGTTTAGTTACTGTTGTTGATTTGACATGTTTGCACATAGACCTACACAAACTTTGGGTGAAAAGGTTACACTTGTTTGAGTGGGACTTTATTGTATGCCGACTGTCTCTAAACCAAACGGACAGGTTTAGACTCAACATATGACACATAGGCTCCTGTAGAAGAGATGAAATGGTGATGTTAACCAAATCAACACCCTTTCATTCTTGACACACACAGAAAATTACAACGTAATCACGTAAAGTGTTTCCTCCCCTGCCTTTACTACTCAGCAAACAATTAACTGAATTAACAGGAACGTTTTGCATAACACACATCTGTGTGCTTTAATGAACCTAATATTGGTCTAAACACATTGCCTGATTGCTGCTCTGATTTACTCACTGCCGTTATGAGCTTGGACAGACACCTGCAAGCTCAAGAGCTCTTTGTTGAAAACCCTTCATTCAATTTGAGTTGCCTTGTACATCAATCTATTCTAAATAATAATTAGAGACAAGTCCTTCACTGAGCTCTCGCACCAAGTCATTCTCAGCTTTTATTTCAAAAAAAAAAAAAACTGAAAAAGTTGCCTATATCTTGACTTTGATTATGATAAACTGACAATTTCCTTTTCATCAGTAAACCCCAGATACCTCCTGTGGCCAAAAACATTTTTATTATCACCTAAATATAGTAAAATCCACAAAATATGAACTACAAATTGACTTTGATTTGGCTGCTGATGACAATGTCATCACAAAAATGTTCCTTTTCTGTTATTCATAGCTCACTGTTTTCTCCAGCCAGCGGTTTAGAGGCATTTAGCTTGACTCACAGTAATTCATCAGCTAATCTCATACAATTTAGTGAAATGAGCAGATTTCCTGGATTTGCTTGATAAATAAAGGATTTTGAGGATAAAACACACTTTTAATAGAGTATTAAAGTAAAGAGGGAGTGTTGCTTGTAAGTCAACAATGTATAAAATTAGGTTGCACATTTGTGAGAGCCCTAGAGTCCTAGAACTGTAACACATAATTGGAAATGGCCTCACAGCCAAAGACTTGTCCATTTATTTTAAAATGGACATTTTGAAATAAATCAGCTGAAATGAAATAAACTCCTGCAATCAACTCAGAAGAAGCTGTCTGAATTAAAATTGTATAATATTGACCCTTAGTTGCAAACCTTAACTATTGGATTATTTCACAACTTTAGGGTTATGTTTTTGGTTTGTTTGTCAGCAGGATTATGGAAAAACTACTTTACCCGGTTTTTATGAAACATGCTGAAAAGGTGTAGCATGAGCCAAAGAGGATCTGGAAAGGACCTGAATCAGGCAGCAAGTCCTTCAATCCATACGATGATATACAGTAGGTCGTTTATTCCTACCCTCTATAATATTGGTGCGTTCTTTTTGCCTCAGAAGTCGGAGGTCGCAACTGGGAATGACGTGACACACGAGTTGAATGCGTTCTTTTTGCAAGTCGGATTTCCATTGTTTTCATTAGCTCTAGCCAGGTTAGCCATTGTTAGCAGCGCCAGTTTAAACAATGTATACGCTGTTTTTTTGTACAAACCGCGTGACAACACAGATAAAAGACAGCGCTGAGTGTACGACTGATTTAGTGTGACACAAATAACACAGAAGTGCTTATAACTATGTTACTACAGCTTTTACAACTGTCGATACAGGGGGCAGCCATGTTGGATTTTCAGCTCGGGTACCTCGATGGATGTACGAGTTCCGAACTCGTAAATACGAGGTCAGTGGGCGTGTTTACGACTTTGACCTCGTAAAATACGAGTTGCGAGGCAAAAAGAACGCACCATATGACCCATAGATTAGCGCCTAGCGTGGCAGGAAATACGACCCACATGAGCGTTTCCGTCCTCATGTCTAAACCAGAGAACGTAACGGTTTTAAACATGCCATTGACTTTGTGATATGGTCACAGTTGGGCTAGGTTTAGACACCAAAACTACTTAAAGTATAAGTATATTGGGTTAAAATCATTTGCGTGTTACTTAACTTCCACACTTGACGCAGAATGTTAAGTAGTTCCATTTGTTCTGTAAAGAAAAAAAACTGTCCGTTTACTTTTATTTTTAAACGGAACACCAATTCCTGGGTGAAAGTCCTGTGTTTGTTTGTCCTATCCACCACCCCAACCTTCCTCCCTATGTGGAATTTGGCACCTTTATTCCTCATTTCCACCGACTGCAGAATGTCTGCGGCTCTGCTGCGTGTCGGCTCTGTGCTCCGCCGTCCGTCAATACCCACCAGGTCTGGATTTGGCTGCGGCCATGACTGACAGCTGAAGTCACTCGGACACACGAGATCTCGCAAATTCACGTATGATCGTGCAATATAACAGGATGTAGTTTCTATAAACACAACCACAAAACCAACAACAGTTGACTTCAGGCCTGTCTCCGCCCATTATGATGTTTTCAAGGTGTAGTGCAGGGAAATATGATCCGCCGTGAGCACGGTGTATTTTATTTTGAAAATTAACCGGATGTTTTATTTTGTTTCTGTGCTTGACTTCCTGTCCCGCACTATCTGCCCTGTGCTGAATTGCTTCGGCATCTGGCAAGAATAGAAGCTCTGCGTATCTGCTGCGGAGGGCCGCGGATCACCAGAGCTGGGACGGAGTCGGAACGCAGCCGAAATACACACATTGACTTTAATGGAAACCTACTGACTCCGCCGCCTGATTGTGCCTTGGCCATTCACCGGACGCGCATTTCTATGTGCCGGTCGCAAAGCGACCCTTCTTCTCTCTCTCTCTCTCTCTCTCTCTCTCTCTGATAGAAAGAGACAGGATGAGTGGGAAAACTGTGGTAATTATAGCCTATATGTGGCGGTGTGTGTGTCACTCTGTCCATCCGTCGGTCTCTCTCTCCGTGTGCCTGATCCTGTGTCTCGCTGTGAGAAGTCAAGACAAATCACCATGAACCTAGGTATTTTTATATATATATATATATTAGGGCTGTCAAATGATTAAAATTTTTAATCAAATTAATCACAATTTTCAGTGGATTAATCATGATTAATCACTATTTGCAATTACACCTGAATCCTAACCATTTTTTTCTGAAATGCATACCAAAAGATACTAGTGCTGTCAAGCAATTAAAATATTTAATCGCATTAATGTCATAGTTAACTCGCGATTAATCGCACATTTTTATCTATTCTAAATGTCCCTTGATTTCTTTTTGTCCCATTATATTTTCTCATTTTAATTCTCTTATCAGCATGGAAAAGTAGATCGGCTTGCTTTGTGACTGTTTTTTTTATTGAAAACAACATTGTCATATACGTTATGTTCAATTTCACACTAACATTCACACTTGGAGCTAATAATCTGTCACATAATGTAACGCTGTTACCTCGATGTTCCATTGCAAGTAGTACTGCAGATAGTCCTGCAGATAGTACTACAGGTAGTACTGCCTCATTTGTTTCTCTCACTGACTGTAGAGTCACTACTCGCTCGCTCTGAAGATAATCGCCGTCATGAGCCTACAAGCTACGCGGCTAGCAAGCTAAAACCGGCCGAGGCTTGTGTCTGTTCTGTTTGCGGTCTGCGAAATTACAAGACCCGCCCTTCAATCACTACTATTGGCCAGGCGTCGAAGGTAACGTAACTCCATTAGTTCAGGTCCTATCCCCTGACCAATCCACTATCCTCACCACTCGCGGTGAAATGCCTAAACCAAACCAATCAGCTGCTTCGTAGGGCGGGACATGGTGTGGCCATAGACAGTTAAAGAAGTGGACTAACAGATCCCGTTGCTCTCTCTATGCGTTACTCGTGCGTTAAAAAAATTATCGGCATTAAAATGGGTTTGCGTTAACGCCGTTAATAACGCGTTAAACTGACAGCCCTAATAAATATATATATATATATATATATATATATATATATATATATATATATATATATATATATATATATATATATATATATATACATACACACACATGGCTGCACTGTGGTCTTCCTGTATGCAATTACCTGCTTGGCTTGACACATTTGGCTGTTATACTACTTCACCTTACTTCCTGCTTTGCTCCTGTAACAATTACAGGAAGCCACTAGAGGGTGCTGCCACTATAAAACGTAAATATGAGTCGTAATTGCAGCTTGAACAAACGACTTATGGGATTGTTTTTCTGGTGGAGGACATTCTCATAACATGGCTGAAACACAAATTATTTCTTAGGGCATGGCCTTAGCAGAGGACTGCGCTCTCCGAGTCCCTAGATAACTATAACTAGTTATCAATTAATTTAAAATATTTTGGTTTCCATAAATTGGGACGTGAGGACAACACAAACAATTGAAATGAAAGCGTCTTGTCACAAATGAAAAAAGAAACCACTTACGAGAAACAGAGCCAACATAGCTGGATTAGATCTCAAGTCAGGTGTAAATACTTCTATAAAATGTGAAGTGGAAGCAAAACTGATCAAAAACTGTAGCAACCAGGTGTACAGTATACTGCAGGATATCAAGAATAAAGGTCTCACTGAAATGACAAGTATAACCATAGCCAATGCAGCTATAAATGTTAAATGTGAAACATTATCAACGACCTACAGCACCGTAAAAGTGCTTTTTGTATGATTAATAATGATTTGATAAACCCGGATGAAGAACTCACAAAGTACCTTTAACTTCTAAATGCACCCAACTGAGCGTCTAAAATGCACAATAAAGCTATGCAGGTCAGGACTGAGGTGATTTAATGCTTGGACAACTCCAAGTTAACACTGAAACGTAATGTGCAGTCATGCGTTGTCATGGCACTGAAGACTAAAGAAACACCTACATTAATTGTTTGCTCAGCATGCACCAGGTTTATTGCTTACAGGTGGCCGAGTCTTTTGATTAGATGGAGGTTGGAGGTTGTTGTTAGTCAGTCAGTCACCTATCAGCAAAACTTGACTTGACATGCACAGAGTTTACTGTCCAAAAACGTCAGGGCCTTTGATATTTACCTGTCCTGGGTGCTTCTTAGTGCCCTGAAATCTGCTGAGCTCAAAACTAAAACAGATGAAAAATGATTGTAACTTGTCCAGAGGGAGGAAACTGAGTCAGTCGAGCTGTTTTTAATGGCCTGACCTTTAGCCTTTGTTCCACAAAAACAAAAGTAGGCAGTTTAGCGAACAGCTCTGGACAATGTAAAGAGCATGAAAACATATACTATTACAGCGCTATTTTTGCTAAGTCACAGTCGTGCTCAGCAACAAATTACAGGTTTTCAGTCTATGAAACCAACCCCCGCTGACCGCAAATGTGTGTGCAAGACATTGATCAGACACCATGTCCAAAATGATGCAAACACAGGCAGGTGAGTGAAGGTTTGAGCAGTTTTTTACACTTGTCTACAAGTGAGACTGAATGTCAATCAGTGATTTAGAGGCTCTCTGAAAACCTTTTGATGCAATAGAACACATAGTACCTGGCAAATGTTAACAAACCACATGTCAGTCAAACAAAAGGGTGAAACTTAGAGACCTGAAACCTGCTGTGAGGAAAATTGGAGTGAAGAAATTCTCTCCTGGCTGGCATCAGTGATTAACGACTCAAACAACTCCCCAAAGGTAAATCAGAATCCCTGAATATGTCTGGACCTGTACACCAGTTGTGTGATCTGCTTGGGCCAATTCCCAACTGATACACAACACATGTAAAGCAAACAATGTGCTTTATAGGCAATAATTCCTCAATTCACACATTCACGCAGCTCTAACATATTTTTCTGCTGCTCAGACTGGAGATGGAGTTGAATAAAGACAAAGCCCAAACTAATTTGTCACCATAACACCCAGTTAATCTCACCACTTAGTATCAATTTTCTCCTACAAGAACTGCATGCGCTTTCTCAGGTTGCTAATAAGGTGGAAGTAATAAGCTCCTGGATACCATTTTAGCGTGCCAGTCGTGCGTTATGAAGACACACTGCATCAAGCTTTCATGTCCCTGAATAGCACAAACAGAGAGTCACTGCAGTCTAAAACTCCGCGCGCAGAGGCAATTTTGAAATTTATATTGCACAGTCGACTAATTAGAAAGACGTGCTGTTCTCTGAGCGTGAACAGATATATAGGCGAAAGAGAAAGTTGTCAGTGCCTTTGAGTCAGAGATGCTCAGCTATAGTGGGATGATGATCATTGTAGTATTTTCAAATCTTAGTGAAAAATCTAGAAAGGCATTAAGGCTGTCCAGACTCAAAACTACTGTTTAACATGAATATTAAAGGCACAGACAACTGTTTTGGGGAGATTTAAAGGTACAGCAACAATATATTATTTTCCTGTCACGACCACACTGATCTTGACATATTCTGTTAATAATAATAATAATAATAATAATAATAATAATAATAATAATAATAATAATAATAATTATTATTAATAATAACCTTGGTCCATTTAGCAGCTGTTCTGAAGCATCATCAGCAAATGAAAAAATGTGTTTGTTTTGTAGATTTTTTTAATTGTAGGTTTTCTGAGAACTTTCTTGTCCATGTTGGCTTAAAGGTTAAGACTGAAAGGTGTGTGTGTGAGAGGGGGGGGGGGGCTTTATTTTTATAGGACAGCTGAAGACATGAAAGGGGAGAGAGAGGGGGAATGACATGCAGCAAAGGGCCGCAGGTCGGAGTCAAACCCACGGCCGCTGCGTCGAGGAGTAAACCTCTATATATGGGCGCCTGCTCTACCAGGTGAGCTACCCAGGTGCCCATAATGAAGCAAATGTATACTTAATTGTTTCACTTGACCACACAAAATACTCAAACGCATTCAAATCAGTAAATAGTAATGAGTTGGGACCCAACTTTACGCTGAACATTGCTGTTGTAAGTCAAGCCTTGCAAACTGTATCAAACACCATTATACAAGTAGGTGTTGAACTAATCCTCTGCTCGGTGTAGCCAAGGGAAATTGAGTACAAAGTGGTGCTCTCCATCTTTCTAGACTAAAGGCTCTCATGCAAATCTCAGGGTGTTTTGGCGTTGCAGACGGGGTGTAGGAAGCTGGGATCTTGGTGCAGAGTGTGTTAAATGAGGCCTTCTTGTTATGTGCGATAGAGTTTCTCACCTCTTACTGCTGTTCATTAGGATTAGAAGGTAAACCGGTCGGTGGTTACTTGTTTGGCCGTCGCCCCGTGGAGCCAATTCTCTCTCTCCCAAGACGTATGGCCACTCCAAAGCCTCAGGCTGAAATATAATCTTGGGCTCTGCACAGCAAATCACATGGGCTCTCTGAGAAACAATACACCCAGGTACCGTTTGGTAGGTGGAGGGGCGAATGCTCATAAGATAAGTGGATGGTATGAACTGTAATAGATACATGCAAGGTTTTGACAATTTCAGAATTGAAACAATATATCAACTCTGTCATATTGGCCTTGAAATGGGAGGAAGGATCATATAGTCATGGATCAAGTGGAATTAGTTTATTATTAAACAGGGTAATGGCTTTTCTGCAGATGGTACTGAAAGCAGCTCCTTCTGACAGCAAACCTTAAAAAATGTACGTAGTTTTAGCCCATAGAAGCAAATAAGCACAGTCCCTGCAAAAAAAATAAGAACCTAATTACCTTTTAATGATTTTGAGTTTTTAAGGAAAAAAAGTTCTAGCAAACATGGGAGTTAGCAAAAGGCTGGTTAACAGAGACATTGACCATCTGTCTAATATCAGCTCCAACAGAAGATTTTTCTTTAAACAAGTTAAACATGCTGTACTCAAAAAACTGTAAAAAAAAGTGGACTTGGATTGCTTCTACACGGCTCTCACAGATTGGTCCCCAACTCAACAAATACTGAAGCTTTGTCACGGCCCCCAGTGTCTGATACTGGAGCACAAGGCACTCACATGCACTCACATGCACTTGCAGCCCGATCGGCTATCAAAAGAAGGAACAAAAAAGCTCTAAATGTTGAGTGCAGAACCTCTAAATTTGAGCCTGTCCACCATATAACCAGCTAATGCTAGCTAGCATGTAGTGCAAGGCAGTGCAGTTACAAACAGCAGGTATAGCCTAATGGAAAATAGCCTGCACAGCTCCAAATCTTAGTGTATTGAGTGCACGCGGTGACAAAGAATCATAGAAAACTAAAATTCCAGTTATCTATGTGATTTATGTGATATATTTATGATGATATATTTACAGTTAATGTGCATGGGCAAAAATGAACGTGTTTCAGCTAGAAGCTGTCATTAGCGTGACGAAACATCAGGTAGAGATGCGTTTTTTTATGTTTTATTATTTTAAATTGGCATGTAGGATTCTGTATTTGAGGGATTATTAGGGTGCTTTGAAACGTATATTTCGGTAGACTTGGTGCAATTCGGGGATGAAGTCGCAACATTGTTGCATTTTTCATTTGGTTCGGTCGCACCAAACGTTGTAAACAAATATGGTCGAAACGGTCACTTACTTGTTGGACAGAATATCAGAGTAAAACTCGCAGACACCTACTGATCTCAGAAATAATGGAGCAACACCAAATTGATGTGGTTCAGCTTGTGTTCTCACCTGAAGTGAACCAAACTCTGGTGCACTTGGAAGTGAACCGATCCCCTCGTTTCCAAGCGGACCAGAGTTAAGTTTGAGTTCAAATGAGCTTATACACCACCCCAGACAAACCGGACTATCCCACGAAACGCTCCAGGGTTTGATTAAAACGGACCACACTGTTCCAGAGTGAAAGCAACCTTAGTTTAAATTAACATCTGGGAGGGGGACTGAGAAGTTGTTGATGTTCAAACTTTTTGGCCAAGTCCTGGATCTTCACAATCCTACCTACAGCACCTTTAACGATCTGAGGGAAAACAGTAATTGTGAAATATAAAGTCTACTGGTGCTACACTGGAGAGGTTAAAGAACACAACAGGACGTTACACAAATAGGCCATTTGTGACACTCCCACACCGCCGTACTACCCTGCGGCAAATTGCCAGATCGCTGTTTCCACGTCTGAACGCAGCCTAATGCAAATTCAAAACAATCACAATCTCTTGGGATGCATCCCTGGACATTTTCCTCCTTCTCTTCTTCCTCCTGTTGGAGCTTGTCATTTTTTCTGTGGAACATTTATCACTAACTCAAAAGGCTTAGGAGGTGAACAAGAGGTACAAACACTGGCAAAGGAAGGCTCTACTACCCTCTCAGATGAGCAGAGTGTGTTTTTAAGGTCCACTATCTTACACCCAGACATCACAGGGAAACACTATGTAGGGGGGTTAGCTACAGAAGGGAGAGATAAGTAAGAACAAAGCGAGCTGTCCCACGGTGTCAAAACAAGACCTCCGTTTTCACCCCTATAGACGGCGCAGCCTTGAACCAGATACCAGATACTCCTCAGCCTCTCTGAGATTAGGAACAGAGACTTCGTTAGACAAAACTATCACACGACCTACTCTGGCACCAGGCAGCGCCGTCAGGCTTGTTGGGGATGTGTTTCTGTGGAGTTTGTTAATATTTATCTGCATTCCAGAGATGTTGGAAGTTTGGGAAATCCTGAGTTTTTTCAAGAAAAAGAAAATGAAATGCTAAGTTTTTCCAAATGCAGCATTCTGACATTAAGTCATTGTGGCATACATCATAAACATGATAATAAACATTACGAATTCTACCACACACAGTTTTTTAACATAGACATTTGTAAGATAAGTTGGATCATCGGCTCTTTTGTGAAATTTTGTTTGTAGTTTTTTTTTTTTCAATCTCCTTTGTACTCACCTGTTCTGTATTTGTTTTTTATATATAGGACCAGTTTGGTGGAATGCAGTTTCAAAATTGGGCGTGGCAAACATTTGTACAAACCACATACTGGTCCGTCCACTGTGTCAATGCAATACGAAGTGTACTAGTTTTCTTCTCTCTTTAAAGTGCCCATATTATGAAAAAAAATCACCTTTTCTGGGATTTGGGGTGTTATTTTGTGTCTCTGGTGCTTCCACACGCATACAAACTTGAAAAACAAAACATCATGCTGTTTTGAGTGAGATACGGGTTTCTGAATGATTCCTGCCTTCAGTCTCTGGGTGAGCTGTTCAAAATCAGCAGGGCTTTTTACGTCAGTAGCTGAGACGAGGTGCTAGCGAGGTGCTAGCGCTAGCATTTTTGAGCTAGAATGTTAGTGGTTAGCCCCCTCGTTCTCAATGGCAAAACACTGCTACAACACACCATAATCACCTACAAAAGAACTACTTACATGTCCCTGTTCTGCAGGTATTCCACGCAAAGTTGGAAGTGTGCCCTGTTTAGAAGAAGTCTCCCGGCTAATCCTGTCTTGAAGTTAGAGAAAAAAGCTAGCTAGCTGATGTGATCTTACCTAGCTACTGCACATGTGCGAATCCCTACAAAGATGGTATAGAGGTGAGATGTCTCACTATGTAGCTAAAACAGAGACCTGAACAGAGCTGAAAAGAGGTGCTGCAGCAATGTGCAGTACAACAAAAATATGGTGTTTTTGAGAATTAAACCATGTAAACCTATTCTGGTAAAACCTCAAAATGCAATTATGAACCTGAAAATGAGCATAATATGGCCACTTTAAGTCAGATAATTATTTTTTTATGTTGCAATTTTATCTTGTACAATCTTCAACCAAAAAGCAGGAGCATGTACATTTGTGACAGTACTTGTTCCAAGCAAAGTATGTTTTAAAGTAAGACATTGCATCATGTCTTTTATGGTTATTGCAATCTTACAATCCTGCAGTGATCATGTCCACCAGGAACAAACATACAACTCTTTAATATCTATTGAGATGTCTGCACACCCAAATATAGAGTGACAATATTCAAGCTTTAAAAAGCATGCTGTTTGCGTTTAACAACCAAGCAAAATTGACAAATCATGACTGAGTTGTGGGGAATGTAGAATGAAGGTGTTACAGTCTGTGCGAAGAGCCACTCAGGAAGCAATTTGATCTAAAAAATACCTTTTTTAAAAGAAAATTCTATGTTTATCTTTCTGCACCTCCACTGTTTTCCTCTCTAGTTGCTCTTGGCTCCACCTCCTTATTTTCTGCTCATTCAAACCTCCTGCAGCTTCAATTAACCTAGTGTGAAGGTAACTTAACTCCTATGGCCCTCCAGGTGTGGCTGATGAGCCAATCAGTATCGAGAGGTATAAAAGAGATCCGTGACCACTATTTGTGTTTGAATGCATTGAAAGAAATCACAGAAGCAAGCGTTTACGAGTCTAAGAGTCAGTTAAGGGGGCAACCGCAACCTCAACACCAGTGTTGTAATGTAACAAAGTACAAATACTTTGTAACTGTACTTAAGTAGAATTTTCACGTTTCTGTACTTTACTTCATTATTTATATTTCTGGAAACTTTCACTTTTACCCCACTACATTTTCTAAATAAAATGTGTACTTTTAGTCCGATACATTTCCACTAAGCGTCTGCGTTACTCGTTACTTGCAAGAATGTTTTTCATATGTTGGGGGGGAAAGATTTTTCCTCAAATTTTTTAATTCTTTTTGTTTTTCTCTCTGATGTCAGACTTTGAATTTAAATGTTTAAGACGAGTGAAAACCCTAAATATTATGTTTTACTAAAAGGAAGCCACAATAAAATTCATAATCAACTACATTTAATATCAGAAAATTACTTTTGATACTACACATCAGATACTTTAAGACTTTTACTTAAGTAATATTGTAACAGGCGACTTCAACTTCTACCAAGACCATTTTACTCAAGTATTGCTTTGAAGTACTTTATACAAGACTGCTCAACACAAACTTAACATTTACTGCCTTGTACAAACACAGTTAGCTGGGCTGGGGTTTCACGTGTTGATCAAGGATACCTCTGTTAGGAAGGTAGAGGAGAACATTTTAGAACAGTCAACGTTCCTTGGTCCAATTTCTCCCATTTCTCCAGAATTTTAACCCATTGGCCTTCATTTTGAAATTTTACGGCACATCATGTGGGTGTTTAAGTGATTTAAAAAAAATACTTGAATCATTACAAACTAATGTGGCACAGTCAAATGTTCACTTAACCCTTAGAACTTTTAAACTCCGGTGAAGATCCCAAGGTCTCCAATGATGCCAAATATGTCTGATTGAATTTTGGAGAAATGCAATAAAATGATGCACAAGACATCAGCAGATAGAATATTTCCTTTTTGATTGATTGGTGCAACCAAAACAAATGAGTCTTGGTTTTGAATATGCAGTTTATTGAAAAACTGGAGCAAGATACATAATTATAATACTGTAAGTTTTTTTTTTTTTTTTTTTTTTTTTTTAAAGCTTGACAAACCTAAAGCTATTTAGGACAAAAACTGAAAACTGAATGTTAAAGCTTTTAACCAGCTACAGTACATCTTCGTCATTTCTACTTCTTTAAATCTGTCGACTCCAGTCAATTAACATTTTAAATAAACTTAATTTCCATGAAGCACACTTACCTACTCACTATGTACTGCAGAGGGTTTCTGTAGTGTGGGAATCAATGCCTAACATGGACTCTCTGTCTCTTGCAATCTTCATGTGATGAATCACGCTGCTGCTTCATTGGCTAGATCTCTGGAGGATTTGTTCAATATGTAGATTGCTGTTTTTCAGCTTAAAGTATGGAATGCAATGGGAACATACTATAAACCCAAGGCTATATTCCTTAAACTTTGTGGGGAAAGAATGGTGGCGTTTTGCACAATGGAGCCCCCTAGTTTTTGGAAAAAGGGAAGACCTGGAGTATTGTTGGTTTATGTTTTTGTTTTATGTATTCTAAACAAGATAAAAATGCACACACGAAGGATACACAGCATTATAACTACATAAGGCGCTATTTTCACCCCAGGTCACTCGTTAACACAGTAAGCTATATCGTAAACTATAGATACACACAAAGATGACCTTCTGCCCTATCTGGTTCACAGAGAAGCTACTACACAATTAGCTAGCCCCAGAGGTGCTAGAAGTGATTAAAACAGTAGGACATTGTGTCCCGGAACTAATCTTTGTTAAAAGCAATCAGATGAGAAGCATACATCTGACTAACTCGAGAGATCATAAGTAAAAATACAAGGGTCATAGGAAGAAACATATTTGAGTGTAATTTTGCCATTACACTATATACAGTAGCAAGATAGTTACTAAGTTGGCAACTTTACTGCCAATTAGTCACCTAGCTTGGCAGACTGCCTAGCGCTAGCATGTTTGCAGGCTACAGTAGCTTGCAAACTAGCCCCACAAATTACTGTCTCCAAGCTTTCAGCACCACCATTGTGTAAGGGAGGGGATTGTACTGTCAACACAACATGGACATCCCAGTGCATAATATATCAAGAAAAAGACTACTGTGAAGATGATAGCCTATTTAAAAAAAACAGTTTAATTCTGAATAATTATAATTCCCTATTCTTTGAAGGTCTTGTAGATAGTGAGACATCACTAAAAACCTCTCGAATCAGGCAAATTGACATTAAAAGACATTTTTAAATGTCCCAAGACACAACACTCGTACCTGCAGCATCTCTGTAAAGCTGGTGTGTTTTATTGTGTCAGCTTAGTGCCTAAAATGGAAATGGAATGTAAAATGAGAAAACAAAGGCTATATTAAAACACAAAAGCCTGTCACAGCAATGAAAGATGGTGTAAAAATGACATTTCAATGTGAGACCATTCTGTGGGTGTGGGTTAGCTACCAGTGAAGAACAATGGAGGGTGTTTCCTGTTGGAATCAAAGCACCTCTGCTACCAGCTTCCTCTGATTGCTGAGGGAGCGTGTCTGCAGTGTTTGAGTGTGTGAAATAGACTGAAGGAGGACTGTCTAATAACACTGCAGAGAGGTGCTTCACACTGCCTGAGTGGTTTCCATACAGTAGGTGTCTGTACCTAAAGAGGCAGCAGGACCATCTCAGCATCCAGATGCTTCCAAGCCAAGGGGTCGTGAACCTATCAGATCACTCCCTGCCTGTGTGCGTAAATCAACAGGTGCTCCCTACGTCTGTCCTGACATCATATCCCAAAGTGCAGCACTCCAGCCAAATACAGCAAAGCAAAGACAATGTGAGAGTGAGAGGTGAAGGCACACATGCGGTGGACAAACTCATCAGAAAACTGATTTCACAGGCAGAGCCCCAAAAGAGTTTAATCTATTTTCTGTATTGTTTGTATGTTTATAGGTTGCCAAATTCCTATAGGTGTGGCCTCTTTGACATCATTTTCTAAGCCATATAACATGCAACTAGTGTCTGTATGTCCAAGGTGAGACACTGCAGGCAAAAATGCACTCGTCAATTTTGCAATTTTCTTTTCTTTCCATAACTAAGTTTTTTTCAGAGTAGTTGAAAAGTAACATCCAAAATACACATTTAGGTGTTTATTTTAGTACAATTTGTCAATTTGTGTCAGTAGATTTCCCCTAAAATTGTTAAAAAATTAAATTCAGAAAATGCATGTTATATTGAAGATGATTTATATCCACGATGTTCCACTTCCAGGATAGGTCTGTTGCTGCCAGAAATTCCACCAGATGCACTCTTTTCGGCCGGATATCCGTTGCCTTCCGCTTTCTTTGTGTTTGTAATTTTAAACTCCGGTCGATTTCTGAGGACTACGGTTAACTGCTCCTCAGATCTCTGTAGGGTAAATCCTGTCCATCCAATCGGAGTTTTCTGTTGCATGACTAAAACAACCTTTCAGTACACGTTCCACCAAAACAAGTTTCTTCCTGAGGCTATTTTGCAGCGGCACTGGGGCTCCGTCCAGTGCTTAGCACCGCCCAAGACGATTGTGATTGGTTTAAGGAAATGCCCATAAACCAGAGCACATTTTTTTCCCATCCCGGAATGGTGTGGACTCACCAGACCCTCCTCCACAACGCTGTGCAGAGGGGTCTGGCAAAGCAAGACTATGTTCTTCAACATATTTTCAAAGCAATATAATATTCTTGAGACCAAACACACAGAGGTATGTGAAATCAAACGTCTCTCTAAACTAATACGCTTCTCCGCAAGAAAGTTCCTTAAAATGAATCTGTTTACTTGTTATGATATCAGAATAAGCGATTACATCCCAGCTTTAATTCTCTCCTCTCCCTCATTGTGACAAACAGGTTTCATAGGACTATAAGGAGATATTCTGGCAACAGGAAAGGTTCATGTTTTAAACCTATTGTTCACCAGCAGGCAGCTGGCTTATATTGTTCTACTGTCAAGGGGGTTTGGCATTGTCAATCCGATGTTTAAATTCCTCCTTTGTGTTCTTTACATGCCAGCAGAGGAAGTGTACGCCTCCTGGACAGTTAGCTTTGTCTGTATGGGTTTGCTCACTTTTCCGGATCTGTTTATCCAACTTATCTAACCCTCCCTGACACTTTTGTGGTGTGATGATTCACAATAAATGACGTCAAATCAATAATACACTATTTAAAGGCCATTGAGACTTGTTTTACAGACACATTAATAGAAATGAAGCTTGTGTGGAGAAGGAGGTCTTGAATTATATGTATGAAAGAGATAAAAAGCCATGGGCGCAGTAATTGCTGTTTACTGTTGGCAGCGACCAATTTTGTGGAGCAATCAACTTTAGTGATGATGCATCATGAAAGTAGCCCACTTGTTTGTTTACTGTCTGCAGGGGGTGTTCATCTCCACTGTGAAATGGCTTCAGCAAAGTAATAATTAAGACGTGAGGTTTTGACTGAAGTCCAAGGGAGGGGATGGACAGATATAAAAGACTATGATGTCATCGGTCCTGCAGGAGGGGATGTTTACGACATACCACAGCTCCCTGGAGAGAGCTAATGTGGCGGTCAAAGCTAATGGAAACACTGCGGACATCATTGCATTTAAAAGGGAAAAAAAAAAACATTCCTGCAGGGAGTTTCCAGGAAGACAGAACTGATGTTTGCCAGGTGTCATGGTCACAAGTGTGATGAAAGTTTTTTTAATGCAATCATGACATTTGTCTCTTGAAGGATATAAAGTATTTTTTAATTGAATGGCCCTGCTAGCTGTTCATATTCACCATGACAATCTGACTCGTGTCTTTTTTTCTTTCTTCATGTTGTGACATTTTTGTTATCTTTCATTCCTTTTGTCTCTGCATTTCTTTTCAATTACATGTTCTGTCCTTTAAGCAGCGTGGGCGGTACATGTGACATAAGTGTAATTCCATTTTTAAAGGTTCAGAACTGAGAATAAAAGGAAATCATATTCCAATGTGAGTTTTTTTTTTTAGCCACGCTAGCCATGTGGCTTTATGGATGGCAAAGTTATTAAATTTATAGTTTGTCGGTCGGTTGGTTAGACGGTCTGTTGGTTGGTCCACCACTTTGGTCATGACTGTCAACAGCTATCTCAACAGCTATAAGATTGCCATGAAAGTAGTCAATCATGGTCTCCAGAGGATGTATCCTATTGGCTTCGTGATACCCTGACTTTTCCCCTCAGCGCCATCATGAAAATGACAGATGTGGTTTGGAAATTTAAAGATTCACACATTCCCCTCAGGATGAATTGTAATATATTTGGTGATCCCCTGATTATTATTTAATTTATGCCCCCATAACTGCCGTTTAGCTAAGTGGGAGCGGTGGGCATTAGCTGCAGCAGCTCCGTCTAGGTAGCTGCTATTGCGCTAATTGTTTTTGCTATAGACAGGTCTGGCATAGTTATATTTAGCAAGATTAACGTAAAAATTGGCCGGAGTTCTCCTTTAACTTCTAATTTGTCCAATACTTTGTTTGATGACCAAATAAAAATGAATGCCTGTACATTTTTGCTCTGTGCCAAATGGCAAATGCTGACACGTTAACACGCCAAACTAAGATGCTGTACAAGTGAACATTATACCTGCTAAACATTAGCATGTTAGCATTGTCATTGTGAGCCAGGCTGCATGCTTATGTTAGTATTTAGCCGAACCACTGGGCCTAAAGCCTGGCTGTGGACTCTTGCTTCTTAGGGAACAGGGTGAACTGTAATGTACATGTATTATGAACTTTCTATAGATAAAGTCATTACATTAATACATTTAATGGTAGCCCCAAAATGTATTTGTGAAACAGGATACCAGACACAAAATGGTCATTAAATCTCCACCGTGTTCCATTACTTTTATCTTAAACACCACCCTAAGCCGCTTAGCTTTTCAAAGTTGAACTTCTTGTACTTTTAAGGTAATTCAATTCCCGGTTGTACTAAGGTAATGTGCAGTTCAGCCCATTGTGTCAACGAGAAATGTCACAGGCCTGTCACAGGAAATTCCTGACTGAAATAGGTGACCATAAAGGGGAATTTTACACCGTTCCATTTCCTCTTTAACCAAATGCAGTAAATGTGTAGCTACGGAGAATCCCCCTGGAACAATCACCTTCAACTATGAGTGAGCACAGCTGAGAGCATGCCAGTTAGAGAGACACAGGATATTACATTAGAAATGTTAATGGGAAAGATCAAAATCAAATTATCAGAACTGCATGGCCTTTTGTTAAAAACACAATGGACATTTTGTTGACATACTGTAATTGTCATTTGTGCTGATGTATATCCAGTGCAATCCCACCAGATGGTTAAAAATAGCAATCTGCACCAAAGTAGGAAATCTGAGAGCAAATAATTCATCTGAATAAGAGTAAACTTGACTAGTTTCAGTGAGTGGGACAGTTTAATCATTTTGCAGTCTCAAAATGTTTCAACCCCTACACTGTAAACCTCTGATGTAAATTCACAGCTAAAATCTCACAGTATCTTTTTGATATTATACAGGATCATACTGTAAATGGCAATGCGTTCTGGGAGAAAATATTACAGCACTATCTGCAAATGTTACAGATTACAGGTATTTACTGTTACTACCAATGCATCTTGGGAAAACAAAGGAAAATGCAGGAATTACACTGCAGTATATTACTGTAAATTAAAATAATACAGTAAAACAGTATTTCTATTTACAGTAAATTGTATGCTTACTGTAAATAAACAGTAGTTTACTGACAAACCAGCTGCCAGTATATTACTGCAAATTTACAGTGAAAAGTTTTACAGTGTAGAATATTGTGTAAAAATGTTGAAATTGTTTCCATGTAACCATCCAAAAACCTAATCCTACACACTGACAACAACCCCAAAACAATATCAAGGGCAAAGCAGCACTTGTAACTTGTAACCCTTGTCAAATGAATGAAATCAGCATTCTTGACTCAGCTATCTTAACAGATTTAAATACTGTAGTTTGGTCCAGATCTTCCCACTGCTTTTTAAGACATTTCTAAATAAGGATGATAACATAATGCACAACATTGTGATAACTAATGTACTTCATGCCAGATTGAAGTAAAGAGAGAGACGAGATGACCTGACATCTATAATGTACAACCAGTTTGAAGGTTAACTGACCTGAACTGATCCGTATCAGGTTTTCTGTTGTCAGTAAACCTGAATTATTCATTTGCTTAAAAGCTCCTTACTTCCTGTTAGTCACCTGGCACCCAGGGAAAGCCTAACTAAACGTTATGCAGCAGATTTTCTGTTTCTCAAGTTTAGGGTAAAACAATTGCAGTGAACCCTTTTTCATAAATGAGTTTGCAGACTCTGTGCTAGGTCAAATATGGAGTTTTTTCCATGTGTATATTTAGTGGTTTAACTAAAATGAAAGGCACTGTGGCCTTGTGCTGTATATCCATTCTGAGTGAGTATAATCAGGTGTGTTACACTGTAAATTATGATCAGACATTGAGTTTCATTGCGGTTTGTGTTTCCTTTTTATTCATGAACATTCTCACAACAATTTATTTTAAGTCAATGTGGGATTATTTTCAGTTTACATTTTGAATAAAGTGAACTGCAAATTAAGTTTTACTTGTGAATGCATCTTGTGCCTGAGTTTGGTCATGCACTTAGAAATGCATCTTTTGCCTTGAGACACTTGAGAGGCTGAGGCAATTACATAGGCGCGTGTGTGTGTGTGTGTGTGTGTGTGTGTGTGTGTGTGTGTGTGTGTGTGTGTGTGTGTGAGCGGATACAAATGCAGGAGAAAGCAACAGATAATTGTTCAAGTATATTTCAAAATATTCAATGTTTCACGGAAAAGTACTCTATATAGACTACTTGCGTTTATCGTGTGTGTATGTGTGTCTCTGTTGAAACTGCTGATTTACATTCCCCACCCCTCTCCTCCCTCCAGACAACATACAGCAGGGCTCCATTGTCAGCACTGACCTCTTTCTCTGCACAAACACATCACTTCCCTCACTTCCTGTGCGGCCTGCTACCAGCGGCCTCAAGGGGTTTGCCCACCGAATCTGAATTTTATTTAATCAGTACTGTATATACAATATGCACGAAAAGTTAGAAGTTTCGTTATTTTAAACAAAAAGTACATTTTTGTCCAGACTGAAATATCTCAACAACCATCAGATTGATTACCAGCATTTTGGTCTTTAATTGATAGGACAGTTGTAGAGAGGAAATATGGGAGAGAGATGGGGAAGACATGCAGGAAAGGGCCACAGGTCGGAATCAAAAAACTATTTAGTTTGAACTAACAGATAAACCTTTTCTACTTTCTGACATTTATTACATTTTCCCACAGGCTGTGCACATGTTTAGACAATAACAAACCATAAAAATGACTGAGCAAATACATGTGAGCCCAGGTCTATAGCCAACTCATTAAGTATCTTTCACATTCCTCCCACAAAGCTATAACTGCTGCCCTGAAAGCCCTTTTTGACAGGAAACATCACAGGAAGCCACTACCCATGAGTGCACAGGAGCGACTGGAAAGAGACCCTAGCCCACCAGGCCAGGCCGGGCCGGGCCGGGCGCTGCTCAGTCATACGTCCAGAGCCAGAGGAATGCAGCTCTCTTTGTGTCAGAGTCAACACAACCTCAATCGCTGCTGTAAATCCAATGCCGCCTCTCTGCCTGTCAAGATAAAAAGACAGAAGAGCAGAGTCTGCAAAACAAAACAGATTATCTGGACTTGACTGTTTATTTGAAATTGAGATGAATTCCAGCACCTCTCGTCTGAGAAATTCACTTTAGAAAATATTGCATCTTTATGATAAACAGCACTGTTGTTTTTATTAAACCTTCATGATTGACAGCCGGGAGCACTGAGTAACTTTGGCTACCGTGAATGTAACAGGAAACAAGGCTGAGCTTCTTCCATGGGGACTTCTGGATCTTTTTAAAATACAGAGACGGGGACAGCTGCCAAGTAGCTAAGTGTGCTTTCAGTTACCATGGCAACGAGCAGTGAAAGACACTGGCTGTGGATTGTGGGTTGTAAAAAGGTGTGTGTGTGTGTGTGCTGTTTTTGTGTTTGCTGCATTGACTGGGCTGCCTGTGTGTGCTGTCTAAGTGCACGAGTGTGTGTACAGTAGGATACAGTGTGTGCAGGTTCATTGGGTGTGTTTGCAACAATGACCGGACCCCTCCCAGGAAATTATCCCCAAATCATATTAATCTCATAAACAGACCAGGGTCTTCAAAGTGCCAGCTCTGGAGGGGAAGTGTGTCTAGATTAGTGTTGTCATCTAGGCTCGACATGGCACAGGAAACAAAAAGGGCTTCTCGGCCATCATCAAAGGAACCACAGATCTAACAAAGAGCATGTTGGTCGTCAGTAGCCTGCCACTTCAAACCTTCTGAGACTAGCTTTTTTTTTCTCATTCCTCAGAGATGCAACCAGAGAAATATATCGCTACACTTAAGACAAGCAATGCTCTCAGCATTTTATGGCAAAGTTGCTGTTAAAGGTCTCATATTTTTTTTAACTAGGACATGTTTACATGCTTTAATGTTCAAAAAATGATTTTTTTACTTATGAAATGTATGCTGTCTACCTGAATATGCTTGAATTCACCCTCTGTGCGAAAGGCTCAGTTTGAGAGCCTGTCTCTTTAAGCCCCCTTCCCAAAAAAGCCCAGTTCAGTGTTCTGATTTGTCAGGGTTTCTGGGTCTTCCACGTGCCGCCTCTGCACGTCTAAATTAATTAAACCATTCCTCCACTTTTTCATCATTTTGGTTCAAAGGGGTCAAACTACTTGGATGAAAACAAAAGCGGACTCCTCACTGCAGTAATGAAAAAAGTCTGTTGCTCTCTTTACATTTCGCTGTCGAGAACAAAATCCAGTTTCCGACAGAATGCAGAATTTACGTCATAGAAATTTAATACACGCTATATAAAGCAGGGGGGGGGGGGGTGTAATAAAATGAATGCCAAGATTAAAATGTGGAGTCGACAATGCCACCTAGGTTGTAATGAGGCCTAGGACCTCTTAAAATAGACTCAAAATTAAAATGGGGTAAAAGCTTACTTTTAAAAGAAAAGGCAGATGTTCTTTAAAAATCAGGGGTGAGCAAAGCCAAAACATTTGACCAAGGTTTAAAAACAACAAACATTTATTTAGAGAGAATAAGAATAAAACCCCAAGCCCAAAGTCAAAGCGGAGGAGTCTAAGCAGGCCGTCCCTCCCTCCGGGTACATCGCTGCCACTGGCCAAGCCTGCAGACTGGGAAACTGAGGCCAGTCAACTGTCCTTTTTCCAACAACTACAACAGCATGCATTATTTTCTTTTAGTTTTTTTTTCAATCTACCTTCCTACTTGTTGTTGATGCTACCTTTTAACGGTGAACAGATAAAGGATGACATTGATCGAGCAGAGGTTCCACTTACAGAATGGGTCATTTTGATCCTACACTTCCTATGAAATCTATATTGCGCATTTGTAGTTAAACTCTCCCTGCCTGCTAAACCCCCATGCCTTTCAAGCTCCACACCTCCTGTGAAGGCTTTACACATTTCTAACAGAATCTCCAAGCAGAGACTTTACAAAGCTCTCCCAGAGCCAAGACGTAACTATTTTTACAGGCTAACTAGGACTCCCAATGACGTATAAACTGATCAGCATTCCCCTAAAAGAACCTCTGAATGCTGACTGTATGAGTCAATTTGATGGAGAGTCAGAGAGACATGTTAACATCCATTTCATACAAATCATTTGTCCCCATCAATCGCTATAAATTATATCATTTTTGCAAGTCATTCAGTTTTTGTTGTTCATGTTCATCATGATGCTGGTGAAAGTTACCGTGCAGCTGATGTTCTCATCTAAACTTCAAAACCTAATTCTGTGTGAGACTTGATGTAACTCAGATATGGCAGAGCCCAAGAACCACTTTTATGCAGGACAAATTAGGTATTTGAATTGTAAAAATAAAAAAGTGCAAACAAAAATTTAAAATGTTCTCCCAACTTGGAATTTCTAATTTCTCATACGAACTAATGTCTTTACGAACTCACACTTTCACCTGAAATGGATGTGGACAGTCGTGTGACATACAATGATTCATGCTGGGTAAGTTGGTGTCCCCCGGCGCTTCACCCAGGCGCCATGGAAAATACATGTTTCTTCTTGTCATTGATTACCACCGCTTTTATAATGCATGTAAGCCATCTTAAATGTCTGTCCTAAATAGTGATTGCATAGAAAGAGTGACCTTTTTAAAGGCCAACAACCTACAAACGTGGAGGAGATGATGCCATCGATTGGAAGTGTGTATGTGAAGTCTACGACTCACTGTATCTACTAGTTCACAAGATATACCAATGTTTTTATAAATCTGAGCTCATGGAAATTACCTTTATTGTCTGCCAATGTCTTGTTCCTCAGCGCGATGTTGAAATACATTGAAATAGCAACAATAATCTCACAAGATAAAACAAATGAACGCCACGCATAACGTGTACCCCATTGGTCATATTGAAAACAAACTCATACGGTAACTTTAAAGCAACACTATGTAACTTTTCCAGCTTTGGTCCCCCTACAGGTTGTCTCATTGGAACTACAGCTCGTGTTACCCGACGCTTTAATATAAAGGTAGCATTAAAATGTTTTTAGCTGGAGAGATTATAAAGGCTTCCTCTTTAGCAATTTTTCACTGGACATTCATACTGTATACTTTGTTTGGCTTTGCCCATTAAGGTTTAATTCCTCCACTCTCATTATTTGGGCCTCTCATTCAGCTTTGTCACAAACAAATTATTATTATTATTATTATTATTTTTAAACAGTTGGTGCATAAGTATTTTTTCCTTGTTTTGGTTCTTCCTCTCTGTCTACACAGACTGCGGTCTGTCTTCGACCGTCTGTCTGAGTGTCTCCACCTTCTTGTAATGAGAGGCTGTTGCAGAGGAGCGAGGAGCATCAGAGGGCACCTGTCGCAAAGCAAACAGCCTCAGCCAGGACAGCAGTGTTAACAAAGGGGCAAATTAACATCCATGCCAAAATCAAATGTGCTCACTAAAGCTGGTAGGGAGGGAGGGGGTGTGAGGATTAAATAGCGAGCATTTGAAGTGTGTGTGTGTGTGTGTGTGTGTGTGTGTGTGTGTGTGTGTGTGTGTGTGTGTGTGTGTGTGTGCACACAAAGCATTTCTGAATTTAATTTTAAGTGGTGAACACATTATAGTATGTACAAGAATTCAAGAAACCACAGGAGCCAGATCATATTTCTGAAGTTTCCTGTCTGTAAAATAGCAGCCAGCAGGTTTCCCATCTTCTACAACACACACACACCTACACACACACACACACTCTTACTTTTCCCTGTTTGCTCTCTTGTTGCTAGCTGGCACCAGGGACAGTTTATTGCTCCTTGGGCTCTTTTATCTAATGATTCATGCCTCTTGGATGAGATGGCACTCTAAATGTTCTTTGATTGAGGCAATTAAGCCTAAGGCCCTTGAACTATTTGACAAGTTCTGACTTGTCCAAGTTGAATGCAAATGTGACTGAGATTTGGCTGATGGGACTGCTGCAGGAACATAAGTTAATGTCATTGAATGCTTTTTTTAGGGTCCCAATTCATCCTCAATTCACTGTCAACAATTTCAGGGGAGAAGAAGGTTACATTAATTGAATTAAAGGATTGAAAAGATTGATATTTGCTTACGGCGTAATCATAAAATAATAAAACCTAATCAAATGAAGTTTACTGTCAGGTGTGTTGTGGGAACAGATGCAGTGCAGGATGTTGGCACATGCACAACATGATGTAGCCTATATCTCTCAATTAAAACATAACGTGTGAGGACAAAGAGGAAGCGTTTGTATGCTTCTTGAGAACCGTCCGACTGCTACGAGCCGCTGAATACAGTTTGGAATTAGTTTGAACAATAAGTCACTGGGCTCCAAAAACACCCAGACAACATTAGCTAGTCTTGTCCCACCATCATCCATAAACCTCAAACATTGCTATCAGACCATCTTTTTTCACTAATCAGAGCTTGCAAATTGCCTTTCAACCGAGATTGGAAGATCCACATATTCAGGTTTTGGAGCCAAAGGCACTTGGACATTTAATCTCAGGTGTTAAATATGCTTTTGTCACCTGAAGAGTAGAGGTATATCCATAAATAGGGACATACACTGGCAGAATGGTAGCTCTAATTATAGCTGAAATTATGTCTTTATACCAACTGATTGTATGATTTTAAGACATAACATTTATCGGGTTAGACAAAATATTTTTTTTCTTTTTAATGCTGATAAGCCTAAAAAAAATCGAAACGTGTAAGATGGTGCTAAATAAAGGCTGCTGAAATGTGTAAATTGCCAATTAGGTTCTTCACAGATGGTGAAAGCTTTTCAACCGGATCAAACGCGCTGTTACCTCAGTAGACTTCACGTCATGACTTCCTGACTCTTATCACTGCTTTCTGCAAAACAATACAGGAGTACAGTAAAGGTTGAGAAAATAACACAGCAAAAGATAAATATATCAAACTCTTTGAGACATGCAATATGTGTCCCATATACTGTGTTCATATTGTTAAAAAAAACAAAAAAACAATTCTGGGTAAAGCTTTTTGTCGTCAGTACTGGAACACAGCTGATGACAAATTATGGTTTACTCGAGCTGGCCAGTCGTGGTAACTAGGAGGGCTGAACCAAGACAGGTTTGCAGTCAGCCTAATTGCCATTTTGGTCAGAGTAATTATTGTTGTCAGCACTTGCGAGTTCGCAAGTCTTTGAATTACTGATCTGCGGCAGCGAGGAGAGGTAAATATTACCTGGGCTTACAGCCTCCCTGAAACTAGGATATGAAGTCACACTGCAGCAGGGGAACAGCAGTTGGAAAAAGTTACGTGTTGTAGTCCACCTGAACCAATACTAAGTCATCAGCAAAATCAGAGTGTATCGAGACCGAGACTTTGAGGGGTTGAGTCAAGACCAATACCAAGGCAGGGTGAGACCGAGTCAAGACCAAGACCAGATTTGCTAGACAGCCAGAGCTTCTTCTCCTGTCTCCCGCATTCACTTTCTTGGGAGTGTGTGTGAAGGGGGCAGGGAGAGGGGGGTTTACGGTAACACATTTCAAATTAAATATGAATCAAGTTATTGGTTGCATTTGCAAGTTTTAACACATAGGCCTAAATCAGAAAATGCACAGGCAATTTAGCGAAATCCCTGCAGTTGTGGTCTTGACCGGTCTTGAAATAAAATCCTGAGTCCTCTTTATCCGAGACCGAGTAAAAATGTGGTTGAGTCCGAGACGAGAACAAGACCTTCAAAAATTGGTCTTAAAGGGTAACCTGCCCTTTTTTTCAACCTGGACCCTGTTTTCCTATGTTTTGTGTCTGATGGAAACTGTCTGATGGAAACAACAATCTCTGACATTGGTCCAGTATTAAGCGAGATCGCTGCAGTCGGCAGCGGCGTAACAAGCTACAATGTAAGTTAATAGGGTGATTGTCCAGCTTGTATTTACCTTCACTAAAGTGCTCGTTTTGCCACTGACAGACTCAGATTAATATTCTAAGTGTCTGACAACATTATGGAAAAGATCCCTTCAGAGATAGACCTTTACAATGTCTTTGAGACATTTCTGTTTAACCAAAAACAGCTCTGAAGCTGCTAGTGCCAATATTTAAAATCGGTAAACTATGAGTTTATTTCAACCAAAATTGAGTTGTGATGGTTGGAAAAGTGGAAAGACGACTCAAAACTTCACTGTTTTATTTTGTTTCAGTCAACTTTGAATGAAGTGTATTTTACGATGCTAAAATGACGGGTCTTGAGACTAAGAATGATCTCGAGTAGCTTACTACAACACTGCAAGGTATGTTAAAGAAAGTTTGGTAACACTTTACTTTAAGGTATCTACATAAGAGTGACATGACACTGTCATGAACACAAGACACTGTCATGACACATGAACCCTAACCGTAACTCTAACCCTAATCTTAACCCTAACTTGTCATGACAAAAATCAAATGACACTTAATGACAGAAGCGTTATGTCATAAATGTTTATAACTTGTTTATAATGTTTATGACACGTTCATGACATTGTCTTGTCACTCATACGTAGATACCTTCAAGTAAAGTGTAACCGAAAGTTTTAATTTAAAGGCCTATACTATTCCAAAGTTGCACTGAATGGTGGAAAATGTATGTTGTCTTTCGTATAATATACACTCTGTGTTTCGTTAAACTTTTTTTGGTGCCTCAGCTGCATTTACAGCAATTAATATGAGGAAGAACAGGGAGATCCTTCCTCAGTTTATTTCATTTGGTGCTTCAGCTGCATTAACGGTTACTAATATGAGAAAAGGTACCGGGAGATCCTTTATCAGTTTATTTCATTATGTATTGCCACCTGAGAACGGCAGGTGCCTCAACATGTCTGTCAATAAAATAATGAGGTGATCTGAGTGTGCCTCTGGTTTTTAAGGCCTCCCTTGAACAGAATTATTCATATTTATATTAGTTATTCAACATTCCTTTCCTTTTACTTTTCCACCAACTCAAGACAGGTCTGATTTGCATTAGAATATAGCTCCAAAATGCCTACTTATTCCAGCTTGGTGCGTAGCTGTTTGTGAAACATGCTGTAAATACGTAATAAACCCCTGTTCCATCAACAAGTGTGAGGCACCAGTGCAAGATTGTTCACATTGTTATATCTCTGGCCTTTCATGCTTGGTGGAGTTACTTAGTGGCTTAAAGTGATGAAGGAGGACAAGGGGGGGTTAAGCAATTAGTGTGTGAAATAGATATCCTCTGCTTTTCCAGCAGCCAGCCCCTCTCTGCCCCGAGTACAAAGTGTTAGTCTGTCAGCAGTATACCTTGACAAGAGGAGAGTGCTCGCTGTTGTTTGTGCTTGCCTGGCGACCATCTTGTCTGATTATATGCTGCATTGACAGGGAGGGGGCTCGGTGCAAAAGTAGCTGTGTCATTTCTCTGTGGTGACTCAGAGCTTTGAGGAATCTATAAAATGTGGCACCTTTACTTGTTTTTCCTTGTGGTTTTACACACTCAACACACTCAACAACACAGTGATTACTTGACATTTACAGTATTAGTATTTATTGTGAAAATTGAAATGTACATTTTACTTTATCATAGTTTTTGTTTTCAGGCATGATTACACAGATTTAGTCCAGATATTTGTGTTGTTTGGCCCTAAATATAATGTGTTTAATCAGATCGGTGGCAGATGGAGATCATTGCCTCAGACGGGAAACAGTCATAATACAATCTCATGGGTAAAATACAATTACATGATAAATAAATATGTTTGCCTTGGTTATTTTATCAAATCGTCTTAACAGATTGTGCCTGTGTAATAAGAATAATCATTTACACTGGTTACAGCAATATGTTTACAGTGTACTCGAGGAATGTTACATTTTTAACAAATCTTAAATTCTACATCCAAAACAGTTAGCTATTTGTTTTAATATAAAACATTGTTAATAGACTTAAGTGTGTACAAAGAAGTGCAGCTTTAATAAATAGCTTGAGAACTTTAAGAAAGAAAAGAAGCATACATTCACCATTGTTAAGAAATGAAACAATAAAAAAATGCTCTTAAGTAACTAAGCCTTGTACACCTTAGATGTGAAATAGTCGTAAGAAACCCAGCCGTCATAAACAGTGATGGACCGAAGCTGGTGCACATATAGCTCCATTTTTGTGCATGTACATGTATTATCATTACATTTAGGTCAAAGACCAAAGCATCCGTTTGCATTTGCAAAAACCCAGGAGGTTATTCAACAATTGCAGCTGTTTTTAAAGGTATTACCTGAATCCTCAAAGATTCTTTGGTCCCTCTGGATTTAAAAAAGATCTTGTTCACTAAAGAGAAAATTATTGTAAACCTGTTTCCCAAGTTGTGACTCATTTTACATTTAACGACACAAGAAAAAAATTTAAAAAACACAATGGCAATAACTTTGTGGATAAATACACCTGACTTTTTACATATCAAACGGATGTATTTCACCTACAGCTTCCATCACTATATTTGATTCAGAAAATACCTTCAAAATGGCAAAAACAAGTATTCAATCTGTTTCATAAAAGATCACCAGTGATTTATCTTTCAGAAAAACAGATGTTTAGCTCTGTGACTGAAATGTAATGAAAACACACGACAGGCACAAACTGGGGCTAGTGCATACAGAACAATAAATTGCAGGGTCAACTGGGTTGTTCAAACGTCTGTGTCCAGGGGTGGAGGGAAGTCGAGACATGGCGACAGTGAGTCCTGACTGTGTGTGGAGCTAATCCCAGTGTCTGAGTCTGTGTCCGTAACGTCTAGAGGGGACAGGCTGTGCTTGAGTTTCACTGTCTGTGAGACGCTGCACTGAGTCTCACTTTTGAGAGGGACATGACTCAACTTCTCTTCTTCACCGTCCCCAATTTGCAGTGAGCTCAGTTGGGCAGCCAGCTGCCAGCACTCCTGATCCTTGGAGACCAACGTACTGTCACAGTACTTCAGCTGCTTGTCTATTTCTGCAGCTTGGTTGTGCAGGGACACGCCAGTGAAGAGGCTGTGTTTCACTTCATCCTGCAACCTCTCAAGTTCAGCAGTGTAGAACAATTCGTCTGTCTCCAAGGGGATCCAGGAAGCAGCCACAGCTCCTACCTGTTCGATGTCGTCATATTGGCTCAGAGGGAAGTTCGCCATCCTCAGCTCAGCGTCAATATCCCGAGACAACTGGAAGATGAGCGCCTGGTGCCTCTGAACCTGCAGCTCAAGCTGTTTGACTCCATCACTGTTGTACAGGTACTCCTCCAGCTGCTCGTCGTTGTGCACCTCCAAACTCTGACCAGCAGCCTGAGCCAGTGGACTCTCGGACTCAGCTTCCTTCTGCACTTCCAGCTCCAACTGCTCGATGTCCATATCCAGCTCCCTCATGCGCTGAATCTGCTCCCTGATGGCATGGTCCTGGTTGAGAATAAGCTGCACCATCCGGTCAACCTCGTCAGCACCCGGGGAGCTCTTGCTCTCATTATGAAGCTTTTCCAGCTTCCGGAAAGCTTTCTTCACCATGCGCTTTTGCCTCTCCACGGGCAGTGACTGAGCATGACCGTGCTCCCATCGCTTTGCCTTGGCCCCCTTGGACTTTCCACCCTTCTTGGTGGGCTGGGGCACAAAATCGCTGGTTTTGACTAGAGTAAACTGGATAAAGGGTCTCTGTTCACCCCAGGCATACCAGAGTCTCAGGATTCTGGTGAGAGGAGGCAAGGCCCTCTCAAAACCCTTCCACCGCTCAACGAGACAGAAGTCTTTGGGTTCCCCGAGCAGGAGCCGCTTGCTCTCTGGGATTGACTTGTGATCATCCAGTAATGCCTGAATCATATCTGCACATGTTGTGTGCTTTGTTACTCCACAGACAACCTTGTCCTCGTTGCAGACTGTAACTTGAATCTCCTTTCCTTCCACTGGCTTTGCATCTTTTGTTCTGGTAAAGAGACAGAAAAACAAAACTTTTACAGCAATTGTGGCTTTGGAGTGAAACATTTGGAAGTCTTAACCCCATAACATGACAAATATATTCACAACACACAGAAGTCAGCAACGTGTGCAGACAAACAATAAAAAATTGGATTTAAAAAAAAAAAAATTTGGAAAGTATGGGAGTAGTGCCCGTTCGGAATGCGTGCCTGTTCAGAGCGAGCCAATTGCTCGGCCCCCGGAAGTGCTTCTTGCAGCGTTCCTAAGAACCGCTCATCTGATTTCCTTCACACTTGACACTGCACTCCCTTGGGTCCTCAGCAATATGCTTGCTAAGCGTGAAGTTGATTGGATAAACGATTCTTGAGATATGCGAAGGAGAGTCATACATGCATACAGCACATTGACAATTCCGCACTTTATAGTTGGATTGTGCTTCTACAGTGCCTCTAAAATCCCTACTGACTTCGCTAATACCCTAACTTTACCTCTAGTGCCACCACAAGGTTGACATTTGTATTTTTTAGTGAAATGTCTCGACAACTATCAAATGGGTTGACATAAAATCTGTTACATTTATGACCTTTGAACAAATTGTTATAACATTGCTGTCCATCTAGTGCCATTATCCGGTCAAATTCTTACTCCAATACTTAGGCTTATGAACAAATACCTGCAAAAACGAATGACACCATCGATTCAAACTAAGATGGTTAATCTACTAAACATTAGCATGTTAGCAGAGTCACAGTAAGTGTGTTAGCATGATGACAGTAGCATTTAGCATGCCTTTAGACTCTCCCTGCATTCCAATACCCATACTACCATATAATTTAGTATGCAAGGATATTATTTAGTATGTCCCAACAGTGTGTCAAATGCAGTATATCAAACGTACCAGGATGTCCTACTGCATCCGGTCGAATTTTGCAGTAAGCAAGCCAGCATGTCTTTCTGGCTATTCTGACCCACAATCCTTTGCGTAGCATATAAGAGCAAGAGGTTCGAAGTTCAAGTTATGAAGAAGTGATATGTCCCAGTTGTATGCATACTGCATGCAACAGTATATACGTTGTAAGTGCAGCTGCAGTTCATTCTAAAAGTAAAAAAAGACAAGTATGCGATTTGGAACTCAGTTCTTGTTTATCTTTCTTTAGACAGACAGTAGAGAGGTAACAGGAAATGAGAGAATAGAGAGGAAGGATGACATGCAACAAAAGGTCCCCTGCCAGACTTGAAGCATACCAATGACTTTTTTTAAACAACTAAGTTTACAAAAAGAGTTATGTTTAAATGCTTTACAAGTTTTTTACATCAGCAGTTACAGAGCTTTGAATTGAGGTACACTACACACACATACTTTCCTACTCATGCTTTAGAAGTCATTTTACTACTCTAAGTAGTATATTTACTTAAACAGGTCTTACTTTGATGGTTTCCCATTATGTCAATGAGCAGAAAACTTAATTCGCTCATTTTGTGCTCCCTGGCTTGATTGTATTAGACTGTTACTCATCGTTTTACTCATCACAGATGATCACTTAATGGTTCAGTTCTGAGCAATTTAACCCAGAGGCCCTCATTACCTTTTCGTCTGGACCGTAAAACTTGACCTCTGATGGGTCGAAGACATCTATTTTTTACATGCTTAATGGACCACCGGTAATATCCAGGACCTAATATCCAGTCATTAAATGATAGGCACCGGCAATGCAGACATCCACAACATGAGCAAGTAATCAAATAAGTAGATAACATTGCCAGACATTTCAATTTGTTATCAAGATAAAGAATGATGTATTGTTATTATTTATATGAAAGATAAAATGTTTGCAATATTCTGCAGTTCATGTGATTAATTATACCTTTTCTCTGATGTACTATAGCTGACTGCTAAGTGTCTGTCTGAGTGAATTACTCTTATTTGAAGTTAAAGCCGACTCTGAAAGCAAAAAAAAAAAGCGGCATATAATAAAGAGACAAAAACTGGAGCTCCTCCTCTAACAGTGAACTGCAGACTGGTTTCAAACCACAGACCAACATTCCTTCACCCCAAAATCAAACAGGGAATACTTTAAACTGCCAACAGTAATAAATCAGGATAATGTGCTTGTAATTCTGGTTAATGACAAGTTTCATCTACAGTTAATTCACTGAGGGAGTTTCGCTGTAGCTCAGCGAGACACTGTTCACGTTATCTGACATAAATGGACAGAAACCACAAGGCCAAAATTGTGTTTAACCAACAGGTCAGTCAGGAACAGTCTAGTCATAGATTTAACCATTTATTGCCACATAAACATGGGCATGATTAATTGACGATCGATGATTGATCATTAAGAATTTCGTCATTGATTAAACTAATGCAGGTTGTGTTTTGTAGTGTGATTGAAGCAATGAAATAATTCCCACTGTCTGTGGGGCAGCAGTAATTAAACATTGTACCACCCGGGGGCGCCATAGGCTGCTCAGTTACCTGCAATTTCCGTTTTGATTCCAAATAAACATGAAGAGGTCACGGCGAAGTGTGACGTGGGACCATTTTGATTTATAAAACGACTTAGTTCACTGCAAACACTGCGACGCCGTGTATAAGTACAACACTGCCATGACTCAAATGATGTACCACTTAAACAAAGTGCATCCGACCCTGGTTAATGTCGGTGGCGGTGTGTCCTGCTCTTAGTCTCAACCTAGCATCAACTCAGCGTTAGCACGAAGGAGCTGCTATGCACAACGAGCAGAGGAAATGACCCAAGCGATCTGCACGTTCATTGAGATGGATATTGGAACCAGCATGTCACATTCCGTCACGACGTACCATCACCAGACTGGTAGAAACTCACTACGAAGAACGGAATAAGGTTCCCCGGCCCGGGCTGGCCAAGTTAGCGCGGAGGTACCTGTGCATCCCGGCCGGCAGGTGTTTTCGGCGGCTGGACTGACGGTCAGTCAGATCTAAGTATTATTATTTTTTGTTAAGTTATTATTTAACATGATTCTTTTTATTTATTATTTTGGAACAAACGAGGGTCTCTGTTTAAGAAGGCCGGCTGGCAGCAGCAGGTTCCGCTGCTAAATTAAACACCAGTTTAACTGTCACACATTGTTCTTCTTGTAATTAAGATCTTATTGAGGAAAAACACGCTGTATTTTTGTATTTTCATTACGTTTTTAATTTATAAAAAGTTAAATAAATAATTAATTTTAATATAAAAATATTAATGATTAATCGATAATTGATCATTCATTCTCCCGACGATCGACAAAGAAAATTTAATCGAATGCCCATCCTAACAGTCATGCTTGGCGCTGTTGGCTCCGCTCTTGATAATGCTCATTGGACCAGCCAAGCAGCAGGCTAAGCTGAAACAGGAACACCATGCAGAAACCCCCCATGGGCAGGGGCGGACTAGGACAAAAATTTGGCCCTGGCAATTCTGTCCCTTACCGGCCCATAATTTGCTTTATAAATGCATAAACCAGGCTCACATGAGATTATGGCACCAGCAGCATGAGGTGCACTTACAGGCTTTCATAGTTACATAATACACACACTAAAGCAATTCATAACACCTTCAAATAAACTACCATGGCACCATCTTAGAACAGAATGGAGATGCTTGCATATTTAAAACATATTATAACATACTTAAACACCCAAACACAAAAGTACGAAGACATAGCGGACCAGACGCAAGCTTTTATTTTGAAAAGTAGAAGCCCGACAGCACCAAACTGGAGGCCCAAATCGTCTCAAGAGTGCATCGGCCCTTCTGGCATTCGCCAGAACTGCCAGATTGCCAGTCCGCTTATGCCCCTGGGTATAAAAGGAGTGAGCCAAAAAAAAAGACACTGAAAACAATTTCAACTTTGAGTCATGTTAGGACTCTGAACTAGGAAGGTGGAGGCTGGGGTGACGGAGGCAAAGCGTTGCCAGCAGCAGCAGTGAGTGAAGCAGCGTTAGTGTAGCAGGGATCAGTGAGGAGGGAGTCACATTTGCAAGGACCGCCTTGATGATGTGAGAGTGGCTGTTATTGGTGTTTGTCTGATAGGAATGATAATTCAACTATGACTTCTGTGTCCTGCAGGAACTAACGCTCAGCTTAATATCAATCAAATCAAGAGCATGTACAAAGGTTTTGAATAAAATGAAATACTATAGATGTCCTGGCTATTAAATGTTAGGTTTTCACCTTGGTATGCAGTACTGGTTTCAGATCTGAACCTTGCATCATGTAACTGCTGTGTCTTTATCTGACGAGATAACCTTAGCTGACTGCAACCCACATTAACCACTGATCAGCACAGGGGAGGGTGGACAAAAATACACATCCTCTGAAGATGATATAGATACTACCCGCCTGCACGCCAATGCAAGCAAGTGAGATGTATTAAGAATTATTTAAACGGGAGAACTTAAATGCTGCATTATCTCTGTTTGCTGATTTTACAGTCTGATACCACTGTGTTTTGGTTCCCACACGGCATAAAAACACACAACTGGAGCATTGTGTAAACTGCCGGTGAATAAGGTCTCAGGAATGCGATACGTATGCAACAGGTTGGTTAATGGTTATGGAGACCCTCGGCGACGAGCGAGGCAAAGCAAATACCTGAGCTATGTGCAAGCCAAACAAATCCAGAAAGCCTCGGGCAATCAAAGACAAACGACTACAGCGACTTTGACCTTCGTTTCAAACTACCACCTACTCAGGAACCCCCACAGATGCTACTGCTGTTCAGAGAGGAAACCACACATGTACAACAACTCTGCAACGCATGATATTGTTTGTCTCAACAAATATTGAATATTATAGGCAGAACAGTGTCAGAAATTCAAAAATAATTCAACTATGGTCATTTCTGAGCTAATGGTTTGTGGTGTTCTCAACCTGGGGAGCTAAACCCCCTCAGAGGCCACAAGATAAAACTGAGGGGTCGAGAGATGATGACCGTTCTAGTTTATTTATGAGAAAGTGAGAGAAAAGTCAGAAAAAAAAATCTTTTGTGCCTTTTTTTAAAATGTGAAATACCTCTTAAAAATGTGTGGAATTAAACAATCTAAAGACGATATAAAGTAAAATCTGGGGGAACTGCTCCCAGCTCATGGAAACGAGTAAATGTACATTTTTATTATTTTGTTACTACACAACTACATGTTACACATGTGTAGTTTTTTTTTTTTTTTTAACTCTATGCTTCTTTATATTTGTACTCCATTTAGAGGGACATACATAAATGTACTTTTTAGTTCATTACATCTATTTAACAGCTGTAGTTATTAGTTACTTTACAGAAGATTGAGATTCTAGATATAAAAAAGACCACATCTCTTGATTAAACTGCACAGTGTTAAGTCTTTAAACTTAGCACCATCTTAAGTGATACACTGCAACATTTAACGCATGCACGCACGCACGCACGCACGCACGCACTGATCTGAATCTGAAAATATCTCCCATCACTGGAAGGCTGTGATGAGGAATCACAAGTATAAACTGCTTCTTTTTAAAGTGTCACAAGCATGGATGGGAGGATGAATGAAATGAGAAAAAGATCAGGGAAGGCCGGAGGGAAAAGCGAACGAAAAGAAGAGCATGAACAGTACAGCATTACTTATCAAAACATCTTTAAATACCTGTGACGTACAACCACTAACACTGGCCTAAACATGTGATAAACGTGTCATATCTAAATGTACAGGTGAATAAACACGCTCTACAAACAAATGGATATTTCAGAGAGGGTAGCCCAAGCCCTCAGCTGTGCAGGAAGAGGGTACAGCAAGGTAGGGAAACACCTGTATTTGTCCTGGGCCACAATCACCAACGCACACACAACATCCTGCCACCACAGTGCAATGGACAGAGGGAGGAAGGAAAATGGATTCCATACCGGTCACTATGATCTGCTTTCAACTCCGCTCTAATGTGAAGAAAGTGTTAACAAATCTATGTCTGGAATAAAACATTTAATGTCAGTGTTAATAATGAAGTGGCATGTTGAAATATGTAAACATTTCTCAGAGGCTGATCTGATTTAGACAGCCTGCCAGGACAAACACAAATACTGCACACACCATTAGGCTGATTGCATCGGTATTCATAGTTTGGGATTAAACTGCGGTTCCAGACGCAACAAATGAGGGTGCCCTCATAGGTCACAGCATTGGGCGATAAATGACAAAGCTGACACAGATATTGTGATGAACTTCTGATTAGAAATGCACCAATAGAATTAAGATGTATGATGATTAATGGAAATAATAAAATCTAAAGTTATATAGTGAGGATGGATGCTGTAAAGAGACTAACACAGGACGGGTTACACCTTAACACTTCACACCTGAGTGAACCCAAGAAACCTGAGCAGACCGCTTGACCTCAGTTTGAACCACCAAAGATAGCGAATGAGACATCAGACATGTGGGAGGAAACCACATTTAAATTATATGAATTTTCCATACACGTTTCTGTGTGGGGCGATTACATTACAGCTCCACCATGGTGGCAAGGCTCTCTTCCATTGTAATAGTCATAATGACATCCTTGTGGACACGAACAATTCCCTCTGTGTTAAAAATGTGCAAGCTACAAGTCACCACAGAGAACTGCATGCTGGTGGTTTGAACAAGTCATAACAAATGGCAGAATTATAGCTTTCCAGTGTCTCTGTGTGTTTTCTTAGATCAATAGTGATATAAGAGAGATAAGGGATGCATACAATTCCAACAGAACAAGGCTGTGATAGGATATCAGTGAATATATCCTGTAGCCATCACTGTCAACGGTTCTAGTTTTCTTGATATTGAATGAATATTTTGATTAGTCTGGTGCTAATGAATGTATAGATTTGCTCTTATAGCTGAAAAACAGAGCTGGAATCGTAGATTATAAATGATAATTTAAACATGATTTAAACTGTAAACTGTAAATTCCTAATAAAACCAAAATGGTTGGTTCAACTATATACATGAAACATATTTTCTTTTTGAGCTCTAGTCGTGGACATTCAGATAATTTTCATATACCCATCTCTCAGATTTCTTCTGTCATTACAATACAATGAAAGTAATAGGGAATGTGTGTGTGGTGCTCACAGCAATGATGCTGCATTACACATTACATTTAAACAAGACAAAGAGTCTACCGCCATGTGTGCCGCACTGTGAGGCTTGACTTGCTAAATAGCAATAAACACAAAGTATGGGAATGTCATTACTTGTGCAGGTATTTGGTCATAAAGTTATGTATTGGACAAATTAAAAAGACAAACTTATGATGGTTATATGGAAGGTTAAGGGTCACCGAAGTTGTTAGAAATTCATCCTGAGAGTAACATGAATGGTGTTCTAAATGTCACAACAATCCAACCAATAACTGTTGAGACAGTTCACTTAAAACCAAAAAGACAGCCTCGTGAGGGCACTACTACTTGGTACCACACTAAAATATCTGAACAACTATTGGATGGATGCCATACAACAACTTTGGTGATCCCCCGACTTTTCCTTAAGTGGACCGCCCAGCAACCATCCATAGAGCAAATTGTAGAAGTGACACCTTTCTCTACACAAGTGTCTTTGGACTTGGGAAAATCTACAGAACTCACTGGAAGGTTTTATGGAACTACTTTCTACTGAATAAATAAGTCCCTGTAAAAACTATGCATACCACTAAAGCTACTGCAGAAGGGTTTTCTTTTGAAATTAGGGTAAACCAGCCATTTAAAGGAAGTGTCATCTGTGGGACATGACATGACATTCCAAACCCATGATCTTTGAATTGTTTTCATATAAATGTTCAGGCCATAAAACCTTGCATCAGCATTTCTGAACTAATTAAAACCACTGTTTTCAGAGTGACCACCATCTAACTCTGAGTTTTCCCATCCTGTTTGGAAAAGATTCTATCTGCCCGGTCTGTCCTAGAGTGTTATGAAGCCATCTGAATTCTCGCTATATTACGAGAGAATCGCGGGATCACATATCACATGAAAATCCATCTCGTCAGGCTTCATGTAATGCGTTTTTTGTCCGAACAACCAGTTTACTGAACCTATCAGCGTCCGGTTAGGACCCACTGGCAGCTTCGGTCGTAGTTAAGATGTGTGTGACGGCCACAACAGTTCGTTAAAAACAACAGTGGCGGATGTAATAGACAGATGGTTCATCCCGTCACTTGCCAGGTTTTCTTTTGAAAGTGCCTGCCTTTTTCCAAACAGTTTCTAATGACAGCTTCTCAGATGGTTTTGTGTAACAAACCATCTGGCTCGACAGGATAATGAAGTCATGAAGGGGCCATTACATCATTCAACTAAAGTTAAAACATAGAAACTATTTTTTACTCTCAAAAACCTAGATATATAAAATGTGGAAAGTGTATACACATCGTGTTTTCTGTGTCTGTTTTGTATAATAGAAGAAATGTACACAGTGAATGAAGTAGAGCAGATACTGGATAGGAGACGCTTCCTCTCTCTTATCTGAAAGAGGATGAGAGATCAGCGAGGAAATAACAACATCACTTTTCTATCTGAATATTCTGATCTCTGGGATGACTCCCAAACCGATAAGCATCTGTGAGCAGAGACACAACACACCCCTTCCCTGGTCTCCCCTTCCTCTGTGACACCCCCCGCTGCTGCTGGGGGGGGGGGGTCTATGAATCGCCAAAGCTAATCGGTCCACCGCACTATGCGTTTCTGCTAAACCATTGATTGGAATGATTGACACATCCCAATGGCTGGAACCATCTAATTTCAAACCCTTTGAGTGTCTGTAAGTGCTGGTTGAGTATAGGACACCGGTTTGACGCACATGACTCCCTGATGATGACGCACTGTCATGCTTTGATGTTAACGAATATTTAAACAAATATTGTCAGCTGTAACCAATACCACATTTATTTTTTAAAGTTAGTCAAAGTGTCAAGTTTTAAATGCAACTCCACGTCAGCTTCATCTTGTCATTCTTCTGCAAACATCCAGCTCATGGCGAGTAAAAGCCAGTCTCTGAAATCAAGCGTTTGACATATCTACAGAACTAAACACTTGAGGTAATTATAGTTGCTGCAATGGTAATTACTACACAACATGAAAAAAAGACATCCACTGGAGACAGCCTCAGTCAGACTGTTTGAAGTTATCAAAGATAATTCATCTCAGCTCTGTGTGTGTGATGTACAAAAAAAACATCCATTCTGCTGAAGGTGCCACTGTCAAGAGTTTTACAGTAATTTAGTATAAAAGCCTGTTTTTTCCTGAACTTAATCCAAAGCCTTTCTGCTGAGTTTGGTGGTAAGTAAAGCTAATGCAAATAGTTACAATAGTACAATTAAACCTTCCTGATCCTGGTCTTGGCAACATAAATCCTGTCTGTGCCCTGCGAGGGATTCAGCTCATGACCTAGATACTCCAAAAGAGAAACTCTGTTTACCAACTGTGCACAAAAAAAGTTTGCAGTCAACAGTCCAAATTGAATTTGTGCACCGATGACAGAGGACAGCGTGTGGCTCAATAAATCGAATCCACCTTCTCAAAGCTGAGGCTGGATCCCAGCTGCAGCCCTGCACATCAAAAGGCCAAGATAGCCACTCAAGGGAATTGCTGAAGCAAATTATACAAATGTGTTGATGACAGGATCTCTGTCGACCTGAAGTCAAAATGTTCTTTGATGCTGGTGTGTCAGATGAGACTTGTATAAAAAACATATTTTTAGTAATTACAGAGCAAGAGAAGGTGAAATGCTCTTCTACGTTGATGTTCAGTACAGTGTACTTTGACAGGAACAAGAGAACCACCATCAAAGGGCGTACATTACTCAAACTTTCCATAATGGGGAATAATAACCCACACCTTCTTACACCAGTTTCATTTAGTTATGATTTTGAATAAAGAGGCACATATATTATCTGTATGCATGAACAAAAGTTGTTAAAGGCTACTCCTAAAGCTGGTTAATTGACAAACGGAAAAAAAAAACAGTGGTGGAAGAAGTATTCAGATCCTTTAAGTAAAAGTACTACTCCGTTACAAGTAAAAGTCTTGCATTGAAAATGTTACTTATGTAAAAGTATGTAAGTATCGTCAGGAAAATGTACTTAAAGTATTAAAAGTAAAAAGTACTCAATGCAGGAAAATCCTCACATTTTAGAACGTGGAAACGATCAAAACAGTTATGTGTTTAATCAGCTAATCATTTCAGATGGACTTGTAGGCCGTTATATTGTTGGGTAGTTTAATTTGTAATAAAACACCGCATTTTATAAACTACATGTGCAGGGTTTAATAGCACTATTCAACAGCCAAATGCTGGTAAAATATGCAAGTGGCTGGTAGATTTGCTTCACTCACAGGCCAAAACAACAATAGTAATCTATTGAGTGGCTGGTAAAATCTGAACATTCACTAGCCATTTGGCTGGTGGACAAAAAGTTTATTTTTTATAAAGTTTTGTGTGCAAAAATCTTAATTTGTAAAGGAACTAAAACTGTCAGACGAATGTAGTGGAGTAAAAAGTACAATATTTATCTCTGAAATGTAACGGAGTATAAGTAGAAAGTCGCAAGAAAAGAAAAGACTCAAGTAAAATACAAGTATCTCAAATGTGTACTTATGTACAGTACTTGAGTAAATGTACTTAGTTACATTCCACCACTGCCCATAACCAAATATTCTTAAGAAGTTTATATTGTTTCCCTGTGGTTCCTTGCGGTGTTCAATGTTGCTTTTGTCTTAAGGTGTATTTATATGTTGCTATATATTTACTTCGGTTGCATTTGGACTGTCGCCTGCAGTATCCTTCTACTTGGATGTAGGAATAAATCTGCACTGCGTTGTGCGTAAATCTCCCTCCTCAACAGTGCTTTCCAATAACCGAACTCGGATAAAAACCCACACTCAAGACGTTTCCCCTTAAGAAACTTTACACTCCTCAAATTACCTGTTTTTCTGTCGAGCTTTCAGGAAGTTTTTTCCAAACGGAGCCATGACTCAGGAACGCGAGGAAAATCGAACAGCAATCCGAATGCGTTACAGTCCCAACATGGCAGGACGTCGGACACTTTGTGGAGAGTTTCAGAAAAGTTGAAGGGTGTTGCGACTGCAACTCTGTCCGCCCCATCCGAGAAGCGGAGGGAGGTGTTTCCCAGACTATAGGCCTACTGGCATTTATTGCTGTATCTCTGTCGTCTTCCACCTGCAGCAACAACCTGGGAAACGACCACCGAGAAAGAATAAAAAGAGAGAAGTGAACATACAAAGTCACACTGTTCTGGGAAAACAATAAACTTTAGGAATTAAAACAAAATACGAAATAGGATGAAGTCAAATTAAACTCTTTAGCCCACGTGGAAAGTAAGATAAGATAATATGACACCAGAAAGTGCAGAAATCCCATTAGGATTGTGGTGCTCATTTTGGACATAGCCTATTTAAAACTAAAAATGTTGCTTAAAGTACCAAATGCACACATTATAAAAACAAATATATTACATAATATACAGGAAAGTAAACACAGATTCTGCACATTGGTTTCATGTATTAGGCTACTCTACAAATATTTTTAAAAGTGCAATAGAGAGGCAAAACTAAGTAATGTCAAAACATGATTAGAGCCTTAGTGAGCTGCAGTACAGGGCATGTAGAGCAACATGTAACCTCTTGGGGTTTAGTAACTGGCTCTCCCTGCTGGATTCAAATGACAAAGATGAAATTCAGACATAGAAGAATGCAGCCTACTTTCAGTCTGTTTTTCGTGCTTTAAATCTCTTTTGTAGAAGCTTTTCCAACTGGAATATTTGCTCAACACTGTATACTAAAAAGAAAAAATAATCTCTGTGGGGCCCAATTAGTGTGAATATGGACAAGTGAAACTTTGTGGTTTTAATTCAAAGTGGATATGATTTGATAGTGTACCACTTCAGTTTCCTTTTTATATAATTACAATTAAAGGCATCCACATTTAGAATGCCATATTCCTTTAGTTTTGTGTTTCGTAATAAAATACAATTAGAGATCATCGTAATTGCTGAAATGCAATGGCCAGTTAATTATGTATAGCCCTAATTGTACAGTAAAGTGAGGAAATGATTTAATTGTCCTGAAGAAAAGTTTACTGTTGACAGGAATGCTGCTAATATTTAATTTATAACGTGATTCATTTTTGTTCATATGAAGTCCACACTAAAGCAATAGCACATGAAACAGACAGTAGAGCAGAATGTGGTAAACTTTAAAGTCTCTGATGGGATATTAGGCCTACTGTATGTTAACACTGCATACTCTTCATCACTTGTTTATTTTAGGATTAACTATCAGATATATCCCTGTTCCAGGTTAGAAATATATCAGAGTAAAAGAATGAAAAAGTACAAAAAAGGTTGATCTAATAAGATAAGAGGATCTAAAACTGATCCTTGAGGGACTCCTAAACATATTAGAATATTTGTTTGACCAAGCCATAACCTTCAGCAAATGATTTAGGGTTAAAGACAGCGTTGAATGGATGAACTTTTTACTTTTATTTATTTGTGTTTGGTTAAGGATCTGTTCACATTTTTTTCTTTACTTTCTAAGAGTGAAAATATTATCTGTGGTGTACAGAGTAGACATGTTTATTTAAATATGCATATTCTATAATATCTAGTGGTTTTGACTTCAAATAATAAAAAAAACCTCAAAATGGAACAATGGCGAGGTTTTTAACTGCTGTTTCCAAATTAAAGAATTACCGTTTATCCTGAGATGAAGCCAACATGGAAGAGGTGTTCTCAAAACATTCAGAATTTTTGTGACAACTGGGCAAACTCCATGAAGACTCCATGAAACTCTATGAAGGAAGAAGTTTTAGAATCAGTACTAAATGGGCCTTGTAGTGAGATTTCTCAATTGAAGGCATATTTCAAAAGAAACATTTATGAATAAGTTGTCTATTTCAAAGATAATTTTATAATAAGCATGTTGCATTATTTCTACTGAGAAGGTTTAACATTGATACAATTCTACTTTTAAATAAGAATACATTTTCAGATATTAATAACTGGCAATTTATCACAATGATTCATGTCTTCAGCAGTCACTAATTTGGTTTGTAAGTCAGGACAATCATGTGTTGCTTTGAAAAGACACATAATATGTTATAGTGAAGACCATCATCTCTAAGAGTGAATATTTGTTGTGCATCCTCCCACATCATACCTGCATCGCGTCCCTGGGAGACAAGTGCAAACAAACCTCAGACTGTGCGCATTCATGAGGTGAAATAACCAAATCTCCCGAAGCTTGACGCAAAAAACCTTTCGCCCTGTGATGCCAAAGTGACGTATGAAACGATGACACAGGAGGGAAGAGACAATATGATGAGACTGAGGGATGGATGGATGAATGGATGGATGGATGGATGCATGGATGGATGAAGGGGGCTGTTTCAGTGGGTGGGAAGGTGGGGGTGGAGATGAGGAGAGAGACATGATTCTGTGACATCACATTGGCTCTTATAAACTGAGGGAATGGAGCCCTCTGCACTTCACAACCAACCAGAAAACTGCAAGGAAAGGGAAGTGTGTTTGGAGCTGGAAGAGAAGAAGAAGAAGCAGCAGCAGCAGTACTAGAGATCCCCTCTCCAGCCTCTCTAGCCATCTGTGTCTGACCTTTAACCTTATGGACTAGATTTCTCCTCAGTTGAATTCTTCAGTGTGGGATTCTTTTTTTTGGTTTTGTTTGTTTTCTCATCAAGATGCAGGCACAGTTGGCGTGTATGCTTCTCCTCTGTTTCACATATGGTGGACTTTGTACAGGTAAGCTCTTGGACTCTTTCAACAGGTTTTGCATTTATGCATCGTTTTATCATGTCATTATTAATCATTGACTTTATTCAGAGTAACAAAATAGGGATAAAGCCATAACACGCAAGCAAAGTATGGAAGAAGGCAAACTTACTGTATACAACGGGTTCATCATTGTGGTTATGTTGTTGCAAATATGGAAAAACTGCATATTCTAAATCATGGAAATCTTTCAGTTTAAAAAAAAAGAATTTTCACATTTAAAGCTTCTTCATAACATTATGGTTTTCTGAGTTTGGGTTTGTAGATGAAATACTGAAATACCCTGACTGCTGAAGATGATTGATTCTTAAGGTAGTTACTCCATTTTTCTGGTCCGACAATTTATGAAAATGACTTCAGGAGGCTATAACTTTAAAACCTGACTTAAATTCTTCTAGTAAAAATATATATTTTTATGTATGATATTATTTCCTCAATGATCCAATGTAATGATTTCTTATTTGAATGTTTGAGAACCCATTTGACCCTACATTTATACAAAAAACACTACAGCAGAGTAAACCACATTTGTTATTAAAATGGGTTCCAAATTAGAGTAAATTCACGGTCATTCATTTATTCCACATGTAATACAGGCTACACTGAATAGCATAAAGAGTCTAAATTGAAATTAGACTCCAAATTACTTTTGGTCCAGTGAGCCAATGAGAGTCAGTGTCAGTCTGTACGATAAAAACAACTTAGCTCTATCTAATTGAAATCCTCAAAATCAATAATGGATGTTGGATTAACAAAGCTGTATTGGGTAATGTGTGTTTTGCTTCACTCTTGGGCACTCTGGGAGTTCCCTAAATCAATAGTTTGTCACCTGTCGAACATTTAAAGGTGTCTACCAACAAATAGGAACGTGTGCTGAGTTTTGGCTCAGCTTAATTTGTCTACACATATTGCTGTAGATGTAAATGTTGCAAACGTTTATTAACTACAGATCACAAAGAAGATGAAACAGTCACATTGATAAAGAGTATGCTATACTTCCATATCTCATTGACATTTCTTATGCAGCAATCACTCAGGATTCACTTAACTCTTGGTTAGATTTGGATGATGGTTATATTCCTGTTGTCTTTCTAACTGACAGACATCGACCAGGATCAGCGAGCGCTGGAAGAGGAGCTACTCAGCAGTCTCTTCACTTCTAAGGTACAGCGTCCCTCTCTTTTTGCACCTGTGACATCAGAGACTGAGTGTCCAAAAAAAGCTACAACCCACCCAGTCAGCTGGTGACCCCTCCCATCACTCCATCTGACCCAACACACAGGCTGCCGCCCAGGTGTTCTTTCATGAAATCTGGATCCATGCTTCAGTCACAACCTCACCTTTTGGTTTGTGTTCATGCTGACCCTGGAGATAAATATTTTACCATATAGGCCTTTTTTATGTCACTCAGGTTGTTTTTAATTGGGAATTGAATACAACTATTTTACACAGTTCAGTTGTGCAGAGCACAATAAATATAATCAACACACTACAACTGCTGCACTTGCGGGCATGTCCTTTGAGATGAAAATAAGAGCTGAGGGATTTTATTCAGTTGTAACTTCATGATTTTTAATACACTCATCAGGCCAGTGGGAGTAATCAGAATCAGAAAAAAGGATTTATTGCCAAGGAAGTAACACTTAAGCCGCCCACACATGATAAGCGATTTGCTCTCTGCGCACCGCTGGGTAGGGCGCAGAGCAAAGCGCAGAGAGCAAAGTGCAGCGCAGGTATTCGTCATGAAGGGTGGCAAGGCAGCAAATTTCCCATTGCTAGGTAACTACATGCTGTTATCTCATTGGTTGCGCCTTTGAAAGGTCAGCGGCAACGAAGAATAATAAGTTGAAATAATTTGAACTTTGAGCGCAGCGCAAAGCGGCAAATCCGAGCAGTGTGCGACACCAGGGGTAGGGCAGCGACTAGTTGGGCGCCACCGCCCTCCCCCGTAGGAAATCAATGGAACGGCCAGTGCAAAGCGGTTTACTAGGAATTTGCATTGGTTCTTGGTGCATACAGTACATCAACATATTAAAAATAAATATGAAATAAACAAAAAATGAATACAGAAACAAATGTACAATATGACTGTTTTACATTAAGAAAAAAGAGGCTGTATGGATCAGTGCAGGATGTGCAAAAGTTCAGAATATATAGAATGTGCAGAGCACAGGTCTATAGTCCAGGATGAAGTTTGTGAGAGTGGAACTAGAGGCACGAGAAGACAAATGGCTGAGCCTAATAGGATTCAGATGGACCTGACAGCATCATAACGACACATCTTCCACCTCTCTCTCTCTCTCTGTTTCTCTCTCTCTCTCTCTCTCTCTCTCTCTCTCTCTCTCTCTCTCTCTCTCTGTCTCTCTCTCTCTGTCTCTGTGATAAACAGCCGTGGTGCTCGTACGGAGACGTGCCGGTGACAAATCAGCCATGTGATTCATTGCTACTGATGCTCGGAGGTTGCTCAGGGGTGATGATTGTAATAATAACTGCAGAATGACTGATAGAGTGCTCAAGAGGCTGGAAAGTGCAGTGTGGTAGAAGATACTTGTGGATCTTTATCCTAACTATATACATGATCTTTTTTTTAAGGTGACAGCTAAATTGATTGAGCTGTTTGTCCACTCTTCTTTTTATCTGATTAGATGCAGGAGGTAGATTTCCTCTCTGGCTCCTATTTCTCCATTAAAGATGATAGCATCATTTTTATATTTGGCATTGGCCCTTGCCCTTGTTAAAGAAACAGCAACAGGCATTTTGGCTGACTCTTAATGTTGGCTCAGTAACACAAACAGAACAGAACATTCAATTGTCACACAGAGACGAGGCTGATGTTTTAACACCAAGGGGTCCGCTGTGGACTGTTAGAATATTGGACCCCTGCAATAACTCTTAATCCCATCCCTCAAAGTTTTTTTTTTTTTACATTTTTATAGATAATAATTTTTATAAGATTTTTCTACCTAAGAAAAAAATCCTTCTAGTGACCTTTCAGCACCATTAAAACCGCACTCACGTTAATTTAAAAGTAAATGAAAACCCTTAAAATCTTCACTGTACGAATCATTCGTAAATGTCATTTTGGTCCCTCATGTCGTGTTCTTTTGATGTCTCTGTAGATGTTATTACGTGCCCCCCCCCCCCCCCCCCTGTATAGGAACCTGTATTGGATGTGGCTCCAGTCTTGACATCATCAGAGGAGACTGTATTCCTCTGATGCTCATAAACGATGTGAGCAAAGCGAGTCTTTGAGGGGTTGTGGCCATTTACAATAACTTAGAAGCCACAATTTCCCCTCGACCCCTGAGTCTCTCCATCATCCTCAGTGACACCCAGAGGTCTTTGCGACAACGTGTGGGAGATCGCCAGCCCTCGCACGGGGCGCTGGGGCCCTCCACCGTCTTTTAAAGCACTCAAACTAGATTATAACACAGGCTGCAGCTAGATGAGGTTAGATGGGACTGAAATATCACTGTGGATGGAATGTTTAAGGAACAGTGCACATATCACATATATCTTAACTGCTGTCTAAACATGTGGCAGTCTGCATCAGTGCTGCAATGTCAAGTGAAAGCCTTAAATGCATCCTCAGTGCTCCTTAAAAGAGAATGTTAAAACGCAGCAGATAAAATTGTTCCGTGTGGCAAATGAAATGCATTGTCGTCGGTTAGCAGCTGATCCATTAAATCTGTTCATTAAAAAAGACAAAAATTCAAAAAAAGAAGGCTTCACACAGAACATTAGATTCAACACACAATACTAAACAAAAATCTACAATATGAATGTATAGGGCATAGACTGAATAACTGAATTAAAAACTTATAAAATATCAAGCAATGTAGTACCATAACACTACTAACAACAGAAAAAAAGAAAAACATTCTATCACAGTTGTAACCAAACATGAGCACAGCAATAGGACACACATGTATACAGGTTATAGCAGGGCTGTTGAATTAGATTGCAATCAATTGTATAGGTGTTGTGGTTATTGTGTCCAACCTATTTTCTTATGGATCTAATGGTCAAAGCAGCGCATTCATGGCCAAGGAAGAAAAGCCTGTATTACGTTTTGTCCCTAAAAGTTGAATGTTGAATAGAAACATGGAATAAATAGACTATAGAACTAAAAAAAAAATCTTAATGGTCTACATATCAGATTGTTTAGCAACTGTGTTTTTATCCTCTGTGGTCCACCCTCCTCTGGGCTCAACTCAATTTTCACTTCATCTCAGTTCACAACGTTAATTAAATATTCATTTAAATCCATCTTTTCGAGGATCTAATTTGTTGCCAATCTTTGAATCTGGAAAACCAGCTCTTCCTGTACTCAATTTTGAAACTCAAACACCTCCCCCGCCTCCTCCCTTGTTCCCTCTTTGCAGATGAAACAGAACAAGCAGAGTGCCCCCTACTGGCGTGTGTCGCTGGTTAACCTGTGCAGGATGGTGAACGGCCTGCGGCAGGAGGCCTGGAGCGGCGAGGAGGAGGAGGGCGGCGAGCTGAGGGAGGGGGGCCTCCAGCTGCTGGAGGAGCTTTACAACCTGCAGCTCATCTGCCGAGCGCTGCAGAGCAGGGAGGAGAGGGTGAGAGACACACACACACACACACCACACACACCACACACACACACACACACACACACACACACACACACACACACACACACACACACACACACACACACACACACACAGACAGACAGACCAAAAAGAAGTAGTCATCCTTTAATTGGAAGATGTGTATTGTCATGTGTTCATGCTGTTGTTGGAGCTATAGAAATTTAAATGCATATCAGTCAATCTTTCTTTCCCCTGGCTGCTACCACTACTCGGCCGACTTTATTTTCTTATCCTTGACGGCATGCGTTGTGTTTTTTTCAACCAAGACCTAACTACTTAGCAAAAGTAAACAATTTAGCAGCAAAACATACTTCAGTATCACAAGTTAAAGTACTGATTAGTGGTTTCTTTCAGAGGTTTAAGCGGTTCATGCGTTACATTGTAGACAACACAAATCTTGGATCAAACACATTCACAATTTTGTGGATTTCCATGCTTTCAGATTGGTTGAATGATTACATGTTGCTGTATAAGTTAAGAAAATTCTTCAAAACTCTTTAGATGTATAACCATCCAGTTAAAACTATATTTCATAGTGCCTGAAAGTTTTTTTAACTGTATTTTTTTAAAAGCAGCAACACTTTATGAGCTAGCAAGTTGTTTCAACAGATATGAAAGTACAATATTTCCTTTTGAAATAGAAGTAAGTGAGTTTCTGTTTCATATGTAGTGGAGAAATAAAATATAAATTGCCTAAATATAGAGTTCCAGTATTAAATTGTACAACTACTTAAATTGTTTATGGCAACAAAAAAAAGCAAATGTCTTGGCCGATCCTAAAAACAGGTGTACATACTCACATAAACACAGGAACATGCATACAGTACAGGCACACTGTAAATCTGGCTCACATTTCACAAACACATGACACACCCCATCCGTCTTCTCTCACAGTAAACACACCTCATTATGCACCTATTTCCTTGTCTCCCTTCTCCCTGTCCTCCATCATTTTCCTTTCACTTCTCACACAAATGCCATTTTCCTTTTTTTTTAAATCTTAACACAGTGACTGCAGATTAGCACCTGTTTTGCCATGCATGGAACCACAGAGGAGAAGCACATGTTTAATCACAGCTACACCGGCGTAGCCTGCCATTACCCGGCCACTCAGCAACAAAGTATGTGTTTGCCTGCCATTTCCTCCTCGTCGTGTGACACTCACCCTCCGCTGTGTCTCTCTCTGCCCCCTAACAGCTACTCCACGACTCTCAAGAATATTTAGAGGAGAACAGTGACACTCCGCTGAAACGAAAATCACCCTACATCCTGAAGAGGCAAGCAGCGCACACCACCAAGTCCCGGAGGCCGTACATCTTGAAACGAAGTACAATTTACTGATAGCCATCCCCGAGGCCGAAGTGACGCTTTAGGGGGACCAGACCAGATACTTTCTGTGAAGATGTGATTGTGTTTTTGTCTGTCTTCTAGTAGCTGCAATGTTTTTCCCATTGTTGTTTTTATCCAGTCCGACCCTTCAATTGTATGTCCAGCATTGAGGCCTGCCTGTATTCTGCTCCTTTCCAAGTATAGGTCCTGAAAATAAAATCCTGAGCATCAAGTAGATTGTGTTCCTCCTGAGAAACTATATTTATTTACTCTATTTCTTCACTGCACACTAAGTCTATTTTGTTTCAGGATATGATTAAATGATTCATGATACAAAACCATTGTGATGTGACTGTTTTCTTTGATGTAACAGCTTAATGAAACTATATATTTAAGAGTCAGTTTGATTATTATTAGGTAAACTTGAGTAAACTTGAGTAAAAACAATTGGGCTGTCACAGACATGGTACAAAAGTGAGAAAGTATTGAGAGATGGACTAACTCATTATCTGTTTTTTCCCCACAATTTAACACATATGACACACATACTCCTAAACACAGCCACACAAAACAATAGGGACAATACAGCTGAATGTATCCACAGGACAGAAAACAAAAGAGAAGAAAGGAGAGAAGAAAAAAATAAAATTTTATTTATATATACATATATATATATAAAATTCTACGCTACCACAGTCTTGTTATCTTTTAATGGTATTTGCGGACAATACGAGAAATGTAAAATTACACCAACCTTATTATTTAAAAAAAACGAGTATCTGCTTAAATTAATATAAATGTATATGGTTGAGATGCTTGGTAGCCTTACTAGCTAACACCACTATTATTTTTCCTGCTGGTGTTGGTCACCATCTTCGTTTCTCTATGAAAGAGATTATTGAAGAGCAGACAGATTAATCTGTAAGATAAGGTGAGCAGAGGCCAGTAGATGCTGCCAGTCTGTTAGTGATTTCCAATACTAAAGGCACGTCTGGAAATTAATACAAAAATGATATATTGATTTTAAAATTCATCACATGCCACCTTAAATACATTTGGTCAGTGTGTGCTCCGATTTATATGTGCTGTATTGTGTTCAAAGGGGCCACGGGCACTTGGACTTCAGCAGATAAAACAGACACTGTGGCGACTGAGAATCTTGGCCTTAATAAAAATCAATTTCATCTCCAAATCAAAGTGCTGCGGTGTCCTTTTTTGAAATTCGTCTTTTAACCCTGACAGCCAAAGAGCCTGAATGAAGCTCAGCACATAGAGCAACACCCTTTGAACAGGCTCGTTCTGTTTCTCCAGAGAACGTTAGCTGCAGGAAGTACATGAAACCGGTTTTCCAGCAGCTTTTTACCGTTTAGTTTTACTCTTACAATTCACACAGGCACGTAACCAGTTTATGCAGTGAGCCACTGAGCCGGTGAGGTAGTATGGTTGGATTTGAGCAGACACTTTACTGTTTAATGAAAACAATACATCCTTTTTGATTGTGTATGTGTGTGTTCATCTTTTATTGAAGCCTACTCATCCAACAAGCTGATTGGTAACAGAGGATTAGCCTCAAATAACTTATTTTGTTCTACCTTTAAAGTTTTTCTAACTGTATAACATTCGGATATACTTTAAATTAGGCGGTGAAACACCTTAATCATATGACAAGAGAAGCTGCAGTAAAGGGACATTTAGCGCTTGCTTTGTTTTTTAAAGGATCAAAGTCAGTTGTATTACCCACTAAAGTTACCATTACACATTCATCTCAAAGGGTCACTAGTACACCCAAATCCCAAAAGACATTTTCACAGTGGTATCAAGTCATGCCAACAGTTTGTGGTACTGAGGTTTTATATGTCTCCAGAAACAATGTCCCAGTTACCATGAATAATCCACAGACCTCACTTTGAAATGATGTCGGTGGGACTATTTCTTTGGTACAAAAAGGTTATGATGAAAACTACAAATGTAATTTTTCAATTCACCAGAAAAGAAAATTACATTCACCAGTCACCACCATTACATGGTGATGATATCTTAAAGGGCAGTGGTGGCCTAGTGGTTAAGAAGCAGGCTTAAGACTGGGAGGTCACCAGTTCAATTGGTGGGGAAAGTAAAAGAGCAGTGTTTGGAGTGGAGAAAGTATGTAGTTGCACACATAAATGGTATCTCATTGAATCCAGTCTTTACAGCCAAACTCAAACTACATTGATAGGAGAGAATTATTTGTAGCCATCACTGTGGTTTTTATCCACTTTAGGTAGATATGTATCCACTCAGGTTGAAAAAAAGTTTTGAATTGCAAAGATTGCTGTTTAAAGTTTCCCCCAACAATTACTGCCAAGGTGCCTTTCAGACACTTATAAGTAAATGCTCCAGCTTCAGTTGGCTCCACTTGAATGTGTCAAATTGTTTGTGTGTAACAGCAAAAAGGGCAAACTTTGCATAAGTAAAGGTTGAAAAAATACCAAAGGCAACCTCCATCATTATTCCTTTCATGTCAGTGACCACCAGTGTATGTGCCCATCACAGGCAGCGGATGGCAGTGTTGTTTAACAAGTCTGATGGCCTGATTTACAGTGTGAATGACTGTGTCACAGAAAGACAAGTATCCCTTCAGGCAGAAGAACAGTGTATTGAAAAGACAAACAGCCAAAAAATGGCAACTGAATCAGATGAAAGCATTTGGAGAAAAGAATCACCTCAAATAGCAGCAGAAAGTGTGAACTCTGGTTTTCTTTGGTCCATTGTTAACTGTTAACAGTGAGATAGATGTTTAAATAACCTTGTAATGGCAGTGTTCACATGCATTCAGAGTCCTGCAACGTGGATTTCAAATTCAAGAACAGATGTTAGTAATCTGGAGCTGTACTGTATGATGTCTATATTTGGCCTTTTGTTGAGAATATGTAGGTTGTAATGAGTGAGACACACCTCGAATTAGAGACAAAGCAGCTCTGTTCATTGAGCAAATCTTGTTGGGGTTAATGCAAAGATAAAAACATACGGAACCTTATTTGCAGGTTTTCAGTTACTTTCATTCATAAGGGGAGGCCATCAGATGTTTAAATGCGTTAAGTATTTTGTTCCAACAAATTCTGGCTGCACTACACATCCACCTAACATCATGCAGCAAAAGGTAATTTCAGTGAGATTACAATGTCTAGAGAAATTATAATTATAATTTGCTCAAAGATTTTTCACAGTTAACCACCCAGAGGCACCACAAGTCATTTAGTTCTATTTGGAAAAACTTAAAAGCATTCAAGTCTTTGAATACTTCAAGGTGAACACTAAAACTCTCACCTTAACACAATGAAACAAAAGCAGACAGAGTTCGTGCTATTTCATTCTCTATCCAAGGAGTTCATTTTCATGAAGTAATTTTGCCTTTTCTCGCCTTCAAATGAAAAGCAACACTTCACCTACAAAAAATAAAACGACTGACTCACAGTTGGGACAACATATACCCATGGCAGCAGATATTGGAGGTCTCTTGAGTACTTATAAAGGTGTTAGTGTGTGTGGTTTAAAGAGAAAATATCCTGCCATGTGGTGAAATAGTACTTTAATAAGAGTTAGAACATTAAAGATGGGCACCTTTTCGCCAACCCCACTACTTCTCTTTTCTCTAACCCTTAGTCTAATACTTCATTTTGTTAAGTGTACACATGTAGGCTATATGTACCAGCAGGTGGCAGTGCAGTACAACACTAATCCAGACTTAACTGTATGTATATCTTAATTAAATAAACTTTTGGTTTTGCTCCACCAAATGAATTGGAAACTTCTCTCTATATTCTGCCTAAAGAATAGCCAATCACAATACAGAAAATTGGCCCTGACTTTAATTTAAATAGACAATGCAGTATTCCTATTTCACTGTTTAGTACAACTGGTTCATTTTAATCACATTCTGCCTCTTAGTGTACTCAGATTTCCTACTAAAAAGTGACAGTTTGGGGCCTCGGGTATTTCAGATTAGTAACAATGCCAAGGAGAACTGGATTAACTTTAGCATTGGATCGGGCCCAGAGCACCCAGCTGCTTGAATGGAGCTCCAGACACTAAAATGTGATGGTGCCATGGCGGAAACAATGATCATCCTGTAACAGAAAGGTCATAGGCCTGATTGGACAGTAGCGGCTCTACGTAACAATAAAACAAATCTACCAGGTGAAGGTGTATTAGGCAGAAATTGTGCAAAACCACCTGATGGGGGGATTTTAGCTTTAGTGATTATGTGCCTTGCCATCTATAGCCTAGGCACAATCCTTGAGGCAGATCTAAACAACAGCAACTACAACAACGGGTAGGGTTGCCTTCACTATCAACATCCAAAAAAACAAGACTGGAACCTGCTTTCCCTGTCAAATTGATTGAGAGATCTAAAAACATGCAGACCAACTCTTTCCACATTTGAGGAATGCAATTTATCATTATCTCAGCATTGGAGCAGATCTGTCAGTTTTTGCAAATTTGCAGGCCGCCTCAGCAGATGTCTATCAATATAACGACTCTCGTGACCCTGATCAAGTTCAGGCTTAGTACGCCTCCCACATCCACAGGACAAATTACACCCTGCGTGAATTAATTCAACTCCATTAAAAACCTTCATCGACATCTGCCGCTGCAGCGATGCTCGGGCCTGCTTGTCTTGGCCTTTTTCCAGCCGGACGCCTCTTCAATTTAACTCCAATTTCGAGTTGGTGGATGTTGGCTGACAGTTTTAAACTTCTCAGTGGGATGCTGATGAGTGTCTTCACTCATGCTTAAGGAAAGTCATTCTCTCATCTGGACAGCGTAGCAAATTGCGTAAAAAGCCAGTCCGATCAAGATAATGGTTTGTGAAGGAATGAGATTAGCTCCCTTTGTGAGAAATTTGATTGTGTGGATGGGACAGTGGCATAACAAGTACGACCTTGTGGCAGGGGCCAGCTGAGAAAGTAATTAGGCCTCACATATGGGCAGCATCATTGAAGCCTTCAGCAATGGCAGTGAAAGGACAAGCCATGTCGGAGCTATTTATTGTCACAGGTATGGCTGTCAGTTATAAAAAGTGGCCCTCTGGTTAGTAAGACAGCAGGTCGAGACAAACTACAACAAAAAAGAGGACCTTGAGATTTCACTTAGTGTATAGGTCTTTAATTCCAAATGAGTCAGCATCAGTGTTTGCCATCTGAATTAACAACTGACTTTTTTTGTCAGTTAAAATTTGTTCTGATATCCAGGTTTTAGTGATGGTCAATTGAAGCTTCGGAGTGGCAATTCAGTGTGTTTTCAACCCTTTGTTGAACAGAGAGCGCCATCTAGTGAGCTCAGAAAATAAAGACAGTGGTTTGTGAAGCTTTATTTGACCATCACTACCAGGTTTCTCACATCTCCAGTTTTGTCATCAAAGAGGTTGAGTTTTGCTATGGTAACTGACTTCCTAGTAAGAGAAACAACCAAGCCAATCAGAGCCTTCAAGGGCAGGCCTTCAGTTGGTGACATTATACATGGTGTTAGAATGGAATTACATTTTAACATCTCAACAACATCTAGTACAGCTCTGTGAGCAAATAGGTAGATTCAACTGTGTGTCAGATTTGAAGTGGGGATACATTAATATTTTACCCTAAACCTGTCAAAGAAAACAGCCATGTGAAAAACTGTGCAAGTTTGCTCGTATACACACAGAGAAGAAATCCTCAGTTAGATAGGAACATTTAAACACTTCATCTTAGTTACTGTTCTTAATTACTGATCATGATATATTGAACTATATGTAGTAGAATAAATATTAATTCAATATCCTACACCATGTAAGTTGGGATGGGTTTTTCCTGTCTCCTGTCCCCAAACCTATATATATATATATATATATATATATATATATATATATATATATATATATATATATATATATATATATATATATATATATATATATTATGTTTATAATGGAGCAGCAGAAAGTAAGGTGACAAAGTATAAGAACGCCAAATTTCCATATAATGAGGTAGGTTGGGGTGCGTCAAACAAACACAGGAGTTTCACCCAGGAGACCGAGGTTTGTGTCCTGTGTGAAAATAAAAGTAAATGGTGAGTTTTTTGTAACTTGAACAGACAGAGCTACGTCACGTTTTGCATCACATGCGTAACCGGAAGTGAAGTAATGTGTAATTTCACCCAAACCACGATCTTTTTCTAAACTTAACTAAGTAGTTTTGGTGCCTAAACTAACCAAGTGTGTTTTTGTGCCTAAACCTAACCAAACTGTGACCGTTTAAACGAATATAACCAAATAAACGACCTATATTGTCGTGCATGAGGCAGATTGGCTGCTCCGTCCGCTGCTGCCCGCTCCTGCCTAGAGCCAGGCCAGCTCAGCGGCGTCTTTCTCCCGTTGCGTCTCTCTCCTACTTACACCAGCCCGGCCCCCCGCACCCTGTCCTCCCTCCCCTTCTAACGGCCTGATCAGCGATGCTGCACAGAGGGGGAGACAAGACTGCTCCTCAGTCATTGAACAGAAGACTGTTTTGGCAGCCACAGGAGAGAAATACCTCACGCTGGCTGGTTAATACCTGGTTAATGTATTTGTCGCTAGTCGCTTTTTTGAAAAAAAGTCACTAAGGGGGTCTGAGAAGTTGCTAAATTAAGCTACAAAATAACTAAGTTGGCAACACTGTAATACCAGCATTATATTAGCAGCACCTGTGAGTTTATCATGTGATAGTGAAAACGCGAAAGGCGGAGCAGTATGTCCTGTATTCCTTACCGGCTAACATATTTCAAGATGGCGCATGAATATGCAGCGTCCACCCCAGTTCATACAAGCGCAAATGTAAAATTTGAAGCCAATAGGAATACTTGAAATTGATGGTGGTGGTCAATATTCATAAAAAAAGGACAAGTTTGTGAAAGGCAATACAGATTTTAATAATGAACTACAATGTTACACACTGGGGCTTTAATGTCCATAGTGAAATAAGCTAGCTAGCTACAGACTAGTGTTAACCTACATTTAATCACCATGTAATCAGTGCAAGGAAACGTTTAGCAAGATATTCATATTAAATCATTGTCCCTGCCCCTTTTAGCAGACTTAACAACATATGAGTCGGCAGCACCCCAGTCTCCCGCTAGTGTGCCCCTCCCTGCAGTGAAGGTGAGCAACATTGTGTTCAATGACATGCCAGTTAGCATCATTGCAGGGAGTCTGTGGGGATTTCTCTGTCTCTCTTGCTCTTTTTACCATTACAAAAAAGAAAATGAAATATTTATTAATGACAGAAATTATTTTCTCACATAATGATCATTAAGAAATAAAACAACAACAACCTACTGTCTGTACTGATGCTGGACAGTTGGAAACAGTGAGTAGTTTACCTGAGCCTGCATGTAAGATACAGACAATATTAAAATAATCCAGTTTGATACGTTCATTTAGATTGAATTATGGAATGACATCTATAGATACAGACTTTATTATTCCCATCATGAAGGGCAGTTAATATATATTTATTAGGGCTGTCAAAATAACGCGTTAATTTCGATTAATTAATCTGAGAAAAAATAGTGCGTTAAAAAAATTAACGCAATTAATCCGTTCCATATTGACCTTTCACCCGGAGCCGTTCTAACCACCATTCGACTGTAAAATGAAGGAGGGAGACCATGGATGTATTAAGAGAACAGAATGCGCAGAACAGAAACATTGCTGGCTGGGTAACAACTTAACAACTCAACAGCAGGTAACGTTAGCCTTCAGCTAGCTAGTAGCTGGATTAAACACGGTTAAAATGCTGACAGCTGACGCTAAACGGTATAAAGTTTGACTGTATTTCTGCCGTTGTCGGAACACAGATGAGAGATGGTGCGTTCAGTGAAACTGGTAATCTACAGTCTCGCGGTGCATTCGTAGTTATTGTAAAATACCCTTTCGAATTTATTTCCTCAGCATATTAGGTCATATTTTTGATTGTATGTGTATATATATATATATATATATATATATATATATATATATATATATATATATATATAAAAGATATTAAAAAACACAAACCGTTGGTTCTCTCCTACGCTGTAAACATCGCCTTACACCATTAATCTCGTACAATATACACAATAACGTTAGCACTGATACTTTACTAACATTAACTTGCATATGTTTGGGAACCTGATAGCTGATGTTAGCAATGAAATGGTACCAAAATAACATAAAACTGTTATTATACCGGAAGAAACACTCACGGACGGTTGTCGCTAATTTTGGGTTCGGCCACCGTAGGAGTTATCACGCACTCGGAATGGGGGGGGCTAGAAAGTGAAATTCAGTTGGTTGTCATATACAATTTCACCGCTAGATGGGAGAAATTCTTACACACTGGGGCTTTAAAATACTTTCACAGCAAAAATCATGTATGCGATTAATTTAGATTAATTAATCACAGAGTCTGTAATTAATTCGATAACATTTTTTAATCGATTGACAGCCCTAATATTTATATTGAAGTTTGTTCATTTTACAGATTTGTTATTTAGAGTATCTCACAGTGGGGGTGTCCAGAAGAGCTAACTAACAGTTCATTAACATTAATTCCCGACGTGTTGTTATCTGTCAGCAGCTCAGACACACTGCTGTCCGCGCTGACATACCGTTACCCGTTGGGACACAGATGTTGTCCGTACTGTCTCTGGTTCTGGCTCTGACCGCAATAACAGTGACAGGACAGCACCTTGGTTCAACGCAGTGTAATAACTCCTGAAAATGATGTCCATCCTGCAAATGTATCTGTCTCTGCATTCATCTCAACCACCGAATTCCAGCAACAGGAAATTACACTTTTTTTTTCTGTGCCGAAATGTTTCGCGGTGTTGGTGTATTCTTAAAATAAAAACATGACTAAATGTCGGGTTAAAATGCGTTGTAACTTGCGTTACTGAGATTGTATAATATGTGGTATAATATTACCGAAATGTAATTAGTAATGCGTTATATTATTGCGTTGCAGCAAAAAGAAATACATTACTGTCATTGCGCTACTTTTGTGTCGCTGACTGTGGATCTCATCTTTTTCATTGGAGAATGTAGAAACAGCCTTGAGATGCTGGAAGAAGGATCTTGTATTATATGGCCCTGGTACTGCACTGCTGGTGAGTTGGTCAGGTCTCATCTATTTGAAACTGCTGACAAAACATGAACACATGTGCATACACATGATTGAATGTCTCTGCCTGTACAAACGTGCCATGCATCTCCACCTCCTCCTCTCCACCTTGTGTGGAGAGAGCAAGGCTGATTCCCACTGACAGATCCCCCACTCTGTGGCATGCCCTGACATTATAAACAGGCTTCATGAAAAAGACGAGCATCAGTAATTGTTGTGAGGGAGGGGGTGAGACTAGCAGTCGGTGCAGCAGGCCTTTTACTGGCTAATTGTGTCTCTTTGCCTGCCTGTGTGATAATTAAAATGACTCTACCTCCCCCTGTTCCAGTCACAGTGGTGGCATTGCAAAGGCAGCAGCAGAGCTGTTATTGCTTGTCCTTCAGCTGAAAGGATCATGTTGGCCAGAGAGCTGAGAGCTTTTGTTCTAAAAGCTGAAAAATCTGGTGTCCAGCCTGGGCATCTTTTTGCAATGCGCCCTGGGAAATGGGTTATCTAAGCGCAGCGCATGCAAGAAGCCCTGACATTAATCTTTAATTAAGGCCTTTACAATTTTGGACAACATGCCCGGGAGTATGAGAGTTACTGTAGGGGATAGATATGAACAGTGGGCCATGGGTAGGGCCAGGCAACACATTATATCTTGTGTGGTGAGCTCGTTTTGTCTCATCAAAGTCAATGGTCCGTTGATCTGCAAAGACGTTGCCTCGCTTTTCTTTTCAGCTGTTTGGATCACGAGACACAATGTTAGGTAAGCTTAGCATTGAGACGGTCCTATTTTTTCCTTTTTGGAAAATAGATAATAATCCCTCGACGTAACAGCAGTGAAACATGTGCAGTGAGGCTGCTTTCTTTTCTATACAATAATCCAGACGCTATATATTCCACCATTTCTGAGAGGATGTCTTCTGATAACTGTTAGTGTGAACATATCAAGGTGACTGCTTTTGCTTCACACATGGTAATTGGTTGTGGATCTATTGTTGAAAGAGCCAAGTGATAAACCTGCTGGTAGAACCAGCATGAAACTGAAGCTTTTCTTGTGTTGTGACAGCTGCTGCCTTTGTGATGTTCCACAAACCCCCCAAGACACAACCTGTTTTATTCTGGCTGAAGATTCACATGAAAAAAGACAAGTCTCCTATGAAACAAAATGGGACTTACGTAGGTAATTGTTTTGATTACTCCTTTCCCTGTTGCCAGTGGGATGAAGGCATTACAAAACTGAAAGTGGAGGTTTAGGGAAGAAGGGACTAAGGAAAAGTGGCGGCACATCTCCCTGTGGCAAGATTAGTTCGCTGGCAAGAATGAGAGACAGATGGGAGGCTGGTGGTGGTGGTGGTGGGGGGGTCACACCTTTTTGAGGCAAAGCAATTGGGAGCGATTAAAAAGCTCATTCGCTGTAGGGACTATCCACTCTGAAGAAGGATCTGGCTCCAACAGCGCCTGCAGCACTGTTCCTTTTATCTCCCCTCCTCATGAAGACCCTGTAAATGCCATGGGAGTAGTTAGAGTGAAGCACACAGTGTTCTGCTGGAATGGTTTACTGTTAATGTTCAACATCATGACAGAAAATGAAAGGAATTTCTTAGCGTGTCTGCACCACTGCAGTGGATCAATTTTGCCATAAGAGTGCGGCTTAACCCGTGTAATTAAACTCGTGGCCAGTTATATGTCGTCCTTTTCTAACTTGTGAAGCAGCTAAATCCTCCATTCTGCACATGTGCAGACTCCACTTTACGTAGCTTTGATTCGCCACCACCTGGAAACAAATGATGATTGAATGCTTGACGTGCTTTCATTCTCACCCTCGGCCATTTCCATCCCAGATTTGGCAGATAAGAATGCATCCTTTTTTCCTTTCCCATCATGAAAATGGTTCAATACCCAGCGGCTCAGGCTAGCTCAGGCTGGCTCAGGCCTCTTGGTATCCACCGTAACTGAATGCTCATCAGCCCAAGTGCACCTGAATGCTGAGAGGCCCCTCCATCACCAGTAGACACACAATCACAAATTCCATGCCAGATTATTACGATTCATTCATCACCTGTGCTTGCTTCATGTTTTCCTGCCTTCAGCTTCGCTTCAACTTCAATACTTTTAAATCCCTGTACTTAGCCATTCGTCTGTTCATTGCACCCCCTTTTTACGCTTTTCCAACATGTCTTTTATCTCCCCAACTTAATTTCCCCAGCTTAGCCCTCAATCCTCAGCCTGTGCACCTGTGGGCCTGTGCTGGAAATGCTCCATGAACGACACAGCACTAAATTTACTAATCAAAAGCTACTGAAATGCTTTGATGCTACACTGGTGTTTGCTTGGAAACATATCGTGTCTGTACCTTGAGAGAATAAAATGAAATCAAATGGGCCGTGGTCATTGTTCTTTTGCTGCACACATTGCTGCACAAGAAAATGAAATCAAACGGGCCGTGGTCATTGTTCTTTTGCTGCACACATTGTTGCTGCTTCTTCATAGACGGATAGTGAATGTGAGGCGGAAGTATAATCCAACCACAGAGGTGGATTCCCAGAGGCACGAGTGCAGGACAGATCAAAAGGAACTAAGGAAATCCACACAATCCATATCAGCCTGGTATCATGTGGGGTTTGGCCCATGTGTAGGTACATACTGGCAGCACCATGGCAACCACATCAATTGATTGGCTGCTGTCTTCCGCTGTGCACAGTGCAGGTCTTGTTATGTGGGATATTGTTTTTTTGCTACCCTGGCTCCTTCATAGCATGCATTAGCTCTGCTGTCTCAGGTGCCCGGCTGTCATGTACGCTTACCTTCCATTTGGTTCTGGATGACTTTGAAGGACAGGAGACGGAACGAGGTGGGGACAACTGCGACAAACTGCTTAAGGTCTCTGATGTTGGAATGGTGTTGGAACTGTGAAAGCCTGAAGGTGTTAAATGAGAGATGACTCCATTATCAAAAGTAGACTTTATCAAACCTGCCATACAGCCTTTAATAGCTGTGACTGTTTACAGATCCTGTGCTATTTTTCTTCTAAACTTTTGATGAAATGTTTACATATTAATGTTATTTTTCTGTATATTGTATTTTTTTTAATATATTTGCATTGTTGTGAATTGTAATGTGCCAAATGCTCTTTATTAAACACCCAATTGGCAATTAGCACAACACTGTGAATGCCCAATCTGTTCCATTAAAAGATTATATGCTCCTCTATGAGTTGAGAGAATTCTCTAAATCTCCTGGCTTCATCAAACCATTTCAGAACCAATGAAATGTCTTACAGCAAGAATACAAATCATTTTAGTTTTGTGATACAAATTGTGCCCATCAACTATGAGCTAGAATAATTAAATACATTAACATTGGGAGGGATTCTTGTCAGTGTATTCCCGTCTAATTCTTTGCAAATTAAACAAATAAATATAACTTTTAACCCTCAGCCTAGTTTTGCTCAGTTTGACCCATTCACCTTTTTTTGACAGGTTTCAGTGTATATCATTGCATGCCATTTCATTTTGTTTGGAAGTTTATTCTTAACTTTTTATAGGCAGGACATGACAAGAATTACACCATGGTCACATAGCCGGTTCGTAATTTGGTCATAAACAACCGAGTTTCTTGCCCTTGCTTCAATTTGTCTGATGCTTACGGGGTCGGCCCTTACCGACAGAAGTTACCGTATCCTGCCGTCTCTCCAGTTAGACCGAAAACAAAAACGTTGGCGTCCTTTATGTAAATGACCCTTCTTCACTCTTGGATTTTTGTATTCTTCTGGTTTCGTGCCAGTCGATTGATAAGAACGGCATCAACAGGCCCACTCACTCGCTGTGAATTCGCAAGACAATGAGTTGCTCTAGTCACACATGGGCTAAATCGGACATTGCACAAACTTTATACTAGGGACCTGGCATGACCAACTGATTTGGACATTTGTGTTCTCACATACAGATCCTCCAAGTAATGTCTACAGTTGTAGTGCATGTGTGAAAGGGGCTATGGATGGACAGTCAACAGTCAACTCCATTACCTTTGATGCTTCTGAAGATCTAAAGTTTTAATAAATGCATTATTTTCACATTTTCTCAATGGATGCTTATCCTCTATGGACATTGGGAATTCTGCTATTACTGTGAAGAGTGAGTTGCCCTGAATTTAGCAGCACTGTATATGTGAATGAAGTGTGCATTCACTAATTAATGACACTTAGAAGAAGAGGGGGATTTTTAACACAAAATGTTCTAGGCACTAGAGGTTAAACACTTACCAAACTGAGCCTCACATGTCTCTTTACACAGGCAAATAAATATACAGTAACTTACATTGAACAATGTTTGTTTGTTGTCCTTGTCAGCCATGTTCCCAGGTGTCTGACAATGCATTTTATATAGGAGAATTCATGGCCCATCTTGACAAATACACAAGATCATGTTGCTTTAAACAGTACAGTATCCCCCCCAAGCACCATTCCCACACCTTCATTAAGAATGCAGTTAAAAAAAAAAGAAAAAAAAAGCAGTAAGCATATGAATATTAAAATGAATAATGTATGGCTTTTGCTTTTGGCTACAGCAAGATCTAAGTCAGACAGGCTTCTTCTCGCTGCAAGTTTCAAGGAACTGCAAATATCAGTTATGTTTATACATTTAAAATGTACGCTGTATTTTCTACTTTATTCATTAACATTTTTAACAGTGAAACAAGACATTCAGTCGATGACAGAGGGACAACTTTTTAGATTCAGGGTCATGTAAATAGTGTTTTGTTTTCCTAAAGGCATTCAAACCAATACTCCGCCCTGACGCTGCAGACACATATTCAATATGTTGTGCTCTCTCGCACACTGCTCTCTGTGTCTCAGCAGACAATGCACCACAAAATTGGCATTCATTCGTTTAATCTGATTTCATTTTAAATACAATATATACAATACAACATTTGAAATGATACGTGTAAAAATATATATGTCATCTTACAATACAGTACCATTTAGAGAACGATGGAAAGTAAAACAGACACAGAAACAACATCTTAACACACTCGCTCCACCTAACAATATACAGCACGTGAACTCCGAACCTGTTGTAAGGTAGTATTGGTAGGCTTCTAAGTACAAACCCAGTACAATTTCATTAGCAGAACAATAATTCATAGATCCGGACGTATAAAAGGAGTTGTTTTATCCACTGACAAATCATTTTGTTCATGCACTTTGTACATGCTCCACTGGAAGACAGCTCACATTTCAAATAACTCAGGATCCACACATCATACTGAAGCTTGAAGCCTTGGGGCTCAGACCCTCACAGCCAATATAAATAAACAAACTTAGACAGTTACCTGCCTGCAAGTTTGTCACAAACGCCTGCCCGTTTTGTCACAGAGATCTGCCGATGTCTTGACAAATGGACAGCGAAGATGGCCATTTATTAGCTGTAAGTACTCAACAAGTGGAAGGATTATCCTTTAGTATTAAGTGAAATATATCCTAGTGTTGTAGTCGAGTTACCAACTGTCGAGTCCAAGTCACCATTACCTGAGGTTGACTCTAAGTCGAGTCACGAGTCCAGAGAATAGTGACTGGAGTCAGAGTCGAGTCTAAAACCAAGACTCGAGTCCAAGTCCAGGACTCGAGTACTCCATCACTGCCTATTACACATAAAAGTAGTCAGAAACTTAATCCAACTTCCAAATCCTATTTCATGAATGCTTAAGTCTGATTATATAAATCCTTGAGTCCAAGTCGCGGGTCAAAGTCAAGTCACAAGTCCAGAGCATAGCGACTCGAGTTGGACTTGAGTCCAAGTCCAGGATTTGAGTACTCCATCACTGGCCTAAAGTATAACTGATCCTGTGCACACTGTTCACTCAAGGCCCTAGTATGGATTGAGGTTTCCAAACAGGCTGCCAATAGTAAAGAATGCTGTGTGCAGCAGTTTACTGACATCCAATTGAGGAATTTATGCAGCTTTTGTTGTTATCCCCAAGATGTAAATCTGTCCATAAACCTGCATCGTGCAGCTAGTTTTAGCTGCATCTTATTTCAAATAGAGAACAGACAGCAATTTCTCCTCCAAATCTATCAGCTTCACAACACATTTGCTCTACTTGGGCATGAGGCGTATCAAAGCCATCCATTACATTTGTAAAACTGCCCTGCGGTGACATCATGTGTTTAGAGCTCATAAGCAGGTAATACTAGGCTGAACTGGCACCATGGTGTGCGTCATAAAGAATACCACACGCGCAGCACAATGTAAATTGTGTTTCCTAGCATCATCCATTCAAACAAGATCCCCCTCCAAGGAGCTGATCCATGCAGGTCACAGAATTATTCACCAAAATGAATAGTGACTTTTCAAGGGAAATGCTGAAGAAAAACAATACGCTATATTGTGGTAGTGGGCATTCTAATTTCATTTCAGATGGCACATGGGGGATTTGCCTAGGAAGGATGTCGAGGTGGCGGTACAAGCTAATCTACGAAAGGTCCCGATCTGTGACACTGAACAAGACCTTAAGGGAAAACACTGAACAGCTGGCTATTGCAACAGCGGAACAAAGCTTTGCAAAACCGTCGCGGCATGCTTAATGACGATCTGCTTTCACCTCATGTTCCTAAAGAACGTCAGTGTTATGTAAACATTTACCTCTTTATTGCATTGTTGAGTGATGCCTTTTCAATGTAGAAACTAATCTGTCATTGCTCACCGTCGGCTCCTAATTATATGAACGTGGAAAATGACAAAGCGCGGCTCTGAATTGCTTCGAGCATCACGGTGATGATCAGTTAACATGTGCAGCGTTAATTCTTGCAAATGTTTGCTTTTTAAGAACATGAAGCAAGGTGGGGAATTTGAAAAGGATCTTCAAAGGAAAGCCAAGCAAGTTTCCCCAAAGCAGCAGCAGACTGCATGAAGCGAGAGCAAAGATCACAGAGAGGCAACCATGTAGGAGCAAAAACATGGAGTTGTGAGAGGGAAAAGAGCGAATTGAGATCCTATAGCTTCAGGGGAGATGTTGTTTTGCTGGTGTAGAGAGTGAGGCAAACACAGACCAATTTACTGGTGGAAAATTGTGCTGTGGTGGAAAAAAAAGAGACCTAAGAGCAGACCTGGCCTATTCTTCACTGTGCAATCTAATCTCAGCTCTTGCAGAAGATGGGTGAAAACAAACATTGTTCTCCTGTCAGGAGCCCTGACGGAACATAGAGCGCCAGTAAAAGAGCTCAGAACACTCCCAAGCTCGCCTCAAACACAATGAGGAAGATGATTAAATTAGGGAAAGAATGTTCGAAGCTGAAATAGTTAACTGTGACATGATGAATATCCAAGGTAACAATGACCTCTGATACTTGTTCTGGCGGGTTTTCAAGCTGGAAAATAATTAAGGGACAAATGGGGACATTGTCAGAAAGAAAATCCCAGGGCTACACTTGCAGGCTTGATATCAGTCATGAAAAATTGCAGAAGACACAATAGCTTTAATTGGATGGTATTTTCAAGGAGAACCTGTTTCTAAAAATGATTTAGTTACACTTCCTAATAACTATCCTTTCCCAACATTTATAGACAATTAGTGGTTCATAATACAGTATGCTGTTCCTTAAGTTAGATTTGTCTTCATTTCTCCCTTGAAGCACCTTACTGAAGAGCCTTCCATAACATTCATAAATAATGCATCGTCCACGAATGACTTACAGATATGTTGTCAAGGTGCTGTGTAGGGCTGAGCGATATGGTTGAAATGAATAATATGATATTGATATATGGATACATATGTATTATGATTTGAAATGATGAAATTGGTGTTCATTGCAATGAGACATGTTTCACTAATATCCTTTAGACTAGACAAAACACTTCAAACCCTAACTCCATTTTGCTTAGAGCCATTAAAGGATAAGGCTGGTGTGATTCTATAAATTTGTCATGTCAACAAATCCCATGAAAAGACAAAAAAGCCAAACATGTGTAAGTCGTATCTCTCAGTAGTTTCTGCTACGGATTAGCACTGTACCTCTTTACATTAGCTTTTTCTACCTACAATGTTTTGCCCTGTTTAGGGTTAGGGTTAGTCAGTACTTGGCTGAAAAAATATTTCAAAAGGGGGTACATTATTAATTAAAGTTTGAGGACCACTGATTTAGAGTACAGCAGCATGATGCTGTATGACGGATTGACTAAGTAACATCTCACCCAATAAAATGGTATGGCTCACTGATTTTGGAAAACAATGGATGGCTATGGCACAAAGGAAAAATATATATATATATATATTTATATATATATATATATATATATATTTACACCTTCACATACAGACCATGTGCAATAACTAGTACTTTTAGTGTGTACATTTCTTTCTATTTTATGATTGTATTGTTTTTAGTATTTATGTCTTGTTTTTTTAGATTTAGATTTATGTTTACTGGGTGAACTGTTGCTAAGAATTTCTTATTTCTAATCTTCCGATTCTGATTCTAAATATCAGACTTTGGCTAGATGGCACTACTTGTTAGTGCGATCAATTTATTGTTGGTGTTGGTCTTTCCACAGGATTTGTACAGAATAATGTCATCACTTAAAGTTGGTAAAACACAACCCTGAATTATCGCCCAGCCCTATGTTAAGGACAGCTATCAAAATCTAAAAGAAAGAAAGAACGAAAGAAAACAAACGTTCATGAATACTCTGAGGTCAGCTGAAGAGTCCGTACGAATGACTTGGAAGATGCTCTACTAAGGTTACAACTTGCAGGTATAAAAACTATAGACTGATTTGGCAATCAAAATTAGTATAAATAAATACATACAAAATGAATAAATAAACCTGGAAATACATACATTAGTAAATAATAATAATACAAATCTTTGCCTCTATGACATACTAAGAGTCTTTGTGTATAGTCCTTATTGGCTGGGGGGTTGTGTAGTCCATAAACTAATACTTCTAATAATGAGCCATTCTTTCTGACTGGCTGTCACCACAATGCGAACACACTCAATGTCGAAGGCAATTTTGTGGTCTACGTCTTGAACCTCAATGTTGCCATTTTTAAACTCCCCTAATGTAATATAAGAGGAACACTGTTTCCCTTTTTTAGTCCCAACTAGTTTCTCTCCAACTTCCAGAGCTCCATGGTGAAGAATGTCATTCTGACGGTCGTCAGAACCAGTAGCAATCTTAATCTTACTAATTTTGGTAGATTTATTAAAGACTATGACAAAGAAGTCTCCTGTGGAAGGAGGCTTCCCCCAGAAATATTCATCAACAGTGCTGTAAGCCTTGGTGGCGTCATAGTTTTCAAAGACGTTGATGTTTGTGAAGAGGCTGGCAGGAGGGTTGTCGGGGATGTCTATGGAGTCTTCCTCGAAGTCGTCGTCCTTCAGCTTGTTCTCTGCTCCTTTGTAAGAGGAATAGTAGCCCATGTGCTGGAACAGCGAGGGCTTGAAGCGGATCACGTCCTTCTGGGCCAGCAGACCCCTGAAGTGGATGAGGAGCCAGTCGCAGGGCATTTCCTGGTAGAACATGAGGAGGAAATGAGCCAGACGGGGCAGGTCTCTGGAGTGGTACAGCTTCCCGATGTAGCCCAGCTTGGAGAACTCCAGCATCACCCAGTAGGAACCTTCTCTGGAGGTGATCACCTTCTTCAGCGCCGTCAGGAAGTTCCTGGAGCAGCGCACATCATCCTCTAACATCATGTAGAAGTGAGAGAGGTTTGTGCAGAAGTTGAGGAGGAAAGCGTAGTCCACGTTCTGCTTAGAGCGGAAACGGACCCGGTCCTCCGGGTCGTTGTAGTTCCTTTTTAGCCCGTCCAGAGACGGATAGTACTCCTCTGGTGCCTGGATCACCAGGAGCCGTCCGGCTATGATGTGGTGGGCAAACTTCCTGGTGATTTCCTGCACCAGGTTCTCACACCAGACCAGGTCAAAGTCTGCCAGGTGGACCACAACCACAATCTCTTTGAGTTCCTCGTAACTGGACTGATCAAAGATGGATTTGATCGTCTCTAGTAGGTAGTTTCCTCTTTTTCGTTTGACTGATGAAAGTCCAATGGTGAGATACTCTGTGTACAAAAAAGAGCATTTCATATTATCATGATGTAAACAGAAATGCTTTCAAATGACCAATTTGAAGTATATTGTATCGACATGTAATGACGGGTTGATTAATACTCAGTCAGTGAAACAGTTAAAAACTATATTAATAAAAACAATTCTATATTTTTTCCAGGAAATTGGCGGCACGTGTCCATGACAATGCACGCTACATTGTGGTTGTGAGACCGTTACAAGTCTGCAGCCCTCCGCAGACGCGGAAAGTATGTCCGAGCACCCTGGATGGGTGAACTGGGACTCAGTTGCCCACTTGTCTGTTAGCGGTTAATTATTGGTTATAAAGGGTCGGCTATCGGTCAAAAAAAAAAATCTAAATTTGCATCTTTAATTTAAACGTTTGCTGTAATTTAAGCATGTTTGTTCTTGATCTTGGGAATAGTAGTTTGACAAAATAATCTTAACTCATGTCCTCGGACCTCAAAATAGAGCTTATTCTAGGTAAAACATCCAAAACTAAATCATGGTACACTTGAGAGGATTGTGTAGTGTTTAATTTTGAGGTAAAAAATGTCTCTGTGGAGCAATTGCATTTTATTGCTGTGCTTTAAATCCGCACGTCACAGATTTTTAAGTTTTTGTTCTTATTCTCAGCTCATGTTCACAACTACTGTATAACTTATTGTATCTCCCCAAGCTCATAAAAACAGTCAATGTAAATGTCCCTTCAAACTAACACTAAACTTACTCTTGCGGTTCAGTGGGGTTCCAGCGAGATAACGATAAGTGACATTAATGCTTCCAGAGAAGTTACTCAGGTCTCTGAAGGTGTGAACGTATCGCTCTGAGCTCGAAGGGTGGACGGATGTTTCCCTCAGCTGTCTCTTATCCCCTTCCTGGAACACAACATGAAAAACACAAACATTACTTCACATTATTAACAATAGAGAAAGGTGTCATAACTACTGCAGAGAAGGGACAGGAAAGTCATCCTAAACATGTCAATTTCTACTGTAAATAATTCAGTTGATGGTTAAAACCAGCCATTTGTTTTCTTAAACTTGTCTCTAACATCCTGTACAAACTTGAGACAATATGTGTTTTGATGTGGCGGAGCTAACTCTAGACATTTGGAGACAAAAGGAATCTTAAAACCCCTTCAAGCAGTTTGCAAAGCCAAGCAAATGGACTTTAGAAGAGCACCAGAGAGCTGAAAATGTGAACTACCTCTTAATAATTTAAATAACAAACACAGATAATGTACTGTGATCACCAAGTTTTGATGGCATCATGAATAAGAAATAAATCGTCTGGATTTCAACTTGGGTCCATGTTATGAAAATTTAAACATATTTCCTTTAAAACCAAGCAACTATAAAGGGGACAACATGGGCGGAGTGAACACATTAGGTTTCAAAAGCATATTTGGCCAATTTGTTTCTCAGACATTAGAAAGGAATACACATTGGTAGTACTAAAATCTTTATTTAGTAAATGCTTGCTAAAGACATACACAACACAAATGTACTAACCAGCACGTAGCCATCTTCAATGTAGAGGTTCAGGAACAGAAGGAAGGTGATGAGGAAGCCGAGGAAGGGAATAGTGGAGCGTTTCCGCAGACACCTCATCTTGTCCAGGGATTTCCACACCAGCCTCATGCTGTATAAGCTCTCACTGGGATCTGCATGAGAAGAACATGAGAAACGACACGTTAGACCGGCTTGCTTTGAATGTCGTCAGCCCGAGCCGCTGCATGCTAATAATTTGCCTTTTTATCAAGCATCAACAGATTGTGGGGGAATTCATTTTTGGGACCATACGGCCATGTAGGACGTGATTATCTTCCAGTAGCATCATAATTATTCTTCAACAGACTACTAATGATGTGTGATAGAGTGGTGTTTTTTTCCTTTTAGGGGAAAGATGTTAACCAAATCTTGGCAAATGACTTTAGAGAAAAACTCAAGTCACTGCAGGACATCAAGGATATGAACATGCCAAACAATTGATTTACTGATGCAAATAAAATGTTTCTTCACTAATAACAATGAAATATACACCATTTGAAAACTAAAACAAAGATGAGAAGAAAAAGAGACAAAATGGAGTATACAATGGATGCTCACTTTCATTGATTTACTCATTTATCTATTATATTATGATTAATCAATCAGTCAATTAAAAAAATAAAAAAAATAAAAAAGAATTGGGAGAAAATGCCCATCAAGGCCCAGATGTGACATTTGATTAATTTAATTTTTCTTCTGACCAACAGTCCATTACTCAAAAGTATTTAAATTACAGTTACATAGCCAAAAACCATCTTCTTATTTCAGAAGATGGAATCAGTTTGGCATTGCTTGATAAAGGACTTACATTATTGATTAATTATCACAATTAATGTCAATAAATGTGTTCAGTTGTTTTACCATTTTTATTTTTTACCCCCGCAAGGTAGGTCATGGTTTGTTTTGTTTGTTCGCAGGATTACGGCAAAAATATTGACTAATATTTGAAAAAACATACAAGACCACGTCTGCTGTATTAGCATTATGAAGGACAAAGAGATGGCGGACATAAGGGCCAGATTGTTGTTGGAGCTTTCTTTTTTTTCTTTGTTTTGGGCATTTTAGGCCTTTATTTGTATAGGACAGCTGAAGACATGAAAGGGGAGAGAGAGCAGGAATGACATGCAGCAATGGGCCGAAGGGTGGAGTTGAACCTGCGGCCGCTGCATCAAGGAGTAAACCTCTATACATGGTATGTTTAGGTACAATTGGTATATTTTCTTTTGCTGCCATTCTCCTGTAGGTAATGTATATGGGGGGGACAAAAGCATTACTGGCTGTCAAAAGCCAAGCACAGAAACACATAAGTCACAAGTCATACAGAAAATTTGAATTATACCCCTTAAGTTGTTAATAAATGATCTGTGGGGTGTTCCCTATCCAACACAGATAAAAGATAAAAGAAAGAAATCACAAGTACATCTGATGTCGACAGCTAAACCTACATATATCAGCAGTCTTAAGTAGCAATGAAAGCTAACATATACAGATTTCAGCTAGAACAGAATGTGTTTTAGGCTCAGTCACCACAGGATGGGCAACTCCTCATAGCAGCTGTACAACTGCAACAGACTGAGGGAGAAACAGCCAAAAAACGGCAGCAGCAGAAGTAACAACCTACAGATGTAACAATGGCGTTAGTCTTTTCTCTGCCAGCAATTAGGCATCAGCATGCGCTTTTGTTCCATTGCTGCAAAACCCCAGAGATGCCTAATGCAATACAAACTACCTCTAAGCTCAGTTCAATGACCACACACATCGATCACTCGCACCAGGAGTCAGCCCCACCTGGGATACGGCTAGTCAATACCTCTTTGTGCACACTTGAAAACTGAATGTAACATTTCCATCCAATGCGGCCTGTTCTGTGCAATGTTCTAAGCAGTGTGAATTAATGCGGCCAGCAATTACAATATTTTGCTTTTTTTTGCTTACACAGTATAACATCCCGAATGAGCATCACTACCTACAAAAAATGTACATATCTGCTTTAGTTGTGAAGTAGTTAATAGCTGCACAAATTCAAAGAAATAGTATCTAAGGCACGTGTCTTTTTGTGATGTAGTTGTCAAATGTTGAATGCATATTTTACATGATGTCTAATTACATTTCAAATGTTTGTTTCAATTCAAAAGTTTAAATGTTGGCAGCCCAGAATTTTAACAATTTAATTAAATCAAGAAATGATTCAGTATGAAGTAGTTGGATTAGACTTCTTTTTCAAAAGATTCTCTGAAGATGTGTGTATAACAAGCCAAAAAGAGGAAAAAGAAATCATATGGAGCACAGTATTCCAAACATTGAATTGGCTGGCATTCAGTGTTGGAAGTACTCAAGCACATATTGCCAGTCTTAGAACAGTTCAACCCTTATGTCTTATTGGCTAACTTCATGTTACCCTCAGCCTAACAAGAACTCATCTTCTGATTTAACAGTTTGACAGACTGAGGAATGAACTCTTCATCTCCCTTTAGATGGCAAAAGTGGATATTTTCCAAATAAACATGAGAACCTGATGTAATGCTACCAGCTAGCATTTACATTTGTCTATTCAAGTGTTTCACACAAAATAATCACATTTGTAACAATATAGACAATCTATCTTTCTTTGTGAGCTATTGTGTTACCAACAATGTGTCCATATGAGGCCCTCAGGAAGTGCCAAACAGTGGAGTGGCTCCTGGACTCCTGGACCATCATGTGATGCCCCCCCCCCTGGCCCAGAAAGAGTTTTCCCCATAGGCTTACATGGGGAAAAAAGATGTCTGTAAATCAGTGGATATATTTTTTCTAGCATCACAAACCCCACGAAATAACTCGTTTTACTATCAGAACATGATTTATTCGGCCTGATAACATTTGGAAAGTCTAGAAGAACTGCATGAATAAATCATTTTATCCCAAGTTAAGTTGTAGGAGCGGACTTGTTGTGCAAGCACAGCATCCCTATTTCATTCCTTCAACCACCGTCTTGAAAAGGTCGACATTGCGATGTTTGTACATATCTAAAACCCTGTTGATATCGAAGTCTTAATAATGTTTAAAAGTAGCTGTGTTTCTCCTCCCTTTCTTTTGGGCATGCATCTGTACCACCTTGTTGGCTGGTTGATTTGTGTACAACAACCATAGCAACGCCGAAGCTGATCGTAAGCCACAAACAGACAAGAGGCCGTAAACTGGTCCTAAACTGCGTTAAAACCCTGATTGAGATGCATATTCTGAATGCGCTGTATACATGTCCAAAGAATGCCTCTAAAACTCAAATAATACCAGCATATCCCACGTCTTAATCCATAAATGCTAAATTCGGAATATCCAAACGGAATATGCTGTTTACACGACCCTATCAAATTTGAAATATTGTCATATTCGGAATAATAGTGGAATATCGGTGTTCATGTAAACATACTCATTGTCTCCATTATGTGTGTGCCACGTGTCCAGTAAATTGCAGAGTTTTGCTGGAGAAAGCTGAGTGTAGCATAATGATGAGAATAATCATTAGAGCTACTTTGGAGGAATCTCAGCTGATGGCTACAAGTACGAGAGTCCTCCTGACACCATGGCTCAGGTAACTCTTGCCTGCCTCATCTTTTTTGGTGAGAACTCAGCAGCAGCTCTTTCCTTTTGCACAAACATAAGCCATGTTGAGTCTCCTGACCCACTATAAAACTAAATGGTATTCTGTGCATGATCCAGCGGGAGAGCTACAATTAAACAACTTCTCTGCTTCGTGTTAGAGGGGAGTTGATCTCTCAGATTGGAGTTTTGGGTGTCTATTCTGATGATACAAGACAAAGTGAAGTGCCTCTCTTGTTTCAATAATTCAGTATGTGCTCAGAGCAGGAAGAGAATGAGATGCTCATCCTGCCAAAGGCACAGCTGGGAAACATGCTCGCTTCTCGTACCCCAGATTTAACTGTGACTGAGATGCATGGCAGAATACCTAAAACATCATCACCCTATCTCCAGTGTACTGTTTATTCTTGGAACATGCTAGGATATGGAATATGGAATATGGAATATGTATATATGGATATATGGACTGGAGCATCCATTAACAAGAGGGAGGCATGTATGTGTTGTATGCATTCTTGGCATGAATCCAGTGTGGAACTGCAGCAGTGAAATGCACTAAGTGTGTTTTAATGGGTGTGTCATCCTGGCAGTCACACACTCCCTCAGATGTCTCCAGCACCATTTCAGAACACAGCACACTTCCAGCAGGCTAGGGCTGTTAAATATCCATTATGCACTGTGTGTGTGTGTGTGTGTGTGTGTGTGTGTGTGTGTGTGTGTGTGTGTGTGTGTGTGAGAGAGAGAACTGGACCAAATAAACCACAACACTGCCTCTCTGCTCACTTATACCCAGCAATACGCTGTGCACTTAACTCGTATCAGCTGTCTGTCCTAAACTCCCTTTGAAAGCTGTGCTCAATAAGAGGTTAAATCCTGTTAGATTGACATGAAGAGAGATTGGTGGCGACAAAACTGTGACAAAAGCAGAGTGTGCTAGCTGTAAGGGACCTCACAAATTCAATTACATTTTCATTCTTGTGGCAAAATTTTCAATTTTCTCAAACCTTGAATTTTTTTAATTCAATAATCTCTGCATTTTGTTGTCTTTTTTAATAACATTTTGGATATAACACAGTCACACCCAGCTAGGAGCCAGCATTCATTGCAGTTGCTCCTGAAAGAGATAAGATAGAAAATACGCCCCCCCCCCACACACACACACACCCACCCCTCCCCGCTCAAATCCCCTACAGAAACTATCACCTGGTTGTATCACACCATGACATGTCCCTTAGGGCTTGGAAATGTTCACAGCTGGACATCTTCTACCCATCAATCCTTGACATCACAGCAAGCTAAAGATTTTGTTTGTTGCTGTGCAGAAAGATGAGTACACAAGGCAATGAAAACGAAACCCAATGTTTTTTTTACAAAGTGCCTTGTACAATTAGGAGCATTGAATTCTTGGAAATCATGTAACACCATCATATATATATATATATATATATATATATATATATGAATAAATTATCTTTCTGTGTAATCAATAAATCTTAAATTGTCAGAAAATAGCAAAAAAACGTGCATCACAAGATCCCAGATTCCAAGTGGTGTCTTCAAACCGTAGTTTACGAAAATGAAAACTCAGCAAAATCCCATGTATGTTGAGTAAATAATTGCTGAATCATGTAATCATTTCAACACTAGATACAGTACAGCATATCTGATAAAGTAGGACCTAGTTTGTATTACAATATTCCTTTTTTTGTGTTCCAGGCAAAAAGAAAAAGTACCTGGCAAGCTATCTATGGATTCACCCTCAATGTCCTCCATGCTTCTCTGGCAGCCCATACGAGATGACTGATCCAGGAATTGTCTTCCTTTCCCCTGCTACAACCCTTCCCTCTAATGGTGAAATGTGACAGAGGCAGACTTCAAATGGAAAACAAGGAGCTCCCCAGTGAGGAGAAGGCAATTATGGTCTGGCCTGATGTGCAACCTAATGCCAAGAATTCTATATCGCACCAAAAAACGAAAAAACAAAAAACAAAAGACTTTCCATTCCGTCTCCATTCGTAATGGCTTGATTGTTACTGTGTGGAAGCAATCCTCCTGCATGCCAATGATACCACTATTTGTTTTCGGGTGCTGTAAAAGCGGAGTGAAGAGCAGAGTAAATGGAAAAAAGGTCAGGATTGTGCACAGCAGTACTAACATGCCACAAACATGACTCAAGTTCCACAGTAATTTCACATCCCATCTTCCCAAGGGTGTTGCTTTAAAGTTATTTCCAAATAAAATAAAACCACAATGTCAAGATGCCTTTGAGAACACATGGCTTGGCTGAGGAGTAACACCTGCAAACCTGAATGTGAAAAAATCAGAATAGATTGCTTTTTCAAAAAACATTTGTGTACGGCATAATGCGTTCATTCCTTTGAATGCCGGCAGGGAACTGAGAGGCAGAATATTAATGAAGATACAATTTGAAAATAAAATGTTCTCCTCCGGGAGTCGCAGGTACACACAACATCGAGTCCCTCCATGTGTTATTCAGAAATCAAAATAACCTCTTAACAAACACTTTTCTTGCCTGCTTGAATCAACTCTCAACTTTCAATGTAGGCCACGCCGTTTTTTAAAATGCGTTTCCATAATGGGAAAACCTAGATGGAAAACTCATTGTGAATAGAAAAAGATTTCTCCCTCATTTCATCTTGTTATCTGTTTTACATTATTTCCCCTGGGTATCCTGCACCTTGCAGATATACAGCTCTGCACAAATAATCAATTAAGCCTGCAGATTTGCGGGGATTCAGCAGTTGCTTTGTGTCAGGCCTTTAGCCACTTTCAATGGATTTTCTTTCTAGATAAAAAAGCCTAGAGTAACAAAGGCTTTTGTTGATAGCAAAATTGTGGCGTAGGGCGGAATAATAAATCCCTTTATTATGAAATGTCTGTTTCGTTAATAATTCAAATTGGTCAAACAGTTTACCAATTACTACATTCTTACAGCCTGCCAGACAAAGGAATCTGTCATCTACATAGACTTAGCAACCCTTGTCAGACATCCCTGGCCCTTATAGAAACACGGAAATGATCTTCATTATCGTAATGCAGTGGGGAATTGTCAGTGAGGGTGTTATCAACACACGGTGTGGTAAATTAAAGCCTGACAGCTGTGTTACTTGCAGGTCCACCATGTAATTCCTCTAAACCATGTGCCACAACAGCCACTCATGATTGAAGTGGATGACCTGTCATCTCCACAAAAGGTAATCTTCCAAAGGGAGTCATCATGTCTTTTGAGGCGACAACACAAACTCTTTTCCCTTTATTTCTTGCTTTGCGTCTGCAAGCTGTCAAGTGGTTTTCTGATCAGAAAATTGTCCCAGACACGGTGTGCTTTACCGATCCCATCTGCATCAAACTTTGCAAACAAACAACAGCAGCAGCAGCGCTTTCCCCTATCGCCTCCGTGTGCTGGGCCTGTCACTGCTGTAAGCAGTCTGAGCTCACTCATTCTAATGGGAGGAAGAGGAGGAGGAGGAGGAGGAGGAGGTTTTGTGGAGGTGGTAGTAGAAGGCTGTGTGTGTGTGTGCTGAATGTGATGCATACCCCATGGACGCACTGTCCAACTGCGCCACCCCCCCCACCCACAACCAACCGCCACAGTGGCCCTCGGGGGAGAAACAAGCAGTCCAGTGACAACGGCACTTCCAGCTGTTCTCCCATAAGGTATCAGTGTGAAAGACAAGCCTTGGAGCATAACAAACCCCAAATGGTCTCTGATACAAGAATATTTCTAAGCACTGCCAAACAGCCCTTTTCTATTCCGGACGGGCCCGGTGTCCTTGCCCTTCTAAGCTCATACAGTGTGAGGACAAGTGCCTTGTTCTTGTTCCAGGATGTGTTGGAGACATCAACAACGCTTCTCCAATTCATCAGCATCAAGGCTTGTTTTTTTCTTCCAGTGGCACAGGTGGCGCAAGCTGGAGTACATTCTCATGAAATACTGAGCATGTGCCACCCGTTGATGCTACCTTCAGAGCAATCAAGCATCAAAACGTTTAGAACAAATGGCTGTGGCCCTTTCACAGCTGCAGTACAATCACCCAGATCATCCAGCCTGGTCCAGAATTGAAATGTTATTAAAAAAGACTTCATCACATCGTTCCATATTTCCCTCCCTTTTTGATTTCTACTTACTTGGCTGGAGAGGAAAAGGTCTTGTATCATTTATAGCTGTAAATGGACTCATGCCATGTCTGGACAGCCAATCCTTAACGCCATCAGTGATATGAAAGGAAGACTGCATTTATTATGAAAGACAAACTGAGTGCAATCAAAGACCTTAATGTGTTGATGTTGTGACAACATACACAGTACTTTCTTCATCACGGAGACCTGTTGAGAGGCTCTTGGACTCTCTGCAGTGATGGGAAGAGTCACTGACTCGATGTGAAAGAGATTGAAGATGTGGTTGCTACTGAAGCTTCAGAGTGTTGCCTTTCACCGTTCTATCTGCGGTGAGCATAATGAGGGAGGCGTGAGAAATGATTCATATGTGGCCGAGCCTCTCCACGGCCCTTCTAAGCAGTTAGCACTTTGACCCAGATTAGCGCTCTGCCAGGGGTTCACTTGGGAGGGTTGGCGGTGGAGGACTGCGATGCTGTCCTGCTTATTTCCACAAGAAAACACATTTGACATGTGCACGCCCCCTGCCTACATGCAGACACATGCATATGCTCTGTCTCCATTTCTTCCCCATCCCTTGTGTGAAGTTGTGAAGATGCGGCCGGTGATATAAATTATTACCTACATCTGAGACACAAGATGATTAGTGTTTGAATATTGTTAAGTACTCTCCAGGGTAAAGATATTCAATTAGTTTTTTGTTATATCACATTTGGCTAATAAGACTGTGTGTCTCACCAACTTCAAACTCCCTGACTGCCCTCTGTGCCTGACGTCACGTGTCATATGCTGCTGCTCCCCTGAGGCCATTTACTACATTAAAAGCACAGACCCACTTGAATTAGCAGATGACAGCAACTCCATTAAAAAAACTGGACAGCGGCTAAGGCCATGAGAGAGGATGGGAAAAAAGGGAGGTAAAAGGCAGTTGAAGAAAAGGTTGAAGAGAAACCCCCTCTACTTCTCCTTCTCTCTCGCTGTCTCCATTTGTAAGACAGGTAAAAGGAAGAGGAGACTTGGCTCTGCCTTAAAAGCACTTAAAGAGCCAAGGTCACCTCCTGGTCAAATCTGTGAAATGAGAAAATGGCTGAAGGGGCAAGAGGCCAGTGGCAGATAACATGAGAATGCACTATCTCCTCCCAACACATTTAGTGCAGGGGAAGACGGGGCACTGGCAGGCTTTTCAAAAGGCTCCGTGTTGAAATGAGGACTGGAGACACAATAAGATGGCCCAGTTTCACCCAGTATGACAGCGCATACATTGAAGTGCTCTTAGGGAATGAGCTTTTTGGTCAAGCAGAATGTAGACAGCCAAAGAGCTGAATGAGAGCTCACACAGCTGGAGTTTGCATTTAATCACAGCGGCTGAAAGTACTCAGGTAAATTTAAAGGTGCAGCCTCCATTTCAGTCAAGAAGCATTAGCATCATTAGGAAAATGCACCCTAAAACTGAATTGAAATTGTGCTAATCCAATTATTAGTAATATCAATATCTGAAAAACTTTGACAACTATCTCCGTTAGGTAGAAATCCAAGTAGTGGGTGCCCAGATAGCTCAGTTGGTAGGTGCCTTACAGAGGTTTACTCCTCGACGCAGTGGGCCTGGGGCCTTTGCTGCATGTTATTCCCCCCTCTCTCTCCCCTTTCATGTCTTCAGCTGTCCTGTCAAAAATAAAGGCCAAAAATGCCCAAACAATTAGAAAAATAAATAATCTCTTGCCACCATGGGATCATAGACTTTTTTTAAATGATATATTCCACCTTAAATTACTTTTATGTAAATGATGAACCTGAATATGCTAGGACTCAATGTGGCCACAACCTATAAGCCATGTTTTCTCACAGGAGTAGTACTTGGATTCCCGCTGTGATTTGTTATAACTCCAGATGGACGCCTGTGTGACTCAGCCATGTCCATGGCCAGAAGTAATCTAATATTGGTCCAATCTCATGTCACACTACTTTGAGTCTGATACGCTTAAATTCATTAGTTTTTATGGACTTAAATTCCTCTACTGGGAGAATAATGGATGCTGGAAATATTCATGATTTGGTAGTTGATCTAGCTTAAACCCACTGCGTGCTAACTTCCAAACACGAAAGCTAGCGACAAAAGCTAGTGGTTACCTGTTGAAAATAGTTAGTTTTCTCAGGATGTGGTGGTGACCAAAACCAAGCAAAAATGAGATTGGATGTGTACATTTGCAGCTTATTGCTAAAAGGTTAGCCATAGTAACTCTTTAGAACAAGAGCATGTCTGTTAACTTGTTTAGGAGTTGCTCTAGTGCCCAAAAATGGATGAATGCCACTTTAAATTACAATAAGAGCCCTACTTATGTAAGAATAAGGCTGTCCCAGCAGTTTCCTCATTATTCACTCTTTATGGAACAACGGCAAGATTGGTTTGTAGATGATGATCATTATCTCGCAACTTTCTTTGATCTTTTGAAATTCAACTTTAAAATAAAAGAAACTTCGAAGGTTTTCACCAAACAGATACTTTAAAAATCAGAAACAAAATCAGTTTGAATACTTACATCATGCTTGAATGAAAAAGGTAGTCCAGATTAAAAATTATACACATATACACACTCAGCTGTTCTGAGATAATAGTAACATCATTGTATGGATTATGGAGGCAAACATTCATGGGAAAGAAAAAGAAACCAGGCTGCAATACTGACTTTAAACCTTCCTATGGATCACAGTAGTGTTTAAAAGTTAAATCAAAGTTTTGTACTTCAAAAGCAACCTTCACAATCCTAGAAATCACACATTCTTCTTCCTCCCAAATGCAGGAGAATGAGCAACAAGCAGAAATTGAGATGTACAGCACGATACCTCAGAGGAGAAGCCCATGTTTCCTGCCGGCCTCACAGTCTTGAACAGCAGAGTTTTTCCAGAGGCAACTCTTTGCTCAGACATTGACTACCTATCCCAGTGCTAGACTGATGGGAGAATATCCTATAGCCCTGCATCCTCGGAAGTCTCCCAAGTCTCCAGCATGAATATTTGATGAGAGATGTGTGCTACGGCCAATCATTAAAAGGCATTTATCTCCAATACCCCTGACAGGGCAGCCCTTGCTGAGCTTCTCCTTTGGTAATCAAAAAACAATGTTTCATGGCTCAAATGGCCCTTTCAAAAGAAGTGTTGATACCACTGTAATGTCTGTATGGAAGATTAGCTCAGCTACATGCTGAGAATGCATTAGGATTCAAAATCTGATAAAAACACGAGACACATTCTTAAATTTTATCTTTTACATTTATATTTTCCCCTACAACTACCAACAAAATGATAAACTGCAGCCTATTTATTTTTTGTGCGACTTGTCTGCCTGTGTTTGTTGTGTCTGGCCTCCCATGAGTCTCCAAGAGCACATGGTCTGTATTAATTAGCTGTTCTGGGACTTAAGCCCGTACTTATTCAACCTTAACGACCCTGTTTGTGCCACAGCAACATTACAGCGTTCAGCAATTTCCTGCGGTCATTGCGCAGACCTTGAGTTTTCCATCATCAGCCTATTATTTTATAACCTTGGTTATGCAAAACACTGTGGCATTTGTGATGACAGAAATGAGCTCCGAGGTCCTCGTAAAAATGCTATTCCAATTCTGCACCCTTTTAATGATACTGCAATTGAGCAATTCTTTTACTGTAGTTTAACTATCACAGTTCTTCTATCTCCAACTAATTGGAGAAGTATCAGAACTGTGGATAATCTTGAATCCCTGCTCCCAAACACAGTGACTTTTGAAGGCACCATGAAATTGTTGAGTTACTGTTAACAATCAACAACTTTATCAACCGCCTGCAGATGTATTATAGTCATTCTGTGCTATGGGGCAAGAAGAATAAAAGAAGTTTTTTTTTTCACCTTTATTTCACCTTTAAAATCCATCTCATCTTGTTAAGCTGCCCAATGGCAAACAGTAAAGCGGCCTACACATGATCCGCGGTAAAACCGTTCTACTCTGGCCATTCCATTGTTTTCCTATGGGGAGTGCGTTGCCGTCTAATTAGGCGCAGCGTTAGGTGCAACGCTAGCCTTGGCACCACCACCGTTCAGAATTGCCGCCTTCCGGTCAATTTGACGTTGTTGCTGATGACCCTTTAAGGCGCAACCAATTCCAGAACGTTCCTGCGCTGCGCTTTGCCTCTTTGCTCTGTGCCCTACCTCCCGGTGTTTTGCCGCGGATCATATGTAGACGGCTTAAAGGACAGTGGTTGTACTGGACCGTAACCAGGTGCTCTATGTGATACAAAATGACGCTGATTGGTTGTATTATTAGTAGGGCTGGGAAAAAAATCGATTTGATTTAAAAATCAAGTTGGTAGGTCAAATCGATTCATATTTTCAAAAAAATCGATTTTTTTGATTATTTTCTTTTTAGGTTTTATTAGCTCAATCCAAATAGAGTATAAATAATTTGGATGTTTAACAATCTTTGTTGCACACTGCACAGTGACTTTTCAGTTAGAGAAAGGGGTTGCCTTTGAAATTAAATTAAATAAATACAATAAATATATATTTTTAAAATATATTTACAGTTCGCAGTTATTTTGTTTTAAATGGAAGGGGGGGGGGGGGTTGAGTCGAATCGTAAATCGAGTTTTTATGAAAAAATCGCAATTTTTTTAGGGAAAAAAATCGCCCAGCTCTAATTAGGTAATTACACAAAGGCTTTTACTCAGTGTCTATATCGTTTTTTCTTTGTTTGTCTCTTGTGTTTGAAACTGTGGTGGCAGTTTATTGCTATAATCAGATGGAACTAAATGAGGCACCGAACCAACTGTAACACAATTACACTTTAATTAACGAGTGTTTTACTGTTCAGTGACATTTATGCTCAGCTAAAGACTGAGAATGTGTCCACAAAGATGATATTAGCTAGTTTCCGAGGTCTGATTTCTCTTTTTTGTCCTCCAGAATATATGGAATAGAGGCAGATATTGTGCCTCTTGTTTTTGGATGTGTAGCCAAAGGGACTATTTCTTTTGAATAGCGGTTGTCTGCAATTACTCTTGAGGTGGATCTTTTGCTGTCAGTTTGAGATGCTGACAAAGGATGCCCTTTGCCTTTGAAGTACTTCATCTTGCCTCAGGTAAAAGAGTCCATAACTTGGCAAAAAGGATACTTTTTTGTTTGGTTCCCAGCCTCGGGCAGGCTTTCAACCAAGTTGGCTCCTCTGATGTTGAAATACACACATTACACATACAAAATAGTATGTCAAAAAAAAAAAAAAAAGAATCATCCCTATTCGTTTCATGAAAGTGCAACTAGACCACTTTATCAAGAGAGTACACTGCACACTTCCTCCACCTTTTGAAATAGCAAATCAGAATCCAGTAAAAGCTTGTCTGTGTGCATTATTAATGCCACTAGAGTGAAAGAGGTAGCCAAGAGGATGCCTTGCATCCAAATCTTCACCTGGCAGCATGGACAATAACAACACACATCCTATTCATCGTTTTGAGTCTGAACGTGTGAATGTGTACTATTTACATGTTTTTGTTTATAAATACTATAAAAAGGTCAGACCTAATACTAATTATTCTTAAGGGCTTAAACAAATTAACTACAATATCTTCACTGAAGGTGAGAGTCGTGTTTTCAGCAGGTCTCCAAATGTTTTCTGCAGACAGCCATTGTCTCTCACCTCTAGAGCAGAAACTCTCGTGTTTATTATTCAGCGTAAGTCGGCACACCAGCCCAGCACCACCTTTGGCTCATTTCCGAACAATTTTCAAGCTTCCTGTAAAATGAATATGCATTGCCTTCGCAGTGAATCCATTTGCAAGACAGAATGATAATGAAGAGAAAGTGCTTTCAAAAAAACCCAATTAATCTCATGTAAAACGGCTGCTCAATGCTCCTAATGAGATGCCATTTTAATAAGCGGGTATGTTGTACAACAAAGCCATTTGGTAAACATTATTGTTTATTTGTTTGATGACACGGCAGGCAATGGAACGGATTGGATTTTGTGCTAAATAAAAACACATGTCAATGTTTGATGTAAAGAAAATGCACATTTTAACCTGCTATGCTGTACACAGCGATTATTGTTACACATGCAGAAGTGTGCATTCATGTGTATTTTGTTATCAGGAGTTTATAATAAAGCCACATTAACATTAAACATCTTAGAAAATAATGAGCAATGAGCAATCGCAAGTGTATATAATATATTACAATAACTAAAGAAAATCAAGTTTGCCTCCTTTGGAGGAAGCTGCTCTAAAATTGACACAAATTTAGATGGAAAATATTTATGGGAACCTCATAAACAGAGGCTCAGTGCAAGCACAACCTAATGTCTTTTTTATTGCACCATGAAATACATATTGTAGAGGTTGCTGCTTGGACATGCTGAGAAGAGAAACAGGATGTGGTGGGCTAGGCCCGGCTGTGTCAAAGCTCAGTGAAAAGTGTTGACAGATGGATCAAATTTGAGGGGTAATCCGTAGCTTGTAAACAATGCATGCTTTTCTGAAGAAAACAAATCAACTTGTTATCGACTCAAAGCCTGCCGACTGGATCTCTGCTTGGTTGAAAGTCTTTACTAATTCATCAAGGTGGAGAGGGCCAGCTACATTCTACAAACTCTGGGTCCTCTCACTGCTGTCGGACAAGAGGGGCGGACCCGATTAAAGATGCATGGTGACCAGTGAGTTACACTTAAAGATCCTCAAGCTTTGCAATGCCCTTGTCAAATATTCACAACCTCTACTGTGTGCGGTGCATTGAGTTAATGTAGCTTTTTCAACCTATGTGTATGTGCACCTCTATTCTCATCTGCCATGCAGAAAGAAAAGGGGGGATGGGTGGGTGGGTGGCAGGTTTAAGAGGCCATGGGGGTTGTCTTCACATTATCTTGAAGGTTGCCACAGAAAAAGGAAAAAGTGAGGCAAAGACCTCATTTGGCGTTTCTGAGTGGTTGTGTGCCCCATGTTGTGCTGTCTGACCTGTGCTCTCTACAGATTGCTTGGTATTCAGGTAGACGCTCGCAGAATGAGAGGTAATAAGAGTGTAGGCCTACTGGGCAAACTGTGCATTGAAATGAAAAGAAGGAGACCAAAAGGGCCTCTGAGTATTCATGAGCAATATGACCATCCAAAATCAGGGGGGATGTCTTTGGGTTGGTCTAAAGGTTAGCAAAATTGATTTGTGGTGACATGGAATTGCAGACCAGCTGGTAACACTCTCCTGTTTCTGCTGTGCTGTCTTTAACACCCAGCGGGCGCAACAGTGGGAGATTACGTTTATACTGGGAACAAGTAAAGTGTCATTGTGTCCAACTGACGTGTGAAGCACTGCCAATTAAAAAACGGCCTCTTTTATATTTTGCATCTCGCTGTATAGCAAGCTATCATAAAGCAAGCTTGAGTTGACCATTAGAGGGATCTGTTTGGATCAGAGTCACGAATCTGCCAAGATTTTACTTCAAACTAAGCGTAACCGACTCTAACTATCTTTATCATGGCCTATTTTTAATATTCATTATACAAGGTTAATGTTTAATTGTGCATTGTCCCTGTTTAAATAAATAAGCTAAATGTACCTGTAATTTCACAATTGTGTTACGTAGGCTGCTGTATAGACTGGGAAACTTAAGTACGTTGAGAGGATCCAGCTGTTGGCAACACTGACTAACACTGATCTTCTGAAATATTTACAATATGCAAGATGGGAGAAATGCCATTAAAAAAATACCTCAAAGTTTCAGTTGCACAAAATGTAGCAGCTCTGCCTATAATACATATTTGTATAATATTTATGTAACACAGTAAATATGAACCATGGCTCATATGGGGAATATACAGTGTATATATATACTGTATATATGTGTTGTACTGAAGGTATCTATTCAATTCATTTCCATTCTGCCACTGATTGTCACAGAAATGGTTAATTACTCTTGGTCCTTTGCCATCATTGTGATATATTTATATTTGGTTTTAAGACAGTCAAGGCGTTCAAGTCCAGCTAATAAGCCATCAAAGAGAGTCTAAAAATATACAGTAATCCTCTTCTCTCTGCTCCATTCATGGCTCAAAAGGAAATATGACAAATGGCAGTCAAATCTCACTGTTACAGCTTTAAGTAGCTTCTACAGTGACACTCTGCATCATCCTACAGTCATATGACTGTACTCACTTCCACAATCTCCTGACTCTGGGACCACTTTGCTCTCTATGGACGTCAGAAGAAATCCATTCTGTTATCTTAAGTGGCCTAACTTTTGCTGGACTTGACTGTCCATTAGAAGATTTTTGTACAATGTGCAGTGATGCTAAATGTGTGAGGCGTGTCATTGAGCGCCCTTTCACATTTTCGCCCCCTGCAGCAGCACCGCAGCGCTCATTTTCTCACCTTGTTTTATTCTCGGCTCAGATTGGAGATGCATGGGCAATTATTGCCTTGTGTTCAGGAAGAGTGACAATGGGCGCTGAGCCATGGCCTGCTCGGTCTCTCGTTTGTGTCTCACTGGCTGTGAAATACACTCCAAATGAAGGATATGAGAGGCAGCACAGTTCAGTCTGTGATGGATGTTCATGGAGGGCTCCTGTACATTTCATATGAGATTTATAACAACCCAGCAAAGAGATGCAAACAAATTAGGTTTGCACACAATATCAAGAGCATTAGGATAAAACAATGTATAACAATGATTATAACAGTGTACTAAACGTTGTCCTTTGCAGTTTCAGCTGACCTACCAGAGCTGAAATGAGGCTTTACCTTAGTTTTCAAAAAGCCATTTTCATTATTATGCCCCACTTATCAAACTGGGACAGAGTATCTCTCTCACACTGTACGGTCACCACTCCTGTAAAATCATAAAGCAGAAAATCACCATCCATCTGACATTTTTCACTGGGGAAATAGTGGCGATAACTCCTGACTGAGTTGTCATTTAGAAGTTGGACGTTAGTGCCCGGGGACAGGACAGGAACTGTGGGCTGAGAGTCGAGAGGGAGTAGAGAACAAGTTTTTCTCCTGTGGAAAGGATCCACTTTATCAGTCACAGCTGCTGTGTGGCTGGCCCTGGTGGGCACACAGACGTTTGGTGAAACCCCTACATTTCACTCCACACACATGCACGGTGGGGAGGCTCTCAAAATAGAAGACAATAATATGCATGGTGGGCCCTTCAAAGTGGAAATGTAACACACCATATGGGAGCCGGAGCATGCAAAATATTGAAACATTGCTTTGGACACAGTTGTCTGATGCTGCTGATAGCTTTCATTCCTGACTCTGACAGCCGCAAAGCTTCTTTGAACACATCAATTGTGGGTACACACTATACGGCTTTTTGAGGGTGGGACTAGATGACAGAAAATGATGCGTCTTCCAGATCCTTCCACAATAGAGCCTAAATCTTTCAGCTTTAAAATAAATATACCCCCATATTTTTCTGTTAGCTCAGCTCTATTATGAATAGCTCGTTCAATCAGTTTGACGTTACACATGCTCACTTGGTCATTTCAAGAGTGAAAAATGGCTTGAAATAAAAAACAACATAAAGAGCCAGCAGGAGGACCACACCAGAGAATCAGAGACCGCTTCCAACAGCAGACCAACTGTTGGATGAGAAACCTAGGCTTGCCTGATTATTTTACCTGTAATCACTGGCAATTAAATAGAAATACAGTATAAACAGTTATCTGTTTAGCACAATCCAATGCATTGTGAATGAGATTCATTAGCCAATTAGCTGTACCGTGAACAATGGTTATAAATATCACAATTCAATACATTTTTAGCAGAAACAGTCAAAGTAAAAGAATGTTACTACACTATATCACTGGTCACTTTCTGTAAGTTAGTTCTTTGTCCCACTCCAAGGGTAGGGCTGGGATACTTTTAGGCACCGATCAAATTGCCTCCATAGTATCGAGTATGAAAAGAAGCCTTGTCATTAAATACCAAATGTACCTAAAGAGTATAAGTCATCAGTGTCAGTGAGCCAATGAGCATGCAGCATGCTTGTACCAAGATCTACTAATGCTTGTGATTGTCTTTCTAACGTTCCACGTCGTAGAAACACGCAAGAAACGCGCTACATTACGCACAGAGAAAGGGTCGCAAGTGTGTGTGTGTGTTGTTGTATTTTAAAAGGCTTGACTGCAGTGTGCATCACATAGGTGTAAAGGAGCTTAAAAAAAGATTTGTATCGTAATGTGTAATGTTATAATTTCTTTTTGATGAAATGGATTTTATAAAATTGGTATCGAAAAAAGGATCGTTAAATTACCTTCATCGAATTCACGGTATCGGTACCGGTATTGGTACTAAAGGTTTTTGAACAATACTTAGCCCTGTTTTTTGCAAGATAAATCTGAATGGGTCGATGATGTTTAGCAGGATAGAAACACAGAAAACAGCATTCATGCAATACATTTTTTTTCTCAAAATATTTACATTTCTATTGAATTACTGAATAATTAGATTTTTTTTTTAGACTCTAAAAATCATTCAAATATAACGGGACAATCAACTTCACTCTTTGGTTAACCTGGCCATAAACAACTGACCCGGTGTAACCAGTTACGATGGGTCACAATTTGAGACATTGCTTTGTTTAAAGGGGACCACTGGCTTAAAACAACAACCTCTACTCCTAGAAATAAACCCTCCTGCAGATATAGTTTTAAAAGTTTGCAGTGAATACTAAATACCAATTTACACAGGTATTAACTAGAAGCATACCATTTAAGTCAGTCCAACCTTTGTGCTATTAATAGTCAACAATCTGGTTAATGTCATTCCACACTTAGGTAATTGAATAATTTAGTCGGGGTCCCCTTGACATCTGATGCAATTTGTTCTCTTTTTTGTGCACCTTCCCCCTTCAGACATAAAATTAGATTAACATGAGCTTTGGGTAGTCTAAAGAAAATGGACATTGATCCACTTAACCCCATCCACAGCCCCCCCCCAATTACACAACCCCCTTCCCCTGTCAAACCTCCCCTTCCCGTAAATTACCGTGAACCAAACCTTGATGTGATTGAGACTTGTCTCCACAAGAGAAATTAGCCCAAATTCATCAGAGCCTCGGCACACAGGCAATAAAACAAGACAAGTGTTTTCCTTGGTGATATGTAGAAATTATAGTCTTGTCAACAGAAAGGCAGACTGTTCAATTAGACGCTGGGCTCCCTCCTGCAGGCCATCAGCACAGCAATGCTCCAATCAGGAGGAGAGCTGGCTGGTTAATATGGCTTGTCACGTCTGAGCCCCCTTATCTCAGGGTAATGCTGCTCAACGCCAAAGGGGGCCTCGCAGCCAACTCATTCCAATTGATTTAGAAAGCACAGAGAGCCCGCCCCTTTTACAAAAGGAAATACAAACCTGGTTAAAGTGTTCGATGGCAGAGAGGTGGCTTTTATCCAGCCCACATGCTTTAAACTGCCGGCATCGCTTTGAGACACTAACTGCTGACATTTAACAAAGACAACAATGTGACCTGCGGGGCTCCATTCAGAGCATAAAGGTCAAAAGCTGGACTTTGGCTCCCACAAGCCTGGAGAGAACGGTACCAACTGTGAATGTTAAATGTTCATGCTAGTTATGCAATTAAAGCCTTTCTTCTCACACTAATACTGCGGTATAGACACAGAGGCTACACAGGGAAAGCCAGAGATAAAGAGGGAATATCTTCTAGATGAAAGGTGAAAATGTAAAAAGCTCATAAATCATGAAGCATTCGCTCAGATGTCACCCAGCCATTCTTGAATTCAGACCACAATTATTATGCTCTTACACAAACCCCAGTGACATTTACATTGACTTTTATGACATGTTTACAAAGAGGCCATTTCACCGCTGAAAAACAGCTCTTGGTACCTTGAACTGTACCCGTGGCTCTATCAGCCATGAATAAACCATACAGCACTATCGTGATGAAGGAGTCGGCATCTCCTACTCATCGATACACAGGGTCTGATGCTCTTTCTGTTGAGCCAGTGTCTCAGCATTGACTGCCGGTTGTAATTCTCTCAAGAGATTGGAGCTGACAATCTTGGGCTTGCCAGACACAAAATCCTGTTTATCTGTCAAGACGAGCGGCTGTAGCCCACCATTCTCTCCCAGCTCTGCCTGTAAGCTCTCTGGGCAGACAAAGTCTTAGACAACATGAAGACAGAAAGACAGGCCTGATAGCAAAACTGACTGTGGCATCAACACTCCTGACACCAAGAAGTTCGTCAGTTGTGGCTTACAGAGACTCAATCTCAGAGGACTAGATTTGACTTCCATGTTCTTTTGAAAGAAGAGCTTAAGGTTAACTCAGACTTTCTTTGTCTATATTAAACTGATACTAAAAAACTTGACACTGCATTATAAGAAAGTTTTGGGCATCTTCTTACTATCTTATATACATTTGCGAAGTCGGACAACCTCACAGGACCCCAAGCTCGAAATCCAACATGGCTGCTCCGTCGGAGCAGTAGTGCGTGTAGTAGAACAGTAGTGAGTGAGTAGTGAAAATTGTAGTAACATACAGTTTATTAGCACTTCTGTCTTATTTGTGTATCATTAAATCCATTAAACACAGTACTGTCCATCTTCCATCCGTGTACATGTTTTTTCGCTGTTAATTTTCGCATAATGCGTTGTTATGAACTGGTATTGCTAACAATGTCTAACCTGGCTAGAGCAAACACACTGTGTATTCCGAATTGTTAAATGGAACGCAGTCAACTCGGGTGTGACGTCATTCCCAGCTCCGGCTTTTGACTTCCGAGGTAAATGGAACGCAGTATTAGACCTACCATCTTTCAAATATTGTTTTTTTTTTTTTTTTATTTCACATTACCTTATCTGACCTCTGGAAGGGTGCATGCAGTGTTTAGAGGCTCTCAAGAATCAAAGTCTGCAGCATACTACAGAGATCAGTGTTTGTGGTGGAGTGGTTTACACACAGCTTTTTCATGTAAGAGGGACTCAAGACAGAGGGATTACAGAGCATAAAACATGGCTGAAGAGGACAAATGCGTAACTCAGAGAGAGAAAACAGCTGTGGCAGGCTTGTGATCCAAGGTGTTGGTGGAGAGTGAGAGGGGATTGCTGATGGGCTGGCTTGGTGGAAAGGAGTGATGTGAGGCTAAGGTCGGGCAGATGGTGGCCGATAATGAGGGTGTAGAGGGGTAGGGAGGAGAGGAGTCATGCTGTTCTCAGGCTAGGAATCAGCAGCAAAGGCTCAGCACTGAGTTCAGGACCAGAGAGACTGCGAGAAAAAAAGTGTGGGAGGTAGTGAGAAGAAAGAAAGAATAGGCCCTGTGATGAAGGTAGAGCCCAGTAGCTCTGTGCAACCTTTAACAAGCACACCCATCATCCCATGACGTCTGTACTCGGATGCACCGAACAGTCACCAAATGTGAGAAATAGTTCATCATTCACTCCCTCGAAATTCTCCAGCTCCATTGGGTACATTCACTCCTGGAATTTTTTTTGTCCAATGCCTTGACCTTGCCTTCATTAGTGGGTTGACATTAATGCATAATTAATAAAAAACAAATGAGTCAATGCTAATAAAGCGGCTAGAAGTGTGACAAGGAGAGTGCAAATGTTTGTGGTCGTAGGTCTGGCTAGGGGGACAACAGATTTTCTTTCCTTCCCACATACACTATTAGATAATTTGGGGGGAAATACAGCTGACTTGTGCTATCTGGACAAGCAGGGACAGGAGTAAGAACAGTAGATAGAGACAGCAATGAGAAGAACAATAATACACTAGGGGAAATGGTGCGAGGTGATTGCTATCTACTCTTAGGTTTAGGTTTCTTTATAAAAATGATTAAACATATAGTCCTCAGAAGCACAGTTTGTTACACCACTATCCTCTAATCAATGTATATATAAAGCCCCTTAGCCACCCACCCTAGAAATGTAAGCAAAAGAAAAAAGGAAGTCAGAAAATCAAATAAAGTAATGAATGGATGTGTCCTAATCCGTCTTAGATGTCATAATTTGTGTTGGCAGAGAAATGTGTGCTTTAGCAGTTTCACATTAACATTCTGATAGGATTTCCTATTGCTGCTGACAGTGCTCAGTGCAAATTTTTCAAGAAAAGAAATATGAGAAACATTCTGATCAGGCTTCATATTTCTGAAAAGAGAAATGTGTGCTTTATTAAGTCCCCTCCTCCAACCCCTCTTTCTGCCTCATTTGGTCTTGATGACAGTTGACAAGCCCCGCTGATTTTTTCATTAACAGCTCATACCGTCACCAAGGCGTCGGTGGTACACAGGAAATGAGGAGCGCTCGTATCAATATTCCGGATGACATCTCAGACATAATGCATCTCAAGACACCGGCTCTGCCACGTGGTCCCAAGGGGTAAACTATTGATCAGCATTATCATTATCAATCTACAAGCCGAATCAGTCTACTTTACTTTGTGTCTTTGTTTCCGTCCCATATTTGCATGGTTTGAGCTGCCAAAGACCATCATAAGGTTTGACATTTTCATCATCTCTTGTATGATCTCACTGGAGATATATCGTATCGCAACAGAAAATGTAATTATAAGACTCATTAATGCAGTGATGATGCTTGATTTGGTTTTCCTTCAGTTTAGTGTGAGGGAAAGTTAACAGGATTGTTGATCTTCATTTATGACACCACATCTGAAATACAGGCATGCTCCTGGGGCTTCTGAGTCAATACCAGTATCAGTTTAAAACCTTTCATTAAGGTAGGTATAACACTTCAGTGGCTACCTTATTTTCTCCTTTATCTTAGAGGCTGGATGGAGGAAATAAAGCCCAAGCAAAAGCCTCGGCTCCATACGGGATAAAATCTATTCTCTATTATTGCACTGCTGTTGCTTGAGGGCCATCAAGCTAAAGGTAATGGCATTGCTTGTGATAAATTTATGGCTGAGCTGCTCCATGTTCTATGAGGGATATAACGGGCTGGGAATTGTCCAGATTGTTGAAGTCACAACTTAAATGACAAATGACCCTCTAGTGACAAATCAACAACGTCATTTACAATGTCATTCAAATGACTAAGTGTGCTCTAATGGCAGTCAACGCATTATATATTTACACAATGCTGTGTGAATAGACAGGCTGTACAGTTAGCTGTCAAACCTCCAGAATGATGGTAAGGAAGAGAATACCGGGCAGTGGAGAGCTGATTTGGGTGACTCAATGCAAGTTGCCTCGGAAACCTTTCACGACAACAACTGGATGGCACTGGGCAGGCAGTGGAACAGCTGGTACACAGACTTCACAGGTTAGAGAGGTCGTGAGGCTTTGCTACAGGCTCCATGTTAACCATCTGAGAGACTTTGGTCTGCATCCTGTTCATTACACCAGCTCTCAACGGATTGGAGACCCTGACTTTTTCTTAGTTGGCCTAATCCGTTTTCATCCATTTGTTCTCTCCTTCTCGCCAACCCAGACGGTAAGACTGTTATGTGCCAATTAATCAATACTTGTGGCTGAAACAAGCTGGCAGTGTTTCAGTGGAGCTAAGCTAATGGGGCACTAAAACGGGTCCACATTTCCATCTTTTATAGGGCATAAGACCGTCTATTAAAACAGGACATGGCTCCTCTAGGACCTAACTTTTGTCATCACGTACTAAATAATAATTGGTTTACCAAAGGTTAATTGCTCAATAGATACTAGGCCATTGGAATTTAATTGTGCTGTTAAACGCCTCAGTTGGAGCCCATGCTTTTGTAATAGCTCATTTGACTTGGAATGGATGGAAAAACTGTTTGGATCCCAGATGACTACTAAAAGTTGCTGTTACAAAGAGTCTGTTCAGACTTGATGTGTGTATCAGTGGTTGATTCTTTAAATAATAACTAGAGTTTCTTAAACTGAACACTCTCAAAGCACTAACTATCTTTCATAAATTTATTAATCAAGCACTTTCCATGAATTTGTTTTGTACCCCTCCAGCTTTTCATCTAGTCTTACTATTGGTAGATGTATACACAAGTCAGCAAGATCAGCTGCACGTGGGAGCTTTCTCTCCCTCAGCAGATAATCGGAACATTAAAATACCAATCTGGGATTTTGTGAGTACATCAGTTATGCATATTAATTATTATGTACCTCAACAGCACGGATTGTATGGTAGATGGAAAATAAGCTATCTGCAATCATTCTTCCCTCAATCCAAAGTCATTTAATACACATCTACTGTACTAGAGATATATTTCTCCAATGTTTGCAAACAACACAAAAATGAATCATGTAGCTGTAAGTTCAATGAAAGATAAAGGCCTCCTCCTTTTGGTGTCCTCTTGAATCATGGTCACTAGTGAAACATATTCTCCTTCCCTTCATTATCCTTCCATCTGTTTGAGTAGGTGTTTAACATTGAACTGTGCAAACCAAAAGATAAAAAAGGTATGCAAGATAGTTACATATTTAGGAATATTTGAAAAATATGTTTTCAACTGCTGGAGCAGTGCCATGGGAACGATTTCATTTCAAGGCACATCCTGTCAAGAACACAAACTAATGGTGGCTTTATAAATGATGAGGACAGCATCCATTCCTGCTATCAGCTCATTTTAAAGTGAAGGCTGGTGAGGCAGAGCTGTATCAAATGAACCTGGAGCTGACGTCTCATTGCTGGTTATCAAACATCCCCTGGCAGGTCTGCTGGAATAGCAGACTATCAAGTCAACTAAAACATAATTACTTTTGTTTATGTACTTCCTCTGCCCTGCCTCCAAGGGCAGATGTGACCCAATTATGACATCTGAGTGACAACTGACTTGTTTTTCTATTCCCTTTCATGCAACCTAAATACAGTATGTTGAGTAACTCGACTAATGATAACTGATTAACTAATGATGAGTATATATCTTCATTGATCATTGTATGGTCAATGGGGGGCAGAAGAGCTAAACATCTAGCTAACAAACATAAAGCTCTGACATATTAGCTCCTTGTAAAGTTAACATGTTAGCTAAAAGCAAAGATATTGTAATTGTATCATTGCACTGGAAGCTTTTTTTGGCCACCTGATTAAAATAAATCCAATATTCTTTGCTTTATTGGGCCTTAGTCAATTATAGAGTGTGTTCTAGACCTACTCTATCTGTAAAGTGTCCTGAGATAACTCCTGTTATGATTTGACACTATAAATAAAATTGACTTGAATTGAATTATGTCTGGCTGCTGTTTGCTGCTGAGACAGGCTGCATACAATTGGTTTAATCAGGTTTTTTTTCCCCTCCTGAAAACAAACCTGTTGCTCCTAAGTTACAGAGTTGATGAGAGCATCGAGACTGAACCATACAGTAAATGTGCCATACAACCAAAACAACTAGCTAAACATGGCTGTAAAGCACGGCAAGAGATTTTACAGTTGTTTGATCCAACGTGAATATCTATGTTGATACTGCTCTAAATAACTAGTAATTTAATAAGACAGAGGTAGAATGTAATTAGTCCCATCACAAACCACAAAAAGTTAATGCACTACAGCATTATGTCTAAACATTTCTCTTCAAAGATCATTCCGAGCCTAAACAGTCATTTCTTGCACACTGAGGCTGTGGAATGATCAGACTGGAGTTATACCTGGCACATCCTCGGAGTGCAGGTTGCCACTAGCACTGTTGGTAATTTTATTTATGTTGCTGTATTCTGCTTTAACATTGACATTTGTCATCATTTTTCTTTGTTCTCCGCACTGTATTGCTTGTGGTGTTCCGATGATAAAAGCAATTTCCGCTGTGGTATTAATGCAGTCTGACATACAAGAGTGATAACAGGAGAGGTTTTCATTTTGCTATATACCTCTTTGTATTACTCGGAAGGTTTTCCCTCAAAGAAACCCATGCCAAGCACACAGTGAGGTCAAGGCTTCTGTCTACATACCCTCCAACATGTTGTCGAGGCAAAACAGCCCCCCTGAGGCCATGCTGGTGAAATTAGATTAACCGTCAGCGTCCCGCTGTGTTTGTTGTGAGAGATCCTGCTGCCAAACGTTTGACAAGAATGTCACACGGAAAACCCGCCGCCTCTCCGGCAAAGCTGCCAGCCCTGGCATCTGACCCCTCGGCGCGTCCGAGCAGCTACAAGTGCTTTCCATCTCCTCTGACTGCTCAACCTGTCAATCTGCCTATTGAAAGGTTTCCTCCTTTCCCCAGGAAAAGCTCATTTTCCCTTCCCCTTGGCCCAGTCAGTAAGTGTCACTTCAGTTTAGATTTCACTGCCTCCCTGCAGCCTTGCACTAACGCTCCCGTGGAGGGATTTCTGTCTGTAGTTGTGGACCTGCTGTCCAATTAAAACTGTATGGGACAGGGAATTAAATAAAAAAAGACTTGCTGAGCCTGGGCCTACCCCTTTGTCCTACATCAACACACAGCAGTTAAAACTGACTTCACATTGAGACTTTTTAAATGTGTACTTAAAGCCAACATGGGGAAAAACATTCAGAAAAAACAATCAGACAAAGCAGAAAACAAAATAGCTCAGAGCAAATATGCATCCCTGATCAGTTATGTGGACAGATTTTCATGGTGTTGATTGGATTGATTTTTTTTCTCTCTGTTTTAAATGCTCAAACCCAGAATCCTATTAGGCCTGTGGTCTGCCAACATCACAGAGGGGTTTAATCTTAATGCAGCCTGATGCTTGATTGCAGGCCTGTCTGTGAGAGTAAGGAAATGCCAGTTCTGCCACAGAGACCTCTGGATTAGGAATTCAGAGAAGCTGCTGCCTCTGCAAGACGGCAACCCCCTTTTCTCTGCAAATCAATTCTAATTTTGCTCTCCATGTCGATATCCTGCTTGTTGCTCTTGTTCATTCAGGCTTACTTGCTGTTTCCCATCATCCGGTCTTTTAGCCATTTTACTTTTGCTAACTTGCTAACAACCTCAGTGGTTATTAAGAGGTGGGATGGCATATGACTACGTTAAAGCAAGAGTGTCCTGTGTACGAATCTATTCAACAAACATCCGCTCAAACAAAACGTGAATCTTGTATTGTTCGGTTGACTTGTACATTCCTTGTCCCATAGACAATTAACAGAATAATGTCCCTCAAGGCTTTTGAACTGCATACCTTCCGCCCATCTCACATGGGTGTCTCACGGCATTTTCTTGGTGTATTGCATTTTCTTGGCCTTTGCATTAGTTGTCAGGTTACCAATGTCAGCGAGTGGGAGCATGAAATGTATGCGGATAACCTTCTCACCAGAATGAGAAATGATTGTATGGATTTTACTGTATAAATAAATTACATGCAGATACTCCAATCGACCTTGGACACATAACACATAACAACACCATTTTGATTGGTATCTTTGGCACAAATGAGTGAAGAACAGATTCATAGATTGAGAAATGTAATAGATGAATTGATATACTAAGTGTTTGTTTCAGAATGACTTCTGTACACGGCAACTTGAATCACAAAGACAAGCGTTCGTGCAGTAGCACATACCTTGCAAGCTTCTCCATTTGTTTTGCATTACAGTCCATCATTCACTGGACAGTATACGCACAAATATTCAGTCACACATAACAAGAGAGATAGATGGATGCAGTAGAATTAAATAGCTAGTTGCATGTGAATACAGATAAACACACTGGGGATGCACTAACCCTATCAGCCTAACCTCAAAAACCTCACTTAGAGTCTGACTGCGTCAAAAGAAAATCCTGACTTTCAACAACTCTTAATAATGTACCTTTTCCTCTGGCTACCATTTACCATATTTTTAGGATGAAAGGATGTGGGACACTTTAGGGAGTAACATTGGTGCAAAAAGAGCTGGCCAAAGTAGCCTTCAACAGGGCGGCTGTGCCTGCTATCAAATGGCAGAATATAGCTATCAACCCCATAATCACTAAATTGTCCTCAACAAAGGCAGCCAATGCATTTTTGTCATTTCCTGTAGGTTATGAGTAGCCGAGTAGAAAATTGCCTGGCACTGGCTCATAGCTACGTACCTGCTTCAGTATCACCTCTGCCTGGTTATTTTGTTTGCTGAAGCCCATTTCTGGGCCTCTGACTCACCAGGTTTCATCACATTTTCTGGATGGTAGCTTTTATCGCAATAGCACTAATCACTCCTTCTGCCTCACGCTACAGTGATGCGACACTAAAGAGACACGGCATGACAGGTGGGGATTTGAAAATTGATGTGAATTATGATTTGGAACCAAATAGATAGCAGTGGGACTCAAAATGAACATAGTCTAGCAATCCATGCTGTATATGGAAACAAACTCAACAAATGACATTAGTTTTAAGTTAGATTTGCTTATTAATAATATCACATCCTTGACTTTGTGATTTTTAAAGCAGCTTCAAGGCAAAAATAATCATGTAATAATAACATCTTAAATAATTCAGAAAAATATCACTTTAAACACACCGTAGATATGTCCAACAGGGTTTAACCAAATTTCAAACTGACCCATGCAAATACGAGACTGTCTGCACCCAGCAGGCGAGTAAACCAGTAACCTTTGTCAAAGGACGAGATTTCCTTGACAAGAAAAAAAACAGAACAATGGGCACACACTCTGTCCCAAATGCTTTGTCTCAGGAATACCTAATGCACTGCTTTGCTTGAGAGAGGCCAGATAATACAGCTCAGTCAGGATCAGTGAAGCTCTCCACTGACTTTACCCTCATTGTTGGATGCCTCGCTCCCTGGGAGTCGCTGTACGTTATCAGTGATCATCAAAGGCACTGTCAGGAAAGTGTGGAAGTGGGGCTTCCACAGGCCGTCCGAGACGCTAGACACATCCAAATGAGACAGGCTTATTAATTCTTCAAAAGCCACACGGGTTCCTTTTCCGCCAAGACTCATTTTGGTACATTTAAGGATGATAAAAGCTCAGCCAGGGAGCTCTCCCGCCTCTTTCCGCTGTCTTACTTTTTCTTGCTCACACATACATCATACATAATGCAGGCACATGCATTCAGTTGATCCCAAGAAGATATTACTTCTTGCTTTAAAATAGCTGTCATGTCTCAAAGTCTTTTGTAGAAATGGAAATAAAGACCTTTCAAGGACAGAAATTCAAATTTAAAATGCACATAGAGTGAAACCTGTGGTTTGCAGCTACTGCTTATAGACACAATGTATCTTTTCATAGCTGAGCTTTCTGCTTTTTTTCTGCTGTAGTGGACAAATAGTGGAGTCAGATACCTCTCAGTAATACATGTGTTTATCAAAAGGGCCAGTGATGGAAAGAAAAAGCTCAGCAAAACCATTCCTAGAAACAAAAAGTATAAAGGAAAAAGTTTTCTTCTGACACAACTCACTATTCGGCAAGTACACAGTTGACATGTGAAGGAGACAAAGTCGTTAATTCTGCCAAAAGAAGCAGCCAATTTCTCCTCAACCAATGTAAGAACCGTTTCACTGAAAGAAAATGGAATCTCAGACAATAAGAGCTGTTTTAATGGGAGGGAACAGAGAAGGACAAAGCCTTGAAATTCATTACAACTTTTTTTCGCCCCCCGCATTTTCTCTCTATTGCTGCACATCGGATTATATGTGGAACATCAAAAGCTTTAATTAGCTTAATTACTCCTACATTTGCAAGCAAGGAAGCTCCTTGAAACCAAAGGAAATGCGAGTGTTTCTGTGGCAAAACTAGTCGTTAAAATGCACATAATTTGAATGTTATATGAGAACCTTAATTGGTGAATTCATGATTATCAAGGGGCCTTCTTCATTACAATTCAAGAGGCTCCTTCATGGTGGCCATATTTTCACGTAATGAATGTAATTCTTTTCCCACCTCAGTGCAATAACTAATTGCACAGACCAGCTGATCACCCCACCCCACCTAAACACCCTATATTAATATGGCAAGGTTTTTGTTTACAACTGACAACATGAACATGAGAAAACTCATTTCTCTTCACATGTGACACTGATACAGACAGTGGGTGTACAATACTTTGCCTGTCGTGGATTCACTGAAACACACACCAATACATCCATTTTAATCTGATTATGGGAATACTAATTGGAATTTCAGTTGTGTCCCTTGTGAGTATAGCAGAATAGAACCAGGCAGGACCAAAACTAGTGAAGGATACATATATTTACTTCATGCAGGTATTTCTGCTTTCCTTTGCATTTCACAAAATAAGAAACTGAAAGCAGAGTTTCTAATAGTTATTTCCCATTTAGGGACTGTGCAATTTCTATGACAAAGGGAAACAGAGCTTTTGATGTTGACATTTTTAATTTTAAAGAAACATGGTTTAGACACCTGTTGCCATCCATCCATCCATCCATCGTCGTCCGCTTATCCGTGGTCGGGTCGCGGGGGGAGCAGCTCCAGCAGGGGACCCCAAACTTCCCTTTCCCGAGCCACATTAACCAGCTCTGACTGGGGGATCCCGAGGCGTTCCCAGGCCAGGTTGGAGATGTAATCCCTCCACCTAGTCCTGGGTCTTCCCCGAGGCCTCCTCCCAGCTGGACGTGCCTGGAACACCTCCCTAGGGAGGCGCCCAGGGGGCATCCTTACCAGATGCCCGAACCACCTCAACTGGCTCCTTTCGACGTGAAGGAGCAGCGGCTCTACTCCGAGCTCCTCACGGATGACTGAGCTTCTCACCCTATCTCTAAGGGAGACACCAGCCACCCTCCTGAGGAAACCCATTTCGGCCGCTTGTACCCTGGATCTCGTTCTTTCGGTCATGACCCAACCTTCATGACCATAGGTGAGGGTAGGAACGAAAACTGACCGGTAGATCGAGAGCTTTGCCTTCCGGCTCAGCTCTCTTTTCGTCACAACGGTGCGATAAACTGAATGTAATACCGCCCACGCTGCGCCGATTCTCCGACCAATCTCCCGCTCCATTGTCCCCTCACTCGCGAACAAGACCCCAAGGTACTTAAACTCCTTCACTTGGGGTAAGGACTCATTCCGTACCTGGAGAAGGCACTCCATCGGTTTCCTGCTGAGAACCATGGCCTCAGATTTAGAGGTGCTGACCCTCATCCCAGCCGCTTCACACTCGGCTGCAAACCGATCCAGTGAGTGCTGAAGGTCACAGGCCGATGATGCCATCAGGACCACATCATCTGCAAAGAGCAGCGATGAGATCCCGAGCCCACCGAACTGCAACCCCTCCCTACCACGACTACGCCTCGATATCCTGTCCATAAATACTACGAACAGGATTGGTGACAAAGCGCAGCCCTGGCGGAGGCCAACCCTCACCTGGAACGTGTCCGACTTACTGCCGAGAACCCGGACACAACTCTCGCTTTGGTCATACAGAGATTGGATGGCCCTGAGAAGGGACCCCCTCACCCCATACTCCCGCAGCACCTCCCACAAAGTCTCCCGGGGGACCCGGTCATATGCCTTCTCCAGATCCACAAAACACATGTAGACTGGATGGGCATACTCCCAGGCTCCCTCCAGGATCCTTGCTAGAGTAAAGAGCTGATCCGTTGTTCCACGACCAGGACGGAATCCGCATTGTTCCTCTTCAACCTGAGGTTCGACTATCGGCCGAACCCTCCTTTCCAGCACCTTGGAGTAGACTTTACCAGGGAGGCTGAGAAGTGTGATACCCCTGTAATTGGTACACACCCTCTGGTCCCCCTTTTTGAAGAGGGGAACCACCACCCCGGTCTGCCACTCCTTTGGCACTGTCCCAGACTTCCACGCAATGTTGAGTAGGCGTGTCAACCAAGACAGCCCCTCCACACCCAGAGCTTTCAGCATTTCTGGACGGATCTCATCAATCCCTGGGGCTTTGCCACTGTGGAGTTGTTTGACTACCTCAGTGACCTCCACCAGGGAAATTGACGACAATCCCCCGTCATCCTCCAGCTCTGCCTCTAACAAAGAGGGCGCATCAACTGGATTTAGGAGTTCCTCAAAGTGCTCCTTCCACCGCCCTATTACCTCCTCAGTTGAGCTCAACAACGTCCCATCCTTACTGTACACAGCTTGGATGGTTCCCCGCTTCCCCCTTCTGAGGTGGCGGACGGTTTTCCAGAAGCGCCTTGGTGCCGACCGAAAGTCCTTCTCCATGTCTTCTCCGAACTTCTCCCACACCCGCTGCTTTGCCTCTTTCACGGCAGAGGCTGCAGTCCTTCAGGCCATTCGGTACCTTGCAACTGCCTCCGGAGTCCTCTGGGATAACATATCCCGGAAGGACTCCTTCTTCAGTCGGACAGCTTCCCTGACCACCGGTGTCCACCACGGTGTTCGAGGGTTACCGCCCCTTGAGGCACCTAAGACCCTAAGACCACAGCTCCCTGCCGCAGCTTCAGCAATGGAAACTTTGAACAATGTCCACTCAGGTTCAATGCCCCCAGCCTCCACAGGGATGCACGAAAAGCTCCGCCGGAGGTGTGAGTTGAAGGTCAGGAGCTTCCTCCAGACGTTCCCAATTTACCCGCACTACCCGTTTGGGCTTACCAGGTCTGTCCAGAGTCTTCCCCCACCCCCTGACCCAACTCACCACCAGATGGTGATCAGTTGACAGCTCCGCCCCTCTCTTCACCCGAGTGTCCAAAACATACGGCCTCAAATCAGATGAAACGATTATAAAATCGATCATTGACTTTCGGCCTAGGGTGCTCTGGTACCAAGTACACTTATGAGCATCCCTATGTTCGAACATGGTGTTTGTTATAGACAATCCATGACTAGCACAGAAGTCCAATAACAGACAACCACTCTGGTTTAGATCAGGGAGGCCGTTCCTCCCAATCACGCCTCTCCATGTGTCTCCGTCATTGCCCACATGTGCGTTGAAGTCCCCCAGCAGAACTATGGAGTCCCCCTCCGGAGCCCCATACAGGACTCCATTCAAGGTCTCCAAGAAGGCCGAATACTCTGAACTCTTGTTTGGTGCATATGCACAAACAACAGTCAGAGTTTTCCCCCCAACAACCCGCAGGCGTAGGGAGGCGACCCTCTCGTCCACCGGGGTAAACTCCAACGTTGCAGCGCTCAGCCGGGGACTTGTGAGTATCCCCACACCCGCCTGGCGCCTCACACCCTGGGCAACTCCGGAGAAGAAAAGAGTCCAACCCCTCTCCAGGAGTACGGTTCCAGAACCGAGACTATGCGTAGAGGTAAGCCCCACCAGATCCAACTGGTAGCGCTCCACCTCACGCACAAGTTCCGGCTCCTTCCCCCACAGCGAGGTGACATTCCATGTCCCCAGAGCCAGCCTCTGCTGCCCGGGTCTGGTCCGTCGAGGCCCCTGACCTTCACCGCCACCCGTGTGGCAGCGCACCCGACCCCAGCGGTTCCTCCCACAGGTGGTGGGCCCATGGGCTGCACCTGTTGCTTTTACTTAAATTCTTTCTTACAGCAAGTGGAAACGAAAGCATTCATGGCTCCTGTCATGATGATCATAATACTATAAAGCAACAACAAATAGCACATGATAAAATCTATCTATCTATTTTGAAAATGGCTACAAATCACATTGTAAAACAAAAAATCCTCTTTGGAATGACCGCATTGGCAATTGCCAATGTCAATTTCATTTAATTTCAATTTAATTTCAATTCTAAGATAAAGTAAAGTAAAATATAAATATCTGGAATGTGCCCAGTGCCTGACATTATTAAAAGAGTAATTCAACACCAGAGAAAGTGTTTCACTGCTCTCTCTGGTTAAAAGTTTTAAGTCTGTATCACATGCTGCATCTCTGATGGGTGTGGTTGGGTGTGTGCTTCGTTGCACCTTTAACCAAATCCAACAGTGATGTCATGTTGTACTGACACTTTCACATAATAGCAGCAAGGTAACATATTAAAGCACTGGAGGTCAGCAAAACTGAGAGACAGACTGACTGTCAATCATGTTATTTGAACACATAAAGACATTGTGTAATCACTGGATTTGAGTGTTTTAGGGAACAGAATGCACTTTGCCCCTGCAGCTGAGTCAGAGTAAGGCACAATCTAGTCAGATTAGGGCAGTCTTCGTGAAGTCAGTCGCCAGTCTGATTATTTTATTTGCAGTAAGGCTGTAATCAAAAGGTTTTGGTGTGTCTGTTCACATAAACAGCAACAAAAGAGATGTTAAATCCCTGAATCATATTCTTGGTATGCGTGAACTATAAAAATAAAGTTTCATATAAAAGTTTGGATATTTTGCATGGATTTACAATTATACAAATTGAATGTAGCCACTGCTAAAAAGGTCTATGAAGAGGGGACAGCTTTAGCGAGTGCCATGCCCTCCTGTCTCAGGAGTGCGTGGATAATGTGGTGGGGTTCGCCCTGAGGTGCAGGGGATTTCACTACAGGGCCACATGGCACTTGTGCAGGTCGACTCTTTTGGGCACAAAGCCCAGTTGACTTGTTCAGCAGAGCTAAGCCAGCAGCAACTGCCAGGGGGTTAGAGGTTAGCATAAGCCGCTCTGGGCCACCGCAGCCCACTGACTCTGAACAGCAGGGTCAGCTGTGGGGCTGCAAGACCCCTCTGCTAGGTAAAGCACTCAAACAAAAACATATCAACAACACAAACATGACAAGGAGATGAGAAAAAAAGAATAGGAAAACACCTTCACGAGGATTATGGTTGCTTCAAGCATGGGAAACAGGGTGGGATTTTATCTAAGTCACAGAGCTTAAACATACAAGCAGATTTTCATAATGTGGTTGGGTACTTAATGTGGCCAATGCAATGCTTTGTCTATCTTTCTGAGAACAGTTTTTCAAGAAGGCATCGGATGCTATTCAAGAGGTGTGACGGTCTATTTCACAAATGAATGCTCTGATTGTTAGGATATTTCTAATCAAAGGCACACTCTCTTAGTTTTCTGGTTTCATCACGAGTAAATATAGATGTGAAAATGTAACACAGTGGAAAGAGAACCCATGCAAGGTGACAAAAACAGCATACCAAATGAGCTTTATTATTATTTTTACTATTATCATTATGAGAGGAAAGTGTGAGCTGCCCATTAACATGCGTGTTTGTTATGCCCAGGTTATTAATCAACTGACATCCTGTGACTACTGTAGCAGTGACACTGCCAATATGCATGTCATTTCCATATCTACGCAGTGACTGGAAAAATACATTAGAAAATCTAGACCAAACACATGTTTGCCGACATATTAATGAAGCCCCAGTCGCCGAGAGACAGCGCCGCTATACCGATACATCTCTTTAGCCCCGAGCATGCTAACAGCAGTGTCAGTTTCTTGACAGAGTCCCTCAAGGCTGCTGGTACAAAAGACACTTCACTTTGAGGAGCGAGGGGGCGGGGGGGGCTCGTCCCTCAATGCTGCCTCTCTGCACGAAAAGATAATTGTCTCCCCCTTACCCAGAGAGATGGGTGTATTTCAATGACCTATATGACGGACTCTTCCCCTCTCTTGCGCAGCCTGAGATGTCACAGTGGTTTTCCGTAATTACTTTTGCTGATAGAGGTGAGAGGAGACATTTGCATCAGATGAACCGCACAGTGGTCGGGTCTCTACACTCACCATATGTAGCTTTTAATGTCACTGTAATCTCTAAAGGTTAGCATTGGCAGCACCGCTGTATATTTCCATAACTAGCTGAATCAGTGGTTTGCAAATAGGTTTGACATTGAGTTCGGGGAAACGCGAGAACACACACGCATGCACGCACACGCACACATGCACGAACACACACACACACACGCACACACACACACACACACACACACACACACACACACACACACACACACACACACACAAATAAAACACCTTAGAAGAGAGATGTTGAGTATCTTCACTCAAGTGGATTTGGTTGTTTGTACTTCTACACTAAGACTGGATTGGCGAGGTCAGCATCTTTCTCTTTAGAAAATCTTCGAGCTGTAGAGATAAACATGTACAGAGTGTTCTCCTTACACCTTTGTTGTCAGAGGAGATGTTCACACTTTATATCTACTAAACGCTTTTATTTCTTGCACTGTAGCTATGTTACTCTATGTTACTTTATACTAATGCTGTCAAACTATTAAAATATTTAATTGCGATTAATCGCATTAATGTCATAGTTAACTCACGATTAATCACAATTAATCGCACATTTTTATCTATTCTAAATGTCCCTTGGTTTTCTTTTTCTCATTTTAATGCTCTTATCAACATGGAAAAGTGGATCGACTTGCTTTGTGCAAATGTTTTATTGAAAACGACATTGGCATATACGTAGTGTTCAATTTCACACTAACATTCACACTTGGAACTAATAATCTTTCACACAATGTAACACTGTTACCTCAATTTTCCATTGCAGATAGTACTGCCTCATGCCTGAGGCGAGCGTGGCTCGTCGTCATAGCGACTATGGTTTCCCCCGACTCATTTCCTGGTTGTCCTTCTCCATAAACAACGTGAAATCAAGGAGAGGGTTAACTTCTCCTGCTCCAGGTTCCCCACCATGGTCAGAAAGAACAGAGGAGACACTTTGATTCTCTCACTATGACTCTAGAGTCGCTACTCGCTCCAAAGCTAATCGCCGTGACGAGCCTACAGTACTAGCTACCAGCTACGCGGCTTGCAAGCCCAAACAAGTATATGTGCGTCCGGCCACGCCAAGACCCGCCCTTCAATCACTACTATTGGCCAGGCGTCCAAGGTAACGTAACCCCATTTGTTCAGGTCCTATCCCCTGACCAATCCGCTATCCTAACCTCAACCACTCGAGGTGAAATGCCTAACCCCAACCAATCGAGCTGCTTCGTAGGGCGGGTCATGGCGTGGCCATAGTGGGATTCGTAATTTTGCCGGCCGTGTCTGTTTTGTTTCCGGTCTAGCTAGATCCGAAAGAACATTAATTGTGTGATAAAATGGGTCTGCATTAACGCCGTTAATAAGGCGTTAAACTGACATCACTACTTTATACACTTATTGACTCGCTCTTTTCTTACTGTTATTTTTACCTTCAATTTCACTGTGAGCAACTGCAACTAAACAATTTCCCCAAGGGGATCAATAAAGGATTCTGATTCTGATTCATTCAACCTTTATTTATACTCGAGAGATCATTAAGGGGCAGCCCTCATTTATGATGACATTGAGTTACAAAGACAAAAAGAAAACAACACAAAAAAGGAAGCAACACCATCATTAGGACATAGAAAAACACTTTCCGAAATGGAAAAACAATTTCATGAACAGATCACGACAATCAGGATGCAAAAGAAATACAACTATGTAAAGCAATCACAAGTAGAAGTCCAAATCAAATTTCTAAAATGTCCAAAAGGCACAAGTGAGTCGATTTTAGGAAAGTGTTGATTTTTGTTCCATGAGTCGGGTGCACTAAAACTAAAAGCAGTTTTTCCAAGTTCAGACCAAGCTCATGGAACATAAAGTAAAAGCCGGTCAGCAGAGCGATAATTCCATGAATGAAATACAAGAAAGTTACAGTTGACTTAAAATCAATACAAAAAGACTGTTAACAATGTGATTCAGAGACTTTTGACAAACTGACACAAAGAAATCAGCATAAACACTCATCGTGGTAATTACAAGATGACAGTTGCTATTAGTGTAACTGTCTGCAGTGAAACAGACAGGGGCCTCAGTTTTCTTTAGGCACTGGCAGCACATAGTTAGCTTAGGGAAAGATTGTGGTCTTGTCATCAAAACATAATTGGGAAAAAACTTTGTGATGTAGAAATGTAATTTCTTCCTGCCTGTGAACAATCGATGGATTTGATCCACCGTTTCAAAAAGTTGCATGCTATCAAATTTCCAAGCAACAAGGAAGTACAGACCAAAAGTAGTATAGCCTAGCATGAGTAGTCACAGCAGTGCTCATCATTGGAATACCCTGGCTGTCTTGTTTTACAACAAAGCTGAAGCATCTTGATATCCAAAATGGTTATTATTAAACAGAAAATGTTAATAAAGATGTGCCACCAACATTGCTTTCGTAAGGGTAAACTAAAAAGTGCATAGAGTGCATAAGACAGGCACCAAAGACTTAGAAGGCTCCCACCAGCTTTTTATTGTAGACTTGAGTAATGGCCTCGAACAACTAATTAAGCCTGATAATGTAAACTATAATCGTGCTCGTTTGGTTTAAAAATTACCCATTGTTTCGTTCACAGTTCCACAAGTGCACCGTGAACTGAACCCAATTAACCATTAATGCTGGTGGAGTGACTCGGTAGCCAAGTGGTTACAGTTTATGTCATATAACCAGGGCTTTGAATTGACACCCGCCAACCTGCCAAATGCGGGTAAAAATGTACTTTGGCGGGTAACATTGTAAAGTTACTAGCCAATTCAGCTATTGATGAATGAAGCGAATAACACTGCGTCTGTTTGAATCGGCAGGCTGCAGAAACGATTTAGCAGTGTTTCCAGATTGGTTTTCCGCCAAGAAATGTGGGTGGTTTAGTGTGTGTTTGGCTTGAAATTTTTATCTGGCAACACTGTAGTACTAATCCTACATTTCCCATGAACACTATGTTGTGATGTTTCATATAACTGTTGCATGCCTAGCGTGTGTGGAATCGATTACGAGCTACACTGAACCAGGGAAGACTTTAATGTATATCTGCCATCAACTCAAATAAAAACAATTTAAAGGTCCCATGACATGGTGCTCTTTGGATGCTTTTATATAGACCTTAGTGGTCCCCTAATACTGTATCTGAAGTCTCTTTTATATAGACCTTAGTGGTCCCCTAATACTGTATCTGAAGTCTCTTTTATATAGACCTTAGTGGTCCCCTAATACTATATCTGAAGTCTCTTTCCCGAAATTCAGCCTTGATGCAGAATTACAGCCACTAGAGCCAGTCCCACAATGAGCTTTCCTCAGGATGTGCCATTTCTGTGTCTGTAGCTTTAAATGCTATTGAGGAGGAGAGAGGGGGGGCAAGGTTGAGGGTGGGGGTGTGGCCTTGACCAACTGCCACTTTGCTCGTTTGAAAGCCATGATGTCTCTCTCTCATGGGTTGGCCAAATTCTCTGGGCGGGCAAAGCAGAGAAAGGAGAGGTAACCTTCCTCCTAATGACCTCATAAAGAGGAGATTCCAGAACGGCTCATCTGAGCTTACTTTTTCTCAAAGGCAGAGCAGGATACCCAGGGCTCGGTTTACACCTATCACCATTTCAAGCCAATTGGGGACCATAAGCAGGCTGGGGGAACTCATATTAATGTAAAAAAAAAACTCATAAAGTGACATTTTCATGCCATGGGACCTTTAAGGAACCATGGACATTTATTCAGTGGCACTCATAATCTGGTTTATGTTCCTTTGGAAAAAATTGGCTAGTGGAAAATCTGATTGGCTGGTAACTTTAAAAATCTACTAGCCATGTTGGCTGGTGATGGCGCAGTGTATATGACACATGCCTTTGGTGTGGGGATCTGGGTTTGATTCCCACTGCGATACATCAACCAATGTATCCCTGAGCAAGACACTTAACCCCTAGTTGCTCCAGAGGCTTGCAACCGCTGATATATAGCAATTGTAAGTCACTTTGGATAAAAAGCATCAGCTAAATGACATGTAATTTAATGTAACTGCATGTCCAGGGTTTGGCCTTAGGACCTTTGTTGCATATCATACCACTCCCTACCCCATTTTGACACTGGAGAAAAATGCTAAAAACATCATCTAAATAAAACTAAACATGCTAGTATCAAAAGTGGAAAGAAAGCACTTACAAACCTCTGAAGCCTGCAATTTACATATGGCCTTGGACTCACTTAACAGTTTTAAACTGATGCTGCAGAGGTGTACAGTCAAGAAAGCCTACATCTCTGTCTTTGTGCCATTGTCTTTATTCCTCCCAATCTCGCTCTCCGAGAGAACCGTGTCTGCCTTCCATCGTCTCTAAATCCCAAACCTCCCAGAGCATACGTGTCTGTTCATCATACTTTCTCCATTCTCTTCTTCTTCTTTTTTGTTTCTAAGATTCTGGTGACATTTTCAAAGTGCCAGATCCTTGCCTCGAGACATTGTGCATGTGCCCACACCTCTCCGCCCCCAAAAACACACACACATACATACATACATACACATAGAAAGCAGATACACACTCTCCTCGCCTGGAGCCAGGCCCCTCTGTGCTTGTCTACCTCAGAGAAGCTGCAGCTTGGCATAGAGAGGAGGCTCTGGTGGATTCTGTGCTCCGCCTGCCAATGCTGCTCTTTTGATCTGCCGCCAGATGATGACAGATCTACATTAAGCTCATAGTCTTCTCTCTTTCGCTCTGCTTCTCCTCTCCTCTTACCCGACACTGGGGCAAAAATTTTACTGTAAGTCCACGAGCATTGGTGGGAATCGACATCCCGTAGGGCCGGCGCCGTGAGTCTCCTCTCACACCAAAATGAGAGAAATGTAGAACGCTGAGTGGGTTTCCAGCTTGCAGAAAAATGCCATGTGGGTGTAAGCCAAAGATAGTGCCATATCAACAATCTAGGGGGAAGCTTTACACATCTCTGATATGTATTTCCAAGTTTTAAAGAAAATAAATCCAGCCTTTTATATGGAGATATTGTTACATGTTTATGTTATTTAGTGATGTTGTAACTGTAACTGTTTAAAGAAATGCCAATAAACCAGAGCACGTTTTTCTCCCATCCCGGAATGCTGTGTGGACTTGCCAGATCTTCCTCCGCAGTGCTGTGGAAGAAGGTCTGGTATTGACTATGAATAGCCTAAAATAACCTTACATAACCTTATCATAAGAAAATGGCATTTCTTCTAGTTGAAAAAAATGAGGTAAGGAAGTAGAAATGTGGCAGCATGTCTCAGACTGCAAACTTCAATTGTTGCAAAAGTCTGTTTCTGCATTGTCTATGATGGATGTGTCTCTGTGTGAGTGTTAGCCCTCGGTGTCTGGTCCTGAGTGACTGAGCCCAAAAAACAGAGATTAAGGGTAAATTAGTCAGACTGCAGACAATATTTCATAAAACTCTTCTTCTTAAGATTTGGAGGCAGTTTTGGTTTGTGGTGTTTAAGTCCATAGACAAAGCTGACAAACCACCGAGCATATTGTATTCTAGAGGGATCTAGGCATCCCCCTATTAGAAAATGAAAAGCTTCACAAACGTTATAGTGTTCTGACAAGTGTTCTTGTTCTGTGACTGAATTTTGTAAAAAAATAAAATGTAAGAATGCTCCGGCAATTTGAGATGCATACAAAGCTTAGAGATCTGTCAAGGTAACGTCATTTCAGATGATTGAAAAACACCGACGTCATTTAGAAATCCTCACAGAATATAGGCCTACCACTCTACAGTATGAAAAACAGATAATCTCTTCAGCATTCTATTTTTTTATTGTTTTCTACATTCTGTATATACTGTATTCTGGGGTCCATGCAGCAAAGTGAGTATTTGCTGCTTACAAACTCAACAGAAACAACCAGTTTTCTGTCGTGCTGACAACTTGATATGATCAAAATATTATGAATAAACTATGATGTATTAAAGTGGATAAAGATAAGCCTTTGTTGATCCCGTGGTGAAATTCACAAGCTACCTGCCAAGTCATACTTGTGCTGTTATTTTAGTTAAAGTAACTCAAAAGTAACGCAAAAGTAGTGTAAAGCATTACAATTCAGAGAAAGTAATATTGGAATATAACTAATTACTCTCAAATGACAGCAATTAGTAATCTATAATGTATTACATTTTGGAAGTAACTTGCCCAACACTAATTGCAAAGTAGACATGCAGAAATTGCATTCAACTATAACCATGTTTGGATTATGACGCATTTATCCAACTGATAAGTGCCGGTGAAAAATAATGCACTATGGCAGAAAGTGAGAGCAATTAAATAGGATGCATGGCTAACAGCTGCTGATGAACGAGGAGTGACGGGCGGTGATGGAGCCTCACCATTAGAAAAACACAACCAGCTGTTATTTCTAAAGGGGATCATCTGCTTATTACTGCGATATCCAGCAGGAATAGCTCGCCATCGCATTACTTAGCATGGCAGGCGGCTTTAAGCAAAGTGGCGCTTTGTGCTGATAGCTGAAAACACTGTCTTTTTCAGTTTTAGCCACTGCTGTTTTCAATCTTTTTTTTTTTTCAGACGCTGTGAGGAGGAAAAAAAAAAGGCAGATAGCATTTGGTTGGAGCTCGCCATGTTGTTTGTGTTTGTCATTTTCAGAGCTGTCCTTCAGTGGGGCAATGCTTTTGTGTGGGCTGTAAATTGGCAGTAAGCCTGTCACATTGCCATTCAAACGGTCACTGTAAAGCTCCTGTGAGAAAGTCATGGCCTGTCTCAGTGGAGAAGCAGAGAACAGATAATTATGTTTCAGTCTTTAAGATCATGGTCTGTGTCTTTAGTGCACACAGACACATCCACCTCGTGGTTTTCAGCTGTATCTGTGTTTAATCCGTCTCAATGCAGCAAAGTTGTAGATATTTAATGAAGCTTTCTTTTGCAACAATACATCTAGTTTCCCCAGACACTGGAGCGAACGAGGAAAGAGCGTATCAGGATACATGAGAGACAGTGAAAATGAGACAGAACAAATGTGAGAGTAAACACGAGAGTCAGAGCGCATGTGGTCATAAGAGGGGGAGAGAATGATGGCAGCTACACGCTCGCTGTGTGGAGCCGGCATATATTATCACTGCATCTATCGTGAAATATTGTACAAATGTCAGCTCCAATGAACACACACTTTTCTTTAAAGCCTTCTATGATGGTGGTGCTTTACAATTCAACTTTGACATCTGAGAAAATGTAAGAGTGTTATATGGAAATGATTAATTTGACATTCCATTTACTGCTTTTCTCTGGCTTTGGATTGGATTAAGAAGTGAACTGTTACTTAATGGGTCAGTTTTACTAAAACATTTCATACTAATTTTAAAGATGTGACTGTCTGCTGATCTGATTCTCTTAGCTACAGGACATATTTGTCTCTCTCTCTCTCTCTTTCTCTCTCTCTCTCTCTCTCTCTCTGTTTTTAGCTCCCTTTTTTGTGACGAGCATGTGTTAACTTCCTGCCCACATACAGTGGCCTGCACTGTATGTGATGTTCTTTCAAAACCCGGCTACTGCAGACTTCCCTGATTTGAAATCCAAAGCACACAGCCTTGCTCTGAGCCATGCTGTCCCGTAGAAGAAACAGCTGTTTGCATGAATCTTTAATCTACTTCCACATTGGCACGCCATTGAAGCAGATGAGAATGTTGAGGATCACCTCGATCCCTGATTCAAACTTTCAAGTCCCCCGCCGTTTCAAAATGTCAAACGTCTCATTCACTGGAGTGCACCACTTAAAAATGATATAGGTTAGAAAAATGCAAACAGCTACAGCAGTTTACCCAAGTTACAGAGTGTCTTCATCAGTGTGGAATTCATGACCTTTTCAAAACCAACATATAGGGATCGGAAATACGTTTGAAATGAATATCACTGTATTACTACCGATATTATCCTGATGTTGATATGTGCAGTATCATCAACACTCATGTGCTCATAAATAAAACTACTTTTTAAGATAATTGTAATATTTGAGCCAATATTGGCACTTTGTTATCGGTAAAAAGGAATCAAACCGACTAAGACCATCCATACAGTATGTATGGTTACTGACAACAGGATCAATGCACAAGCTTGACTCAAGATGCAAAGACATGTATGCAACATCACATACAAAACAGTCTATATCCACAACCTTCCACTTCCGGGATTGGCCGGATGTCCGTTACCTACGATATGCTCGAACTGCTCCTCAGATCTCTGCAGGGTAAATCCAGACAGCTAGCTAGACTATCTGTCCAATCTGAGTTTTCTGTTGCACAACTAAAACAACTTTTGAACGTACACGTTCCACCAAAACAAGTTCCTTCCCGAGGCTATTTTGCAGCTCCACTGGGGCTCCGTGCGGAGCTTAGCACCGCCTATGACGATTGTGATTGGTTTAAAGGAACACGCCGACTTATTGGGACATTAGCTTATTCACCGTAACCCCGACAGTTAGACAAGTCGATACATACCCTTCTCATCTCCGTGCGTGTCGTAACTCTGTCTGACGGCTCCACCATTAGCTTAGCCTAGCACAGATCCTGGAGGTAACCGGCTCCAACTAGCCTACTGCTCCAAATAAGTGACAAAATAATGGCAACATGTTCCTATTTACATGTTGTGATTTGTATAGTCACAGTGTGTACAAATAACAATGTCACATGAGACACAGCCATCTTCTAACCGTATTAACCTTTCCGTCAGAAAGGGAAGCAGTGCTACTTGGGCGGAGTGATATGCTTGCAGCTCTGCTCAGAGCTGCAGCGTATCACTCCGCCCAAGTAGCACTGCTTCCCTTTCTAAGAATATAGTTCCCAGTTTATATACAGTTAGAAGATGGCTGTGTCTCAAGTGACATTGTTATTTGTACACGCTGTGACTATACAAATCACAACATGTAAATAGGAACATGTTGCCGTTATTTTGTCACTTACTCGGAGCAGTAGGCTAGTTGGAGCCGGTTACCTCCAGGATCTTTGCTAGGCTAAACTAACGGTGGAGCCGTCAGACAGAGTTAGGACACGCACGGAGATGAGAAGGTTATGTATGGACTTGTCTAACTGTCGGGGTTACGGTGAATAAGCTAATGTCCCAATAAGTCGGCGTGTTCCTTTAAAGAAATGCCAATAAATCAGAGTACAGTTCTCTCCCATCCCGGAATGTTGTGTGGACAAAGCGAAACTACATACAAAATAACTAAACTGGTTTTCAGTATAATGAACTGTGGTCCAGTGTTATTCTTTACTTCAAATAAAACTCTTTTTGTAAACCAATAACATGATATGATCACATCATCACAACACAATTCATATTATATTATACTAATCTATTTAGTTGCCTCCAGAGTGACTAGCAAAAGTGTTACTTTTAGCAACAAATAAACATTGAAATGTGATATTGGTGAGTTCATAATTACAATAACAGAGGCCCATATTCAGCTGCAGTGATAGCCGATATGTCAGAGCTATAACCTCTCATACTGAGTTAATGAATTGACTTCACCTGTGAGCTAAGCCAATAATCAGAGAGGCTGGCTGAGCAAGTAGAATGCTACAGCATATTGAAAAAGAGTCAGACACATGCAAACCACACACATTCTGCTGCTGTTTTGTCAGTGTGTTTTGTAATCTTAATTTAGAAGGAAATTTAGAGGCCCCTCTGGGCCTACAGAATGTATTTTCTTTCCTTCTCACCTTGTTCCAGCACTTTTATGTTATTTGTCCGCAAAAAGCCGTTTGGTGCAATAAGCTAAAAAGTAAACACTATAAGCTGGATGTGCTGCCCTGCACAGAAGAGCAATGTGCCTGTCAATATGGCTGCAGGTTTACAATTGTTGTGCTTGGCGGCTGCTGTCTGTATCACACAAGTGTGAAAAGCAATAATACCACCAAAGTGCAACTGTTGGCGGTCAATATTTTCTCTCCCTGATAAACCCTCTGGGCAGGAACGTTCCTTCGTCTAGCCAACACAAACACAGCTTTGCCATTTCAATCTGTCACAGTGTGTGAATATGGAGCCAGAAAGAAAAAAAATAAAATATAAACCCTTGTCTTGCCACTCTGCATTCTGAGTTTCACAGAGGAATCTTCCAAATATGAAGTTTAAGGATTGCCAGAGATAAAGTCACGCTCCGCGTCGGTGTCAACAGGGTTAAAAACAACTCCCCGCTAAAAGCAAATTAGTCTTCATGGCTGTCATGCTGCGACTTTGATTCGATGTACCTTTTCTAATGTCACGTCTCTGCAGGTGAACGTGTTTATAGAAAACGCAATCTGATGCATCTACTGTGAACTAGACACAAAAGTATAATTTAGCACAAAACACACTTTTCTGTTGCAAAAAGGAGGGACAAAAAGATTACCTTGTAAAAGTCAGATTTTGTGGGAGAAAGTCTGTAGGTTGGCCTGAACGGGATACATGAACACGTCTGCCTCAGCTGTATCTGGGAAAGAGACCAGATATACCAAGGTTATTCCACAGCTGTGAGGCTTTTCAGTGCAACATGTGGTGATCACACATCATTTACAGCATCTAACCGTATGTGTGCATCAGTGTATCGAGCTGAGGGATCCACACAGCTCATATTGATGCAAACACAAGAGAGCGTGGGAAACTGACATCTACAAAGTTTGCACGCATACTGTGCTAAGTTACAGCACCCACACACATCACACTCACACACCTACAGAAACACACATTCACACAAACAGTCAACAAGGCTCCAATTCCCAAAGCAGCTGTGGACTCGGCAGACTCTGCTACCCGGTGGCTTACTTTTGAAGATGAATCTCCAGAGGAAAACAGTGCTTTGCCGGGGATGTCCAGGAACGTTAACTGTCGCCGTCTCTCTCCACGCTCAGACACTGACGGCTGTGATGAGAAGGCGCGGCGCTCCCACACTGAGGCAGGGTAATTGGCTAGAGATGATGGGCCATAAACATACATCACAGGGGCGGCGAAGCGCCAAGCAGACAGTTAACTAAGGCTCTCTTTCTACTGCGTGGCTCTTGTTTGTCATACACACACACATACACGCATGCAGCCACACACACTTCCCTACCCTGAATATTCACGCTCTTTGAACACATGGGCTGGCCCATCATTATTACAACAAAGAGAAAAGAAAAAAAAACTGCCACTCCCTTCATTCAATCTATCACCATAAAACCACGACGGCACACTGTATTTTCTGAGCGGCCCTTTTCACCATTTCCTTAGGCATTATGACCATAACCCAAAGGATGCTCTCTCCTGCCATCATCATCCGCTGATATATAATAATAATAGGCACTATCCATTTAAAATGCATCATCACCATAACAGATAGGATGCCCTCTCTCTCACCATTACTACCACCACACCGTGGCGGATAATGGGCTATCCGTTCCTGCAGTGCTATCGCCATGGTGCAGACTTTCCTTCCATTACCATAACACTTCTGTCATAATAAGCAGGGAGAGCCTTCCAGTCATGACCACAGCTCTCCGAGAGGAGGTCAGTCATGTCAGACTGTTTTCTCACACGCTGGTAATTGGGAGAATCAAGGCTGAGGAAATAGCACTGGAGCTTCCCTTTCTTCTCAGTGGTTGGCTGCGAGAGGCAGCGTTTCGCTATGATCCAGTAGTGCTGCCGAGCCATTTGACGTGTTTAAAAAACTAAGGAAATATATGAGATATGGGAAACAGTGGCAGTTAATAAGGGCTCACCCAATTGCAGCTGTTTGCACTATCTCATGATGCTGTATCATAATGGATTTTTTCCTCTGATACAGTATGCCCTATTCTGCATGCTCTAATACCGTGACATGGGATGAGGATTTCATCAATAAAATCCACTTCATTCATCTAATCCTCTTTCTTTTTCTGGGTTTTCCAGATTTAGTTTGACAGGTCTTGCATGACCGCTTTTCTTTTTTTTCTTCTTCTTTTTCTCTCAGAGACAAGCGCCAACCTAAAGACCCCCTTCACTCTCTCAGCAGACTGGAACTTCGAGGGGGAGAGTAAAACCAATGGCAGGGAGTGGGAGGGACAAGGGGGGTCCAGGCAATGCTCTCATTATTCAGAAAGACACTCGAGGCCACAGGAAATAGCACACTTCATTTTTTCTTGTCAAACTCTGGCTGGCTTAATGGCGTGTTCACAGCACGTGGTGAGACAAAGGGATGGCGTGGCCGAGACGTGGAAGGAGTGCTGATCAAGACGGAGGCCGTCATCGCAGCGGCAGCTACCCTGTATTCTCCTCAAAGGAAGACCACCTGAGTTGCTAAATCTGCAAACAGCGGCAAATAAATATGTCTCATCTTTCCAAGAGCAAGTAAACTAGGGCTAGCTTTCAAAGAGGAAAATGAAATATGATCTCAATTATACTCTAACTGTAGAGAGGCACAGATGTCCCTATTGTTCCTCCCATTCCACATCCTCCTAAACCTTCCCTCATTATTGCCTTCATTACCGGTGCCATCGATATGGAAGGCGGCTGCCAGAAAACCTGGATGTATCCACAACTCATCATCCAAACACCAATTAATCATCCGCCCAGCAATTACACACCTTTCCACCATACCTTCCATTGATTTTGAACACAGAGATGCTTTTCTCTATTTCATTTGTACAGCACAAGCTCCTGAGTGACTGAGGCTATGGCAAGCTGCAGGCCATGCAAAGCAATTTCCTCCTGCTCCATATATCCGCTGGACTGGAACTGTGTTTTGATCAGAGAGATGATGGGGCAGGTGTTTTGGTACAGCTTCATGTCAGTGAGAAGCCTAATCCCATTGCATTCCAATCTCCAGGCATGGCAGCGGGCTGTGGTGTCAGGCAGCCTCTTTTGTTCGACTCCTAATTGGGGTAATTTATTGTCCTAACAGGCAGAGCAGCTGTGGCTTTACAGCGTAGCACCAATTAAATCCAGATGCTGGAATGGAAAGACGGGGCTGAACGTGACTTGGGGACCAATCACTAATATTAACTCAGATCTCGGCGAGATGAATATGACAAGCTGTGATGAGAAATTCTTCTCAACGCATCGCTATGCCACTGATATTGAAAACATGCAATTTTGATGAGGATTCATGAAAACAGTCAGCACCAGTTCTCAGGCTGACGTTATGCATCATTTCTAATAATGGATGCAATTATCTGCCAGGTTAAACATCGAAACAGAAATCTGCAGGGGACGCCTGACTTCCTGACACTAGGACAGCGACTGCAATGCAATCTGCAATTAAGCTACTGGACTCTGTAATCTTGTTCTAGTTTTACTCTTGTTAAAGTAGTTTTTCCTTCACAAAATGGCTCTGACGGAGGATCAGGTGAACATGAGCGGAAGACCTGGGGAATATGGGGAGCCATGAAAGAAATTAGGTCGCTGTGAAGATTTCTCCAGGGCCGGGCTAACCCCGCCATACTGTGCTTGGCCCGTGTGCCTCTTCAGTCCAGGCTCTTTAGACAAAGAGCCCCGGGGACAGACACAAATGTGAGTAACAAAGAGAATGGAGGCAGCGCGAGGTCACCACCTCGGGAGCTGCAGCAAATTCTGAAACCGTGGATGCACAGCGACTCCTTTGGCTTCAAATTCAAAGGGAAAGGAGAGGGAGCAATGAGGCAACCCTGACGAGGTTCTCCTTCTCTTGTTCATTTGTCTTCTCTGTGAAGTCTCAATGAAGTGTTTGTCCGCTCTGCCACTGTTTACTCTAAATGAGGGGTGTTTGTTGGTGTAATGTGCACAGCCCGGGACAAGTTAAACATCGTAATGACTTATATATTGGTGTAATCCCCCACATAGCACAAAATGCTGTGCTCAATCTACTGACTATTTCATTTTAATTCAGTAAGTGCTGTTAATGTGTAGGAACTGAAAAGGTAGCAAGGAATACTAAAGAGTACAGTTGACACAATTGCTGCTGGTTTAACACAGAAATGAGCAGAATAGATCAAATCTGTATTATAATCAGTAATATCTGGACTAGCCCAAAAAAGTGACAGTCAAAGTAACCTTTTAGGCAGTGCTTGAAGTGGGAAAAAAAAGGTGCCGGTACTCTCTTGCATTGGCAGATCATCATGACATTTGAGATTTCTATAGTGAAAACCAAAACTTGGAGATATTGCTGGTACAACAACAATTTATTGTCATTTATTAACAATATAAATGTATGGATTCATTTAAACAAGTTTACATAACTTTAGTGCGTACGCTATTCAAAAAATCATGTTTTAAACCTACATGTGGCACAGTGAATCCTTATTAACTATCTATGGATGGCCTAAGTGACTAATTTACATATAGGCTAGTATCAATATTGTTTATTTTTTCCACAAATAAGCTGATTTATATTTGCTAATATGTTGGAGTCATGTTAAGAAAAAAAATTCATTCATTCATCAAAACTATTCATTTTAACAATAATTTGGTGCTCAAACAGATGCAAAACAGTCACTCTCAGTGTGTGTGTGTGTGTGTGTGTGTGTGTGTGTGTGTGCGTGTGTGACAGAGACAGGGGGAACAGCTTCAGTCCCCTCTCTGTCTGGGCAGCTAGTGACGGGATGCTGCTACATCATGTTTTGCAGCCCAGTTTGTTATCATTAAAAACAAGCCAGCTGTTCGTGGAGCAAAAATACATCATTTGGTCCTTTGACCAACAGTCAGGCCGTCCGTGTGTTTCGTTACTCACGTTACTGTTGACGTCGGTGTAACGTTAAGGTTGGTAGCGGCAGACTCCTCATTAACGCCAGCTGTTCCGCTCACATCAGCGCTAGCTTGAAGCTCATGAACCGTACTAGCTACCTCCTGATGTTTCTGGTTGGACTTGGACCTCTGTTGACGTGTCTGGCTCACGCATTCTTTTAGTACCTTTCTGAAGCCAGGCGGCTAACATAACGACTTATAAACTCGACACTTATTTTTAGTTTCTAGGTTTTCAGCAGTGAAACATCTGTTACGGTCAGGCTGACGCTGACAGCTTTTTCAAACTAGCGTCCGTGGAAAAGCTAACTTCTGATAGGGTGGGCGGACTGCTTGCCTTTACGTGATTCGTCAAGATCTAAAATGTAAACACGTAGTGTCCTCTGGGTAGTGTAGTTTATGTAACGTTAGGGTCGTCTCTCTGACACTGACGCTTTCTCTGTCAGTGGTAGCGTACCGGCTGCATGCGAGAAGTAGCGGTACGCAAGAAAAGGTGCAGGTACGCTTAAGAGTAAAATGTAGAAGTGCCGGTACTGCGTACCGGTGCGTACCGGCCCACTTCGAGCACTGCTTTTAGGTATTTACTTGCATGACAGCAAAGAACAAAACCACATCTGCTCATTATTATGGTTAACCGCAATAAGTTATTCTGTTGTTAATCTTTTTTATATTAACAAAGCTAAGCCATAACAAATTTGGAACACCTCACACCTTAGTCTGGAAAATGGATGAGTTTGAAAATCAATGAAATTAATCTCTTTGTAGCGAAATTTAAAGTGCTCATATTATGCTAATTTTCAGGTTCATAATTGTATTTAGAGGTTGTACCAGAATAGGTTTAATTTTCAGAAAACACCATATTTTTGTTGTACTACACATTGCTGCAGCTCCTCTTTTCACCCTGTGTGTTGAGCTCTCTGCTTTAGCTACAGAGTGAGGCATCTCACTTCTGTTCCATCTTTGTTGGGAGTTGCACATGCGCAGTAGGTAGGTAAGGACTACTAGCCAGTCAGAAGCAGAGTATGAGGGTGTGTCCTGACAGTACCTAGGTAAGGACTACTAGCCAGTCAGAAGCAGAGTATGAGGGTGTGTCCTGACAGTACCTAGGTAAGGACTACTAGCCAGTCAGAAGCAGAGTATGAGGGCGTGTCCTGACAGTACCTAGGTAAGGACTACTAGCCAGTCAGAAGCAGAGTATGAGGGCGTTCCATGCTAGCAGCTAGGCGAGCATTATAACGTGTGTTCCAAAGTGACCATGTTTGTCTCTGAAGTAAAGGCTGGACTACAACAGAGCAGTTTGGAGCAGTTGGTGAACAGTGTTTTCTGTTGGAGACGGTAAGTCCCTTTGGGGGGGACTTTGGGCTTTTTCACTTTATAAACCTGTAACGTGCACAAAAATGATATATAACACAATAAAGGAAAGGGAAAAAGCCAAAAAGCATATTATGAGCACTTTAAGAAAGATAATGCTCTCAGCTGTGCATATATAAAGAAAAGCAGACAGCTTGCTGAAATTTTAAGCACAGGCTACAAAATAAACCAGAGTTGGTGACCAGACTTAACAAATTATAAGTTTTTAAAGCTTTTTTACTGCAGATTTAAAAACATTAATAGTATAATTAATAATAATTTATACTCTTTATTGATCCCCAATGGGGAAATTACAATGTACCCTCTGTTTGTTATTACACACTACACACAGGCCTGAAACACACACACACTCAGGTCATTTTACATGCACTAATGGAGAGATGTCAGAGTGAAGGGGCTGCGACTGCAGAACAGGAGCCCTGCCATCCATGTCACATACAGTTATTTGCAGCTAACTCATATTTTGCATTGTTTTATTTTTATTATTTTATTATGTTAAACTGTTAACCTTTCACTACAGAGAATGCAATATGAACCAACAGCGAACACAAATAATTTGCACTTTTGATAATATATAGAGGAAGTAGGTCACACTTTGCTTTGTAATTAGCAAAAAAGAGCACACAAGTCTCTAATCGTGTTCACCAATTTTTTTTTGAGTAGAATGTTTTTTTTTAAAGATTAGTGTTACTGGATAAATTCAGGAAACAATTTTCAACAAATAGACTGACCCATGCTCACAATCAGTCAGACAAATCAGCGTTAGTAATAGATCAACAAAAACCTTTAAGAATGATAAAAGTACAATTTAATTTCAACTACAGAATTGACATACTTTTAGTTATCTTTCACTAATTGACCCTGACTGTGATCAGTGATAACATTATTATTATTATTATTATTATTTTTTTTACAATATACAAGTCCAACATTACAAGACAGATTACACTACAACTATTCAAGACAGTGCAACTCTGAGTATAATATACTAAAGATACATAACCTCCTGCTAGTTCCCTGACAGAGAGTCTTTATACAATATTTAAAGTGGAGGTTGAGAAAGGTTGGGTGACGGGAGTTTGACATGACAGCGGTAGGATCACATTCATGCTTGGCACCAGTGAAGCACGCAGCACCTTCCTCGAATGAACCCTCCTCTCGAGATGAAAGATGGAAGGAGTTCATGGACTTGCACATCTCTGTAGCACCTTCCTCTATTAGCATTCACTCCCAGCACGGAGCCCTTCTGAATCTCATTACTTTCCTCATTGTACAACTGACTTCAAACCCCAAAGACAATATAAAATACCTGTTTGCGGTAGCCTTGACAACAATGGCTCTGGTCCGTCACTGTAACCTTTCTTTTCGCTTAATCACCCTCTCCGAAAGAGTCAAACTCGGTTTGAGAGCAAAGAGCCGTAAGCGGTCCGACTGGATGCAGGAAACCTCTGTGCTTTATGAGGATAAAGAGCTCTGACCCAATTAGCTGTCTTTGTTAAATAAAACTCCACTGGCCCTCATTTAAACTGCTATATACCCCCGTCCCCTCCTCCCCTGCTTGTGTTTTTACAGTACAAAGTGATTACAGATTTAATTAGCTGAGGACCTTGCTTCAGGGAGACTCCTAAATCCATATTGATATTTCTGCAGAGTTCGGAGATAGAGACCTCGGCTCTGGGATGATGACTTACGAGGTTAGGCTGCAGAAAAATTTAATGAAAAGATGATTTGCAACTTTTACCCACTCCTGTTTACTTTTTCCCCTGAGGCTAATCATTGGGCTGAGAATTATGCAGAGAGCAAGGAGTGGATCAATGCTGCCTTACTGCAAGAGCTTTGGATGTAAACAGGCCTGCTGTCAACATAGCAGCTTTTCTGGTTTTGACAAGATGCTCTTCTACTACTGGGAGCTGCTGAAATGTATTAACTGTACAGACACCTTAATACCTTTTTTTTTAACTGGAATAAATAATGAAAAAAATAGAGTTTAAGTGACATTATCCTACCATTTCTCCATACAGACAACAGTGCTGACAGAATTTTGAACGGGTTAGGCACGTCAGGGTTTTGCAACGAAAACACTTTACGAAAAGATCGTGGTTACGGTTGATGAAACCGCCAGCAGTAATTGCAAGTCTGTAAGAGAGGCAAACTCTGGTGTCTTTCAGATATGCAACACACCCATCCAGAAGGCAATCGTCCAATATAGATGTAATTCCTAGGGAATTCCTTGGGCTGATATTATTCATTGTGAAATAAAAAAAATATTTTTTTCTTTATACTTCTTCAGCCAACATGTTCTCGTGGTTATGCTGTATATGTCTTTTTTAACATCTTCAACATACTCTTATGTATGAAAACAAAGTAATAGGGGTGTGAATCTTCACTGGTCTCATGGTTAAATTTCATTATGATTATCCTGTCAACGATTCAAATTGATTGGATATCATGATGTACCACGATGCCACACCTCCTTATTATTATTGCTACACATGGTTGTCATTAACAGATTAAAGCAGTCAGATGCATCAATGCAAAATTGTCTATGTCCGTATCGCGCTGCATCGATGCAATCATTTGTTTTAACACCCCTATAAAGCAGTGTGCCATGGGTTTATTTACATCAAGACTGTACTGAGCGTACAGTACGGTGCTTTATTGCGAAGTACGTTTTTACTCGTACAAGGAATTTGTCATGGTGTTGTTGGTGCATGTCACACATTCTCTAAATAGAAGAAGGATAAAAATAATATAAACAACATAAGTATAAACATATACACACAGTATGTATTAACAAAGATAAAGATAAAAACTAAAATGTAAAATATAATAATAACAGCAGGGGAGCTGTGAGGTAACGTGCTGGAGCCAAGGAGGAAATGCTAATGAGGGTGGAGAGCATGGAGGTGTCAGAGGGGCTCGTCAAACTCCCTGCACGTACTATGAATATTTCACTACAGACACACAGCAACTTCTCAGCCCAAACTGCAGCCCTGGAGACAGACTAAGAAACAGAGACAAATAGATTATGTGGATAGATAGATATGAAGATGGATAGATAAGTAGATGGCTAGATAAGTAGATCAATAGATAAGTAGATTGATAAAAAGGTAGATTGATAGAAAGGTAGATTGATAGATATATAAATGGCTAGGTATAGGTAGATAGATAGATAAGTAGAGGGATAGATAGGTAGATGTACAGATATGGAGATAGATAGATAGATAGATAGATAGATAGATATATAGATAGATAGATAGATAGATAGATAGATAGATATGTAGATGACAGATAGGTAGATGGATAGATATGTAAATAAGTAGGTAGAGGGATAGATAGCCCCCCACCCCTTTCACCCCACATGGATACCTGTCTCAGGCTTCAACTCACAGTCCTATATTTCAGGAGGCAGGGCTGACAGCAGCTCCCCACAGCTGACAGCGCACCATCCAGTACCAACAGGGGCTGTCTGAGAGCTCACCCTCATCACACCAAAAAAAGAGATCACCAAAGTGAGCATGAATGTCTGTTCGCAATTTTAGTACCAACCAGTAATTGCTGAGAAATTTCATCCAAAACTACACATTCAACCTTCTGGTGGTGCGAGACGACAAGTCAGTAGGATTCATTATCTGGGAAACATAAATGTACACAATTTTTCCATTCAGACAAATGCACATAATGTATTCTCATCCAACAACCTGCCTCTGCTCAGTGAAAGCCCCAACTAAAATCACACTTCAGTAATGGGATAACTCTGCATCTCCAGGGAAAGGCAATCTCATAGCACATCCTGTATCTTTTGTATCATTACAAGCAGCACAAGGAGCAACAAAAACAACTATATATTCATCTTGTTATACTTCTTCAAACAGTATGCCTTCATTACTTAATACAAAATTTTTTGAAGCAAAATCGACCAACACTGAGTTGAGAAAATGCTTCTCTCTTTTGGGAATGTGACCCTTAAGGATCACCACAGTACAGCAGTTAATTTCTAGCTTCAGACAGAGCTCTAAGAATTTAATTTTCCCCTTGGAGAACTTTATTTTTTTGTTATGTTTCAGAAATAAAATGGACTTGCCTTTATTTTTCAGTTTCTTTATGTTCTCTTCGCCTTTACACTACTGTTCATCCGAGGATATGAAAATACCGACATTCTCAAGCATTTGTTGCAATAAATAGATGGTTTCATTTTGGCAAGCTGCATGTTAAGTGCTATGTTATGATTTAAAGATTGCCATGTTGTGCTGATCAATATCTCTACATCAGATGAGCTGAGGTTTACAGGGGCAGCGGAGGGAGGAGGAGGAGGAGCACTAAAGCGGTAAATCTGACCAGAAGCACTTACTTCCACTGCGTATCCTATGGGCCATTATTGGTGGGTGTGCTCACACATCAAAGTGGCAGGGGTCTTCCAGGCTGAAAAGGAATAAGAAACAAAGGACCATTAAATCACAGTGATAGACCCTGCATCAGGCAACACACATGTGAACACACAAAACACACACACGCTTAAACACTGCTGTATGAGGACTGTGAACAGAGAAAGACAGAGAGAAGAGGAGAGGGACAGAAAGGGAGCGCAACATTGATTTTCCCCCTCTGAAGTGCCAGTTCATCATTCTGTGAGACACACTCTATCGATCCGCCGCCTTTAGTTTGTTTGTAATTTTGGGGGCTCAAAACCGTTCACAAAGATAGATCCTCTTATATGCCACTTGCCTCCAAGATGAAGAATGGGAGGATCAATGGATGTGTGGAGATGACCTCATTTTGCTAGGTGCTCCTCACTCACTTGGTTTTTGTGGCCCTCTTTAAAAAAAGGAGCTTTGGGGTAGGTGGATGTGGGGGGAATCCAGACAACTGAGTGTTTATTATAATAATATAAGCCCCAGTCTTGCCATAAGTTAACTTTTCAGCTTTGATCTCACATTAGTACTCCGAAATATTATTTTATGAATGAATGTCCAGTGGAGGAGAGTGCCCCATCGCTCCTTAATGATCTCACCGTTAGATCTTTTTTTTCTTTCTTCTTCTCTTCCATGCCATCTGGTATGAAGTGAATACAGACTGTGTGCCGTTTACTAACATCACATTACATAAGTTCTGGACATTTAAGTTCATCCTTCAAGCAATTACCTCCTGCTGCCACTTGGAGCTGAAGGCAATTTGCTAAGTTGCCAAGTGCAGTTTTAACTCAAAACCTCTAATGCCCCTCAAAAAGCTCTTTACTGGATCATTTCTTGTTATTTCCCATGTCTGAAAAACCAGTACAAATTGGACTTTTTCAAGCAAGTAATCTTCTGTGTGGTGCAGCAAAATCCCAACAAGCATGCAATCATTAGTGGAGCTTTTGTAAAGGATGCATCAGTCTTCAGAAAAGAAACGCTTCCTCTGCATAACAAACAGAACCGTTAGTCAACAGAAGATTCTGTTTGTTTTACAACCGGATGTTATTTTTGTGCTTATGACAATGTTGTACGTTGCACACTCAAAATTCCTCATTTTATATAAAACTATATAAAACTAGTTGTGGTTAAGTTGTGGACTGGAGGGTGGGTGGTGCATGCTTTAAAGGAATAAATACTTCCTTTAGGAAAGGTTCACACCTACAAATATCTTGTACTTAAGTCAATTCAATAATAAAGAACCTTATAAGCTGAATAACAATTTATAATTTCCCTCAGTTGGTCTGATTTTTTGAAGCAGCCAAAATGCCAAACGTTAAAAACTCTTCTTTTTTAACGATCAGTATCAGAATCAGCAGTTTTAAACCCATCATAATAGTGGACTCCCCCTCAACAAACTCCAACCAAACACTACAGTAGCTGATTTCATTGTGATCTGTGAACATTTAACTGGAGATAGGTGACTGATCAGTCATGGTGTGTAGTGATTGGTTGCAACATAAGCCTACAGATTCTAGGGAGTAAGTGTCACATGTTTGAGAGCTACTGTTTAAACAGAAGAAAACAAATCCATCTGGGGGATTCTACTGTGAAATATTTCTGTTCTGTTTTTCTTATCTAGATAATAATAATAATAACTTTATTTATATAGCGCCTTTCATGAAACCCAGGGACACTTACAGTGGCTATACTAGGGTGGGTTGTATGCTGTATTGAACAAGTGGTGTTTCAGGAGTGTTTTTAAAAAAGATGCACCATGTAGGTTAAGAATGAGTCAACATATCCCAACAAATTCCAAGCTGCAATGTCAAAGCTGTTGTCTCTCTCAGAAGCTTCTAAAGAGGCAAAACATCCTCGCAAATGGACTCATTAGGAAATTAAAACAATATACCCATAAAAGGATTATCTGTCAAACACAGAGGATGAGTATAAATAAGAAAAAAAAGGTCAATAAGAGTTTTATTTAGTTGTGGATTGTAGGGTGGATCGTATATGTTTTAAAAGAATAAATACTTCTCTCCGTGAGCGAGCAGAATTGGGTTTCCCTGCCAACGTTGTGTTCGTGCTGTAGGAGCATATATTCATCGCAGCCCCTTACCCACTGTGACCTTGATAGCTTCCAGGAAAATTCTCATCCTGAGAGACAACCACCCACATACAGCCTTACCTTAACATCTCATCTGTACTTTATCATACCCCCCCATATTCAGAGCAATGGAGAGCTATCACCTCAGAACAGCTTCAGAGAATATGAAGGTCATCATACCATAGCATACAAAACAGCGACTCCATGAAAACATCCTTTAGTCAAGGTTCAGTGAACAAAACAACAGACACCCACTCAAAAGAAAAAGACAAAATGTCTGCAGTGTTCCATAGAAAACTATTATTTTCACATCGTAATGTTCTCTATTGTTCACCGTCAAAATCAAGTTATATATTTGTGGCTGGATTTTTGTAATGAATTTCTAATCACCATGCAACACATTTCCCGCTCTTACCCACTTTCATCAGCTGAAATTATTCATGAGAAAAAGAAAATACATCAAATAGGCTACCTTAAAAACCAAAAAATGTAAATTGGCAATTTTTTTATGATGATGATTGCAACCTTGAATGTTTCCTTATAGAATAAAAAAAACTCAAATACATTTCATATTAGCCTGGGACATTCAATTAATTAATTCTATTTTTCCTATTTCATACAACAATGTCACCCACTCAGCAAACAACAACTGTAGCAGTCGGCATGCTAATGTTCCTGTCTAAGCAAGTAAATCTGAGCCTTTGCCACACACACACACACACACACACACACACACACACACACACACACACACACACACACACACACACACACACACACACACACACACACACACACACACACACACACACACACATTAGTTCAGTAATGCATGTTGCACTAGCATGTTGTTAGCAAAATATTGGCAATTCTATTTTTGCCAGCCCTCTAATCTTAGCACAATGACAAACATTCTAATTACAAAAATGCTAAATATATTATATATTATATTGTTATTATTTATTATATACATCTGGAGCTAGACTCCAAGACTAAAATGATCCTAAAGAGTCCAAAAGAGAACATTAGCAAGGAGGACTGAAGTTTTTTGTATCAAGGGCTCTAAACTGAACTTTACTGAACTAATACAATTGGTAAAAGGCTCAAGCCTACAAATATCTTAATAATAAAGAACCTCATCAACTGAATAACAATGTATTGCTTCATTCACTTGGATTTTTTTCAAAGCAGCCATAATGCAAAAAGCTAAATCAGTATCAGAATCCACAGTTTTAAACCCTTCGTAATGGTTGACTACCACTATATATTTACAAACTCCAACCAAACACTACAGTAGCTGATTTCATTGTGATCTGTGAACATTTAACTGGAGATAGGTGACTGATCAGTCATGGTGTGTAGTGATTGGTTGCAACATAAGCCTACAGATTCTAGGGAGTAAGTGTCACATGTTTGAGAGCTACTGTTTAAACAGAAGAAAACAAATCCATCTGGGGGATTCTACTGTAAAATATTTCTGTTTTGGGTTTCTTCTCTAGATGCGGCATGTAGGTTAAGAATGAGTCAACATATCCCAACAAATTCTAAACTGCAATGTCAAAGCTGTTGTCTCTCTCTACAGAAGCTTCCAAAGTGGCAAAACTTCCTTGCGAATGGACTCATCAGAAAATTAAAACAATATACCCATAGAATGATTATCTGTCAAACACAGAGGATGAGTGCCAATTGTACAGCGCCCTGAGCCCATGTGGATATTGAGGGGAATGGTTCTGACAGATTCACTGTAACAAGCCTCCATTCTTACAGTTCAAAGCAGAGAAATGACTGACAGCCTCGACACTGGGTGGAGGTCATCCATGTGAAGTGAGTGCCGCATCCTCCAGATGCTTTTGTCATATTTGCTGCCTACAGGCAGTCTATCTGGGGTACTTCTTCATTTCCTTACCCCACAGGTTTTTAAAATGCCATTTATGTCTAATGGCCGTGCTCATTAGCTGCATCTGAAAAACACACTCTGGTCATTACCAGCTACATTTGCAGTCAGGCTTCATGCCGAATTCTCTTGTTGGAGTCATCCGTCACAGCCCTGTTCCTTGGCAGTTGGTACCACAAATGACGCAAAAGCTCAAATCTTCTAATTATCTGCAACTATCTATATCTGCTTACATTGCTAGTGAATGTGTTTTGACTAGGCTGCTTTATCAGTGTAGCGAGAAACCCAATCTGAAACAACATCCATCATGTTGAGTCTGCCAAGGCCACTTGGGGGACTACACAGGCAGTAGCGTGCTAAAAATTGCACTTTACCTTGGTGCAATCCTCTTGTGTATGGGCAAAGTGGGAGAAGGGAGGGTTGTGCATGACTGGGATTGCGATGGAGACAAAAGCGCTCAACTCTCTTTCATTATTTACTTGTACCACTGCTAGATATGGACAGATGTTACAAGAAAACCTTGGTATAGTATGCCGGGGGTAAATGTCCACAGAAACCCCTTCAGAGTCAAGAAAAATAGTTCATTCAAGAAGTCAATCAGCAAGAAAAGCACTTTTGTCACTATCAGGTCCACCGAAACACAGCTTGCTATTTCTACCCTAATACTGCAAAATAAATAACTGCTTTGGAATCACAGCACCACAATGTGTTTTTTCTTTATTTATTCTGCATGTTTCTTTAAAAGGAGCATGTGTGGGTGTGCAACAGCCTGTCCAAGTAAGAAATAGAGAGAGCGGGAGAGTGGGTGGGGGCGCATGCTGGCTATCCTTTGTCAACTGCTCAGTGCCATTTAATGGCCTGTAAACCCCTTTGCTGGAGAAAGAACAGGCAATTAGCATACTGAGTGGATTACAAGATTGCTCTCACTCCTGGATTAATGTGTGCACTTAATCGTCTCTTTGCTAAGCGATTCTTGGATATACAGCTATTCAAGAGGAACAAATGTCCTTCCAAAACACATCATGTAAAGGAATTTCTAACCTGTTGGCATCAAAATTGAAGTATAGTTACTTTATATATTGTTGGCTGAATTGTCCATGGTCAACACATAGGTTTTATAAACATTAGTCAGTCCTGATGATCATTATGTCAAACTTACAAGCCCAAGGCATAACAAGCATTTCTATATACCAACATAATTGGCGTTGGTGGGGACGTGATATTCAAGGTACCAAGTAGAAAGTACCAAGAAATTAAATTATGATCCAGGAAGTCTAGCTGGAGTAACAGATTAATACAAATGCCAGAACACTGCACAACGGTTCCATCCCAGTGGCAAGCATTTTATCTTTCATGGTGACGACCAACAGTAGAAATAATCCCTTCACATTGCCAAGTAATCTACCAGGAATGTGAGGCCAATGCAGCGCCTTTCCAGATGATGTTGCGTTGCAGCAAAAATTGAGCCTGGTTCAACTTTTTTGGTCGACGACCTTGTGTTGTTTTTCCCCGAGCCCCCGACGTTGGCACTCCGGCTGCATCACCCAACTGACTCCATTCCAGTGAATAAGACGGATGCATTTTGCCATGCAGGGATAAAATCAGTTTGAACACGTCGTTAGTGGCCCAAGTGCCCCCCTACAGTGCCTCCCTGGTCTGGCTGAGTGCCCCCCTAGTGCTATTTGTTTTGGCCCAAGTGCCATTGCAAGTGTCCCAAGTTCCCCCTATGCGCCCCTTTTGGTGTTTTACAAGGGGCCCCTTTACCTTGCAGATTCTCTCAATATCACAATATTACGAGAGAATCACAGGATCACATATCACACAAGTAAAGTGTTTGTGTCTGAACTACCAGCTTACCAAACCAATCAGCGTCCTGTGAGGAGGTACTTGCAGCTACAGGCGTGGTTGAAGTGTGTGTGACCACAATTCAAAACAACAATTGCGGAATTGATAGACAGATGGTTCGTCCAATCACCTGCCAGGTATAATTATATTTTTGAAAGTGCCTTCCTTTTTTTTTTCCAATGATGGCTCCTCAGATGGTTCTGTGTAACAAACCATCTGGCTCACCAGGTTAGGGCCACCTCGCCTGAAATAAAAAAAAAACCTTCAGCCAACATCCTACAAAATGATACCTTTTTATCAAATAAAACATTAAACATCAGGGAAAAGGAGAGAATTGCTTTCATAGCAAATGTGCCATCTACATACATTATTTTGTGTCCTTGAACATAAAAGTCAAACATTTGCCCTGACGCACAACTGTGCCACACACCACACCATCTTCTTGATTGCTATCCTCTGCCTATCTGTACTCTATATGATACATTTGGGGCTGCACTTCATATCTCCACAAAGTCGGGCTTCATCTGCTATCTCTACCATCGTTCCTGAATCCCTATACCTATTCGCTGGCTTTGATATGATCTTTAATCCACGGCTCCCCACCTAACCCCCGAATCTTTCACCCAGAGTGTCAGCCCAGAAATGAAAAGAGCTGATAACTTTGCACTACTATTGCTCAGTGCCAAGACAAGGTGTCTTTAAACGGCTCAGCTTCATATACATTCAGGAACACATACAAACACAAATGTGTGCATACTGTGACAGATAGTATAGTGTCAAAATCAATTATTCACTGGAATAAACTTTTTAAAACTTTCAAATAATGACGCTTACTTCTAATATCTTGCAGGTGGTACCCATATACCATTGAGCCATCATGTTGTAAACATTATTTTTGAAAAGAGCTTAGGACAGCTTGTTTCCTACGCAGAATTTGTGTGAAAATGGGCTCAGGAGCAATAACAGAATGCGTCGCTCCCTTCCTCTAAATATCAACACAGATTACCATCTTTTCAGCAATTCTCTGCCTACGTCCTCACAGATAAAAGGCTTTCAGGATGCGCTCCTTCAAAAAAACTAAAGTGCTGATTGACTGCATTGTGTCAAAAGGTGTACCTTTGCGGCCCATTGAGATGAGTGCTCACTGTTCCAAAAGCTAGACTGGCATGCCTAAGCCACAGTGGGCTTTTGCTGTATATCAAACTTCACTCCTGAGTCATTTTCAGTGGTGAAAAGCTGTAGAAACAGAGTGAGTATAGGGATGAGAAAGAGAAAGAAAGCCTGGATCCCTGGACACATTAGGAATGCGTTTTCTCCTTAGAAATCAATAATGTCTCATTGCCTTGAAGATCGCCAGGAATGCCATCGCTTTCAATATATTCATTCATTCTTCTCAATGAACACACTGTAGTGATCCACATCCCTCCTTCTCCCTCCTGGTCCATCTCCTGGGAGGTTCTTTTAACTTGTTAAGATCTCTTTTATGCTCCTTTAACAATGGCATTTGTCTGAAAATAAGTGTATAGAGCGAGCCCTGCCGTCGGAGACCCTGGAGTTTGTCGGTGCTGGATTGCATCACAAGCAATGAGCTTAGACATGTTTATTTTTCTCCTCATCAGGACATGATTTGATATGCCGCACTGCATGATTTTTTTCTCTTCACGCACGTCCTGAGTCTCGCTTTATGAAAGCACCCAGTTGAGAAAAGGGAATCATTACAACCCACCCACCGCCCTCTGACTTCCCCAGAACACGCTTGTGTGTACCTCCGAGGTGTGCTGTGACTCACCAGGGTTCAAAGAAGCACATATTGCACAGCAGAGACATAATAAGTCTATTCACTTCTCTTAATTATCAAAATTAACCATAGACCTTGAGAGCAATAGAGGCTCTCAGACAGCTGCCACCAGTCCCTGGTCTCTCTCCAAAGAGTGAATTGAGGACATGAAACATACTCAGACATAACAGACAGCAACAAACCCCCAGCTGTGAGGTAAACAGTCGAAAGAATTACAGATTGCAGCTGCAATAACCTTAGGGAATAAATAGTTGTTGCCAGATGTAGTTTTAAAGAATTGGCTGGGATAATATTTCCTACTTGACCTGCCTGTTTAATTTAGCTGTCGTTTAGTTCTTGCACTTGGAAAGTAAAGATTCTTTAATAGAATTTTTGCTTTGACAATTTTTTTCTGATGACCAACACATTTGCGCTCCAGAACGGAAATCTTAAATAGACCATTTTCCCCTAGTACATGTGAAGGTGTATGAGAGGATGCATGTGTCATGGTGCACTGTCAGTGAGTCTCAAGAAGCATGTAAGAGTGTGTGTGTGTGCACACTTGAATCACTTTTGCTGAGCGTAACAATAAAACATAGCTCAATGTGAAGCCCTCACTCAGCAACTTTAATGCTGGCTCCGCGAACAAAAAGGTCAAAGCTTACAGTAATTTTTGTTCTCTTCACATCAATATATGATGCTTCACTGGGGGCAATGAGAACCTGTCCAGCGTTATATAAAGGGGATCTGTTTGTACAAGGCGAGCCAACACACTTTCCGTGCACACCAGACACCTTTTGACCCTCCAACAACGTTGGGCGTGAAACAGCAATGCCTTAACGGCTCAATTCTGTATTCCCTCACAAAACCACTGATGTCAGCTCTGGTTTATTACAGCTAATGTACCATCTGCTTCCCAGGGTGACTCCTCATTAAATATGAAGGAGATAAATAACATCTCACGTCTGCAGCACTGACCGTAAGTGTGATCAGTGCTGGGAGAGGGGGGAGGGGGACCGAGACAGGCCTGACAGTCCATCATTATGTAGTCTATATCTACGATGTTCCACTTCCGGGATTGCTGCCGGAAATTCCGCCGGATCACGATCTTTTCGCCTGGATGTCTGTTACCTTCTGATATCTTTGCGTTGGAATTTTAAACTCCCGTGGATTTATGAGAACTATGCTCCTCAGATTTCTGCAGGGTAAATCCAAACAGCTAGCTAGACTATCTGTCCAATCTGAGTTTTCTGTTGCATGACTAAAACAACTTTTGAACGTACACATGTTCCACCAAAACAAGTTCCTTCCCGAGGCTATTTTGCTGAGGCACTGTGGCTCTGTCGGGCGGTTAGTGCTGCCCAAGAAGATTGTGATTGGTTTAAAGAAATGCCAATCAACCAGAGCACCTTTTTCTCCCACCCCGGAATGCTATTTGGACTAGCCAGACACTCCGCCGCAGCGCTGTGGAGGAAGGTCTGGCAAAGCGAGACTATTCTTTATATGACACAGTTAGTGCAACATGGTGAAAATGCAAGTAGAAGTTGTTTAACAGATTGCAGCTCCGGACAGTCTTGGCAGCTATTTTGCATCTAAGGACATCCCAGGGAACTATAATTCAATCAATAAGGAAGGAAATTTCCAATGATCCATTTTTACTTTCAAATGTTTACATTATGAAATCAAAGGTCTACAATGAGGAGATCTTATACAATCAAGTCGAGCCAAAAATCACAAGTTTGTCCTCCTTAAAGGGACGCATATCAACACATCTAGATAAATGGATGCTTGATTGTAAGTGTAATGAGAAGGTGGAGACTTGGCTGGCAGACTTCATTTATATAGTGTTTCATCATAAAATGGTCCATATAGTCCCTGAGAATTGTTAAAGATCACTAGTTCTGCGCCACACTTGCCACCTTTATAAACTTTATCAAAAGCCAGTAATGCAAAGTAATCTCTTTTGTTTGTCTATTTCCCCAGACAGTTAATTCTCCATTACTGTCATTGTGTATAACAAGGACATATGTGCGTGGGAGTGTAGATGTGTGAGTACGAAAGCAAAAATAAATAGCTACTCCCTTGATGCTGCTTAATTTTAGCAAGTCACTCATAATGGGATGGTTTATATAAGCACCAATGTACCATTCAGCACCGCATATCATGTTTATTTTAAGATTGTGAGAAATGCTTTTTTGTCATCGTTCATTGTTCAATTTTTCAAATATTGTAAGATAATCACAATCACAATTTCTTACAATAACACTGGGTCGACTGACTCTTTGAGAAGAAATAGGATAAATAATGTATCAAGAAGTGCCAGAAAAAACACATAGGTTTTAAATAAACACTGGACTGCAGTGATTTTGTTCTTCTGAGAGACAATAAATAAACATGTTTAAGTCCAGTCCCTCAGCACAACCACTGTGGAATAATCACTGTTGAAGTGCTTTCGAGCACAGCAGTTAAACCACCAAAGCTGTTCCAGTGTGGCAGCGACTGCTCCTGTATGCCCCTCTCTGCACTAAAGCCTAAAAAAGATATGATTTCTTAGCCAACATTCCTAGTTAAATACAGGCTAAAAAAGGGAGTCAAATTGCCTACTCTAATGAAAACTGTCATGCCTCAGCATAAAATGGATTGGGAGTCCCTATTGCACTAAAAAGACTTGTCAGTCTATGACAGTACACTGTGCTGAGTTTCTAACCAAATTCAGTGCAGTTTGTGCTCCACAGTGCAGTATGAAATGAAGTCCACTTCACGTTTTGTACCAGAGATTTAGCCTCATAAGAGGGCCACGAGGCAAAACTAGCTCATGTACGATAGAGCTCCCTTCCATTTATTTATTTATGTTATTATTTCTACTTTGATCAAAGTAGTAGTAGTGAAAATTTCACTGGAAATCTCATGTTAATGCGAACTTGAAGTATGTCTAGAAAGAGTTTCCGTATCCCTTTTAGCCCTTATGGTCAAGCTCTCATGTTTTCTCACAGAAAGCACACGTCACAACACACCAAAGACAATAGGACATTCTGCTGAGCAGCTGTCTAAATGTTTCTTCTCTGCACTTTTCTCAGAGGCGTTTCCTCTCTGCGATGATAAAGAGAATACTGTGAGCTGAAAAGAGCTCCCTGGAGTTTTTTTTTTCCTTCCCTCCACCATTGGACACTTTGGAGAGCTCTTTGCAAATGGACACATGCTGCGCAGTCTCCGCATGAAAACACCACAGGCTACATTTGGGGAGGCACACTGTACAGGCAGAGCTCAAACAGCAAAGGCTGCTGAAGTCAGCTTCTGGCACGATGAGACAAGGCTAACAACTCGTTATACATGGGGCTTTCTCTCCATATCTGCCTTTGTGCTTCTATTTCTCAGACTTCCAGTATGTTACATTTTCTGCTTGCCTTTATAATTATCTGGACGAAAGTAATGAATTTCAAGAATATTTTTATGATTAAATTAACTTTTTTAAAAGGCTGGTGCCTTAAAGTTCTCATATTATGCTCATTTTCAGGTTCATAATTGTATTTAGAGGTTATGTCAGAATAGGTTTACATGGTTTAATTTTCAAAAGAACCCATATTTTTGTTGTACTGCACATTGCTGCAGCTCCTCTTTTCACCCTGTGTGTTGAGCTCTCTGTTTTAGCTACAGAGTGAGACATCTCACTTCTGTTCCATCTTTGTTGGGAGTCGCACATGTGCAGTACCTAGGTAAGGACTACTAGCCAGTCAGAAGCAGAGTATGAGGGCGTGCCCTGACAGTACCTAGGTAAGGACTACTAGCCAGTCAGAAGCAGAGTATGAGGGCGTGCCATGCTAGCAGCTAGGCGAGCATTATAACGTGTGTTCCAAAGTGACCACGTTTGTCTCTGAAGTAAAGGCTGGACTACAACAGAGCTGTTTGGAGCAGTTTGTGAACAGTGTTTTCTGGTGGAGATGGTAAGTCCCTTTGGGGGGGACTTTGGGCTTTTTCACTTAGTAAACCTATAACGTGCACAAAAAAGATAAATAACACAATAAAGGGAAAAAAAGCAAAAAAGTATATTATGAGCACTTTAAGAAAAAGACTACTTGTTTTGATGATGTGGCTCCTTGGTGTTCTGTTGATTTATGATGTAAGAAGTCATGTGTTACCATCTTCCAGCTCGGTTGTGACTTTCAAACGCACTATGCAACCGTGACGACCCTTTGGCCTACCAACAGCTCCAGAGCTGGCTGACCCTAATTACAGCATTGGCTTCCATCTCATTGGAAACCAGCCGCAGCTTTTGGCGACACCGGCATACAAGCTGTTCCCAATGGAAAGCAATTTAATGCTTGGCTGCTCAAAGAACATAATATATGCAGCACAAGAAATCTCTTAGATAAATTACAGCGGGCGAGCGGCCTCTGTAAGAGCCTTATCTGAGGCCTGATGAGCCACCTGTTACCTTAGAGGTGACATGAAACCACAACGTGGCCGGAAGCAGTCAAATTCTGTCACAAAGCAGCAGTTCCCCACCATGGGGAAGTGCTGCTTTGTGACAGAATGTGTTGTTTGAACAGCAGGGTGAACTGTACAATATAGTGAAGTTCCAACCTTCAACCTTACAGATTTTGAATTGTTAATTTTTTGAGTGTTGGCCCTTTTGACCGAATAGTCCCAGGAACTACAGCACCTCGGGGAAAAAGAAGAAAGAAGCAACACTCTCCTGTGTCCTCTGTGTTTTTCTTCTTCTTTTTTTACTCCAGTGTGTAACCAGGGATAGATGTGTCTGCTACTGTAGGTGCCTCCTGGCCAAAAATGAGCCGGGGACCCCAAACGACACGGTGACGGACATTCCCCACATCCCATTAAAATATTTCCACAGTGGAATATTGCTTGCATCAGTTAGTTTGGTCATTTCATAGAACACAAATCTGTTTAAGAATATCATCCATTTAAGCATAATATTAACTAAAATAATAAAAAGTATTACATTTAGGATTTGACAAGCTCGTCTATAAGACAACCTCAAAGTCAGGGCAAAGAAAAGCGGAGGCGACCTAAGGGCCATTACTATTTCAGTTTTGGCATTGGCAAAACATACTGCAATTAATCAAATGACCACAAAGTAACTGCCTTTGGGACCCCTAAGGGTCTGGGGCCTGAAGGCAGGCGTGCACTGTGCCCAGTCGGTAAGCCAGACTTGTATGTACTAGGATTGAAAGAATTAGCTAAAAAATAAAAATAAAGTTAAAATTCATTTCTTTGACACCCCCCCTCTCTCTCTCTCTCTTTCAGCCATTTTTAGACTAGCTAGAAGAAATTTCCATTCCCATGTCTTTCTATTGACAGTGCTAGCTGTATTACCACTGCTGCAGTGTTAAGGTTTGTGTTTGACCAGTCAGTGATGTTTAGCATTGCTAACAATGACTGTTATTATGCTGGTGTTTTGTGCTATTTTATCTGTGTGTGTGTGTGTGTGTGTGTGTGTGTGTGTGTGTGTGTGTGTGTGTGTGTGTGTGTGTGTGTGTGTGTGTGTGTGTGTGTGTGTGTGTGTGTGTGTGTGTGTGTGTGTGTGTGTGTGTCTGTGCCTGCTACCTGATTTGTTAATTCATCTGATAACAGAGTTGTGTCCATATGTGATTGGTCATGATTGACAGCTCTGGTAAATGTAACGACTAGCTGTAGGGAATCTACACTGCATGCTATTTTTAGGCTCCCCTTGAAATAAAATGGGGGGGGGGGGGGGGGGGGGGGGGCAAAATTAACCATAAGTCTTTTCAGTTTCAGTTTCCTGAAATTTAAATGCACTTAAAGTTTCTGAGTTATACAAAATAAAAATAAACAATATGTCTGTATTCCTTTTTGCAGCCTATTAAGTTATGCTTCCTGTGTGTTGAAACTTAATGCATGTTCTTCCCCGGTAATTAATCTAGAAGTGCACTATGCAAGGGTGGTTGAGGAGCAAATCAGCCTGGGTTGAGAGGTGCTTGGCTTGAGCTAAGACCATGATGCCCTTTAGATTGAATGATGTCCTGGGAAGTCAAACCCATTAAGCACAGTAACTGTACTGGAGAGAGCCCTGCACTGAGAATCCATCTCCTTAGATAAGCCGACAGCAAACATGCCACCAACTGAAACCAGCCTCAGAGAAGTGATGCCAGCGATGCCTTGAAGCAGCCTCGACAATGTAATCCCATTTGTCCTCCAAATACCGTAATTGTTTTTGTCTTTGACCCCTTTTTTAAACTCAAAAATATAAAGAACAAACACGCCTTCCCACCAACCAGGTGTGGAGAGGAAATTGGAAAATAAGAGAGTGAATCAACAATTACACAGCAAAAGCATTTCTTCCTTTCATGCTCTGAACCAAACTGACACATTCTTTTCATATCTGATTTGCAGTTGCAGGCTTGTATGAACAAGAACCATTTTTTTAGTAATGACTAAAATCAGTCAAATTATAGGCACATCTGTCAGCTATATAATTATATTTTCAAATGATTGTGACATGAATGATGTGGAGAAACATGTTTCCTTTTTTGTTTGGATATCTGTGATGTGGCTGTTGCATGTTCTTGTGAACAGCAGGACAAAACCTTCAGAACTACTGTGTGTGTGTCATCATATTGATGTGAAGAAAATGTATATCAAAGAAATCCTAGCTATTGCTAATGAGTTACAGTAAATACTCTTAACAAAAGTTTATATGAGAAATACCTCAAATGTTTAGGCCACTAGAAAATGGTTCCACTTAGATAAGAGTATCATCATGGATAAAGTAAATATGATATTTATTTGGGTCTACAATGTTGAAGTAAGATACTTTATAAACCTATTCATCTATCCAACCATATGCTGTATCCTGCTTTGCTACTGACCGTAATCATTCCCTGTTTAAAACCTTCAACAAATAACCAATGCTATCATTTTTCTGGAGAGCAGTCATTATTTATTAAACACAACCGCAACAGATCTGATATTATGTCCCAATAAACTCTACAATTGTTGCATTTTCTGCTACGAGAAGACATTGTTCACCACTGTAAACAGGTCCTTTTGTGATTAACACAGTTCAGACAGTGATAAACAGTGATAGAAGGGGAATAGGAAAATGTGGGAGAAAAAACACCAGACAACAGCTACTGTTGCCAACTTGTGCTTGCTGAGCAACCCTGTCTCCTAAAGAATTATGTTCCGATACAACAAAGCTGCATTTTTAATAACATTTCAATAACAAGTGGTTAACGTTGTGAATTGAGACAAAACTAATTGGTTGGGTGACAGTTTGGGTGTTTGTTTGACCCATCCACCCACCCTGACCTCCTCCTTAAGTGGACTGAGCGGACTTTGATTAGAAACATATTTGTGATAAACCAAAGACAAACGTAATCCGGGACTAAATATGTTTCCCTCGAAACGTAATTGAGAATGCAGTTTTGTTGTATGTAATTTTTAGGAGACAAGGCTGTGCTGAGGATCAATATCACCATGGGTAGCTGTTCTTTTTGGGTTCTGTGGTGCCAAGAATTGGAATAAGTTACCTAAGTCAGTTAATCTCCCCCCCCCAAAAAAACCCGAAGTTGAGGTAACTCTCGAGATAGAGCCTTACTTTCTTTTTTGATACAGAGGAGTCATCAGCACTTTTATGATTCTCCGACAAAAACAAGGATGATAGCAGCTAGCAGCTGACCTGATGACAGCAAGGGTCACAGGTTGAGAGGTCCCAGAGGTTTGGTCTACTAAGTAGCCTGCCTACAATTTTAAGTGAGAACAAAAAAATATAGTTTTTATACAGACTTTTGTATACATTATATATTATAGCGTATTATCATTTGTTTAACGTGCAAATATGTTTATTTTACCTCACCCTCAAATCAGAGGGGTGCCCGGACCCCAGGTTGGGAACCACTGCTTTAAGTAATGCTTATGGAAAACTTGAACATGTAAGCTTACCATTCGAGTCCAAATTCTGACTGAAACACAGCAAAAGGCCTCCTACCTGCCCCAAAGTAACCACCCAGACAACAGCTCCGGTATTTTACTTTGATGGCAGCACTGTGTCTGTAAATGATACCAATACCAATACCCTGCACCTCTATTTGTTGTTGAGCAGTCGTGGCCCAGGTTTGTCTCTAAGTGCTGAGTATATTTACCCTCTATCAAGTGCTATGCTTTGTTGCGCTCTGTGAAACAAGGTAGAATTCAATTACATGGTGGCCGAGGCTCTGACAAGAGCTCACTCTTGTTTCAATCACCCCACCGGTGGATATGGGGATGAGGAGAAGTGGCGCTTCAGTCACCACACTGTGGACCAGCAGAGGGCAATGAAGTGTGAGGGAGGTGGTGGCCAGTGGCGCGGAAAGTCGTGCCAGAGCAGAAGTCCTGCTCATCAAACAAGAGCGTCAGCCTATAGGTCAGTTAAAGAGCCCCTATTATGCATTGTTATGTGTATGTAATAGATGGATAAAGTAAAAAACAAACACATGTCACTGCAAATGGAGCTTTCTATCCCAAAGACAGCACTTTTTCTCAACTGCCTTAAACTAGTGATGGTCAAAAGAAGCTTCACAAACCACTGTCTTTATTTTCTGAGCTCACTAGATGGCGCTCTCTGTTAAAAGAAAAAGGTTAAAGGAATGGCAATTCAGTGTGTTTTCAACCCTTTGTTGAACAGAGAGCGCCATCTAGTGAGCTCAGAAAATAAAGACAGTGGTTCACGAAGCTTCATTTGATCATCACCACCTTAAACGCCTCACACACATTCCTGTTTGAAATTCCTCAATTAGTGATGTCATTAATTGAGAATGCCAGTCCAGTTTTTCATGTGCCACCGATACGTGCTGCCTGAGCAAGCACAGCCCGCCCAGTGGCTTGTTTGAATTTGGTTATTGGGCCAGCTGACCAATCAGAGCTCTGGGCTTCTCAGGAAGGCGGGCCAAGAGCTCAGACAGAGTGTTTCAGGTGGAGGAGCTGCAGCAGTAGGCAGTATGAGGAACATAATGTGTTTTGAACATCAAAGCATGTAAACCTATACTAAAAGACTACAAGAGATGCTGAAAAGGAGTATGATAGGGGCTCTTTAAGATAAGTCTTAAGTCATAAAAGACACAGGCCAGATAAGGAAGTTCATTACTCAATCAAATTAGTTGGTAGAATCTGTTTCTAGTGGAATCTGTTTTGGTGTCTGTTCACACTAAATATGATGCTTAAATTGCCCGGTGCACAAAATGGAGGCAAAACAACATCTGTTTCAAACCTCCCTTCCTGGGTTTAATGTTGTTGTTGTTCTTTCCTTTGTTTTCTTTTTCAACAATTCCACAGTTGGTGAGCTTTGAGGAACTGTGAGTCACGAGATGCGTACACTGCAGCCATCACACTGATGGCCTTCTCCATGGACCCTGCCTGTGCCCGGTGCCAATGAACAGACTCCAATAAAACAAACACCATCAATCATCATGATTGTCACGCTTTTCTTGAGTTTATAATTTCCCTGTGAAAATGACTGTAGATCCACGGCTGCAGAGACAATATAAGGCACTAATCAACCATGTTATGAGTCCACACTGATAGTTAATGGCCGACGATGGCAGTAGGAAGGTATCACGGGAGCGGGGTAAACCTTGTTTGTGAAGCCCAATGTATTTCACCTTATTCCTCTCAATAACGTGATGTGTTTGTCTGTATTCCTCAGGGCCGGACTGTCTTCAGTGATTGAATGCTGCCTTGTCCTGGCAGAGGCCAGATCATTTAACTGCTATTCTCTTTAGGTCCCTATGGGTGCTGTTTTTGTGTGTGTGTCTTGTCTGCCTCATTGTGTATACAGCCCGTAAATGATATTTATGGGTAAAGCCCACAAAGGGATGTTGTGATGATAACACAAACATACCACAAGCTGCAGAGTGACAGTAAGAAATATGGCAGGGAATTAAGTCAAGATTGCAGTGTTAAGAGGTTCATGTCAACACTTTCGTCGCAGCTGATGAGAAATTGTGCAGAATAAAGGAAAGAAAGTGAACGGTAAACATGACCAGAACGTTAGCCTAAACTTACCAAACCTACTTAATCACTACACTATTGCTATAAGAAAAAAATGTATATTTGATTTAAGTGTCATACAACAGAAGGTTTATATATTGTACAGCAAATATACATTTAAGGCTGGGTCTGCATGTAAATCAAATGTACTTAGATACTTAGATATTCAGGTTACATTTACATTGCTACATCTTGGTTTAAAAACGAATACCTTTTTCTACCTTTACACCTGACCTGTTTTGGTTTAGAATCTGCGGGGTTGTGTTGCAGTCTCACCCAGGATTTCCACCGGCTGCGTAACTGCTGCGGAACGGCTCCGGAACGTCGGCGGAGTCAATCGGTTTCCATTAAAGTCAACGTGTGTATTTCCACCAGCTGCATAACGTCTGCGTTCCGACTCCGGCACAGCTCCGGCGGTCCGCAGCCCTGCGGATCAGATACGCAGAGCTTCTATTTTTGCCGGACGCCGGAGAGCTCCGCAGCAATTCAGCACACGGCAGATAGTGCGGGACAGGAAGTCGAGCACAGAAACAAAATAAAACATCCGGTTAACTTTCAAAATAAAATACACCGTGCTCACGAAGGATCATATTTCTCTTCACTACACCTTGAAAACACGGCACGGAGTTGTTTCCTCTCTACTCCTCGGAATAGAAACAAACTGTTGGTGGTTTTGTGGTTCTATTCTGCGTGAATTCGCGAGATCTAGTGGGTCCTCGTGACTACAGCTGTCAGTCCTGGCCGCAGCCGTTCGGCAACAACTCCGGATCCGGTTGGTATTGACGGACGGCGGACCACGGAGACGTTCCGCAGAGGAGACGTTCCGCAACAGTTACGCAGCCTGTGGAAATCCTGGGTCAGCGGTCGCAAACGGAGACCTTTGGCAACACGTCGGTCTCGTTCTCTGAGCCTAAGCTACTAACAACTACCGCCAACGGTGGAGTATACATGCTGCCTCCTGTTTACCTGGATATCTCTGCGCCCAAGTAGCAGTGCTTCGCCTGTCCTTCGCCCCAATATAGTCCCAAGTCAATATCTCCCTAGGAAATCGCCTAGTCTTAATCTGCATTGCTATTTGTACTCATTGTGAATACGCAGGCCACAAGAAGTAATTATTAGGTTTTGTTTTTGTTGTTGTTGGGTCAATTTTATTCACGACATGCTAACCGGCAACATAGGATTCCATTCACTACGCTAGCGGCGGCGCTGCCGGACTAAGACAATATATGCACAAAAATGACAAAAGAGACAAAAATGCATTTGCCCACCTATATAAATATAGAGGAGACGGTGAATAACCCTATTTCAACAAACTTATTGGGACATTAGCTTATTCACCGTAACCCCAACATGTTCCTATTTACATGTTGTGATTTGTATAGTCACAGCGTGTACAAATAACAACGTCACTTGAGACACAGCCATCTTCTAACTGTATATAAACAGAGTTTCGACACGCACGGAGATGAGAAGGGTATGTATGGACTTGTCTAACTGGTTACGGTGAATAAGCTAATGTCCCAATAAGTCGGCTTGTTCCTTTAAGGTTTTTTTGTCTGAAAATATTTAACAAACAATTTAAGTCCAATGTTTCAGTTGATCTGTTATTTTATACATCAGTTTATACAAATAGCCTAATACAAGTTTAGGATGTGTAGTTATATTTGTGGTGCACAAGGTTATGAATTGTTAAAAGGAGCCATATATAGCAGTATATGGATGTTTTTTGTTGTGGTTTAAATTGTGCTGTTGGTGGAGATCATTTGCTCAATCAGTGATAAGTAAAAACAGGTGTGCATGATTAGCTCCTCTAAGCAGTGAGGGACTGGGCACTGCCAAGATGTGAAGAAAGGGGTAACACTGTTCTGCAGTAAAAAACACATGCTGTTACAGTTGGTGTGCATGGGTGTCCACAGATGGTGGAGGTTTACAGCTGTGACAGTGGAATCTTAAACGAATGCTTTTGTTTGTTATTCTGCATCCTTTGGAAGCATTGAATCAGTGTTGCTCACCCTGTGGTTACCCGAGCAGAAAGGCTCCAGTAAGGTGAGGCTGAGGAGGGAAAAGGCTCTATAAGTAGGAGAGCACTTTGCAGTTTGCCGTGAGGCTGTGGCCTTGTTTTTGTTTTTTTCCATGTTTTTTTTTGTTAAACTTCTTGGGATTATGTTTTCCTATTTTATTAACAGTTGTGTTAATATGCATCATCCTCTTTTTGCTGCCTTTTTACAACATGCCCTTGATGTTTTCCAGTGGCAACCAACATCTGCTGCTTTTTAGTTTTAGAGGTGTGGCATTACAGCAGTTAAACACCTCACGCGTAAGAGTTGCGTAATTTGGATATGTGCCTGATCGTGCGCCTGGCCATCTCTCTCTCTCTCTCTCTCTCTCTCTCTCTCTCTCTCTCTCTCTCTCTCTCCGATAGAAAGAGACAGGATGAGTGCGGGAAACTAGTGATGGTCAAATGAAGCTTCACAAACCAATGTCTTTATTTTCTGAGCTCACTAGATGGCGCTCTCTGTTCAAAGAAAAAGGTTAAAGGAATGGCAATTCAGTGTGTTTTCAACCCTTTGTTGAACAGAGAGCGCCATCTAGTGAGCTCAGAAAATAAAGACAGTGGTTCACGAAGCTTCATTTGATCATCACTAGGGCAAACTGAAACTGTGTGTGTGTGTGTGCGTGTCTCTCTGTCCGTCCGTCAGTCTCTCTCTCCTTCTGCCTGAACGTGTGTCTCGCTGTGAGAAGTCAAGACAGCCAAAATCACCATAAACCTGGATGTTTTATTTTGAAATGTGTTTATTTTGGTAAAACATCCAGCTGCACTGTGGTCTTCCTGTTTGCGATTACCTGCCTGGCTTGAAACATACGCTCGCGTACAGCGCAAGAAATAGAGGAGACGCCACGCGGACGATACGCGCCGGATGTGGCTGGACAGATTGGATAACATGGGCGGCGAAATGAAAATAGCTGCTCTTATGCAGGTGTGTTCCAGCTGTTATTGTGTTCCAGCTGTTACAGTACATTACATTAGGTTGACGTGTGTCAACCTAATTAAATATACCAAGTGACTTCAGCTCACAATTGGTGGATTAAACATACAAAAACATCATACATCATTGATAGACACTGAGTAAAATCTGATATATAATAATATATAAATAACAAAAATGAAGTTAGTAAGCATATATAGACAACTAGTGTTGAAACAGTTTGTCAGTTTACAGAGTATTTGAGCAACAAAAAAATCATTCTACAAATTATGAAAATGAATTAATGATCATCAGAAGTATTTTTAACCCTTGCTGGTTCCGTCTTATCAAATGTTAGGGATTAACCATTTTCCTGAGATTTTGGACAAAATGAGCAATCTGAAGATGTGGTCTGGGAACTTGTAATGAGTATTTTTCACTATAATTAAAAGTGTTGACCAATGTGTGAAAAAGGCTAGACTTCATTCATTATCATTACCTTTGATGTTACTCCAGGCTACACAAAACGATCAAGGTTGAAGAGATGGCATGGTATAAATGAAACACGTTACAATGCTATATTTATTGTTAACTTATGGCACTGACTTAACTGACAGTTGCAATGGTGTTCTGTAGCCTGTAGTTCTGTAGCCTTTGCAGAATTTTGCAGCTAAATACAAACATTTCTTTCTCCTTAATAACTTGAAAGAGAATTTGAGGTTCATCCAGCCTGAGCAGATACAACTGGATTTCTACTCATTTTTCTGACTCACTTTGGGCTAACCTTTGGGCTAGTTTCAACCAATATTTTTGAACATGAGCAACTCTCCCTAAGCCCAGTAACCAAGACTGTAATATGTGATGTCATCAAAAGGCATAGCCCACAGCTCTACCATTGACTACAGTTTGGAGACCGAGCATTTGTTTGAGCTTTTAACCCCAAGTGTTTTTTTCTTGTTTCTTTTGCAAGAGTTCTAAAAAAATATCTTGGGTGTTATCAGAAGACAATCAGAATGCGTATCAATTCGCTCTGTGTTACTATAGAAAACCCCTCCAAAATGTGACACACTGAACTGGGGTCGGATTGAAATAACCAGCAGTTTACTCAGTATTGCTGCAAATGCTTTGCAGTGATACAGCTGCCATTTGGGTTTTCAGAGTGATTGCCACAGTCAGTCACCCCTTTTAAAATCTGTTTCATTCACATTGGAGCTCTCTCAGGGACTGGCATGAATATTTACGTGAAACCATGCTGGCGTGGGTCTTAGGAAAAACATTTGGGTTCCAACAAGTCAATGGCAAATGCATTCTGTTTTACCACATAAAGCCCCAGAAACACTGTTTCCTGCACATCATAGACACACACCTCTCTATACTGCCTATCCTTCTCCCTTCCAATCTCCTCCCTGTCTCTTCTTTCTACTCATCTATCGGTGCTTGGCTCTGGTCACTGCATATCAGGTCTGGGCACAGGCTAATCGTGCGTCCCACAGGCTCAGTAGGACTCCTGCAATCTGAGGGCAGCACATTACCCCAGACAGATTTTAGTGTGGCACAGCAGCCTGAATGCCATGTCCACAGAGAGAGAGAGACAGAGAGAGAGAGAGAGAGAGAGAGAGAGAGAGAGAGAGAGAGAGAGAGAGAGAGAGAGAGAAACCACTGGCGTTTGGCCCATTGTCTGCTTTCAGCAGGTTTTTGGCTCTGTGAAATCATTTTGCACCACTAATGATGTCCTTTTGCAAGCCACGATCCATCCAGGATCTTTAGAACAGCCATAAGGATGTGTTGAATACCTGGTTGCTAAAGAATAAGTCTATAATTTCCATGTGGAGCTAGGGTTAAGATCCCAGCAAGAGACCGATTTTCAATTTACATATGACTTTGCACTAAAATCACAAACGTGAAGAAGCAGGACTGCATTAAAGTTTGATGAACTAGGTCATGAAATATGAAAGCGCTGATAAAGTGGATGTTAATAGGTTGCCTATGGGTGGACCAAGCCTATAAGTGGGGTGAACCCTCCTGTAGAAACAACTTATTAAAAACACAAGTGCGTGTGTGTGTGTGTGTGTGTGTGTGTGTGTGTGTGTGTGTGTGTGTGTGTGTGTGTGTGTGTGTGTGTGTGCGTGTAAAATGCTGAAGCTGCTCATAATGAAACACAACTGGATTTTTACAATTTGCACAGAATGCAACAGATGGATTAGTAAAAATGGGTAGTCATTATCCACTTACCTATTAAAGAGTTTTATATTCAATAAAGTGCTCTAAATTCACATTACACACATTACACTAAACAAGAATGCCAGTCACAGATGCACAATTCTAATTGCACATTGACCACTAAAATTTCATCATTAACATTTAATAAAGACTTAAATTATGGGATTTTCCAAAGTAGGTACTTTTTTGCCCCTACAATGAAGGAGACATGCATCACATTAAATGTCAGGGCTTACCTTGAACTCACTCAGAATTTTCTATATTTATAATAAAGAAAATATAAAAATACTGCTGATGGACTTTTTTTTCTCAGAGAGATTTATCTTAAAAAGAATGCTGGGAAATCTAGGTATGGTTGAATCTCAGCTGACATGGCTTTGTCTTCATATGGAAATCATCCAACTGACTCTGGTGAAACAATTAGTTTATAGAAAGACAAGTCGATATTAGTCATTTAAGTCATTTATCATGCAAAAATGTCAAACATTTGCTGGTTCCAACATGATTTTCTGTTTTATATTATTGTAAATGGAATATCTTTCGAAATATTTTAGACTATGGTTGGGAAAAACAAGCTATTGGAAGACATTGTGTTGTGCTCTGGGAAATTGTGATGCTTTCTGACATTTTATGGACTTAATTTAAAATTATCATTAATTGAAGCCCTGGTTGCTGTTCTCCAGTCGTTTTGACATGAAAGCATGAACAGAGCTGAATGTAAAATTAAATGTCATGAAAATTAACCAACGCATTCTCATGATCGGGTCAGTATGATATTGTACAAAAATGTATGGACACCAAAACGTATGACATCCTACGAAATTAGGAGACCGCCGGCAGGTCATGTGACGCCGGGTGGTCACGTGACGCAGAGCGGCAGTTGCTAGTTGTTTAAGCCGCAACAGAGCTTTGTGACGCGGGCTTGTGGGCAGTGCTAAGTGCCAGACAGAGCAACAGTGCCTCTGCAAAATAGCCTCGGGAAGGAACTTGATTTGGTGAAACGTGTACATTCAAAAGTAGTTTTAGTCGTGCAACAGAAAACTCAGATTGGACAGATAGTCTAGCTAGCTGTCTGGATTTACCCTGCAGAGATCTGAGGAGCAGTTAACCAGAGTCCTCACAAATCCACCGGAGGTTAAAATGCCAACACAAAGAAAGCGGAAGGTGACAGATATCTGGCTGAAATGAGGGACTTCCGGCGGAATTTCCGGTGGCACCTGAACAATCCCGGAAATGAAATGTGGTCGATATAGACTATTACGGCACCAACATTTCTGGTAACACTTAAACTGATTCAATATTATAAAATATTCTGGAATCAACATAGTATTAGAGTTGGTCTGACTTCCAAACAAAGGCATCATTCAGTGTATTATTCAATTCAATTCAATTCAATTTTATTTATAGTATCAAATCATAACAGGAGTTATCTCAAGACAAGAGTAGGTCTAGACCACACTCTATAATTTATAAAAAACCCAACAATCCCCCAAGAGCAAGCACTGTGCAACAGTGGCGAGGAAAAACTCCCTTTTAGGAAGAAACCTCGGACAGACCCAGGCTCTTGGTAGGAGGTGTCTGACGTGCCGTTGGGGTGCATCACAGTATAGATAATGAAACAGTGGCTAGAAATAGTGGTTGTAGTAGCGCAGGGTATTTCAGCAGAACCACGGCAACAGCTGGAACCATGATTTTGGTGCCATCCTAATCCCGGGATTTCATCCTGGGTGAAAAGAAATATAAAGACTCCGGGGAGCAAGCTCCCAGGGCTAGGTTAGTAACAAGCATTTCTGCCTCCCGGAGCCAGACTGGGAGCTGGTTCCACAGGAGAGGAGCCTGATAGCTAAAGGCTCTGGCTCCCATTCTACTTTTAGAGACTCTAGGAACCACAAGTAACTCGGCATTCTGGGAGTGCAGTGCTCTAGTGGGACAGTAAGGTACTATTATTGGAACCCACTTTGAGTGCAGAGATTGAGAGAGATGAATACCATGTTTGTGTTGCTCTTTTGAGAATGACAAGAGAAAGGCGGAACTTGAAAAGAGGCTGGGAGTGCTAATGAGCCTTATTTTAAGAACACAGCGCAGTCATGAATATTTAACAGATTGTCTCCTTGATGAACCACCAAAATAAAAAGTCTTGATGAATTCACAGTAGAAAATGCTCTGTGTAAAGCTGCTAACTTCTGTTGTGATTTGGTGCTATATAAATAAAATTAACTTGACTTGCTGCCAAGATGCTTCTGTTAGGGTTAGGGTTAGGGTAACTCATACATTGGTAAAACAGTTTTCATTGAGACACAATGCCTATTAAAAAAAAGTCATGCCTTTAAACCTTTTAAACTATGTTAATTTGCTCCACCATTGCAAATGGCACTTCATTATTCATGAACAATGATGGATACACAAATAAATTCTCTTCACACAACTAAAGAGGACAAGTTTCAAGGTAGTCTGGGAGAGACCCAGCAAGGTGCTAAGTCCCATGGACTCACTTTGTTGCTAGGCAACAGCAAAGGCGCCGGACCTTTTTCAGGAAAACAACTTTACTGTCCAAAATAAATAAAGATAGAAGGAACACACCATGAACCTCTTGAGTGGGGGTTAAGTCACTGGGAATAGCACTCGGCAAACATCAAGCAGTGTGGCTGCAAAGGCCAAAGACGTGTTTATGTTTGGTAATTAGACTCTTTACACTCAGGACGGAAAGGAACGAACAGCATAATACGATTTTCAAAAGGTTTTCTGAGTGAGAAAAGGCTAATCTGTCTTAACGCTACCTAATGAAGATGAAATTGTGAAATTCAATTTTGTATAGTTCACGAATTTCTGTTTTTTTCTAAAATAATTAGAGGTCATATTTGTAGGCTCTGTGAACACTTAAAAAATGTAAAATGTATGTAAATGCTGTATGCGGTCCTGTGTTTTCATGAAGAAAATGTGAGCAAACACCCTCAGAACAGATACTAACAACAGTAACTAGGACTCCTTATCAAAGAAGGCTGGCTTTATCTCATTAGAGCAGGCAAGAAACGGTGGGAAAGCTCTAGTTCCAAAGGGAAATGAAACAGTTTTGCCCGTATTTGCTTTGTTATTTAGCTAGAACAGCTCAAATTAATTACTCTCATCTATTCATTATTCTAGCTGTAAACACATTAGTCAGATGAAATGCCTCTGAGCGCACCTGGCTTTTCTTATCTTTCGCGCTGTAGACGACAGGGTGGTTTGGCTTCCCAACATGATGCAAGCAGAGTATTAAAGAAACCCAGTGCCATTTATGGGATATGGTACCTGCCGCCTCTCCTACCAATAGCTGCCTCCCAGGATGCCTTAATGTATGAGATTTGTCAGTGTCAATTTCCTAGCTAATCTCTCTGGTCCACCTCGCTGCTGTCACTGATGCCCATTCATTCTGCTGCTCTGTCTCTACCTGCTCACACTATTCTGCGTAGGATACAAAGGCAACAGGAAGCCAATGGATAGGAAATGCATCCGTGGTAGTTGATGCTGCAGTGTGCAGAGTTGATACACATACCTGGGAAGCTGTGCTGACTTCATCCAAACAATCGCTCAAGGTCTTCAGTTTTCTCATTACAAATCATTTTGACAAGTCGGAACCATAACATAATAATTTATAATTGACTCCCATTGATCCACCAATAGCATCTCTAAAATACTATGAACATACTGAACATTTTCTTTTCTGAAAAACACCTGATTGTTTACATATGATGCACTTGTACACTTATGCCACATTTTCAGTGCATGGTTCAGAATGGCTTTACTCGACTCGACCCACTCTATTTTATTTTATTTTTTTTTAGCAAAAGTTAGTACCTGAACTAAAGATAGTACTGACTGACGTACTATTCATTCTCGCAACGGTAGTGAGTAGTATGAAAGACCTTAAAATCTGCGTAAGGAAAGTTGGTTGAGGGTGGTGGATGGGTCAAACAACACAGGACTTTCACCCAGGAGACGGGGGTTCGTGTCCTGTTCTTGTCCTGTGAGTCACTGAAATGTACATTTTGTAACCCCACCCACGATCTTTTCCCAAACCTAACTGTCCCATTCTCGTGCTGCATGTCAGTTAAACGTACGTCCCGACCCAGAGCGTCAAAAAGTGACGGCAAGAATCCCGAACAAGCGCGTCTAAATATGACGCCAAAGGGCTAGACGCGTGTCCCGAGAGCGTCAAATAGTGACGCCAGTAGTCCCGATCAAGCACATCTAAATTTGACGCTAAAGGAGACTTTTTGCATCAGTAACAAACGCCAAAGGCACCTGACCAAGCACCGCTATGTAACGCGGTGGGAGTGAGAATGTGTTGCACATGGGACATCCTGCACAAACCCGCCATTTTTAAATCCCCATTGTGTAACGTTTGTAGTTGTTTATTATCAAAATTTGTATTGTCCTTCACAAACTTGTCCTTTTTTATGAATATTGACCACCACCATCAATTTCAAGTATTCCTATTGGCTTGAAATTTTACATTTGTGCTTGCATGAACTGGGGTAGACGCTCCATAGTCATGCGCCATCTTGAAATACGTTAGCCGGTAAGGGACATACAGGCTATTCTGCTCCGCTAATGGGTATCGTCGCTTCCTGGGCCCAGCAAGTTTGAAGAAGGAAACACGGAGGACCACACATATTCAAAATCCAAATTTCAGGAACGGGAGTCTTCTTCTTCTTCACCCAGAATAAGAAAACGGATATTGAAAAGAGCAAGAGACTGGCGTCAACAGAAAAAAGAGTGAACATTGGAGCCACAAATCCCAACTAATACTAACTAGTTAATTATCCTCCGGACCGCCACAGTCTCTTTTTTTTTCTCTCTCTCTCCTTTCCGTTGGGTGGTGTGAAGCGCGCGTCCGCACCACTGTCCGACATGCACTCCAACAACCATGGCTGATTGACAGACTTTAGTACACTTTCGCTTTTTGAAGCGTGAAGGCCACCATAGCTGTAATACGTACTTTCAACTGCGTGGTGAGAGACAGTTGATTGCGATATATGATCTCAATGCTAGATGGGAGTAATTCTTACACAATGTAGCTTTAAATAGCCAAGCTATGCTTCAATAGTGACTGCAGTTTTTGTATTCACTGGACCCAGATTAAAAAAAAAGGTAGCCCGCAAAACCACACTGTACACTATGCCATACAATTGACAAAGTGATGTTCCTCTGTTTAGCTGCAGATGAAGGGATTCAGCAAATGTCACAGCAGAATCCGCACTACACTGAGGGTGCACTATCCGCAATGGAAAACAAAAACCAAAAGCCTACACTGTGATCATACAACATTTTCAATGGAAAAAATATCCAGTCTTTATCAAAGGAGAAGAGAGGTCTTTTTTACAGATTTTCACAAATATTTTATGTCTCTACAAATCCAAAAGTTGTTTCATGCTGAAGACACTTCCTGTTCACTTCTGAGTACAGATCAGAAAATGCTTCAATATTAATATTAGACGGACAAAGAGACAAAAAGAAATGTGGAGTATGCATTCCCTCTCAAATAATACAGTTTTAGTTGTTTAGTTTTAGTGTTTGCATAGTTTTATTCTTTAACACTTCTAAATCCAGCTGTGTTCAAGGGTGGGAAGCCGGTGAGGGGACAAATGACATACTAGCCATTTGTTTTTATATGAACATGTTCAAGTGTTGTTTTCATTTTTCAAAAACACTTATCACAAAACATTACCACTGGCCAAAAAGAAGGGATGATTATCAATATAACTAAGTACTATATTTCTGCAGAAAGAAATAGTTGTATTTTTAGTGTTTGGTTGCATCCTTCTTTGAACAGAAGTTGCTCATTTATGGTTTCAAATGTTAATGTTTTAGTATTTTTAACATTGTAAAGATTGCATACCAAGTTGATGACGACCCGAACATTCATACTTGTGATAGTAATGTGAGATCTAATATGCTGAGGCATAAGAAATGCATCAATAGAAGGCATACACACAAGTGATCCTGCAACAAGGAACTGCAGAGGGCTTTCTTTCCAAACTGCAGCGCCCTAATCAGAGCTGTGAGCCGTTAACCAGGTTCAGCCACAGTGACACTCAACACTCTGAGACTCCAACACAAAGGAGGGATAAACTGCTAATCAATAGAGAAAGAAAAGCTTTTTGTTACATATTTATTGCTCTGGCTTCTGAATAGCTAACGTGTTATTTTAACAGTGTCAAAAACCAACATTACTCAAGAAAAGGGGAAGTATTTATTTCAGCACTAGACTAGAATTTGGCAGGCACAGAGGTGTAATTTGCCTTAAGTTCTGCAGTGAGCAAAATGTAAATTTAGGCTACATTAAGAAAGCCCATGTTCACTGCTCATTACTGTTGGGCGCTGGCACTCTGCAAAGCCTGCTGGCCAATAACATTACAACATCACTTAATTAAAATAATTCTGATGAAAACTAAATGAAGACCTTGACTTACAGTAGCTTCAGGCTTTAGAGGATGGCATTCAAACTTTACCAATGAGAAATGAAAAGCTGGAACATCTCTAGAGCTGCAGGTGTTGGAGTATGATTCTAGTTATTTTTATTTTTTCTTCTAGATTTTTGCATTTCTAATGTTGTTCACACACGTTCTCGTTTGGTTTGGATGATTTTTGCTGCTCCAGCTTGACACTAATTATGTTGCACTTTTGGGAACTCACACATTTTAATATAATATAAAAACTGATGAGTTATTCAGTGGATTCCAAATGTGTTGACACATTTTCACCAAAATAAGCTCCCACTTTATTGACGTGTTCAGGACATTTTCTCTGTAAATATACAGAATTCTGAAGCTTGATGATATATTGGTCAACATATACAGTTTACAGTCCCCAGTTAAAAGAAGAATATCTGACATAGACACGTCACATCTGTGTGTGGGTATTATTGTGTTGGAAGAACATTTAATGTCTTTTAGCTTTGACTTTTGGGGTTCGCTTTGTCTCTGTGGGTGAACTGAAAATGATCAGAACTGTGCAAAATAACTGTAAATAATAATCAATCCCATTATTTTACAAGGCAGAGAGATTTAATTGAGTACTACATATAGTAGTATTCTGACCAATGAATACTGTTAAATTTGTCATGTCAGGTTTTATGATGACAAATAATATGTGTCGTGGTTGTGGAATCAGGATTATTTTGGGAATTATTGGACGTAACTCTTCTTAAACCCTCTGCACCAAAACAATGCATGTGCGGGGGATACATACATATGTGAAGATGATGAATTACAACTCTAAAAAAAAAGAAACTAATAGTTTGACATAGGGCTGGGCGAGAAAATCATATATCACGATATTCTTGACCACATACCTCAATATCGATATTGCGGCGATATTCTAGGGTTGACAATTGGTGCTTTAACAAAATATCTTCACACTTAAATTTTAGATAGATAATCATCTGTAATGTGGATATAATGACTAAGTGGAGAAAAGGCAAATAATAGAACAGCTAGAACAGTCTGGTTAAGTAAAGAAAAGTACATCACTTTACTGTAATGCAGCCTTTAAAACCAGGAAAAGACAACACTTATGTCATATCACGATATTACGATATCCAAAATCTAAGACGATATCTAGTCTCATATCACGATATCGATATAATATTGATATATTGCCCAGCCCTAGTTTGACAGCTTGGGAAATACACTTATTTGCTTCCTGTTGAGTGTAAGATGAGAAGATTGATACCACTGTTCTCATCTAACTCTCGGCATGACAGTCCAAATGTGTTTTTATTTACAATTCCTTTAACATTAGGGTTGGTGGTGCCACAAACAAATCAGCTCCAGTTTGGCTGCCAACAGCAAAAAGCTGCATTTGGATCAGTGACAAGACAGTGCCGAGAAAAAGATAAAGTACATGTGTCTGTGTTTGTGTGTGTGTGTGTTGCATTCTTTCAATCTCACCTTAACTCATTAATAATGTATCTGGCTACATTCCATTAAGATCTGTAGGAACTTGGGCTTCAAATGTCCAGGTCTCAATGCAGTGTGTCAACTACAAAACACAAAAGAGGACACCGAGTCACAACAACAACATGGCAAAAGGTAAGGAGATCTGAAAAATGCATACTTTTAGGAATTACTTCAGTCAATCCAAAAATCTTCATGTGTTTTTAAGTAATCGTTCAGTAAAGCAGGGTGATATGAAAAAATCTCTATGTGGGTCCAGACTTGCAGCCACGTTTGGACCTTAGCCTGGTGAAATCCAGACTGTTGGCAATAATGATGAAATGACCATACTGTGGTACTGTTAGACAAAATTATGAGCAAAATTGTAGGCCTAATTAAAAATGAACAAAATGAGCTATAATGACATGCTATCATGTCATATTATGATGAATACCAATACTATTATACTAGAAAAGATGTTGGAATGTTTGACTGTTGCTTTCCATTTAAATATGTAATTAAATGAAATTCATTAATCATCCAGCAGGTTAAAACCTGCAGGAATAAATGCATATTCCTCTCTGCTTTCTGCTTCATGTTGGAATGTCAGAGGTCTTGCTTTACAGTAAAATCTGGCACCATCTAAACTCGATTGTTGAAACGATGCACTGAAATGAGACTTTGATGGCCATTTTACTTATCTTCCTATCCGTATGGGATATTAAAGCCCAGTGCTGGGCATAATATCTGACCTGCCAATCTGATTCCTTTAGATGAGAACAAATTATTTTTTAAAGTAACTTCAATTTATCAGCTCATCCCTTTAGAAATGTTTTTCTGTAATGTGTCCAAAAATCCCCCAAATCCTTTAAGAGTGTTTTACGCCATAATTTTAAGATCTTACTCTGTATGGCACTTTGATTTATTTCCCACTAAGCATACGGCCATCAATTGGCTGCATATGACATTACGGCTCGTTCAAGGCTGTCTTGGGAGAAGTTATCACGCTCGATGATGTCGACGAGTTAAACCCATAGAACAGATGCACGCCTGATGTTGAATTCAAAGCACAATGAAATATTTCACTTCAAAGCACAGCAGGCTCTCCAGAGACAAACTGCTAAAGGTACAGAGCGGCATTCGACAGAATTCTGGCAATCTTCTATAATTCAGAGGAATCAATTAAACAGGGATTTTAATTACATACTGTCCAAGCTGTGCTGACGATCATTAGATGTGACTGAAAAACATTTAAAAGTAGAATATTACTGTGTATTAGTTGTCCAGTGGAAAATTAAACTCATTTTAGTTGAAGGATTATAAATCAGGAAAAAAACTCCAGTCTTAGTATCTTTATAAACTCCACTGGATAAACTCAAATATAACCTGCTTCAACTGGCTCCAGGAGAGTTTATTTCATTTTCACAATGTCAAGCTTTCGCCCAACAACAATATGCAAAACAGCTAAAGTAATAGATTTTTCTTCGCCTTCCAAAGCCAAAATGAAAGCCTTGGTGTTGGACTGGGACTGGCCAAATGTGCTCCTGAGTGCATATTAAAAATGATAAATTTCCAATTGCATATGTTATACCATTATGTTTTTTCCACATTTACTCTTCATTTTTGAGATGTTCATAAAAACCACTGCAGCTTTGTGCTGTACTTTATCATATACTAATGCCACTAAACTGTTGTGGGAATTATTTTAATGGGCAAAACAACAGTCTGAGCCATGTCCAAACTAATGTAACAATAAGACTTGTCTCCAGTAATAAACCAAACGCAGGCCTAATGGCTGACCCTGGAGACTTGATTATGCAGTTTGTGTAACCCATTATAGCAGGGCTGACAGTTAAAGCCATCATAGCGACAAAACTTCAGCATAATGACTCTCGGTGACTGTGAACAGCATGTAAACTAAATATGTGAAAAGCCACAAACAGCAGACAAAACAGTCATTTCAGTTGCAAGCCATTTTCACACAGTGTATAAATTAACATTTAGCTCAGAAAAGGTCACTTTGCCTTTTCAAGCTGTGGTGTTTTTCACTTTCCATAATAAAATATCTGTGAAGGTGTTAAGGAAACATTACATTTAAACGTTTTTTTAGAGAATGTGCCATGTATTTCATGTGGATGTTTCTCTTCTCACAATAGCCTACCTATTCATGACAATTCCATACATAGCTAAACCATACGTACCCCTGCCTTTCTATTAGCATAATAAAGAGAGAAACATTAACGCAGCATGCTTCACACTCATGCCTAATTCCCAGACATGGGGGACTCGAGTCACATGACTTGACTCGAGTTAGACTCGAGTCGCAAATTTTAGGACTTGAGACTTGCTTGATAAACATTCATAAAAGACTCGACTTGACTTTGACTTGACATTCATGACTTGAGACTTGACTTAGACTTGAGTCAAATGACTTGAAATGACTTGATTTTCTGTTTAATAAATATATATTTTCCCCCTCTGATATTGAGGAGGAGTTAACGTTACGATTTTAGTGCTGTTGCATGCGCGGGAGCCCGTTGTTATGGTGACGCGCCACACGGCGGCAGACCTGCAGTAAACGAGACTGGCTACGGCTGTTACTTAACGTCATGGATTCCTCTGCACCGAAAATAATAAAGTTTGGCTATAAGGATTACACATCTGACCAGGCAAAGAAGAAACGAACGGCAGTTTGCAAGGTCTGCTGTACAAAATACTCCGACGTCAACCACCACCACGGCGAATTTCATCAGACGCTTCGATCGGGAAAGATTCAGGTTCCAGTCCCCATATTCAGCTGAACCACTATTTGGACGCTTGTGATGAACAGAACTCCCTTCAGTTTTGGGCCATGAATAAGCACACCCTCCCCCCTTTGTTCAAGGTGGCGGTAAGAGCGAATACAGCTAGGCACACTGTATACATACACACAACAAACTGCTCTCTCTCTCTCTCACACACACACATGCAGACACACACGCAGTTGTGCAGATGAAGTATGTGAATGAAGCTAGGCACACATACACACACACACACACACACACACACTGCACTCACACACACCACATGCACACATTCACTCACCAATATTAATAACTTTTCATTCACTCTCTCTCTCAAACACGCACACATTCACTCACAAATACACTGACAAATATTAACATATAGCCTACTATTCAATCTCTCCAAATTATGCAAAGGTGGTGGGATTCAGCTACTCTTAAAGAATATGTTTTTTTCAAGAGAAGGAAAGGTTAAATGTGTTTCTGTCCCATAAAAGTGAGGCATGTTTGAAGAATATTATTTGACTTAGAAACCATTATACTTGAATTGTTTGAATGAATTTCATGATTTGATGTCATGTTTGAGGCATATTGATATTTTTGTTGGCCTAATATCAGTTTTAGGCTGTGCTTTTTTAAATCTTTATACATTTAAACTGTTCAGATATATGTGGCTTGGACGCAATGTCTTTTGAATATTGAGTAGGAAAAAATGCAAATAAAACTCCAGCAGTTATAACCACTGTCTTTAGCTTGTTTAAAAATGGAAACTTTTGTATGACTTGACTTGACTTGCTTGACCAAAGCTATGACTTGACTTGACTTGCTTGATTGTCACACAAAATGACTTGGACTTGCTTGAGACTTGAAGGTTAAGACTTGAGACTTGCTTGTGACTTGCCCATGTGTGACTTACTCCCATCTCTGCTAATTCCCATTCACTCTAAAATAGGAGAAAATATTATCAGTGTTGTCATAAACACAAGTACAAATCCCTGCTGTTATGGCAGTCCTACTGCGAGACTTCTGATGTTTCGCAATAATTTCTATTCCACAGCCGGCATTTGCATTTGTTTGATTTCCAGCAGCAGTATGCAATGTCTCCTCGTGCAACAATACAGACACAAATAAATTAAGATCCATTCTTCCTGGCGGAGATTATTTATCTCCCTACTCAAGCTGTCTGAACTTTCGAAAACACAGCTTTAAGTTATTCACTGCTATTCCCATACCCGTCGCCCACTACCTTGACAGTGTCTAACACTCTTCTGTACGCCTGTGTATGTTTTTTGTTGTTGTAAAATAGCAGTCTTATACAACAGCTAATAAAAAATTTGTTTAGCCTACATTGGTGTGCAGATGCCGCATGAATCATTGTTAACCACAACTGCTAATCCTTCTGCAGAAAATCAATTTTTCACATTGGCTTCAGCTGCCCCTAGGAAGACAAATCACAAATCTAGTCAAACCGGCGATCAGAATCAAACAGACTGGAATCAGACGGAGCAGAGTGTAATGCCTCGTGTACAATCAGTAACAAGTCGCTGCCAGAATGGGAACATGCCATTTCGTTCTCATCAGCCTCTTAGAAAGAACAACATTACATAATTAGGATGATTAAGATGAGCAGAGACTAAAGGCCAACAGTGTTAACATAGCTGGAGATAATAAAAGGATTAGGGGTGATTCACTTACAGAAGGTAATGGCATTTTAAAATAGAAAACAGGAATTCATTAGCAGATGTGATTGACAGCTGAATATCCTGAGTTAAACAGCACAGAAGAGAAACTGCTTGTGATGGATACATTTATTTAACAAAAGGGCTGCTTGTCCAGGAGAAAAGACCAGAAAAAGTCACTTAAAGTGTCACATAGTCAGGTGCGAAAACGGTTAAAAAAAAAAAAAAAAGAGAGAGCAGATCTGCAGTGAGCAGATGAGCACTGACCCGATCTGACCCACTTCTCCCTGATTTATGGTTTATGGTCAATCAGCAGACACAGCTTTGTTCTGGGGGGCCATAAATCTCCCGCACCTTGGAGCCGATCAGCTGACCCTCCAATCCTGGCAGCCGCCCCATTCGCACAGTCCCGTCTGCCGGCTGCAGCCGAGCTCTCAACACAAAAGCAGAAATCACCCGAGCCACAAGCGCAGGCAGTTAATCACCGCGAGCAGACAATAGTATGAAATAGAGCCAAGCGGGCCGGGCAGGCGATTCATGCAATCGCTAAAGCACTCAAACGGGACAGCCGAGGTTTACCTGTTTGGTAACCTCTGCTCTGAGCGCAGGGAGTGTTTTTCCTAAAAAGTGAAATGAAGTTCTCCCTGTTTGAAAAAAGCCAGTGGGAGCACAAGGAAGACAGAAGAGTTGTAAGGATGGGAAGGCACCTCAGTAAAATACACTCAGCAAACATTAATATAGTTTGTATATATGCTTCCATGTTGAAAGAGCTAAATGCCAGACTAATTATGAGAAACATCAGTTGGTGTGATGAACAGAAAACACGACTGCTGAGACTCTAGGAAGTTGACTCATCAAACAGGCAAACATTGCAAACTGCAGCCCGGCTCAGCAGGTGAACTGCTGCAGCGTGGAAAGCACTGTGCGTCTGAAATGAGTTATTTTGTCTGGATCAGACATGGTGGCATGTCTCACTGTCAGAGGCAAAATAAGGAAAAAAAGATGGAAGAGCAGAAGCAGAAGATGCCACGGCAAAAGCGGACAAGGGGGGATTATAATTTGAAAGGGAGGAGAGAAACAGCATGAGAGATAAATGCAGCCCCACCAAGACATCAGCCTGGAAATAAACACGTACGGAGCAGCATGTGGAGAGTACAAGTCAGGCGAAAACTGGAAAAGGAAAGCGTTTGCTTCTCGCAGAAGCACCGTCATGAAAAAAAACGCACACTTACCTGTCTAAAGCATGTAAACGCATCCCTGCACTGAGTCCTTTTACGGTGCGAGTATCGTGAGGGAGCTCTCCTGATGCTCTGTGCACGCCACCAGTCTAAATGATCTCCTTGACTCATGCAGGAGCAGATAATTGGCTCTCAGAAAAGTGGGATAAACACTCATTGTAAAGGCGGTGAGTAGCCTGGCGATGAGGATATATATATATATATATATATATATATATATATATATATATATATATATATATATATATATATATTTCTTTTTTGTGTTCCCACTCCTGCGCATGGATGATGTCTTTTTCTCTCCCTCTCTCTTTCTCTTCCCCCCCTCCTCTTCATTCTCATTTGTTCGCCGACTCTCTCAAGAGCCCCCCCCAACCCTACCCCCCCTTATCCCTCAAAGCACAACTCTCCTCGCCAAGGTGCCACTAACAGTTTCTGCAAAACTGCTTTCTCATTGGTTCTTTCCACCCTGCTCGCCTCCAGTTTTTTCAGTTTTCCTGTCTTAAAGGAACAACGTATTCACAGTCCCTCAACTCTAACACCCCCCCCCCCCCCCGTTCCTGCAGCTCACAAAGTGTATCGCGATGACAATTGTTGGGCAAAACTAATTACAGTTTAGGGTCGGAGCAGCGGGACAGACTTCAATAATTCATGAGCTTAATTTAAGGGTGATGGCAGATGTGAACCTGAAGAAACGGAGCTTGCAGAAGCAGCAGAATTAGATTTTTCTCTGCGACACCCTGCTGATGTTGTGTATGTGTGTGTATCTAGGAATAGAGGTCGAAAATAACAGCATATGAAGTAATCTTTGACATTTATTGATCTCTCTCAGCGACTGAGAAAATGTGACAACATCAACAGGTCTCTGCTACAGCTCGAGCTGCGTGGCCTGGAACTGGCACAAACAGCAAAGTCATATTTGTACAAAATAGACGTGTAAGCTACTTAAATAGAGCAGAGATCCGGCCAAACACTCTTGTGTCAAGGTAATGTATCACCATGAAAATTTTTGAATAATAGTAATGCTTGTGTTTGGGCTTGAGAATAAGCACAATGAGTTCTGGAAGCTTGGCATTTCTGAGTTATTAGATCTAAAAAAGATCTAAAACAAGCTTCCTACCTTTAGATACTAAAAGTGTACTTTAAGTTGTACTGATGTTGCTGTTCTTGTCCTGTCTTTTATCATCACAGATTCTTTTTTTAAAAATGTTTTTAGTTCCCCTCCGAGAAGAAAGCCAGACAAAGTTTCATTATACAATTGCATAATGACAATAAAATCTATCTATTTTGTGCAACAGACAGTAAAAATCCTATAAGCAGTTTTGACAGTTTTTACATTCCGTAAGTGGCATCAGGAAAGAACTCCTCTGCTGCAATGTAACTCTGGTTGGCTGTCCTGAATCTGTGACAATTTAGAGCCAACTCCTAGCTGATGTCATAAAGTTTTATAACCAGAGGCAGCTCAGCTAAATCATTTGGACTCTGACTTTGTAATCTCACCGAATAGTGATGCAGAGTCCAGTTCTTGGTTGACAGACAGCAGTGACATGATTCCCTTCTGTAGAAGGCTTGTCACAGTAGGTTGTATAACTCCTGGCATATGGTGCTCGAGCCAATACCAGTGTCATGTTCTCCACATCAAAAACACAGTGCATTGAGTGAGCCTCACCACAGGCATGCAACCTATTTATAATAATAATAATAAAATTCTATACCTAATTCAAACTGCTGTTGGTGGAAAGGGATCAAAGAATGCAACCGGCTATATTTGTAATCAGTTTTAAATGTTTAAAACGTACAGTATAAGCATGTAAAACAGTAAAGTTTGAAGTGAGTCTAAGCAACGTTTGAATGAAGGAATGGAACATTCTTCCTCATCTAAATGAAATATTGAATTTTTAAAAAGTAAAGTAAAACTGCTAGTTTAAACTAAAACTGATCTTTAATAATTGAGTGAGAAGAGGGAGTCTTCTTGATTGAACTTTCACTCAGCTTCTTTTTAGAGTTTCAAGCTAAATTAACCTGAAGACATTACATTACAGATTACAGTGATTCTAGCCTACTGTACTACTGTAATATTTTCACTTTTCTATGGATAATTGTGATGTTCAATTGTAGGACGTAAAAATATGGGACGATTTTTGGACGACAGGGCAGAGCTGTGTGCCAGTATTGTCTATGGTTGCAATGGCGCTGCGCTAAACTCTAAAGAGGAAAAGTTTCCGTTTTAACCCTTCAGACGACAGTCATCCGGCAGAGTTTTACAGGCAGGTAAACACAGACCTTCGGGTACTGACAACGTACATCTGCATGCATGGCAGTACACAGAGCTGGATTAAAATCGGCAGACTTTCCCTTAAATTTGCAGCTAAGGCTAGCGCTAGTTACCTAGCCTTGGTTGGCGCTGAACAAGACATTTTTAGCTGACCAAGATGTTCCAAGTAACTTTGATGAAGTGAAAACACACAGTGAGAGGTCAAAGTGTAAGACGAAAACGTAGACAGCACCCAAAAACAGGTTCACGGCTATTTTAATGTATACAGGGCCATGGTTAGCATTGCTAAGCCTCTGTCCTGATTGACAGGTCGGCGTGTAGCCACGCCCTAAAGCATCCCCTGCTTTATCATCTATTTCAAAAGAAATGGGACTATAATTTACTAAATGAACATCATGCTGTATTGAAGAACACTTAAAACTAGCGATTAAGACCTTTAACTCATTACGAGAAATGTTTAATGAGGTAATAAATCGAGTGAGAAGTAGGGTCATTCTTTTCATAGACTTCTATAGAAACAAACCTCTTTCTTTCTTGCAGTGGAGTCGCCCCCTGCTGGAAATGATATGTAGGTTTAAAGCACTTCCGCATTGGCTTCACTTTTCAGACCCGGAAGCTTCGTACATTATTTTTACAGTCTATGTGTTTAATAGCAATAGTTACTATTAAGACGTGTTTTTATGTATGTGCAAACCTTTTCAAAGTGTCAACTTTTGACTGTGTTTTCCGTGACTGAGCTCCAGACATTCAGTGAATCAGCTCCTCTAGCAGTACTGACCCGTATATACTGTCTGAGCACCTGTGTTGCCTGAAATCCCAGTGATAAATTAATGACGACAATGAACATCTTCAGTCGCAGGTGCATCAACTGTGCTATTTGAGTTTCCTTTCCCAAGGCGCCTTGTACAAATGCTGACTTTTTGGAGTTTGCACTTTTATCAATCTGAGTTTCCAGTGAGCAGAATTTAACAGTTTACTGAGAGCTGTTAACCGTGGGACTGTAAGGGAGTAAATATCAGTGAAGACAGCCTCATATTCAGCCGTTTATTGGTAATCCTGGTGCCTCCATCAGGGGGAACAATTGGAAGCAATTATTCATGAAGGTTTCATTGTTTACCGGAGTCTGTTAGAGTTTGATGTACTGCTTTGTACAGCGCTCTGCCGTTCTACATTTTCCACCTACACAAACTGGTTGGATTTGTATACAAATCATATGATCAGATTATTAAAAGAATGACTCAGCCCACATAAAGGAAACCTTTCATTGACAATCACAACTAAAGTTAAAGACAAACCTCCAATATAACTTTAAAATCATGACTTTTCTTTAATTTCCAAGCAGAAACTTGAGAAAGTAAAGCAACTCCTTAATGAAAAATTAATAAATATATCAAGCAGCCTTCAGGTCCACATCTGCAGCGTCAACCTTAGCACACCTCCTCTTGCTGATCAAAGCTGCTTCGTGCCTTCATCAACAGCTGGTGTGCATGTTAAAAAAATGGCAATATGATTATGAAATAGATTATGCAACCTATTTCAATCTGCCCTCCAGTCCACACCATTCTCCAAACAAACACAGCTTGCCTTTGGTCTTTATTTCACTGTCATTGCATAAGGGAATTCACTGTCTTCCTTTGATTCTTTGGCACTTTGGTGCTGCTGTCTAGCAATCCATTAGCTCCCATTATCATCTCTACAATGCCAATTACAGACAACAAGAAGACTCTCATAACTCTAATGTACGGTATGTAATGGCTCGTTCCTCCTCCTGTATGGAATTTGAAAAGTTATGATAAAAAGGTACAAGTATGATGACTCTTTGAGTGAGCAAATGATTTATGGTTTGGCCTATGAAATGTCAGAAAATGGTAATGCTTGATGATTGACATAAATGATTGATTGCTTATCAAATAGCGGTTGATTAATTTCCTGTGGATAATGTAACCACCATAATCATGTAAGTTCACATGTTATGTGATGACTACCATCATTCAACCCTGACTTTATATATATATATATATATATATATATATATATATATATATATATATATATATATATATATATATATGTACGTGCTGCGTTAATGTGAGACTCTTATCGGGCGATAAAAAAAATATCGCTGTTAATCTATTCTCAAAGTTGGGTTGGGAGCTGGGTCTATAGGCTACTACGCACGCACCGGAGCCCGTCGCTGGACGCACCGGAGGACCGAGACAAAGTAGACTCGCCTCTCTGACCGGTACCGGGGGGTTAGCGGTTAAACTGAGCAGAGGATGTGGGGAATAGTGATGGGCATTACGGCTCTTTTTCGTGAGCCGGCTCGTTTGAATCAGCTCACAGACGGCTCTTTAAAAAATGTATGTTTTGACTATGATAGGTGTGAAAAACAATTCTAATTAAATTATAAAATGAAATCATACTCACAATTTCTTTAAAAATGCATTGATTTGTTATGAAAAAAGAATATACTTTTAAACATTTGCATTTAAATTACAACTTTTGAATGTATAGAAACATTTACAACAAATACAACAAATCTGAATCTGAACAACATAATAGAACCCATATTAAAGAAAAATAAATAACTGAAAGGATTAAACTGGTCCCTCTTTTTCTCTCTTCTTTATTGGGATGTTATAACCAGCATGAACTATCTCTCTAGTTATGTTTTGTATAAATAGCATGAACACACACACAATGCTGATCAAATTTTTATTTTATGAGAGATTTGCATTCAGAAATGCAAGCTGCCTCACTTTCCAGGGGCTGATGCGGTTTCTTCTCTCAGTAATAATTTGTCCTGCTTTTGAGAAGACCCTCTCAGAGTCTCTCTGTCATGACTTTAGTAAAAAAATGGAGGTGTGTGTGTGTGTGTGTGTGTGTGTGTGTGTGTGTGTGTGTGTGTGTGTGTGACGGCTCGGCCCCTCCCTCATGTTGTATAATTGGTTGACATCTTGTGTATGATTGACAGGAACAGAATGTGAGGCTGATCAGACAGTCGAAACTAATGTGTGCCTATATAATTATTTTTGTGTTCTTTGAATTAGTCAATTATTTTAAATAAAATAAAATTCACTCATTATTTCATTATTACATAATGATTTAATTTCTATAGGCTATATTTTTTAAAATAGAGTCGGCTCTTTGGATATGCGAGCCAGCTCCCGTCGTTCATCTACAAGAGCTACTCATTCGCAAACGACCCATCACTAGTGCGGAATGTGTCGGTGTTTTTGGAGCCTGGCTGGCCGCTCGCCGCCTTCAGACAAACCTCAAGCTAACAGGCTAACGGCTTATTAGCTAGCCAAACACGGAGCGGTAACATCTGCAAAGACTGGACAAAGAATTGATTGGATCTTTGAGCGCATTAATCTGCTCGGTGTGCGTCTACAGAGCGAGCAGCCGCCAGACTCTAACATCTGTTGATCCGTGCAGGACGTCACTGTGACCGGACTGTTAGAGACGATGTGACCGGTAGGTAACGTTAACGGTTATCTGCTACTGTAGCAGAGCTGCAAGGGAACGCTGAACTGAGCTGTGTTTTCAGTTAAACATTGTTGCAGGTATTCATGCACGACACGGCATGAATATATATATATATATATATATATATATATATATATATATATATATATATATATATATATATATATATATATATTAGGGCTGTCAGTTTAACGCGTTATTAACGGCGTTAACGCAAACCCATTTTAATGCCGATAATTTTTTTAACGCACGAGTAACGCATAGAGAGAGCAACGGGATCTGTTAGTCCACTTCTTTAACTGTCTATGGCCACACCATGTCCCGCCCTACGAAGCAGCTGATTGGTTTGGTTTAGGCATTTCACCGCGAGTGGTGAGGATAGTGGATTGGTCAGGGGATAGGACCTGAACAAATGGAGTTACGTTACCTTCGACGCCTGGCCAATAGTAGTGATTGAAGGGCGCGTCTTGTAATTTCGCAGACCGCAAACAAAACAGACACAAGCCTCGGCCGGTTTTAGCTTGCTAGCCGCGTAGCTTGTAGGCTCGTGACGGCGATTATCTTCAGAGCGAGCGAGTAGTGACTCTACAGTCAGTGAGAGAAACAAATGAGTGCGCAGTACTACCTGTAGTACTATCTGCAGGACTATCTGCAGTACTACCTGCAATGGAACATCGAGGTAACAGCGTTACATTATGTGACAGATTATTAGATCCAAGTGTGAATGTTAGTGTGAAATTGAACATAACGTATATGACAATGTTGTTTTCAATAAAAAAACAGTCACAAAGCAAGCCAATCTACTTTTCCATGCTGATAAGAGAATTAAAATGAGAAAATATAATGGGACAAAAAGAAATCAAGGGACATTTAGAATAGATAAAAATGTGCGATTAATAGCGAGTTAACTATGACATTAATGCGATTAAATATTTTAATTGCTTGACAGCACTAGTATCTTTTGGTATGCATTTCAGAAAAAAATGGTTAGGATTCAGGTGTAATTGCAAATAGTGATTAATCATGATTAATCCACTGAAAATTCTGATTAATTTGATTAAAAATTTTAATCATTTGACAGCCCTAATATATATACATATATATATTTGATTGGCTTTTTGTGGAATATTATTTTAATATTTTATTTTTTACAAATACCAAAAGAACCTGCCAATACTGATGTCATTATGTGGATCGGGTATCAGCCGAACGTAAACAACCCATATTTAAAACGGTTTCTCCATCAATGTCATTATAAAACTCTGTATTTCCACTATTAGCATGGGTCACAGCAGACCACTTTCAGCACCACAAGAATCCCTGTCCTCACATTACTTTACATACAAATTATCCCAATGCGTTCCACATAGTTTAGTATACAGATTTTTAAATGTGTGCCCCGATACGCTGAGTTAAGATATCATTATCAATATCAGGAGAGAACCCGCTCTAATTTAGTGGTACATATCAAGTAATGCAAACTGATTTAGTTGCATGTGCCAAAAGGACTTTGAGGGATTCTCCTCTGAAATGTCTGTCTCCACATCAACCATTTTCGTTCTCCTTAAAGCTCTGAAAAATAGAAAACTAAATGAAAACTGTCACTGTCGAGTCTTTTGTATGGTGGGGGGAAAGCAGATATCTCAAAAGCCTCAGCACAAAAAAACAGATTCCACTTTGACTTGTTGAAAAATACTTTTTTTGTACTTTGGATAAAACCTTAAGAACAGCCCTGCTTGGCTACTAATGGGCGAAAAGTCACATTATGCTAAATGAGCAGCGGAGGGAGAGACGCTGAGGGAAAATGGCCATGGAAACGGAAGATGAAGCAGGCAAAGCGCATTTCAGTAAGTGTAAGATTATTCCACTTCAAAACACAAGCAGACTTAATGTTGCCACTTGTATAAGCAACTTTTTCCCTGTTATGGACAGCAGTTTTGTCAAACTGAGTGTTCTCATTTGAACCCTTTTATAGCTCAGCGCTCTAACAGTTTACTTCCTTTCTGTCTCTGAATATTAGTTGGTTGAGTTTTACGAGTATATCTTGTTGATCAGGCTACTGTAGTGTCAACTATATGACCTCACCTGTACTGTATTTTAACTAGTGGCGGTAACATATTTAACATTTTAAATGCTTTTACTCAAGCTCTGTACTTTAGTACAGTTTTGAAATATTTCCACTTTATATTATTAGGTCAGATGAAAGAGTGGACTACATTTATTTGTTAAACTTTTTAAATCCGCTCCACCAGATATATTAATGTTTATAATAATTATGATCTGACAAAATCTAAAAGTGTAATTTTAAATTGTAAATTTGGATGATAACACTTTTTGAGTGCAAGGCTTAACATTTGTAGAAGAAAAACATTTTCATTCTTTGTGGCATTCATATAATACTGCAGATTCACACTTCAACTACAGAATTAATAATTGACAGACATAAAGGTGACGAAAGCAACCAGGGGAGAACCACTCTAAATAATACATTGGCATAACAATCTGCCATAATCATGATGACAAACTTCTTGACTTCACTGTGGCAGTACGGTGAGTAGTTGTTTTTGGCTTTTGTCCAGCTACAATGTGAATGAACTACTCAGTGTTGAATGAATCACTGTACGGATGGCCTACAATCTGCTGTCTGACAGCTGAACTAAAGCTTCACAACACATTAGGTTCATACACACGTGAGGCACTGGAAGAGAGTGGTAAAGCCTCTCTTTTTCAGCTATTGGCTGAAAGCTTTACCTCTTTAGAAATCCTTTCCATAATGTTGTCAGACACTTAGAATATTAATCTGAGCCTGTCAGTGGCAAAACAAGCACTTTTGTTAAAGGTAAATACAAGCTGGACAATCACCCTATTAACTTACATTGTAGCTTGTTTCGCCGCTGCCGACTGCAGCGATCTCACTTAATACTGGACCATTGTCAAGGATTGTTGTTCCCATCAGTCTCTTAGGCACAAAACATAGGAAAATAGGGTTGAAAAAAACAGTAGTTACCCTTTAAAGCATAGATGATTCACGAGAGGAAGTGCAGCAGATTGAAATACCTCCAACAGCTACAGCTCCATCTATTGTCATACTGGCTTTTATTCTAATGGCCAAACTGGCTCTAATGTCAACACATTCTCACACCTCAACGACTACATAGGTCAATTTCCGAAGACAAAACAACACGTACTGTATGACTGTTCCAGAGGTTCACATGAACAGTTGACATAAGCTGTGTTTGAAACCGTTCCCTCATTTACTCACTCACTATTCCATATAGTGTTTTTTAAATAGTGAACTATACAGGGAACGATCAAACGAGATTTCGGACACTCACTGAAAGTATGGTTGTGCCCGTTGTTTGTGTGGCGGAGGCGGGCGCGCCCAGCATCATGTAAACAAACCGAAACTAAAATACTTCTAATACGTCCCTGAAACAAACCGAGCACACAGGAGGAGAGTAAAAGGTTGTTTATATGTTGCATGTTACATTTCTAGTGTTTAGAAACGAAAGCCCGCTTCATTTTTCCTTTTTAGTTTTTGCGGGTGCAGCTGTTTCTTCTTCTTCTCCTCCGGGAAAATACTTTTTGCATTGTGGTATACTGTACGGGAGTAAAATGTTGTGTTCATCATATGTACACTCAAATTAGCTGTGCATTGTGGGAATTTTAAGATGGACTATATAGTGAATGAATTTAACTGCGGACAATTCAAACACCAAAATGGCAAACACATTATATAATGCACTATTTCCGTGATAGGGAACATAGACTGTTCTATGAGCTAGGAGGTAAGCTCCCCTAAACAAGACCTGAGCTCCTCTGGAAGCAACACAATTTGAGTTTGGACATGCTGATGACATAAGAAAAAACACAAAACAGCAAAGTGAAATCATGTCATGTGTAATTTTAAATTGTGTGAGCAGCTCTGCCCTGGTGAGTGCATGTACAGGCTGTTATTCATGTATCATGGCCAATAGGCTGCTTTTACACATTGTTTTGTTCGCCTATGTGTAATTACCATGCCAGCACATTCAGTTCAGCAGACTCTCTCATCATTTCTGTCGAGCATTAAAGCTGAGTATCCCTTCTGTCCATCAACATGCATGGATGGACTTTACTGCCCTTCCCGTTCACACACATTTGTGAGGCAGGTTTGTCCTCCATGTCAGCCACATAACAATATTTCTGACTAAGGGATGCAGGAAAAAGGTTTCAATAGTGTTGTTTTCCTACAAAATGACAAATTAGACAATGTCAACAAGCCACAATTTCTCAGTAAGTTGTGAGTTTTTTATTTATTCATCTTTGTTATAGCCTAATAAAGTCTCTGTGTCTCCTCCGCAACCTCCCAAAAACCTACAAATGGAGCAAGTTCTGTTTTATCACTGTGTAGTAGAGCCACTATTAGTAGTTAATTATTAGATACAGTCAAAGTAGTATGGCAGATGTACATTTCTGGGATAAGGGTCTATATGCTATACTATATTTTATATATACTATATGTCTGCCAACACGAGACTACATTCAAAGCAACAAATGAAAATGGTTAAACTCTCAAAAGTATTAAAGTATCAAACTTATGCTGAAAAGAACAGTAAAAAGGTAAGCGTTTAATAACTTTGTAATGCCGTAACGAACAGATGAGCAGTTCACTTTGTATTACTCCTTAACTCAACTTTACATTCACCTGACCATTACTACCTTTACTTCATACGGTGTAGAATGCTTGACAGTTTAATACATAACAAACAAGAAAAAAGTATCCACCTAGAGTCTGTGAATAAGCTTCTTGCTGTCCTTTAGCACACAATGAATACATCTGCGGGGGTTGACAGAGTTGTCGGCTGCTATTAGAGGTTGTTATGTTACTTACAGTGTTATGTTACTTACAGTAATGCACCTTCAATTGTAAATGGCTTACTTAAGTGAAAATGGAGGTAAAGTTGGAAGAAAGTGGACGTTCGGTAAAATCCGCAAGACATTATGTTCCTACAGACTGAATCAACAAATGATTTACTGTTGGATTCTCAGGATCTCTTCATTAAAAAAAAGTTCAGGTTATAAAAGTAACTACACAAACTTCAACAACAGATGTTGACATATAAGGTGAACTCGATTAAAACACGCTGGGTGGCTGACTACAACTGATTGTGTCTCCCTGAAGTGGAAGCATACACTATGTTGAGCATATGGGAGTGAATATTATACCCAAAGCCTGAGAACCCCTTTCTCGCCCCTCTCTTAATAAACATGATATTCAAGCTTTGCACAATGCTCACTGAACCAACTAAGCACTTGACGGCAACATCAATGCATCTCCGAGTGTATGAATAAACAGTTGTTTCAACTCCTTCCTCGTCCTCAAACTTGGCATTGGTGCTAAGCATACTGTAAGTATGGTCCATTCTTTCACTCATTCCGACGGGCAGAACGTCAGTCACGCACTTACAGTCATTCATTCAGCTATGGCAAGATTTCTCCTCACAGGGGCTGAACACAGACCGCAGCTTAGATCAGCTATCACTGAAGAGACCTTCATTCTACGACGCTTACGCCTCACTTCCTCTGTGTCACAGCAATGTTCAGTGGCTGCCCAATAGTTTCCAGCTGCCCAGACAATCATGACCTGCACTACCTCACATAATCAACATGGTAAGACACTGGGGACAAGAGTATGGTCGAGAGGCAGACCGACAATTATTTGTGGCATTTGTCTAACCTTTCACGGAAAGAAATCAAGTGAGTGGCTGCTGGGACTACCTGAGTGGATGCTGTTGCAATCGTCAGTGTCTCAAAGCAGCGAAACAAGTTCAGTGCATCTCACACTGTGAGAAATGTCATTTCTCACTGTGGTAATTCAACTTGAGTCTTCATTTCAGAATTTTTCTATAAATAACTGGAAACAACCTGCTGATAGGGAGATATTGTTTCAGCATTTTCAAATGTAGTTCCAATGATTATATCATGTTGTACACACACGTGAAACTGATTCTCTTCAACTCTTTGGGAAAAAAGGAGTGAGAATGAAGTTACAAAGCCCTACTGGATAAAGATGAATATGATTTTAGAAGAAATGACATATCATAAATGTCTTCCTAGGATGTTCATGAAATGTCTGCATTAACTGTAACAAGGCAACAGAAACACAGCCTGCTCATAATTCCATCCAAAAAGAGAAATTAGAGTTCTTTATATAATAATAATTACTTTATGTAAATTACTTGTACAGTATAATAAGTCTAGTCATTTTTTTTAGCTGGGAGAGATTAAATACACAGGCCCTTTTTCAGCACCAGCCTGGCTTCTGCTTCACACCACTGTTCACAGCTGGAATCTGTCCAGTATTACCACATGGACATAAGGAGCGGTTGTGATTCTACTCAATGTGTCAGTGTCCACTGGACTCATGTCTTAGGTGCGGCTCCACTGTCTTTACACACCTGGTCGGATTTTTTTTTTTTGGCTCGCATCTCTGAAGCGTGGAATTCATATGTGAATCTGTGTAAATGCCTGTAATATTTAATCATAGCTTTCATGTGTTAAACATCATGGTTTGCTTAATGTACAAACAGCCAATACGTTTTTTGTTTTGGTAATACACAACAAGGCCAACACGTCCCCATACCTAAACGACAGAATAGGTTGACTGCCAATGACTCCCAAAACAGACATATACAGTATGAGCACGCCGTGATACAATGGCCGCTTTAAACACTTGACCGTAACACATGACCGCGCGGGCAGTTTTGTTCAAATGACTGTAATTTAAACTGTTTTAAATGTGCAGTTACAATTGTGAAACAGATGTAGTTAAGTTTAGGCAACAAAAATACTTAGGGTTAGGAAAAGATCGTGGATTGGCTTAAAACGAGTCACGTAAAACTACAACTTGCGGTAAGTCCGTAAAGGTTGGTTTATGTAATAAAGTGACTGTTGGTTTTACATGGTACACAAACCCTGAACTCCAACCTACCTCCTTATGCCAAATTTGCCAATTTTATACTTTGTCACCTCACTTACTCGTTTGCTCCCGCCATACTTACTACGACCACTAAAGGCTAACAACAAACGTAAATATAGGTCGTTATAAGACGCTTGCAAAATCGACTTATATGGTCATTTTCCGGTTGAGGATCGTCTGACAAGGCAGTAACTTCCCAGCAACATAAAAATATGCGATAGTCATATGCAATATAGCTAATATCGTCTTTCTTTCTCAACATAAAAATGAATCAGCAGGTAAACAGGTGGTCCAGTGGCAAAACTTCTTGCCCACCACTTACATATTTATTTATGTTCTTATTCGAAGAATATATCCATATAGATTTAATAAAAAAATCCATATCCAGTATTTTTTGGGTTGGGCACTTGAATGGACTCCTATAACCCCAGGAGGCTGGTGCCTATTTTTGTTATGGATTGCAATATTTCACATTGCGAAATCAGGAATTTTCTACCCCACAAACCTCTTTAAGGCATGCACTAAAGATCAGGGGCAGGCTGGAGCAGCGCATCCTGCAAACAGGAAGCATAACTTCTTAATGACACTGATGAGTAGAGCTGGGTACCGAATTCAATACTTTTTAGGCACCGACCGAATTGCCTCTAAAGTATTGAGTATTGAAAATATTCAATACCCAATTGCAATACCTAAGGAGTAAATGTCATCGTCATCAGTGAGCCAATAAGCGTGCAGCATGCCTACCAAGATCTGAAAATGCTTGTGATTGGCTGTCTAACGTTACATGTTGCAGAGATACGAAGGAAAGACTCTACGTTACACAGAGACGGGGCTGACGTAGTAAGTCACGGTATTGGTATCTGTTCCCGATCAAACCATTTTGAACGATACCCGGCCCTACTGATGAGGTGTCCTATCTGTTTTTCTGTTGTGGGGATCTACTGTGTGTCGAATTCAAGGCCTCACTGCTGTTATACAAAATACATTTTCAGACATAATCAGGACGAGTGAGTTTTTGACAATACGGAGATAGTTTTGCTGGCTTGTGTACTTCTTAAATCTGTCAGTGAAAATTAATTCATTCCAATTAACAGTGGTTTCACAGAGTGCTCTGGTAACAAGCTGAGGCTCATAGGGGGAGACTCTACCCTCTGTGACCCCTAATGAGCCAGCAGCCTCCTGCCAGAGGAAGCCCGAGCCGCTGCGCTTGTAATGAGCTGCTGTTTTGCTACAGGCCTTTCAGATGAGCCATGGAGCTGTCATTCGCACCGCAGGACATGAGCCGCTCCGCCAGATGATGCAATTCTTTGGCGACTTTAAGGACAATGTGTGCCTTTTACTGATGTGTTACTGTTAACAGTTTCCATTTAGCGTTCATAAGGTAAAATCATTTCAGCTATTCTTTTCATGTTTTCATAATGTGGAAAATGGCAGTATCAAAGAAGCTGTTTACACTTTAAGCACTGAGTCAAAAAAAAAAAGACTTTAACACTGCAATGTGATTCTGTTTCTGACTAGTTGCTGTTCAGATGTGTTGCTCTTTTCTAACAGCTGTAATTGTGATATTAAGAGAACTGGAGTCAGCCAGTCACTGAGGATGGCCTCGACAAGGCAAGTTTGTGGGATAGGCTACATGCTGCGGCTTACCGTGGAGTTGCAACTAATGAACATTTAGTTCCTTTCTTAACTGAATGTTTCTTCAATTGAACATTTACTTTTTTAGTCAGCAAACAGTCAGAAAAAAGAGAAGAGACCACTTGTAAGGAATGATAGCCCAAGGTGCCATATTGCTTGTTTGGTCCAACCAATGGTCCAAATCAAATTTATAATGCCATAAAAACAAGCAATATTTATGTATCCAGTGTTTTTAAAATGTTGATTCATTCAGCACTAGTTCATCATATATATATATATATATATATATATATATATATATATATATATATATATATATATATATATATATATATATATATATGGTTTATATTGGCTATAACATTGACACTGTGACCTCCATGTAGGCTATTTATTTGGCTGTGATCCATTAGGCAAAGATTTAATGTAGATAAACAATGCCTCCTGCTGTTTATGTTTCTTCAGTGGAGCTATACTGTGCTTAAATACATAGTTAAAGATCTGGACGCTTCCCTCTGATTTTGCCGAGTCGAATTTGGATGCATGTTCTCTGAGTGTGACTTATTGCGTGTCTGGTGTTATCAGACACACCAGCACACATGCTGTGCCGCCTGTGCGGTGAGGGAGGCTGTAAAGTTCTGACCAGGGTTCCATCTCGGTGACACACTGCAGAGCTTGATAAGAACCAGAACAAGCGTGCCGGTACACGTGGCCTCGCCCGCGAGTCCTTCAGCAACCATCAGCTCTCAACTCGCTGTCAAACATGCCAACATCACAGAATCATCACTCACCATCCAGACAATGCGGGGGGTCCAGACGCAGGTGTCAGCGGGGGGGTATCTGAAGAAGTGGGCTGCTTTCTCTTCCTTTCTCTCTCTATCTCGTCTCCTGTTAGATTGGCTGAATTTGGCTCGGTACGGGCACCCGACGCGCTTCGCGATCTCGGAACGCCAGAGTCCGGGCAGGCAGGCGGGCAGGCACCGCTGGAGATTTCTGCAGCGGCTGATGCACCTCCGCGCGATTAGTTTCCTTGCCTCTCGCGTTTAGATGTTCTCTTTGTCTTCAGCTCTCACAGAAGACAAACTTTGAGAATGTCATGGGGCATAGCTGTCGAGATTGCTACCTCATCCCTTCTATGGTCCCGTGGCTGCTGATGTTGCGCTCCGGTCTGCTCTTTCTTCTGCTCTTCCCCGGCGGCAGACGGACAGGAGGGCGGTGCGACTGGAGTCGTGCGCTCCAGCGGTGCATGCGTGGCACGCACGGTCACATCCCCGAATTCACCTGTCACAAGACAAAGTGCATCCTATTTAAAATGCAACCGAAGATACAGGCTGTAAAAACCCACAAACCCAGGAGCGTTGATACGATTTTAAGGGAACCCATTTCCGCTCCAAAAGGGTGCACATTTGTCCAAGGTCCCCCTCTGGGAGGAGATTATGAAAGAAAAAAAGCAATTAGTTTAGAAGCCCTGTAGATGTGTTAGGATTCTCTGGGTTTGGAGGAAATCAATGACACATTCTATAAAGTCAGAAGATAACTGGCCAAACTTTCATGTCAAAAGATCAATCCAGATCTAATAGAGGTCTGGGGGACTTAATCGAGGTTTCATCCCACGCAGCCTTTCAAAGGCTTTTTGTTGCCTTTGCTGTTGAACGGGAGATAACAGGGAGAGCGAAATTGAACCAACCTTCATGGCAGGGACCTCGAAACCTCTCCAAGACCCTGGACCCCCAGATTAGGAAGCTCCATCCTCTGCCATTTTTCTTTTGGTTCTTATTTCTGTTCTGAGAAAGTTATGTTATCTATCTCAATGAGACTACAGGTTTCTGGTAAATAAAATACAAAATGCAATGCAAATATTGTACATGTTATGTCATTTATTTGCTTCCATGGTTAGTCAGCCTACTTTGCAGATACAGATTTTAGATACAAAACTTCATACGAATCTTAAAAAAAACATGATGCACCGTTATAGATTAGATGCTCCAAAATATATGTAGAAAAATGTGTAATGTTGCATATAACAGACTAAAGCCTCCATAAATTGTGCTTTGATATCATGAGCATGAAAATCAAGACATTAATCAGTAAAGAAAGATGCAATGTAAAAAAATTCCAGTGTCTGTTTCTGATCACAAGTATTCATGGTGGGCCTATTAAGTCAATCTTATTAGAACATTTCATTGAAAATGAGCCAGTCACACACTGAGGATACTGTGGATACCAGCTCATGCTCCAGCTGAGTTCATATTTAGGCTAAGCTGTTTATATGCATTTTCACATCCTAATCACAAATACTCCAGCATACATAATTAAGCTGAATACTTTGGATATTGTTATGAAAAGAGAACTCAGTGTGACCACAAAATAACATTAAATAGGGTAATATCAGCCTAACCCAGCACATAATCATGGTGGGGGCTTATACCGGATGGGGAATGGTATTGCCCGGCCCCAAATGGAAATGTTGAGTCTCCTGAATAATATTGGGATGTAAATGTGCATAAAATGCTTCCATTATAACATGTTACAGTGTGCCATTGATGAAGTTAACATCTATTATTAGTACTGATGTAACACCAAGCAAGCCAGGCATTGTTGTTCACTGTTGCCCATTCAAGTGAGTTTCATAAATCATATCAGGTCAGTGGTAGAGAAGTTGTGGAAAGTTTAGTTTGATGACAGTACAGGCTTGAATATTTGAGCTTGGAGAGAGTTCATACATTCATAATCCTGCTCGTTCCAAGCAGACATCTGGTGGAGGAGAAGGTGAGGTACATTCATTTATTAAGAACTGCACTTCTGTACAGTTTGGTTTTCTTAGACTATAATTTCACTCCATCAATTGAAGATTGTGCACTTTTAAACACATCTGATGACTGTCGCTACATATGATAAGATAAGATGAACTTTAGAGATCCCACAGCAGCAGAGATAAAGATGCATTAGAGAAGTATACTTACTGTAACTAGGAGAGGCCTACATAAGCATTTATAAAATATATCAACTTGATTGACATTTTATTTGAAACCGTGTTGCTCTGATAATTAACTGTCTACTGTCTACCATTCATCTGTCACATAACCAGGAGCTATTTATCATTTACAGCAAGTAATTTTTGTTACTTCCGCCCAAGATGTCAATCAAAAACCATGCCCCACCAGAAGGAAAGCTGCAGAAACAGACCTTCAGTTAGCAGCTGTAGCAACTCCAATTCAGCAAGTGCAAACTTTAGCGCAAGCGGTCTGATCCCAGACAGCTCAACTCTCCGCCGAATCAGCAAACTTTCTGTTGTTGCCATTAGACCAAGGGCCGCAGCTGGCCACCAGTCACAGCCGGTCGTATGATGTATTTTCATCTGCACTACAAGGAGCCCTGTGCTGTACTGATGTTCAATTCTAGCATCTTGTCAGGAAAAAAATAACAGCAAAAACAATACTTATATACAATATATATTATATAATACTTTTATTCAGCCTTTAGTGGTGTTTGCAGGTATCCCTTTCAGGGTGCATACAGCCCCAACAAGCTTTAAAGCTCCCATATTCTGCTTATTTTCAGGTTAACACTTATATTTTGGGTTTCTACTTGAATATGTTTACATGCTTTAATGTTTATAAAACACTTCATTTTGCTCATACTGCCTGTCTGTATTAACCCTCTGTCTGAAACACTCCATTTTAGCGCCTGTCTCTTTAAGCCCCCCTCCCAAAAAGGCTCTGATTGATCAGTGTTTCCGGGTTTTCTACATCTGTGCTCTCCGCATCTCTGCACATGTCATTGCAGCCGGGGAATGTAACTGTAACTGCACTGTAGCGCACTTCCTACCTATATATAGTATTGTTAAATCACAACCGTACCGAAGTCCTGACGGCTCCTTTAAAGGCACAGTTTCTGTATACGGGCTGTGTGCATTTCTCTGTGGATTTAGCATTTTGATAAATTCATTGTATTTATATAGCACCTCAATCTGCTTTGTAATCAAAAGAGATATGATATCTCACTTTTTACAATATGGGACCTTTAACAATAAGAGGCGAAATTCGGCGGCCTTTCATCTTATTGCTTTGAGCACACGTTCATAACTGAGGGTCCCTCAGATGAGTGCATCAACATTTTTACCAACTCTGATCTTCCCTCATCTGGACTTTAGTGGCAGGACAGTGAGCAAACTTTGTTCAGAGAGACTTTAGTAAGAAAATGATTTGAGACCATAAAAGTGAGGTGGACAAATAAGGGGGACATGCACCGACCCCCCCGCAGTGTAAAGGGTTAGAGGTCTAAGAACAATAACACTCTAGGTCCTGATATATAAATTGACTTGGTGAAGAAATCACCATAATGACATTTCTTCACACCTCAACATGTGTTACTTATTCACTACTAACAGTGAAATTATGAATGCATGATGAGAACTTTTGATGAAGTGTTTCCAAACTTACATAAATAATTTGTGTGATCTATTCAGAAAGGAAGGGAAAGTGTTTGTAGTCCAGCTGTACACTAAACCTCCGGAGAGCCAAACCAGATTCTCCTTCCCTGAGGTGTATAAAACATGCTCTCTCTGCTTATAGTTTTGTACCAGAATTATCTCAGGACAGAGCAGAGCTCAGGGGCTGGAGAGGGCTTAGGATAAGTCAGAGTGACAATTAGCGGAATGACACATCTTGACACGTCAGAACCTCCAAACAGCCACTGATGAATCATAGGAGCCTGTCCAGAAATAGCCACCCCAACCCCAGCAACAGAACAGTCCAAGGCCTGTGTCAACTCTGTTTTTGCATCCTAACCTGGAACAGTATCCATACTCACTGAGAAGGGAACAATCACATGCTGGATGTGTGTCTCCATAAGCAGGCTGTTCTCATGAACCATTCGCTACAAAAAGTAATGCACTATAATTTGTACTCATTCCAAATATTTATTACTGTATGCACCACATTGACTGCTGCTGTATAAGAGTGTGAAGATCCGCTTATGGAGGAGGTCGGGGTGGATGTAGTCTATATCGACAACATTTCATTTTAGGGATTGCTCCGATGCTGGTTTAAAGACATGCCAATAAACCAGCCAGACCCTTCTCTGCAGCGCTGTGGAGGAAGGTCTGGCAATGCGAGACTAGGGTGGATGGATTGGTCTTTAACACAGGGCTTTTAAGCAGGGGAGCGGAGTTTGTGTACCGGAAGAAGTTAAGGAAAAAAAAAGACTATCACCCAAAAAAAGGGGGTTCATGTCCCGGGAGTACTACTTTTCACTCAAACCACAATCTAGTCATTTTTGGTGCCTGAACTTAACTGTCGTCGCCACAGGACAGTTATCTTTTGTCTGAAACCTCTGAAATGACGGTAACCTTACGGTGCCCTGTAGCCGGCTCCCAGTAACCTTTTCTCGGCAAAATTTAATTGTAAAGACCACTAAATGTAACTATGTGACCAGTCGTCACATAGCCATAATCTTGTAGGATGTCATAAGAATTGTTGTGCATTACGGTTTTGTACAATATCATAGAATCTGTTCATTAGAATGCATTGTCATGATCCTGTGTAAAGAGCAGTTCATTTTCTGTAGCTCTGTGGGATGTCTCTACCTCTGCTAGTGATATAGTTTACTAAATGTTCATGGGGAAAGAGTATTTTTCTTAAGCTTATCCCTCACTTGAATATCAACCTTGGCGATGGGACCACCAGGTGAGTTCAGAGGAGATTTCTAGGATTGATGTTTTTTGGATATGCTCTGTATTTTTGTAAGCAAAACTTATATATTAAATAGTTTTGAAATATGTCTCCATTTTTGTCTAAGCCCCTAAAAGAAGCTCCCACAGTTCTATCGAAAGTAGCATTAAAAGGTATGCCATACTAATATTTATATGAAAACCTAAACATAAATACACAAATTGTATTTCATTTGTGTTTAAATGATGTTTATTTTTACTTTACCACGGCTATCCACTCTTGATCTAGATCAATTTTAATTGAATGAATATATAATTTGGCAGATTTGTTACAGGTTATATGTTGATGCTGTTGCTGCTACTGTTGTTAAGGTTAATGTTATTCCCTCTGCTACGTTCCAAATTGATTATGTAAGAGGCTGTTGTACAGGACGAGCAACAGTTCTGTGTGAATGCATAAAATACATGGCAGATTCCCTGGGCGACCGTCGCACTGCGAGCGAGCCACTGTGTTAAGACTGGTGGAAGTAAACGAGGGATGTTTAGATAATTCGTTCATCCTCCTTATTCAAATGAGTGTGTTGAAGGGAAGCTGTTTGCCAAGTCCAAAGGCAACATTTTATGCTCTCCGTATTCATGAAAAGTTTAGAATCAAAGGGATGCATTAGGGGCTAAAACAAGGATTTTCCTGGTAACATTTATTCTATTTATTTTTTAAAACTCAGATTTAAGTATCCTAATCCACAAAATGTACATTTAGGCTATTTTAACAGTTGGCGTCTTTTTTTAAGCTGCCAGCGTCTGTTTTACATTATGATTGTATGGAGTGAACCGTGTTTTAAAAAAAAAAAGTTGTGATAGCTTTTTTAAACGCCACAGCCAACCTTTTTCTGCAGCTCAGGGCATCTTTTTGAAGTTGAAAAAAGTTCAACTTTTCTGAAAAAACAGCCGACCAATGACAAGCAGACTAGCCAGACCGTTGTTTTCATAACAACAAGAAAAAATGGAGTCCAGAGCACTGCGAGTTATAGGATATGACTGTTTTATCTAATGTTAGCAGCGCTCTAGAATACTGTAGCAGTAGCTGTTGTGATAGCAACAAAAGACGCTCTTGGCTGCTTTTTGGAACCAAAACACTGCCAGCTTTTTTTTTTCTTTAGTATAAAGTGTGAACATAGACTTACATTAAAATGTCCATTGTGATCGCACTATTCTTTACATTGTAGGCCTATAAAATGAAGCAGTTAATATATTTTTTATTATTATTTATCTTGGACAATCAACAATGTTGCAGAACAACAACTAAACACAAACAATCAGAATTTACCAAAACAAAATTCTAAAAAAATGGAGCAGGCAGAAGCATACAGCTTATTAGGTCCTGCCCCTACTTCACAATATCATATTATTACATTGCGTTCATACAGGAAATATCATTCCAGCCAGTCACAACCAATCACAGCCATTTTCACATCAGGCGGTCCAGTGGACATTATTTTTCTTATTATAGATGCATGGATGGTTTGATGGATAAATAGATACATAGCATGTACTGGATGTATCTATCTATCCATTAAACCATCCATGCATCTATAATTTGATGGATAGATAGATAGATACATACATGCATACATACAGACCTGCCCTACACATCTCTCTCACACACACACACACACACACACACACACACACACACACACACACACACACACACACACACACACACACACACACACACACACACACACACACACACACACACACACACACAGAGGGAGTAGATTACTTGCCATGCAGGAAGCAGCCGACAAACTGGCCTCATCCAGCATCATCAGCTCTACGCCTCCTTAGAGGTATTGATCACAGCTTTTCTGATGGGTCTCAGTTGGCCTCTGAACATGTATAGAGATGAGCATTTGAAGACTTTTAGCTCCACGCTTGAACAGTTTATCGATACGTTGTTTGACAGAAGGGTGCGTTGGGGATGCGATGCATCTCAAGCATGCAAACTATATGATCTTTCGTAAAACTGAGTGTAATAAAAAACAAATACTAACATATTGAAAACAGGAAAAACTTGAAAATTGCCCAAACATAACATAACATTTGTTTGAGATTGATAGGTTTTGTTTGTTTTTGGCATCTACATTTTGGAATGCAAAGATGATGCTAACATGATGAACATTTACAGCTAATCAGAAAAAAACGTTGCTGAAGAATAAAAAACATGCTGAAGAATTTGTAGCCTACCTTTTTCAAATTTTGCCTAATTGGCACAAAGATTGAACAATGAGAAGATTACAAGAATTGAAAAGCTACCAGTGAATTATTGAAAAGCACAAAGCAATTATCACATTGCAAAGACACTTTACTGACAGCCAACACCTTGACAGTTTACAGCAGAATCTCCTACACTGTATAGTGTGAGCCATCATACTGTACATATTCAGCAGTCGAAGATGCCTGACAGGAACAAATAAAGGAAGTCAGTTTTATCCGCATATGTATTCAAAGAGGTTTAGGCCAGCTCCTATGCAATATTTTGAATTCATGACTTTGGTCTTTGTGCAAAGTATGCAAGGTTTCTGGTCATTTTTCAGCCCAGGGAGTAAATGTGGCTACTCCCTCTTGTAGTACAGCACTAAATTGATTTCCTCGATTCGGTCATTACTGGAATACAGAAGAGGAAATGGGCCCTACTGGTAATTAAAAAGTGATTTTTTTTACAGGACTCTTCTGCCTCATTAAAATCTCACAGGGCAGGTAAGAGTGGGTATTATCTGCTGAAAGGCAGGTAGTTCACCATCCCACCAAAATGCTGTGCAGAAATCCAAGCTTTCACAATAGAGGAAGCAAGTCCCTTTTCTCACAGTATCATTTATGCAATGAATGATATCTAGTAATTGCTGTGAACATCTTGGTTCACATTGTGTTTTCCGCAGGAAGCAAGAGCAGCAGAGCTCCCCGTTGGATTTTCTTTCCCTAAGCTTTCTGCAGGCAAGATGTAAAGAAATCTTCTGAAGAGGTTAAGCCATTGTTAATTCCACAATGCTTAATCGTTCTCCTAAAATAACAGGGAACAGCCATCCTGGAACAGTCGCCAATGGAAAGATTAACTGGATTAGCAGCAGAGGATGCGGTCATGCTGTGAATGCCGTGGGTCTGAATCATGTCAGTCAATGTGAAAACTCTGTTTAGATCTGTTTGTGTTGAAAATGCAAATCTCGCCTCATATTAGAACATGGATATAAATGAATGTCAGTCACAGCATGACAACAGCATTTTACATCCCATGAAACAAGCCCATTTGTGATTATTTTTGGATAGATTTGATGCACAAAGCAGATAATTTGCATGATATCAACGCCTCAGGAAGAATTTGGCTCTCTACTCATTTTTTCAGCTCAGTTTTCCAACCTTGATGGAGTGAAGGGAGTCAAAATAATAGATTCTGTGGGGAAATGGCTGGATTTCTTTGAAGCATACAGTGAATCTTTGGCTAGGAAAGACACATGGGCTTGTTATGGGGGCTCCTTCTGAATAACTGTGGAGGTCCTGCCGCCATAATAACCTCACTAACTCTCTTTGTGTCTGTTAGCCTGGCCATCTCCATAGCGAGGGACACAAAGCCACCATACCCCAGGGTGTCCATGAATAGCGATGTTTATAACAGCGTGGGACGATTTGTCACTTCTTAGCGCAACCTGTGTCCTGCAGGAAGCCAAATAATGATTTTAACAGCCCGTCTAAAAGATTGATCTCCCTAATCCTCCCCACCTTTCTTCCTACTGAAAGGTGCAGACTAATTTACAACAGGGCCGACGATGGGCATGCTACGCCTGTGAATGAATGATCTGGCCTCTAGCAAAAAGAGGTAATTTCCTCTTAATGTAGTGCCGTAAACATTTATCATCACGCTGAGCTGACAGCACATCGACACAGCGAGGCCGCTACAAGTGCTCGCTTTAATCTGTAGAGATTTTTACCTCTGATTAGCAATGCGGCCAACAATCACCACCCACCATGCTTGGTTAATTTTAACACCACCTGCAGCAGTAACTGTTGGTTTGGGAGGTGCTATAAATAAATATAAACCCTTAAGCAGTGCAAGGGGACAACTTCAGATAAGCATCTGCCACCAGGGTATAGAGGAAATATTAAAGTTTGCTGTTTGATACAGTGATGGAAGGAAAGCAAAGCAGAAACCAAAGACTTGAATGAGGCTTGAGGCGAGGCTATCAAATATAAGATAATGTAACATAATGTAATTATGTTGACAACCCAGCTTGTGCTGACACTTTGTGATGTGTAATATCCCAGTGATTTTGGGAAGGCCAGAACTACTGTTCATTAAGCCCAGGGATAAATAATGTAGATTCACATTAACTTGCTCACACTGAGAGAGAGGCATTAGCGCATGAATATATAATGTGCTGAAACAAAGAAAGCACTTTTAACAACTGTGTACAGCCAGTGTGAATAAGACAGCGACAAAGCAAAGGAAGGAGAAAAACAGTAGATGTTGGTCATTTATGCTCAGTGCGGCTGAAAAGGTTTATTTGTAGACCTGCTGCAGCTGTACACAAAAGAATAGATCACACAACAACAAATCACGCTGCTATCCCATTCACAGTAGGCTACTGATAAATCATAGCTATATCTGTAGGCGGGAGCGTGCCTATGTTCCCACAGCCCCATGGTCCCACAGCCCTATGTTCCCACATTTCTAAGATTGTTTTTTTCACTGAAAATTAGGCTCTATGTTCCCACATTTCCTTTTTCATCAATTTGTATCAGATGTTATTCCCCTTTCTCCCAATTTGGTAGCCAATTACATCCAACCTATTATCAAGTAGCAATGGACTACAGATGGAATGTAACCCTAACCTTAACATAGGGCCTAATGTTAAGAAAAGTCTTAGAGATGTGGGAACACAGGGCTGTGGGAACATAGGGCCTAATTTGTGTTTTTCCCAAAGCAAAGACACTTCATAACGAGGTGACAGGCACACAGCCCTGACATATTATGCTAACAGATTAGCAAACAATTGCCAATCACATCCACCTGACACAGAGCAACATTAGCAGTGATTAGGAGTCATGCTTCTGTCCACCTGATAATTAAAAGTCCACTGTTCACTCTTTCTTTTTCAGCTCCTGAGAAAAATAGCTGGCCCCTTAGCTGCTTAATGTTCCCCTTTATTCACTAGGTAGCCACTAACTGTCAGCCATTTGTTGCTGGTCAGTGTACACTGGGTTTAGCAGAGCTTGTTGCTGAAAATAGTTGCCTACTGCAGGTTACAGGGTTGATGACAGCACTGAGATAAAACCATATAGTAAATGTGCCGGGGGTTCAAAACAATGATCTAAAAAGGCTGAAAAAGAGTTATCGGTGCAATCCCGTTCACATTTGCACAATTAATCGCAATTTTATCGAAATTGCAATATGGACTAGTGCAATAACTAAATCGCAGAGGTGCGCAATATTTGTTAAAGGCAAAATATGTGTCAAACCATTCTAAAATAAAGTATAGTGGTGCTGCAGAGACGTCCCCCTACAAATTGTATCCAACAGACTAAAGAAAACATCTTTGTTTGGTACAGATATATATATATATATTTCAATGAAAATGAGAATAATGATACAAAAATGATCATTCCCTCCAATATCGTGAATCATATCGCAATCGCAATATCAGTCAAAATAATCACAATTAGATATGTTCCTAATATCGTGCAGCCCTAGTTCACATTGCAAATTCATTTGATTCAATTTAATATACAAATTACCTGTCAGTAAAACTGTTATGTAGCAATGTAAATGTAGCCTAAGTATTCAGTCTGTTTGCTTCTAGATCTGATGTTAAGCGTTTGTCTGCTCTTCTGCTCCGACCCTGCTCCTCGCCGCCTTAGACCTTGAGCACTTACCACCTCTAGACACGTGGCCTGCACCACCCGTGTTTGCTCTGCTGCCTGCTCTCCTCTGCTCTGAACATGTTTTTTTGGACTCTTCACTTCCTGCCCGCTCTCTGGACCTCAGTATCAGCCTTGAAGTCATCCAGCTTCAGCCCATTAACTCTCTGCTGCACATTCCACCCTAAATACTGACCTTTTGACTCTCCGAGTCTCGTGTTTAGTCTCTGTGTTTTGGGTCAGAAAACATCAGCCTAACACAAACAGTATGCTGTGAAGTGATTTATCCTTGGATTTTCTGTTGATGAAGTAAATAGACATACAAGGATACATTTTTAATGAACAGGCTAGAGACGGATATAGAATACCAAAACCAAAACTTTGACATATGAAAATGTCACACATTTTTACCCTGCAAATAGTAATGCATCAGTCCAATATATTGCATCAGTAACAGTGCCAATACTGACCTTGTTAAAGGCTTTATTATTGAGCAGACATGGCTGATCTTAATTAAATGCTGTTTATGAGTCTGCGTAATTTTCATAATCCGTTAAAATCTTTCACACATCTTAGAATGAATGGTGCATGAATGCCCCCTTTAGTTTGGAGGAGTTACACACAGTAAGATATAGGCCTGCTGAGCTTAGTGTAGTGAGGAAAAAAAAGTGGGATCAACGTATCTATGATCAAAATAAATAAATGAAAAATGTCATTTTGATGTAAGCTCTGTAGTGCGATTGTATTCCGCCTCTGAAAAATCCTCTGCAGGATTTTCTGCTCTTACTTTAATGCCAAACGTTCATCAAATCACAGTGAGAGAGCCAAGAGGAGGCATGCGTCCCTTGTGGTTGGTGACAGGTCTAAAGCATATTAAATCCAGTGTCACCAGAAGATCAATACCTACTGAAAAGTGTTGACGCTTGTCCACTGGGATGACACTGTGCAGGCGTGCATTTGCATCACACTGTGGTGGACTATCAGTGCCAGTGTTAAAGTTCACTGCTTGAGAGTGGGGTGGATCAATCTTTGATCTGTCAATCACAATAAGTCTCAAATGAGCAATTTTAAACCAAGTGTGTTGGCTGACCTGCGGTGAGGTATCAATATCATCTATGCCTTCATTATCTTTTAGCAGGGATACCTGAAGCAATCTGCAATTATCTTGTCTTTGTCATAAAATCAAAACAATGTTTTGCAGGAATGGACTATAATTTTCGCTTCTGAATCAGAATCAAAATCACAATCAGAAAAGGATTCATTGCCAAGTAAGTAACACTTAGTAATTTGTCTTGGTGGTTGGTGCATACGTAAACATAAACATGTTAAGCATTAAAATGAAATTAACAATAAATACAGAAACAAAATAAATACAAAATAGTTGTTTAACATCAAGAAAAGAGATGCTAAAAAAAGGCTTCTGTAAATCCAGTCTTGGTGTAGTACATTGTTATTGAGTTTAATAGATTGCCAACCTATTTGTGATCTGACACTAAATCTTCAGGATCCTGAAGAAAAACAGCACAAAAGGGAAACAAGTCACTAAGTAAAATATACTTTTCATGCGATAAGTAAGACCATACACATCAAATGTAGCCTTGAGCAGCCCTGTCCACAGTGTGCATTCTGATTTGTTTCATTTGTTCTGTATCCTTGAACACATTTTTAGTACTTTTTTTATTTTTAAACTTAGTAGACCTGAAGCAACAAAACAGTATGTGAAGAAATATGTATTCATATGAAAAATCTAATGTAAAGCATTTATCACCTGTGACTAATTGGACCCAAATCTGACTAAACAAAATCCTGATAATTATATTATATTATTCACACGGTAATACTTGTCTTGCACTACCTCATTACACTCTATCCTAATGTGATTTTAGGACGTATGCTAAAATCACTGTATCTTTCATCAGACCATTAGTAGCACAGCTCAGCCACTACCAAATGCCCCTGAGGTCTGATAAGAACTCTCCACAGCCACTATGTGTCTAAAACTATAGAATCTGCAATTTGCAAAAGTTTTTTTCCTGTGCAACTTCCACAGCAAATTAGACAAGAGAAAGTAAGACAGACTGTGAAATCCATTAAATATTTATTACTTGACTTGGGAAGTGCTCAGGGGATGAAGTAAAGCTTTGTCTGCAGAGATTAGATCTATGGTAACAGGGAGGAGGGTGAGGTCATGGTGATAATGATGGCGAAGATAAATGATGATGGGACAATAATTAAGATGATAATGATAATGATTGTGAGGATGGTGACCTTCATACACACCTATTTAATGTGATCATATCACAAGTTTTCTAAAGAATTAAATTCAGTTTAGAAATATTGCAAACGCAAAGATCCATAACCCAACCATATTATTATCATGAAACACAACAACAAAAACCATCAATCAACAAAGATGCTCTTTGGAGTCTACGGCCATGACAATTATGCTATGAGGGTTAGCATGAGGAATATTCCACAGCCAGACAACCCTGATTCTGTTAAAGCACTTGGCTTTGAGGTCCTCCATGAGTCCATTACAGCGGAAGACAGACAGGGCCCTATGTTGCACCCGGCACAGCACAGCGGAAAGCCCGACACAAGTGTCTTTGCTAGTTTAAGACCGGCGCAGTTGTCAATCTCCCGTCCAGCTCCCGCGCTGTTTAAATAGCAAATGCACCTGCGCCCATCTTTGCGCCCATGGGCGTGCTGGTCTTACATGGAGGTGTGTTCAGGTGAAGCATTTCAGCATTTCATTGAGTATTTCAACAGCACATTAGTAAAATGTGCCTAGGCTCGTGCACAGCGTGCGCACACTATGCTTGTTACACACACAAGGAAGCGCAGCAGCACACACACATGCAAAAGATTACAAATAGGTACAAACGCGCCAGGCTTTTAAAGGGAATGGGAGATGACACTCTGATTGGTTTATTGCATGTTACGCCCAAAACACACCTATGAATTAATGAAGACACTAAGTACAACCCTTTTGAACCATGCGCCCGGAACACGGGCCCTAAACGCCCCTGCAACATGCGCTTCACGCCGTGCGCTTAGATCGGTAAAATAGGGCCTACAGACTCAGAGAGACTGTAACTCTGGCATTATCTTAGCTCTGACACACCAACCCGATGGCTGACTGTCTACAGAAAAGGCAGATGGACTGAGCTACTAAAAAAAAGGCAGTCCCTGAGTTGGTCAAAAAAGTGCCTCGGAACACACCGAAGCGATGCCGACTTGAGCGTACGTTCTGCGCGCGCGAGACGTAATACGTCTCCATAACAGCAGACGGCGCTAATCCATGGGCGTAAATCCCAGGGGGGACGGGGGGGTCAGTACCCACCCCTATCTAAGGGTTGTCCCCCCCCTAGAAATATCATTAAAACAATGCTGTGTATTGTAAATAACATAATAATGTATAATTAAAATATCTGTGTAAGTAGTAAAACAATACAAACCCCAAAAAATGCTTTTTAAGGTTAGAAACATTTTGAGTCCCCCCTCCCTTGCCTCAAAGTGGTTTGGTCCACTGCCTGCTGTACGTTAGGATCTGCACTCGACTTTCACTCGTCACTAGTGATGGAACAACCGTCTCTTTTACACGAGTTGGTTCAACCTGACGGTTGTTGGTTGGCGAACCGAGTCTATAGATTCGGTCACCGGTTCACGTGCCTGCGGCGGCGGGGGGGGGGGGGGGGGGGGGACGAGACACAAAGGCTTCTGGGATCGGTTGATAACTCAAACTTGCCGAGAACCGAGACACCCGTTTGATTATAGACTCGTGCATTAGGCACGGTTACGGTCTCATTCAGCCTGGTGCGCGGTCTCCTCGTGACCTAAACTTAACTGTCATCGCCTCAAGACAGTCAACCTTAACTGTAACGGCCGCTGTCATAACTGTCACTAACCCTAACCCTAATCCTAACCCAAACCTAACCCATTAACAACCACTAAACTTAACGTCATGTGACCAGTTGGCAGTCTGTGTAATTTCGTAAAATATCATACGAACCAAGAAACAAGCATGCCTATGTGCATGAGACAAACAAAACAGGGACCCACTTAAAGATAATCTGCTCCATTCCGCAACTATAGTGTCAAAACTTCACAGGATACCTTGGCAGAGTCAACGTCAAGTTTAGCAAAGATGCACAGGATGTGTAAAAAATTCAAATACTCCCATAATGCATTGCATTCACTGTAGTCAGCAAAGTTTTAGATTAGACAGGGTCTGATCATGTTTTCTTCACTTGACTGCCTGTCCTCCATTCCACTTGGTTGGCCATGATGACAATGCACCGTCTGCAACAACCCATTGTAAATTAAATGAAACAATTAACTTAATTGCCAGGAATCTATGTTACTATTAAGTTGCCACTCCGTAAGAGCAATCATTTGCATCTTTTCCACTTAATTGATTGGTGCTCTACATCACAAACACAGAAGCCCTCTCATCTTTTCTCCCCATTGAACAGTTCTCTCTCATCAGTTTAAACAACACAACATCAAAATACTGTTTCAGACAGACCTTCTCATGCAGAAAGCTTTCTGTTTTGTTTATATATCTCACTGAGCTACTTTTAACAATGAAGCGTGATAAAACCGACTTCTCAATCCAGTTTACTCAAAGCTGCAGATAACTATATACAGTATGTTATTCAAATGTAATTTTTTTTTGCAGGATTTCAAAGAAAAACCTTACGAAATTGAAGCGTTTCTCTTCTTTGTGTCCTGTATGAAGAGCTCCCTGCGACTTATCTTCTGCTGGATCTTATCTGGATCTCCCAATGGCTTCTGGTCCAGTCATGTTGCTTTCATCTCTGATGAAAAAGACTATATTTGAAAGTTGCAAAGCAAAAGCACTTTGCGCTGTTGTTGTCGGCTGAGGAAATGTCAGCAACAGTACTATTTCTTCTATTAAATAAATAAGATAGAGAGATAAATGATAATCTTACTTGCTCATGGAGCCATTTGTGAGTCTGTTGACAGCTAGATGAAATTTTGGTTGTGTATCTACAGCTGACAAAGCATTTTTGTCTATGTTTCATCTGGCTCAACGGATGTACATTGCTGGGATAAAGCCTGACGCGCCAGATATTACTCCCCTCTTGCCATCTGGGCTTAGCACCGCCAAGGACGGTTATGATTAAAACGGACGGTTAAAAGCAATACAAACAAACAGAAAGTTTTTTTTCCCCTATCCCAGAATAGATAGCCGGTGTAGATTATACCAGATTATACTCCATCGCTGACACAGCGCTGTGGAGATGGCAATACAAGACTAGTCTATGTTCAACTCCTTCCTGCCTTTATAACTCCTCATGCCATTAGATTGCTGTAAGAATACATCTTAAATGAATACTTCCCTGGAAATCAATTAAATCAAAATATATCAAAATGTGTAGAATCTGATCAAACCCCTCAGCGTAATTCATTTATTTTGTATTGATTCATGTGTTGTCATGCTGTTGCCTCCTCATAGCACCAAAGCTCAGCCAGAAGAAACTATTTAACGATTTACTGGCAAGTGAGAACTGTTTGGAACATAGTCCCTTCTTTGCCAAAATTGTTCCAGGTGTCACAGTCTGGTGTGTGTGTGTGTGTGTGTGTGTGAATGTGTTTTCGTTTTCTTTCCTTTTTTTGTTATGCCTGCTGTGTGGTTGTTGTGTTTTGTTTTTTCTTTCCATTCTTCACAGTGTGGGGACACGCCCTCTCCTGCTGCTCTCTCCTGGCACCTGCTTCCTATTCCAAATCAACTCACCTGCAACTCCTCAGTTCATCATCCGCCTTTAAGAACCAGTTTGACCTTCCTCTCCCTGACCGATTGTTACTTACCTCTAGTATGAGACTACTCCAGCTCACGTTAGTTATGTCCAGTCCTGGGGCCTGTACTACGAAGCAAGATTTAGCGTTAACGAGGTAACTTCAGGTTCAACCCAGGGTTTTCTGTACCACGACGGTGGATTAATGGTTACCATGGTAACTTATGCTGAACGCCTAACCTGGTCGGGAGCAGGTTAAGTTGGAGATCAGAGATCAACCGGTGTAAAAGCACCGCCTACTGTACTCGATTGATAACGGCGTCACCGTTCTTAAAAGATCCATTGACTGAATGGGTGGAGTTCAGTGACTAATAAGAAGAACAAAAAGAAAAAGCTCGGTGCGAGGAGAGAGAGAGGTGTGCTCTTAAAAGTTAAAACATCAGTCCCTCCAGAAAAACGTGATTATGCGATCGCAGAATACAATGCATAATCAGCCAAAGTCCACATATTTATGTGGGGGGCGCATTTATTCAAATACGCCGCACTTTCGCCGCATAAATTGCCGATTTCCGCGCAAAATATGCAGGGCTCACATGATTTCATAATCCCTGCATTTTCGTTGCAAAAAAGTCACATACATAATCTTAGCAGAAAGTTGAAAAATGTTGCGTTTACTTCACACAAGAGCAGCCATTTCCCCCTGTTGCCATGGGAACGTTATAAAGTGACGTAATTTTGCCTAGTGAGAACACGGTGTTAGGGGAATCACTTTCTTTTCTCTTTTTCATCAAACCGCAGTTTTTGCAAGTTCCCGCAATTTCATCGCATACAATTGCATAAATATCCCGCATATTCCATCGCATTTTTTAAGAAAACATGCCACATAATCAAGGATTTTTGCCCACAACAATCACAATAAAACTGAAACATACAAAGTACTACTGGTAATACAACCCCGTTAACATTCTCTGATGGGTATTTTTTATGAAAGATAAAGATTTTCAGTGGAGGGAATTACGTATCTTTGTAAACTTTTTGAGACGTGTGTTGCCAATGTTTTTATATTTTTTTATTTGCTCCCATGATCGCTTCCCACTGCCAAGGTTGCAACTGAAATAATACAGCAACAAAAGTTTAACTTTATGGAATGCACAAGCACAAGTATGGTCTTATCTTGTGCCTGTGGCAGTTATATATCAGTCATGCAACTTGCGCATTTACAGCGTCTGCTATTTTCTGCCAGCTTTCCCTCCTTGCTTTGGCAGCAGCGACTGTGTTGCTTTTAGCCTGTATTATATTTTTATATACTTGATAAATTTGTAGGATTATTGTCTGCTCCTCCTGAGTGAAATATGCGTCTCTTGTTTTGTCCACGTTTGCGATTGGACATACAGCGCAAACACCACCTCTTTTATGTGAACGCATGTCTCTAGATTGGAAAAACCTGGGTCGACTGAACTAGTTGATAACCGCCCTCGTGACACAGCTTATGCGGGACCGCGGTTGTTAGGGTTAGTGAAGCCGGGTAACTGAAAGAACTCCAGGGCATGTTAAATGTGCTTCGTAGTACAGGCCCCTGTTGCTTGCCGTGAACTAATTTGTTTGTTTACGTGTTCCAGAAATACTCCCCCTCAAACTCCTGCCAGCGCAACCTTGGACCCAGCCATCTCTACTACCAGTCTCCAGCCAGCTACGGACCCAGTCTCCCTCGGCACTTCAACTGCCAGTCTCCAGCCAACTACGGATCCAGTTCCCCCCCCCCACTGTTAACTCTCTCACTCAAGATCAAATAAACAGATTATTTTTGCACCACTTGAGTTCCTTTGTCTGAGTTCTGTCCCCAACTGTGACACCAGGAACCTGTTTCTACAGTACTACATCTGAAAAGCTGTGGAGATTAGGCAAATTCATCCAATGACGGGATTTGAAAAACTACATTGTGTTATTTGTATTTACTGTTGTGCACCTCTAATGTCTGAGCAGTTGTAATTATGTATACACACTGTTTAGAATCAGGATTATAATTAAACCAAGGGTCAAAATGCATCTAAGGTTGTTGAATTCCTCAAATGGTTCCTGGGCCTCAGCAGTGTGGTGGAAACAGGCTACCGTCATTGGCATGCTCCAACCAGTGTCAGCTTGTCTGCTTTCCAATGTTGGAATTGAGGGGCCTTGTCCTGAAAATCTGACTAGCACTCCCATTTCAAGAAGAGATTGGCCAGCTGTGTGGAGGTGAGAAAGTAAGCAAGGTTTTACACCTCTCTCTCTCTAGTCCACTTTTTTCATTCATTTCATTCATTTCTGGCACTGGTCATGTAAACAACCGAGTGCAATTCCCTGCCACTCAGAACGGCTAACAAAGCCTTTTGATGAAGTCCAAACTACTTCTATTACAGGATAGTCTATATTGACGACGTTCCACTTCCGGGATTACTCTGGTGCTGCTGGAAATTATTCCAGATGTCAATCTTTTTGGCCGGATGTCCGTTACCTTCTGCTTTCTTTGTGTAATAATTTTAAACTCGGATGGATTTCTGAGGACTCTGGTTAACTGCTCCTCAGATCTCTGCAGGGTAAATCCAGACAGCTAGCTCGACTATCTGTCCAATCTGAGTTTTCTGTTCCACGACTAAAACAACTTTTGAATGTACACATGTTTCACCAAAATAAGTTCCTTCTCGAGGCTATTTTGCAGCGGCACCGTGGCTCTGTCTGGCGCTTAGCACTGCCCAGGACGATTATGATTGGTTTAAAGAAATGCCAATAAACCAGAGCATGTTTCTCTCCCATCAGACCCTCCTCCGCTTAATGCTGAACATATATCTCAAGTGCTGAAAAGCCCATTTTCTGAAGTGGCTTGAGAAGTTACGAGCATTTAGATATATTTGATATATATTTCTTAGAGATGTACCTGGGTCATGGGGAATTTTCAAAAAACACGCAAAGGTTTTTCAGTGTGTTCCTTTGAGCCAAAACCTGCCGTGACCTGCAAGAATAGACTCACCTGAACTGCAGTCAGACCAACTTCTCCATTCCTTTTGATAACACCTTGCTGTGTATCAGACCACCATACTTTAACAGATGCCTCTGGCCCTTTTTTGTCCACATTGATGCTCCTCATGCTGCTCTCTGTCCAAGGGAAAAAAAGAAGAAAACCTTCTTGTGAACTACATGACCAAGCCCCAAGGTTGATGAATCCCATCTCTATAGATTTCTAAATCAATGTGTTTCTGTCAGGTTCTACAGTTGTGGCGTTCCTCTGCTCTGCAGGCGTGAAAGCACCCCTGTGCTTAGGCAACTCGGCTCCCTAACACCGTCCAATCACAGTCCAGCCGAGAGGAACCGGAGCAAAGTGGATGTCAGCATGCCTCTGCGATGATGGATGGGCCTCACTAGAGAGATGATGGATGACCTGGGTGGCCAAGTTTGTTTCAAATCACATAGAATAGAATGAGTTACTATGGCAACGCTGCTGCTCCAGTGACATCTGGTTGACCTTAGTCAGAGGGAGAAGTCAGCTATGACTTTGGCTGGCTGCTGGATGACAGATACAGTCAGGCAGTCCAGAAATTCACTTGTGTTTGACTGAGGAAAGATTTTTGTGAAAAGTTTACATTTCTTTTTCATTTTGTCACTTTTCTCGGGCTTTTAAAGCTACAGCCACATGTAATTGATTGTAGACTAATGTTTGTTTTCTTCTTCTCGGCACAAAATCCCAATAAGTCGTGCTAATTAAACACAGAGGAAACAATTAAAAAGTCCCACTATCTGCAGTGGGCAGACTGCATGGCTCACTAAGACGTGCGATAAATACGAAGGGAGTGACTTTCAAAGTCTTTTTGAGGGGCACGTCACGGAATAATTGCATTCCTTAAACAATCTTGACAAATTATTATTGAATACATTTAGCAATGCAATATAGTGTCTAATAATGTTTAACTTTCTATGTTATGTAAGAAGAGGGTGTGAATAAAAGGTATTTTTAAATGTCCTAACAGCATTAATTTCCCTTTTATTTTACACTCAAAAGCTCAATTGCTTCCATCCCCATCTCAATCTCATTAAGGGAGTATTTCATCTGACAACAAACCTCAGCTAAACCTCAACCAGCTCTTAAAGTCAGCCTGCAGATGCTGCGATTTTCATTCCAACTAAGTGCTTTTGCAGAGGAAATGGTCTGTTTATGCCCTTTTTTTATCCAGGAACCATAATTTACTATAATTGTGTATTGTCCCTTCAGTCCAGTAACAGACGAGTTACTGAGTTACTTTCTGATGGGACACCAGCCAATGTTCTCCCTATTTCAGGTTTATTATTATTAAAATTGTAAATTTAGGTTCCAATAAGTTCTTGATGATTAAATGTAGAACTTTGAAATGGTGCTGGCATATGAAAAACATAGCGATAGCCATTTATCTATTGGAAAGACCTTTAACATTTTATTAACATCATAGAAACACTTTCTCTCAACTTTTTCCTCTTTAGTTTTTAAGTCACGTCTCTGCTGCCATAATGACCCATTTTCAGCGTTTCCATTTAAGCGACCCCGGGGATCAATAAACGAAGATGAACTTAGTCACATGTTGGAAAGTCTTATGAAGAAGACAAGTGTATTTAATCACCTCTTTACACACTTGAGGAGTTTTGTAAGCTTTAACAGCTGTGCTACATTTCAAAGTTACAAAATGACGTGAGCGAACGCCCGAAGCAGAAGAAACCAGATGATGCACATGAAACTAACAGTCAGACTTTTCTCTTTCAGTTTAGTGATGTGTTTTCGTTTCACTGGATACATAAATGAGTGTTCTATTACTGGCCTCAGCCTCAGATGGTTTCTGTATTTCTGGTTAATTTAGTTTTTTTCTTTAACCTGATTGGAGCACAAGATTGATGGTGTTTACTGCATCTGGGCGATTTATACATTATTAAAAAAGTTGGCATAGCAGAAACCTATTGGCTTTCAACGAGTATCATTGTACAATTAATGAATTATCCCTTTCAACCTCAATGTTTTGTTTGCTCAAGATAATGAAATTTACTGCCCTGAAAACATTTATTTGTTACTTTCTGTTTTGCCAAATTAAAATGTGAAGTTTGTCTTTCCTCTAACTTCCACTCATCTGTTGCCTGGAGAATAATGTGACAATGTATGTTGAGTGGAGGAACATAACAAAAAAGAAATTTCTGCAAAAACAGCTATTTCACTGAGAGTTCATATGTGGTTAGTGTTACCAGCGGACATTTCTCTTCAAAATGTGGATGGAAATGGAATCTTTACTTGATTTTCTAAAGAATAAAACAACTCTGAAAATGAAAGTGACTTCAAAACCTTGAAATCATGTCTTGTCTCCCAGGTAATATCCCAGTCAATATAACATGGCTTAACTTTTAATTTAAGCAGAAAACTTTCTGCAGCAGATGCCCTTGCTTCATTACAGAAGTGTCAAGAATTATCTGCATGTACTATACAACGTCCATTACTTACAGCTGCTTTTCATCTTGCTGTTCATTTTGCAGCAGAGTGGCTCCACTGTTTCAACGCTGAACTCCGCTGTGTTGTCAACACAAAGACATTGCCCTCGAGCAATGTGAGCAGGGCGCAACCTTGAAATACAAATAAGAAATCTTCAAAACCTGGCTCCCACTGACTCCAGGTTAGACCGAAATAGTGTGTGTCTGTGTGTGCATTTAATTGCTTAGTACCCTTTGAGAACCTCCTTGAGGTTTCAACCTTTAAAGTGAAGTGATGATCTTGTCAGATAACATCTTCGTAGCCTTGTAGTAAACACTGGACGACCTGGTACCAGGTCAAGGCCTGGTCATTGAGAATACATGCTCCAAACAGAAAGTTAAACATTTGTCTTTTGCAGTTTGCTAAAAAAGGGATACTCAAGAATCAGAGAGGTTAAAAAATAATGTATGAACCAGGAGGCCAGTAGCTTCCTTAAACTTTGCTATATATTTTGTTTTTGTTTTTGTAAATGTATAGTGTTTTAGTACGCATTTTATTCCCATCTATCTTTGTCCTACTTTTCATTGTCTGTATAATAAAATAATAATAATAATACATTTAATTTATATAGCGCTTTTCATAGAATCAAAGTCGCTTTACAGGGGAGGTAGATTACACAAACAAAACAAAACAAGAGAAAACAAAACAAAACAAGATTCAGGCACAGATGAAAAGGGAGGGGGCGGGGGGCTACGGATAGGCAGATGTGAAGAGATGAGTCTTGAGACGTGACTGGAAGATGGTGAGGGATTTAGAGGTGCAATTTTGGCGATGTTGCGGAGGTGAAAGAAGGAGGTTTTGATGACATGGCGGATGTGGGGCTCAAGGGAGAGGGTGGAGTCAAAAATAACAATGGTGCCGTCTATGGTGAAAGTGGGGTTATTGGTTTTGCTAAGTGTGGATTTGGAGCCTATGAGGAGGAATTCTGTTTTATCGCTGTTGAGTTTGAGGAAGTTGTGCTGCATCCAGGTTTTAATATCTGACAGACAGGAGTTGATGTGGGAGAGGGGAGGATTGTGGGGGGATTTGGTGCTGAGGTAGATCTGGGTGTCATCGGCATAGAAGTAGAACCCAAAGTTGCACCCTTGGTCCCCCTCAATGATGAAACAGAACCCTGTGCCCTTGGTTGGATGGGTAGCAGAAGGGTTAATTTCAGGGATTTAGTGGTGAAGGGGAACAATAAGGGTTAGCGTTTAGGGAGTAAATGTAGTCAAGTGCCTATGTTCATTTGTGTTAAGAGCTGGGCGGTCCAGTGACAAGATAAATGCTGACTACCCTAACATGCTCTCTGAAAGTAAGCTGAGCTGCTGCTGCTGCTCTGAGTATACCAAGTGCTCACACTGCTGCATCATCATTCATCCCCAGGACTGTGTTCAAATGAAGTTGTGCATCTAATGACAGGCTCTCAGGACATCAAATCATCTACAAGAACGACAGGACTGTAAATGAGTGTGTGTCAGCGTGCTTGTGTTCTTAGTCTGTATTCATGATGGTGAAAGATTAATGAGGTGCGCGTGTTTGGGTCTCTGGGTCTGAGTGTTTCCTCAGTGTTTGAGAGGTTTCATGGTGGTACATTTATTAATGAATTTTATATATATACTGTATATATACCAATCATTCATCAATGTGGATGTTATAATTATCATTTTTGGTTTGGACAAACCTAACATTACGCCTATATGGTCAGCCGGTGGAGAGGGTATGTGAATTTAATAGGCCTACCTGGATCTATGGTTACATAGCAAATACAGTATACATGGAAAGTACATATCAAATGAAACGAAACGTAAAAAAGTCATAAATCTATTACAAACTGTGGCCAGATGCAAGTCAGACAAAAACAGAAGCAGGAGAGACACCGCCGAACTGCGAAGAGAGAAAATCGCACTTGCATACTGTGCTTTGCATTGTTTCTGCAAGTCCCTTAAACCATACGACAATATAGGACATTTTTTCCTACCCTGTAATACGAACCACAGGGGCCTAGAGGTGGCAGGAAACACAACCCACAGGGGTGTTTTCCGTCCTCAGGGTTAGGGTTACTTAACTTCCGGTTACCCACATGACGCAGAATGACGTACAACCCCAAATCAGAAAAAGTTGGGACAGTATGAAAAACACAAATAAAAAAAGAAAGTAGTGATTTCTAAATGTACTTTGACTTGTATTTCATTGCAGACAATGTGAACACAAAATATTTCATGTTTTGTCTGGTCAACTTAATTTAATTTGTAAATATACATCCTTTCCTGTCATTCAGACCTGCAACACATTCCAAAAAAGGTTGGGACAGGAGCAATTTAGGGCTGGTGATGGAAACAGGTGATGTCAACAGGTGATTGTAATTATGATTTGGTACAAAAGCAGCATCCAAGAAAGGTCTAGTCCTTTAGGAGCAAAGATGGGCCGAGGATCGCCAGTTTGCCAACAAATATGTGAGAAAATTATTGAAATGTTTAAAAACAATGTTCCTCAAAGAAAGATAGGAAGACATTTGCTTATTTCACCTTCAACAGTGCATAACATAATTAAAAGATTCAAGGAATGAGGAGGAATGTCAGTGCGTAAAGGACAAGGGCGCAAGCCTAAGCTGAACAACCGTGATCTCCGATCGAATCGTCATTCATCTATAAGCGATATCACCACATGGGCTCATGACTACTTTGGCAAACCTTTGTCAAGTACCACAATATGTAGTTACAGCCACAAATGCTAGTTAAAACTGTACTGTGCCAAAAGGAAGCCCTATGTTAACAGTGTCCAGAAGCGCTGTCGACTTCTCTGGGCTCGGAGGCATCTGGGATGGACCATCACACAGTGGAAATGTGTACTGTGGTCAGATAAATCAGTATTTCAGGTATTTTGGACAGAAATGGGAGAAATGGACACCGTGTGCTGCGGACCAAAGAAGAAAAGGATCATCCAGACTATTACCAGCAACAAGTCCAAAAGCCAGGGTCTGTCATGGTATGGGGTTGTGTCAGTGCCCTTGGCAAAGGTAACTTGCACTTCTGTGATGGCACCATTAATGCTGAAAAGTACATAGAGATTTTGGAGCACAATATGCTGCCTTCAAGAAGACATCTTTTACAGGGACGTCCATGCGTATTTCAAGAAGATAATGCAAAACCACATTCTGCACACATTACAAAGTCCTGGCTGTGGAGGAAGAGGATATGGGACTGGCCTGCCTGCAGTCCCGACCTGTCTCCAATTGAGAATGTGTGGCGCATTTTGAAGCGCAAAATGCGACAACGAAGACCCCGTACTGTTGCCCACCTTAAGACTTGTTTGCAGCAAGAATGGGACAAAGTTACACCTGAAACACTTCATCACTTGGTGTCTTCAGTCCCTAAATGTCTTTTAAGTGTTGTGAAAAGGAATGGCAACATTACAAAGTGGTAAATGCTTTACTGTTCCAACTTTTTTTGAAATGTGTTGCAAGAACCAAAATAGGTATTTTGTTTTTTTGAAACAAAAACAATAAAAATCATGAGGAACACATTAAATGATGTGCTGTTGTATTGTCTGCAATGAAATACAAGTCAAAGTACATTTAGAAATCACTACTTTCTTTTTTTATTTGTGTTTTCCATACTGTCCCAACTTTTTCTGATTTGGGGTTGTAGTTCCATAAAGTGAAATGCCCGATCATCTATTGTACTTTGCATAGCTCTATCCACCTGCTTACCTGCCTCCTCATTATTTATTTTGCTCAGTGTCAGACTGACCACCTGTTGCTGACTTGTTTTCTTAACACTGACCTACATATATCTTCTTTTGACCTTACCTCAGCCTCTGACATCTGCTTTTGAAGCCACACCACACTCACCAGAAACATCACAAATCATATGTTTTTACCTGCTAAAAATCTGACTGAAAGACTAAAGCAACACACATTTTGGGACTATGTAAAAGTAGTATATTTCATCATTCATGGCCTGCCATACGTTGTTACTATGCTGGTTTGGTTTGGGAGCCATTTAGCTAGTACCAACTGGTTCTATTATTACACGTAGATTGATGGAATGGATGCAAACAAAGATGACCATAACATGGCAGCAGATCTCCAAATTGTAACCTGAAATTGAATATATTTAAAACATTCTTTGCCAATCAAAAAAGTTACGCAGGCAGTCTGCATTGGCGAGGAATTTTGTATTTGAACGTACTCTGGCAAAGTGTCCCACTTCCTCCTAGGTACCTCTTCCCTTATCATTACCTTTCCTGTACCTGTGACAAAATGTGAAAACCTGCAATGTTGAAACATATTTGCATAAACCTTTGTGAAACAGAATTCTTCCTGCTGCAATATGTGTGCAAAGCAGTTGAACATGACAATTGTTCATCCATTTATGCAGGGAAAGAAGGCACTGGAGCGTGGCATGGCAATACTGTAGTTAGATCAATACAATAGAGTGGAATTGTCCTTCCCGACAATACACGAGTGAATGATGTTGTTATCATTTCAGGACTGCAGTTACTTGCTACAGCAATAACGGATGCTACACGTACAATATCTAGATTTGTTTTTTGCAGAGGAATAAAATCGTCCGTTTTAGCTGCAGCTATGCTGACATTTAGGGGGGAAAGAATCCAGTAAGAGCATCACAGAGTGAATCAATTTTCATCGACAATAGTGTTATTTTTAGAACCTTCATATTGGGCTATACATGTTAATTTCCAAATGATATATCAAAGTAAATAGTTTGATGATTTACCAAAGTTAAACATTGTTTCTACCCAGTCTGTTAGAGAGTTGCTTGACCAATTTTTAGCCCTCCGCTGAGCTCTACTGGCAGGCCTAAAAAATAAAACTGATTGGGGACAGTTGGTGCCCTGACAAAGTGCCAGTTCAGCGGCTGGTGTGCTGAAAGCAGTAGGGTGGCAAAGGCCTGGTCTGTCATGGCTTGGCTTGATTTATCTGCTGATCTGAACTGAGGCAAGACAGTAGAAAAACAATGCCAACACCTGACATATCAGTTAACGTGACTCACGGCTGGGCTCTGCTCCAGAGCTGTCGAGGTGTTTTCCCTGTCCTTACACACGTACCCACACCAGACACACACGCACACACACGCACGCATGCACACACATACACAAGTCTGCACACGTCATACTATAATCATGTCTTGGAGAATTGGAGAAATAGTTGACGATATTAAAACAGAAGACGTAAAGTAAATATTAAAATGTTAGAGTATAGTCATTCAAAAAGCGACATTACAAAATTTCATTTTAGACATTTATTTACTATTTTATTCCTATATTACGCTACTGTTTAGACCCCAAGACTTTTGTAAATTCATTTCAAGCACCAAAACAATTGAGTGTCGGTTTGTTTTCACAAGAGATTTGAGAAATTTCAAAAAGCCAACATGAACTTTTCAGCTTCAGGGTCAAATGATCTCTTTACACATTGCTCTGGAACAACTTTGGGCCTCATTTTACAGAAAGCTGAGTTTGTTCTGAACATTTTGATACAATATGAAACACATGGGGATCTGGTTATAAACAAATACTCTTAATAGGTGAAGATGTGTTAGACCTTAGACGGTTCATTTTGAAAGTTAGACATTCACATTGGAGCTCTGACCTGATTCTATGTGTATAGTTAAAAATTGATATGAGTTCCCATGCAGTACCTCTAGCATAACTTGAACCCCAGAATAAAAGGCTGCCAGTCGACTGGAGAACTGCAATGTGACTCAGTTATGTGCGATGGCAGCAGCGTTGACAGCCAAATTCAAAATATCAGCTCACCTCAAGCTAAGAAGCAATCTCTCCTGACCCAGTGACCCATGACCCTTTCTTCCAAATCTGCTCATCCTTCACAGCTCTTTTCACTGAACTGTGTGTGTGTGTGTGTGTGTGTGTGTGTGTGTGTGTGTGTGTGTGTGTGTGTGTGTGTGTGTGTGTGTGAGTGCGAGTGCAGGCGGGTAAACGTGCATGTGTGTTTGCCAACACGCATACATTGTGTTTCAAAGTATGTTCACATGTGCTACTACATGCGTGTGTGTGTTTTGTGTTTGAATGCGTCTCAGCAGTGTTTTTAGCCAAGATGACTATGTCAATTTGTCCTCCTACCACTTTTCTCGAGGGCGAGTATTTTGTCTGAAAACTGGAGAGTGAACTGCACATACTAATGAACGTTTCATGTAACAAATAGCCACCTGTAATTAATGGATTTAGGACATTTCTACAATGGAAGATAAATATACTACATTTGGCCCAGAGAGAAAAACAACTCATTAGCTGCTGGGGCTGGGACTTTTGTGTTCTTCGATGTAATCTAAATTCTAATTCTATGAAATATTATGTACGCTAATAAATAAGGCAGATAGGGGTAATGGTAGTGTATATGAATAGAAGGCTTCCCAATTACTGAAGGTCATAGTTAATGCTTGTATTGTGTTCATATTTTTGTTACACAGCTAATGTTCCCAGGTCTGCTGGACCCACCACATTATTAGGCTTTTAAATCAATACTTAACAGATGTTTACTTTAGCTCAATTACCAATGATATATACATCATTTATGGTTCATATTTGCCATTTACCCCTGTGAAATCACATTTATGATCATATGATCATTTTCATTATTATTGGTGCATATTTCTTAGAGCTTAATCAGAACAGGTGAAAGTGCTTGACATGTAACACTTTTGTTACTCTTTGTGGGAATAGCAGGTGCATAAAGACAACATTCCCACACACAGACACCTACACTCAGACACGCACACATACAGACGCACAGACACACACAGAGATGCACAGACATGTAGACACACACAGACACACACAGACGCACACAGACACACACACACACACACACACACACACACACACACACACACACACACACACACACACACACACACACACACACACACACACACACACACACACACACACAGTAGGCCCAGTTAGGAGGAGGACACAGTTACGTTTCATAGCACCTACAATTATTACACTATTATATACACAATGATTACACTTGGGTCCAGTAGACCCAAACACCTCATATGTAATGGTTATGTGTAGGGTCAGTCACTGAAAATAAATTATTTTTCATGTTCTTCACAGAAAATGAGCCGAATTTGAGTTAGAAGAAATAATAAATAGCATAATTTTTCTTTTAGCAAACATTGAAAACGGGTCCTACAGACCTGAACAACATACAAGGGTTAAATTACTACCACATCGCTGCTTTTATTAGTAAGTTTAATTCAATACACCAAACAAGTTCTTGTGTTTACGTAATTGAAGCTTTTAATTTTCACACTTTTTCTACCAGCCCATTTTGTTGTAAATGTATTAAGCTGTCAGCTCTGTAAAATGTACTCAGTAATTATTCATATAATAAAAATACTAATGCTTCAAAGTGTTGTTAGGAATGAACACTATATATGGCTGAGGATGTCAGGGGAGTAAAGGCTCTCTCAGCCACAGAGTTACCACAGGAGAGTGTAAAGGAGTGTTGCTGGAGGAAGAAATGGAGGTTTAGATAACAATACTTCTTGAGGCAGTTCTTCTCACAATGGTCAAAAGATAAAGGTAAGCGCCAAACCCGAATGGCAAATAGAGAACTCTGATCTAAAAGGCAATGTTTTTCTTCAGGTAATGGCAAGGGAGCTGGGCATGATACTCCTCCTTTCTGCCTCTTCCACTGGGCTTTACGTTAATGCTGCATTCATGTGGTGTAGGAATAATTATAAATTTGTTCTCAACCTAAATTCACGTTAAAGCCCGCTCAAGCCCAAACAACAACTTGGAAAGTCTGAAACTGCTGCAAGAGATTGCAAGCTGGCATCACATTAAACAGAGTGGACGCAAGTAAATGTCTAAATGGTAAAATAAAAATGTTTATTAATCACGTATCACAAATAATTTTTTGGCTCACATGCCATTTATAATATGGTATTACGTTGTAACCTTATTTTCTGTCCACGTAAAGTGACCTAGATTAGTTAGAAAAGACAAGTCATGTAAAACAATATTTTAGTGGATTAGGGAATTTAACTTTACTGGTGGAGCAACAAGTCTGGGACAAATGCATTAATATAACAATGCATTCTCATCAATGGGATCGTATGATATTGTACAAAAACTAATGCACAACAATTTGTATGATGAGACAGCCCAGCTCTGTTCTTGGAAATGCTTTATTATCCCAGGCTCCCTAAACTACCTACAGTGGTATGCACTTTCTTTGCCCACAGCCTAAATGAACATCAGCCCAGCATGTAAAGGTTTGAGGGAGCTTTAGACTGAAAAATTCTTGAGCATGATGCAAGGCTGGCATTTAGTTTTACAGATAAGCAATCTATGGTGTAGTTAGCCACACTGATGTTTTCTGTTTATAAAGCATAATGTGGCAAGTGTCAGCTCACCACAATAGCACTTTAATATTTTTGTACCTAACATCCAGCAGTAATATCCTCATTGTATCCACTGAGCTTAGCCTTTTGAAAGCAGATTACTTGTAAACCTCTGCTAGCTGTGTCTGTTATCTGAGTGCCCCAATGTTCTCCAGAAATAATTATAATAATTTCATTTATATAGCACTTTTCAAGCATTACGCACAAAGTGCTTTCCACATTAAAAGATTTACAGGATATTAATTAGGAATTAGAAACCCATGTAAGAAACATGAAATGTTTGTTGTATGTTGCACGAAATACAAGTAAGTTATAGTAAAATAATCAATTCTCCAATAAAAAATATTTAAGGGATGCTTCTTGCTTGTACAATTTACAGCAAAAGAGTCTCTCTTATATCCAAGCCAACCCTGGAATTGAACTGAAAATGAAATTTCCCTAACCTAGTTGATATTAATCCACATTCCACTTTCAGGATTGTTAATGTGCCGCCTGAAATTCCGCCGGATGTCCTTTTCCATGGATGTCCATTACCTTCCACTTTCTTTGTTATTAAACTCCGGTGGATTTCTGAGGACTCTGGTTAACTGCTCCTCATATCTCTGCAGGGTAAATCCAGACAGCTAGCTAGACTATCTGTCCAGTCTGAATTTTCTGTTGCACGACTAAAACAACCTTTGAATTTACACATGTTCCATCTATTTTGCAGCGGCACCGTGGCTCCTTCCGGCGCTTAGCGCCACCCAAGACGATTGTGATTGGTTTAAAGAAATGCCATTAAACCAAAGCACATTTTTCTGCCATCCCTGAATGCTGTGTGGACTAGAAAGGCCCTCCTGCACAGCACTGTGGAGGAAGGTCTGGCAATGCGAGATTAAGTTGATATTGAATCGAATCGTAAATGTAATCGAATCGCAACCTTGTGAATCAGAATTGAATCGATTCTAGAAATCATTGGCGATACCCAGCCCTAGTAGTAATCAAGCTATCGTTTTATCATACTTCCTCTCGTCATCATGTTGCTGTTTCATGCCGTTGGCCACAACCTATCAGCACTGGAAACTCTCCCAACATTTTTGTTATAGTTTTCCCTTATTAAAGCATGTTGTGGAGAGTTTCCCTTGCTTACTTCAGTGCGGCGTCCCTGTTGTCATGTCTGATGTTGTTTATGCAGTTTTGTCCTCGTGAAGCACTTAGCATAGGAAACACAACAGTGAGTAAGAACAATGAAAAATAAATGTTGATAAAATAAATGACGAAGCTATATACCGTACAAAAGTAGCACTAAAACCAGATTTAGGATAATGTGAGTATCCAGCTCCAGTCTCCAGTCTAATGGTAGAACACTGTAGCAGAGTGAGTGACCATGAAAATATAATGCAAACCAATACAACACTGTAATAAATGGAAGTGTAGCTCGGAATGTTATTTTCCTCTACAGGGGGGCAAGTTCTTATCGTCACTCAGCTGTGCAATCCTTGCTGTGCAGAACATTGGGGAGTGATGAGGTCAGGCACTGGATATCAACTCTGCATATTCCACATAACAACATAAACTGGGTGACTGAAATCACATGTAAAAGTGTATTTGAAATATAATGCGCTCCAGTACAACACCTCTACAAGTCACAAACGGCTGTTTGTGTGGCAACAACACCTGAACACTTTAAGTAAATTAGTATTGGGTGTAGGAGTATTCTATTGTACTGCATTATTGTAACTGCTTTGCTTGGCTGCCTGTTGGCCTTTTTTTTGTTTATTCCACTGGCATTTTGTAATGTTAAAATCTCCACCTCTGGATCCACATGCTGGCTTGGAATTGAATTCTGCCAAAAACAAATTATATTAACATTCTTTCCTTTGCTGTGTCTCTCTCGGCTTTAGCACTATATCTCTAAAAGAGATAAAGAAGAAAAAGGCAAAAAAATATATTTATTTTATAGAAACAACAGCTTCATACATAACTGCAGGCGACACAACACCCCTAGGTCCTTGTTGAGTAACTTGCTGCGGGGCAGACAGATAAACCATGTTCCTCCATTACTTCAGACCAGAAATGCTGAGTGTGAGTGCACGTCGGCAGAATGCACTTCCTTCCTCCCAATCAGCCCTCTCGCGAGTGAGTGACAAAACGGTGCAGATGGGCAGCTGTAACCCTGGAGCAGAAATTGTTTCAAGCTCAGTTAGTAGTTGACTGAATGAGCAAAATAACACGTTCAAATGGAAGGAGCGGGATGGCGGGGGAGTTTGGGGATTGGCTGTTGGCAGTTGGTGTGGTGAAGATGCGTGCAGTGTAAAAACAGAAGCTCAGGGGGTTGGGGGGCTGGTGTCAGATGCTAAGACATACACAGACATGATGGGTGCTGAAAGCAGGGCTGCTTGTAAGCACATTTGATCCTTGGCAAGGCTGTGTCAGATCAGGGAGGGGGGTTAGGCTCTTGATTGGCAGCTGATAAGAAGTAAGTGATGTGTGTGAATGACTGTGTGTGTGTGTGTGTGTGTGTGTGTGTGTGTGTGTGTGTGTGTGTGTGTGTGTTTTCGTTAAATCTGTTGGTTCATCATCCTGTCTGTCTTACTCTTGAAGCTTGATTTATCCTTTTTAAAAGTCCGCTGAGGGTCTTTTCCAGTGAAGCCCGGCCTGCTTCATATTCATACTATTTCACACCTCCACACCTGGGAGTCACAGATTTAACTTGAACTGACAGTTTACACAGTCATTAAAAAAAACAGCCTCTAACGCATTACACCTATTTAAGTCAAACCTGTGCTGACATTGCAAAACGAGGTTTTAATAATGTGTGATTACCAAAAGTTAACATTCTCTTTCCACAGCAACATAATCAAAAACCCAGAGGAGAATGTCATCCTCCCACAGAGCATTTCAATTGCTGGAAAGGCAATTTTTTGGATATGGACGGAGCTTTCTGCGTTCATTTCCACCGTATTTGTGCACATTTTATGAAAGATTGCAGATACGGACAAAAAGGAGCAGTACCACAGGAAATCGTGTGGGTGTAAATGTCATTGGTCCATCACATGTGAGTAAGTGCGTGTAGAAGTTGGCGTACAATCAAGAAACAGGAAAACTGTCCGTTGCCAGGTGGGAGAGAATGGGGGAAAAAATCAAGTCAAAGCAGGCTTTGCTTTTCACAATATCCCAACATCCGAACTCTGAGGATCTCTGTATTTTTCAGGCATTTATCTCCTGCTGAAGCTGTCAGGTTTGGCTTATGCAAGGATATTGATGGCGCCATAACATAGGCGTGCAAACACAGATGCACACCCAAATCTTGTTGTTTTTCAAGTCCAGTGTGTGTGGCCTCCTAGCCTGTTTTCCGCTAAACTTCAAAGGAGACAGTTCCTGGAACACAACATTCCATTATCACGCAGCTGCCTAGACTCCCTCAATCTCTAGAGAGACATAAAATCATACTTGAACTCGGGAATGGTTTGATGATGGAGTACGGCTGAATAGATTTTCTTGTCCCTTGACCTGTGACCTAGAGTGCACATACATATGCGTGCTCGCAAAAATAACTTGAGGTTTTACAAACATTACATCTTCACAATGTATCAATTCAAAATACAGTGACAAATTACAGTGTCAACACAGACATGTCTCTATAATTACGGTCTATAGTGCAAATACCTTTTAGGCTGACTTTTCTGTTGCAGTACCACATGCGGTTAGCCAGCACTCGTTATACCTCCATTCTCTGGGTGCTCTGCCAACTTTGTTGTCGAACAAGCTTAATTTATCTTAACTCTGAAAGAGACAACGTAAGCTGAACAGATTTCACAGTATTGAATTGGCAAGAGTTATTCTAGTATCCAGTTCTCCAGTTCTCCTGTTCTCCAGTTCTCTTAGCTGGATTATTGTCCGAGCAACTGATCATGATTCATTCTGTGTGTTATGTAAAGATTTGACTGTTGTGCTGATATAAAGCTGGTGAGAGGTGACAGTCCGCCTGTGTAGTTCAGTGAGATACAACCCCTACCCGGGTTGTGGGTTTGTTCCATTCATGGCCCTCCATCAGAGCTGGCCTGATACATAAGCTTAAGGCCACGTGGCTACCAGACGGCTCGCATAAGCGCTTGAAATGTCCCACTAGAGAGCTTATAAAAGAGTTGGTCGGCCCATACGCTTACTCACAATTTGTGTAAGCCCCCGCATATTACGAAAGGGCTCTGGCTCCCCCTTGCATCTCAAAGTTTACAACTTCGATGAGAGAATGAAGCGGAATTATCCGGTCATGAAAGAGAAAACACACGCACACCTTCAAGTCAAATGCAGGAACAGTAATCAGATAAACTTGTGTTCCCTTCTCTCCAAGTTTGATGTCAGCTAGTAACAGTAACGTTAAGTTTATGTCCAAGCCATGTCTGTTCATCTAATATACACATGATGGTTTAGTGCAGTAGTGTAGTCTAATGTATTGCAGTGGGTATACTGTACCACTTTTTTTTTTCCTGGCTCAGAATGAGTCTTTTGGGGGGGGGGGGTGCATATCAAAGTGTGCAGTTTGGGTGTCCTCCCCCAGGGTTATTATGAGTGTCAAAGACTAATTTCTTTTATGCACCAATTTATGGTTGGAATACCTTTATTTATCATATGAGAAGAAAAACACAGATGACATTCAAAATATATCAAAAATATAATGGAATATAAAGCAGTAAGGGGGCTTTCCCATCAGGGACCTAAGCTTGGATCACAAAAGTTGACCCCAAAGCAACGAGGACAAAATAAAATAGTCTACTTATATTCGTCTTATAGGGATACTTCACCGATTTAGCATTCAGCTTTGTATCAGTAGAAACCCGGTAGTATTTCTGAATGACCGTGCGTCCCTCCCTCATGTCCCCCTGAGACGGGAGATATCTGCATTGGGGGGGTCTGGAAAAAATCTTCCGATGATGTAAAATGACGATTTTTGCGTCATCGGAAGATTTTTTAGCCAGAGGCAAAAGACTACAGCCAGTAGTAGGAACTACTTCCGCATGTTTTCAACCCGCCCATCACCCGAAGTGAGCCGAAAAACGAAATGTCAGCCATCTTTAATCCTCGCTAAACAGGGCTCTCTCTTCTCAGCAGCAAACTTTTACAACAATTATGCTCCCAACGCGAGTTCAGAGACTGTGTTTTTTGTTTTCGTGGAAACATGGCTGAAGAACAGCGTACCGGACTGCCCAGCTACCAGACCTGCTAGCCCTCCGATGATCCGAGCTAGAGATGCTCTGTATGAAGGTGCTGTGTTAACGCTGACTGGTGCAAAAATGTGGTGATTTGTATCCAACTAACTGCTAACCACTGGAGTTTGTGACATTCCACGCTAATTCACGGCAATGTTTATACTCGGTGTTTACAGCCCACCAAGCCAAATGCTAGTATGCTAGCTGAACTTTACTGAGCCTATAATTTGTGTGTGCACTAAAGGTAGCCTGTTTCGTATGTCGTTTTTATATAATGTCGTCTTTATATATTTTAAATGTGTAACACCACTTGAGCCACGATGAAACGTTGTTTCGTGTATACAGTTAAAATAACAATAAAACACATTGAGTTGAGTTGAATGCCTCTGTCTGTCTGTCTGTCTGTCTGTCTGTCAAGTGGTAGGCGTGGCTTGGGAGTGGAGTCAAAGCAGCGAAGCAAAGTGCATTCTGGGATTTGGTGTCTTTCATCCATATGAGCCCAAAACACATTTTCTGGCTTTTCTCAGCCTAGAAGGCACCAATTTAAAAAAAAATCACATTTCTGCTACATAAGTGACCCAATTTAAAGATATATTCAGCTTTCCAGCGGTGAAATATCCCTTTAAATGTGTGGTGAATGGAGGATTCTGGTGTTAGTGTAGGCAGAGCATTTGGGCCTGGTCGCTATGCACACACTACGCACTGCGCTCAGTGAGGAGCGGGTCGATGAAAGATGAGAAGTCTCTCTACATGTTCTGCAGTGTTAGTTTAGTTTGCTGTCACATTACTCGACCCTGTATTTGTGAATACAAATGTCTGAAGTGAAAGTTCTGTCACAAAAATATGTTGTTGCACATCATTGCACATTCGTAAGTGGGTATAAGGAAATCCTGGAGATTTCTTAGTGGGTATACTGCGTATACCTGCGTATCACGTAGACTACCCCACTGGGTTAGTGCCGAGGAAAGGGGCAACACGTTACAATGTGGTGGGCCAGTAAATGTCAACACATTCTTGCTCCCAGCCCGTCAAAAAGCGACGTTTGGTCAGGTGCCTTTGGAATTTGTTACAGACTCAAAAAGTCTCCTTTAGCGTCTAGCCCTTTGGCGTCATATCTATGTGCACTTTGTCGGGAAACTTGCCATCACTTTTTGACGATCTGGGTCAACACAAGAACAGGACAGTTAGGTTAAGGAAAAAATTGTGGGTGCGGTTACAAAATGTACGTTTCAGTGACACGAACCCCAGTCTCCTGGGTGAAAAGTCCTGTGTTGTTTGACCCATTGCATTACCTACCATTGTCATCGGTAGTCGTCATCTTACAGCTCCGTGGTCAAGCTGCTGCTATGCCCAGTGCCTTCCATACAGATGCTGAAGAGTGATTTTTGCATACGTAGGTATCTGATGCTGAGAGCTACTAACCAAGCGTCAGTATTTTACGAGTTGGGAGTGAGAACAAGTTGGACATGTTAGTACTGAGAAGGACTGGAAGCTACACATCTGTTGAACAACAGAGGTCAAGTGCATATGTGCGTGTCTCCACGTGAATAAGTGTGTCCGTGTGCACATGGGAAGTGTATCAGTGAGTTGGTTTATCTGTATGAGCAAGCACCTGTCCTCGCAATGCCCCAGCCCTTCACAGTTCACTGCCTCCTTCCAGCTGATTTCCATCCAGAGGCGTTAAAGCAGAGTCTTGATTATGCTCCATAACAAAATGAAAAACAGCCCTAATTTACACTCCAGGCTCCCTGCTGCGAATCATTAGCTGCATTCGTAGCGTTACACCAAAGGTCACACTGATTTCTTCAGTCACGTGCAGACACACTACTCCAAATGGGTCACAGAGATTAATCTTTCCAACTTCCTCATACACGTTGAACGCCTCCTTTTGTTGAGCACAAGTGAAGAGCAGAAATTAAAGGCTGCTATCTCCTGCTCTGCAATATAACTGGAAGGTGGTTAGTTTTTTCTCTGTAATTGAATTTCCCCTGGGCAGTCAAAGTCCTTTAAACCAGGGCTTTGATTCTCCTGTCAACAGTGGTGACAGTGTCAAAGGAAAATGGGTATAAAAGAAGGGTTGTGTAGTATTTAGGAGTGATCAGAGCCCCACTTTCTGTGTGATAAATATGCAGTGTTTAAATTAGTATGGCCCTGGATTTACACAACTCAGCCGGTACTTCATAACTCTTAATACAGATTTTCTGAAGTCTGAAACCCTGCTTTTGATGTTTTCGAGCACCTCAAGAATGTTTTGGACATTTTCACTGGAACCAAATTACTTTATCTCACCTCTCTGGCATCTCGTTCAAGCAGAGATTTCAGGACAGACTGCAATCTCAACATACCTTTTTTAAATGTAAAGTTTTGTTTCTAACACAATAACAATCTGCCGTAAGTCCTGCAGAGCAAACACAACATCAGCTCTTTCCTGATTGTTAGATTTACATGCATTTTGCACAAGACTACTACAGTGATTCACAAACTGGGGGTCGGGCTCCCCCAAAGGAGTCACAACATAAGCCTGAGGGGCAGAGCTGGATTAATGTAACCTACTCGATCACACCTAAAGACCCCTATTCCTTCCGCTCTCTGTATACATACAGTATTGTGAGTAGTTGTGTTGCCCATTAGGGTATGAGTACTATGAGTAATAGTAAGAAGCATGAACACACTCACATTTCTGCCAAAGTTACAACAGTTTTGGTTATTTCTAGTTCCTTCCTCTGCTCTGGTTTATTGGCATGTCTTTAAACCAATCACAATCGTCTTGTGCGGCACTAAGCGCCCCAGTGCCTTTGCAAAATAGCCTCGGGAAGGAACTTGTTTTGGTGGAACATTTGTACGTTCAAAAGTTGGACAGATAGTCTAGCTAGCTGTCTGGATTTACCCTGCAGAGATCTGAGGAGCAGTTAACCAGAGTCCTCAGAAATCCAAAGTTTAGAATGCCAACACAAAGAAAGAGGAAGGTGATGGACATCTGGCCGAAAATGAGGGACATCCGGTGGAATATCCGGCGGCAACGGAGCAATCCTGGAAGTGGAACATCATATATACAGTAGACTAGGATATTACATACTACTAAGAATATGGAGGCAGTCAGGAAGGTGGCTGAGGTTATAGAAAAGAGGAATTTCCTTGTGATGACAAATACTTCACTTCTCTCTCAGTCTCACCCATCTGACTTCATTCAATTGCTATAGAGAGCAGTGCAGAGGTCCATGGGGACATCTGACCAGTTAGAATGCAGTTTAATCAATGACTCCACTCCACATTAATCCCAGCTAATGTCAGAGAGGCGGGTAATAAAAAATGTATAATGTGCCACGCTGGCCTCACACAATCTCCATTCTCGGCTTCATTAAGTGGAAAAAATATAGTATATAATTCTTACGTAGTGGAAATAGGATTTTGATGAGAAAAATGATTGGCAATGCTTTAGGCAAGCAAACAAAAAAGGTGTTGTATTTGGTCCCCCATGATGTCATGGAACTCATCAGATTGATACTAGTTCTTGCTTCTTGCATGCTTGCAGGGTGTTTTTGTTTGCTTGAATAATTCAAGAATATTTTCTTCCTCATCTCCCTTTAAATGTAATCAAGCCAGGCTGTAATCATATCCTCCGGAGGACCTTTCAACATACCTTCCAGGCACTTATTGGGAATTTGCATTTGTAATTGCTCTCTCTTCCTGCTGTGCTCCGCTGATTTGCAGAAAAGCAATAAACAAAACATGTCTTTGAGTGCTTCCAACAGAAAATCAATAGGGAATCGTTCCTTTTAATCATCTAATACTTTGATTGGGAAAAAAAGTAGCTACATTTTCATGCGTGGAACCTTAGCCAGACCAAGCCTTAATAACCAATCTGTTTTGTGGTCCTCACAAAACCCAATAATCCATCTATCAGCATCCATTTGTCATGTTGAAGTGTCCTTGAGCAAGACCAATGAACCTTCTCCTGAAACGGTCATAACAATTTCAATCTAGATTCAGTCAAGTTAATGAGCAGGCGAGAATTTGACTTAGACATTATTGTCATGATTATTATAGAAAAAGTGTCATTTTAATGTATTATTGAAAAGATGTAAATAAACAATTTTGGCATTAATGTTCAAAAGTTTGTGTGTCTTTGTGTCATTTGAATCTCTGAAGAAATATAAGATATGTGTGTTAAATTGTATATGACAACCAACTGAATATTACTTTGTAGCACCTCCCATTCCGAGCGCGTTAAACTCCTACGGTGGCCGTATGCCAAGATTTACATGGCTTCCAGTACGACCTCGTCCGTTCTGTATATTGTATGAGATTAATAGTGTAAGGCAATGGTTACAGCGTAAGATACATATTTTTCTCTGTGAGCAGAGTCAGAGATCAGCTGATGCGACGGAGGTGCGATGTAAAGCTAAAGGAAGAGGGAAATAAGGAAAAACCAAAAGACAGAGCCGGTGGCAGTGGATCGGTGAGACCGCCTAGGCAAAGAAAAACTAAAGAGACACTCTCCAAAGATGACGAGGTGACTCCGTTACATGTCCTCGAAAATAGGTGTGATCCTCCATCTTCAACAGGCTTTCAAATCTGCCAGACACGAGTAATCTCCCCCTGGCATTTGTCACGGTGCCACTGAGTGTAAAAGTGCAAAAGGCGGAGGTATGTCCCTCTTTGGCTAATGTATTTTAAAGATGGGGGCGCTACATGGCTGCCGCCATTCGAGCGACTCACTCGTATGTATTCTGAATGATTCTGAATGGCAAATTAGTTTGATTAGTTGGTGGAAGTAATTACACATGAATGAGCACATATTTGTGAAAGAACAAAGGGGTTTTTGCTAAGAATCAACTAAACAATTACACAATGGAGCTTTAAAGTTCCACGTTTAAACTGGAAGCAGACCAGTGCAGCCACTCTGGGTGTAGGCTACATCGTCTTCAAACACAAATGAAACAATAGTATTTTAGCAGTTTAAAGAGAAATGCAAATGAAAAACCAAAGGCATAATTTAATCTAGCATGTCCCTATATACATCCAGATTTGCTTCTATTCAAGTAAAATCAAATAGCTTTCCTAATAATTTAAATGTGAGATATGAGAAGTGTGAAAGGAAACCTTATGTTGTACAGCTGAGTATTCAACAAGCACATCCTCTTCTAAAACAACAAATTAAGTATTTAATTGGATTTTGCTCCTTATCATCTCTTATTTTTCATTTCCCACTCTTTTTTTAGTTAGGCTTCTTGGATATTAAGAGTGTTCCATTACCTCAAGGTCCATTTCTTTCCACAGCAGGCTGCAGCTGACATGTACGGAGCAAGGGGACGGACTGGCTTACTGCTGGGTGATGTGAGGTTTATGGATGACTTATTTGGGGGCTCTCAGGGAGTCTGTGTCTAAGTGTAGCTCCTTAAAGGCTGAATTAGCACCATGATCCACTAATCAATTTGGAGAGGGAACGAAAATGAACACAAGGCCCATTTTCTTTCTCCAAACAAATCCCAATTAAACCTGCCGGTCTGAATATTATGCTAATTTTCAGGTTCATAATTGTATTTAGAGGTTTTAACAGAATAGGTTTACATGGTTTAATTTTCAAAAAACACCATATTTTTGTTGTACTGCACATTGCTGCAGCTCCTCTTTTCACCCTGTGTTCAGGTCTCTGATTTAGTTAGAGAGTGAGACATCTCACTTTTGTATTATCTTTGTTGGCACTCGCACATGTGCACTAGCTAGGTAAGGGTCACATCAGCTAGCTCTTTGTTTCTACAACAGTTAGTACAAAGCAGGATTAGCCGGGAGACTTCTTCTAAATGAGGGCACACTTCTAACTTTGTGTGGAATACCTGCAGAACAGGGACATGTAAGTAGTTCTTTTGTAGATTATGGTGAACTTGTGTGTGTTGTAGCAGTGTTTTGCCATTGAGAACGAGCTAGCATGCTAGCGCTAGCATTCTACGGTTAGCCACCTCGTCTTGGCTACTGACGTAAAAAGCCCTGCTGACTTTGAACAGCTCACCCGGAGACTGAAGGCAGGAAACATTGAGAAACCCGTATCTCACTCAAAACAGCATGGATGTTGTTGTTTTTTCCAAGTTTGTATGCGTGTGGAAGCACCAGAGACAAAATAAAACCCCAAATCCCAGAAAAAGTGATTTCTTCATAATATAGGCACTTTAAAACAAAAGCAAATCCATATATGTCCTCCTCCTGCATGATCAGCCATCTGCAAAAAGAACAGGAGGTATGCTGGTGGATTTACACTTTCCCAACTGTTGATAATTTATCATATAAAGATACATTTGCATGTCAGGTCACTGATCGCAACCTGCGGCAATTATACTAAGCTACAGAAGTGTGCGAATGTCTTCTCTGACCTGTATAAATCATATCCTGTGGCATATTTAAAGTATTATGGTGCTATAATGAAATATTCAAATGTGGCCTGCCTGCTTCCAGCACGATGGAGCAGGTAAGTCTGTAATGATGACATAACGGCCTGGGAGGAATAAATGGGATTCATGGGAAATGAATCAGAGTCTCCAGGACTCTCGGAGTGTGACGGATGAGGCCAGAAAGTGGGTCAGAACCACAGGTTGGTTGGCTGCACAACTGGGCTGAGACACAACGCCCAGGGCAATGAAGGAGAGTCTGTGCTCTTGCAAAAATGGCCCTCTCGACTCTGTTTCCCTCATTAGCATCATTAGTGTTTTCCCTCTATTTGTCGAACACTTAGATGCACATATTTGGCGGAGGGGTTCAGGGGTCTTTCCTCAAACAAATGTGATGTTTTTCAATAAAAAAGAAGCAAATTCACATAATTGTGGACCATTATTATCACCATATCTGTGTCCAAAACGTTGGCTAGAACAGATAATAAATAAACAACACTCAAAAAGCTTAAAGACAAAACTTGCTAAAGAAGTCCAACTCCAATCATTACATCTGAGATAAGTATTTTAGGTAGCTGCATTTTTCAACGTTGTTGCCTCATTTCACATTAAGTCGGCTTAGGTGCTGAAAGAAATGATCCTTTAAAAAGTTTGATCTACGCCTGAAATACATTCTTGCAGCTCTTAAACCTGTATGTTCATTGAGGCGGACGGTGAGGAAAGAACACCTGGCAGCAGAAAATGGTCTCACTAAGATAAACCAATAAATGATTCATGCATTAAACATGAACTGCTCAGTTTGGATGTGCCGTCCCTGGGAGTTAAGGCTTTGAAAGGAACTCATTCATATTTTAATCGCACTGGAGGTTCAATTAATCATTGCACGGTGTAAGGGTGAAATTGATGAATATTCAGTTGCCATGTGAAAGGACTTCTGACCCCGGCAACTTGCATTGGTTTTAATCATATTCTTGCATATTGCGCTTCATTCGCCAGCTGTAATCTCTGAGGAGAGGCGTCATACCACTCAAGGTTGCTTTTTTGTTTGTGAAACATGTTGGTTTGTTTCATGGGATAAAAATCCCCTCTGAAAATAGAAATTTGACAGCTCTATTTTTAGTAACCCTGAAACAAAGAGGCATGAAAGTAGAATAAAGGAACTTGGCAGTATTCTGCATATCCATCCTCGGCTCTGTGTGGTCTGAGGACCCTGGAGGCTTTGGGAGAGACAAATCAGAGTATATCCAAGTCTCTAAGAGACAAGACAAATGGCTCTTTAACCAGATGCCGACTATTATGTGTGTTTTATGAGGTTCATTAAAATAGCTGACAGTGAATTATCTGGTAATGCCACTGTCATACACAGTTTCACTTGCCACTTCTTTTCTTTGACAGGGTTTTTCTTCATTGGGAACACCCATATATCCTCTCTAATGTCACTGTCCCGCATACGACCCACTTCCGCTCAAAATGGACGCTCTATACACTTTGTTATAACTTTTTACACATTAAATCTTCACAATATACGGCCATGCGATACACCACTTGAAAGCTTAGCCTCTCAAGATTAATTTAAGCCCACACACAAAGCATAAGGTGATTTATAGAAGTTATAACACTGTTAAAGACAATACATTAATTAAGAATTACACTGCGCAGCTGGTGTGTGTGCATTCATACCTTTTTGAGTGTCCCTTTATCCACAGAGGTGATATAATCCCAAAAAACTTTGTTTTCATAAATCCACAAGAGTCCAAGGAAATGAAATATCTAAGCCGTTTTATCCAAAACGAGTTATTCGCCTCAAAATCGTAAAGTTTACAAGCCCAGAGTTACAAAAACAGCTACGCGAGACTCAACAGCTTCGCTCTTCCAGCGGCTCTTCCGCTTCCTCCCGGTCGTCTAACGGCCAATGACCGCGTCCATGTTATTCTCTGAAGCCTTAGGAATCTAACGAGACCTCTCATAAGTCAATCCGTCACTCAGAGCCGGAGATAGACTGGTTTGACGGCCAACCACGGCTCGGAGGAGATGTGGGGTCAGGTGGGATTGATCGACATTTGCTTCAGCCAGTTAAGATTCCATGCTATGAAACGCCCCTAGCCTTGTAGCCAATAAAAAGACGATTCCATTGACACCATGAAACCCATTGAAAGTTTAACCCTGTGATGGCTGGCTCTGTGTTTCAGCACAGACAGTGACTGTTACAATGCAAAGCCATACCTGACCAATTTATAATGACTTATTTCTATATATTTATGTATATAGTTATGTCAAGTATATGTGTGATTGATGTGGGTGTGTTTTTGTATTTGAGAAGTTTTGAATTTTGCACTTTTTGGGCTTTTTTCTTTGCACCTTTCAAGAAAAACGCACAGCCATATTTGTAGAAAAAAAATCATATAAAATCAATTTTTGAGTCTTTTGGCTTCTGGATTTTTTCTGTAGTAAGCAGACACATGTGGCTAATGTCCTGGATTGTCTGCTACCTCTCATATTTGTTCACAGCAGTATATTTTAATCATATTACAGATGTATGACTTGGACGGAAATAAAAAACTCTATTCTAGCCTCTGTAGCTCTGTGTCAGTGAGGCCTAGAATCACCCTGACACTTGGAACACTTGGAACTTGAGAGTGTTTCCTTTCCAATGATATCAGGCACATCCCAGAGTGTCAAAGTATACGGGAGCTGTACCACTTTTAATTTGGGTATGTCGTTGCATGAAATTTCAGCCGTCTGACAAGTAGGCAAAGAGGATATAAAGCCATTTTACAACACAATCCTTATTTCTCATAACAAAGCATTGTGCTTACTGTACCACAGTTAGTACTTTTATCAATTGTGGACAACTCTTTGCAGGAATGACCTTTACAATAAACGGGGGGACAAGGAAATAACTCAGGTGGCTTTTAAACAACTTTGATCTTAATCCAAACTGTCAAAAAATGCATATCCCAGCTCTTTGTCTTCTGCTGTCAGCTGTCTAATAAAACGCATAAAATGCCCTAAAAATATAGATAGTTTGGTAACACTTTACTTGAAGGTATCTACGTAAGAGTGACATGACACTGTTATGAACACATGACACAGTCATGACACACGAACCCTAACCCTAATCTTAACCCTAACCGAAAACCGAATAACACTTAATGACAGAAGCCTTGTGACAGTGTCATGTCACTCTTATGTAGATACCTTCAAATAAAGTGTAACAGATAGTTTTAAAAACATACAGCATGAAATGCTGATTATGTAATATGTTAATTTTATATTCAGCTGGTCATTTGTACTCAGTTATGTTTCTGTGAATTGTCATCCTCTTTTGAGACATTTTGTCCAGACAAATAATGGCAGAGGCCACAGTTCTTCTCCTGAAGCGTTCTTTTGAACAGTCCCAGTCTTATTACTTTTCACTATTTAACATGGTACACGGATAACGAGACAGAAGGGGAAATGAATTAGACAACAGACTTGCTGTCACCATACATATAATTGTAATTGTGTGAAAAGCATTCAATTTCAGCTCAGATGGATTTTAGGATGGATGTTTACTTGGTGTTTTTTTTCTTCATTTGAGAACATTTTCTGACCACCTGGGTTGATGAAACCCTTTCAGAACCCACAACCTTTAGTCAAAGGTTATAAACCATGGTTTCTGCAGGGTCTTTCAAAGTCTAAATGTTAGGCCTTAAAAGTCTAAAATTTGCTGAGGTATTGTGTTCTACAACCCCAAATCAGAAAAAAGTTGGGACAGTATGGAAAACACAAATAAAAAAAGAAAGTACTGATTTATAAATGTACTTTGACTTGTATTTCATTGCAGACAATACAACAGCACATAATTTAATGTGTTCCTCATGATTTTTATTGTTTTTTTTCAAATAAACAAAATTCCTATTTTGATTCTTGCGACATTTCAAAAAAAGTTGGAACAGTAAAGCATTTACCACTTTGTAATGTTGCCATTCCTTTTCACAACACTTAAAAGACATTTAGGGACTGAAGACACCAAGTGATGAAGTGTTTCAGGTGTAATTTTGTCCCATTCTTGCTGCAAACAAGTCTTAAGGTGGGCAACAGTACGGGGTCTTCGTTGTCGCATTTTGCGCTTCAAAATGCGCCACACATTCTCTATTGGAGACAGGTCGGGACTGCAGGCAGGCCAGTCCCATATCCTCTTCCTCCACAGCCAGGACTTTGTAATGTGTGCAGAATGTGGTTTTGCATTATCTTCTTGAAATACGCATGGACGTCCCTGTAAAAGATGTCTTCTTGAAGGCAGCATATTGTGCTCCAAAATCTCTATGTACTTTTCAGCATTAATGGTGCCATCACAGAAGTGCAAGTTACCTTTGCCAAGGGCACTGACACAACCCCATACCATGACAGACCCTGGCTTTTGGACCTGTTGCTGGTAACAGTCTTGATGATCCTTTTCTTCTTTGGTCCGGAGCACACGGTGTCCATTTCTCCAAAAAAATACATGAAATACTGATTCATCTGACCACAGTACACGTTTCCACTGTGTGATGGTCCATCCCAGATGCCTCCGAGCCCAGAGAAGTTGATGGCGCTTCTGGACACTGTTAACATAGGGCTTCCTTTTGGCACAGTAAAGTTTTAACTGGCATTTGTGGATGTAACTACGTATTGTGGTACTTGACAAAGGTTTGCCAAAGTAGTCCTGAGCCCATGTGGTGATATCGCTTATAGATGAATGACGATTCTTGATGCAGTGCCGCCTGAGGGATCGGAGATCACGTGTGTCCAGCTTAGGCTTGTGCCCTTGTCCTTTACGCACTGAAATTCCTCCTCATTCCTTGAATCTTTTAATTATGTTATGCACTGTTGAAGGTGAAATAAGCAAATGTCTCACTATCTTTCTTTGAGGAACATTGTTTTTAAACATTTCAATAATTTTCTCACGTATTTGTTGGCAAACTGGTGATCCTCGGCCCATCTTTGCTCCTAAAGGACTAGACCTTTCTTAGATGCTGCTTTTGTACCAAATCATAATTACAATCACCTGTTTACATCACCTGTTTCAAATCACATCATTATTCAACCAATTTACCTGATTACTAGCCCTAAATTGCTCCTGTCTCAACCTTTTTTGGAATGTGTTGCAGGTCTGAATGACAGGAAATGATGTGTATTTACAAATGAAATTAAGTTGACCAGACAAAACATGAACTATTTTGTGTTCACATTGTCTGCAATGAAATACAAGTCAAAGTACATTTAGAAATCACTTTTTTTATTTGTGTTTTCCATACTGTCCCAACTTTTTCTGATTTGGGGTTGTAGGTCTTAAATAGGGAGTGGTGATGGCGTGATGGATATGACACATGCCTTTGGTGTGGGAGATCTGGGTTCAATTGCCACTGTGATACATCAACCAATGTGTTCCTGAGCAAGACACTTAACCCGTAGGTGCTCCAGAGGCGTGCAACCTCTGACATATGTAGCAATTGGAAGTAGCTTTGGATAATCAGCTAAATGACATGTAATGTAAAAATAATTTTAAACAGGTCTTAATTTTCCTACGTTCCTATGTTACGCTATGTCATTATGCTCATTTTATTGCTTAGAATGTTTGTTCTTTTGGATTCTCTGGTGTTGTAGTTCTTTCTATTGTAGTCCAAATAAGACTACAAATGAGACCAACATGCAACTTATATTGCAGCCAATCAGCTATTGGACTCTTTCAGCTTGCACCATAGGCTTCGGGGAAGTGCAAGTTTAGGGATACTTGGCTTGGTTTATGTCAGTACTAACAACATATTTGAAGCCTACTGCTTTTATTCAAGAAAGCATTTCTTTTTCTTTTTTTGATATAGGTCCTAACTTTATTTCAAAATGGTCTTGAAAAGTCTTAAATTTGACTTGGTGAAACCTGTAGAAATCCTGAAAAAAAGAAGTCAGAATTGCCTAGAATACTTCATTTTGTTTGTTTTTTAGAGATACATGGTTGAGACAGCAATATATCCAAAAGAATCAGGTAGCATGCCACAAGGCTGCAGCTTTAGGTGAGACTCTCCAGTAACAGCAGCATAGAATAAAAGTACACAGGATTTAATTGTTTTTATCTTATTGGCAAGTAAATGACCAATAATTAAATAGCCAGTCACATGCCAGTGGTCTCCTCCAACAAAATTAATGAACATTGATCTGCCCTGTTATGGATGAATAAGGGTCAGACTAATCTGCTTACACGTGCTATCGCCCCCCGTTGATTAACCAGGGATGAAATATGCACCAGGTTGCGCAGTCCTGCACAAGGACATTTTAGTGTGTCGCTTTTTTTAAGAGCTGAGCTGAGTATCTCCAGACAGCAATTTAGCGCTTTAGCTCCCCTGGCCACGCTGGCTGAGAAATGATGGAGCCGGGCCACTGAATGCTGAAACATTAAAGTAAGATCCTCAGTGTCTCACCGGCTGCCAGAGACCCTGAAATGCAGATGAGTCCATATGGATGGAAGAGTCTGCTGAGAAGATCTGAGAATCCTCAACCAGGACAGGATGGAAGGATGGAGAACAGAAAAAGAGAGTGGAACAAATACAGAGACATTCACTCTGCAGGACTTCATGCTCAGCTCCAAATTTCCACTCGTATCTGAATTCTTTCTGTGACTGTCCATTTCTATTCCAGGATTCAAACCATAGCCGAGACCAATAGGAGCTGACAGCAATGTTGAAAAGGCTCAGAGAGACACTGATGAGAGCTGTCATATTTGTTTTTGGACCTACACTTTTTACTGTTAAATCCAAGCACATTTTTGGTTTTGCTGCTTCTTCGCACAAGGCTTTGTCTTTATCACTCCATCTTGTTACAGAGCAGAAGTAGGCTCTGCCCAGCCAAAACATCCAATAATGACAACATATTTCAGGTGAATAGGAAGGTGAACATATTTCCGCTCTCAAGTTAACCAAGTCTGTTTAATAATTTTCCTTTCCTTTTTCTTCTTCTCCTTCAGATTGCTTGCCTTCCAATTCATTACCATGATATTGTGGTCTCTTTGTGTGTTGTAAAGCACTTTGTAACTATGTTAGGAAAAGATAATATGCTAGTAAATACGTAAAGAAAGCTGTATATTGTTCACAAGAAAGAGAATGTATTCCGCCAAAAATTCAAGGCATACTTATTTGTTAAAATGCAAAATATCACCGTAAAAGCCTTTAATATCGTGACTTTACAAACCAGCACATATCAACTGCACAGTGGTGATCCTCATGGATTTTATAGTGGACAGTATCAGCCTACTGATGCATCAAAAGCAGCCTTTTTTCTGTCCGATCCAAGTCATTTGTGTATCAGTAAGGTGTTATTGGATAATTCTGCAAAACTATGAATTATGTTCAATCACAACATTTTGGAAGCCAACATTTTACAAACTATTCATTCCTACATCATCTACACGTGGCAAATACTGTATAGTTAAGGTTATTAACTAAAATATTTGGTTAAGGAGTTGGGGAAATATTGTGGTGATGGTTTAAAAAAAAGCCAACAACATTGTAACACATCCTTGCTTTCCACTTTGCCACATGAAGGACATGTTGCCTCCTGCACTGGCAATGTTTGCTGGCATTGGATGTAAATTATGCAGTGCAGAATTGTGAAAAAGAAAATGTTACTCCCATGCATTTTTTCTGTGTACTGATCAGATGTGTATTTTGGAAATAAATCCAAACTGCAACACCTTCAGCTTCAGTGTGAGCACAGTGTGAGAGAGTTAGAGTGGCAGAACTTTGCCTTTTTGGCTCAGCAAAGTAGCAGCCTGTCGAAAATAAAAATGTGCGGCACAGGAGATGATCTGCTGCCCCCGGATACTGTGACGTGTCCGCTCCAATTCCTGCGCTTAACAGAAGTCTGTGTATGTAGGTCTGTGTTAGTGTGTCTGTTTGTGTTAGCATCTATATGTTTGTGTGTACATGACCCTCCTGTTGTTGTGTATGAGTTTGTTTGTGTAGGTGATGGAGTGTCCACTCCAGCAGGAAGACAGAGGGAAATGCATCACTCTAAATAACGGTGGTTAGAGTTGGCAGCGAGGAAGGGAAGGCTTGCCAAGCCTCGTGGGGATAGTAGACGGACAAATGCATCACATGCTTTTTCCACAGAATTCACAGACGACAACCTTTTGCTTATATAAAGACGATAATGAATCAGAGCCGAGATGGATGTGGAAGTGAGAGTGCCACTTCCCCTTCGCCCCCTGCTCTCCAGCCCAGCAGGTGGTCTCCAGCTTGTGCCTCGTTTGTCTCTTGGCCCTCCCCGTGGCATGAGTCATTGCCCTTAACATGAAGAGCAAGACAGATGAAGCCAGGGCGCATACAAGCACGCACTAACAAACACGTACCCACACCGGCCTCCCGTTTACATCAGGAACATCGTTTCCTCAGAACACAGCTGCTCCCAGAGGAGCTGAGGGATGCTAGAAGCTTCTCTCTGCAGCCGCTGCGCCGCTCAAGTTCGGCAACAGAGGGATGAATAAATAGAAAATCAATGGGGCGTCATGGTGTGAGGATGCAAGGGCTATTTTCCCAATTACGGAAAATGTTGCTCCTAGTCAGTGGTGCATATCAGCCCTTTGCTAAGCCACCTGATATTCAACACAAAGCCTTTGATGTTGCCAGGTCTGGCTTTGGGGGTCGATTGTGGATTTAGTGCTATCCTTAAATTCAACAAAATGTTATTTGAATCCAAAACCCTTTGAAATCCTTGTTTAATTGTTTTATATATTTTTTTCATTTTAGCTTTGGACAGTTTTAAGTTACATGAATAAAACCTTCAAGAAATGAAACATTGCTCTTTCCATATAAAATAAAGAGGAGAGGTCCATACAATTTAAAACTGCATTAAACAACATGAATGTGAAACATTAAGATTTTATAGCTTCATATCATAACCAACATGATTTGGTGAAAACTGTCTCTAAACTGACATGGAGCACATATTTTGTAAATAATGAATTTCTGACAGTGAAAATGGTTTGCGTTAATGTATATATGTTAGGTGATGTATGGTAGAGTGCTGCATCAGAACAGTATGGAAGTCACATTTCAAAAATCTCTTTCCCTTGGATGACAGTTTGAAAAGCTTTCACCTGCTTTAAAGCGCCATACGTTATGTGAGGGGATCTGCTCTAAATTAGATTTTGTTCGATTGAGTGAATAATAAAAAATAATAAAAAAGATACCTTTCCACAGCTTTTTTATGAAAGTCACTCTGGAAACTTTCCTTGGGAGGAGCAATCTTTGAAATTCAAATGTGCCATGGTGGCTGTGTAACAACGCAGTATGAGAACAACCTCTAAGCACAGGCAGAGAAGACACAGCATGGCAGCTTCCTTCTTCAAATGCTGCCAAAATAATTGAAAAGAGTCCCTCTGAGGACAGAACTTCAAATATTTGTTTTTTTTACATGATCTGCAAACATCGCCAGCTTTATAGTGGCCTTGACAGCAATGGAGAGAACAGCCCTGTTTTTCCATCTGTGATGTAAAAAGCAGTTCAAATGGTTGCTAAAATACAGAAAATAGCGCAAGCAGCGCAGTTGCTTAAAATGGTCCCGAAGCACATCTCTTCAATCGCTCCCAGCTGAGAGAAAACTGCATAGGTTTCTGGCCTAATTTCAGGTGGAGTACATTGCTAACGGGCCCATTTCTGTTTGTAAAGCAGCCCAAATATTCCCTTTCTCCTCAAGTGCTTTTGTGCTGCAGCGTAGCAGCATGTGTTCCGATGGCGGCATTACAGCTGTTTTCAGGAGTCAATTGAAAACGCCCATCAAGGCTAACTACTTGTAATGAAGGCAGTTTCTTTCACTGATTTCTTAACATTCGGCTGTAATCAAAGCTGAAATTGCATTGCTTTGTGCTGCAGTGGTTTTCAAGTTGACTGGCCTCGCTGAACAATGAAGTCATCAAGTGAACATTGCACTTTATAAAAAATCGTTCTGAAAATGTATCTCTACTGAGGCTGCTGCTCAATGGTGGGCATTAAACTCTATGCCATTTAAAATCCAATATGAGTCATGTGACTAATAAGCCTCGTTCCCCTTGTCATTCTGGAACAGAGATATGAAAATGACTCAGAATTACTGCTGGTATTTTCATAATAACTGTGTAATAATATCTAAACCTCAATGATGGAGACACAAAGCCTCACAGTACTGTCAAGTTAGCATTACAATTTCTCTTGAATGACTCAAAATCACATTTAATGAATATCATATGTTCATGTCTAAGAAGAATCTAGGCCTATATGACCAAAGCTGACATGCACACATAGTACACGTCACGTGCATATATTAGTATCTAGCCATGCAGCGTGTCTTTCACTATGAAAACTGTTCACAGCATGTTTTGTGGATTATCCAGCGTAATTGAAACACTGTTTATGGAAAGAGATGTGATGCAGTTCCATCCAGTTTACTTACTTTTATCAGGATAATACATACAATACATAATACTAGCTGCTCTTGAATGCAGCATTTTTCGGTTGCAGGAGATGTGGATCCCATCTCATGCCTTTGCTGCTGACCTTGTGTGACATAGAGATTCACAGCATTTGTCTGGCTCAGAAGCACAACTTCTAGATCTTAGAATATTCGTAATGCTAGCTATTTAAAAAAAGAAGAAGACATTTCTTTGTTGGGCGGACAGAGGTTTTAATGAAGAGTTATGAAGGGACATTTTTGTCTATAATCACCACTCTGCTCGCTGCTACGGGTGTGGTTTACTGGTGGTGACGGCCGCGACTGTTGTTCAAAACAACAACGGCGGACGTGATAGACAAATGGTTCACCTGCCAGTTTTTTTTTGTTTTGTTTTTTTGAAGGTGCCTGCCCTTTTCCAAACAGTTTCTAATGATGGCTTCTCAGATGGTGTAACAAACCATCTAGGCAAATAACACCGAAACTACCTGCATGTCCAACTAGAAGTCAGTGAGAAAATGTGTGCTATTGTCATTTGGATGAGCCAAACCTTACCAGTGGACACCCAACCCGTTCTCACTCAACTCATAATATACGGACACTTGGGCAGTGGCTCTCGGCATTGGATGCAATGTAAATATCACCCTTGTTAATGGAAAATCACCAGTGTTAATGGAACGCACCAGGCAGACGTTCCATTAAGAGCGACAACAGTAGAGAGTAATATGAAAATACGATCTTTTCCTAAACTGTGCCGCATGTCAGTCAGTACATCTCGACCCAGAGCGTCAAAAGTGACATCTAGAGTCCCGACACTAAAGGAGACTTTTAGCGTGAATAACAAACGCCAAAGGTACATGACCAAGCATCCGTATTTTACGCGATGGGAGAGTGTTGGGACACCAGATTAACACACAAAAAACACTTGTCCTTGTTATAAAGGCTCATGCTTTCAATTAGTTGAATCAGTTGATTCAAAGTGACTGTCTGCTGCTCCAGCAATTAATAAGAGAGCACTCAAGAGCTGCTGAGGCAGATCCTGAGGCACAGCTGTCCATTTTATCTTAGCTTATATAGAAACAGATAGCAAGGACAATGATTTAGTGTCTGGGCTTCTATGAAAGGTCACAGCTATTCATATTACAGTGAAAGACCTCCCATAGGGCCGCCATACTGTAACACTGAGTAACATGCACAACTCTGTGTGTATGTGTGTATGTGTGTGTGTGTGTGTGTGTGTGTGTGTGTGTGTGTGTGTGTGTGTGTGTGTGTGTGTGTGTGTGTGTGTGTGTGTGTGTTTTAATGAGCTGATTATGAAGTGCTTAAGATACTGTAAGCCCAGTTTTTCCAAAAAAAACTGATTGACAGCTCAAAATTAGAACATGTTATTATACAGCTTTGTAGTTTTGATTGCCAAGTGAGTGAATGCTGTTATTTCTGAAGAACAGACTAAATCCAAAATGAAAGTCTTGGTGATTTTGTTGATTTGGCTTCAAATTAACAGGCAACATCCCACATTGCATTACAGTAAACAAAAATGAAACAACATGGAAAATTGCCGTTCAAAAACATCATCATACACTGAACTAAAAGTACAAACAAAACTTTGTGAAAAAAAACAGAATTATAATATGGACCAAATGTGTGCAGGGTATTTTCTGTTTTTTGCTCAGGCTAGAAAAGTAATTTTGGCTACATCTTTGACAGAAATAGTAAAATGAATTTTGAAAGTTTTAAAAGATGTTCAGTCCTTTGAAAAATACCACCACAACCAAAAACACTGAAAATAGAACTAGAACAGTAAAAGATGAACACTCAATTAACAAACTAACTAACAAAACTGTTTTGGTTAGAGGCTGACCATCATTGATAACGTGTATTTATGTCGGAATCTTCTCATTTGGAATCTTGTAATTAGCTTTCAGGCTACATTTCCATTGCTACTATTTTGGTTTAAAAACTAATATTTTTCTACCTTTACACCTCGCATTCACACTGCTCTGGCGTTTCAGAGCCCCTTAACTGGAGAAATTTGAAAACACTTCTGACCCCGTTCTGGTTTGGTATCTGCGGGGTTGTGTTGCAGTCTCAACGGCCGCAAACGGAGAACGTTGGCAACACCGACACTGACGCCAAAGTTTCACTGCATGATTGGGTCGGCACGCGCTTGCCCAATATACGAGAATGTTGATGAGATGTGCAGTTTGGGCGTGTTAGTTTAAACAATAATTATTTATTCTACTGGGGCTAAAAACACTTGTGTGCACGGAGATTGTGTGAATGACATTAAATGGTTTTGAGTGATATGTCTCAACAAGTATTGGATGGATTGTCATGAAATTTGCTAAAGACATTTGTGTCCCCCTCAGATTGAATTGTAATAACTTTTGGTGCTCCTCTGACTTTTCATATAGTGCAGAGATCTTCAACAGGGGGTTGGGGGCCCCTAGAGGGTCCTCAGAATTACTGCAGGGGGACCACCAAATTATTGTTAGATTTTTTTCTCCAAAAATGAAATTACGTCTGAAAATATACGTTAACATGAATCCAGCATATTATTAGCAAAGACATAAATCAGCCTATTTGTGAAATAATAATAATTGATGAACATTGATATCAGGCTTAGTGGCCTATAGGCAAGGTAGCCACTAAGGTAGCTGTCGACAGATACAGTTGAGCTTAAGGATTCACTGTGCCACATGTATGTTTAACATTAAAACATGATGTATAAATATATATGTCAACAATTATTTTAATAGCTTATGTGTAAAGGCTTTAGGCCACCCTACATATTATTGTATACGCAGTTTAATATGCAACTCAATATGATATTATATTAATATACAATAGTAGTAGGTGGTCCCTTTTGCAGCTAACGGGTCCTTACAAACAAACGTTAAAGACCCCTGATCTAGTGCCATCACCAGTTAACACACAGAACTTTCAAGCCAGGGACTGGAATTCGCTTCCCGGACAAAACAAAAGACCTTCACCCACAACCAAAATCTTTTTTCTAAACTTATCTAACTGCCTTAACTTAACTTTCGTCGCTGTGTAATGCTCACTTTTTCTTGCCTAAACTTAACCGTAATCTCCGCCGAAATAACCAGCAGCTCACAGTGCTCTGTACCCGGCCTACAGTCACCTATTCTTGGGTAACTGAACCACCAACTATCGCTGACCTGACAGAGCACCATTCGGAGCACCATTCAGAGCACCATGAAGAGCACCATGCACAGCACCATGCAGAGCAATATGAAGAGCACAATGAAGAGCACCATGTGGAGCACCATGAGGAGCACCATGCAGAGCACTATGAAGAGCACCATGCGGAGCACTATGAAGAGCACCATGTGGAGCACCATGAGGAGCACCATGCGGAGCACCATGAAGAGCACCATGTGGAGCACCATGAGGAGCACCATGCGGAGCACCATGAAGAGCACCATGTGGAGCACCATGAGGAGCACTATGAGGAGCACCATGCGGAGCACTATGAAGAGCACCATGTGGAGCACCATGCAGAGCACCATGAAGAGCACTATGAAGAGCACCATGTGGAGCACCATGTGGAGCACCATGAGGAGCACCATGTGGAGCACCATGCGGAGCACCATGCGGAGCACTATGAAGAGCACCATGCGGAGCACTATGAAGAGCACAATTCGGAGCACCATGAAGTGCACCATGCAGAGCACCATGTGGAGCACCGTAGCCGGTGTTGCAGAGCTCTGTCTGATATGACGAGTCGTGACGGGGGTTTGCAACCACGCTACAAAGCTTTGTAGCTAGCAACTCCCGCTCTGTAGCACGGAGCTCTGTAGCACGGAGCTCTGTAGCTGATATCACGTGACCAGCCTGCGGTCTCCTAGTTTTCATATGATATCATACGTTTTAAATTGCATAACTTGTTGTACGATATCATACAAACCCGTTCATGAGAATGCATTGTTTAGTTAGCATGCTGTCTTTAGTATTTAACTCAAAGCACAGCTCAGTAAGCTTCACAGAGGCACAGCATTATTGTAGACTCTTGTTAAGGCTCCAGTTGGTGTTCCACCATGTAGTTGCATCCTGTAGGAAAATGTATGAATGAAGTTAGGTTAAAATTAATTGTCAACTCATTTTGGAATATATATTTCTAAGTGATAACTGTTATTAATTCTGAAATACAATATTCTAACCACTCACCTTAACAAAACCACATCTTAAATTTGTCTTCATATGACATACGAGATTCAAAAATCAATCCTAAGAAGAAATGTACATCCCAGTTCTTGGAAAAACAACCAGCAGGAGTAGTGACAAAGACACAGCGGTACCTGATCCAAGTCATATTATTTTCATGCTGAGAACCCAATTATCTGACAGCTGACGCTGACCTGGCTTGTCAGTCCTGCTACATAATTTCTTCCTTTTTTCTTTAGAAATATTTTCTTCCGTCCATTTCTGTTTTTTGTACATTTAGTCGCCGTCAGGTGCTACGACTCAACAGGAAGCAGATTTGATGGTGACCTGCGGCGATCCCACTTTGCTAACAAACCTCCCGTTTTTACACGTGAACCAGAATACATACAGAGGGTGAATACAGGTGCAGCAGTATGAGAAAAAAATTAAGTGTTTTCTTTACATTAAAGCATATAAACATGTTCTAGTACAAACACAAAACGCAAGTAGAATCCTGAAAATGCTATATAATAGTTGCCCTTTAATTTAGTCTCTGGTTTGTTTGGCTCCGTTCCGTTTGCCTTTTTAGCGTAGCTCGTAACGACGGCTGTCTGACGCATCACGACTTAGTGTCATGGGAAATTGTAGGATTAGTACCACAAGCAGTGTTGTCAGATAAAGATTACGTTTCCAAGGCAAAGACACACAACGCTGCCTCAAATTTTTTGGCAGAAAACAGACCATTCTGAAAATACTGACTTGTCAAATCTGGAATTTGCTTGGTTGTTTCTCTCCCTCTTGCATTTCAGACACATTGGCTTTCTGACCACACAAGGTTTTCATCTGACAGCCTCGCCGTGCTGCTGCCGATGCTCTCTGTGACACTAACAGATAATGCCAGCCAGGTTCAGCCATACCTGCTGTTTTTTTGTTGCAGTTTAAAGAACAGAAAGTTCTGTTAAAAGAATAGAAAGTTCTTTAAAGATCTGTTTTCTCTCTAATTCCAGTGGACTGGAAAGCAGAAAGTCACAGAAGAAAGAGAGAGACGAGGGGAATGGGAGAAGCACGTCTGTGCGTGGAGTCTCTTTTCAAAAGTTCGACCCGTCGATTGGCAGGATGTGATGAAGGTGTGTGAGTGGCGAAGCGTGCTGGGTTTAGTGTGGGACTCAGTTCCTCTGAATCAAAGTTTAAAGAGCTGCTCGTGCAGTTTTGTCGCAGGCTCAAGCTAAGCGCACTATCAGCTCAGTGCAGACACCTACACGGTCACATCCACACGTCTGCTGGCTTTGATGAACACCGTAACACTTTGTAGGCTACAGACACACCTTGCTACACAGACAGATATTGACATCACATCATGCAGTAGGGCCTACCCTGTAAATGTTTGACTTTCCTTTTGCTTTCCTTGAAGTAGGGTTCTTCAGTGTTTTTTAGGTGCCATCTTGGGAAAACAGTCACGACCAGTCGAACGACGAATGAGCTATGTTACTGGGTACACGGCATTCGTCGTTCAACAGGTCATGACTGTTTTCCCAACGGTATACCGAACGATACTGTCTTTATAAACTATTGTTTTAATAAACTGTCTGTACACTTACAAAGTTCTCAATGCTTCAGTTTACATGTACATTAAGCGACTGCGTGGGACCACCAGTAATCCCTGGTCAGAAGATCTTAGTGACCTGTTAGTAATGTAAGGATGGAGCAGGTCAGAGATGTAAACAGGTGCCTGACCATGCAAGGTTCTACATGTCAGAACAAGAACTTTAAATTGGATCCTGAACTTGATAGGAAGCCAGTGTAACAAGAATAAAATAGGAGTGATGTGCCACGTCCTGCTCGACCTGGTCAACAGTATCTTGAATGAGAAAAACAAAATAAGCGATGGGAGAACTTTGTTGAATTGCCCTTTTTTTGCAGTGTTCATTGAGATACAATAGACTCACTAATGAAGTTTAAGGATTTCCTTTGGGCAACGTGTGAACCACGTCACCTTCGGAAGTAAAGTCTTTCCCGTCCCAAGAGCAAAAGAGAGGAGCAACCTCACGTTATCGCTTTTCTCTGATCTCATCGGGAGGCCATCTCAGACGACCCCAGATGACTGATCTATATCCCATGAAAGAGACCGCAGGATGAATGGTGTCTCCTGCTCATTTAACAGGCAGCTGAGATCGATGGCAACCAATCAAAGATGGGAGATAAAACAGGAGTGGTCAATTGCTACAGACCCTTGATGTTGACTCAAGGTCTCTCTCATTAAGGCGATGCTTTAGGTTCGCAGGATACGAATGTACAATAGCTTGGGTTTTCATGCACATGTTGCTCTGAACACAAACAAGATGATTGGTTGGACTCCTATTATGAACCAGGGCTGTAGTCTTGTCCACCTTTGTCGAGTCCAACACCAGGACTAGTCGAGATCGAGTCAAGACCATGTCCAAAGAAGCTCAAGTCCAAGTCAAGACTGAGTCCAAAAAAGTTTGAGTCCAAGTCAAGACCAAAGTTCTTGAACTTATTACTTGTCCTGAAGAATTCATAGTACAAAGTGCTCGCTGACATTGTGTCTATGGCCAAAATTAAAATGATTAATACCTGATGATTGAGGTATATGATGCAGCGAGGCATATACCAGGCGACCAATCTCGATGCCTGTTCTAGATGGATTCTGAATTAAACTAATACCTGTTTTCTGAATGAGCACGCTTCATCAGTGGTTTTGTTTTGAAGGAGGAAGTTACTTTAGAACAAAAGCATATAGTGCTGGACGAGACCCACTAGAAAATTGGAGTCCAATGGCCGAGTCCGAGACGAGTCCAAGTCCAAATACCAACGAGTCCAAGACGAGTCCGAGACAACAAAAAAGCATCTTGAGTTCGGACTCAAGTACTACAGCCCTGTTATGAACACTATAAAACAGTTAAAATTACGCCATACTATCAACCATCTGTGCTCGCAGTGTAGATCATGCCCCTTAGGAGATATCAAGTTCTCAGTGCAATCAGGACTTTTTTCTTACCAGCACCCTGTGAGTAGGCTCATTTAGCCTCTGTAGAATCACCCTCATAACATTGTGTGTGTGTGTGTGTGTGTGTGTGTGTGTGTGTGTGTTTCATAGTCATTACATTAAATGGATTGCAAAGCATTCCTGCGAGGGTTTTCCTCTTAAAAGCCAGAGAGTTGTGCCCATTTAATGGTCTGACGTGAGTGGTTTGATGAGTGTGCTGGGAGTGAACTGACCCTCCCTGCTGCCTTGAACAAGACTCCTACCATGAAGAAGCGGAGGAGAAGCAGAAGCTGAATGTCAACGTTAATGGCACATTATGTGCGACATCTTATTCTGTCACAAACGCTGATCTGTAAGAGCTAAATTACTCAAGCACAGACATATTTCTGTCTTGTTTCAGTAGAGGTACTAAACCCTTTCATAGTCTTTATCTGATGCCTTTGAGAATGCCAAATGAATATGACTATGTGGATCATCCAATCATATAAAAATTAGAAAAGATTAATTATATTACAAAATCTCAATCATTCAACATTATGTCGGCCTTTCTGTCATTAGTTGGAGAAACAAGAAACCAACACTGTGGTTGTGGTCACAGAAACCAGAGGGCTCAAGACTCACAGTAATGCATTTTCCCCACAGCCCAACATTGTCTCCTATTAAATATGTTTCTATACTACTAAGTTGTTATGCCAAATATTTTTTCAACAATTGACACTTAATCAATGTACAAGCATCTGATTCCAGATGTAACTAAAGTACAATGAAAATGTCTCGGCTGTTTTCTGTAAATAACTTGGGGAAGACGGTAGGATCAAGAAAGTGCGACTTTGACAGAGGAGACACCTGTTTGCATCCAGTCTTCTACAATGTGTTGTTGGTTGGTTAACCAAACCCTTAATGGTGGTCAGCCTCTTACCTTTCTTCTTCTCCAAAGAAGGTAAGAAGGTAAATTGCCAGTGCCTATGTTTTATGTTATACTCCATTCTCATTTCATTCAAGTTTCTGTTCTTGATGTTGGATCACTTGAGTGATCTACATAAATCTACAGTACATATACAGAAATGTAGATATAGATCTAAAATCTGCATCAACAGTTCTCAAAGTTTATATTGTTTCTCTGCACTATACTCTGCAGCACTTAGGTGGTGAGCACAGCCTATCATAAGTAGAGAGCCTAATACTTGACAATAATATCATTACTGCAGACAGAGTTCTTATGTTCATATAAAGGTCAGCTCTGTGTGAGATAGCACCTCCACTGTCACCAAAACAGTTACAGTACTGTCTGTGTTTGGGGTCCTCCAGTGCATCACAGTGGATTGTAGGAAAACAGCATCTTAAGTGTGAAGAATTCTAAAGCATGTCAAAAAAGAAAAATGTTAATGTTAGCTGTGGGGCATGCAGAGTCAGCCCCCATTACTCTTTGGTGGATACAGTAGGGGAGGTCCTGCGGCATGGTACAGGAAGCTGCGACCTTTCTAGGAAGCCCGGGCACTATATCACTGTCTGGCCTGCAACGTTTCCATGTAGGCTAAGATAAAGTGGACAGCTCTATCCGGGGATCTGCCTCAGTGACTCCTGAGACCCATCTCATTAATTGCTGGGGCAGCAGATGCAGGGGCAGTCACCTTTGGTTAGAATAATCTGGATTTCCAGTTTAACAAAAGAGCTGACCCAACAGAATTGCCTGCATAGTTCTCTTGCTCTACAAAGTTGTGTTCATCAGCTCCATTTTAGTGACTTTATCACTTCCTAAAGGCTCTACTTTCTGAAAAAGCTTTCAAGTTGAATCAAACATATATTGTGTTTTAAAATAAACTTTCACTTTTAAGCCACAGCTTTGAATTCCAGGTTGAGGTGTTTTTATAGAGTTACAACGTCCTAATTTTTCCCCTAAAGATGCTGTAATTGACTTTAACACTCAGATCTAATACAGCCTGCAGAGATGAGAGATTAATCCAATCTTCTTGTTACATTATATGCGCGTGACAGAAATTTAAGTGTCTACAAACCAGCGATTAGCTTTTTTTCTATGGGCTGAAATATGTGCCACCAGAAACTGAATTTGAATCATTTATATTTGAATTTGAATTGATAAACTTGAATAATTGCATTGAAAAACTGAATCTGAATTGTATAATTTGAAATTGAATTTATTCATTTGGAACTGAAATTTGATCATCACTGAAAATTCAACTCTCTATATATCTTCACATTCAGGTCTCAAAATATGAATTCTGTGTTGGTTTCTATTTTCAGGCCACTTTGAAGATGCAAGTGGAACATTCCACATTGAGTGTGTGTGTGTGTGTGTGTGTGTGTGTGTGTGTGTGTGTGTGTGTGTGTGTGTGTGTGTGTGTGTGTGTGTGTGTGTGTGTGTGTGTGTGTGTGTGTGTAGATATATGTCCAATTAAATTATATTATTCAGTAATTGAACATTCATAAGCATTTCACAAATGATTAAGGCATCTCTACATACACACAAAGGTGGGGTGGAGATTCTTTTTATATAAGAAGGTAGGTCAGCTACAGAGAGTCAGTGAAGTGCCGTATGTGTACGCTTGTGTAGCGTAAACAGGTTGAGCTTTGTTCTTCACTCTTACATGCATGACAAACCAAGCCAGACATCTGTGAAGGTGAATGTACTGTGAATGCTCTCTGAAACTGAGTGGCACATGATGAAACTCCCGCGTGTCTCTGGGACGAAGTGTCTCATTTTGGTGCGGGGAAAAACAACAGCCAGAAAGGTTTCTGAATTTGTTTTTTCACGGCGCAAGAAGCTTTACCGAGCAAGTGCCCCATTTTATTATTACTTCTTCTCTGTACCTTCCCCAAGGATTCGTGGCTGTTGTTTGTTTAGGATTTATAATGCGACCCCTTAAGTGACCTGACCCCTAGTCCTATATTGCAGTCTAAACTAAAAGGTAGATTTGAGAAACATTCTCTGAGCTACAACCAACAATCAAATTATATTTATCTTTTTTGAGTAAACTTCTAATTCCAGAGCTCCCCTCCCTACGTGCATGTTCCCCCAAAACAAGTTCCTTCCCGAGGTTATTTTGCAGAGGAACCGTACCATCATCACTAAGCCTGGCGCTTAGTGATGATCGTGAGTGGTTTAAAGAAATGCCAATAAACCAGAGCACGTTTTTCCCCTATCCTAGCCAGACCTTCCTCCGCAGCGCTGTGGAGATAGGTCTGGCAATGAAATTAAGAGGCCTAGGCTAAATGATGAAAAACCATACCAAAAGTACACACAAGTCTGAGGGCAGGGGTGTCCACATACTTTTGAACCAGCGACCCTCCGGTTCCCAACCCAACTCCTTACTGATTGCGCTACTGCCACCCCTTTCTACACTTTTTCTGTACATTCATCATCATGTTTGAATGTTATTAGCCCTGCCAGACTGCATATTGCTCCTGGGTGTAATTAGTAGTGATGTCTAAAAATTCAGCTGTCAACAAGCTGAAAGGTGACAAGATTGTCTTTACAATACGAATAAAACCTCTGCAATAAAAAAAAAAAGACCAAAAGACACAGTGATTAACAGTGACATGCAGGTTTAATGTGGATCTTCCCAAAATGATTAAAAAGACAAACTAATTAACAACTGTCCAACTTGTCAAAGAAAATCAGAATCACTTTGAATTTTCAATCAGACTGAAAAAGGGAAGCTTGGCTGCTGCAGCCTGAGGGAGGGTGTGGGTTGGTCCGGACGAGGCGTTAATGACTCATTTGGATTAAAGTAAATTATTCTTACACTACATATCCTGCGTGATAACAGACATTTTCCCATTTCCATCTGTGCCTCGACTGTGTGAAAAAAACACACAAATAAGGCTTACACTTTCGAGCTTGTGCTTCATCTATTGCTTGTCACTTTTTATGACATTAACAGCATTATTAGCACCGCTGGAAGAGCGTATATATATATATATATATATATATATATATATATATATATATATATATATATATATATATAGCCATAAAAGAAAAGCACTACCCCTCCCTTCCTCCAAAATATTAAAATGGCTCTAACTTTGAGTGGCACTGAATTAGCATTTTTATGTGAGTCATTTAGCTGTTATCCAGAATGACTTACAATGTGTGCAACAGTAGAAAAACCTCAGCTCTTGGATCATCTGACTGACTGTGTGGAAAGGGCCGAGGCAGTGGTGCTCTGACATTCCTGCAACCCTATAATAATTATAAATAATGGCAGGGAGATACGAGGGAGTGAAACAGGATGACATGAAAGAATGGGGACAATAGATTGCACATCCAACCTACTATCTTGTAAATTGCATGAAAGAGACAAAGCAACAATCATACTGAAAAAATGGGAGATTGACATGAAGACAGTTTTCAGTGAGCTGTGTATCAGTTTAGTGAGCAGAGACAGCCTCGACAAAGCAGCATCGTTGAACAGGCTTCAGCTTCGGCGTGCTGATTGTCACCACAAAGAGGAACTGTTAAGATTGACTTACAATGTGGATGGCAGTGGATGCTTCAAGGATTGCAATTTATGTTCTGTTCCACCTCTTCACTTGTATCCATGTGAATCTTCTATTTAATCCAGATTCATCGTCACGTCTTACATGTCTTAGCACAAATTATCAGCTTTACACATACAGAAAGTGTTATATAAAAAGTTTATTATTCATGTGTGTGTTTTTCTGTCAAACTAATTCCTCCAAACTAAATGACAAAATACATTGTTTATCATTTTATGGATGTGATTAAAGGTCCAATATCATGCTCATTTTCAGGTTCATACTTATATTTTGGGTTTCTAGTAGAACATGTTTACATGCTTTAATGTTCAAAAAACACAATATTTTTCTCATACTGCTTGTCTATATTCCCTCTCGGTCTGAAACGTTCCGTTTAAGTGCATGTCTCTTTAAGGCCCCCTCCCGCAAAAGCCCAGTCTGCTCTGATTGGTCAGCATTTCCGGGTCTTCAACATCTGCAGTCTCAGCGTCTCTGCACCGCCACTGCAGCCGTTGAATGACTGTAACCAGGGTGGGAAATTAACTTTTTTGCCTGGTGGATGCCCAATTTTACCAGCCACTTATATTTTTTAACAGCCACTTTTTCCGGAATTCAAATTTATAAAAGAAAGTGCACTAGCATATTTTTAATTGCTCAATGCATTATTTTTATTATTATTATTATTAATAATAATAATACATATTTTATTAATATAGGCAAATAAAAAGTGATGTGAAAAAAAAGCCTGCGAGACCATGGTCAAATTGTGTTTTGGTCAGTTTGGTCATATTCTGATCGTAACATAACATGAAGAGAATATCGGTTGAATTAAAGTTCTACACTGACTATCTTGTATGATTATCTTTGAAGCAGCAGCTTACGAGGATGCCCTGAACGCAGCACGAGTCCCATTCCTGTAGACCAGGGGTCATCAACTACATATTTCCAAGGGCCAGAATTTTTGGTGATGATTGGTGAAAAATGCTTGCAGAAAGAAAGGCTGTTGTCAGGTAAAAATGTCACTGTCAAAGAGGCTGAAGAGAAAAGTTGATGAGGAAAAGTCGCTTTAATGATGAGTGGACTGATAAGCAGGCTACCATTCATACTGTATGCCTCATTTGCAATGAAACGATGCTGTTGCAAAATAATACAACCAGCATCATCATCAAGAATAAAACAAGACTGCGTAATTCACATGCATATTAAGTAGCCTCATGCATGTATTTGTCTTATAATACATCCATAGATTTACCACTCCAGGGGAGAGGATGGTTTATTCAGCCAGCAGTTAAGTTTATAAGAATTTGTCCAAATTTCAAGATTCCCTTCAAACTAAGATAAACAGTTAGACTACAAACGGACAGCTCTTGTTTTAGCTTGTTTATAAAAACAAATTATATTTGCAGAGTAGAGCTGTGTTTGTGTAAAACAGCGTGGTGGACGAGTGGACAGAGCAGATTGAAATATCGCTTCCTACATGTTTATGCCTGTAGACAGGTGAGTGCATTGATAAGTATTGACTTTTTACTCACAAAGGTTTTAATGTAGCCTACATACAGTAACGAGACTAGTGTTAGTTTATCTGCGCCAGCGGTTGTTGGTAATCCTCTGTGTCGTTCCCAGTCAGGTAGCGCGTGTTGTAACGCACACACCTCTCGGCTCAATAAAAAAAAGCCAAATACTAATGTTGACATGCTAAAATTCTGACAATGACAACACTAACATGCCAATGTTTTGCAGGTATAATGCTAACCATGTGGTTAGCATGTTAGCATTTGCTAATTGGCGCTAAACAAAAAGCACAGCTGAACCTGTGGTACTTACAGTAATGTAGGAGCATCCATTTTCAACTTCAACTGAGAATCTTAGGACAGGTTCTTCTCGGCAGCTCTGAGGTGTCTACTGCCTGTTTCAGTTCCCTGCAGTTGAGCTCCGTAACGTCTCTGCCGATGTGCAGAGGAGAACTAAATTGCTAAATCACTGTCTGAAATAGTCAGTTAGTCTTTAAATATACGCAGCTAAAATCTTCTCATGGAGAGTTGCGACCCAGCGCGTGCTAATTCGTGTGAAATCGACAGCAGCGGTAGTGCGTATAAGCAGCTTATTCTGGTCCTATTCACTGTAGGCCTGTTATACTGGGGCAGATCAATGCACTCCTGTCACATCTGAAGGCTGTTGACTTTGTTCTCCTTTTGTTATATACAACTTTTGTGATTCTAGAAAAAGGAAGATTTGAAGAATGTAACAGTGAGCCTTGTATTTAAATACACACTTGGCCTTCTTGCACACCTTGCTGCTTTTTGATCGTTTTGAACTTGTGATTTTAACACTTTAATTTCTCTGCTACTTCACATGTGAGATCATTCTGTAACCTTTGCCCTTCACACTACATTTTGAAAAACAAAATGCATAAACTGCATTAATGTAAAGCTGTAATTTTTACTTCCTAAAAACTTCTCACCCAACACCCACTTGGTGGTATTTTGTGACCACACATCAGTACAATGCTTCCTTTAAATCAGGGGTCTTCAACGTTTTTTACCCCTTAGCTGAAAAGAGAGACAGAGCAGGGACCTCCTACTGCTGAACATATGTTGTATACAATTAATTTGCATGTTAAACCAGGACAGATGGCTGAAAATAAATGGATTCATATATTATTTGTACATCACAACATATATGTGGAAGGCACAGTGACTCCTTAAACTGAACTGTATGGTTACCATAGTGGCTATCGTACCTATAGTATAGTAAGCATATCTTCAAAGTGTAAATATATTTTTTTACAAAAATTCACAAAGGTGCCACCTTATATTTGCTATAACATGCTGGATTCATATTATTGTATATTTTCAGACATTTTAATTTTTGAAAAAAAAACTTTCTTAACATAATTTGGCGGCCTCCCTGCACTAAGTCTGAGGTCACTATCTCTGCTTTAAATCACAGACCAACAACCAGGGCTTTACATTGACACCCACCAACCTGCCAAATGCGGGTTTAAAGTAACTTTGGTGGGTAACATTGTAAAGATACTAGCCGATTTGGCTATTGATGAAAAACACTGAATTGGCAGGCTTTAGCTTTTGGCAGGCTTTATCTTTTGCATACATCGGATGTGTTGTTTATGAATGTGCAAACTAAAACACAAGTTGTTTCTCCTAGTTCCTGATGTTTTACCTTTAAGATGCTTTCATCAGTCAAATCGACATTGTTCAGATGTGCAGCAGCATTTTAATTTACAATTTCAGACTGCCATGAAAACAATCACTCAGTGGTTGACATTTTGACTAGTTCAATCTTTTATCTGGCCTTTAAAAAAAATGCATACTCTTTATATGAAACAGCCGGGGTTCTCTTTTCACAGTCTTTTGGTTTTAAAAATACTCAATGCATCTGTGAATGGCTTTAATGAAGAGGAAAAGGCTACACATAAGAGCTGCTGATGTACTTAAAAGCTTTAAATAAACTGCATCTGAAAGATAGACATTTACTGTTCGTTTCTGCACATATAACTGTCAAGGTAAATTTTCTATATTTGCAAAACAGTTAAAGGGTTTTGGTGGAGCAGCGTGGGGTGATTCTCATTTATTGCAAACAACACATTTTTGTTACATTTCTTTCAATACATTTTACAAATATACTGTATATCTGTGCAATGTTATGCTTATGCTGTGCCAAATATTCATCACAAAAAACAGTTCTATCAGTGCTCATACATCTAATATACAGTGGATTGTTTCATTCCATGGCAGCAACCTGAAAACAGTGAACAACTGATTTAATATGCATGTACTCAGATCTGTACACTGGCTGAGGATTTGATAGCAGGACCAGTTCTAAAAAAACTGCCATCATTGCATTTGTTCTGCCATCAGATTACATTATTTTAATGTTCTTATATGGTGGGGAAATGATGATGTATGTTACTGGCATGCTCACACATTGATCCAGCTCTCTAATTCTGGAGCTCTGCAGGACATCTTATCTCGGGAAAGATATTCTGCCACACACTCTGACTCATCCCTCTATCTGAGCCAGAAAGGGATCAATAACCACCTATCATATGAACAGTGGGCAAAGTTATACATCATGAGCAAACACACCTATTCATAAAATGAACGGCAATATAGAAGACGAAGATATGAGGCATTGCAACATTAATGACTGACGACATTATGTTTATAAAGGAGGTGGAGATTTGCATTCCTCCCAGCCAGGACATGGTTGTTGAAAATATTTGAAAGTTTCAACTTTTAAAGGACTTTTAACGTGTTTGTTTTTAATGTGCTGGTGTTACTGTAAAGTGTCTCTGGTTACCATGTAAAGCGCTATATAAATAAAATGTATTATTATTATTTTAAGTTTTTCCTCACTTATAATGTATGTGTTTTACATGTAGATCTGGTTTCTAGCATTTCCTTTGCCTTAGCATTTATTTTTTCAAATACAAATCGGGACATGAACACTGTTAACACCATGAAGTACTTCCACGTAAGAACAACGTGGCAATAAAAGGCTGATTGATACATTTGTGTGGAAACAAGATTTAATTTCAGGATTTTTAAAGGACTCATGTTTTCTTGTTTGAAAATTGCCTTGACTACAGAAAGAATTAAGAAGATTTATTGCTGACTGTATACTTTTACAAAACGTTCATTAGAAGCTTCAGTTGTATCGTGGACTTGAATGAAAGTAAATGTTTGACAACAGTAATGAAAAAAGGTCTCTAACTGTGACGCATACATGTAATAAGAGCCACAATTAACATTAAAGGGGATGAAAAGCAAAAATATATCATGCTGGAATTGTCCTTTAATTATCTTATTTGTGCAGAAGAATAAAGACCATCATAGTGATATCAGACAATCCCATCTTTACCGTAATGTTAGCCTCTGCACATGAGCCAGACCTGTAATGTGCAAATAGAGTGTGAAGTGACAGTCAAAGTAATTAAGAAAAGTTCTGAATCATCATCATGGGACAGTTAATTGTCATTAGACGTATAAGACGCTTCTTTCCAAAAGTCACTTTGTTAAATAGTGACCGTTACATTGTTTACCAAATAAGTTGTTGTGCATCATTAGGCAAGGACACAATGCAACATAATGGCAGCAATTTCAGAACTGACACAAACATTAGGACTTAATTTATCATAATAAAGTTGTTTGGTCACAAGTATTCGCTCCTTCTGCCTCACTGAACAGATGGGTAAAAAAAAAGAAATGTCTCAGATAAACACGCAGGAGTCTCAACAAAACTGCAGTACAAGATCCTATTGAAGGTCTCAAATTCACCCTAATGTTAGTCAGTAGCTAAGTGATATTATAAAAAAAAAGAATTATATCACAGTCAAGCGGTCAAATTATCTTCCATTGTCTCTGTCATTTCATTATAATTTCATCCCATTGTGTTCTCTAAATGGTAAAATAATCTCAGCAGGTATTCAGGAAGTAGCATACAAATACACATATCCTCTAACATAAGTATTTTTCATTCTCAAACTTTAGATTAGTCCCCTTCATGGCTTGCATTAAAAACAAGAATATAACATTTCAACGGATAATCTTTAGTTTCTTATACATTTGCTCTTTTGAGGCTCCCCCCAGCCCCCAGACACCCCATTAAATACCAACACTGTCTAATCAACACTCAGCCATTTTACCAAATGTTGAAGGGCAGATTTAATGAGATTTGTAGCACCATACTGTTTCCCATAAAAAGCCATCATTGATATTAAAATTTGGACATTTCTGACCTTCATCTAACATGAGACACACATCAAATGACATTAGAATAGAATAAGGACTTAGTAGCAATCTTTTAAGATTTTAATCTTTCAAGGCCACACCAATGCAACGGCTTTAAATATCAATCTTTTGTTTGCATTTACCATTTGACAGAACCGACTTTCATTATCCAAACCAACAATCTAAGGATCGGTTGCTGCATGTTTTACAGATTGTGCAGATTGTAAAGCCTCTTAAACAAACTTGTGATTTTTGATTTTGGAATATATACAGGAAATACCTGACTTTACAGAAAAAAATCTAAAGTTTTAAATAATGCAAAGCTGAAGTACAAAAACATAAAAATGCATAAAAAGCAGATATTGCTTGGTTTTGGTATGTGTAGGCCAGTTAGCAGACAATGAGGCGATTAGGAAACAGTGAGTGAAATAATGTTAATAGCCACCAGCTACTGACGAAGACAATCTGAACTATCTAAAATCTAAAAGTAACGAGAAGTGATGTGTGGCTTCATCTGCAAAGTCCAAGTCATTGATATATTGATATTAGAACATTAGATACACAAAACATTCTCTCTCAAGGCTTAAATCTAATTAGGAATTCATTCGTGAATGTCTACACATGGACGAACACAAACTCTTCCAAACTCTACCAAAGTCAATTTCTGTGAGATTCTTCTATTAAACAAAAAAGCTTTTTAATGACTCTCTCACCAAAGGTTAGATTTAAATATTTCTGGTTTGTATTACAAATTGGGTCCGCCAAAGAAGTCACGTTTTCGATTCGGTTTGTGCCCAGTGTTCATGAAACTTGGTGGTAGGGTGTAGCATGGGCCAAGGAAGAACCCATTACATTTTGGAGTGGATCTGAATCACGCGGCAGATACACAAATTATGTTTCACTCTTGTTACAATTGCGATAGGACATGGCTTTGGCAGTTTTGCTCAGTATTCCTATGGCTCTTGGTCTCTTGGAGTTGTTTTGTAAAAACTAAAGAATGTCCAATGATTTATTGTAATGAGGATGGACCAGGACGAGGATTAAATCAGACTGTTGGATGTGCAATTACGAATGGGGACGTCATCTTCCATACGTATAGCTACCTAGTTACATCTGTAAAAAATAGTGCAGAAGGCTGATGCAGCTGTGCAAGTTGTTGATGTAAGTCGACTTACAGAAATAATGACTCTGAAATCTGCAGATTTCTTCAACTGTCATAAAAAACACCACATTACTGCTCCTAGCAACCACTTTGGCAGCTTCTGTGTCAACTCAAAACGATGTCCTGTGGGACAGAGAAGTAGCTTGCTACTGGCCACCCCCATTGAGAAGTCGGCTAACATGAACTCAATGTCAGGACGATTAAATGAAGTAAAACAAAATGGCAATTCAGTGTGATTAAGAGGCCAGTAATAGACAACGGAGATATCCTTTAGGCAATGCAACAATGCTCTGTCCATTATTTTTAATGGAATTACCCATTCATCTCTGTAGTCCCACCTACCTCGCCGTATTAACTCTCAGTATACACTAATCAACACCACGCCAAGTGCATGCACATTTTGAAGGGCAGGTTGGAGCGGTCGTGGTTTCCCAGCCTCACACTTTCAAAGACAGAACGTTCTGATTCTTACCTGTCAGGAAGTAGCGCGTGGTGATTTATGACTCTCTGCACCGAGCAAGAGCCGGTAGAGGGGATTTCATTCCCGGCGAGCTGTTTGGCGTCTGCCTTTAAACTAATTTCTGCATACTGAGGTACTTTCACTACCTGCGCTTGTGTCATTTTTCTTAATGACTGGAAAAGGGGAGGCTGGGTGAGCAAGGCAAACAGGCTCTACCACGGGAGCCAACGAACAGAATATAATTAAGACGAGGGGAGAGGAAGGGTCGGGCGAAAGACCACGGTAGGTAACTGAATATTCATTGCAATCAACTAAACAGCTCGATGATTAATTGCTTGACTGTGGTGGTTAAAATATGTCTGACTTAGTGGAAAATTCAGAAATTAGTCAAAGGTGGCTAAATTGAGTTTCCCTTGATTAACAAATGGCAGTCCTTAGTTCTAGCTGGGAGAGACGGCTGGAGTTCTGGAGCCAAGTTTGGATACTTGAGAGAAACAATTTTTGTTCCGATGACAAAAAAGAAATAAATGATCCCTGAGTCTCCCTTTTCATCATCACAAGGCCTGATCTTGGTAAGCCACACTCTATAATTGACCTCAGGATGTGTGATCAGAGTGGAGGGAGGGGTAGCCTGTCTTCTGATGCCTGATTGCCCTGGGTGTTGTGTCTCAGCCCAGTTGTGCAGCCAACCAACCTGTGGTTCTGACCCACTTTCTGGCCTCATCCGTCACACCGAGAGTCCTGGTGACTCTGATTTATTTCCCATGAATCCCATTTATTCCTCCCAGGCCGTTATGTCATCATTACAGACTTACCTGCTCCATTGTGTTGGAAGCAGACAGGCCACATTTTAATATTTCATTATTGCACTAATTGCAATAATACTTTAAACATGCCACTGGATATGATTCATACAGGTAATGCATGGTGCTCAAATGTTTTTCTAACCTGATCACAAAGACCTGAGGCTGTGATCATCAACCTTTAAAATGATGTCTCTGCCAGGAATCACTTTCTCCACAAATACAGAAAAACAACACCTCAACTGTGTCCTATACATCACAATAAACAAGCAATAATACCAAGGAACTATGACACAAATGGCCTCTTCTTTATATCTGAATCCATTATACACAGGCAGAAAATTATAAGCACCAGGAGGAATATATTCCCTCCTTGACTCCAAGTGTGAGAACCTGTGTTAATTTTCTTCCTTTTCAAATTGATTAGTGGATCAGGGGGCTAATTCAACCCTTGAGGAACTACACACAGACAGAATCTCCTTGTGAGCCCAAGAAGAAGTCATCCATAAACCACACGTCAGCCCTGTTGCTTGCTAACTCCCCATCACCCAGCGGCGAGCCTACAATTGCATTCAAACTGCCTGTTGCTAAGGTGCTGTGCACATTCTCTCCTCAGTGATTAAAAGTAATCGGATGGTGAAGCCTGCTTGATAAGGAGCAGCGGGGCTGTGGTCATTGCTATCTCTATCTCACATTATGGCATCAAATAAGAGTCACCAGTTGACTTAATGACACTATTTGGCAGATTTAAAAGCTATCACTTGTGAACGCATTTATGTGGGTTTTATATCAGAGGAAATACTCAGCTTGACATTTGTTGTTGGAGAAGACTTTGTTTGTATTTTATAAATGTCTTTATTTCATGTTTCACACATACTGTGTCCTTGTTGCATTCTGTATAACTGTACAGTGTGTAAAGTATTAAGTATGTCAAAAAAAATATGCCTAAACATGCCATAATGCTTAATATCTTTTCAAATTTTGAGAGAGGTGTTAATGTACAACACTATCCTGGTTCACAATGAACATAAGAAGAGACTCATGGCTGGAAAAAAAGTAAAATAAAATGGCTCTAATAGATAAAGCAAAAAAAAAAACATTGGAAACATTTTGCTAATTTATTATGAAGTCTTGTAAACTTAAAGCCCCAGTGTGTAACATTTGTAGTTGTTTATTATCAAAATCTGTATTGCCCTTCACAAACTTGTCATTTTTTATGAATATTGACCACAACCATCAATTCCAAGTATTCCTATTGGCTTGAAATTTTACATCTGCGCTTACATGAACTGGGGTAGACGCTCCATAGCCATGCGCCATCTTGAAATACGGTAGCTCCGCATTTCGCGCTTTTCACTCAGTGGCACTGACTGTGACGTATGCCAGGGAGGGAGGAGGGAGAAGATTACTTGCGACTCACCACCGGCAGATTTGAAAGCCGGTTGCATCTATTATCGAGGACATGTAACTGAGTCGCCGAGGAAATTAAAATGACAATGTGACAGGCAAAGCAACGCGACCAACGTTAATATTGTTGTGGCTTTTCCAAGATGGAAAGAGCTGATGAGGAGCAAGGATTTTAAAAGGGACGCCGAAGTTGCCTGCTTTCTTCTCAACAGGTAATTCTGCCTGTGTAAATTAGAAGTTTTATAGTTGCTACTTGCTTGGCTAACTATAGCACAGTTGTGTATAACGCTAGAACGACGTCTTTTCCTTGCGTCAATGATGAAAAAGGATTGTCTACCTTGTAACATAAACGTAATCATATGTGCCGTGATTTCTCTGGCAGACAACTCGCGTCATGGATCTGTAACACAGACTAGCTACTAGAACAGCTGCGTGGAAACGATGGAGACACTAAGAGATCATTTCAGTTTCATTGACATTGTTCATGCTGCTCAGAGAAATATATTAAAAACACAAACCTCCGTTGCTTCTCTCCTACGCTGTAAACATCGCCTTACACTATTAATCTGGTACAATATACAGAATAACGATAGCACTGATACTTTACTAACATTAACTTGCATATGTTTGGGAACCTGATAGCTGATGTTAGCAATGAAATGGTACCAAAATAACGTCAAACTATTATTACACTGGAAGGAACACTCACGGACATTTTGTCGCTAATTTCGGGTTCGCCCACCGTAGGAGTTATAACGCACTCGGAATGGGTGGGGGCTAGAAAATGAAATTCAGTTGGCTGTCATATACAATTTCACCGCTAGATGGGATCAATTCTTACACAATGTAGCTTTAAAGTTGGCAGTGGAAATCTGAAACCAAAGTTGGACATTATTTGGTGCCCTGGTATTATTTCATTAGTGTAGTATTCTTTTTTTAAATATATATTAGGGGTAGCAGAACAAGCTTTAAACACAATATTGGTGATATGTCAATGTTACAAATTGACATATTAAAGTTTACAAATCTGGCAGACATAGAACACCAATCTTTTGGAGTCTGCGCGCCCAAAGGATTTAAGTCCAATGTCCAATGTCCTCTCATTCTAGTTCCGTTTTGGTCTTCAAGAACTCCTAAAGGAAATGTCTCTTTACATGTAGCAGCCAAATGCTCCACTATGTTCACCAGCTGGTCGCTAACATTGTCTGCTACTTGGTACTGGGCACGTAGTGTACAGTTGGTTTCAAATAAAATGAATGCATAACATGAGCTTCTGATTACCCCTAAAAAAACAGAAATAATGAGCTTTTTACTGTGTATACTTTATAGTTTTGAAATATTGTCTAAATGAGGTGAAAACTATTATTCTTCAACTACATACACAATGTTCCACTTCCGGGATTGCTCCGGTGCCGCCAGAAATTCTGCCGGATTTCACTCATTTAGGCCGGATGTCTGTTACCTTAGGCTATCTTTGTGTTGGCATTTTAAACTCCTAGCGATTTATGAGGACTATGGTTAACTGCTCCTCAGATCTCTGCAGGGTAAATCCAGACAGCTAGCTAGACTATCTGTCCAATCAGAGTTTTATGTTGCATGACTAAAACAACCTTTGAACGTACACACATTCCACCAAAACAAGTTCCTTCCCTCGGCTATTTTGCAGAGGAGCCGTTCCTGAGTATGGCGCTTAGCACCGCCCAAGATGATTGTGATTGGTTTAAAGAAATGCCAATAAAACAGAGCACCTTTTTCTCCCATCCCAGAATGCTGTGTGGACTCACCAGACCCTCGTAGGCAGCGCTGTGGAGGAAGGTCTGGCAATGCGAGACTATTCTTCAACATAACGAGCTAGCTGTGCAAATGGCTCACTTGCCAAAGTAATAAAGCTAACCCCATGGATGTGATAACTTGTAAATTCAAACAGTTTTTGCTACTTCATGTAACATTGGAAGACCAACAATTTCCAGGTTGTGGGCCAATGTCACCGGTACGTCTCACTGTGAGCCTATTCGCATCACCAGATATCCCATCATACCGTACAGTTACTCGTTTATCATTACCAATGAAGGGAGGCAAACTGTTCTGTGCCTCATGAAATCACATCTGTCTTGCTACTTGCCTCCAGTGAAGAGAGTCAAGGTATTAACACACAGAGCCGGTCTGGGCTTCTGTCCTTTTCATTATCTTCTGATTTACACATGTCTCTCTGCATTAGCAGCATGATACTCGTGCATAACAAGCATAGTTACTGACTCCCAAACAGCATAAGGATGAGAGCAGCATGTGTGTGTGTGTGTGTGTGTGTGTGTGTGTGTGTGTGTGTGTGTGTGTGTGTGTATATATGTGTGTGTGTGTGTGTGTGTGTGTATATGTGTGTGTGTGTCTGCACGCACTTTTGTTATTAAAGAGCAATGTCACAGCTCCTGGCTATTGTGGATAGCATGACTGTAAAGGTAGATGTTGCAGCAGGCGATTTTAGGTGCTTAATGACCCAGGAGTTGCATGATTAATGGAAGGGTTTACACGTGGGCATGTCATCTTTTAAGAGCCCCCCGCTCAAGGTCGGCTGGGCCTCGAAGAGAGCCCATAGAGACGACAGGGCTATTAGTGAAGTTTCTTTTCCATTCTGGACCACTCACACACATACACAAACACACACACACACATGCACATATATGCAGTGAGGTGTGTGCACATACTGTACATAAACACACACACACACATACACACACACACACACACACACACACACACGCGCACACGCACGCACATGTGCGCATGCACAGTTTAATACTCACATCCCTGCATGCACACATTTACACCAGGGACCACCCCAGCATTGCAGGGACCTCTGGGATTCCTGTAACCTGCTTTGTGGAAGCAGAACTCATATCCCTCGTTAGGCGCCAGAGCCATTGGATGATCGAGTGCATGCACGATCAGATTGAGCAGTATCCAAGCCTTCCTGCTCTTTTACCTTGCCACTATGAAACGCCCCATATAACGTGAACACAACCACACAGGCACACACTTGCACCCCCAGTCTCTTTGTTTCTTCTGTTCCTTTATTCCTTACAACAGCAATCAAAGCTGGTACTTAAAGCGTAACTCTCGCCAAAATGCAACCTAGGGTCTTTTTGTGAATGTACCCAAGTCAAACTTTAGTTTCAAAGCATAATTAGGACAGAAACGCCACTTTTAAGATTTACCGTATTTTCGTTTTCGGTCAAATGGCCTTTTGTATCACCAGGGGCTCTACCAGAGATGGGGACTCGAGTTTGAGACTCGGACTCGAGTGCGACTTAAGTCGCACACACAGTGACTTCAGACTTGACTTGAGACTCGTCCTCGAAAGACTTCAGACTCGACTGCGGGACTCGTGAACAATGTTTATTTTTAGGAAACGTCTGATGAGCTCGCTGTTATTCCGCTCCCTCCATTACCTATAACCTGCCCACGACGTAACGTACTACGTATCTGCTGCGTGCAACCACACATTTGAGGACAGCGAACACACATGTTGACTGCACCGGCTGCTGCTGTGCCATTCATCGTAAGCTTTGGGTTTAAAAACTTCCAAAACGACGGCCCAAACAAAAGAAGCGCTCAATGCAAAACATGCGGTCTCAAGATAAAAGATTCTGGCTCAACCACATCTAATTTTATCAGGCATCTGAAAACGCATCCTGACAGTCAGTAAACATGTTTTACGTTAGCTCAGCATTGACCATCTAATGTTACCGTTAGCTTGCTTCTTGGTTTAGCTACGAGCTAACGTTACGGGAGGTTAACTCTTTATGAAATATAAATGAGCGTTTGTTTAACCCTTGTATGGTGTTAAACAAACGTTGTTTAAACAAAAGTGGGGGAAAAAAAGTTTTTAAAAGTGTGGAAATTGTAGGTCCTGTGTACCTTTACTCTGTCCTCATCCTGTCAGGGCCTGCTGTTATTGTGTGTGTGTGTGTGTGTGTGTGTGTGTGTGTGTGTGTGTGTGTGTGTGTGTGTGTGTGTGTGTGTGTGTGTGTGTGTGTGTGTGTGTGTGCGCACGTACGTGATGCAACACTTATTTATTTACTTATTATTACTTATTAAGAGACTTGAGACTTGACTTGGACTCGAGCTCAAAGACTTGAGACTTGACTTGGACTCTAGCTCAGAGACTTGTGAGCATCTCTGGGCTCTACACATGAACTCGAGTATTGAGAACAGTGTTTGTGTCCACAGAGTTTACTAAAAACAAAGGTTTTCAACAACTTACTTTAGCAGTTGGTTTTTCTGCTCGCCGCCATCTTGCCAGTCAAAAAGTGTCGATCTCCGAATGCGAATGAGCAGACTCCATAGGAGGAAGTGTCATTCTTATATGGGGGTCCTTTTTCAACTACAAGGTCAATATTGTTTTTCATCAGCGACAAAACATTGAATTATCCGTTCATTTATATGGAACTAAGCTTTAGGAGCTTTCCATCTTTACTCTCCTCCCTGTTACACTTTAAGGGATGTAAAAGCCCATTAAATGACATTGATCAGTGCCTTTTTGTGAAGCATTAGACAAGGAAAATGAAATAATCAGAGCGATTTGTATTGCAAACTGCTGTATATATTTTGTCAGTTTCTTTCTCTTTCAGGTCTCTCTGTGACTGACTTAGTTTCACACCTTTTCTGGAACTACTGGAGCAGTGACTACGATGGCGCAAGAATGGTGATTATGAATTCAAATTCCCAATAAATGCCTGTTAGGTTTGTTTAAAGGTTTTTTACGGGAATAATAAAGAAAATATAGCCTAGTGCACCATGATTCAATTTTATAGCAGTCAGGAATGAAAAATTAAAAAAGTATTCAAGCAACCAAAAATAACCTCAGAGTGTGAGCCCACAGGGGTTTGGTCTATGAAGTAATACAGTAATCAAGTCTAGTCTTACTGCATTGTTCTGCCACCATTATACTGGTTTGCTGTAACATGAATTTCAAAACTCTGCACTAAAATGATTTATTATTTTTATTCAGGAATTCAACTGTCTGTCATGTAAACGTAGCCTGGTTGACACCAGACCCGTCTCAGTTGTAACTGAGAGTGGGTCTGGGCAAACTTCATTCACAGCGCATTTCCAAAGGGCCGTGACCAACGGACACCGCTCAAATGCCTGTGCGTGCAATTGGATAGTCCTTCAACCAATCAGAGCAACGATCCGGGTGACGTAGCAGCGAAAGCTGCTTGCCACTGCTTGTCATTATGAAACAAATAAAACAAACACAAAGTGTTGGTCTGTACAGTTGTGCTGGTAGTTACTGTATATGTAGTTTGCTGCTAGCATGCAGCCTGACGTCTGACTCCCCCCGTGTGAAATACCAAACTCCTTCCTACATACATTGCAAAACGCTTTGTTTGCATCACGTAACACTGCAGTAACCCAGGGGTATTTCCCTACCCAGTCCTCCCGGTACTTGCAGAGATGTTTTTTTGCTTTTTAGCTACGTGTTCACCGGGTCCCGGGACACCAGCCTGAGCCTCCATTTCAACAATCAATGAATGAAAAATAGCAATGAGTGTTATTAAAATTTGCGCCTAGCCGCCTACGTACGGCCTACGTACTGTTGCAGCCAATGAGACTTTTGCTCAAATTTTTGGGACAATTAGGGCAGGATTCGGGATTCGGGACAACTGCTTGGATTTCGGGACTGTCCCGAATTTTTCGGGACGTCTGGGTCGGCCACTGTAGTTCTCCTACTCCAGAGATCTTCAATAGGGGGTCCAGGACCCCTAGGGGATCCCTTAGAATTACTGCAGGAGGGCCACCAAATTAACTATTTGTTATTTTATATGATACATTTTTATTAAATGTCTTAATATGAGTCCAACATATTATTAGCAAATATAAATCAGCCTCTTTTTGAAAAAAACAAACACTGGCCTATAGGTAAGGTAGTCACTAAGGTAGCCATCCACACATGCCACAGGTTTAATATTATACCATGATTTATAAAATCATGCCAACAATTATTATTTAATTAGCTTAGAATTGGAAGTAGGCCCAGTTTAATATGTAACTTAATTTTATACAATATATGTAGTAGGGGGTCTCTGCTCCGTCTTTCTTTCAGTCAAGGGGTCCTTGGCTTAAAAAACGGTGAAGACCCCTGTTCTACACCATTGGCACACGGGAGAAATTTGAGCTGGTTGCAATCTTTACCTCACCACTAGATGCCACTAAATCCTTCACACTGAACCTTTGAGTTAAGAATATTCAAAAGATGATCTGTTAATGTATTTCCAACATGAAATGCACTGAAGACAGAACTTTTTCAGAAGAGTATGTTCAAAGTGAGATGAAAAAATGGATCTGACTTGGTAAGCCATTTGGTAAATTGCGTGTTTGTGTGTGTATACAAAAAAAGTTTGACCTTTGGGATTATGGTAGGAATGAAGATAATCATCCTCAGCAGGGAGCCCCGGGTGTTTATCAAGACTTCCTCTCACTTTGCTACGGAGGGTAATCACACCTCCGCTCACATGGAAATGAGCTGGAATGAGGCAGTGAACTGTGACAAGCCAATATAATTGACAAGCTGAATTCTGGAGTGGGCAAAAGTGAAGTAAACTAAGTGTCACTAACAACATGAACTGCTGTCAAAAAACATCTCTGTCCACTGAGAAGAGGTCCTGCCGGGCAGAGCCCCCACACAGGGGGAACTCATCACAGCACCTGTTGTTGCTATGCAACTATTCAATGCCTTCTTGATGTGCAAACCTCCTGAAATGTTAAGACGTTTCAACATGTTGAACACGCTGTCAACACAACTTTTCCAAAACATTGACTACGTTTACGTGCACATAATATTCCGGTTTTTGCTCTATTTCTGAAAAAGACAATATTCCAGCTTAGCTGTTTACATGGCTAATGAACATGAGTATTCCACTATTATTTCCGTTTACATGCAGCTGTGCAAAATACAATTTTTTCTAAGTTTTCCAGCGGCGGAGCACTTGTTGAACTGTTCGAACACAGCCTCCCTCTTTTATTCCTTCAACCAGCTTCTTGAAAAGGTCGGCGTAGCGATGTGTGCCCACATTTAAAACCTGTTGATATCCAAGTCTTTGATAATGTTTAAAAGTTGCTGTGTTTCTCCATCTTATCGGGTCTGCAGCCTTGCAAACTTTTGGCTGGTTGGTTTGTGTATAGCAACCATAGCAACGCCGAAGCTGACCATAAGCCGATTGAGATGCATTTTCCGAATGTGCTGTATACATGTCCAAAGAATGGCTCTTAAATGCGAATAATGCGAATATCCCACATGTCTTAATCAGAAAATGCTATATTTCGGAAAAGGCCCTAATTTGGAATGTCCAACCGGAATATGCTGTTTACATGACCTGTTTCAAATTCGGAATATTGTCATATTCGGAATAATAGTGGAATATTAATGTGCATGTAAAGTAGCCACTGAGATAAACGAAGGCCACAGTAAAGCAAAGACGAGCATCAGTCAGGCAGAAAGAGCTACATTTTGTTAATGTATGTAGCTGGATGACGTGGCTCCCAAACTACGAGAGAAGAGGTGAAGGAGGGCGATCGCTCAGAGGAGTAGATCTCTTTTGGCCTGTTGTCTCCATGTCTTCTGTATATCTCTTTAAATTAGTCAATGTGTGTGTGTGTGTGTGTGTGTGTGTGTGTGTGTGTGTGTGTGTGTGTGTGTGTGTGTGTGTGTGTGTGTGTGTGTGTGTGTGTGTGTGTGTGTGTGTGTGTTCTAAAATAGAGCTGCCTTGTCTTGCCTTACCACCTCTACTACAGTACTCCTTCTAATAACGATCACCTAACTTGAATGTTTTTGGACTGCGGGAAGAAACAGGCACCTGAAGAAAACCCACATACTGTAGATATACAGGGAACACATACAAACTCCAAGCAGAAAGGCTCCAGGCAGCCGGCAGGTTTGAACAGTGCTGACCAATAACACTAAACCAGAGTGCCACTTTTTTCTAAATTAGAAGCATGGAAGCAATATTTTTTTACAGCACCATATTAACATAACTTTAAACATCCCCAGCCTTTGGCATCAATAACATTTCATTTTACATCTTAAATCCAAGTGCAGAGCTTAGCGCAATGCCAGGTGCCAGGTCTATTTTTAGAATTTACCAAAAAATCTGTCTTCAGTTTCTCTGCCAGGAAAAAGACCTCTCCTGTGGCAAGCCTTCTTATAGATGGCTGTGAGAATCATGCATGGCTGTCTACACTGTGGCAGTAGTCAGCCATGCTGGAGGCATATCCTGTTCATTTTAATGCACGCCAGCCCACAAACCAGCGGCTCAATCTACTCAGGAGAAAATTACAAAGCCCAATCAATACAAATGTGTCCTACAAAGTTAAATACCAGCTTGTCTGATAAACAGCCACTTCTCCCTGTCATACTGCACAGAGGCAATCTGGCACTACAAATTGCTTTAGAGGGACAGCAGAGGGAAGGAAGGCTTTATGGGAAGAAAATTAGGAATATTTGTCCTCTTTTTTGAAAATGTCACACTTGTAGCAGTGGGTCATTTAGGCTTTTTGGTGACTGGTGACATACAAATCTTTCACATTACATTGTAAAAAACTGCAGAGCCAAGGATGTCTGTTATTTTCTGACAGCGTACCAGTTTAAGAAGGTGTGATGATGCTACTTTTGTCACCTCATGTGCCACAGAAGGAACCTGATCGATGGGCTTGATGTTTGTTAATAGTGATAATCCTTTTTTTGACATTAAAGCAGAGACGCTGCTGTTGAAGTACCATGACAGTCTACTCAAAGTCACAAGTAACACACATATGCTCATGTTCAGGATCATACTTGTATTTGGGGTTTCTACTAGAACATTATTGACATGCTTTAATGTTTAAAAAAAAACATTATTTTTCTTATTCTCTCTGTCTGAATATGTACCTGTATTTACCCTCTGTCTGAAACGCTCCATTTTAGCGTCTGTCTTTTTAAGAACCCCTCCTGAAAAAGCCCAGTCTGCTCTGATTGGTCTGTATCATTATTGTAGTAATGTACTAATGTATCGGCAGTGATTTATGAATCCACACATTAACCTTAATCCCCATAGTCTGAATTAGCTTTTGTGCTTTTGAGAAAGTCAGTCACCAGTGAACAGAGGAGAAGCTACAATATATGGCCGAAAGTATGTGGACAGACGTTACACCAAAATGTCATTGTTCTGTGAAGATCTCATTCCAAAACCATAGACATGAATCTGCTGCTATAACCTTTCTTATGGGGAAGCCTAGTACCATGAAAAGCAGCCTCAATATTGCACAAAATAATGTGGACGGGCTTGTTCAGATGCTTTTGGTCATATACTGTACCTATTTTGTGGGCGTAGATGGGCTGAACAGCAGTGCTTTTTTTATGTAACACTGAGATGTGTTTGTTTCTGCTGTACTGTTTCTCTGTAGATGTGTGTGGGATCGTGGTTGTGCGAAGATGTGTGACAGGATATGATTTTTATTGAAGGTCCACACACACACACACACACACACACACACACACACACACACACTGCTCTCATCCTTATGCTGTTTGGGAGTCAGTAACTATGCTTGTTATGCACGAGTATCATGCTGCTAATGCAGAGAGACATGTGTAAATCAGAAGATAATGAAAAGGACAGAAGCCCAGACCGGCTCTGTGTGTTAATACCTTGACTCTCTTCACTGGAGGCAAGTAGCAAAACAGATGTGATTTCATGAGGCACAGAACAGTTTGCCTCCCTTCATTGGTAATGATAAACGAGTAACTGTACGGTATGATGGGATATCTGGTGATGCGAACAGGCTCACAGTGAGACGTACCGGTGACATTGGCCCACAACCTGGAAATTGTTGGTCTTCCAATGTTACATGAAGTAGCAAAAACTGTTTGAATTTACAAGTTATCACATCCATGGGGTTAGCTTTATTACTTTGGCAAGTGAGCCATTTGCACAGCTAGCTCGTTATGTTGAAGAATAGTCTCGCATTGCCAGACCTTCCTCCACAGCGCTGCCTACGAGGGTCTGGTGAGTCCACACAGCATTCTGGGATGGGAGAAAAAGGTGCTCTGTTTTATTGGCATTTCTTTAAACCAATCACAATCATCTTGGGCGGTGCTAAGCGCCGTACTCAGGAACGGCTCCTCTGCAAAATAGCCGAGGGAAGGAACTTGTTTTGGTGGAATGTGTGTACGTTCAAAGGCTGTTTTAGTCATGCAACATAAAACTCAGATTGGACAGATAGTCTAGCTAGCTGTCTGGATTTACCCTGCAGAGATCTGAGGAGCAGTTAACCATAGTCCTCAGAAATCGCTAGGAGTTTAAAATGCCAACACAAAGATAGCCCAAGGTAACAGACATCCGGCCTAAATGAGTGAAATCCTTGATTTTTTTTCATTGATGTTGAAATATATCATTAAAGAACATCAAAAGATGAAGAATAAAAACGTATCTATTCAGTGCTTCCTTATGTGAGTGCATCTCTTGTCATTCCTCGCTGCATCCCCCCCCACAAATTAAACTTAAACTTCTCTCTCAATAAACCTAGACTCTTCGCTCAGATAGAGGCAGAGGATAAATGAAGAGACCGCACTTTGTGAGCAGAACTTTTTAGAACTTTGTTCTGGTGTTTGTGTGTTGCTAAACTTGTCAGTATTGAGTCAAAGATTGTTTAAAAGTGACACAATTTCCAAGAGAATCATAAGCCTTCAGCTGAAAAATAAATGGTATCTCCACTGTGTTTGGGGCTTTTTAGTGTTGATTCCTGAGGGGCAGAAGGAGGAGCTGAGGGGTTTAATGTGCACCGGGCCCCAACTGTGGAAGCATCAATAAATGCCAGTGCAGCAAAGCCCTCCTGGGTGTGAGATTGGCTCTATTGATTAGTTTCTTTGAAGATAACATCATCACTTGGGGACCTGTCTCTTTAAAAGAAATCTTAAATTTAGATAGTCAAACTTCTCGTTTTGTTCTCTAATCTTTCCTGTGGGAAAGATGCATGTAGAGAAACATTGACATCCTGGACACCACACCAAAAAGCACCAATGTTTAATTTGCAAACAAAGTAAAAAGCACTCCGTACATCTCATTGAAACAGCTTTTAGGGCAGATGTGTGTGTTCCAGACCACGGTGGGCGAGTGTCTTAACGGAGGTGAAATACACTGCTGAGTATTGATCGGAGACCATGTGATTCAACTTCTCTCCCTCGTCGTCTGTATCGATTGGCTGGTGCAGGCAGGCTGGACCTACAAAACAACGTGGTCAACCAGTCTGCAGCAGAGAAGCCTTTCCACTTAGCTTTTAACCCTAATTGATATGCCTTTGAGTTGTTTTCTTGTCAGTCCTCTGTTTTGATTGGATATCCCTGAGTGCAGACATGCAATTTATCAAATGCAGTTTTGCAAGTGTTGCTGATATTAGTAGAATGAATGTGAAACTATAATTTTGCTCTGAAAAAAACTAAGAGAATAATACTCTAAGAGCTATGAATATGATCTAATAACTTGTTTTTCTGTAGTGTCTAATGTGTTACATGTTATGGGTTTACAGTATGAAAACTACAAGAGTTCTACATTTGTCTACAAATGCCTGGGACAATCTACAGTTTGTAGCTGTGTAATTGTCAGTGGCATTTCATCTGATGGCCATCCAAGTGCTGATCCTCGTTTAATTTGCTTCCCAGCTTTATCTAAAGCAGCAGAGATAATCCAAACATTTTCGCTTTGTTAATTGAAATCCTGATTAATTAACAGACTGCCTTACACAGTGTGATTTAAATTTATTTCTAAAGTTCATTTCAGGCAATTCAAATCATACATTTAGCAGCATAAAGCAAACTCTGAAACCATCTTGTATTGCCTTTTCATCTTTCAAAACCTGACAGGCTTCACTGAAATACGGATTCTCGCTTTTTAATACGTTTTATGTGTTCTATGTTGAAACAGCTGTAAAGTAAAAAAACTAAAAACAATAGATCTGTTGTATTCGCATACCCGGAGGGAAAGGGAAAGCTTGTCTGACTAATATTGCGTCTATAGGGTATCAGGCTCTCTGAGTCGGGCTACCAACAAAGTTAGTTGCTGCAGGATACTTTTTCATGTGTCATTATTTCCTTGGACCAGTGAAACTAAATGTGAACCTATTTTCTCCAAGATTGTAGAACCTGCTGGATGTTCCAGTTGGGAGGAACTGTCCACTTCATTTACTCCTTCCATTTGTTAAAGGCTCTTGTGGAAGTCCCGCACCATCTGCATGGTGAAAACACTGGAAACTTCTCTTAGGAGTGTGTTTGCTCGCTATGTGACCTCTGTTGGGTTTTTCCTTGGTGCATGAAGTTAAGTTGTGTTCTCTGTCAAATTAAAATGCATGAAGTATGTACGTATGTAGGTTGGCAAAACCTGCAGTTTCTTTCCTGTGTAAGAGTACAGTCAAATTCTATGGTCCAACTTTCAGTAAGGCATCAGCTGTCAGCACTAGAGGCCTTCATCTGCTCCCTCTGGACTCAATTTGTGCACTATTTTGTTTTTACACACAGAGAAACAAAAACACACACACACACACACACACACACACACACACACATATATATGGAGCTCAGCGTAAATTCTTTCAGGAAGACTTCAAACTCATGTTTACATCACTCCTAGTTGATCATCTGTTCCTAGGCTGTCGCTCCTCAGTGGCAATCAAGTTCAGCTGTTTCAGTTAAACCAATCAGAGACAGCCATGTATTGCAAGCCAATCACAGCATGACATCTTGTTTTAAATCTCCTCTCTCCTTTCCGGTTGTCAGTTGTCGTTTCAGGATTAGAGTGCGTCCCGCCTCCTCCCCTTTCAACCCCCGGTAGTATCGGCTGGTACTTCGGGTTTCGTCGACTGACTTCCTCTTCGCACTCTTGATTGGTTCCTGTCCACTTTATCACCACCACCAGTGTCTAGACTCCATCGGGGGATATGGATGGGTTACACCCCCCCTGCATTTATGGATTTGATGGAGTCTAATCTCCAGAGACTTTGCACGTTGCATAATTTGTCTTGTACAATAAATGTTTTTCATTTTATCAAGGAAGTCTCTCCTGATTGAAATACACACACACACTTGCACACAAACACCATCTAAAAATATGAGCAACCTCAGAAGACAGATGTACCTAGTTATTCAAAATATTGTCATCTCTTCAGAATATGCCCTGGGATCGCTGTCAAAGACTGAGAGTAATAAGAAATGAAAGGACAGACTCATGAATCAATTACCTGTGGTATTGGTGTTGGTAAACAGGAAGCAATGTAAAGTAAATCCAATTAAAAGGTCAGATAACTTGTGTTGGAAATTACCGTATATATCAGCAAATTGGTGCAAATTTATGTTGAGTTACTTTAGAAACGCTTTTTGGTATAAATGCATGTTTTGCATCGTTTTGGCCGATCGTCCAAACGAATCCTGTAAACGCACTGCCTGAAGACGCACTTTTTTGAAACCTGGTTGAAACGGCGCCCTCACGTCTTCGTTTGGACGGCAAAGCCGCATACTTGCATATCGATGATGTCATCGCCATACCCCTCGACCTCTAGTCTTCCACCTCTTATGCTGCGACGACGTCTCATGATAATAACAGCAACAATGGCGGACTACACGCTTGTGTTCCTGCTGGAGAGATATTGAGCCTATTAGTGCAATTTACTCGCCTTGTAGTCGAGTGTGAGTTGCAGCAGCAGTTCGACTTCACTATCGGTCCACACAAACAATTCTGGTTTCCTTGCATTAGCCATTTTCATCGTCTTCCTCTTGTGTTTCTTTTCTTCTTCTGCTGTCTGTTTGTATATAGCGTGCAAGCTTTATGCGCATGCTCCGCCTCTTCTTCTCCATTTTTGGACAGAAACAGCGCCACCTATAGGCCTGGCATATGAAGTAGTGTGTTGAGTAATTTACAAATGGATCCGTTTGGACGCTAATATTCTTGAAACGATGCCAGGGTAGACGGGGGAAAAAAAGATTGTTTTGGTACGTGTGGACGTGGCCTTAATATCCCGTTTGGCTTTCTCCAGGCGTCATGGACGACTACGCAACGGCACCTTTTAATCATTTAATAACCATAAGATCGATCGTCTTACCTTTTTTTGCAGTTAAAAGCTAACAAGCTAACGCTAACGAGCGTCTCTTTGCTGTCCTTCTAGCCATTACGGGAGGTTTTGTATCCAGCCTGTAACTTGTGCCTTTTTTCGGGGTGGTTGAGCAATAAATCTACTCTTACATCCAAGATCAATAAACTTTATGTCCATAATTTATGATTTTTCGGCCGTTCATCTGCACCGATCGGCGTTTGCTTCCGTGGTCCGGTTTCCCAGAATGCATTGGGGCTTTGTTATTGTCTGCAAACCGATGGAAACCGGTCTTTCGAGAGCAGAGATCTTCTATGATAGGGAATGATGGCTCACTACAAGCCAGCAACGATGCAACCAAGTGAACAAAAGGTGTTCTTTGACTACAAAAATTGTCTATTCGCTTTGCAACCCGTTCTACATAGAAGGGAGCCTCACTGTTTTGATTTTTTGGATACATTTGGCCCTTTTATGGAGAAATGTAAATAGCTTGTCGTTTATATATCTTATAATGTTAATTATGTTTATTTTTTCACTGGGTGACTTGAAATATATATATATGTAGCAGAACTGTGAGTGTTATATAAATAAATATGACATTATTATTTTGATTATTGGCATAAGTGCATGTCATGAGGGCAAAACAAATGTAGATATTTTGTCAACTGTATAAGTTATAATGTTAATTTCTTCACAGTTTGACTCCTAATACATATGAGAAGTGATTTAGACCGGAGATTGGCTTAGGTTTTATTGATCTGTGTCATATCAATACATATCTGTGAGATTCATGTTTCCGTTTTATTTATTTATTTATCTTTAAGGTCCTACAAAATGGTTTAATATTCAAGTGACCTCACTGCAGCACACATATTCTAATAGTCCAGTTTTTCCTGAAAAGAATGATGTCCATAGATTGACTGTGGACAACAAGGTTGATGTTTTACAAGCTTTTTTAGAAAATAAAATCAGACGGACCAGAGGTTGTCAAAAATCCTTCAGGAATCTGAGTGTTAAGAAAACAAGTGATCATATTATAATGACTTTAAGGTGTCTTATGGAGTTTTCAAAGGTTAAGTTTATATTCAGTGTTACTCACCAAAACGAATTGAGTGTACCCTTGAAATCTAACAGATGTGCTGAATGCAATTCCTTCCTCATAGAATATTTGCAAAGGATTGTTTACATCCATGTTTAGCTTGCAGTCTTCTTCTTCTTCCTTTGTTGGGCATTGCTTCATCTATTGCCGTGTTAGTGCCACCTGACGTGTAGATACATTGAATAGCATAACACAGACTAACTTTCAACATGTGTTTAAATCAGGTTGTCTATCTATTCCACTTCATACATTTTGGACCTTAAACCTTATTTTACACACATGGTAGGTACAGTTCTCAGAAACTCTTAGTGAAGTACAAAGAAAAACATTTTTTTTTAGCAGGGGTGCAGGTGTATGGAGAATGGGGAGGGGTATTACATACATTTTATAAACATTAAATATAATGCTGTAAAAATATAGTTTCACAGAATAATGAACTCAGCTTGAGTGTCAGTTGTCAGTATGTCAAAGGCAAATGCATTGACTTGCAGTTCAGTTTTGACTGACGAAGAGTCTCAGGCATTTTAATCTCTGTCGACCCATCTGTGATGTCTCGTATGTGAAGAGTCAGAGTCACATGAAGGTGTGAATTGTTGTGAAGCAGACAGGGTCCTGACATCCCTCCCTGGGACAGTTTCTGAGCAATTCACACTCTAATTCGTATGAATCTGGCAAATCTAATATTAGATATCACACAATGTCCTGCGACCTCACAGGTGACATTAAGGTGTGAAGGAAAGGTATTCCTGTATCCTATGACTGCAAAAACTGAAAAAAGTGCAGTACCTCAAAACTCAGTGACTAAACACACTGTGTTTTATTTCTGCCAAAGAGGTTGTGACTTCTGTGTTTTACTCTTTGTCTAGTAGTTAGTAGGATAACTGAAAATGTAAAGGTTTGCCATGAAAACTTCACCTACAAATTCTTTTAATGTAATCTTATGCCAAATTCTTCTAGGTGTAGACCATTGTGCATTGAGCATGTGCAAGCTAGATGACAGGTGTAGATTTTTACTCTGAAGTGATGATGCAAAATTGGATGGTATTTTGCCTACAGATGTCGCTACAGCAATGCAATGAATTTAAAGAGCCACACCTCAGTGGTCCCAGTCAGGACTTAGGTATTCTCTAAAAATAGATCTATCTACCAACGTTGGGAATGTTAACACAGATCCAGACTAAAAACATGTTTGTTATTCTCAAGTTGTTTCTGCGTTATGCTCTTCATGTGATTCATATTTGTGTATGTTGTTCTATGCACACTGGGACCTCCTGACCTTTCCTGAAAGGAGACATCAGGTAGTCCTTTACGTCATTCTTAAATCCATTGCTAATACCTACAAAGGTAATAATATATTGTGGCATGCCTGTGCCTTAACTTAACAGCAGGGCTCAGCGTTGAAACTAACAAAGCCAGAGTTAGTCAGAGTTGTCATCCTTTGTCACGTCTCCTCCTACCATACCATTTCTCACGACATACTCCTTTTTATGTTATGCTTGGGCTTAGCAGAAACTCAGGTTTGTGATCTCTTATTTGAGGCTGGAGGTCTCTCTGCAACATTGCTGCTGAGCTGCCATGCTCCGTTGACGACAGCGGGATGCAGGAGAGCCTGAGAGGCGCTGCTACTACTGAAAGAAAGGTGACGTGAAAAGCAGGTGTTGACGAAAGAAGTCAGGGGTAATCACTGTTGTTTGGGAGCAATGTGATCCCCATGCTGAGATATGGAGGCTAAAATGTCCCAAGTCATAAGTTGCAACCCACTGTTATATATTGTTGGTCTATATTCCTGTGGCAAGTGGGATACAGTGAGTCCAGTAAATTATTTGACAGGGATTTTGATTTGGAGAGGCATGCTGTGCTTTGCAGTATGACAAGGGCACAGGCCTGGTGTTCTAACAAGAGAGCAACAGATAGCACCCCCTTCCCCACTAACTAAATATCAAATGATTAATCGCAACAGAAAAAGAAAATACAATGGTGCATCGCGTCTCATTAACTGAGAAGTGCCCCATCATAACGAGTAATTAATGCAAACAGCAGCCAGCACTGATTGGCTGCCCACTAAGCCTCCATGCATCACAGCGCATGGCAGCAAACATTTAGATGTAATGACACAAACTCACCCGTCATAATGTATTTTTTGACAGCAGCAGCAGATTGAGTGTATTCCCCGCGTGCAATTTGATATGTGTCTGTGTACTGCTTGACACCACAGTCTTTCACCCGTGCTGTTCCCAGTTGGGTTGATGGTATGGAAACACGCCATATTTCAACGACGAAGGATGATAACGCTGGCAGGGCAATAACAGCATACAAGCTGAATTGCTGATGTTGTGGAAAACAGTAAAGCTGCATTTTATTTTTTTTTTTAGTTTCTTGGCTGTTTGTCTTTGGCCACAGGGATTAGACAGAGTTTTTTTTTAACATACATGATTTTCTCACAACACAATAATTACTATTTTACTCATGTCCAGAATAATATTTTATGCGGCCCTGATGCATAAAAATGCTATTGGCTGTAGACACAACACTAACATTTTATCACCAGTACCACTTTACCATAGAGCTACCTTATAACGGGTTTGTAAATGCTTTGTTATTAGTTTATTAATTTGGTTGTAAACCATTTATAAATCATTAATAAAATGTTATAACTCATTATTGCTTGCCAAATAGTGAGCCCACATGTATCTGTACTGCTAAACTTCAGATTAGTTACTTAGCTTAGCTGGTCTTCTCCATCAGCCAGTATCCTTGGCATCAGTCCACTGGGTTGATTCATTTTGATGTTTCTTGGCATCTCATTTTTTATGACCATATATTTTTGAGTTTATTTATTTTACATTTATAACTGCAAAATGGTAAAGTGTAAAACATCACCATTTACTAATGAGTTAGTAAAATTAGTAACTGGCATAAGAGAGCCTTATTGCAAAGTGGTACGTTATCACCTTATTAAGTTGATATGGCAAACTTGTTAGCAAACAGTTACACATCAAGAGCTCTCGCATAGCCAGACATATCTCCACAGCGCTGGAGTAAGGTCTGGCTACACCAATTCTAGGGGAAAAAATGCTCTGGCTGTTAAACCAATGACAATGACCATGGGTGCTAAGCCCCGAATGCAACGACGGTGCCCTTGCAAAACAGATAGTGGAGATAGCGGAAGGGATGGACTTCAGGCGCATCTCTCACGAACCGGATGTCAGGCTTTATTTGAACACTGTACATCCGGTAAGCCAGACTATACACATCCAGCAGCTAGGTGCAAAAACATTCATTTGGAGTTGTGATTTTGGCCGCCCAATGAATGTGAGAAGTAGAATATTCACTCTCCTAGCTCTGTTTTCGGTCTCCACCAACCCCTGAGAAATATTTTGCTCCATATCTGCTAACTGCTCCACTAATATGACCCACAGGAGCGTTGTCTGCCTCATTTCTAAACCAGAGATCTAAAACCAGTCGCGGTTTTAAACACGTCTTTAACATTGTCAAATGGTTGCAGTTTGGTTATGTTTAGGCACTAAAACTACCAAGCTTAGAAAAACAATGTGGTTTGGGTTAAAAACAGACTTTATTTTACTTCCAGTTACGCATGTGACTCCATTTGTTCAGTAAAGGGAACGGGACACAAACCCTGGTCTCCTGGGTGAAGTCCTGTGTTTGTTTGACCCATCCCCTAACAACCCCCCATATTGGCACGGAGCACAGTGGACCCAAAAGCACGACTCAGAGCAGAAGGTAAAAGGTAATGGAGCTTTATTGTACAGAGTACAATCACAGGCGAAGGTAACAAAATCGGCAGGCAAAAAACCTGGTCAAAATACGGGCTAGAGATCTACGAAAACACTGGGAAGGTAACACGAGAGATAACGCTGAAGAATGAGACACACAAGGTACTACAAACAAGGTACTACAACAATCTGGCAAATGACAAAGGACACAGGGTGAGTATATATGCACTGGGACAGGGGAAGACGATTACACACAAGTGACACACATTAGGGAAGGAAGGGTAATCACACAGGCGGGAAGGCAGACAAAGATAGGAAGACAAGTGACATGAAGCAGAGACAGACAGTGAGTTAACAAAATAAAACAGAAAGTCAGTGAAGCAAACAAAACATGAACTAAGAGCGGGAACTGGATATGACACATATGAGGAAGTTGGCGCTCTTATACTTGGTCACATTACTTCCTGCTTTGTTCACGTAATAATTGCACTGGGCTACTAGAGGGCGACACCACTATAAACGTACAGATAAGGCGACAAACAAAACGGGGACCCACTCATCAAAAAACTGCTCTATGGTGCTACTTGAGGACAAAAATCCCACAGGGATACAAAATATTGATTAGTGCAGCTTTAAGGTCTTCAATTTGAAAACCACTGGGCCTCTCTAGAAGACAGGGCCACAAGATTATTTAGCAATGCTTAGTATCATAATTGAGTGGAGCAAATTCCCTTACAAATTATCAAAACCAAATTATCAAAACCAACTGACATGCAATAAGATTTTAAGGGGCACTTAGTTATACTTTAAAGGTTAAATGTTACATCAATTGATTACAAAAACTTTTAGGAACTGCATATTTTTTTGTGCTGCAATAAGGTAGACCTGAGTATCCTGTATTTGTTTTTGAGTGACAGAACATAATGACTGAACTATAACAACTCAAACTTTATTCATACAGCACAGACAAAAACAAGCTCTTAGTGGCATCAGCAGTGATGATCTGCTACAGTCAACACTTCATTCCTCACAATCCCTCTGGACTCCATTATGTTGGCTTCTATTATTCTGTCAAGTTTGTGGGTACAGAATTGAAAGGCTTCTTGTCCAGGCTAACAATAGAAAACACAGAAAAAGTCATTAATTTGCTGTTCTGTATGCAGGTGAAAAACTCTGACAGCTGTGCTGCGGAAAAATATTGATTTGTTGTTGACAGGGTGCATTAATCGGGAGATGTTTACCAATGACCACCAAGATTTAAACTAGACCCAGAAATACACAGATACACACATACACACTTATTAGAATTGCTCAGATAAAATATACTGTACATGTCCTAGATTGTTTGAATAATAACACAGCCTAAGGCTCAGAACAAAAAAGGGGGAAGCTGCTTTCAGTTTCCATGCTCCATACATCTGGAACAAACTGCCAATAAGCTGTAGGTCAGCTCCTAGCCTTGATATTTTCAAATCAAGGCTAAAAACCTTTCTTTTTGATACTGCCTTTTATTAACTTCTGGTTTTAACCTGCCTTAAACTAATTGATATTAAAGATTTATTAGTTCATACTTTTATTCCTGTATTAAATGCTTTTAATTTGTTTTTAATTTGTAGTAACTCAACTGTTTTCTACTGTAATATGTGAAGCACTTTGAGTTGCATTGCTGCTGAAAAAGTGCTATACAAATAAAATTGCCTTGCCTTGCCTTGCCTAAAGTTCTGCAATGTTCTAATCAACAAACGCAATAACAAATCAGCACTTGCTTATCAGACATCACCTAATCATGGCTAATCGCCAACGAGATTTAACTACACTGAGTCCCCCGTGGCAGACGGTGTGTCATTGTACCAGTTAAGCTAATCTTCCCTCCTATCAGAATATTTTCATGCTGAATAGAGTCATTTAATTTCCCTTGTTGTTGTAAGAGATTAATTGCACATTAGTCTCATTTTATTTGAATTAAAACACATCTTTCTATGTCTCCACAGCAGACAGCTTCTGTTTGAGTAGTGAACTGGCCGCTGTCTGACAATATGGGCCGGATAACTGTTGGAACGGAATAATACTCTTTGCATAAACAAACAAGGCAACAAAACTAAACAGAAAAGCGATAAACAAAGAAGGGGGCACATTTGTTCAGACGTTGGAATAATCTGAGCGTCTGGTTCTGTGTGATATGTGATGATCCAAGAGACTAGCATATTTGTTTGTGTTTGTCTTCTCATTTGCATGGAAATATGTGTTTTTTTCTCCCTAAAGAACATCTGAGGACATCATTAAATGTTGAAAGGCAGAGGCATAAATTAAACATTACCGTTTCATGTTGACTCAGTTTGTAAACTTTCTGAGAGATTTCTTATCATACGCGCACATCTTAATTACACCCATGTACAAGCCACTCGGGTATGTCTTTTCTCCATGAGGACTGAACACAGAGAGGATGGAAGTGAAAGTCACACAAACGTTTGCCAAAACGTAATTTGATAACATTATGTGTGCGCTGATAATGTAAAATAGCATGCAACTGAATGGAGAACATTCATCAAGCGGCCTGATGACTTATTTATTGCTGATGGTGAAAAAAATCATCCTTGAAGGCTTCTTCACTGCAAATCATGATGCTCACTCCATTCCAGGATATATATTTGTGGGGAAAGTGCGTTTTTTTCTTTGTTTTTTGTCTTTAGTCACACCACTTTGCTCAGCGAGTTCACTGCATTTCTCATTATGGCTTTTAACAACAACCTCCATGAGAGACGTAGTGAACCAAGGTAAATAGAAAGTTATTTTCTATTTTCCTTTCAGTGAAGCAGGGGCTTACAGGTTCTGTCCAGAAGTAAGAAAACCTTATCAAAATCACATTGACATTTGTAATCATGCAAATAACTCCAAGTGCATCCTTGAAACGTAGCCTTATCCAACAGTATGTTGGTCGGTCATTATTGCAAATTAGAAGCCAGACAGGGTGATGCAGGACCCCAACGTGAAGTATAGAAATACTTTGGACAGCAGAGATTAGAAATGAAGTTACCATGACATAAGTACCCGCGCTGCCTGTTTTTATGGTAGCTGCAGTTAATTGTTGTTTAGCTCTGTTAAAATCTCAAATGTTTCAACATTTACTGTCAAGTGTTGTAATAAATGCCAATTTTTCGTGTCTTGGTTTAAAGAAATGGCAATAATCGTAGCCAGACCCTCCTCCGCTCCGCAGCGTGTGAATGATCTGGCAAAGCGAGACTACCGTTATGGTAGTCTATATCGACGACATTTCATTTGCGGGATTGTTCAGGTGCCGCCGGAAATTCCACTGGATGTCCCTCATTTCAGCCGGATGTCCCTCACTTTCCACTTTCTTTGTGTTGGCATTTTAAACTCCGGTGGATTTCTGAGGACTCTGGTTAACTGCTCCTCAGATCTCTGCAGGGTAAATCCAGACAGCTAGCTAGACTATCTGTCCAATCTGAGTTTTCCGTTGCACGACTAAAACAACCTTTGAACGTACACGTTCCACCAAAACAACTTCCTTCCCGAGGCTATTTTGCAGAGGCACCGTTGCTTCGTCCGAAGCTTAGTGCCACCCAAGACGATTGTGATTGGTTTAAAGAAATAAACAGAGCACGTTTTTCTCCCATCCCGGAATGCTGTGTGGACTAGTCAGACCTTCCTCCGCAGCGCTGTGGAGGAAGGTTTGGCAATGCAAGACTACCTTTATGGCAATCCAACCTGTGAAGTTCTGGTTACAGGATAATTGTTGCAAAAAATACAGTGTCCATGTGTGGGCTCTAGCAGCCTCTAGGGCTACTTGAGGCTGTTCTAGGAAGTTCCAACAATAGTTCAATTTATTAGAAAAAACCATGATGGGGAGAAAGTATAAAATGACAACATATTCACAGCTGGAGTTCCTGTGGGCAAATCTTATTCATATTTGCAAATAAAGTTATGCTGTTGCCATTTGAATACATGGGAACCACCGAGGTGCCCAATTAGATATCCATCAAACTCACGGCTCTATTTATATCTAGAATTTATATACTGTTGAAGGCCATATGCATGATACTACGTATACCATCAATGTGTGTTATCTTTTTCCTTATAGTGCAATGACCGTTGATCTCATCATTAGTAGATTGAGTTCACATTGCCAGGAAATATAAAATTATATTTTGCTCAGTGGATCATTCCTCATCCACTTCTGTCCTTTGTTTATACCACTTTGAAGTTCAATGCTGAAAACACTTTCATCAGAAGGAGAGAAAAAAAGGTGTCTTTCAAGTGTAAATTTGTGCCAGGTGATAATTTGTTAGTTTAGAAAATCACGAACAAAAAGGGAAGGCGGGCTTCCACATAGACGGTGGAGTCAATGTTAATTTTATGCTTGTGCTCTGCGGTTGACGTACCTTTGTTCAGATGGCGCTGCAAAATGAGGAATCACCTCTAATCCACTTGTTGGAATATTAACATAAAAAATCCCCTGGGAGATGACACAGAATCCAATTTCTTGTGCATGGCTCATCTGAATATAAATCAAAGGAAGGCATGTTTATGTCTCCCTTCTTACGCATCATCCATTGTGCCATGGCAGTTGTTCAACCAAAATTCAAGAAATCAATTTATTTGCCTAATGAGAATAATATATGGTCACAAACCCAACAACGCGCAACCCAGAACTGCCACAATTTGTCAATCAAAGCATTTACAGAAACCCTCGAAAATGCAAACCAGATGCACCTCACACATATTAACTATAATTTCCTTTCCGAAAATGTCAGGCTGGTTCATTATCAGTGAAGGGCCAGTTATAGGGCTGAGGCACAGACAGAGTATGACACCAACTCTGCAGCTCACAGTGTTTTTTCCACAGAGCTTTCCTGCCTGTTAGCCACATGTCTGCCGGAATCCTGACTCTGTGAGGACTTGACAGGCCCGCTGCAGAACCTCAAATTAACTTAATTTGGGCTTGGATGTCAATCCTGAAAGCCGCCTCGGTTGTTGTTAGTCCTAACCTCTGACTACTTCTCTTGATGCCTGCTCGGTCTAGGAACATATTGCGTTTGTCCGAGCCTGGGAGGACTGCCGGCTTTAATGAGGGGGAGGATCGACCTGAGCAGTCGCTTTTTAATTAGCAGCAAGGCCAGTTTCCTGCTCAGTGGTCTCCTCTATTTCTATAGCAAGAAATTATTTACGGATGCTTTTGCTCTCTAATGTTAGGCTGCCCATTACTGTTTGGATGGCTTAAATGAAGGGGCATGATAATTGGCATGGTGCAATATGAGGTCTAGAGTAATGGTGTGTTTCAGTACCATTTTGTGCCGCTACGGTCCTTCCTTTTTTAACACAATTTGAGAGATAAAAGAAGATATTTTGCACAATGAGTGTATTCATACTTAGGCTCTGTTTTTAATGTCAGCAGGGAGTAACCATTTTAAAGGCACAGCAAGAAAGAACACAAAGGTTAATTTTGTTAATTTAAGAAAAAAAAGCTTCCCATGAATATAGTGTTGCTCTGCATTCGATGTCAAGGTTCTACCTGGCTAGCTTTATCTGATGGATTCTTTGTTTCTAAAATCAGCCCCACCATGGGCTGATAATATAAGACTTGTCTATATGTTCCATCAAGGGGCGGACCACTTCAGCCCCTTAGCATCTACTGTATAGAAAGTGGTGTTCCCTGTGTACAAAAACATTTGTGTGCAGGGATCAATTACACGCCGGAGCCAGGAGTCATTCTTTGACATTCACACACAAACATATGGATCATGAATACTTAACAGAAAACTATAAAAATGGATTATCCCACACTTTTTTTGCACACAGAGAACAATCTTGAGCAACAAAAAAGGCTTTAGCTTCAAGTGAACCTCTTTAAAATGTCAGTCCAAAGGCAGTCTTTTATTGTGTCAGAGGGGTATACAGTATATCCTCAAGTCTAAATACACCAGAATACTCACAGAGAGCGACCCTACCCTTGGGACTGGGTTTCTTTGAACATTTTCACATAATGGAGCTCATATTGATTTTTCTTTTGAACTAGAGGGAAGAGTTTGAATAGGAAGTGCTAATATTTTAATCCTGCATTCCCAAGACAGAGAGACACTCAGCGAAGAGAAAAGCACAAACAAACAGGATTTTGTTTCTTTCATAAGAAAAAAAAAGTTGCAGAAAAGTTTTTCATACAAAATAGAAGACATATTTCCACAGAGAAAACGTGTTCATCTGCAGTGCAAGGAGCATAGTGGAGTAATTCTCTTGCACTTTATCCTGGAAATGCACTCTGAAATTTGATATGAAGTAATTTTCTTTCTGCACTCTAATTCATACAAGCAGCCAGAAACCCCTTTGTTATACGGAGAGTGATACCCTTTGCCACAGGCCACTCAAACAGTAATGCATTCTTTTAGATTAGCCTGTCAGGTACAATGTAATTGACTGGGGAGATTAAAAAGAAGATATCACAGCGCATTATTGATTCGCATGTGAAGAGGGTCACATGTACCACAGTTTATCAGCGACTCGGCAGACAGCCTGGGAATGGGATACCTTTTTATAAAACCCTCTGGGGACAAGGGGGATGGATTAAAGGGTTGCACGCAGTCAATTGTTTTCAAGTTTGCGAGTTTGGCCTATTCCGATTCTCATACCTGATCCTGTTTTGAAAAAAAGGATGTCTAACATAATACATCAGGCACTTCTCTACATAAATTACAGCGGAGAGAAGATGCACGTGGCGGTGGCCTCAAATTTTTACATAAGAGGTTGCCAGCTCGAAACTAGTTATTATGATTTTATTCAGCAAGGCACTCAGATAAAAACTCTACTACAGCCATGCTAGCAGCTCTGATGGACTACTTAGGCACAGTGCTTTGAGCCGTAATGACGTCAGCATATGCTCACAATGACATTACTAACACAGAAGAACCAGCAGCGTCAGATGGCCACCCACCAAGAGTCAGGGTCTGTCCAAGTTTTCTGCCTGTTAAAAGGAAGTTTATCTTCGCCTCTGTCGCACCAAATGCTTGCTCTTGGGGGGAATTGGGGGGACGCTGCTTCACTCACTGCTGCTGCTGGCAACGCTTTGCCTCCACCACCCCAGCCTCCACCTTCCTAGTTCAGAGTCCTAACATGACTCAAAGTTTAAAGCTATAGTGCGTAGTTTCTGTCTCCCCCATGAGGAATTTTAAGTAATGACATAATGCATTAGTATTAGTATGCAGAGTATATGGTACAAAAATGTATGCACACCAAAACGTATGATATCCTACGAAATTGCCTGATGGCTTCTACGCTCTGCTGCTACCACTACCGCTGTGTCGACGTCACTTCCCTGACACAACAAAACAACTAAATGAAATGTACATTACCAGTATCTGTTTTGGTATGTTGAAATGATTTAGTGTGGATTGACAGTAGAAGATTTTGGCTGCACCAGTCATCTCTCAGGTGTGAATTTTGTATAAACGCAGAGCTTGTGGAGCTGAAAAAAACAGTGGGCAGCATGCTGAGAGAAGCCTTCCATGGATAAATAGAGGCTCTGAAATGTGTGAGAAAGGTCACACACATCTCAGGGGAGAGCCAAGGAGTGTTTCATTCATATTTTCTATGTTCTCTGAAGGTTATGGATGAATGCACATAGGAGTAGGTTAAAGGTGAACTTGGTATAAATAGCCGGTGTGGGAAGGTGCAAAGCAACCTTCTCAAGATGTGTATGCTACTAAAAATAATTAAACTGCTCAGGTTCAGATATTGGCAGTGTTGCTAACATTTTATAATCACATAACATCGCTAATAAATGGTAAATTGACCACCAATTGACACGTGACCACGACCACGTGACGACGGCATGATGGACGGCAAAATCACCGGAAGCACAAGCTAAACAGTGTAGTAGACGAGCGGAAAGTTTCATTAGTTTCAATCAGTTTAAAATAAATAACACTAAATAAACTAATAATAATACTATCTTCTTCTTTATGGCTTCTTCTATTGAACAACAAGTTGTCATCTGGTAGGTGCTCACATAGAGCGGTATTTGGAGAAGTTGGATACCAACCCTTACCTTCTTCCTCCCTCCGTTTTCACGGACCTCATTAAATTGCAGAGTCTGCCCGACATCAGCCCACATGATCTGTACCACTATGTGGTAAACGGGGTATCCCCACACACTGGTGCTGATCTCAAAGCTTTTAAACACATGGAGGATTATGGCGTTTCATAACACCGAGCCAGTTAGCTGCCCTCTGAGCCAAGCCAACTAGCTAGCTACTGTATAACACAGCTTTGACTCACCCGACAGATCACAATCAAACTGTAAATGTGAATAACTTGTACTAACATTTGAATTTCCCTTCATATTAAAGGCAACCTCTGAGCAGGCTAGTGTATTTCAACAGCTGACTTCGGGTATGTGGAAGCTAACGTTAGCTAGCAATCACCTGTTGAGCTCCATGCAAAGTCAGCAGCCAGCAGCAAAGTCAACTCCCAAAAGATCCACATAAAGTCAAACTGAAGGGATGTTGTGCACCATTCAAATACGAAGTAAGTAAGTAAGTAAGTAAGTAAAATTTATTTATAAAGCGCTTTTCACAGATAAAATCACAAAGTGCTGTACAACAGAATAGATAGAACAAACAGTATAAAATGCATATACATATATCAAAAGAAAGGGACGCTAGTGAGAACCCATCAACCAAAAGCTTTCCTAAATAAGCAAGTTTTCAGATCCTTTTTGAAAGAGACAACAGAGTCAGCCAGACGCACGGACAGGGGCAGGGCGTTCCACAGTCTGGGAGCAACAGACTGAAAAGACCGGTCCCCGCGGGTCTTATAACGAGTCTTAGGGACTGCAAGCAAATTTTGGTCAAAGGACCGAAGAGTCCGGCTAGGGAAATACGGCTTCAAAAGGTCTCGGATATACTGTGGGGCCTGACCGTTTAAGGCCCTGAAAGTCAGCACTAAAATCTTAAAGTCGATCCTGAATTTTACAGGGAGCCAATGGAGAGCTGACAAGACTGGAGTGATATGAGACCTTCGAGGGGCACCTGTTAAAAGTCTAGCAGCAGAATTTTGAACAATTTGCAGTTTGTTCAAAGCAGACATATTCAGACAAGTAAACAGAGAGTTACAGTAGTCAAGTCTTGTTGATATGAAAGCGTGAATTATCATTTCCAGGTCATTCTTTGACAACAATTGACAAATGGAGTCGGTGTAGTCTGTTGTTGTTATCACTTTAAGATAATTAAACTTAACTAACCTAACTAAATAGAAGTGGTTTAGGCAGGCTAACGTGCTAGCATTACGTGGCTAATAGTTAGCTAGCTCTACATTACGAGTGAGCCAGTTTGTGATACATTAAATATCGAAGGAACATTAGAAGTGTGTTCCCCTTGTTAAGACAATGACTCAAAACAGATATAACACAAAGCCTACAGAAGCCCACCGCACAAGAAGAAATAACCACTTTATTAATGATAGCCATCCAAAGAATGTTTACGGTTTACGAAACAATTATTAACCACTGACAAAGTATTAACTATCTATCTAAATTTATGAACTTATTATTTTATATTACATTAAACTACATTAAATAAAATAGCCTACATTACAATATTACTAATAATTAGTAAACATTATAAATCATTTTATTGTTAACAGTAAAATAACTATTAACTAAACTTGAATAAACTATCAATTAACCATTTATTAGTGATGGTTATTATAAAGTGTCACCGCAGTAGTTTAGCATATGATTCCCACTGTTCAATGGCTTTCAGTAAACATTTCAGAAGATATTTTGGTAGGCCTATACAGCTACAAGAAATGATGAAGGAATTACAACAACTGTGTAAAGAAAAAAGCTACAATGAGAGTTTGTATTTCACTCTTCTCTCTTTAAAACTGTCAGATATTTCTCATTCCTCATTCACTTTTGCAGCGCAGACAGACCTGTTCACTCAAGCTGGTTTCCAACAAAAGAACGACAGAAAAAAAAACTCATGTGGCTGTCACTGAGCGATAAATGCGTCTTTGGAAAAGGTCACGCTGGTTGTTTTGTTTAAGCATCAGCCCCCCTCGCAGGTCTTTGACAGTACCTGGTTCTTTCAAAGGCTCATTTTAAAACGCAAGTAAACGCTGAGTTTGACGCTTAAGGTATGTCACAGCTATACTCAGTGTTTAGACTGAAGAGATGACCCCATTTGTCTGCTTGGTCTTCTTAATCATTCGCCTTTATTTGTGGCAGCAGAAACCTATATAATAGCAGCAAATGTTTCTTAAGTAGAAAGTATAAAATAACGATTGCCTGTGCATAATGCCTAAGCATACAGTGGAAAGATTACCACCTGGCTGGAAAATCAAACAGTACAGGGCACAAGGTTGTATAGCACATCATGTTTTCAATGTATTTCTCTATGAGGTCAGTATCCCCACACAGTATAGCCTAGAGCAGTGGTTCTCAACCTAATTTCTGGGGGCCGGCAGATGGTTGGGGAGAGAAAAATTAAATAACATATTTTAGATTGGGGAATGATTTTTACATTACTGTGTGAGTTTGGTACATTTCATGTGTTATATTCAGAGCTTCATTTGTACATCAGGAGGTCCTGGAACACAGAAAGGGGACTGAAGGCGGGTCAGGGGGAGAGAAAAGTCACAAACGCAGCAGATATCCACAGAGCCTGGTGCACATTAGACAATGCTAGGGGCTAGCTGCTAAAACTAAACAAACTGAACTAAACTGTATTAATCAGAGAATTCAGAAACATCACTCAAAATCAGCAGGGAGAGGCGTGTAGAAACAACTGTTTACACCGGTTTGCAGCTCTTTCTCTTGTCACCGGACCGGACATTAAAGGGACTTTACCCTGCCAGCTCCCTAGTACAAATTTTGTGTAATGTCCGATTGAGCCCATGTGCAAATAGAGCAGCTCATTGTCCCAAGAATTCACAGTGAGTGAATGGGCGTATTAATGATGTTTTATCATATGACTGCCTTAAAGTAGTCATATAAAGTAAGTCATAATATGCTCATTTTCAGGTTCATAATTGTATTTAGAGGACGTTATATTTACATGATTTAATTTTCGAAAAAAACACCATATTTTTGTTGTACTGCATATTGCTGCAGCTCCTCTTTCACCCTGTATGTTGAGCTCTCTGTTTTAGACAGAGTATGAGGGCGTGCCATGCTAGCAGCTAGACAAGCATTATAACGTGTGTTCCAAATGACCACGTTTGTCTCTGAAGTAAAGGCTGGACTACAACAGAGCTGTTTGGAGCAGTTTGTGAACAGTGTTTTCTGTTGGAGATGGTAAGTCCGTTTGGGGGGGACTTTGGGCTTTTTCACTTTGTAAACCTATAACGTGCACAAAAATGATATGTAACACAATAAAGGAAAGATGAAAAGCCAAAAAGCATAATATGAGCACTTTAAAACAGGAAGAAAACAAACATATCAGGGTGAAGAAGAAGGGCCATTTAAACAAAGACGGCAACAGAAATGTCTAACTGGCGAAACGAGATTCGGGAACTTCTGTAGGTAAGGGTCGACGGCTATATCGCCAGACAAATTCAAGGAACTGCAAGAGACTCGTTTATGACCAAATTACGAAACGGCTACATGACCGCGATGTAATCCATGCCCTGCCATGCATGCTCTACCCAGGCTCCACCCTTCGCCTCAACCAAACAGAGTATACCCAGTAGGTAAGAATGTGTCTGACACGGACAATCGCTTGTTGTATGATTTGATGACATCTTAGAGCAGCAACATAGGACTTACTGCTCACCTTGGTTAACAAGTGTCATTTAGGACAGCAATTTAACTATTTTCTATTTGTTCAGTTGTCTAACAACTGAAACAGAAAACTACGTAAAAGCAAAGAGCTAAAACAATAAGTTTTGCTATACTATATTAAAATGCTGCATAGTTGGTGATGGGGGGAGGGGACAGAGAGGATAAAGAGCAGTGTTGTATTACTCAAGATCGGTCTTGAGGTTACGTTTTGAAGGTCTCGGTCGTCTTGAAATTGGCCGCGCTTTTACTCTGTCTAGTCTCTGTCTCAGATAAAGAGGACTCTGGATTTTATTTTAAGACCAGTCAAGTCCACAACTGCAGGGATACAGTGATTCACAGGATTACAGTGACATCATTACTGCGATTGGATGTCGGCCAAATCGTCTGCAATAAAATTGGCTACCTAAACCATAAGGAGTTTGTGTTTTCTGTGAGTGTTTTTTAGGGGGAATGTGGCTCTTTCAGATCCATTTGAGGAGTGCCTATGGTTAGCATTTTCCACATTTTATCGTGTCACATGTGCAGGACTCACACTGGTCTGGTCTTGGTCTGGACTCGGTCTCAACTCCTCAAAGTCTTGGTCTTGCCTCGATCTCGATACACTCTGGTCTCGGTGATGACTTGGTCTCGGTTTAGGTTGTCTCGACTTCAACACTGATGAAAAGATTTAGAAGTTTTTCTATTGATGGGTGTTCCAGTGTGGACAGTGATTTTTATGACCTGAAAGTGTGGATGTAGTCTCAGATAACTTCAGCCCCACCATTGTTTAATTTCCCCTGCAAGTTATCATCACAAAGCCAAGGCTTCTATCTCCAAACACTGCACACATATCAGTATAGATATAAAGGCCAGGTCCTCAGCTAATTAAATCTGTAATCACTTTGTACTATGAAAACATAAAAGGGAGGGGGTGGAGGCTGGTGTGAGGGGTTGGCTGGTGGTTTTATGAGGGCCAGTGGACTGTTATTTAATAAACACAGCTAATTGGGTCAGAGATCTTTATCTTCATAAGGCAATAAGAAGGGTTACTGCAGACCTGCAAGATCAAAGTTTTCCTGAAGGAAGTCTGAAGAACAACAATGAAGAGAGAGAGATAAAAAGAGGTTAGCGAGAACAACGTGATAGTGTTGTCAAGGGTACAGCACACATGTGTTTTATTTTGTCAGCGGGGGTTTAAAGTCGGTGGTTATGATATGTAATAGGATTCAGGAGAGATCCGGTCTGAGAGTGCATCCTAATGGAGGACGGAGCAACAGAGCAGCAGAAGTCTTCTGATGTCTTTCATCTCAGCTGGAGGGCTCATCCTGCCCTCTAGTGGAAATTTAAATGAACTACGTACAATTCTCATTTCTACATTTACTACTAGTACAGTTCTAAGCAAATTATGATCTATTTTATCCATTTATCTACATGTATATGTAGAAATGAAGATATTATGTATATGCACGTTTAAACGTGTGTGTGTGTGTGTGTGTGTGTGTGTGTGTGTGTGTGTGTGTGTGTGTGTGTGTGTGTGTGTGTGTGTGTGTGTGTGTGTGTGTGTGTGTGTGTGTGTGTGTGTGTGTGTGTACTGTGGGTTGTTTCCCCGCTGTGATTCTGGTTTTTCTTGTATGGTCTACCTGTTCCAAGGGAAAAGACCTAGGCAAGTTGGGAAGCCGTGTGCATACCTGCATGTATGTGATTTGTTGATTTTACAAACATTATGTTTCAGTTGAGTGCCACTACAATTCTGGTAAAAAATGCTATAACACGCCATTGAGACAGTTTTGTTTTATTTCAACTTGGGTTTTTTCCCCGTCTTCATTCTTTGTATCTTGTCACTGCCTATTGTAAATATTGTTATTGCTGTGTTTGTTCGCCCCACTTGTCCACTGTCACAAGTCACCTTTCTTTCACTCATGTTTTGCCATTTCATCTCAGCAGATTTGTTTTAGTGTTTTTCTCTCTCCACCCTTCCAGAACATAACTGCAGGATTTCTTTCAAGCAAATGTTCCACCATCAGCTTATTTACACCAGCTTGTTTCACCTTGAACAAGAGAGGGGGGAACTGAAATCAGCTGCTGTAAGCCTACTGTTAGTCAGAAGCGAAAACCTGCATACACTCTTACACATAGGCATAGTTAAGACACAGCTATAGATTAGTGCTTTTCAATTAAAGTAATATTTCATTTACATGTCAGCACAACACCACCTGCTGATTCAACTGATTCGTAGTGAAAGTAGCTGACGGAGCTTTTGGTACACATATGAAATCCAGCGATTGTGTTTAATCAAATTTGCATTTAAATGGAATTTCCAAAGACCTCACTACAGTGCTACACGTGAAAAGTATCTTCAAAAATGTTACACTAAATGACAGATAATTAAATTTCCAAGGATTCAAAAATTAAGTTTTTTGTTTGTTTTTTAAATACTTTATTGCTATGTTCTTTCACCCCCTTCCAGACAATCGTTAACACTTCTGAGTCCATTGCACATTTCCTTTATATACATGTACAAAGAAAGTAATAACTAATAAATAATAACTCCAAAATGCCAACACAAAACCCGAATTAAAAAAATAAACAAATAAATAAATAATAAAAGAACAAAAAATAGAGAAAAAGAAAAAAAAGGGGGGGGGGGTAGGATAGGGTAGGAGAGTGGGTATTGGGGAGTACCTTATTACAAGTCTTGTATATGTTATTTTACAGATTTTTTTCTTTGGGGTAGATCTTATTCTATTTATATGTGTGATCTATCATTATAAAGGTTAATGTTTCCATGTCTAGAGTTTGCTCTATTGTTGACAGCCATGAATATAATTTTGGTGGGTTTGACTGTTTCCATGTCCTTGTCACCTGCTTCATTGCAGTCACACGTAGTATGTTAAAAAAGATGCAGGTCGTCTGAAAGTATAATTTCTTGTAGGTTAATACCCAAAGTATTTTCAATTTCCAATTTTAAATCAAAAATAAACGTTTTCTCGACCTATTCCCAAAACGGTATAAAAGTGCTCATAATATGCTATTTGGCTTTTTCCCTTTCCTTTATTGTGTTATATATCTTTTTTGTGCACATTATAGGTATAAAAATGAAAAAGCCCAAAGTCCCCCCCAAAGGGACTTACCATCTCCACCAGAAAACACTGTTCACCAACTGCTCCAAACAGCTCTGTTGTAGTCCAGCCTTTACTTCAGAGACAAACGTGGTCACTTAGGAACACACGTTATAATGCTCGCCTAGCTGCTAGCATGGCACGCCCTCATACTCTGCTTCTGACTGGCTAGTAGTCCTTACCTAGGTACTGTCAGGACACGCCCTCATACTCTGCTTCTGGTAATAGTCCTTACCTAGCTACTGCACATGTGCGACTCCCAACAAAGATGGAATAAAAGTGAGATGCCTCACTAGCTAAACACACAGGGTGAAAAGAGGAGCTGCAACACACAGGGTGAAAAGAGGAGCTGCAGCAATGTGCGTGCGGTACAACAAAAATATGGTGTTTTTTGAAAATGAAACCATGTAAACCTATTCTGATATAACCTCTAAATACAATTATGAACCTGAAAATGAGCATAATATGAGAACTTTAATATTGGATGTGTGAAGAATGCATATGTATAGTTTGCTACTTGTTCCCCACATCCTCTCCAGCAACTAGTCCCATGTGAGGGCTAACATACTTACTTACTGGGCATAACATCCCATACTTATGTGGCATGATGAAGTATCTCATGTTTGCTTTCCAGGCAAACTCCCTCCAGTATTTTGATTGGGATGTCTGAAAGTTTGTAGTTAGTGACTCTTTCCATTCTTCTGCTGATATGATACTTTCAAATTCTTTTCCCCATTTTTCTTTTACATTATTTTCTACAATAGTGAGTTTTTGTAATATTTTTTAGATATTTGAAAGCTTTTCGTTCACTTATATTTAATTTTTAATCAAGTATTGTATTAAATATTTTTTTATACTCTTTTTACTCATACTCTTCTAGATATTTCATAAGGTAACTTCTTGCCTGTAAATACTTTGAAAAATGTGTTTGTTCTAGAGAATTTTGTGTTGAGAGTATGTTACTAGCCCTTTACTAGCCCAGTAATCTAAGATTTTATCAGTTCTGTTTGGAATAAAATCTGGGTCATGCACCATTTCTCTGAGGAGTATATTCACTATTTATTTTTAGGCTTTTGCATATAAATTTCCAGTTTGTTACAGTATTTATGATACTGTAGGAAAAGCAGCATGGAAAAAAACATTTCCATGCTGCTTTTCCTATAAATGGTAATGTCCCAAGTGATATCGTAGCCATTTCTATATTGATCCATTTAGCTTCTGTATTCCCTTTCATTCACTTCATTATTGTGTGAATTTGTGTTGCATGAAAATAATTCTATAGAGTTGGAACACCTAACCCGCCCTCTTCTTTCAGTTGTTGTAAGATTTTAAATTTGATTCTCTGTTTTCTGTTATTCCAAATAAAGAAATCATTGTATTCCATATATTAATTTGCCATCCGGGTACTATTGGTAATGCTTGGAATAGGAATACAAATTGTGGGAGGACCATCATTTTTATTGTTTCTACCCTGCTTAATATTCAGTCTGGTATTATTCTCATCTGTTCAGATCCTGTCTTATTTTACTTGCCAAGACAAGGTATAGTTATTCTCATTATTCATCTTCATCTAGATTCTTACTAATATTGATACCCAGATATTTTATTTTATTTGTATCCCATTTAAGTTTGTAGTCGTCTTTCAATGTTTGGCTAACTTGTTTGCCTATTGTTAAGGCTTCACATTTGTTGTTATTTAATTTGTGTCCTGAGACATTTCCATATTCTTCAGTTGTTTTCATCAGTTTATGCACCAATTCGAAATGTATTATTGTGGTTAGTTCAGTGGGTAGAGCAGGCGCACATATAGCCTACTTCAAGGTTTATGCCTTGACACAGAGGTCTAGGGTTAAAAGCCAACCTGTGACAGCTTCCTGCATATCTTTGCCCTTTCTCACCTAGCTGTCCTGTCAAATTAAAATTATTTCTTGCTTCTTGTCCTTTTGTGGGAGCGGATGTTTTCTTGGCAACAGTGGAGCAGGAAAGATGAGGAGGTGGAGGGTTGATTAGCTGGAAGTGCGAGAGGGAATTTTGGGGTGCCTAGGGTGATGGAGGTCCCCAATTATTTCCCTGGCTGCATGGAGAAGACGAGGTCATGGCCCATGCGCCCCTAGGCAGAATGAGTGATGTGCTGCACTTGCTCTTGGCCTAGATGGATGCAGCCCCAAACCTGGGAGTTGTGGATAAAATAAAAATGAAGTTGGTTATAACTGTCCAAGACTGGAGAAATTTTTCTTCAGCAGTTACGTTGGCCCAGAGGTGGACGAACTCCTAAACAGAAGGTCATGTGTTCAAGCTGCCTGATGACTGCTGCATCCATCAGAAGTCATAAGCCCAAGGAAGTTGAATGTGTGTACTTCAATGTGGCAGCCTGAACCCTGAAACATATTCTTTCTTCAGATGATTTATGCCGTTGATTGATTTCTTGGAATTAAACATGAAATACGTTTAGGCCAATGTTTTTCTTTATGTGAATTAAAATCTACACCAGGGGTGAGATTATTTCGTATATCACGTTTCAAGAATTTTCACTAACATGTTTGTGATGCAGTAATCTGTTGTTTTGTCACAACACTGACACTCATTTCCTGAAGATTCCTAAAAACAAGGGGAAATTGGGACCGGGAACAAGGAAAAATTTAAATATGTCCATGACAAAAAAAAGGATTTTGCAGCATATTCTAATCTGCTTCCCTTGATGAAAATGCATACATTGTCTTCTGGAAACATGCAGATATGGTAGACATTATGTTACTCACAGTCTTCTTGTGGTTAACTTACTCATTTTACCAATTAAAGACACGTTATATATTTTACTGTGAATACCAATAGTTCCTGCTCTAGACAAAACAATTAAATATTAATTTGCCATCAAAGTTACTATGACACACTCCAGTTATCTTTTCTGAACTGAGCATGGACCCAAACACCAACAGTGATAAGCAATAGACTGATTTTAGTGTCATTTGTTAACTTTGGACTATCCAAAAAACAACATTTGACAGCTGGGTCAGAAGAGTCAGAGTGTGTTCTCCATACAGATGTGAAGTGAAATGCCTCCGTGCTATGACCAAATAAAGTATAAACTGTGAAGAAACAGGACTGACTGTAAAACCATTATTGAAACGTTTGTCCTCCATGGCTTAAGTCTGTTATAGGCCTACTGTATCCTGTACTGTAGCCTGCAAGTTGCTCCCCGGATGCTGTATGTATAGCTGTCCACTGCTTCTATTACTTGGATGGGTACTAGGATGGGTTAAAATGCAGTAATTGAATTTCACTACTTGTACTGTCAATTGTATGTGACGAATAACAATAAGACAATAATAATATAATAAAAAGACAAAGGTAGTTATTAAATGGTGTATAATGCTTATAGGTTTTATTTGCGACCCTTACAATGCATTTTCCCTAAAACAACTTCATCTCCTATGATAAATATAAGCAAGGATGTTTTTCTTTACATCCTCAATTCATTATTGTTATCCATTGTTCACATTTCTTTATTTAAAATGTGTCTATTATTTTAATAATTTTAAGAAACAAAATATATTGTACTTAGTAGTCATTTAATTACTTTATCTTCCCTAATTTGAGGAAATAACCAATATATTTTCTTGCCCTGCAGATTTTAAATTGTATGTCAATCAAATAAAGGAGGCGGCCTCTTTTGTTTCTGAGAGAAACAAAAGAGGCCTCTCATTGGATGAAATGTGTTACTGAAACGCCTTAAAAACATATCTTTCTTGTGATTGGCCAGAATTGACATGGCAACAAAATACGTGACCAATGCAAATTGGTTACTCTTCTATCCCCAGAAGGCAGCAGCAAGCTCTTGAGCTCTCTACCAGCTAGTAGCGGATTGATGTGTGTGTTTGTGCAGTCATCTTTCTGCGTTTAGCTCTTCTGAAATCCGTTGCATACCCCGTTTTTCTTTAACAACTGTATTGTTTCTTCTTTAGTAGTACCACAACAATATAAAACTGAAGTTGCTTTTGTAAAGGTAAGGCAGATTTTTTTCCCCTTGCAGAACCTCAAAGCTCATCCAAAATGGCTTCTGCTAGCTACAAGGCTAAGATACTAATGTCTAACCAGCGTCTTGTTCAAGCTAACCATAGCATTTTAACGTTAGCTTACAAACCGGCAGGTAGCCTAGCTAGCCTACCGATGGCTCAGCTGATTCAAGTAGAAAATGGCGTCGTCGCCTAGCTACTCGAACTAGTATTTACAGGAAAATAAACGTAGTAATGCATATTTTAAATGTCATGTAATTTGACGAGTGTCCAATTAATTCACACGGGATTCGGACCAGGATCACTTCAAAACTGGCCTTAAATCCCTATGTTAAGTCTTAGCCATGATGGAATGATGCAGTCGACTGGAAACATTAGCAGCTAACCACGCTGCCCTGCCCTAATTCACTGCATAATGGTGTAACGTTAGGTTTGCAGTCTATTCCTGTTTTCGATCTAAATAGCGAAACAACGTGGGGCATCTTGGATTAGACCGTAACATATTCCAATGTAACATTCTCTTCAGTTAAGGCTACACACCCGACGAAACCATATGCAAATTGCTTAAAAACAATTGCAATCAAACGTGGTAAACATCTGACCAATGTCGTAACGTAGGTTTTACCAAACCTAGCTAGCTAATTAGTTGTTAGCCAGTTAGCTGACGCACCTTTGATTTGTTGCAGCACAGCAAAGGGGAGCACATAATTACAGAAATACGTTTTTTTTTTATTATTATTATTTTTTTTTAAAACACTTTAATAATTTGGGACAGAAAAAAGTCTACAACAACAAAATGTATACATACACTAAACCACGAAAGAGAGGGAAAAAACGTAGGCCTTGAAAATATACAAATCTAATAAAACTCCCATGTAAATAAAGTGCTGTGTGATGAACGCCATTTGTTGTCATTGTGCCAAGCACGCTCATCAATTTTTAACACTAATTTGTAGTGTGTGACGTATCTGTTTATAATTTACTTAAGTACATGTGTTGCTTTGATACGTTGATTTGTCATGAGTGGCAGGTCTATAACAAAGAACTGGCTACTGAACGTCTATCTAGCTAAGTTGGCTAAATGACATCATGTTGGACAACTCATCCTGCCCTTTTCAATAACGTAGCCTATGAATATGCGTTGTTTTCCCCAAGCAGTTACTAATTGCAGTCCGTTTTTCTCTTCCTCAGCACCGTTTTCCCCATCCCCTCCTATTATTATTATTCTTTTGAGTATTCTTCATTGTCAAGCCGCCAAAGTGGAGAGTGCGATTGCAGAAGGGGTTGCTTCTCGTTTCAGGTAATAAACCAAAGCTTGAACAGAAAATTACAACAAGGACAGCTTTTTCTTTTTTTTTTTCCATGGTTAGCCCTTTGCTAGCACTGCCTGTTGGGCAGGAACTTCCGGCCTTTAGAACAAAACAGGATGTTGGAAAGCTCAAAATGGCTGTCAGACACTTCTCTTCGTGAGACCTTTTGAAAAGAGGGGCTGGGTAGACATACATGGGAGAATTTCTGTCCTGTTGGTTAAATATTGGTGGTGGCAGCACTGCCAACAGGATGTCTCGCACCCTGGATTAAGTTTTGAAATGTCCAGATTGAGGCTTCAAATGTTTTGGGATATTGGATGTTAAATGTATAAATCAGGTTGCCATTTTATCGTGCACCTTCTCGTTTCACATGTTATTTGGCATTTGGCAAATTGATTGATCATTCAAATGTTTTAAAAATGCCTTGAATAAAATTTCGCTAGGCTTGCAGACACCCTGAATATACAAATAATCAGTCCCAGTCACCAGCCGATATGCTACATTGACTTGCAGTTCAACACACTGTCGTGGAAATTTGAGTATTAATAGACCGTGATGTCTATAATCTAACAGCAGCAGCAGAGCAGTCAGTGTAAAGAACAACCTGTTCTGCTTTTCAACTGCACCTAAAACCATGCATATCACATAGCTTTTGTGCATCACGTAGTGTTTTGGTCTTTATAGTGATGTGTTTCATCCAATCCATTATCTAAAATCATGACAAATCTAATGATGATTTTCAATACTGATACTGATCACTATTAGTTCATCTTCTGATAATTTAGGTTTACAGTGCATGCTTTCTGCTGATTGAAATTGACAATAGATTTGTAAGCATTAAATCAGTAACTCTCAAACTTGGCTTCATCAATAATACATTCTCCAAAAGAATCAAACAGAAGCCAGTTACAAAATCATACACTATTGCACAGCTGTGCCAACTAGGGATGGGCATTCGATTAAATTTTCTTCGTTGATCGACGGGAGAATTAATGATCAATTATCGATTAATCATTAATATTTTTATATTAAAATTCATTATTTATTTAACTTTTTATAAATTAAAAACGCAATGAAAATACAAAGCGTGTTTTTACCTCGACGAGATCTTAATTACAAGAAGAACAACGTGTGGCAGTTAAACTGGAGGTTTGGCTAAACTTAAAGAAATATATATATATATATATATATATATATATATATATATATATATATATATATATATATATATATATATATATATATATATATATATATATATATATATAATAAAATATGCGCTGCGGTGTTTAATTTAGCAGCGGAACCGTTGCTGCGAGCCGGCCTTCTTAAACAGAGACTCTCGTTTGTTCCAAAATAATAATGTTCAATAATAACTTAACCATAACTTAACCAAAAACATAATACTACTTAGATCAGACAGGTTTTGTCAAAATGTAACTCAAAACTATCCAAGGCACGGACAAAGCCTAATACAAAATAACCAGTTACTCACATAGAACTTCTGCACCAGTCTACTGGTTTTTGTTGAGAAAAATAAGCAGGTTGAAATGATCTTGGATCTGAGGTTCCCTTAATACATCCATGAGTCAGACATGACCGCTACCTGGTGACCTGAGTCCAGCCGCCGAACACACCCGCCGGGATGCACAGGTACCTCCGCGCTAACTTGGCCAGCCCGGGCCGGGGAACCTTATTCCGTTGTTCGTAGTGAGTTTCTACCAGTCTGGTGATGGTACGTCGTGACGGAATGTGACATGCTGGTTCCAATATCCATCTCAATGAACGTGCAGATCCCTCCGTAATTTTCTCTGCTCGTTGTGCATCGCAGCTCCTCCGTGCTAACTCCGAGTTGATGCTAGGTTGAGACTGAGAGCAGGACGCACCGCCACCGACGTTAACCAGGGTCGGATGCACTTTGTTTAAGTGGTACATCATTTGAGTCGTGGCCGTGTTGTACTTATACACGGCGTCGCAGTGTTTGCAGTGAACTAAGCCGTTTTTTAAATCAAAATGCTCCCACGCCACACTTCACCGTGACCTCTTCATGTTTACTTTGAATCAAAACGTAACTCGCAGCTAACTGAGCAGCCTATGGCGCCCCCGGGTGGTAAAATGTTTAATTACTGCCGACACACTGGAAATCATTACATTGCTGCAATCACACTACACAACGCAACCTGCATTAGTTTAATCGATGACAAATTAACGTGATCGACGAAATTCTTAATGATCAATCGTCGATCGTCGATTAATCATGCCCATCCCTAGTGCCAACAATACAAATTAATGTAGCAGTAAGATTTGCTTGAACTCCAACTTTGGAAAACTGAAAATGCTGACCAAAACTGCCCCACTAAAAGGTGGAAGTGGAAAAACTTGTAAGGTGTGTAACAGAAAACCAAATTAATGCTAATCAAATAATGGATTTATATGCAGCGCATATATGGGAATTGCAGAACTATAGGACACATTAGAATGACACAGAGTAGCCTTGGTGGCTTGTGGTTCGGAGGTAGAGTGGTCGCCCCATTACCTCAAGGTTGGCAGTTCAATCCCAGGCTGTCGCATGTCAGTGTCGCTGAGAAAGATACTGAACCCCAAGTTGCTCCCCCGATGCTGTATAAATGGTTGTCCAGTGCTCCTAAAACTAGTATAGGTTAAGAAATAACATTTCACTACAATACTTTGTGTATGTGACTATTAAGAATAAGGTTGGTTATTATATCTATGAAAGATGCATTGGCCAAACCCAGGCTACATGTAGACTCTCCTCGGCTTTGTTCCACTCAGTTGACTGACTCATGCACTAATGCACACGCCATCACCTTAAATGGGCTGCACGCCATCACCTTAAATGGGCTGCATTTGGCATTGCTCTACGGCTGTGTGCATTGCATCTCTGGCTCTCCAACAGCTGATTGTGACAGTCACTTTAAAATGCATCATTCAATGTTTATTTATGAAGTTATTAGCCAGGCCAAGCGATTATTCCTGCTTTCAGTTTAAAGCTACATTGTGTAGGAATTTCCCCCATCTAGCGTTGAGATCGTATATTGCAATCACCTCTCTCTAATCATGCACTTCAAATGACGTACTACAGCTACGGTAGCCTTCGCACTTCCAAAAGCCTGTCCTTTGCTTTTTTCAATATCCTTTTTCTTTTTCTGGGCGAAGAAGAGGACTCCTGTTCCTGAAACTTGGATTTTGAATACGTGCATGAGGCAGAGTGGCAATCGTGAGAGTCGGGACTTTTCCCGGTGGGCCGATAGTGTTTTGACGCCGCTGCCGGCTCCAGCTGCCCGCTCCGGCTGGTCTGATCGCCTGCTCTGTCCGCTCCTGCCTAGAGCAAGGCCAGCTCAGCGGCGTCTTTCTCCCGTTGCGTCTCTCTCCTACCTATGGTGCATTCTTTTTTGCCTCAGAACTCGTATTTTACGAGTCGTAAGTCGCGAACGTGCCCCCTGACCTCGGATTTCCGAGCTCGTAACTCGTACAACCACGGAGTACCCCAAGTTAAAAATCCAACATGGCTGCTCCGTACATCGGCAGTTGTGAAAGCTGTAGTAACATACAGTTATAGCACTTCTGTGTTATTTGTGTCACACTAAATCAGTCGTACACGCAGCGCTGTCTTTTATCTGTGTTGTCACGCGTTTTTTTTTTTTTTTTGTGCATTGCTAACAATGGCTAACCTAGCCAGAGCTAATGAAAACAATGAAAATCCGACTTGACAAAAAGAACACATTCAACTCGGGTGTTACGTCATTCCCTGTTGCGACTTCCGAGGCAAAAAGAACGCGCCACTACACCAGCCCGGCCCCCCGCACCCTGTCCTCCCTCCCCTTCTAACGGCCTGATCAGAGCTGCTGCACAGAGGGGGAGACAAGAGCACAGAGGGGGGAGGGGCTGCTCCTCACTCAGTCATTGAACAGAAGACTGTTTTGGCAGCCACAGGAGAGAAATACCTCACGCTGGCTGGTTAATACCTGGTTAATGTATTTGTCGCTAGTCGCTTTTTTGAAAGAAAAAAAAGTCACTAAGGGGGTCTGAAAAGTTGCTAAATTAAGCGACAGAGTCACTAAGTTGGCAACAGTATAATAGCAGCATTATATTAGCAGCACCTGTGAGTTTATCATGTGACAGCGAAAACGCCCAAGGTGGAGCAGTATGTCCCTTACCGGATAACGTATTTCAAGATGGCTGCATGAATATGGAGTGTCTACCCCAGTTCATACAAGCGCAAGCGGTGGTGGTCAATATTCATGAAAAAGGAATAAGTTTGTGAAGGGCAATGCAGATTTTGATAATTAACAACTACAAATGTTACACACTGGGGCTTTAAGTCAGTGGTTTATTGATTTTCTAACATCAGTTATAAAACCTAAATGATCTTCCTCAATACAAGTGCAAGGATACACCCAGTTAATAGTTCAATCTATATATAACACATTTGACAAAAATACATTTCTATCTTTATGGCTGATTTTGTATTGTATTCTTACAGATCAGTTTTCTAATTGTGCATTTTGAAATGTAAATTCAACTCATTTGTAAGCGGAGGCTGTTTTTCCTTAGTTTTTTGGGTGTGAATAATGGCTTAATGAATGAATAAGCAGAACAATTCATATTCAAGCTTGTGCAGTGTTGCATGTATCTAAAGTGTTTCCTTCCTTGTGTTTGCTTCTACAGTGCTTCTTCGGGGGGAGGAGGTGGTAGGGGCGCACCTCAGCACTATCCCAAGACTGTCGGCAACAGGTTTGTCATTTGGAATTTTTCTGGAGCACACTTGATGTATAGGGATTTAATTATTAGCACTATGGCACTAGTAGTGTCCCCCACTGCAGTGGACTAGACAACTTTTAAAGGGCTCGAATTCCTTTTGATTTGAATACTCAGAAGTCCTGTTACATGATGTCAGTCAGCTGCAGATAGCACATGCATGTCTACCAACTGGGCAGTGTAGGATTATTTTTACAACTAAGGGTAATAAAAGGAGGAAAGTGTTTAAAGGCCTTGCATTAGCAACAGAGTACTCCCACTTGTGTGAACAAATAATGTTTTGACGGTGCATTATCTACATTCAGCTAGGTCTGTTGGAACAAATACCGGTAGTCGAATATAATTGAAATGGTAAAAAAAAAAAGTGTAATTTCAAATGTGTATTTTTTTTAATTTGTTTTTATACATGTGTTGTTGGCTAACGTTTCTCGCCCTGGTTGACCAAAATGTGAAAACAAAATGCTTTTCTCACGTCTGAACAATAAAGTTAGTGGGAGTGGGCAACACAAGGCATTGTGAGTGGGGCTGCAACTAACGATTCATTTCATTGTCGATGAATCTGCCAATTATTTTCTCGATTTAATCGATTAGTTGTTTGGTCTATAAAGTGTCAAAAAAAATGGGGGGAAAATGTCGATCAGTGTTTTCCAAAGCCCAGGCTGACGTCCTCAAATGTCTTATCATTAATTAGCTTGTTCTTGTTTTGTGACTGCATCGCAAATTATATGAGATCAGCTGAGAGCCGAAAGGTCGAGACACACGGACCAGATGGCCGACCCTCGGCAGAAAAGGCAGTTGGACTGATCAGTCTCCCCGAATTGGTCAAAAAAATGGGCCTCGAAACACACCAAAGCGATGAGACGTAATACATCTCCATAACAACAGGCGGCGCTAATCTGTATTGTCGCCAAAAAATTAAAACCGGCAGCTGATTGGACGAACGCGTCACGTGGGTCTGGTTTCTCCGGAAATTCAAAGCCAGACAGTCATGGCGGCTAGTTGAGAATACAATCTCATATTTTACTAAAATAGTTCACCGAAACGTAAAAGATGTCAATGCCGTTAGCATGGTGGCTAACACCAACAGTACACATATGACATTTTGGCTGTGCTTTCAAACATGCCGTCAGTGTGCTAACCGAGCACTGTTAGCCTTTACAACCCAGCCGCTTCACTACACTTGTTAGATAATGTTTCATCACAGGGTTCAATGTTGATTTAGGTTGTTTGTTTTGCTGTGTTCTCGTGGTTTAAAATGAATGTAAACAGATTGTTGTGCCAGAAATGGAAAGCGCAATGTCGTATGGGCCCCGATTGAGGCTAAAGTTGGAATGGCCTTCTAGTGGACAGAACGTATAACAACAACAACAACCGCATGCTGATGGTGTCACTGGCCTGAGTAGTGCAGTAAGATTAATAATAGCCTCAATTTTAGTGATATTATATGCAATTCTAATGGTAATAGCATAGAGGAAGATTGACAGCTCTACATCCAACACCTGGGTTTTATTTGAAGTATTGTGGAGATGTGGTTATTTTCTTATTGTGGCCTTTCTGTGCAAGTTGTACACAAGTTGTAGTGCACCATTTGTAGTACGAGTGTGCACTCACTTGTGAAATAAGTAGTCAATACATTGTGATTTACATTTTAATTTTCAATTATTCTGTCATTCTTACTATGTTTCCCTCCTGCACTGATGTCCTACATACCTTTTCTGCACATGCCTATATTCAGTCATAATGATGGAACGTTTAGAAAACCAAACAGAGGGGGCTTTTGGTGGTGTTTTTCACAAAAACACCCCCCTTTATTCGCCAGGAGCAGCAGCAATAACGTTGTCTCTCTCATCCGCTGTGGAATTGATGCATTTGCAAGATGGCTGTACAGTGCATTGAGACAATGAATGGAACATAGTAACTCATTTGCATGCAAATGCTCACTCACATGCACGTTTAATCACTTAGTCACACTAAGGCACGTAGGCCCACATTATTCATCCTTTCATATCTATAAAATTTCCAAAATGAAAGTGAAACTAATCACACTTTCTGTCTGACAAGTCCCGTGTTTGCATTATACGCTAATAGTATCAGGAATGTCATTTCTGTGACTAATTTGACCAAAACACTAACGTTTCAAAACTGTATTATTTTTTTAGGTTGGTGTGGATGTGCGCGATCAGATGGCAAGTTGTGTGTTGACTGTTTAACTAAAAGACGCACTGTCTAGGGAGAGATGAAGGGACAAATGTACTGTAAATGCTGAGGGGGACTCATTGTCCTTTCGTTTGACTAAATGTGATTTTTTTTTTTTTTGAAAATGCTGAAATTAATTACACAGATCAGCATTTGTTTTATGCATTTGATGTTCAACGCTGCAGTTTATATGCTGCTTACAACTCAAAGCATCAGATAGAAAATCTAGATGTTTTTTTGTGAAAACGATTTAGTTTTGGGAGTTGCTCACAGAAACCTGAAATTTAGTGTTGACTGAACTGAACGCACAGCACAAATGAACGTTTTTCTAAAATAGCGAAGAGCTTAGTGTACGCCAGTTTCGTGAGGGTTCAAGTTGTTAGATAAGCTGGCTGTGAATAGTGTGTGGGGGCTGCGTGTGTGCTTGCTGCTATAGAGATGACCCATCAGCGATAACGGAAGGATACAGAAGCTCTTGGGCGTTGGACTTGGCGGTTATAGTATCGCTAAAATTCCTGGCGGTGCTAGTGTTAAAGGAGTGTTAAAGGATTTTGTGCTAGAACAATAAGTATTTCAAGGGCAGTGTGTTTTTATGTACCAGCCATGATGTCACCAGATTCTGCAATACTCAGTGTGTGTGTGTGTGTGTGTGTGTGTGTGTGTGTGTGCGCGCGCAGCGAGTTCCTGGGGAAAACCCCAGGGCAAAGCGTTCAGAGATGGGTTCCTTCACGAAGCACTAGACGAGATGTCAACTCCAGTAATGAAAAAGAGCGACACGATGCAATCTTCAGGAAAGTGAGGGGGTAAGGTTCAATCAAGCCTGTATGCATATTTGAAGAGTTAATGATCCATCCCCACTGACCAAAAGCATATATATTAATGCAACATCCTACATAACTTTTTATCAAGACTAACCCAGAAATAGTGTGCAAGAACTGTAATCACTTGTTGATTAAAGATTGTTGGTACTGAAACCATTTGAGTTGTACGGAGTCCAATTCTTGCTAATTTCACAAAACCCATCTGATTGTGTGGTTTGGCCTGCCAAACTAAATTCAGGATGGCCAGAAGAGCTTTTCTGAAGAAAAATGTGGATAAATGTTGGAAGAATAATCTTACACTTTTGAACAGCGTCTTGAACAAAGGTTACAGAATTCAAGCCAGGTTGACTTAAAGAAAATATCTAATTACTGTCAGTGCTTTTTTTTTTTTTTTTTAATTCAGTCACAAAGTAAAGATCAGGAGGGATAAAAAAATGGCATACGGCAAAAAAAAATTCAGATTTATAAAACTGTGCGTTTGCACACCTGTAAGCAATGTTCTCATTATAAATCAGATTACCCACAAGTGTGTGCACGTGAATCAGCCTCTTATCCCACCCTGTACATGCCCATTTTTAATTCAATTCAAGTGTAAACCTTTTTAAATGCAGGAACAAATTGGTCAAAATTAAAGAGGAAATTAAAATTACATTATATAGTATATAAACATAGAATTGAATAGATGTGCCCCATTGGTAACACTGCCCTGATCCAGCCTGAGTCAGTATCTGCCTGGTCTCTGTTGGTGCAATAACTCACACTCTGCTCTCTGTAAAAACAAGCCCAGTAAGTGAGAAAGCCACTGTGGATAATGAGATTTAGTGAACAAAGCCTGTGGATTTATAAACCATTATGAACTGGCGTCTGTTTCACTGTGTCACAGCAAATCAAGTGATGCTCCAGCTTTCTCCAGAAGAGTGAGTGAGTGCTTGGACGGTGAAGGGTTATAAGTTGGTTCATGTATCACGATTGAAGGGTGCTTGAGGTTTTAAGCCCCCAACGTCGTCTTCCAGGCAGCGCTGCCTGGAGGGCACTAGGATTAGGCTAGGTGCCTTGAAGTCGACGTTGGGGGCTTAAAACACCATTGAACCGATTGAAGGAAGAGGGACTGATCAGACACCCAGTAGGGTGTCAGAACCTTGATAACATGATGTCATGCTAACATCTTGATCTTGCATACTCATACTGACTTCCTTATCTTGCTGCCTCTCCGTTCCCCTCTTGTTTTCTTCCTCTCTAGCATACTCAACAAACTCACGCCTGAGAAGTTTGACAAGCTATGCCTTGAGCTCCTGAACGTGGGCGTAGATTCAAAACTCGTCCTTAAAGGAATCATCTTGCTGGTAAGAGTACATTTTTATTCTTTAGTCCTTTTACTAAATGGAAAAAAACGGATGAATACATACATATTCATCTGTTTAAAATTAAAGTGTGGGAAGAGTTGAGCACGATTTCAGGGAGGAGCAACAACTCTGCGGTCCAACTGAGGGAATGGGTTTTTGTTTTCATCTTTAAAATTCCCCTCAGCTTAACAATAAAGTATCATCGAATGACGTTAAATTAAATAATTTATAGCATGTATTAATTGTTACATAATCTAATATTTCAACTCTTCATAACACCATCTAGATAACGGATGAATACATATTCATCTGTTTTTTGGCTGCTCTGAGGGCAACTCCTACCCATACTCCTTTTTTAATGCCTGACTGGTCCCTCTCTGGTTTTCTCCCTTCTCTCCTCCCCCACTGTGGTTTAGATTGTAGACAAAGCCCTAGAAGAGCCCAAGTATAGCTCGCTCTATGCTCAGCTATGTCTGCGCTTGGCAGAGGACGCACCAAACTTTGATGGCCCTTCATCTGAGATCCAAACATCCCAAAAGCAGAGCACAGTAAGTGTGGCTGTTCACCATTTGGTGCACAATTAAAGACATTCTTTTTAAGCCTTAAGTACATTTGTTCTCCGCCTTTTTTTATATTATATCACTACTGCCATTTCTGTTCTGCTGAGTAGGCCGTAATAAATACCACTCTTCCCCTGATAAAAACTGATGTTTTTTTCTTAATGATTATTTTGTTGTCATTATTAATACCTCCCTGCAACTCAATTGTGAAATTAATATTTGTCATTCATATGTATAACATTTCAGCAGTGAAAGCGAAACTCCTCACACGTGCTGTCTGACTATAAATGTTGTGTCCCGACACAATATATGCTCCATATATGCCTGACAAGCTTTGCCTTGAGTTGCATCTAACCCTATGGATGATGTTTTATTTTATTTTGCTATTATAGACCTTCAGAAGACTACTGATTTCCAAACTTCAAGATGAATTTGAAAACCGCACCAGAAATGTTGAAAGTGAGTTCATGTCATTGTGTGTACAGTATCTTTGAGCCCAGTTCATCATAGCCTGTCCACTGCTTATGTCTGTTTCTCCTCTCCCTTCAGTCTATGACAAACATGACAACCCTCTTACTTCTGAGGAGGAGGAGCAGCGTTCCATTGCCAAGAGCAAGATGCTTGGCAACATTAAATTCATCGGGGAACTTGGTAAACTCGACCTCATCCACGAATCTATCCTTCATAAGTGCATCAAAACAGTACGTGCACTCTTTTATCATTTTTGTTTGTTTTGAAATTCCTTCCCTTTTTTAAAGACACACATCAAGAGTTGGAATCAAAAGAAATATTGCATGCCTTCACGAAAACCAGAGTAGAGTGCCTTGTATGACCCCTCTGCCTTCCCTCTCTCCTCAATCTTTTCTGAAGCTTCTGGAAAAGAAGAAGAGAGTCCAGCTCAAGGATATGGGGGAGGATCTGGAGTGCCTCTGTCAGATAATGAGAACTGTGGGGCCGAGACTCGACCATGAGAAAGCAAAGGTAACCGTGCCAGCCTTTCATGGCACCAGAACCACCTGGAGAGGCTGTAAACAGTACAACGGCCTCCCCAGATGAGAATAACTTTGTGTGTCTGGCTCAAATTCAACAACACAAACTTGCAAAAATTGAGTTCATAGCCTTTTTATAATTGAGCGAGTTACTTATGATTTTGCATTGCAAAAGTAAAATCTTAAAGCTTTAGTAAAGAACTTACAATTACTATGAAATGATCAGGGCGCTAAACGCAAACCAGACATTTAACATTTTGGTTTTGGCTGGCTAGTTTTTTTTATTTATTTTTATACTTTTCGCTATGCCTTTTGTGGTCCTGTCTGGCTCGACTGTCATGTTGGGGCCTTGCTAAGCTCACCGTCTGGCTGCACACAGCCTCACCTAAAGTCCCACTTGGCTCCCAGCCAGTGCTAACCTAAATGCTTCTGCCATACTGTATGTGCAAGGTCTGCCTGTCCTCACTCCCCTCTCTCCACCCTTTCTCCAGTCTTTAATGGATCAGTATTTTGGCCGTATGCGATCCTTAATGAACAACAAGGAGTTGCCCGCTAGGATCCGCTTCCTGCTGCAAGACACAGTGGAACTCCGAGAAAACAACTGGGTCCCCCGCAAGGCTTTCATTGACAACGGACCAAAGACGATTCACCAGATCCGTCAGGAGGCAGTGAAAGTGAGTCCAGTGAAATGACAGTGCTCCTTGTTCAGATTGCCCACATTTTGGGATGATTAATAGTTAATGTCCAACATCAGACGCCGAGGTTGAGGCATGCCTGTGTCAACGGGCCCCATAAATAAACCTGTAACATTAAAACCCTCTCTCCCTTACAAAGAAGCAGTTTCTGCACATCAGCAAGCAGCCCATTGTGAGAAATGTGAGTCAGCAGGACGTTGTCCTCACACAAAAATATGCACAGGATGTAATTTAAGTTTCCGGCTTGATAACAAACATGTCGTTTAGTATTGAGTATGGAACTGCCTCGAGTTAATGTTGGAAAGAAAGTTCTGGGTTGAACTTATAATCATGTTATTGGACAATTTAATGACATTAGCTCTGTTCTGTGTGTTCCTGTAGGATTTGGGTGTTTTCATCCCAGCACCCATGTCTCAGGGGATGAGGATGGACTTCTTCCTGGAAAGCCCCTTCATGCCCAACAGAATGAAACTGGACAGGGAGACTCTCGGGGGATTGGCCGATATGTTTGGGCAGATGCCAGGTATGGGCTATGTTCCTCAGTGTCTCTGCCTTTTGTAGCTACATCTTGTCATGTTTTCATTTCATTTTCATGTTGTCGATGTTAAAACTGGACTGACTTTTTATTCTTACAAACATTATACAGCTGTTTATAATGTTTAAGTTACCTCAAGAATAATGCATTTTGAAGTTGTTGTAGTACACAAAATGATGAGCTAAAAGTGATACGAAACGGTTTGATGTATTTTTAGGATCACCTTTGGGTGGTCATTTTCTAATACTCCCAATGTGTCTTCTGTTTGGACCCACTCTTCCATGTAAAATCTCTACTCTACTCAGGCAGTGGGATCGGAACTGGCCCGGGGGTTATTCAGGATAGGTACTCGCCCACTATGGGACGCCATCGCACCAACCCGCTCTTCAACGGCCACAGTGGCCACATAGTCCCTCAACCACAGTCACAGTTCGACGCAGGGCCAAAGTCTTTTGTTAAGTCCAACCAGGTAATCCTGCTAACAGATGATGATGATGATTATTATTATTATTATTATTATTCATGCAAACCGTGATGTTTCTCAAACAATTCACTTGAGGTAAAAGTTAATGAAAGTTATCCACTATGCCCATGTGACCTTCGACAGGTTCAGAACCAGCATTTCCTCAACCAGAACCAGAACCACATGGCCCAGCAGCAGGTCCAGTCCAAGGACATGCCTCCACGATTCAGCAAGAAAGGACAGCTCAATGCAGATGAGGTAACTGGAACTACTTCGTAGCTGTGATGCAGGATATGGACAAAATTGTCCTGAGGTGTACTAAACAATATATAGCTTATAATTGAATTTTAATGAAGTTGAAAGGCGCACCAAGCCAGATCTTTTGTTGTTAAAGTACTGCTCAAGGTAAAACGTATGCATCATACAGTCCTGCCTGCAGGTTGTTTAAGTTTTCATGCCCAGTGATTATAAAAAGACGCGTTATTCTGAGGAACACAACCTGCTACCAGTCTTTCTTCTACCGTGTACTCTGTCTTTGATCTCCATCTTTCTTATCCTTCCTCCACTCCGTCTCCTCTTCAAACTGGCAGCTGGTCCGCTGACTGCGATTATGAGATATGAGGGCATGGATGTAGATAATAGGCATATTTTGATTTTTCTTTTTTTTTAAAAGAGCATAACCAGTACTAATTTATGTTTTGTGTTCATGTGTTTCTGGTCCCCCAGATCAGCCTCCGGCCTGCTCAGTCATTCCTCCTCAACAAGAACCAGGTACCCAAACTCCAGCCCCAGATCCCCACCATGATGCCTCCCAGCGCCCAGCCCCCACGTACTCAAACCCCCCCTCTGGGACAGGTAATTTTTAACTGTCATAAACATAGATAAGACGGTAGACACACAATGAAAGAATTCAAACAAAGTGTGAAAGAAAATGTTTTGAGAGAAAACTGTTACTTGTAATAAACACGTTTATATAGATCACACACTTTTATTCGATGCACAGCTAGGACTCATGTGTCCACCATTTCCAACGCCAGAACAGATTTGCATAACCGCGCATGCTCTAACCTGCACACCGGGAAGCACCTTGTGCCGTAGTGAACAGTGTAGAAGGGAAATGATATGTTAGAAAAAACAATGAAAGGAAAAAAAGAATCCTGGCCAAACCCAATCATCATCAGATGTTATGGTTTCTTGGTGGGAATATATCTGTAATAACAGCATGACCTTTTTCCTCAGCCTCCACAGCTTGGCCTGAAGACCAACCCTCCACCCATCCAAGAGAAACCTCAGAAGATTAACAAGAAACCACCTCCTGCCAAGGAGGAACTGCTTAAAATGACGGTAGGCGTGTGTGTGTGTGTGTACACGTACGTACGTACGTACGTACGTACATTCTTCTACAAAAAAGACTGCAAGGAGTGCAATAAAGAGGAGGAATCAGGAAGGCAAAACAGCCTATTGCCACAGCCTACATTTCCATACTGATGGCACCAGTTGGTTAGACTAAAAAATGTTTAACAAACCTTCCCAAACCCATCTTAAAGAAGGTAGTCTGTGCCAAAAGTCAAATAATATACCTAAAATAAGATTTCATTAAGAACGAGTCTTTCCTTTTTTTTTCTCCTTTCTGTAAAGACCACAAAGTTATTCAGATCATGAGACTTGTGTTGTCATTGGTCCATGACCGTGCAGTTGAGTTTTCATTTTTCACATTGGGTGACCACAGCTCATTTCTTTGCGCTCTGATCTCCACTTCAGGAGGCGATGGTGACTGAGTACTTGAACAGTAAGAACCTGACCGAGGCTGTGAGCGGTGTGAGGGAGATGAAGGCTCCCAAGCACTTCCTGCCGGAGATGCTGAGTAAGATCATCGTTTGTTCCCTGGACCGTCCTGATGAGGACAAGGAGCATGCCAGCACTCTGATCCACACGCTCCGCACTGAGGGCCTCATCACTGGAGAGAACTTCATGCAGGTACAAACATCCAGCATTCCTTTTTATATCAGACTTAGACTAGTCTCGCACTGCCAGACCTTCCTCCACAGTGCTGCGGAGGAAGGTCTGGCTAGTCCACACAGCATTCCAGGATAGGAAAAACATGCTCTTGTTTATTGCCATTTCTTCAAACCAGACTCAATGACGGTGCTGCTGCAAAGTAGCCTCGGGAAGGAACTTGTTTAACATGCTCGTTCAAAGGTTGTTTTAGTCGTGCAACAGAAAACTGTGATCTGAGGAGTAGTCAACCATAGTCCTCATAAATCCACCAGAGTTTAGAATGCCAACACAAAGAAAGCGGAAGGTGACGGCCTAAAAAGAGGGACATCCGGCGGATTTTCCGGTGGCACCTGAACAATCCTGGAAATTAAATGTCATCGACATATTTAGACTCAAACTAGACTGCCACATGCTATAAAATGTATAAATTACATTGTACAGTTACAGGTCTCTACTAGTAATAAGCATTCATTAAAATCCAGCACAATATCTCAGCGATTTGCTTTAAAGGTCCAATGTGTGGGAATTTCTCCCCTCTAGCGTTGAGATCATATATCGCAATCAACTCTCTCGCACCACGCAGTTCAAAGTACATATTACAGCTACGGTAGCCTTCACGCTTCAGAAAGCCGGTCTCTTGCTCTTTTCAATATCCGTTTTCTTATTCTGGGCGAAGAAGAACACTCTTATTCCTAAAATTTGGATTTTGAATAAGTGTGGTCCTCCGTGTTTCCTTCTTCAAACTTGCCGGGGCCGGGAAGCAACGATAGCTATTAGCAGCATTAGCAGCATCTGTGAGTTTATCATGTGACCGCAAAAGGCGGAGCAGTATGTCCTGTATGTCCCTTACCGGCTAACGTATTTCAAGATGGCGCATGAATATGGAACAACAAATTGCCTATAATGTAATTAGTCATAAAGTATTTGTCACTGATGCGTCCAGAACGGGACTGCATCATTTTAGTTTAGTTTATTGGTTTACACATATACAAATACTACACATTAATATACACTTTATCAATAAAAGATGTGATGGAAAGATAGTACAATTGTTAGGTTTGAAAAAATCGGATGGCAAAGCATTCTATATCGTTGAACCTCTGTAATTTAAACCAAACTGAAGTTGAGACGTTCGACAGATAGGAGGCCTGAGTCTGTAGTTATTTTGAGTGGCATGATTATGAAGTTGGTAACATCATGATTGATTCTGTTTCTGTGGCATTTCCTCTCGTGCAGGCTTTCCTCAACGTCCTGGACCAGTGTCCCAAGATCGAGCTGGACGTGCCCCTGGTGAAGTCCTACCTGGCCCAGTTTGCGGCCCGGGCCATCATTGCAGAGCTGGTGAGCGTGGCGGAGCTGGCTCACCCCCTGGAGAACGGCACACACTTCCCCCTCTTCCTGCTTTGCCTGCAACAGACGGCCAAGCTGAAGGACTGCGAGTGGCTCACCGATCTCTTCCAGCAGAGCAAGGTCAACATGCAGAAGATGCTCCCAGGTATGTAATGCTCCCGCCACAGACAGAAACATACCAACACAGCATCCAACCGATTCAGTCTTCACAGATATTTTATCATTATATTGGGGTGCTGCAGGGTGGTGCTGTTGCTTAATAAATAAAAACTTGATTTACACATCACACAACTATTTATGAGGGTGTCCAATCACTTAACTGTGTGACCACTAGCACCATTGTGTTTTAGGGCACATATTCTTTTGAAAAAAAATTGTAAAAAAAAAACATTGATTTACACATCACACTACTATTTAGCAACAGTTGAAAATAGGGGCAAGGTTGCTTGACTTGGCTACATTGAACGTGTAACGTATGCGGACCGTTAGCGGAGCGTATGTACTGCGAAATGTAACGTATGTTTTAACTGGCTACACCTGCTGCGCACACGTGGTATTGGATGACATCACTCTAAAGCGCTGCGGGAGCATTTCAATGAGCATTAGAGGTAGGGCTGGGAAAATAATCAATTTGATTTAAAAATCGAGTCGGTAGGTTAAATCGATTCATATTATCAAAAAATCGATTTCTTTTAGATTTTGTTTTTAGGTTTTATTAGCTCAATCCAAATTTGGATGTTTAACAATCTTTGTTGCACACTTCACAGTGACTTTTCAGTTAGAGAAAAGGGTTCACCTTTGCAATTTTGTTTATGTTGATGCACTATAATTAAATACAATAAATATATATTTTTAAAATATATTTACAGTTCGCAGTTATTTTGTTTTAAATGGAAGTGGGGGAAAAATCAAATCGTAAATTGAGTTTTTTAGGGAAAGAAACCGCCCAGCTCTAATTAGAGGTAGTGTTACATTGACATAGGAAAATTAAGACCTGTTTAAAATGATTTAAGACACAACACTTCAGCAAATTTTAAGACTTTTCAAGGCCTACAATTTTGATTTTGAAATTCTAGACCTTTTTTTTAGACTTTTTAAGACCCCGCGGAAACCCTGAAAAAGTATTGAATTCGGTACCCAGCCCTGCTTCTGAATAACTGACTTGTTCGTCCTGGCAGAAATCGATCAGAACAAGGACCGCATGCTGGAGATCCTGGAGGGGAAGGGCCTGAGCTTCCTGTTCCCGCTGCTGAAGCTGGAGAAGGAGTTGCTGAAACAGATAACAGCAGACCCCTCTCCACAGTCCATCTACAAGTGGATTAAAGACAACATCTCGCCCAAGCTTCACACTGACAAAGGCTTTGTCAACATCCTCATGACCAGGTAAATGTGCAGCAGATGTGTTTCAGGTTAATTCTTATGAACATTGAGGCTCAGTTTAAGTTGATCAATTAATGAATTTAACATTTATGTGCAAGAACAGTGAAAGCGGTCTGTGTTTCAGGCTCTTTTTTTTTTTTTTACCAGTACATCATTTGCATTCCCACTGCCTAGGGCTGCAACTACTAATGGTTATTTCTATTATTGATTCATCCACCCATTATATTCTCCATTAATCGTTTAGTCTATAACATGTTTCATTTCCTGGATTGTTAAAGTGCCGCCGGAACTTCTGCTGGATGTCCCTCATTTTGGCCGGATATCCGTTACCTTCCACTTTTTTTGTCTTGACATTTTAAACTCCAGTTGATTTCTGAGGACTCTGGTTAACTGCTCCTCAGATCTCTGCAGGGTAAATCCAGACAGCTAGCTAGACTATCTGTCCAATCTGAGTTTTCTGTTGCACAACTAAAACAACCTTTGAAAGTTCACACGTTCCACCAAAACAAGTTCCTTCCCGAGGCTATTTTGCAGCGGCACCGTGGCTCCGTCCAGCGCTTAGCACCGTCCATGGCGATTGTGATTGGTTTAACTAATTGCCAATAAACCAGAGCATGTTTTTCTCCCATCCCGGAATGCTGCATGGACTAGCCAGACCCTCCTGTGCAGCACTGTGGAGGAAGGTCTGGCAATGCAAGACTAGCTTTAAAATAATGGACCATTGTCTTCTGCTCTTGTCCCAGTTTCCTCCAGTACATCTCCCAGGAGCTGTGCATGGGCGAGGCCGACGAGCAGCTGGCCGCCCCTTCCAAAGAGCAGCTGGAGCAGGAGAAACAGCTGCTGCTGGCCTTCAAGCCTGTCATGCAGAAGTTCCTGCACGACCACACTGAGCTGCAGGTCAGCGCTCTCTACGCCTTGCAGGTGCACTGCAACAGCAGTGCCTTCCCTAAAGGTACAGTACTCCCAAGTCTTGGGCAACCCACTAGAGCTAGACCCATATAGCCACTATTAACTTATTGCAAATATGTCGGTGTACATGTGAGACAATAGTAATTGCAGTACATAAATGCCAATATAAGTTTGAGGTAGTTAAAAAAATAAATAAAAGTGTCTCTAATGTAAAGTATTATTATTATTATTATTATTATTATTATTATTATTTTCTTCCTTTTTTTTTTTACACACCGTGGTATTGACTTTGGTATTGAGTATTGTGTACTTTTGTTGGTATCGATACCGAATACTAGATTTTTGGTATCGTGACATCCCTAATATTGACTGTTTTTTAAAACATTTAAACTCGTAAGTATTGGCTTCGATCTGTCTACCATCACAAGTACAGCAGCACTGGTTAAAACAATGATTTAAAGTGCTCATATTATGCTTTTTGGCTTTTCCCCTTTCCTTTATTGTGGTATATATCTTTTTGTGGAAAAAGCCCAAAGTCCCCCCCAAAGGGACCATCTCCACCAGAAAACACTGTTCACAAACTGGTCCAAACAGCTCTGTTGTAGTCCAGCCTTTACTTCAGAGACAAACGTGGTCACTTTGGAACACACGTTATAATGCTCGCCTAGCTGCTAGCATGGCACGCCCTCATACTCTGCTTCTGACTGGCTAGTAGTCCTTACCTAGGTACTGTCAGGACACGCCCTCATACTCTGCTTCTGACTGGCTAGTAGTCCTTACCTAGGTACTGTCAGGACACGCCCTCATACTCTGCTTCTGACTGGCTAGTAGTCCTTACCTAGGTACTGTCAGGACACGCCCTCATACTCTGCTTCTGACTGGCTAGTAGTCCTTACCTAGGTACTGTCAGGACACGCCCTCATACTCTGCTTCTGACTGGCTAGTTTAGTTTTTTTTTAGTGAAGACATTCATTAATGGCCTTTCTTTTTTATTCGTTCCACTAAGGCATGCTGCTGCGCTACTTTGTCAACTTCTACGACATGGAGATCATTGAAGAAGAAGCCTTCCTTGCCTGGAAAGAAGACATTAGCCAGGAATTCCCCGGAAAAGGAAAATCTTTATTCCAGGTACAGTAATGCCATCACAGTGGGATTTAGTTTTTCTCAAACATTTGCGGTAACGGGATTGCTCTCAGGAAAATAAATTGCCACTTGGTTTGTGTGACTGAATATCGTCAGCTATGTATACACATCATTTACAAACCTTGTTTTGTACAAAACTGACAGATGTACTGGTATATGTGATTTTTATTTTTTCTTCCCTCCATCAGGTCAACCAGTGGCTCACCTGGCTGGAGACAGCGGAGGAGGAGGAGTCAGAGGAGGAAGCAGATTGAGAAACCAAGAAGAAGCATTATGGTGTAGATCGACCTTCTTATTAGTACACTCGCCTTTTTCATTTTATTTAACTCCATTCTTAATTTAACCACTACCACGTGGCACTTAGCTGCTTCTGTTATGCAAAATATAAACGGAAAGCTTGTACCTGTAGGGCCTCATGTGTTACCATACGTAACCGTGACGATGGGCTGAGATCTGTTGCCTAATGGATGTTTGATTTTGGATCTTGTGTCCTGATCACCTGCATTCTAAAGTCTGGAGTGGCGCAACATCTGTTTTTTTTTTTTGTTTTTTTTTTAAGTTTGTAACTTTTTTTTCTTCTTCACTGTATTGTTTTTTTTCCATTTTCCACTTAATGTTTACTGATTGGAACTTCCCCAGTAGGAAACTGCTTTATTTAAGAACGCGTAGGATTTCCCCCTAAATAAATCAAATGAGTGGTCATCTTTGCTAATGTTAGTTAAACGCATAAGACTTTTACCGAAAGGTATTGTCAGTGACAGGCTTAGTGGTCCCATGTAAGGGCCAAGGCTGGATTCCCTTCCATCACACTCACGTGGTCCTTCAAAACGGCAAAGGAGATTACAAATCAACAGACAGGCTGCAGAGTGATCTATATAGTAAAAAAACAGACAAAATGTGACATTCAGCATTTTGTTTAAGAAAGTATGATGGATGAAAAAGGGGGGGGCACTAAAGTGAGAGTGAAGCATAAGCTGTCAAAGCATTTCAAAATGAATTAATGTGTGTGTTTAGTCAACCTATGCTTACTTAAAAAAAAGACACTTCTGACTTTTAATTAAATAAAAGTGCGCTTGTAGTCGCTGATAACGAGCATCTTGCTTTCTTTATGATTCCCCCTTTCATCATCTGTCCCTTTCTTGGATGAGTGGTTGCAATACTCGCTCAACGATCCTCCTCATGTTACAATATTTCAAGAAGCTGTAATCATTGGTGTACCGCAGTAATGTTTCAAAGTTGCCTGTATCTCTACCTCTTAGTAAGATGGGCTTTTTTTTGTTTTTGTTTATTGTGCTTGGATAATGAAATCTACTAAGAATAACCTATTATAGCCCAAGCAGATACTGATGCTATTGATTTAGTCCTGGCCTAATTGCACAATAAATGTATTGAAGCAGACTTTTCCTATGAAGCGTCACATGGTTTACAAGTATTAACTATTTGAGAACAAAAGAAAAGCTTGTTTTTATTAATTCGACAGCTCAGCATCCTCTTTGAGAAACGATAAAAGGTGGGCTTTCAGAGTTTGGAGTAACCGTGTGAAGGTGGCCTGTTTATTTCGAATGCTCCAATGTGGAAAATGGAACAAGTGAATTCTTAACGTTTTTCTGAAATTGGCAAAGTGAAAGCAAACCGTTAACACAGGTTGTAATTGATTTCCCCCCTGTCGCTAAACTCAAATAAGTTTGACTTTTTACCCAACAACTGTGCAGACAAGCCATGCTTATGTATAAGACAATGGATTCGGATCATATTGTAAGGTATTCAAAATTATTGTGAACCTCTATTGCTTTAATGTCAATAAAGTCCAGTACACGAGCACCAAAGCTAGTCTTCACTTTTATTTGCACTGCTTTTCTTTACATATTCAAACTCTGCATCAAAATTCTTCACACTGTAACACACTTTCACATCTGAGATGACCACAGCCTCTGCTCGTCCGTCAACTATACCGTAACTTTACAGTGTCGGATATCTACCGAAGATCTTAAGACATTTCTCATTTTTGTATATTGCGTTTAAAAAAAAAAAAAATTAAATTTACCTTCTCTTCTTGGCCACACACCATGGTAAGTGAAAAACCAAGTCATGATTGGACGATACATTTTACAAGTGATTATACATAATTTTCAAAAATGTACAAAAACATGCCTTTGGCATTTCATACGAGTCCGTGTCACCAAACCAAAGTGCTCATATTATGCTTTTTGGCTTTTCCCCTTTCCATTTATTTATTTATTTATTTATATTTATTTATATATATATATATATATATATATATATATATATATATATATATATATATATATATATATATATATATACACATACACACACACACACACGGTGAAAAGAGGAGCTGCAGCAATTTGCAGTACAACAAAAATATGGTGTTTTTTGAAAATTAAACTGTAAACCTATTCTGATATAACCTCTAAATACAATTGTGAACCTAAAAATAAACATGTTATGAGCACTTTAAAGTACTTCAATTTGACATTAAAGTTATACAAATCAGCCACAGATACAAATATATACTGTACCTGTTCATTTTAAGCTTTTAGTTAACACTTTTACAGATGAGAGGAATAGTAACCATTGTTTTGGGATCAAAATAGGAACTATTGAGGCTGGTAAAAATTAATAAAAAAAAAAAAAAAGGAAAGAGCTAGTAGAAGTTGTCTTTTAATATGGGTTCCAGTTCAGTATAATAACTGAGAAATGTCTGACTGTGGAGGGAGATTATGCAGGCTGTATGGTGATAAATTGCAGGCTGGCATGTTGCGAGAGTGGACCAGGGCCTGGAGGTTCATGTCATCTCAGCATTTCCCCCAAACAACAATCATTTTGCTTCTCTGTAACTCAAATACTGAGTGAAAAATCTCCTCTGGCTGCAGTAATGACCAAACAAAGCAGCTTTGCTCTGACAAAACGTACATTTTTGACTATTCTTGGTCTGTAGGGATCCAGAAGTATTCCACCATCTTCCTGCTTCTGCGTGGAGGGGCAGAGTCAGGCCGCTCTCCTCCAAAGGGGGGCAGCTCATCGAAGTGACTCGGGCCCAGATCCCTCCCTGTGTGTGGGGCAGAGACCCTGAACATGGTCCTTTGAAAAAATGTGTTATAAAAGGAGTGAGTTCTTGTACATATAAAATGCAAATGATCCCTTCTAGGGAGAAAATCTTAAAATTGACCTTTCACATTTGTATGTGTTTGTCCACCAGTATTACTCCTATTTTTCAGTATTAGTATTTAGTATCAAAAAAGGCAATGCCACATCTTAGAGGACCTCACATTTTGTTATATGAAAACTTCGTATTTCCAATTCTGGTGGGTTTCATGCTCTCAAATAGGCTGATATTGCCTCATGAGTTGAGACCATTATTTACATATTGTATGCATTAAAAAACCTTTGGATAATAATGCCCAAAGTGTTCTGTCATCCAACTAAAACAAGATTTATTTTTTTTCTGAAAAGTTGACATTTTGGAGATTAAAAATGTTTCCACCAGAGAACATGTTTAGTGAAAGTTGCTGTTTTTATGGCCCCCTTGTGGCCACTGTGTTACCTGGATGGAATTCTTTCAGGCTCTTCAGGACTGGACTCAGGGGTGGAGATGTACACAGGGTCTCCCTCCTAAAGAAAATCATATGACATGACATGAGAACTGGTTGCTTTGACATTTATTTTTTCTTGTTTTACATTATTAGATAACTCCATGAACACAGCTGTAGAGTCATCTCACCGTAAAATTTCTTGGTGTGCCGTCTTGATTTTTGAGAATTTTCACCCTCTGATCGCTTTCTGTCATGCAGAGGAAATAACTCTTGATGTTGGCTTGACACTGTTCCAAAACAAACATAAAATGTACCTTTAATTTGTATTAACCACACAGGCAAAAAAAAGAATGGAAGAAATGTCTACAGACCAGACCACACTCCTAATCTGCTGTTGTTTAATGGAAAACATGTCATTTTAACTTGTGCTATGTGCTGATATGAAATCTATGGAAGCCAATTTCTGATCCTGTAAGTTATAATTAGAAATTCCAAAAATAATGACTTAGTATCTAACATAATGACTTAGTATCCCAAAGTATAAGAAACCTTCTCAAAATAATGATTTAGTTTCCAAAAATAATGAGAAACCTTTTGGAATAATGACTTAGTATCTCAAAATAATGAATTCGTATCTTTAAATGAGTGACTTATTTTGAGTTACTAAGTCATTATTTTGAGAAAGTTTCTCATTGTAATGACTTACAGAATCAGTTTTCATCATATGGCAGAAATGGGCTTCCACATATTTGTATATATATCACCATACAACAATGTCATTGTGTAATGACAAACTTTAGTGTGAATGAGACTACAATTCAAAAACAACAGAGATAACCACTAGCATACTGCCTATCTCGTCTCCTTCAGAGAACATGATCAGTGCTGAGGTGTGATGAACAGGAATGGCTGTCATGGATGCTTTCTTACTGCTTTGTTCTGCCTCAGAGCCTTCAGGTCCTCCTGAGCTCTGAACCTGTCGGCTAACTCCTGGTGCTTCTCCCTCCAGCTGAGACACTCGGCCGTTCTCTCCTGCCTCTCCTTCTCAGCCAGACGCCTCTCTGCCTCAGCCTCCTGCTGAGCCTGGTTGGCCTTTTTGCCCTCCTCCTCCGACGCCATCGCTCTGCGCCTCAAATTCATCTCACTGTGAAAACAAGACTAAAATGACATCCAAAAATTCCTAAATTTAACCACCGGACTGCAGAGAAATTGATTTCCATTTCATTTTCTACATTGTTTTACAAACTCGCTCTTATTTTTGGCTGTTTGGGCCTTATTATACTCCTTTTCCCATTTTAGTTCTCCTTTCTTCCAATCTTGTGACTTCTACTTTGTTAAAGGTCCACTGTGTAGGAATTTCTCCCATCTAGCAGTGAAATTGTATTTTGCATTCAAACGAATAGTGCACTCTAGTGCCTCGCTTTTTTAAATGTGTGTTGCGTCTACGTTAGCCGTTATGTACCAAGAAGCTATGACAACATGACTTCCAACTTTTGCTTTTTTGGCGACGAGGATTCCTGCTCCTGTGGCTCAGCATAAGTAGGATCCTCCATTATGAACTAAAGTGCAGTGCAGGCTTTCAAATTTGCCGGGGCAGTGACAAGCGCCTCTCACTGATCTCCTTCTCCGTTTCAGCTGGTGTCAGTAACGTGGCACTGGCTCTGAACTAAAACGCGTTGTGGATTAGCTTAACAGGTAGGCTAGTGCTTTATGTCCCTCTCAGCAATTATAGTTTTTCAAAACAACATGGAAGCCTCTTTGGACTTGCCCGTCTGATGTAAATACAGATAAGAAATTCTTTGCTTACGAGGATAAGTCAGATCATTGGCAGAGGTAATTTTACACCAATGAGAACATATTTATGAATGAAGACATTGATTTTAGCTAATAAAATACTTAAAACACCACACAGTGTACCTTTAAGAACCTTAGTGCAAACTCCTCTTGTGTTTTTTAAAGTAGTGTTTGCATCATGACTACACTTGATGACTACGCTTGTCTGAAATCAGTCATTTAACCTTGTACGCAGATACAAAAACATGAAAAATATTAGCCAGTAAATCAAAGCAACAAGCTATTTTAGATGACAATGTAAACCTCTTTACCAGTAATGTAGCGTGTGTGGTTTAATCTATAGTAGCTAAACACATCTGGATTAAGGAATTCTCCCCCATTTTTCTGTTCACTGACACTGCACAGAGACCACCTGTACATATGTCCAAATGAAGGTGAAGAAATGTGATTTAGTGGGTTTCTACTTTTAAGGGAGTTTTTGAAATCCTGCGTTTATCATGGGAAACTTGTCTTAGAATCAAACAGCCCTTCTCTTCTCTGACATTCATCTTTCTAAAAGATGATTAAAAAGAATAGTTTCGACTGTTTTCTCCTCCTCTGCTGCCCCCTTTAAATCCTCTTTTATTCTTCTTCACTTCCAGCTTCCCTTATCTCCTCTCAGTTTATCCATCCTCCAGTCATGCTCTTATTGTTCTTCTGCATTCCCATATAAAATATAGTGTATGTGACACTGAAAATGTTTTGCAAGCACTCTTAGACTGACTGATCTCATACACCTTCATCGCCTTCATCATGCAAACAGAATTTTTTTGTTGTTACATCTGATTTTCAATTATGTTTACAGTGTGTCTACAAACTAAGATTTATTCTGGACATTGTCTTGGGCACTGAGAACATGCAGAACAAATGCTGAAAAAACATGACAGGAAATCGCCATCAAACAAAGGCCAAGATCATAACTCTTTTAGCAGCGTCATCTGCTTTGATGCTTCGGGTTTTGTAGCGAACACTGTTTAGATTTAATGTGCAGCATTTCATCTGATCTGATGTTCTTCCATTAATCTTACAATTTATGCTCCCAGCTTTACACTCAGCAGGAGAAAATATGTCCTTTCTGGTTTTTGAAAATGTAGTGCTTAAATGGAGTTAAGTACTTATCCAGTTAATGTATGATGCAGCTCTGGGTGGTCCCAGAATTGTAGCACAAGATGTATTTTAACCAAATTGTCTGAAAGACTTCAAAACATAAGAAATCACTTTGAGTAACATGATGCTGGACACTCCTCTGACTAAAATCTCATCTTATAAATGCGATTTCTTTTTATGGTGATTTCCCATACGGTTACATAGTTTGCTGTTATGTGTGGATTTATTGCCTCCTACAGGTGGAGTATGTTCCCACTATATTCTTTATTAATAAGGGGTTACAATAAGGTTTGACATTCAACCTTGCTGTTTAGAATCTTTTTACGAGACGTTTACTGTCGGTTCTCAACAGCCCACATTGTTGTGACTGTGATTTACTCATTTTAATACTTATTTTTTTACCTATCACCTCCTCATTTGTATAGAAGTTACACAATGAAACAGCATCTTATTTGTAGACTTTTTGTATTGTAGACACTGTGAGTAGTTCTAAGTTGCTCTTGACTTTTCTCCCTTTGTATTTTCTTTTAGGTAGATACATTGCTGTAGCTAAGAGTTTGGACACATCTAATTAATAAAACGGGTGCGTAGAAGAGGGACCAGTAGGTTAAAAGTTGCAAACAAACTAAGGTCCAGCACTGAAACATTGCAAATAAATGTACAGTGTGCGGGAGTTTATTTGCAACTTTTGTAGCAAAAAGTATGGAATCCTACATGCTCAGCTAAAATTTGGTGTACACCAGGGCTCTATCCTTGGTCCTATTTAGTTTTCCTTATACAGCCCATGCTGACCTTTCTGAAGTGTAGTCACTTATCATTGTTATGCAGATAACACACGGTTGTATCTTTCTTTCGAACCTCAGCTACTAATATTAGTCTGCCCCCTCTTGATACATTTTTGTTATATTATAATTGCAGCTTTAACATAAGCATAGCTTAGACCAGGGATCTTCAATGCCCCTAGCGTCTGAGGGGGTCCTCAGAGTCAATGCAGGTGGGGGCTCCAAATTATTGTTAATTTTTTAAAGTTTATCAAAAATGTAAAAAGTCTTAACATGAATCCAACATATTATTAGCACATATAAATCCCCACTGCTTAATGGCCTATAGTCAAGGTAGTCACTAAGGCCATCCACAGATGTTTGCCACATGTATGTTTAACATTAAACCATGATTTATAAAATCAAGCCAACAATTATTAGGCTATTTGAATAGCTTAGTGTTCTATGCAAACAAAACGCATGTATAGAGGCTTTAGGCCGCCCTACAAGTTATTGTAGGCCCAACTTAATTCTATACAATTTATTTAGTAGGGGGTCCCTGATCCATCTCTCTTTCAGATAAGGGGTCCTTGGTTAAAAAACGTTGAAGACCCCTGGCCTAGACTATTAAAGACTTTAACAGTTGATAGTTGATTTAGAACAACGTATCAAGAAAACAAAATCTCTGCTAAAATCAAATCTGCTTTGTTCTTTTTTACTCTGCAAACAATACATTTATGTTTCACTTTCTGTATGTATTTTGGGTACACAGACAAGGTGCCCATGAAATATACCCACCTCTGTTTAATTTGGACATTTTCCTCTGTAATCTGTCTCATCTTGTGTCGGAGATCATCTCTGTCTCCCTCCAGGCTCCTGTTCTCCTGCAGCAGGGCCTGTTTATCCCCAGACACCCGGTCCAGCTTGAGCTTGTTTTCAAAGTAACTCTTCTCTGCTTTTGCTAGTAAAAGCTGCATATCAGTGTGCTACAGAAAAGAAAAGGCAGATGCCAAATGAATGTCATGGGTCATAATTGAGTCGATTCAGGAATCTGATAATGTTATATCCTGTTTATGCCCTGGCTGATTGAGGGATATTGATGCTGGTAACAGAGAGAGAGAACGTTATCAGAAAACTGTGCTAAAAATATTTCACATCCAATCTGGTTTGGGACATGTTATCTGAAGTTCATTGCTCTGCTTATCAATACAAAATTATGGACATGATCATGACCATAATTTGTTAAATGTTTCCTCTCACCCCATGATCTGGAGAAAGTAATAGGTTTTTCACTGGCACCAAAAAAGAGACCACACCACCCATATCCTGTCCCCTAACTGACTTCAAGTGTGGAGTACTATCGATTTTAAAATCTTACTAGTTGTATTAAAGGCATTCAATGGGATGGTCATGTATTACGTTTCAGACTTTCTAAACCCTCAGGTCTCATCGAGGTCTTTGAGGTCCTCTGACCAAAAGCTGTTGGCTGTTACACTTCTGATATGTAAAGGGTTTCCCTCGATTAGGAACACTCTCCCACTTATTATGATGAATGCACACATAACCGGAACATTTTTATTTATTTATTTATGTTTTAGCTTTAGGCACTTCACAATCAGTTATGTCCCTGTGTGGGTCTATATCTCTGTCGCTTGTTCTTACACATTGTAACTGCTTTGAACATTTTCGCTTTGTTGAATTTGTGTTGTTTTAAAGAAGACTGGCAGTATTTTATATTTTTTTATAATTATATTTTTTTGTGCATACATACATTCATAGTCAACAAATCCCATGAAAAGATCAAAACCAACAATGCGGTAGAGATTTTCAATGGAGCTTGACACAGAGGAAGATGTATCAGGCTGTGTACTCAGACAGTAGGATACTTGTTAGTGGGATCTATTAATTGTTGGTTTTGGTCTTTTTATTGGATTGCTGACATTAAGAAGAATATAGAATATAACCAGCATCAACCTTTAAATGCACTTACTTACAGTTGCAATAAATTGACTTGACTTTGTATTATATAATTCAACACATAATTGATCAAATGTTAATTACCCAGAATTAAATCTAACATTTTATCATAAGATTCAAAGACACTGCATGAGATTTTTATGAACAATATTATCACTTATGACTTTTATTTTCAGTGAAGTATTTTTTCACACTATGAACACACAGGCACACTTGATGTCCTTGCAGTTGCTAAATTGGCATGTAACCCCCCCCCCCCCCCCCCCCCCCGGCCTCTGTTCTACAACTACTGCATATTAATTTGGTTAAACAAAAATGTTACCTGCTGAAATTTGGAATGAAGTTATAGGAGAATGACTTGTTGTACATTCAGTGTAACATCCCACCCTGATGGAGTCAAGATGTAGCACCCAAGGAGCATGCACATTACGTGTTGCACTATGGTTACATTAGCTGCTGCCTCCATTTTTTTCTGTTCTGTTGCTAACAAGTTGTATAAAGGTGAGTGTGCAGACCACCTGACAATATCAGTGTATAATTGTGTACCTCTTTTTTAAGATGCTGCAGTTCCTCACTCATGCGGCTCCTGTCGGCCTCTGCTGCCCCCTTGTCCCGCTGATACCCGAGGGCCCGAGCCTCAGCTAGGGCCCTGCACTTCTCCGCCTCCGCTCTGGACTCCTCCGCCTCGTCTGCAGCTCTTGAGCACAAAGTCGCCCTCTGCTGGCTCTGATACAGCTTCTGCTTTAGCTGATGTGGGTCACAGAGATGGGGTGGATGTATACTGTAATGACTTTGTCAGGAAACAGTAGAGGCCTGCCTTTTGTTTCTAGATGTAATACGATTCCTAACAGTGAGCTACTACGTGGAATGAATGAACATAATTTCATGGTACTACATGAAACTCCTTGATATATTTATGTAAGATCACTACCATCAGAGACTATCCAAAAATCCAAAAATATCTCGATTTAACTCAAATGCTGCCTTCTAGTATTAAAGGGTCACTCCCTCCGCTTATTCTACTAAGCATTTACTACTGAGCCTGTGAAAGCAGTTGTTGCGCGTCTTCTCTGGCTGCTGAGATTATCATCAGTGTTATCTCAGCTTGGGCTACAACTTTATAAGAGATTCCTGTGTTACAAACTAGGATTGTGGAGTTGGAAATGCATAGACCAGGCATTGTAAAGAGGCTACTGGTAGTAAATGTAGGATCCAGTGTTTTTGGAGCTTGACTCATACAGACTAAAAGTCAAGATATCTCAGCTTCTTCTGCAGCGATTTTCTCCCTTTAATTCTAAATCGAATAATTAAGTATTATTAATATTAATTTAATACAATTCTTGGTGTTTTATGAAGACCTATACCTTATTTTTATAGGAGAGGCAGGCCTTTTTTATCTCTTGAGTGATGCACTGTTTAAAACTACAGTATGTCCAGTATTTGGGTGTGTACCTCTTTGACTTGAGTCTGCAGCTCCTGGTTCAGATTCCTGAGGTTCCTCATGGTCAGCTCATTCTCTGTGCGCATCATAATCCGCTCCATGTGGATCTCATTGGACAGGTACTTGTTTTCTTTTCTCAGATCCTCACATTCCTGAGGAAAATTTACATTGACACTGACTTGTGCCAGTAAGAAATTCATCATTCGTATAGGACCACAAGGCCCTGGAAAGACTCGGCTGAACAAACAGTATGAAGCACGCTACACAGCCTAAAGGATATTTACACCAGTCTTCATTACCAAATGGAGTCTGTCCAGTTTGAAATTGACACTGTAATTGTAGGTTAACGTCCAGGTTAAATCCATTTTTTTTCTCTCCCTACTTTAAGGACACTTAATTATAATTCAATGAAAAGTGGGCAAACTCCATTCAGTTATGGAGATCATGTCATATGATTAAAAAGCCCTAGAATGAACTTTGTGGTGAGATTTGTTTTCTCAGCTATCTAAATGACTTCATTGGCATTTTAGTTGCAAAGCACCATCAAGAAGTGACTTGCAACCATAGACTGTATATATAGACTGATATACAGTCTATGCTTGCAACTCAGTCTTTCACTGCAGGTTCTCCACAAGAGGGAGCTGTTAGCTACAGTAGCTCATCATAGCAATGAGGACAAGGCTATGAATGAATCCCACACATTCAGGATATGTTTTTTAACATGTGCTTCCATCACCTCATCAGTTGTACATGCAGAAAAGCACAAGTTTAATGCAAGAGTGGTGCTTCATGTTACTAACACTGTGGGCCAGATTTACTAGGGAACTAATGTGCAAATATGCAATGCCATGTTCATAGGAAAACAAAAAGTAGATGAAGTGATAAGATAAACCTCGTTAACATATACAATCTGCATTAGTGCACATAAATCTATTGGGCATTTACTGTTTGGGTATGTTTCTAGCAACAGTGGGGTTGAGTAATGTCCTCACTGATGTGTGAATTCTTTAGCACTCAGTCTGTTACACCTTGTTGCAGCAATGATGAGTCATGTCAGAAATGTGTTCTGTGTACAGAAACAACTTTTTTGAATACATCACTACGGGTAAAATCTGAATTATTTAATCTCAGTATCCAGAGTTTGATCCCAGAATTTCAGAATTTTAACCCAAGCCTTTTTTCACATGGCCCTTATCTCTTTCTGTATAATTCCTAACTTTCCTTCTTTTCTCTTCCATGGGATCATTCTGTATTAAACTTCTACTGGGTCTGTGGTATTGAATATTCCTGTGAGATCACTTTGACATTCTTCTAACATTCCTAAAGATAGAGTAGTTGTAATATTTGCACAGTAGCCGACCCCTCTAAAATGACTAAAGACACATACAATCATTTTCCTACAGATCATTGGTTAATACCTTATAGATACCTCGTACAGCCTGAGGACTAACCTCCACTCCCCCTCTCTACCTCCTTACCTTCCTCTTTCTGACCAGCTCTCCTTGCAGATGGTTGATCTGAAGGAAGGAGCCATTGGTGCTGATGGCGCTGACCGGCCTCACCACCCGTACGGGCCTCCTGGACGGTCTGGCGAGACCTTTGACCTCTTCCGCTGTCCCGTTCCCGAACCGGCTGCCTCTGTTAACGTTACTGCTGCTCATGGAGAAAGACTTGTACAAGCTGTCGTCTAGCGAGGAACACCCAGCCGCCTGCAGGTCGGTGTGGGATTTCGCTCTGAGTGACATTTTCAGAGCCAGATCAGCACAGCTTTGTCAAAATGTCACTTCACTGTAATTGGGATGATGCTCTGACAGCAGACGGTGCTCCCAGTTTGTGTTGAGAATGTCATCTGTGATGTGAATGAAGTTCTCAGTTTCACGTCAAGCTCACTGGGTGAATCCTATCACCAGCTGAGCATCATTCATTATTCATAGGGTAACATGATAGAACAAGCCTGCATGGGACAGAGGCACACAGTCTCCGTGTTTTGGTATGAGGGCACCTTTTATCTTTTAAAAAAGTGAAATGCAATTGCATTTTGACATGAAATATTCACAGTTTAGTCATACCAATCAATATTGGTGACATTTTCCACAGCAGGGGCAAAAAAAGAAGAAGAAAAAAAAGCCACATCCCCAGACTTCACAGCCGATCTTCAGGTCTACAGAGCAGTCAGGGCATAGAGGGCCGGGGCAGGGCAAGTGGTGACTGAAACTCTGGAAAATGCAGTGAAAAAAGGTCTTGTTGTGTCTTTATGACAAAATTGGCATCACTTATCAGTCAGATAATAGATTCAGGCAATGTGTGAGGGATATTTCTTTCCAATAACTGCTTTGCTTTTTGAAAAGTGGGGAAAGCAAGAGGTGTCATTATGCGGTTGTTTGGCTTTGACATATATGAGGACCACTGCTCACATCCTGTCTCCCGTCAGATTGTTTTCTTTTAACCTTGACCACAATCTTTCCCAAAACTTAGCAAAGACGTTTTTGTGCCTAAGCCTGAACAAATCTTAACCATAGCGGTGGCAGATCAGATAAGGATAATATGAGTCAAATGATCTCGTCCTGTTCATACGAGCACAAATCTGATTTGTTTGAAATAAGAGAAGTTTTCTAATGATCCCAAACAAAGTCCCAAATGTCATAATTATTGCGTAATCATTGGAGATGACACACTGCTAAAAGAAAATCATGAAGTTCATTTTTCGTGATCACAAGGAAACAAAATATTAAAATAATTAGATAAACGGCCTCCACTTAATACAAAACTAACAGTAGCAATAATAAACTTCATTAACTGAATATATACATATGTATATTGTTTATAACGTGTTAAGACTAAGAGAAAGAGTAAAAACAGATATTTAAAAAAAGTATTTTATCTGACAGTTTTGTCTGAGGGAAAAATGCCTGTAATTGGCTTTGGATCAGTGACCTCGACCTCGGAAAAACACTTTCAATTACAGCCTCCTCTTGTCCTTGAGGACGACTTTCTGTAATTATGCTGCATAAAGGAAACTGTCACACTTGTATAACTGAATTATGCTTTTCTCCCCCGGCGAATGAATTGAGACTTACACTCTTCCTGACCAGGGAAGTGTGACCAATTAGCTTCTCCTGCAGCTATCTGGGTTACAGCGCTGTATCCCTTACAGTCCTCCATGCTGCAGCCTGAAGCAGAAAGGAAGCTCCATAATTCACACGATATTCACTGGGACATGTTGAACTCCCTGCACCACGGTACAATAAAACATCCTCGCTGTCAGCACGTGACTGTAAATACATCAGACCAACAGAGAAGATCACTTCTCTATTGCAATACAGGCCTCCATCACTCCCAGGGTCAGGTTTCCTAATGGTCCATAGGTTAGAGGAGCACGCAGGCTTTTGATCCAAAGGTTTCTGGAATATAATGTAAAATATTAAGCATTAAATGAGCTGATGATGATATTTGATCTTTGGGGAATGCTGTTTTGTATCAATGCAGCTGTTAACCTTTCTTAATTTCAGCCTACAAAAGCTTCAAAAGTCCATCAATATATGAATAACACAAATTGCAAAAATTGTATAGAAGCCCCTCCAACACAGATTAAACATATAAGCTATGCCATGTTAATTGGTGAGTTTTATGAATGCTTTATTTCGAACATAAAATAAAATAAATAAAAAAAATATATAGCCTATATACAATAAAAGGTAAAAGAACAAAAACACAATATTAACTTAGCATGTCAGAAAGGGAATATATATATATATATATATATATATATATATATATATATATATATATATATATACATAGATAGATAGATAGATAGATAGATAGATAGATAGATAGATAGATAGATAGATAGATGTGTTTTTTAACATGTATTTTTCATGAAAGGCTTCTGTTGTACATCCACAAAAGCACAAGTTTAATGCAAGAGTGGTGCTTCATGTCACTAACACTGTGGGCCAGATTTACTAGGGAGCTAATGTGCAACTATGCAATGCCATGTTCATGGGAAAATGAAAAATAGATAAGACAAACCACATGGTTAATACATACATTGCATGTGTGGGAAAGAATGTCATATCTACGCCTGTAGCAAGCTATCAGTTAATTGACAATCTGCATTGGTGCACATAAATCTATTGGACATTTACTGTGGGGTTGAGTAATCTCCTCACTGATGTGTGAATTCTTTAGCACTCACTCAGTCTGTTACACCTTGTTGCAGCAATGATGAGTCATGTCAGAAATATGTTCTGTGTACAGAAACAACTTTTTTGAATGCATTACTACGGAGAATAACCTTGTTATTATAAAGGAAATAATAATAATTCTGTGATTTAAGTCAGGATTGGGAAATTGAAATCAGACTTTTAAAGGGGGGGTCAAATTATTTAATCTCAGAATCCAGAGTTTGAACCCTTATCTCTTTCTGTATAATTCCTAACTTTCCTTATTTTCTCTTCCATGGGATCATTCTGTATTCAACTTCTACTGGGTCTGTGGTATTGAATATTCCTGTGAGATCACTTTGACATTCTTCTAACATTCCTAAAGATAGAGTAGTTGTAATATTTGCACAGTAGCCGACCCCTCATACAACATATAAAACATGAAATATTTCCTTATTTAGTGTAATACAAACATTTTATGGTGATTTTGTCAACTTTTATCAAATGTGCATGCTCATGTAAGCAAGTTTGTGGCAAAGATAAGAGCAATAACGTCCATACTTTTTCACGTATTGGAGGTTTGTCTGAGAACAATGTGGTGCAGCAGAAACATAACGGAATAATAACACAGTTTAACCGACCACAGGAAAGATAGAAATGATAATAGAAGAAGAAGAAGAGTAAAAGTGAATAAAAAGAGAAACAGGGAAAGCAAACACAGAGAAACAATGTAGAGGAAGTTCCCTTTCTGACTTTTCCTGTCGTTGTCCTAGCTCTGGAAGCTAGATGCTGGCAAAGCAGAAACACTCTAAACCACAAAACTATTTTCAAGTATATTTCTATATCCGTATTTGGCACCAGCTTAAAAAACAAACAGTATGACTGATCAGCTCTTTAATGTTGTCTCCTGAGTATTATTTCACTCAAACACCGGTTAAAGCAAATGTTTTCTGTCATCCTGCTTTATTCTTTCCTGGAAATCCTCAATTTGTTTTGTTTTTTAACTATTTTGGTGTTGAATATGCTGCATATGTCATATGTCTGGGATTTGATACCCAAACACAACGTTTTGGATCAAACACACTGAGAGTCAAGCTCTTTCTTCTGTGGATGTGTGTGTTATCTGCATAAAGGGGCATCAAGCAGATTTGACCTCCGCTTCCTGTTTCCTCGTCTCATCCTCATCACATTTTGTTCTGAGGCTTTTTTCCTGTGCGTTCACTTTATTTGGTTCTTCACCTTCAACCACTTCAGTTTTCTTAAATTTGACAGAAAACATGGCAAGATTTTGTTTTTTTACTCCACTTTTACTTTTGTCTTTTGCAGCCTTTTTGCTGTCATCGAACTCTAATTTAATGAAAGGTACGTTGTTTGTTTCTGATGTAGGTGGGGCACCACATTTAGACCACACACATACTGCACCATTTTTGTATTTAATTTTGCTGTTGTGAAATAAATTTGAATGCATGAATGTATAACATACTTATTTTCTTTTTTTTATTCTTTCATGCATGACCTTTTATGGTGGAATGGATATTTTCAGGACACTTTGGCTCTAAACTTCTGTACTCTTCTTGGTTGCTTTTCATGTCACAATCAAAAATAAAAGCACCAAATAAACATGAAAAATCATCATGAATCAATCATGAAATATAAGTTATATGTAGAAAATCTTAATTATTACCTTTTGTTGTTTTTGACAGAGGTTAAAACACCGACTGGACTATTTACTTTAGACTATACAGTATGTACTGTAGGTTAATGTGATCTAACTATGAAAAGACAAAATCAATGTGGTGCTTTTAAAATGGACTGTAACGGGCACCTCAGTAGTTCACCTGGTAGAGCGTGTGCCCCACGTACAGAGGCTCATTCCTTGCCGCAGCGGCCGCAGGTTCAGTTCCGACCTGCTGTATGTCATTCCCCCTCACTCTCCCCTTTCATGTCTAAGCTGTCTGCCTAAAATGGCAAAAAAAACAATCTTGAAAAAAAAGGACAGTAACACTTTATAAGATGTGATACTTTAAATTTACACAGGTAAAGATACACTTTAGTCCTGAAATTAATGTTGTTAGTGACAGAACTCTTGATAAGCTGACAGACATGTTTATGTTGTTGCATGCTTTTTGAATGTGTGTCTGCAGTCCCTCAAAGTCACAGAGCTGCTGGAGTCTTCATGCTTATAGACGGAGGAGGAGAATACACCTTCAACTTCACGGCTGCCAGAGCTGCCTGTCCATTTCTGAACGTCACCTTAGCGACCAGAGCCCAGATGGAGAGAGCAGTACAGCGTGGACTGGAGACGTGCAAGTAGGCTGAACGCATGTGGCGACTGTTCTGGTGTGGTAGAATACCTGTTTAGGTATTGACTGAAGTGCATCATATCATACAGGCCTACCAAAACAAAAAACAGAAATGAAAAAAGTAAATTATAATGGTCTAAACTAAGTCTTGTTGTTCCATAGGCAGGCAGTGTTTAAAAATTAAAGGGGGAACTCACAGATTTTTAAAAGTCAGGCATTTGTTCAGTCAGTACTTGTGAACATCCACCTTAAGCTTGAGAAGTAATCTGTGATTTAAGATAAGCAAGCCGAGTTATTCTGAGCTTTGCCTGGCGCCTACATTACCCACAATGCAACTTGACCGACTGTCAACAGTTTATTTGGAGATTTGGGTGTGTTATGCTAGTAGCGGCTAACTTAGCTTCGAGCCGCTAGTCAGCTACAAAAGTCTGGTAATCTTGTTTCTTTCTAACCCCACACCCCCAGGTTTCTTCATTTTATTTTTGGAATTTTCAAATTTGTAGTCTTCAGACCCAACTCATGCTGCCTCAAGTGAATTCAAGTGATTTGTACTGCTCCCTCTGAAGCCACAAAAGCCTTTATAAAACTACAGTAGTACTCCCCAATACCTGTAAACAGACTTTGATGTGTAAAATCAGTGTGTTTCCCTTTAAAGTAATCCACATACAAACGCTAACTTTTTTCAATGATCCATTAATTTTATTATCTGCACTTATTTTAACAGATTTGGCTGGATAGCTGAACAGATTGCAGTCGTGCCACGACTCACATCTGACACAAAATGTGGAAAGGGCAAAACCGGGGTGGTGACGTGGTCCGCACAGGCACATCAAAAGTTTGGTGTCTTCTGCTTCAATGCCTCAGGTGCTGTTAATTCACTGCACTGTGTACTGGATATTCCCATGTGACTCAATGACTGACATTTAAATGTAAAACTTGTGTTCATCACTACTTGCAGATTTAGAGGAAACTCCAAACAGATCAACAGCCAGCCCACAAAGCTCCACGCTCCCCACCACGCTGACTGCACTGACCCAAACCCCAACACCTGCCACACCTCGGCTCAGATCAACAACCAAGTGTCCGCCTTCAAGGAAGCCATTAACAACAAAAGCCTCAGAGAAGACATCTTTCACTTCAGCTTTCACTCTCCCGATCAAGACAACACATTCAACTAGGATTTCCTCCACCTTCACTACTCTCAAGCCTTCCTCCACCCATATTCCTACTTCTCTTTCTCACCTTATCACCTCAAAACCCACTGTTGATAGTTTTGCCATTTCTACCTCCAGTGTCTCTGTTTCCTCTGAGTCAGTGATGTCATGGCCGACGAGATCTGCAAAACCTTCTCTGGGAGGTACTTCCTTGTCTTGTCTTCTTCCATTTTTTGAATTTGCTTTTTTTTTTTTTTGCTTTTTAAACTCAAAAATGTGTTATAATATCATATAAATGAGGTTTATTGACAATGAATAAAAACAAGTGTTGAAATAAGTGACAAACATGTCGGAAAAAGTGCCAAACATTCAATTTTGACCCAATGGACAACAAGTTCATGGTCGACAGGAAGAGAACACAAGGGTTAAAGCTGCATTAGTCAAATATTGGCCACTAGGGGGCAGAAAAACACCACAACAAGCTGATAGCTGCACATATTCAAGTGTACCTTTAAAATCATTTCAATAATTATGTCAAAAACACAAGTTATTAAATGTCAAAACATTATTTAATAATGTCAAAAGACAAATTATTAAATGTCAAAAACACAAATTACCAATTGATGTGAACAAATCCACATTATATAAATATAATATATATATATCAATATATATATAGATATATATCTATATATATCAATATCAATCAATATAAAGTGTCTTACTATGGTTTAAGACTATCATGATAGATTGATGATGAAGATAGAATTAGATTGTTGTAGGTAATGGAATTACCATGGTAAACTATCATGGTAAGTTGTGCCATTTGTATATTTTTTTATACTCATCCAAATATGAATTAATCTTAGGATTATATATATATATATATATATATATATGATGATGATATGGGATGACTTTTGTTGATGAATTGGATTTTAAGTGGTTCATGTAGCTATATAATATAAATCAGATAGAGTTTGTGGTAATCATTCATAAACTATTCATTTTCCAGATGTACCTACAGCACTCATCATTCTCGGCATCATCTTTCTGCTCCTGACTGCAGCAGGCGTCGTGTGGTACTACAAACTGTGAGTCGTGTTGTCAGATGTCTGAAGCAGCTTTCCCCTCGACGAAACATACGATAACAATTTGGAAACAGAAAGGGCCACTTGAAGAAATGAAAGCAAAAAGATTTTTTCATTTTCATCCTGGAGGAGAGAAATAGTATGAAACCATGGACTACTGTCTCTGTAGAGCTTTACTGTCATCAATATCGACAGAGTAGAGGCAACTATTATAAACTATATACTATATTTGCAGTTTAACAAACTGCTACCAGAGAGGAGCATTTTCTTATAATGTCTCAAGGTTTTTACTGTATTTAATATGCTTTCATTAATCCATGTATATTGTGTTTCTAATATGCTTTTTTCCCCCCTCTCCTTTTGGAAAAAAGGAATATTTTCACCTTTTGGTCTCAGGGGCAGCAGAAGGACGACATAGAGACAGAGATGTGGAAGCACTCCGACAGCGAGATGGACCTGCACAGTCTACATGAAGAAGAAGAAGAATCAGACAGGAAGTACTCCAGTGACATCACGCTGCGTGTGCATCCAGACATCAAAAGTTTATAGCTTCATGATATTTCATATTTCTGTGAGGGTTTACTCAAGTCGGTTTAATGAATTACAGCCACAGTGTTACCTGATAAATGTCAGTAAATGTTTTAAAATACATGTCTATAAATGCTTTGATTAGTTAGCTGTACTTTCAATATATTGTACTATATATATATATATATATATATATATATATATATATATATATATATATATATATATATATATATATATATATATATATATACATATATATGTGTGTGTGTGTGTGTGTGTGTGTGTGTCTATTTTCCAGTGGCTAATTGTCAGTGGTGGAAAATAACTAAGCACATTTACTCAAGTACAATTTTGAGGTACTTGTGGAATTCCATTTTAAGTTACTTTATACTCCTACCCCGCTATATTTCAGAGGCACATATTAAACTTTGTACTTGACTATATTTATTTGACACAGTTAGTTACTATTTAGTTAGTTTATATCTTCAGGTTGTTAAATACAAGCGTTCTGTTCATATATATATATTTAGAGATGTCCCCATCCACACAGCGTAGTGGCGCTAATGAGCCATCTCATTGTTTGCCAACCTACAAAAAAAAAGAAAAGAAAGAAGAAGACGTGCGTTATCCACGCGTATCCACGTCACATTCATGCTAACCTGCATCCATGATGCTAACACGCCGTGGGAATTTGTGCTCTGCTCAGCGATAAACGTACCGGGAGGGCTTCAGGTGGATATTAGTAAAAAAAGACAAAAAAAATGCGGCGTCTGGGCTCTGTTCAGCAGAAGATACCGTGTGTTTTTCTGACGGAGGTGAAGGAAGAACAGTCCAGAAAACGAGACTGTCAGGTGAGCACAGCTGCAGACACAGCAGCACGAAACTGCTGCTGATGCTAGCAAGAACCAGGGTGGACCACAGACTGTATAAATAGTCCATAGGGTGGACGTTCTTATGGTACATCCCCGACGTCAACACAGAGCATGCAAGCGAAAGAAACAACACGCCCTTTGGTTTTAACGTTGACGCATTTTCCCCTCTCGTCAGTAATGAAGCATACATGATGCCATCCTCCTTTGCTGTGGACCTTTTTCACAGCAGACATTTTTGTCTTGTCATAGTAGGAAAAGCACAGCTGAAATTGATAACCTTACGATGGCTCAGTTCCATCAAGTGTCCCAGTAAGCTATTTCAGTGAGTCAGCATGCACACTACGAGGGTCTCTCCTAAGTGGAATGCAGCCATCATTAATGGGTTTGAATACACCTGTGCTTTTCCTACTATGACATGTCAACATGTCTACCGTGACAAAGGTCTGTTGCTTCACATGTCAGGCAGTGGTAGATATAATGGAGATAAATAACAATACCACAGCGTAGAAATACTCAATGTTACATTAGAAATCCAGCATTCAAATGTGTTCTCAAGGAAAAGTTTTGTAGTTTTGAAGTATTGGCATTAAAATATACTTAAAGTACCAAAAGTAAAAGCACTCATGAAGAATGGCCCGTTTCAGAATAATGTTTGTTATTGGATTATAATTATTGATACATCACTGTAATGTTGCAGCACAGAATAGCTGTCATTAATAATAATAATAATAGTTGTCATTTTGCTTGATCATTGACTTAAAAACAATTCATACTCTATCAAAAAAGATTCTTGATTCTCTTGATTAACTTATCGATCAAAAGAATTACTGAACATACAATCTTTCAGTAGCGGTGCAAATCACAAGTTTTATTGCGATAGGATCTTTTGGACAAACTATTCTTTTTAATAAAATAAATGAATATAAAGTGGGGATTTCAAAATAAAGGTGCATCTTAAAGAGAATATGTATTGATATTTTCACTTTGCATCGATGATATTGGATCGTTGACGATTGAGTCAATATATCGATCCAGATGGATGCATTGTTACGCCCCTTCCAGCCAGTTACATGTACAGTACTGGGACCGTCTCAGTGCAGTGTCAGTAGTTACCAAAGGGGTAAAAGTTATCGAGACAATAAATTGTCTTTCCCCCACCGCTGGATATATGTATAGTAAAAGTGATCTGGGCTGATCTCAAAATCAGATTATGTTTAATATGTGGATGATTTATTTCTAAATGATGTGTAAATAATCAGTCATGTGGGTATTTTACTTAACATTAGTGTCATGTGGGTATTTTACTTAACATTAATGACACTAATGTTAAGATGAATGGGTATAGGAATAACTAGTTTAATGTAGTTTTTCAGTTGTTTTCTTTTGAACTTCTAATGGTTAAACATCTGTGTCTCTCTTCAGCAGTTTCAGGTTGTTGCTACAGAAAATGTGAACCCAGTTGCTCTGGAGGCCAACATTGATTGTGCATTCGCCACAGAAAAACTAGATGGAACTTGCTGTTATGTTACAGTTTATAATGGTGAGTATGGAAGTGACTTCTGAAAGTCCTCTTTGTTTGTTGATTTTTTTTTTTGCAGAGATGATTCAATCTGAATGGTGGTTTATCTTTTTTTCCTGTAGGACAGCCTCACCTCTGGGCTCGACTCGACAGGAAACCCAACAAACAGGCAGAGAAGAGGTTCAAAAAGTATCAGCATTCTCACCGGAGCTGTAAAGGTATTTTAGCGTCAGCTACCAGTGCTGTACATGTAAAGAATGTTGCTTAGGGCTTCACCGATTTTTTTTTTTTTTTTTTTTTTTTTTTACTTTCAAAGCTTCTATTGAGGTTTTCAAGTAAAATTTTAAATGTCTATCATCATATTTTATGACATTCTAAAAAAAAAAAGGAAAACCCTTGAATAAAATCCTAGATTTAGTTATATACTGTAAATGTAAGCTATGGTGCTGTTAAATTGCTGCTTGACTGCCACAATAATACAGGTGCGTGCCTCCCTTTTGTGTGCGGCAAGCAGGCGAGCAAAATTTGTTTTGACCCCAGTGAAAATGTTGTTTTTGAAAGGCTTAAAGGGTAACTACCGTTTTTCAACCTGGACCCTATTTTCCTATGTTTTGTGCCTAAGAGACTGATGGGAACAACAATCTTTGACATTGGTCCAGTATTAAGTGAGATCTCTGCAGTCGGCAGCGGCAAAACAAGCTACCATTTAAGTTAATAGGGTGATTGTCCAGCTTGTATTTACCTTAACAAAAGTGCTTGTTTTGCCACTGACAGGCTCAGATTAATATTCTAAGTGTCTGACGTGGAAATCGGCAACTTATGCGGCGAAAGTGCAGCGTATTTGAAAAAATGCGGCCCCCGCATAAATATGCGGACTTTGGCTGATTATGCATTGAATTATGCGATCGCATAATTACATTTTTCTGGAGGGACTGACTAATAGGTGTTCACCAAATGTTTTGTTCAATACTCTTGTACACTACGTGTTGGACGTTTGCTTTATTTCTACAGGAAAGTTTTTTGTTGTTTTTCAGGTTTCACGTGGAACGTAGAGTGCGATTTTAAGACTGTGCCAGAGACGTGGATCCCAGCCCACAGAGTCAAACATCACAGCGGCCGTCCAGTGCCGGATGAACATGGACACATTCCAGGTCCTGAAGTTTCACAGTTACTCAAGTAAAACAAAGATCATCTTAAAGTGCTCATATTATTCTCATTTTCAGGTTCATAATTGTATTTAGAGGTTGTACCAGAATAGGTTTTCATGGTTTAATTTTCAAAAGAAACCATATTTTTTTGTACTGCATACATTGCTGCAGCTCCTCTTTTCACCCTGTGTGTTGAGCTCTCTGCTTTAGCTACAGAGTGAGGCATCTCACTTCTATCCCATCTTTGTTGGGAGTCACACATGTGCAGTAGGTAGGTAAGGACTACTAGCTAGAAGGTAGCGCTGCTAGCGGTTAGCCACCTCGTTCTCAATGGCAAAAAACTGCTACAACACACATGAGTTCACTCTAATCTACAAAAGAAATTGTATAGAACTACTTACGTGTCCCTCGTCTGCAGGTATTCCACGCAAAGTTGGAAGTGCGCCATCGCTTAGAAGAAGTCTCCCGGCTAATCCTGCCTTGTACTGACCGAAGTTGGAGAAACAGCTAGCTGATGTGGTTTTAGCTAGTGGTTAGCACACACCAAATGTTTTGGCCGATGACGTAGATGGCCCTGCCAATTTTGAACAGCTCACCCGGAGACTGAAGGCAGGAATCATTCAGAAACCTATGTCTCACTCAAAACAGCATGGATGTTTTTTTTTCCCAATTTTGTATGCGTGTGGAAGCACCAGAGACACAAAATAACACCCCAAATGTTTTTTTTTCATAATATGGGCACTTTAAAAACTTGACTGCAAATCTGCCATTGCAGGACGCATTATTTTAACCTGATGGAAGATTGAATCTAAAGTGAGTTTATTATTATTATGTAGCGGTGTGGGACAAAAACCAAAATCTCAAACAGTAACGCACGTTTCATTTTCATAAAACACAATGACCTCACCCTGCAGCCCAGAACAGTATAAACTGGTACAGAAAATGGATGAATGAACGGACCATAATTGCATCTGCTTAACTAGAATTTGGAATTTGATTAAATGTATGTAGGTTATGATGGATAATGGGTTAGCAGTGTGATCTGAGTTACACTTCAGGGTGTTCACAACCATGTGTAGCTTATGCACAAATACAGGGTGTACAAAAGGTAAAAAAGTACCTACAGTAAAATTACCTCAATTGCCAGGATGGGCTTATATTGAATTTGGTATAAAATGATCAAATGTACTCTAAAAGATTTCTGTTTAAATAGATGAGACAAGAGATACAAGTTCCTGGCTTCCATTGAGGGCAAGCAGTATTATTTCTGACTTGGAACATGGTGGACATGTCATTGTGGACGATGCTGCCTGCAGAAGTAGTGATTCGGTCCTTGTTAATTTGTTCAGGGTGGGTTCCAGTGGAGAAGGACAACAAACAGTACTGCTGGCATTCCTCTGTGGTGGATGATGGAGTCGGGGCGGCTCTTGTTCTCCGGCCCAGCTCCGACAATGAAGACATGCTAGAAATTGCAGCGGTCCCGTTGGCCGACCTCCTGGAACAAACACTGGAGCTCATTGGAACCAACGTCAACGGAAACCCTTATGGTAATGGGATACTGTATTTTCCTTTCTTAATGTTCATTTAAGGTGCAATTAAGCAATGCCCTGAAAGCGAATAAAGCAGTAAAACTGTGGTTACACTTTCATGTGTACTCCTGTACGGTTTGCATCAGGTGTGAAAACAAACTGTACCAAAACACGGTACCATAACGCAACATAAACAAGTCATAGTATATTATGTCGAAAACATATCATAAAAAGTCAGTGTCGTATGTCAAAAAAAGTCATAATGTCGAAAAAAATTATTAAGTCATAGTATCGTTTGTCAAAACAATTCATAAAGTCAAGTATGGTATGTCATAAAAAGTCATAGTATAGTGCCGCCCTGGTAGCTCACCTGGTTATGCGTGCGCCCCATGTACAAAGGGTCAAAGTCATATTAGTACGTTGAAACAGTCGTATAGTATGTTGACGTGTTATAACAATGATACAATGAGTTTTTTTATGTCATAAAAGTCATAGTATGGTATGTTATAAAAACAAAGCACCAGTGTGAAACAGTCGTAAAGCTTCGCCCGCTCAGTGTGAGTCCTGGTGTCCATGCACAATGAAGACAAAATGGGGACCCACATTTCAACCATATCTGGACATTCTACGGGAAACAGTGACAGAAGCCCTGAATTATGTTTTTAGTAACAAAGTTGTATTGTTCTAACAGGATTGGGGAGTAAGAAGCAGCCTGTCCACTGCCTAGTGTCACACGGGAGCATTGGAATCAGAAACCCTCCACCGGTGGACTTCCAGCAGCTGTGCTCCTGGTTCCAGGAGAGTCCAGAGGGCCGAGTTGAGGGCATCGTCTGGCATTGCAACGACGGCACACTCATTAAGGTTAGAAAACTTACCATACAGTCAGTCCCTCCAGAAAAACGCGATTATGCGATCACAGAATTCAATGCATAATCAGCCAAAGTCCGCATATTTATGCGGGGGCCGCATTTTTTACAATACGCCGCACTTTCACCGCATAAATTGCAGATTTCCACGCAAACTATGCGGGGCTTGCATGATTTCATAATCCCTGCATTTTCGTTGCAAAAAAGTCGCATATATCTCAGCAGAAAGTTGAAAAATGTTGTTTACTTCACACAAGAGCAGCCATTTTCCCCTGTTGCCATGGGAACATTATGAAGTGACGTAATTTCGCCTAGTGAGAACACGGTGTTGGGGGAATCACTTTTTCTCTTTTTCATCAAACCGCAGTTTTTACAAGTTCCTGCATTTTCATCGCAGAAAATTGCATAAATATCCCGCATATTCCATTGCATTTTTTAAGAAAACGTGCCGCATAAGGATTTTTGCCCGCAACAGTCACAAAAAAAACTCTGCGTTTTTCTGGAGGGACTGTACAGTGTCCACAGTGTTGATCAAGATGACTCCTGACCATATTCAAATTATTTTATAGTAGTGGAATTCAACTGATTAACACAAACATTTTAATTAGTTACAAAAGTGAGGTTTTAAAGTGCTCATATTATGCTTTTTGGCTTTTTCCCTTTCCTATATACAATCCCAAATCAGAAAAAGTTGGGACAGTATGAAAAACACAAATAAAAAAACAAAGTAGTGATTTCTAAATGTACTTTGACTTGTATTTCATTGCAGACAATGTGAACACAAAATATTTCATGTTTTGTCTGGTCAACTTAATTTAATTTGTAAATATACATCCTTTCCTGTCATTCAGACCTGCAACACATTCCAAAAAAGGTTGGGACAGGAGCAATTTAGGGCTAGTAATCAGGTAAATTGGTTAAATAATGATGTGATTTGAAACAGGTGATGTCAACAGGTGATTGTAATCATGATTTGGTACAAAAGCATCATCCAAGAAAGGTCTAGTCCTTTAGGAGCAAAGATGGGCCGAGGATCGCCAGTTTGCCAACAAATACATGAGAAAATTATTGAAATGTTTAAAAACAATGTTCCTCAAAGAAAGATAGGAAGACATTTGCTTATTTCACCTTCAACGGTGCATAATATAATTAAAAGATTCAAGGAATAAGGAGGATTTTCAGGGCGTAAGGGACAAGGGCGCAAGCCTAAGCTGAACAACCGTGATCTCCGATCCCTCAGACGGTACTGCATCAAGAATCGTCATTCATCTATAAGCGATATCACCACATCGGCTCAGGACTACTTTGGCAAACCTTTGTCAAGTACCACAATACGTATTTACAGCCACAAATGCCAGTTAAAACTGTACTGTGCCAAAAGGAAGCCCTATGTTAACAGTGTCCAGAAGTGCTGTTGACTTCTCTGGGCTCAGAGGCATCTGGGATGGACCATCACACAGTGAAAACGTGTACTGTGGTCAGATGAATCAGTATTTCAAGTATTTTTTGGGAGAAATGGACACCGTGTGCTCCGGACCAAAGAAGAAAAGGATCATCCAGACTGTTACCAGCAACAAGTCCAAAAGCCAGGGTCTGTCATGGTATGGGGTTGTGTCAGTGCCCTTGGCAAAGGTAACTTGCACTTCTGTGATGGCACCATTAATGCTGAAAAGTACATAGAGATTTTGGAGCACAATATGCTGCCTTCAAGAAGACATCTTTTCCAGGGACGTCCATGCATATTTCAACAAGATAATGCAAAACCACATTCTGCACACATTACAAAGTCCTGGCCGCGGAGGAAGAGGATACGGGTACTTGACTGGCCTGCCTGCAGTCCCGACCTGTCTCCAATAGAGAATGTGTGGCGCATTTTGAAGTGCAAAATGTGACAACGAAGACCCCCTACTGTTGCCCACTTTAAGACGTGTTTGCAGCAAGAATGGGACAAAATTACACCTGAAACACTTCATCACTTGGTGTCTTCAGTCCCTAAACGTCTTTTAAGTGTTGTGAAAAGGAATGGCAACATTACAAAGTGGTAAATGCTTTACTGTGCCAACTTTTTTTGAAATGTGTTGCAAGAACCAAAATAGGAATTTTGTTTTTTTGAAGAAAAAAACAAAAATCATGAGGAACACATTAAATTATGTGCTGTTGTATTGTCTGCAATGAAGTGTGTGTGTATTTTATTTTTTTTTCAGAATTTCAACACTTTGATAACCACTAGCTGTTTTGTGTGTGTAGGTTCACCGTCATCACCTGGGACTGAGGTGGCCCGATGGGGAAACCTGCCTTGGTGACAAGTCGGTGGTCATTCATGTTGATGAATACAACAGCAGCCAGGACTTGTTCACATCCTTCTCCAGACTCAATGGACACTTTTTCAGTCGGCTGCCAGACATCCAGTTTGACTTGTAAACACAATCGGAGACAATGAAACTTTCCTTTTTCTTAAGCTTCTGCTGTGACCCTGATGATTTGTCACGTTCACACTAGCTGCCAGATATCTTTGCCAATATAATTCCAGATGGGTAGGCACAGAGGAGTGTAAAAAGCCTGTAGATGTTTGACATTTGCTTTGCAGAAATGTGTAAATTACTGACCAACTAGACATTTTTAGCAACTTGTTGTTCAAAATGTTCCATTAATATACTGTAAATATTGTATAAATTGCTAAATGAAGAATAAATGACAAGTATGAAACATTTGTATTCAACTGATTTTTATTCAACTATCGGATTATAAAAGTCGCTTTATTGACAAAAACATAGAAAAACAATATGTCAACTATACAAATACAGATAAATAAGCCACATACTAACAGAAAATAGCAGCCTTATGGGAGAAACTTGAGGAGCTATCCTACATCACTTGACTTTTCCAATAAACTATTTTTAGGCTGTCCTGAAAGAGACATTTTTCATTATCAAGTACAGTGCTACTATATCAATATTGAATATCTAAAGTTCATTTTTTCTGAGACCTTTAGGGCCAAAACAATACCTGAGTTTAAGTACCAATGCCTAAATTTCAGTAAGTTATTTTGTCAAAACACTAGCAGCCCAAATAAGTAAAATATTATGATTTAAATCAGGAACTATCTAAGAGAGAAGAGTAAGTTAACGAGATTACAAATCTTATCAGTAAGGATGCACAATATATTGATGGCCCATAAGTAAGAAATCAAAAATACTGTTATTGTTCTGATGATGGAATTTCAGCTTATAATTACATACAAGTAAAGTTATTCTGCTTTTTAGTAGCCGATACATGCTTCTACATATATAAAAAAAACTAAGGTTATTACACAAAAGTTTCATAAAATGTATTTTTATTCTAGGATGGGTGAAGGCTTTCTAAATATTTTATATTAGAAACAATATATTTATTGTCCTCTTCACAGTTGTAATTTTAATATTATTGGTATCGGCCACAGAAAAAAAGGATACTTGTTGATAATTGCCCTGAAATTCCCTGTTGGTGCATCCCTACTAGTCACACATTCAGAAGCCAACATTTGGTGCCTGAGCGTTTGATGATACAGACTCATTTGCGTCAAGACCAACATTGTATTAAGGGTTGATACCCAGTCTGAAAGATCTAAATTGAAAACAACCTGGAAAGTTTGAAAGATTAATAACCATAAAAGTACATTCAGGTGTAGCTTTAACAGTCCTAACGTCTTTAAAAATGGCACAGTAACCCTGAGTTAACCAATGGACACGTTGGGCAGTTCAGGTTTTACACCAAACTGATGGCACACCTTCTTCAGCTGTTCCTCCAGCAGAATGTTCTTCTTCACTTCTAAATTGTAGTTATATTTTAAGTCTTCAATTTCTTCAAAAAATGTCGGGTCAAAGTTCTCCAGTTCTTTCTTCAGCTTTATGATCTCAGTTTGAAGTGTTGTTTTCTCCGTTTGAGCTGCCTGCAGAAGTTGTTTGAGCTTCCCGTAGTCTAAGAATACAACAAGATGTTTCTCTTCATAGCAATTAACATCACATACAGTACATTAGGCTGTTTGTCTGACTAACTTAAAATGATGCTGTCATAATGTGTGATGTGTGAGACTCAATTACCTGAACATAGATTATAAAGAAGCCAGCGTGTACAGATGACATGTAGCTCATCTACATAAACCATAACCCCCCCCCCCCCGCCCTTTTTTCCCCCGCCCTTTTTTCCCCCTTTATAACTTGATAACAAAATATAGATATTTTCAAACTAAAGTATGATAAAACTCGTGATGTTGAGAAAAATTACAACAGAATTACTTAAAGAAGTCAGATCTCACACAGCTTCATTTGTCTGGAAGTCTCACCTGGTTTAGAAGATGTTGCACCGTATCGCTCACTGTACTCGTTGAGCCGTTGTTTCAGTTCTGTGTTCTCCTTCTCCAGCTCTGTGTTGGCCATTCTGAAGACAAGATATACAACATTCAGATTTTTGCCAAAAACAAAATTCCAGGTTCACAGGATTGGAAATTATTACTTTTATAACATACAATACTGACTTTTTTCAACATAAAATATTTTGATTACGTTTTTCCAATGTTTTTTGTTGACATTCTACACTATGACTTTTTTTTCTGACATTCTATGAAATTTATTTTGTCGTACTATGACTTTTTCAAAACATTTTCGAGATACTATGCCATGACTCATTTTTGAATTATTTTGACATCGAGATACTGTACTATGATTTTTTCAACATACTATACAATTACTTTTGACATACTATAACAACAACTTTTATTTTATTTTTGTACTTTTTTCGACATACTATATACTATGTCTTTTATAATACATTTTTCGACATACTATACTGAGACTTTTTATGACTTTAATCAAAGTACCATACTAAATCTTTTCATGAGTTTTTTTGGACATTCTATACTAAGACTTTTTTTTTTAATGAAATTCTTCGACATACTATACCAAGACTTTTTGTGACTTATCAAAATACTCGACATTGATTTTTGTTGACATACTATACTATGACTGGTGGCAGTAACTCAGTCCGTAGGGAACCCGAGGGTCGCAGGTATAAGTCCCCGTACGGACCGAAGTACGGAGGCTGACTGGTAGCTGGAGAGATGCCAGTTCACCTCCTGGGGACTGCCAAGGTCCTCTTGAGCAAGGCACCGAACCCCCCCCAACCACTCAGGGCACCTGTCCAGCAGTCGCAGCCCACTCACTCTGACATCTCTCCATTAGTGCAGGAAAATGTAAAGGACCTGAGCATGTGTGTACTGTGTAATAACAACAGAGTGTAAATTGATCAATAAAGAGTATATATTAAATAAATTATTAAATTTCCTTTTCACGCTCAAATTGTCCTGGGGGAGGACCCCCAGACCCTCCACTTCATATGTGTCCCCCCCCAAAGGCCCATTCTGAGCCAGATAAAAACCCTGCTATTACTCATTAACGACACATTTAACAAACCTCATTGCCTGGAACTCTCTGGTGAGTCCTCCTCCTGTCTTTGCAGCAGTGGGGAAGCTTTTTAACATGTCAACCTAAGAAATGACAAACCCATTAATTATACAGCAAAACATTGATAACTTCTTTTTCACAAACACAAGCTGTACAGGAAGACGTGAACATATGGTGAACTCCATCCTTTTCTCCATGTATAAGTCAGTGTACTTGTCATAACTACTCAGCCTATGAAAACAGTTGTATAATGTCTTCTGTGACTTCTTTGGTGGAGCTTTCCAAAGTCTGAGAAAATGACCCTTTGTGATGTCAACAGGGTTGTCTCAGCTTAGACTTGGATTTAAACAGAACGCCCGTGTTATAAACTGGGGGCTTGGGGTTTGAAAAATGTGGGTGACCAGGCAGGGAGAGTCTAACTACAGACTATTGAGCTGCATTATGGGAAGGGGAGGATCCAGGAAGCTTTGGAGCTTGTCTTATAGGGACTAAAAGTCAGGATATCTGCTGCATCGAATTTGACCATTATTTGGTATTATTCTTTAATGAATCCATCTCTCGATGTCCCTCAACTTTAGGAAAGTGCAGCATTTAATGTCTGTGACACTTAAATAACACCTGTAACTGCAAAATCTACTCTAAGACTAGGCACTTTCTATGAAACACCCTCTTTAGATGACACACATGATTGAACAAAAGCCATCCAGTCTGGACCAAATCAGTTTGAACCCCCCCTGAGCAACAGACAGAGCCCTGACCTTTTTGTAAAAACAGATTCATGGCAAACTGTAACAAGAATATTACAATAATTAAGACTAATGTCTACTAAAGAAAAGTATTATATTAAGACTTGATTCCACATTTGCCTAAAAGCCTATGGTCAAATCATGAATCCGAAATTTGCGATCCAGTTTGTCGAGAGCTGAGACGGCAAACCAACAGCGGTTAGGCTGTACTTGAACGTCCTCATGAAATGAAAGAGTGAGTTAGCGTGTACCTGATCTTCAAGTTGCCGGATGTTTATCTGAGCTCTCTCCTCGCGCTCGTTCACCTCCTTCAGCTGGTGTTTGAGTTCAGACAGACTGGAGGTCTTCTGGGAGAGCTCCTTCTCCAGCTCCTTCATCTTGTTCTCAAACATTCTGCGGATGGAAGAGGATCAACAACTGGCTCACACTGTGTAAACTGCACTCGTAGCCTGGAGCTACTACAAGTGGAGGACACAGGGCCGAGGTTTTGAATCCCCGACCTTATCTGGCAAAAGCTTGAATAGGCAGGAGCTAACGGAGACTGGGTTCTTCTTTAATGCCTTTCCCGAACGTGTACAGTTCATCAAAGCTTAGAAAGCTATAACATTTGCTCTGAACATCCCCTACATAAGACTAACAGACTGGATAATAAAAAAAATAGGGCTGCACAATATATATATATATATATATATATATATATATATTTTAATCGTCATCGTGATATCAACTGGCACAATATACACATTTGCTCTGAACATCCCCTACATAAGACTAACAGACTGGATAATAAAAAAAATAGGGCTGCACAATATATATATATATATATATATATATATATATATATATATATATATATATATATATATATATATATATATATATATATATATATATATATATATATTTAATCGTCATTGTAATATCAACTGGCACAATATACACATTGCGAAAGGCTGCGACGTATCGCAAAAGACAGATTTTTTAGTTGAAAGAAAATATCCGTAAAAGGCTGCACTTTATAATGTATTATATTATACAATCAACATCAACAGTTTGCACTAAAATCGTGGCTGTTTAGCTCAGTTGGTAGAGCGGGCGCACATGTGCAGAGTGTTATTCCTCGACGCAGAAGGTCCAGGATTCGAATCTGACCTGTGACACTTTTCCTGCATGTCTTCCCCCTCTCTCTCTCCCCTTTCATATCTCTCTACTTTCCTGTCCAATAAACGCAGAAATGCCCCTAAAAAGAAAAAAAGTTTGCGCTAAGATCATTGGTCAACCTGTTGCACACTCCTTTCAAACAATCCACAAGAAGAGCACGCTCAGACTTGCTAATGGCATCTCGTCTGACTTACTGAATACCAACTTTTGCCTTCTAACAGGCGACTTAGTCCCTTCGTTTAGATACAACAGGCTTAAGAACTCCTATAGTCTATACATCAGTCTATCCTGTTGCTAAACCAAAATCAGTTTGCTGCCAATTAAGATTAAGATTAAGATTAAGATGAAACATGTTTCTTTGCCGTGGCTTTTGATATGTCTTCATCTTTTTACTATATGTGTAATTGTTGTCTAGCTCTGTGTGCATTTTTCTTTTTATTTCTCCTTTTGAGCGGAGCTGCTCAGGAAAGCAAAATGAAATTTTGAAAAAAAGTCCTATCGTATCGTAAGTGTCAATGTTTTTTCAGTGGTGCCTTTATATCCAATTCAATATGTTCAATAAAAGAATGTTGGAAATTATTTCCCTCCATTTGTTTTAAATTCAACAAGCGAGTTGTATTTTAGCAGAATACTGAAAGCAGCAGAAATGCAGAACTGAGTACACTTTAATGTCTATTAATCGCAAGTAATATCGTTATCGCGATATTCAACGTTATCGCATATTGCATATTTTCCTCATATCATGCAATAAAAAACCTGTTTCCTGACCTTGTTACCACAGACGCCTTCCAGGTTTTACTGTCAGCTCCCTCTGGGATGGCTTTAGATAGAGCTGCTCGCAGTTTTAGCTTGATTTCTTCGAGCTCTGCCTCGAGCTTCTCGTTGGTCGCCTCCAGAGTCGCCTTGGTCACTCTCAGCCTCTCTGCAGCTTCCATCTCCTGTATCAATGGGAAACACGCATACCCAGGTGGGATAACAGAGATGAAAACATGTATTCAGAAGGTTTTATCCAAAATGAGAAATCCTTGTTCTGAAAGAAAAACATCTGTCACAAAAACAATAATTGTCATAGTAAAACTCTACCTCCAGGACAAACATCTTCAGCAAATACATAATTCTACCTTCCATTAACACCATAAACAGGCTGTGAAAGACATTGCACACTTTGCATAATTGTACTACGTCTTGCACAAATAAGTTTAAAAAGTATTAGTGTTTTTTAAACTTATTTGTCACAGTCACATCAAAGATCCATTTCCATCGCTTTGTGACCGACGAGAGTTTTCAGGATACAGGATCGGAATCTATTTTCTGAATCTAGTGACCAAACACTAAGACACCAACTTTGACACTGAAAATATTAAACATTACAATGTTTTTCTTCAGAAACTGCTTTGGAATATTTACATTTTATTGTGGAACTAATTAACTAAACATATACAGTATGTAGTCACCCTTTTGATCTCCTTGCGTAGACGTTCATTTTCCATGACTATTTTCTCCAGTCCTTTGGTTTTAGATTCAAGTTTGGAGCTCAGCTCAGCTTCACTTTGACTCTTTAGTTTCTCATAGTCAGCCTGGAAAAACAAAACAAAAAACTAGATTTAACATCCGCTGGATATATTAATAAACTTGTCCAACACGTAAGACGTGGTGGTCAACAACCTTTAGTTTTTCGGCTTCTTGCTCCAAGGCTGCGACCTTGTCTTGATTTGCAGGTGTGCTGGATTTCTTTAGCGTCTCATTTTCCCTCTGCACCCTCTCCACCACCTTCTTCATCAACCCAATGGTCTTCTCAAGTTCAGGTACAGTTTTACCACTTTGACCGGACTGATGAGAAAAACATTAGAAATCACTTTTATGATCTACAGTCACTGCTATCCAATTTCTTTGCTATTTGTTTCTTATTAAATTAAATGTTTGTTAAAGTCATTGTGAATTTGTTTTCACTTCACAAACAGTATAGATATGTATACTTGTATTTGTTGTTATTTCTGTTTTTAGTCATTTCTGGGAAGATACTCGTGTACACAAACAACAGGTGACTTTAAGTTGACATACTCCACGTATATGGGTCAGCTTTTTGTCCACCTCTGCCTTTTCCTTTTTCAGCGCACTGCACATCTCCTTAAGGTCTGCAACTTGATTCTGTGAAAAAACAAAAAAGAGAAAAACAAAACATGAAACACTCGTTGCCAAAAACACTTGCTCTTACCTAAGTCAATATTGTACTACTATATCTTTACAATTAATATATGGGGTTCTACACAGATTTGTTGAACTGTTATAAAGTTTGGAAAGTTATGATACTGAAATAAAGTCACTTTTAATGAAATCAAAATTGTATTATTTTTCATTTGGAAATGCTTTGTGTCTTAAAGAAGAATTCAAACTAAGACTAAACAAACAGCTCTCACTGATGAGGATTGATACCACTTTTAGACACAAGTGTGGTATCATTCTTTTTATCTAACTCCTGGAAAGAAAGTAAATAAGCAGATTTCCCCAAAATATCAAACTGTTCCTATAACGTGCCTTACACTCAGCACCAATATCAAACAATGGAATCGCACGGAGCAACTACTTTTCAAAGAAGGTTATGCATACTGTACCTTGAGTCTTGGTAGGTCTTTGTTGGTTTGCTCCACCTGAAAGCGCAGCTCCAGGTTCTCAGAGGCCAGCTTGAGGTTTTCTTTTTGGAGGTCCAGATCTCTCTGTGAGGGAGTGCCAGTGCCTCGACCTGAAGTCTATAGGAAGTAAAAGACACAAAATCATCCAGGCGAAATGAACGAAAAGTCATAATGGGTATAAACACTGCTGTGGAGGAAAATATAGAATCTTCAAAATCAAATGCTCTAAGGGAGTAGAAGAACAGCTCTATTATTTCTTAGGCTCATGGAACTGTCTCTACCTACACACAACCACAGAAACCTTTAGTCTGTAACAGACAATGCAGAGAAATCACCAACGCACTAATAAGCCACGCTCACTTACCTTACTTTTAATAAAGTTTTGCTCTGCCACATCTACCACTAAGCTATCACAACACTAACACTTCAGCTGGGTGACTACAAAAGCCTGAAGTACCTTCAGATATCTAAGAGATCGGCTCTCTCGTTTTCGTACACGATCATCCCTTTTTTTCCTGATAAAAAGTGAGTGGTTGCTCAGTACGGAGCTGGAGCCCACATCTGGTTCTGCTGAGCAGGACGGTTCTGGATTATGTACCTCCGTTATTTCCTTTGTAGTCACAACCCCTTTGTCTTTCAGATCAGCCTGTTCCTCAGCCTCCTCTGGCTTTTCTTCCCTGATCCCCACATCATCATCATCTCCATCATCTTGTTCACCAACACCCTCGTTATTCAAGGCTTCAGCGCCCGTTGCTGCCACGGCTGGCTCAGAGGATGACAGAACTGATCCTGGTCTTTCCGACGGATCCTCAGGCTCCGGCTCACTTCCTTTTATGGTCCATGGTTCTTCAACCACCTCAACTTCAGAACCACTTTGGATGTGTCGTGGATGATCTAAAGTATCTGCTTCTGTGTCATCTTCTTTAACTCGACTGGCGTCATCTTCTTCTCTGGTCACATCCGTGTTGTCTGCTGCTGGGTTTTCTGTGACATCAGGACTCAAGCACTCTTGTTCCGTGCAAACATCCTCTGCTCCCACAATGCTGATTTGGGTTTCTCTAGCTACCTGGCTTTGCTTTGGCTCTCTCTGTTGATCAGCAGGTTCTTCAACAGCTTCACGGCTAACAGAGCGGCTGTAGGACTCAGAAAGATGAGGTGCTGCATTCCCTTCGCATGCCTCATCACAAGTGACAGAACAAATCCTTCTCAAAGCCCAGGGGGAGGGGCTTTTTGCCTTCACAGGCAATAAATCAGATTAAATCCAATGAAGAAGGAGATACATAAAGAAAGAGAGTAAAGAATGATGAATAGAGAGATTAAGGAAAAAAGGTTTTGGCTCCTTGAAATAGAACAGGAACATATACAGAGAGGTGAAATGAGGTCTTGTTCAGTACATGTAGGAATATGTATTGTGGACTGCCTACTGGACAACCTGCAACAAATGGGAGGTATTGTAATCTCTATAATGTGTATATAGGGCTGAAAATAATTATAATGTTCATTATCAATTGACAGATTCATTTTTCAATTAAGCTTATTGGGCCCTATTTTAAAGATCTAAGCGCACGGCGTGAAGCGCATGGTGCAGGTGCGTTTAGGCGTGTCCAAATCCACTTTTGCTAGTTTGACGGCAGAAAAAAGGGTCCGTGCGCACTAAACCAATCAGTCTCCCATTCCTTTTAAAAGCCAGGCGTGTTTGGACCTTGGCGCATTGCTATTATGACCATAATATTTTAATTTGTAATCTTTTGCATGTTTGTGTGCTGCTACGCTTCCCTGTGTGTGTAAGCATAGTGTGGCCGCGCTGCGCAAAAGCCTAGGCACATTTTACTAATGTGCTGTTAAAATAATCAATGAAATGCTGCGCTAGTGACTTTAGACCAGGTTTTTGTTGGTCCATGGCGCGATCACTTCCTGCTGCCTCAGGATAGCAATACGGCAAGAATGCACCGGAACACACCTCCCTGTAAGACCAGCACGCCAGTGAGCGCCAAGATGGGAGCAGGTGCATTTGCGATGTAAACGTCACGGGCGCTGTACGGGAAACGAGCAAAGACACTTGCGTCGGGCTTTGAACTGGGTGCAACATAGGGCACTTTGTCTATAAAATGGTGAAAAAAAGGAAAAGAAAAATGGCCATCACAAGTTGTAAGATTTAAAGGTGATGTCTTCAATGAATACCTAAACGTTCAATTTAAATCTCATTTAACAAATTCATCAAAGAAGGTACATTTTCTTAATCATTCTAGCATTATATGTATTAGCATGTATTTATGTTTTCATGTGAATTATCAGGATATTTCTGAGAAGATCCTGCACATTCATTACAATCATCATGTTCTGCATGTTGATGAGCACTTACAGAGGGTCTGGAGGAAGGCTCTTTGGATATCTGGCTCTCTATGGAGTGGAGTCTCTCTTCCAGGTAGCGGTTCCTCAGCGTCAGATTCTCCATGGCGTCATCACGAGGTAAAGCCTGGTGCTGTCTGCAAGTTCACAAATAGTTTACCCGTACTGGCATGCATGTTGGCGTCAGCAAAAACATTAGTGAATCTTATTGTATAAAATGTTACTGTTATTATTATGTCAATTCAGCACGTTGTAAAAGGGGCTTCCTGTTCATCAATGTGTTTTTCCAAGTGCAAATAAAGGTTATATGTGAATTGGAAAATATGTTCTAAGTACCCAATTAACTATATATTAAGTATACTAAACAACAGTGAACTTGCAAAAAAGTAACTCTTCAAAATGCCCTAATTTTAGTGTCTTGTTTTGACTTATATGAGTTATATGACTGCTACTACTTTATGGTGAGGATTTGTGTCTCCAGGTCTGAGTTCTTCTTCTTCAGCTCTTCCATCTCCTTCTCCAATTCAGTGGATCGCACTCCCACCACCTGATCAGCAGTCACACCTCGACCCTTCAGCTTTTTCAGCAGTGCACTCTTCTCTTGCTCCAGTCTGCATGCACAATAAAAACAATTAAAAAAACAACAAAAAAACATTGGGCTAATAAAAATAGTTTTTGACATTTAACAGATTTGAAATTGGTAGTAGCTTTCCAAAGTCAGACTGAATTGTGTCAACATATTTATTATTTCCTGACAGAACAAAACAGTAAAGTACACTGATTTTAGGTTTACTAACTTCAAAAATGGTGCACTGTCAACATTAGTACAACGTGTAGAATTTATAGCACTGAGTGAGCAACCAGGCACGTTTTTAGTAGTACGTTTGGGTGGAATACTAGAAAATTGACAGAAAACGTGTATAGCCAAACCCTTCAACTTCCCTCCTTAACAACTAAACTCTTATTATTATGATTTGATAAACAATTGATTGCTTTAGTCATTTTTCAAGCAGAAAAGACACACATTTTCTTATACAAGCAAATGTGTGAATTGCACTTTTTCTTTGTTTTTATATAATAGTAAAATAATATCTTATTTGGTTGGTCATTGATTGTGGGTCAGTTGAAAACAAGGAGTTGGAAGACGCATAATATAATACTTTAAAATTACCTTTTTGAATAAAAAATGTGTAGACAAAACAATTAAGAAAATTAATCAATAACAAAAATAGTCATTACTTGCAGGCCTGATTATGAGTTTTATCATTATTTCAAGTTTGCAAACTTCAGTCCCTTGTGCTGTCATTTGGAACCAAATGTTCCAAATTGCCTATTGCAGCTTTAAAGGAGCAGTCGAAACATGGCGGTGCAACATGGCGGGATCCATGGAAGGAGACCCACTCCATGTACATATAAAAGGCTCATTCTAAGCCAACAAAAACACAATGAATCTTAGTTTCATGTGATTATACACTAATGAAATCATATTCCATATCTGTGAAATCAAAGAATACCGTGTAAACGATACAGTACGATGCACACACTGACCTGGCATAGAGGTCTTTCAGAGTTCCGAGCTGTTTCGACAATGATTCATTCTCTCGTTCCTTCTCCTTTAGTGAATTCTTCACCTTTTCCATCTTGGCCTGCCACTTCTTACCCTCCTCCCAACGCACAATTTCGCCTTTGTTCTGTAACACAAACATGTCATACATTAAATGAACGTACAAACGAATGACAGTTCTAATAACAGAATTGATGCTCTAACCTTTCCATGATCATCCTTCATTTCTGCTTTTTTCTCCAAGTCACACTCGAGCTTCCTGATCGTCTTGTGCAGATTCTCGAGGGTTGGCCCCTTTCCATCTGGTTCTGGTTGAGTCTTGTCAGAAACGGAGACAAAGAGTTCCATAGCACCTTGTGTGTCTTAATGAGTGTACACTGGAGATAGACAGTGGTCCTAACCACCAGGTATTCCATATTACTGTTTAAATCCATGAGTAAACTAAGGCATTACCACTACAAAGGTTAAGGTCACAACCCATGGCTCCATGTAAGTGAAATGAGAGACAGACACAGAATATGAAGAATAGCTGAATAATTAAATTCAGATATCAACTGGGGATGTTTATTTTAAATCTTAATTTCTTAGTATCCTTGATGCATTCCTCAGTTTACATGTTACAGTTTTATTATATGTCATGGTTTGAATGTCTTGCCATTTGTCCACACAATGTTATGATAATACTGTGTCATATGGCTGTCGTTGATAGAGCTGGACGATATGGCAAAAATCAAATATCACGATGTTTGACAAAATACCTCAATGTCGATATTGTGGCAATATTGTAGAGTGTAGTGTGACTATTGATGCTTTCACAAAATATTAACACAATGAGTTTTGATAAATAATCACCAATAATGTGGATACAATGACTAAGCGGATAAAGGCAAATAATAGAAAAGCTAGGACAGTCTGGTAAGTTTTACTTTACTTTACTGTAATGCAGCCTCTAAAACCAGGAAAAGACCACTTGTGTCATATCACGATATCCAAAATTTAAGATGATTTCCAGTCTCATATATCGATGTCGACATTGCATTACATGTCATTTAGCTGACGCTTTTATCCAAAACGATTTACAATTGCTGTATATGTCAGGGGTTGCACCCCTCTGGAACAACTAAGTGTCTCACCCAGAGACACATTGGTGGATGTCTCGCAGTGGGAATTGAACCCGGATCTCCCACGCCAAAGGTATGTGTCATATCCACTGTGACATCACCACCCGCTAATCAATAATATATAGATATAATATTGATATATTGCCCAGCCCTAGTCGTTGAGTGTATCACTTCAAAGCGTATGTAATAACAACAACAATAAGCTCCAGATCAAGGTCAAACCGAGCTGCATGCTTACAAATCAGTAGCTTGGTGTGTTATTCCACACTCTTTAGAGAAACTAACCTGAAGGGCGCTGCTGAGCCTCTTGATTTGTTGCTTGTGATCCTGGATTTCCTGCTCTCTCTCCTCCTTTTCAGCCTGCAGGCGTCTCTGGGTTTTCAGACTCCTTTGGAGGTCGTGGTTTAGGCCATCCACTTCCTCTTTCAGGGTGTTCTCCCGGCCTCTGGCTGCTTTGGCAAACTCCTTTGCAGTTTGAAGTTCTTCACTGAGTTCTTGCACCCGCACCTTTGTCAGGAAAAGGATTTTCTTGTGATATTCTATAGTTTTCTTATTGACAACAAATCCCATAAAAAGCCCAAAACCATGAATGGATTGATGCTACTAACAGATATTGTCTGCGTATGAGCCATAGATCTCTATTGTTGTCCAAAAATCAATGTCAAAAAAGGAAACCAATTTGTTTATACTACAAACACAGCTAATGTAGTTTATTTTGAGTATAATTGAATTGAATATTAAATACGCATTAGTGTGCCAGATGTGTAAAATGTAGTGTCCAGCTGTTTTACAACCCCAAATCAGAAAAGTTGGGACAGTATGGAAAACACAAATAAAAAAAGAAAGTAGTGATTTCTAAATGTACTTTGACTTGTATTTCATTGCAGACAATACAACAGCACATCATTTAATGTGTTCCTCATGATTTTCATTGTTTGTTTTTTTCAAAAAGACTAAATTCCTATTTTGGTTCTTGCAACACATTTCAAAAAAAGTTGGAACAGTAAAGCATTTACCACTTTGTAATGTTGCCATTCCTTTTCACAACACTTAAAAGACATTTAGGGACTGAAGACACCAAGTGATGAAGTGTTTCAGGTGTAATTTTGTCCCATTCTTGTTGCAAACAAGTCTTAAGGTGGGCAACAGTACGGGGTCTTCATTGTCGCATTTTGCGCTTCAAAATGCGCCACACATTCTCTATTGGAGACAGGTCGGGACTGCAGGCAGGCCAGTCAAGTACCCGCATCCTCTATACCAGTATCTCCAAATACAGCAATATGTTAGTATAATTTCACTTAATTTGCTGTGACCTTTGAGTGTATTAATGTCTGCCAAGTTATGCTAAACAGATTAATTCAGATTTTCAAATCTGCTGACTTTGTTTATCCGAATGAGCCTCCAATTAGCTGTATTGGTGATTAATGAAAGGAATAGGGGTTAGTTGGAGTCAAACATGCTGTCTGTTTAAGAAGGCTGGCACATGCCATATGTTCACCAACTTCACTTTATGGTTAGCTACTATTCAGAGACACTGGAGACATATAGAGGCTGTGACTGCAAATTAAAATAGACCAGTAGTGTCTACTTGGTTGCTGCTGAGTATAAAAGAGGGGAGTACATTATATTTCTGTTGCTTTATGGAATGTTACTATTTTATGGAAATGTAATCTGAATTAATTTACTCCTGAAGCTTCCTTTGGGTCAGTCAATTAGCTCAACGGCTATTTATAAATGTCAGTAATGAAATACAACATGCATGAAAAAGGGTGTTACTATGATAAAGGGGTCCCACCTTAAGGTCTTTGGTGTGTCTGTCAACCAGCATCTGTACATTGAGACTCTCCTCTTTTTGTGCAGCGCTGGCTATGACTTGCTGCTCTGCAGCAGACGTCATTTCTGCCCGCAGCTCCAACAGAGCTTTACTGAGAGCCTGAGAAAACAGGGATCAAAGAGATGCCAGGCATGATAAATATGGTGAGTGTAGTGGTCAGATTTCATTTTACACTTAATGCACCATTATCCATTTCTACATAGGCAACTTCCTCTCTCACTCTCAGTATAAACTTGATAAACATTTTTTTTTCTGTATGTGGTGAAAAATTACAGAATGGGGCTGTAGTTTTGACAAATAATAGAATAATGTATGCGCCATTAAAAACGCTTTGGACACTTTAATTCATTGTGAAACTAGTATCCAGATAAACTGCTCTTACTTGTTATGCAGCTAAAAGGCTGAAAAGCAGAATTTATTCAAACTTTAAGTTTCAGTACCAGCATACATTGAGTGAACAGTAGGAGAACATCTGGGTCAAGTTAACACCTCATCACACAGAATCTGGGTATTTTAGCAAGGCAACAGGACTAACCACAGACCCCCCCAAAAAGTACAAGAAAACTTTTATAATAAAAAAAACAACCTTAAGCTGTTTCTCTTTCTGGGTGAGCTGTGCTTTCAGTCGTTCCACCAGGTTTTTCATGGTGTTGCTGGGGGAGCGGACGTTGGCCTCCTTCTGGGCTGTCAGCTCAGTTCGGAGGTAGTTTATCTCCTTCTCCATCTGGGCCATCTGGCCCGTCTGATCCTCAGTCTCGCCAGTCAGAGCTTTCACCTGGGCAGCATGATACCCCTCCAGCCTGCAACAAATCCTCTCTGTTAGATTGTTTTTATAAAATAGAGATTTCTTAACTTGTCTTATTACATAATTTTAAATATTTGTACTGTGACTTTTAGTTTATATCTGACATGTGAGTGGGAAAGTATTTTTGACTTGTTCCAGGTCATTACTACGGACTCTGTACAGTTGGGGGCACTGTTTTCTACTGACCATGTGTTTCTTGTGTTCTGTAGCCAATATGGTATGCAGGGGGTGTTAGTCGTGATTAGAGTAAATCAAAATCACAAACATTTAAAGGGAACATACCTAAACCTAAATAAATACATGTCTACTTCCTCACTCATACAGAACTAGAATTACCACCTTGCAGTCGCAAGCCTCGGCCAACTGGTCAAGTTGCAGTTCGCATCCATGTCTGTCCAGACTTACATAATATACTCCATGTAGTGACGGATTTGAAGACGTTTAATAAAGGGTATTAAGGGTATTTATTTTTATTTTTGGGCGAAACGTGGATGCTTCACACACATCTTCAATATGGCAGCACAAAAGATCTATACAATCACCACAGTTTCAAGATTAGTTTCACCAATTCTGCCGTTGAACTGCGTCCTGGGTCAAATTCAGAAAAAAAACCCTCTGGTTTAATAAAGTGATAATCACTTTGACATCTCGTCAGCGTGTTTCTTAGCCAGTGTTTCCATGGCGGCCCTCTGTCGCTCCAGCTCAGCAATGGCCACCTTCAGCTTCTCTGTGACGGAGGCGAGCGAGATGTCTTGTTCAGCCACTATCTGCTCCAACTCAGCCAGATGCTCCAAATGCTTGGTGGTTGGCACACTGATAGAGGGCTTCTTCATCACTTCCTGGACAAAGGAAGGAGGGAGCATTAAACAAAACACTTAACGCAGCATTAAACAAAGCAGAACTCCAAATCTCAAATAGCGCTCAAAGACACACAGAGGAACATCTAAATTACTCTCAGAAAAAATGTAAATGTGCAAATCTATCTTTTTGTCTCTGTGTCTGTCTCAGCAAGGCCTAACTTTACTTTAATTATATCAAATAAAGAGAAAATTCACCCCTCTTCTTAAAATGGTCATAAATGGATCCTTGAGTACTTCCTTATTTTATGAATGAAGCATTACACGAGTTTAAGCAGCAGCGTGTGCCTGCATACCTCACTCCGAAGGTTCCTGTACTTTCAGAAAGTACTTCCCTACGATCAGGGACTGTACAAAAGAACGTAATTTAGAACCCGATCCCTGCAGTCCAAATGCAATGAGTTCCTCAAAAGGTTCCTAGTTCCGGGGGGAAAGTTACTGCGGTTGAAAAGCAGCTTATCTCAAGCACTTTACTCTTTTTCACTTGTGAAAAAGTCATGTGTGACTATATGAGATTCCAGACTCAAAAATTATAATTTTCCACAACATAGTTTGGATACAGTTAAACTACTATTTCAAAGTACTGTAGTTTTAGTTTGGCACGCTAAAGTTCTTTGAAAGTAGTTCAGATGTAGTTGAACTAGGAGGGTTTCTGGGGGCTTTACATTTAGCAGCATTCCTTTTCTTGGCTGCATGTCTCAGCTGTGCTTCTTTCTCATCTTCTTGTGCAGTCCTCTTGCTCTCTTGTACACTTGTATGTTTTTTGCCACTCCACCTGTCTCCTTCTCTCTAACAGCCTCTCCTCTCTCTGTGCTTTATCCCTTCTTCCAGCAGACCTCCTGCTTTGGCACAGTCTTTGTTGCCAATGTTGTTGTGACCCTTAGCTCACAAAACCAAAGCTATTTGAGCAGAAAAACAAAAACAGTTCACAAAGCACGGCATTGATACATGCGTACCATTGCTGTCTGTCTGAAATGGTCCAGGGAGGTGTCAGTGTGCAAGTCCAACTTCTGATGCAACATTCTCAGCTCCTGCTGGTGTCTCTTTATCATCTCCTCCTGATCCTGGGATCAACAAGGTACTGGTTAATTGACACCAAAATGCTTTGGATATAGAAAGATTACGTTCTAAAAACTTTATTAACTGTACTCAAACTCCAAGCCAGGTATCTAAATTGAAGAGGCAATAAGTAAAATGTTTACTACTTATTAGTAGATAACTGCCAGAATATTTTTATGGAGACTTTATGGAGAATATTTAACCTAAGTGCTGAGATTTCTAGTTTTCCACCCATTGGAGATTCAAGACATTCATAAACCCTAACTCCAACATACAACTAATCCTTGAGACAATATTGCTTACAAAGTAGCTAATGCCTCTTAAAAAGCACATGGAAATGAATATAAGAGACTTGTTGCATCCTTTCATCACTGTACCTGTCTGGCTTGAGCCAGCTGCTTGTGGTATTTCTTTAGCACGTCCTCTTTTTTGTCAAGTCGACACTGGAGGTCTTTGATGGTCTGGTGGGCCAGCTTGAGGGTAGGCTGATTGTCTGACTGGCCCTCTTCCTGATTGGCAACATCAGCTAGCAGGCGTTCTCTGTTGGCAGCAGCTGGGAGCCGAAGACGCAGCTCATTGATAACTCTATCCCTGGACACAACGTTCTGTTCTGCCTTCCACAGAGCTGCTTCTTTCTCTTTCAACTTCTGCATAGGAAAGGATTCAGAATTCAAACAATATGCTATGCATTTGATTTATGAGATATACTGAGTGTATGAACAGGGAATGAATACTATACCTCGTCCAAACTTTTGCAGGTGGCCTGTGTGTCCAACATGCGGCGGACATGCTCTCTGATTTTAGCCAAAGCGAACTCTAACTGATGAGCAAGAGGTAGACTCGGGTCTGGTAGGAATCCTGTGCCATCCTCATACTGAAAACAACCACAAATATAGTAATACCCTAAATCGGGAACACCAGCCTGTTTCTGAATAACTTGCTGTCTATGCGGACATTTCCTCTGCAAACAATAGTTTACCTTTTCCGCACTGCTTAGAATTTCATTCTGGTGCTTTTCATACTGGTCCAGCTGACGCTCCAGTTCCACCTCTCGCTGATCATATGCAAGCTGCCGTTCTTCTTGAAGCTTGACATGGCAAAAATAAGAGTTTCTGCATTACCTTGAACACTAGAATACTACTGACACACTTCTGTACTTACAAGCTCCTTAACAAGTGAAGCAGTTAAAAGTGTGTGGTTGTCATACCTACACTTTTCTCCACTCTTTGTAACTGAGGTAATTAAGTCACAACACAACAATGCTTTTGTATAACATTGATGCGTTTGTCAAGTGGTTGTTTATTCATTTTGAACAAACAAAATTTGTGTGGAGAGAGTTTTTCTCTCACCATGTTTTGCTGCACAATATCCTCTTCCAGCGAGCGGATAGTTCGCTCCTGCTCTTCCATAAGGTTCTTCAGGTACCTAATCTCCTCCTTCTGGACCACCAGCTCCCTGCTTTTCCTCAGCTCCTGTAGACGAGCCTCTTCCATCTTCTTGTGCCACTCAGTTACCTGTTTTAAGTGTTACAGTGGAGTAGTCTTCAGCAATTGCAGATTGGCTGTGGACAATATGTGCCACAAACAAATAGGCTCACAAGACTAACAGTGTGTTATTCTACTATTTTAGAAAGAGATTTTAACATTTCTATCTATCAATCAAACAGAATTACCTTTTGGGCCCCTTTCACATCCTTCAGTGTTGAGATGAGCTCCTCCAGGCATCGAAGTCTCAGTTCTAGTTCTTCTGCCCTGCCCTCTGCCCTCCTCCTCTCCTCCGTGGCCTTCCTCTTCTCTTCCTGGGCTTTTGCTCTGTCCTCCTGGACGCTCACCATGGCCACAGAGAACTTTTCCTGCTGGGGAAGAGGCAGTGCTCCGGCAAATTGCCTACGTAGCGACTGGATGGTCTGCCGTAGGTGCTTGGAGCGATTTCTGCCCTCCTGGCGGGCGAGGAACAGGGTGCGCTCACCAGCATCCAGTCGCTGCTCAGCACGCAGTTTGTAGGCCTCCAGCTGTTGGATGTGAGAGGTGGCAGCCTCCAGCTTGGCCAAAGAAGCCGACTCACTGAGCTGCAGAGCCACAATGTGCTGGTGGAGCTTCGCAATGAGGGCCTTCTCATTGGACTGTGACTGAGGGAAAGAGATGACACTGTAAAGACGCACGCTTAAATCCATTTCGCCCGACTCAATAATGTACACAAACTGTTTGCTACACAACCAGGGTTGTTTGTGTTTTCATTCATACATTTCAACATACTTTACCATTCCAATATTGAGAGGCAGAGCAATTATACAAATGTTTTAACTATGGCTTTACTTTTCTTTCCATATTTTTGCCATGATAAAAAAGGAAATGCCTGAAGATTTTCATTCATCTGTGTAAAATTCACAGCAATACAACAATAACCAATTGTCACCTGTGAATTGATAACTGTGATAGAAAGTTCAGTTAATTATCAGATATGGTGAGTTCTTACACTGCATCAAGTAGCTAAGATACTGAGTTGAAATCCCATTTATTGTATTTGTAAATCAGAGGTTTACTGTTTATCAGGCAGTCAGCCTTATAAAAGCTTCTGACTTGAAGAGCAACAGCAAAATCTAATGTACTGAACAGGAAAAGCTAAGGATTAACCCTTCCTAAGTTCAAAGAAGTTTAAGAAAATTTAAAAACAACACCCAATTACCTGGTAGTCCAGTATTTGTCTCCTCAAAGCTTCTACTTCCTTCTCTTTGGACTGCTGTCTGGCCTGTATAGCAGACGCCTGCATCATGGCCACATCAGACACCTCTTGAAGCCTGTACAAAATAAATAAATAAACACATTACATTTGTTAACTTTATATTTTAATAGTATAATAAGCCTAAATGACTTTATTACCAACATTATAAGTAACAATGCAACTGATTAAATAAAAGCAAAGGAATGCTCATGCCTAACAGAGTATTTTTTAGGAATGACACAACTGCTGAGGTTCCCTCGAGCAAAGCACCAAACCCCCAAATTGCTTCAGGGGTGCGGTATCATGGGTTGACCCTGCGCTACCCCCCTGAATTGCATGTGTGTGCTGTGTGTATTAAAGAAATATACATAGTTCTTCCTCGCCACTATTGCACTGAATGCTTGCTCTTGGGGAATTACTGGAATTGTTGGGTCTTTGTAAATTATAGTGTGGTCTAGACCTACTCTATCTGAGATAACTCTTGTTATGATTTTATACTATAAATAAAATTGAACTGAATTGCCAATTACCTTGTGTGGATAGACAAATAATAAAGAGTAATTTAGTTAAAGGTGCATTAGGTAAGTCTTATAAAACTAACTTTCTGTCTGAAACTGACCCTATGTTCCAGTAGAACTACATGAAGCAGGTCATTTAAAAAAAAAATCCGGCTCCTTTGGCACCACTTACAGCCTGTTATGCAATTTGCACAAATCGCTCCCTGTTCAGATGCACCAATTAAGGTGTGTGGGGGGGGGTGAACTGCGTGTCAATCACTGCTCATGCACATGCATTAATTCTCCCTTGTGGGGGGAGGGGCTTAGGAGACCGTTTTGGGCTTTAGCGGAAAGGGGGGAGGCACTGAGAAGTTGTCGATGTTCAATTTTTTTGGCTAAGTCCTGGATCTTCACAGTCCTACCTTAAAGTAAGTGAGTAAATGACCAATGTCAGGCCTGCACATTGTCAAACGTACTTAGAAACCTCGATGCGCAGCTCAGCCTCGGCCTTCTCCAACTCTGCAATCCTGGCTCTGTCAGCATCGCTCACAGCTTTGCTGATGCTGTCTGCCAGCTCATCTCTCAGCTCCCTCTCCACCCTCTGGGCCTCTACATTCATCTTGGTCAACTGAAGAAAAACAGAGGTACCATTTTTTTATTATATATAAATAAGTCTATTTAAAAAAAAACTTTGGACTTTGGGAGAATGTCCTAAACTAGTGAGAATCTGGCACAGACGGAGTTGTGTTGCAGTTGTTAGAGGTCATAAACCAAAATGTTGAGAAATATATATAGTTTTTCTAAACAGGCTCTATATCTGCCGGGTGAACCAAATGGCCTTTTACACCTAGCACAATTTATTTAAAATCTATCACGTAGACACCCTCAGCAACAGCAAGTCTCAAGTGTGTGACAGAAAACAACCCGTCTGCTGTTTTCCTTGGCCTCATACCTCTGCAAACTTGGACTCCAGTTCTAAGTTACGTTCTTCCACCTGCTTGAGGGTGTTCCTCAGGTGTTCATACATTTTGTGCGCGTGCTCAGCTCTCTGCCTCTCGTTCAGCTCCTTCATCTCTAGAGTGGTGATGCGCCTGGCGGCAGATACCATCTCTTTGTTGGCCAAAGCTTTGTCCGCCTTATCCATGCTATTTGCACTTCCTGATATTAAGGGAAAAAACACAAATTGGGATGAGGATTTGATATATGGGGGAAATCCATAAACTCACTCAAGTTAAATTAAGGTTAATCGTTTTGCAGCAAGTTATGAAACTGGGATCAAATAAAAGTGGTTTCATACTCATTTACTTAAATATACTGTATATATAATAATTTAAATGTAACTGTTTTAGTATGTAGCAGTGATTGTTCCTTATTTGGAGTCTTTTTGCCAGCAGACCTGGTTTAGACCAGGTTGTAACTATTTTTAGCAGATCCTTTTTGCAAAAGAAGCTATCAAAATGAAGATAACACACCTAAGGTGTCTGTGATAATCATCCACTGTATTACAACACTGCATGTATCCAGGACAAAACAGTAAATTAAAGTTCTATCAGGAAGAAAAATGATGGCAAGAACTTCAGCTTTAAAAGAATGAACTTTTCTTTACATGGCCCAGTAAATCTGTGCATGCTTTGTTGATATACAATTTGATCATAACAGATCCATTCTTTCTGTGAGTCACAGACTGTTTTAGTTCCTTTGTAGCCTGGTGTTATGGGCATTATAACACATTTAAAAATAAATCATAACAAAGTCTACTGGCTGTCAGTTTATGGTGTTTTAGACAGTTTTGTTTCTGAATGATGAAATAACTGAACTGAATATAATCAAACTTATCCTTAGTTTACCGATTGCATTGATGTTGTCCCATGCTTGCTCTAAAGTATTCAGTTTCTCCTTTGTGATCTCCAGTTCTTTATTCATGGCTGAGATTTGCTCCCGCAAAGACTCATTCTCGCTCTGAGAGACAGAAAAAGATATAACAAATATGGCATGGTCAGTCAATGGTTAGCAGTCAAAAGTAATACATGTGTGGGTAAACATGTAAAGAAGATACTAGGGCAGTAGGGCGTCTGTTTAAATACCTCCAAATGTTCGAGGTTGGTGGTTCTCTGCATCAGGTGGCTGTCCCTCTGTAGCATGTCTCTGTATTTGACTGTTAGCTCTGTGTACTGTTTGTTAGCCCTCTCCAGGTCTGATGAGGGCACACTGTCATCCAAGGCCTTCTGCAGTGCTGCTATCTTATATGCAGCCATTTCCTGAGACAAAACAAAAGACAGTGTTGTTAAAGGGCCCTAGAATGGTGGAAATACTGGCTGACTCCAAATATAACTTTAACTTGTTATTTTCAAAAGGAAATTACAGTATTTGGCAATATGGTTATTCCATGTTTGCTACAAAAGCTATAGGGATTTTCAGGGGACTACTGTATGCGTTCGCTTTTGGTTGGAGTCAAAGTCATTAAAATCATTTCTGCTGAACTTTTTGTAAAGCTGTTGGAGGCCTTTTACTTTTCTACTCTGAAAAAAAACAAAACAAATATTTGAATTAGTTTTGTTGCGGAGTCTGGGCAGAATTTAACTTTTTATTTCTCTACCTTGTATCTCTGCAGGTAGCCGAACTTCTGGGTGACAGAGGCCTGCATGTGGCTGCTCTCATCCTTCAGCTTGCCGTTCTCCTTGCGGAGGTGCTGTTCTTGCTCCAGCAGGGTGATATAGCGCCGCGTCAGTTTCTTCTCATTAACCTTCAGCACGGTCAACGTGCGCAATGCTTCGCTCAACTGTCTCCTGATTAACTCTGGGTCCTTCTGAAGGGTGTCAAGCAGCTCCTGATGGATGAAATGGATAAGTGCTGTAATAAAACTGATGTTTTATGACACTTTGGGGAAAACTCAGTAGAAGGTAGGTCAAGTACAGTGAAACAAAGAGGATAATCCACAACAATTTCACCTTGGTATTCCTTTCCTCATATTCGGTGACTTATCCATTTTCATTTTCTGTACCCATTTTTTCATTTAAGAAAAGCACTGACACATGTTATCCCAACATGTGCAGACACCAAAGGTTAAAACCCATCGCCTTCTTGCTGTGAGGCAATCTCTGCCTCCCAATTCTTGAAATGTAGAGGTCTATAGGTTTTGCTGTGTATTTTTATAGAGAAGAAGTTGGATGGAAGCACAGCAACAAGGACATAGAAGAGATTTGGTGAAATTTATTCCATAATTTGTTCCATATTGTATGGCTCTGAAAATTGTGTGTGTGTGTGTGTGTGTGTGTGTGTGTGTGTGTGTGTGTGTGTGTGTGTGTGTGTGTGTGAGTGCGTGTGTGAGAAAGAGTGTGAGAGAGAGAATAAGAGGCACATTTTAAAGCGCTTCAGGTAAAAGCACTACAAAATGTTCTCGCATCTTGCAACATTTAAGTACCATTAACCATATAAACATTTATTTGACACTTACGTTAAATTCTTGGATTTTAACAGCATCCACTTGCTGTTGATCCTCCAGCTTGTTCTTCATCTCTGTAAATGTCTTTTTCTCCTTTTGCCAGTCGGCCTTCTCACTGAGCAAAAAAAACAATAGAAATTGTTTCAAATTTTGCACTGAAGGTTACCAACCTGCGAGGATATTTCTTGTTAACCAACCTTAGGTATTCTTTATAGAGGAGTCCCTGTTGATGGCTAATAACAGACAACTTGTCTTTGTATTCCTCCAGAGTTCCTGCGAGTGTCTTGCATTTTTCCTCCTTGTTTTTGAGCTCCTAATTAATACAAGTACAAGTGTTACAAGTGTTTAATTTATAATCAGGACATATTGTTGATTTACAGATTTTCCATCCAGGTCTTAAGAAGGCAGTGGAACTGACCTGAAGAAGTCGAACAGCGTACTCATTCAGAGAACTAATAACCTCAGTGCTGCTGGCCACCAGGCCCTCGGGGAGGGTCAGCGGTTGGAGGACAACTCCCCTGCTGCCTGACCTCCTTAACAGCTCCAATTCACCTTCCAGTTGGCTCATCTGACAAGCAAAACAAAAGCAGTGCCTGGCAGTCAAACCTTTGTATTGATAATACTAGGGCTGCACAATCAATATATATATATATATATATATATATATATATATATATATATATATATATATATATATATATATATATATATATATATATATATATATATATATATATATATATTTGTTTTTTTAATTGTCATCGCAGTATCAAAAGGCTGCGTCATATCGTGGAAGACACTCAAAGATTTTTTTTGTGATAGTTGAAATAAAATAGCAGAAGAAAACAGCATATTGTATCTGTTTATTTGCTGCAGCCTTAGATAATACCATTATAATTCTAAATATTTGTCATTTGTCCATTCAAATAGTTCCCAAGTTTACTTCTAATATCAAAGAATTACTCTTTGTTTTAACAATAGGACAGCATCAATCCAAACTGCTAAGCATGAGTTTCTTTCTTATAAGAACAAAAGGCATTTTAGGAAAATTATGATCGGGTGATTCACTTCATAACCAGTGCCATTTAAATAAAGATAATGTGAAACATAGCCCACCAAAGACAGACAAACTAACAAAGAGAAAGGGAATAAAATGTATAACAATACATAATAAGAGCACAATGAACCAGACAATCAAATAAAAAAAGTAAGACACCTGAGATAGGATACATAAAAGAACAAAGTGATGTTAGAGAATAAAACTGGAGAACTTATGGATGAGTTATAATAACTGGCTTAGGGAAATACTTTGATATAAAACCAGGGTTTCCCCTTTTAAGAACAGGGATCCAACCAACATTTGTTTCTATTAAACATTATTTACCAGAGACCGGTTTAATTGAAACCGAACGGAAGCTGAAATGTGAAGACATGAGTTTGTTTACCTCCTTTCTCTTGTTAGCCTATATGAAACAGAAGCAACACATGTTGAAAACAGAGAAGACTGATTGTTCGAAGAAATGTTCCAGTCAAGCTAATTACTCCCAGGGATGGAGAGCGTGCCAGACATTGACACCGTCTCTATAAATCTTCATTGTTTAAATGTGTACATTTGTCTGTGTAACTACTTCCATGTAAGACATTTATTCTGTTGATTTGCAAAGAAAGTTGCGACACACAGCTGTAAACATCTAGAGTGAACGTTGAAAAACCAAAGTTTCCTAACTGCTCGACGTTGAATGACTTGACAAATCACGTTTGGATGTGTAGCCAGAAAACTTGACAAGGTAGCCTACTGCTTTTTTGTCTTGCCAAAGGAAAGAATATGGCCAAAATAAGGGATTTAATAGAAAAGTTAATGCGTCATGATGAAAAAAGCAACTATCATGTTGTCTATCATTCAACAGCATACTCTCTTTATCTTGACATAAAACAATATGGATGTACCTTTTCTTTGGCTCTGGCATGCTGACTGAAACTGCTCGTTGCTTCCTCCCGGGCCAATTTCAATTCCTGCCTTAGTTCTTCATTTCTCCCCACTAGCTGATGTATTTGGGACTTTAGGTGCAGGGTTGACTCAGACTGCCCGCTCATGTTGCCGATATCTACAGCCTGTGATAAATGAGCATAGTTAGAATGCCATTAAAACAAACCCAATAAAACATTGGATGATGAATCCAATGAATCCAATAATCCAATCTGTGAAATAAACAAGATAATTGTGTTACCTGTCAGACAGTGAACAGGTTTCATTTAACATTTCACATTTGCTAAAAGTTCTTGTACATAAAAATACATGTTACCCCCCCCCCCCCCCCCAAAAAAAAAAAAAATAGAAATTACACTGCTGACAGTAAATCACATTAACACTACTACTTATGGTTTTTCCGTTTGCATGTGGCTTGCACCTGGCCCTTCCTGTTACTTCTCCTTGTGATGGACATGTCTGATGCTGAGCCCAGCAGTGTGATGTCAAAGCCAAGCAAGTACCCTCTTCAGCTGTCTCAAATTTGACTTGACCCGAATTAGATCATTTTATGCTGAAAAGTTTGACTCCTCTCAACTGTTTTTCTGGTCATGCCGCATTTGTTGTTTATTAAGTTGCTATGTGACCAGCCCTTGGCTTTATCAACTGACAGAAACCATTGAAATGCAGAGAAGGGAAGTATGCCCATTGTTTTCAGCATAGCAAATCCAATGGTAAAAGCACTGTACACAGAGAATATAGTCTGGCTATCACCAGACCAAGCTCAATAGATTTAAGATTGAGCATTAGTCTGGGGAGTCTGCTCTGTATTTTCTACTGCACAAGAGCCGTGACAGACGGGCATAGTTCAAATGACTCTGTACGCAATTGGATAGTCCTTCAACCAATCAGACCAACGATCCGGGTGACGTAGCAGCGACAACGGCATTGGTGGGTTGCTGCGCTTCGGGGGCCGGAATGTAAACAAGAAGCTGCTTGGTCGCTTCTCTATGGTCATCGTGTTAAACCCGCCAATAGCGAGCAAGGTGGATAAGCCAGTTTGTGATTGGTTCCCGCAAAATTGTGAACTGAAGCAGGAGAATTAAACGTGCAGGTTTCCAGCCTGATCTGCAGGGCGAAATCAAATCGTGGGCAGAGTGGGCGGGGTTTACCCAGTCTACAGTGAATATTGAGACCGTGAGAAACTATAAATAAACAACCATGTGATCACAGATTGCAGAAGCATGATATAAAAAATATAAATAACTTAATGCACTTATATCCTTCAGTATTAAATGCAGTTAGGTTAAATGTTATGTTCCCTTAGTGGCATTTTATTAAACTGCAGACCTGATATTACAGGATGTTTAAGCCTTATATGTGTAGCCAAGGACATTTCACAAGGGACGATGGTTTTATCAGTGCCAAGAGAACAGAAAACAGAAAAAGATGACACAAAAACTGACACAGATAAAGTACCAGGTATAGCTTATGAGATATTTGCCAAAACTCATAAGATATTTGATGATAAATACAGGTCTGAACAGCCAAAACCTGAAGATGGATGGAGAGTTTGTTTTTCCGTGATGCAGTGTGAGAATAAAATGTAATCTATTAGTCCATGCTATTTTGTAACCTGCTTGTTATATGTTCTATGTGCCGCTGTTTGCCTGCCAGGACACTATTGTACAAGAGATCCTAAATTAGTAAGATTAGTTAAATTAAGTCATATGGACCAAACCTTGAACTAGGGCTGGGCAATAGGGAGAAAAGCAGATATCACGATATTTTTGACCACATACCTCAATATATATTGCAGCGATATTCTAGATATTCTAGGGTTGACAATTGGTGCTTTAACAAAATATCTTCACACTTAGATTTTAGATAAATAATCATCAGTGGACATAATGTCTAAGTGGGGAAAAGGCAAATAATAGAACAGCTAGAACAGTCTGGTAAGTTCAGGAAAGTACATCACTTTACTGTAATGCAGCCTTTAAAACCAGGAAAAGACAACACTTATGTCGTATCACGATATTACGATCTAAAATCTAAGACGGAATCTAGTCTCATATCACGATATCGATATAATATCGATATATTGCCCAGCCCTAGTTTGAACAACTAAAGGAAGCAATAAAGACAGTAGAAACAAAATCTTGAAGATTAAGCTGATCAAAACCTGTTACTAGTCATGGAAAAAAAAAACACTGTGGCTATAAATGACACTTTAGTCTATCTTTAAACATGAATCCGTGTTTAATGTCAGATTTAGTGCATGGGAGACACTTACATTAGCCAACCTTTCAAGACGGGGAATGTTGATGGCAGCGTCAGATAGAGTGGCCTCTTGATTAATCCTCATGGCTTGGAGGACATCTTTCAGTGCACCCTCCAGGTCTCTTTTCACTTTTGACAGTTCATCCACTATGAGAACAGGAGGGATTGATATCAGAGAAGCTGTGACCTCTGATGTACTGTATGCCATTCCCTTAAGTCTCATGTTGTAAAAAACACAATAATAACCCCTGCAGTCTTGCATCTTATTTTAAGTGGTGTCAGAATGGAACTGATTCAACTGTAAAAATGTGAACTTTAAATGCAAATCAGATGGATACTTACATTTGATGTGAAACTGGGTCTTATGAAGTTCCAGCTCCCTCTCCTTATTGCTCAGTTCTTTTTCTAGGTACTCATTCTGTACAGTTTGTAATCAAAAAGTTAACAATGAAAACCTTTCAGCTTCAGGTGCAACATGTACTGTGCTAACTGTAATGCAACCAAACCAGAAACAGCTCTGTGATACTTGAATAATAACTAATCTTTCATTGATTTAGTTTGTTGCTTTACATACAATACATACAATTTCATACGATTTATTGTTTTAAGTAACCCCTGAAAGTATTGAACACAGAATACTCTGCTTTCTTGACTTATATGACATCATCCGATTCACTTCAGAAATGTATCATACACCTGGACTTTTAGCACTGGTTAAATCAAAAGGTGATGAGTTAATAAAATATTCATCTATAAATTCCACCTGTTTTTCTTCTATCTTCATTTTTCCCCAATTCTTTCATCATTATACATTTTAATGGGGTTTGCTTTCTTCTGTTTGGTGCATGAATCGCGTAACCACGTCTGTCTACAAAAGGAAAATTCTCAATCTAAACCATTAAATCTGTGGCTTAATCAGGAAATCACTCTTCTTTGAAACACTGGGCCTTGAATGAAGTTGACATGCAAGAAATGACGTTATTATCCACAAGCTTACTTTGCGCCGGATCTCTTCATCTGCGCAAGTGCTGCTTTGTTTAAGTTGCAGCTGTACAGTTCTGCTGGGCCTGACGTCCTCCTCCTCCAGCAGCAAGCTTGACCGTGGGATCCCTATAGACACAGCTGATTGTTACTTCAGAAACAGAAAAATGTGAATATTGAACATTTTTCTGTCCATATAACACTTAAAAAGGGTAGCAAAATGCAAAAAGGACTACTATAGATAGTTTTGCAGATAGTAAGGGGTCAAGCAGCGAAGCTGCGTGGAACCCATTGTTATTGCCAGTATTCTTCTTCTTCTTCCTAAGAAATCCATGTTCCCATGCATGGAAACTCACCAACATTTGCACACAAGTCCAGTCTGTGCAACTTGTGTGCTAATTGTCATCTAAAATCCTAAACTTTAAAACAAATGCAACAAATGTCAACCTGTAGCCCCAATACAGCAGAAATGCCCTGCTTTTTACTCAGTAGCATGGCTTGTGGCATGTGTAAGATATGACGTGTTCAAATTTACTGGAGCAAGAGTGCTCCTGATAAACACTTGATAAACATTTGGAACAGAATGCACTTGCATGAAATATCTTAAAGTAACAGACAATATTTAGGCCATGAGAGAAGAAGAGAATGAGAGCGATCCCAAGGCTAGCACACAACTTCACTATCTTCTCAGAGACAGAAAGTCTGAGGGTGATCTAACCGATTGCCGACCCAGACGCAAAGACGGAAGGAGGAACCCGAAGACGAATAAAAGAATAGGGAAATGCAAAGTCTTGAGACTTGTTGGTGGTAGGGTGAGTGAAGTCTTGAAGGAGCTACTGAACCATATGCATATGATTGTATTCTTGCAATATCATTTGATCATTTTACTAAAGATATATTATATTTTAACTAAACAAATCCTGACTTTTCTTTCCTGGTCTGCCATTAACGAACACAAAAGGGTAAAGCTTGAGAAGCTGACCGAAGGGGTCAGAAAGACTCTGGCCTTTTAGAGCCGGGGTAAAATTGGACCAACCCTTTTCTACATCCTGAACAGAGGTGTCGCAACTGAGGATAGGCTACTGACTTTGCTATTTCTATGCACAAGAAAAAGAAAAAGGTAAACAATGGCAAAGAGAAGCACTTTGAATATTTCAGAATGTCTGCACAATGCTTCGATGACTTACTTTATTGGATCAAGCCTTTCATTCACCATAAAAGAACTCATCTTAACCCAGTAAGTTTACAAGGGACTTGCAGTCACTCTGAGAGTCCTGGCATCTGGTTACCCTCCGGTCGTGCACTTCAAATCCTGGCACACCAGTGAGATCTACATAATTTTGATGTCACATTGGCGCGCGACAGGTCGGGTGCAGCGACTGTAAAGAGGCCCTTAGCAGTTCAAATCCCTTACGCACCAATCACCAACCCTCATTTAAACATAAGGCCTGTTCTTTGGGCATAATCAACAGATGAGCAGGAATGTCTCTGTTTGGCACTTCTGCTGACAGAATCTTTGTTTCTTTGCCATTTTTCTCCTCTTCTCCATCCACTGCCTTTTTCTTTTCCTGCTCAAAATGCTCGGCCATAACCATTGCTGTGGAGCAGCTATAATTTTGCCCAGGTTTTTTAGACATCTGTCCTCTAGCCCTTGTTGAAAAAAATGTCTGCCTCCTTCCCCATACTATGAGAGGAAAACCTCACTCACTGTCAACAGCTTTTATAGGAACACTGTTTCTGTTACATTTTTTAAATCAATCATAATTGCATTACATTACCAGGCCAATCAGTGCAGATATTTAAATGATTGTACACAACACAAACTAACTTCATCCCTCCAAGTTTAGACAAAGACAACTTTTATCACAAGAGACATAATATCAGACAGATGGAAACACCCTAAAGTAACCCTTTAAAAACATGGCAAAAACGTTAATACAATAATTGGTGTTGTTTAATGCCATGATTTTTGCATCACCTTTTTCCTTCACAATGCATCGGATTTGTTTCTTTAGCTCCAGCCTCTCTTCTTCAAGCTGTTCAATCTAGAAAGAAATGAAGCAGTGAGGTGGGAGGTGCTCAGAAAACATAGTCATTATAAAAGCAGTGTATAGTTATAACCTTTTTAATTCCACTGTACCTCTTTTGTGAGGACTTGGTTTTCTGCTTTGTACTGGCGTTGTCTTAGATCTTTGGCTCGTCTGAACTCCGTCAGATCCACCTCCTGCTTTGGTTCCAGACCTTGTGAGTAAAGGAAATACCAAAAGAAACTAAATTACAATGAATTGCATTTCTCCAGTTTTTTTTAATTTATTTTTTTAAGAACTGACCTAGTTTTTCTCGGAATTCCTCGTTTTCATCCATGAGGTCATTGATTCTCAGCTCAAGCTGGTTGATCTCTTTGGTCATGGCCTCTGCCTCAAGATCTCTCACTCTAATTTGATTTTTACACTCTTTTATCTCTGCAATGGCTGCTTCCAGGCCATAAGTGCCCTTTAATACAGATACAGAGCAGTGATTAGTCATCTATCAAAAAGCATGTCTTTTTCCTGCTTTCTTTCTCAACTCGTATTTTTGGGGAAATGAGGATGTGATTAGACATGGTGGAAGACAAACACTTAGCTTGTAGATCCAAAAAGCATGTTGATCACACCATAGTCACATTTAGTCTATTAAAAGTGATGATGGTCAAGAAAAAAAACATGTAAGCTTTGCTTCTTTGTCTCAATTCATTCGATTTGGATTTAAAATTTTTAACTAAGCCAAACCAAAAAGCCCAAAAAAAAATAAGGAAAGACAGGCTGTTTGTAGACTTACAGACTCATACTGGCTCAAGCGGTTTGAAGCCTCAATGAGTGCTTTGTCTTTTTCTTCAGCATGAGCTTCCACAAGCTTCACCGCCCGCTCTGCTTCCGCTGCTCTCTTCTCTGCAACTTCCAGCTTGGACTTCATTTCTTCCATCTTTCTCTGCTGTATGACTGATGGTAGGCCTTGGACAAGAAAATCAATATCATTTCTTGAACTGCAGACAAAACTGACCATCTGGTGATTGCAGAATATAAGAATGTATCTGCCAGTCCCTCTAGTTCACCTCATAACAAGTATAGGTATATATATATATATATATATATATATATATATATATATACATACTGGTACTTAACTCAAGTTCACCTATATTTAAAGGTGCTGTAGGTAGGATTGGGAAGATCCAGGACTTAGCCAAAACATTTGAACATCAACAACTTCTCAGTCCCTCCCCCCTTTCAGTTAAAGCCCAAAACGGTCTCCTAAGCCCCTCCCCCCACAAGGGAGAATGAATGCGTGGTGCCTGGTGCCAGAGGAGCCGGATTTTTTTTTAATGACCTGCTTAATGTAGTTCTACTGGAACATAGGTTCAGTTTCAGCAAATACGACAGAAAGTTAGTTTTATAAGTCTTACCTTACCTATAGTTCATACTTAATTTAGCAGAAGGCTGAGATTGAACTGACATACAAGATAAGTAATGACTAAATTGGCATGTTGGGGTGATACTACTACTACGAACTTAGATCTAATGGTAAACTTGTACCTTTAACAAAACTCTGGCTCACCTTTAAATAGCCGCTTAAAGAAGAAGAGACCACAATGAGGGTTTTTTTCCCTCATCTTTCTGTTCCTGTGGTTTCCTTTAAAATACAGATTTCTAAGGGTAGACACACACTACCTTACTTAACCTGTCCAATGGCGCCTGAATTTTCTGTAGCTTTGGAATCAGTGATTATTTCCATAGTTAAATATTTGTTCAATTCATTTATTGTTTAGTCTTAAAATGTAAGAACAATAAAATAAGGAAAAGTGGAAAATGTCCATCACGCTTTCCAACAGCCCAAGGTAACATTTTAAAATTGCTTGTTTAGTCTGACTAACTGTCCAATCCCCAAATACATCCACGTTACAGAGATATCAAACAGAGAAACGGAGGAAAATATTAAATTTGAGAAGCGGAAAGCCCCAAAATGTTTGGCATGTGCTTCCCAAGGCTAATTCAACAGTTTGTCTATATCTTTTCTCTTTTTGGAGTGTGACATTTAGAAAGGCCCTTACGAATCATATGAGTTGTGTTAATTTTTGTTAGTTAACATGATTTTTATCAGCTGTGAGAACAAAGTAACTTTCACCTCAACTCAACAGCATTTAGCTGGTGTCTGGGGTTTAAGTTAACCTTAAGTTCATCACAATTGTCTTAAGCAGTCATCCACCCACCTCTGTCTTTCTTTGTGGACGTCTTTAGCTCCTCAATAAGCAGGGTGTGCTTCTCCATTTCCCCTGTGTACTGCTCCACCTGCTCACTCAGTATCTTGATTTGATTATCTCTCTCTTGGACAGCCTTTAGAACATTCACAAACAATTTAAATGTATGAGAATGTATGTGTAAGCACAGCTTTAGCACACTAAATTATCGGCACTCAGTCAATTTATGAAGTTAAAAAAGGGGAGGCTAAGGTTGAGAGGCACAGGACAGTTGAAACTTACACTGCAGAGCTCATATATGACCTGGCCCAGAGCAGCGATAGAGATGGAAGGGAGGACAGGTTGATAAAGCATGCCAAGGCCAAGAGAGAAAGCAGAAAGCAGCAAAAATGACAGTGATGACAATGATAGATGGAAGAACATAAAATTACCATCTACACCAAGTATTCTGTTAGAAAGGACATAAATAAAGGCATGCACACAACTATGACCTTCCACATTGTAATTATTATTTTCATCTTGCACATCACCACTTTCGGGCAGAAACCTTTTATCTACATATTTCATCAGTTAAATAGTATTCCATAAATCAATGCTTTGGTCAGTCTTTATGTCTATCTGTCTATCTGTGGGTTTAACAAATATTTAAACAGTGACGGGGTGGTTTTGTTTGACTTTGTTGAGAAAAATAGATACAAAAATAGATCAATAAAATGTTTTCAAATGGAACATACAAGGTTTTTGCCCGACAGCAAAGATATTTAAGTATGCAGGGTCTGTAAGAATTAAATCTGGAGCACTCTGCTTATATTTAAAGCCTTTTTTGACATATTTGCCAAGACACCACACAGATACTGCTTAAATCCTTATGTCTAAAACAGCACAGAAACCGCTCTCCTGAAAGTCCTCAACGACCTCCTCACCTCTGCTGACACGGGTTCCCTCAACATCCTCATCCTCCTAGACCTGAGTGCAGCCTTCAATACCGTGAGCCATAACATCCTGCTCACCAGACTCAAAGACCTCGGTATTGAAGGTACTGCACTCACCTGGCTCCACTCCTACCTCTCCAGCAGATCACACGTCATCTCTCTTCATAACCACACCTCTGCCACAGCCACAGTCACTCAAGGCGTTCCCCAAGGCTCCGTACTCGGCCCCCTCCTCTTCATCATCTACATCCTCCCCCTTGGTCAGATACTCCGCCACTTCAGCCTGGACTTCCACTTCTATGCCGATGACACCCAGATCTACCTCAGCACCAAATCCCCCCACAATCCTCCCCTCTCCCACATCAACTCCTGTCTGTCAGATATTAAAACCTGGATGCAGCACAGCTTCCTCAAACTCAACAGCGATAAAACAGAATTCCTCCTCATAGGCTCCAAATCCACACTTAGCAAAACCAATAACCCCACTTTCACCATAGACGGCACCATTGTCTCCCCATCTCCCCAGGCCTGCAACCTTGGCATTATTTTTGACTCCACCCTCTCCCTTGAGCCCCACATCTGCCAAGTCATCAAAACCTCCTTCTTTCACCTCCGCAACATCGCCAAAATCAGACCCTCTCTCACACCCCCCGCTGCTGAAAGACTCATTCACGTCTTCATCTCCTCCCGGCTGGATGACTGCAACTCACTTCTCCTCGGCATCAGATCTACCAACATCAACCGACTCCAACTGGTCCAGAACGCAGCTGCCCGACTCATCACCCGCTCCAAATCCTGGCATCACATCACTCCAGTCCTAAAACAACTCCACTGGCTTCCTATCTCCCACCGGATCACCTACAAAATCCTGGTCCTCACCTGCAAAGCCCTCCACCATCTGGCACCCTCATACCTCACTGACCTCCTCTCCCCCTACCAACCCTCACAGTCCCTCAGATCCACCTCAGCCGGTCTCCTCTGCATCCACAAGTCCAACCTCTGCAGTTTTGGGGACAGAGCCTTCTCCAGGGCAGCTCCCAGGCTCTGGAACTCCCTTCCCCAAGAGATCTGCACCTCTGAATCCCTGACCATCTTCCAGTCCCGTCTCAAGACTCATCTCTTCACCTCTGCCTATCCGTAGCCCCCCGCCCCCTCCCTTTTCATCTGTGCCTGAATCTTGTTTTGTCTTGTCCTCTCTTGTTTTGTTTAGACGTAATCTACCTTCCCTGTAAAGCGACTTTGAGTCTATGAAAAGCGCTATATAAATTAAATGTATTATTATTATTATTATTATTATAACCACTTACTGTAGTTATGTTGTGAACTAAGTCACTAAGTCAGTGAGTGTACTGACCTTTGATAACACATGGCTGGAATAAATATCAATGTCCTGTTAAAAGTTATAGTACATTTCTTTCCATTACACTTTTTTTTGTGGTGTAAGGTGCTCCAAAATTGGACTACATGAAAGAGGATGAATTCCTCCCCTGACAGACCTGCTGCAAGGCAATGATGTTGCTTTTGTCCAAGTCCAACTGGGCTGAACGCAGCTTATCCCTCAGATCGCGGATCATCTGCTGGTACACCAAAATGTCATCGTCCTTCCCTGATAGCACTCTCTATGTATGAGGAAAAGATCATGTCAGCACAATGGAAGGCTTGTGATGGTCCTGTAGAATAGTTCAACAAACAGCCAAATTCAGTGTGGATGGTAAAGAAGCATAATGATGTGCACATTTACATGATTTTTAGTCAAGGCAGGCAGGAACTAATAAGCACCAGGAACTAAATCAAGAAAGCAAGTCCCTTGTACGCAATTTCTTTTTGTGCTCCTTTCACCTTTTACGAACTGTGAAGTTTAGGCAAATTAGTCCAATAACGTATTCAAAAATCGGCAGCTTTGTTTGAAACATCGAGACACCGTCCTTGTCTCAGTAGTTTACTGTCTGACTTTGATGTTTGAATGGATATTGCAAAGGAAAAGTGGAGAGGTGGAAAATTAGACTGAAAATTTCCCTTGTCTTTCTCTTGTTCGCACACTCCCTGTATTTGACCTTTTTAATAGTAGTTGGTAAATCAAGTACATAGTTCAGTTTTTAATGTCAATAAAATTGAAATAAATGTCTACTTGGTACTATTGGCAACCAGTGCTTGCTTACACTGTGAATGAAGTTGTACAGAAGTTGTGAGAGCCTTGAGGGATGTCTTCAATTAATCAGTGACAGTACAGCAAACTTCTCTCAAGATAGTTTTTGGGCTTTCAGAAAGTACTCCCCACAAACAGGGACTTTTTGTGCGTCAGCAATTAAATTAAGACTCCAGGTCATAGCGGTCAAAAGGTTTAAAATTCTTCTCTCCTCCTTTATTACACATATCTTTTAATTGCATCTGGCTTAAAAAACATTTTTTTGATTAACACTCACCTTCCACTCCTCCACTTTGGCATTGACTGCTGCCATAATCGGGTCATCATCCTCAGTCATGCTACGAATCTTATCTGTCAACTCACTGATCTGCACATTAAAACACACAACCCATAAAAGCTTCAACAGTGCAGTATTTTGTGATAATAATCCAGGTCATGTGTGTGATACCCTTGCAGTGAAATGGTAAATGGTGTCAGGTAACTCATCTCAGCACAAACTCATATTTTACAAACCACACACAGATTAAAGGTGGGAACAGAATACAGGAAAAACTGAGGAGGTTATTTACTTGCAGCTTTGCATGGTCCCTTTCTTTCCTTAGCTGGTCCATACTGGAGTCAGTCTGCTGTACAACAATCTTCATCTTGTTGTACTCATCTGTCATCTTCTCCATCTCCCTCACAGACTCCTCCAGACTTTTCTGCATCTGGTCGTTCTGTGTCTTCAGGTGTACGTTTTCATCCTCTGCTCGCTAATGAACAGTGAATGAATAATACAATGAACTTGATTTCAATGATCAATGAACTTGATTTGTGAATGCATATTTTCAAGTGCTAGAAATCAGGGGTGTGCTTTTCTTTCGCCAAGGGCCTTGGCGGTTCTATATTTCACAAAGACTAAAGCACTATCTATGTATCTAAGCCTATCGCCAGGCTTTCTGAATAAAGGTCTTTTACCGCATTCACCATATAGTAGACAAATAGACTTCCAAGTACCTGAAGGTCTTCCAAGCACTGGTAGAGCTGTCGGTTGGCCAAGTTGAGCTTCCTCTGGGCCTCTGCGTTCTCATCTCTGGATGGAAACGGCTCTTTCTGGTCCAGCTCTCCACGATAAAATTCCACATCCTGCTCGAGCTGCTCATTCTGTCAGGGTGAGAAAAGGACAGAACTAGACTCAGAAGAAGAACTGGGTCCAATGCCGTGTGGTCCTACACTATATAGAACCACTACATTTGTTATTAAACAACTAGTTTGTCAAAATGAATAGGTAATGCAAATATTTTGATAATTTAATACTTCTTTCAATATTTTTTCATGCAAAGCTTATCTGGTTCCATCTTCTGAAATGTTTGTCTTACTGTAAATTATATTATGAATAGCATTATGATATTAATGTAAATTATAGTTAATTGAATATTTTTGGTGGCATGGAGGGGAGGGGGGGGCAATCACCTGCATGTAGCCCGTACTGCCCGCACTGCAGTCACACAGTTTTACTTTAAAGACTATCTTGGGCCGGGCTTGGGCATGCTTCGGTGGTGTGAGTGGTACCGGAGCGAAAATAGAGCTGTATCGAGCGAAATAAATAAGACAACGCTCAAACTTATTATTATTATTATTTTTTTAAACTCTACGCTCCATCCAAAATCCTCCTGCTCTGCTCACACGCTCTGGTCCCTACTGGACACCTTACACTCTCTTATCCTTCTGTAAAAAGCTGTGGCAAAATAACGTAAGAACAATTCTGCAGCAATAAAACATGTGCAGTAAGCGACCATTTGTAGAGATTCTTTTAAAAATGTGTACTCCATATACTTGCTCACTTGTACCTTTAAACAACTACAAACACTATCAAACTGATACCTATTTTGAAAAACTAAAACCTAATTTTACTTCACTACCTATATCTCTTACCTTCTTCTTAAGCTTTTTTATCTTTGCCATTGGATAAGAAAGAGATGAAAAGAGATGATGGATTTTGAGAAAGTGTTCATGTGAGCAAATGATGGCAAATTAAGTAAGAATAGATGGTGGACTGACTGAGGATGAAGTGATTAGTGAACAAATCTTCATGATCCGTATCATGTAGTGCCAGATGTCACATACCTCTCTTTTCAGCTTCTTGACCTCATTCTCAGCCTCCTCTGCTCGCACAACCAACTAGGAGAACAAAACGGAGAGTAAAAAATGCAGACACACAGTGCATATTTAACTACACTAGATGCACAACAAACTTGTGTTACATTTGCACTTGGCAATATTCTTGCTCCAGTATAATAACCTGTGTTAATCAATGGAATGGGACTAGAAACACTAATGAATAAGATTCGTACAACTAAAAATTATTACTCACAGAATTTAAATATGTCACTTGTAATGAACCAATCAATTTAAAATATTAGTTAAAATATAAAGATCTGCAGTAAACCCACTGGCACTATCTCTTTCCATAAATAACATCAAGGGACAAAAATAGTTATCTTCAACAGCACGTACTTAATGTACTTAATAATCAATGTCTAACTAATGTCTAACATTAGTTAGACATTGTATCAAGCGCTTTTAGTTAAACCAATGTCTAACTAATAAGCTTATATGTGAAGGTCAGCCATAGTCCTACGCCATGTGTGGGCATTATGGGCAACATGCTCATACCTCCTCGTTGGTTCTCTTTTCCTTGCCCATTTCTTTCTTTAAATGGGTCAACTCATTCTCCCTCTGCTCCAGCTGGGTCTCGAGCTGCCGAATCTCATCTCTCAGAAAGCGGGTGTCTGGCCCTGTGCCGGAGTGCTGAGCCGTATGGACCGGAAACAAGACAAACACCAAAACAACCCCCACCGAGAAACCTCTTAGTCTTGCATCACTTCCATCTGTTCACAACACTATTATATGCATACACTTTCACTTACAAGTCCTAAAATGAGGATTACCTTTTTCTTTGCATAACAAACTTTGGAAGTGCAAATTCTGATTACATACAAACCTTAAACAATGAAAAAAAAAAAAAGAATCAAGTTGAAACTATAAGCAATGGCTATCAGCAAGCAAGGAATTAGCTGTAATCTTCTTAGGTGCGGTCATTCAGTGGTCACCACAACCAATCCCTTTGTAGATAAGGTTACACTCTATGATTGGCTAAAAGATTTGGCCGGAAGCAAAAAAAAAACTCAGAGGTATTTCCATGAATGCATTTTTTTTTCCACATGCAATAATATTTGCATTGCACCACTTCTGCCTCCTGATAATTGATCATTCACAATTCATTGATTCATACTCTGCATCAGAAACTCTTCAACAGTACTGACATTCAGCCCAGTGATTAAAAAGAATCCCTGAGTAGCTCAATAAGTAACATACAATATGTGACATATATTATGAAAGTATGCAGACATGCAGTGTGACAAATACACAGACAGATGCTGACAAGTATTACCTTGTGCTCTTGTTCCAGCCTTAACACCCTGGCTTGGAGTTCCTTTTCTACAGTGCAGAAGACATGATCAACAATGTCAACAGTGCTCTTTGTTAGCAAAACTTAAAGATATGAATCATTTTGACTACCAAACCTTGCACTAACCGGTTTTAGCATGCTTCACACCAATGTCCTCGAGAAAGTTGTAAGCAATAGTAACTTCCCGATCCTTAATCTAACAGGAAGAAGGAAAGAAGACAATTATGTCTAAAATATATTATTTTAATTGCAATATTTCAAGCAGCACATGCCCACAAAATTGCATCAATGCTAATAATGTAAACTAAAGTTAGTAATTGTAAACTAAATATTTTTGCTTATTGATAATACATGCTAGTGTGCTTGTTGATAGAAATGGGTGGGAGAGATCAGAATAATTACAACAATAATACTGAGCACCTTCAATAGGCTCTGAAACACTCTGAAGACTTGAATAATGTTCTCCGGAGATTTATCCTTCACCTCCCATTCCTCTGTCTGCATGGAAAGCATGGTTTAAAGTGAGAAACAGTTAATGCATGGTCATTTGAACTCATAATAACAATATTCTGATGGAGCACAATAACCTGAAACAAAACAGTGATAGAGATGGAACCAAAAACTAAATAAAAAAAAAAGATAAACACTCCTTGGAGTGAATGAGGACTTTATGCAGTTATGTGAGACTATATGTGAAATATCCAGGTCAACAGTGACCACAGAAGGAGAGGGCAGTCATAGCAAAACAAAGTACATGTTGCTGACAAAGCCACAGAGCAAAAGCTGTAATACCTTGAACAATAATCTCAGGTGAGCAGGAGCACAGTAGTCTTGCATTGCAAGTAGCAATAGCTACACATACTGTACACAGCACCACTGTACTCAGCTTGTAATTTGAAACCAGAGAAGCGTTGGTGGATTGGCAACTGAGCAGAAATGTGAGATGTAAATATTACTGGTGTGAAGTGTTGACAATTACCGAAACGAACATGTCGAAGACCTCGTCCACTTGGTTTTTTTCACATTCAAGGAGGCTCGCTGGGTCAATTCTCGTCACTGTATCCCACTTAAGAACAGCAGGCATCTTGGCCATAGCGTGTTTGTAAAGATGTAACCAAGAATTGAGTAGACACCTAGCTAGCTAAGTGATAACTAGCTAGTTGCACAATGTTAGTGTTAGCTTGCTCATTGTATTTAGGAAACTATGGATAAACATTTCCGTGCTCCCCATAATTACCCTTACTGGTCGCATAAACGCTAACTTAAACTGAAATGTGTGTAGTTAGCTAACGTTACATTTGTGGTTACGTTTAGGTAACGTTACGTTAACGTTACTCCACAAACTACTAGCTAACGTTACAAGAAATTCGGAGATCAAGCAACTGCACCTGTGGTCACGAATTAACATTGAAGTTAGCTAGCTAGCTAGCCGCTGTGACTTTTAAGTTAAAAGTTTAAACCACATGTCTGTGATTTTACATCGCTCAGTAAGATGAGTTAAATATGCCAGACGGAGAATATGGGCTAACGTTTACGTTACAGGGGAGTTAAAATGACAGTCAACAGCCATCCTGAGTTTTCCATGATGTGACGCTTCGGCTGCTAGGTTACCACTGACAACACTAGCTAGCTAGCTAGCTAATTAAGCTAATGTAAACATTAGCCCACAAGATAATAAAACTAGTAAAAAAGTGAAGACATGAGCCTTGTAGAGAACTTAATCACAATATAGAGACATGACGTATATGGTGTTACCACAAAGTACTTCAAAGTCGCATTTTAACAACTTGGTATTGGTCACCGAGTCTAGCTTGCTTTGCTAACGTTTAACTTGCGCGGCCACCCCTGCCCCGGAAGTGATAGTAATAATGAAGCGGAATGCCGCTTGCCGATGAATTGTTTAACGTTACTCCGTATTTAACTGTCTATGTTTATATCACCTATACAGTCACCTTCTGCCCTGTTACAGACAAGGTAGGTAGGACATTTAAGACCAACTTCAAAAATACATCTGCATCCACCTTATTCGTCTTGAAGACTGGTGTGCACCTAGTTAGCATTAGCTAACGTTAGCTCAATGTGCCTCATCTTTAGCTAACGTTAACGTTATGTTGCAGCAGGCAGTCAGTCTTAAGTTGTCAGTGCATGCTAACGTTATGTGGTTCTTTTTGTACTTTTATATTAGCGATCGAACGATAGCAATGTTTATTCGTTTAACCAACGCCTGCCGTTGGATAGCTAGCTAACGTTAGCTATTTAAAGAGGATAATATTAGCTAGCAATTGTTTCAGATTGCTGTTAAGGTCCACCCTCCTTGCAAGTTACCATAACGGTGAGGAAGTAACGCTATCGTCAAAATCAGAATGAAGTGGGAACATATACACGGACTTTGATTCCGGCTTTTTGTTGCAATCATAGTAACTTTACATACAGAGACATATACATAAGGCTAAAAACAAGGACAACAAAGCTGAACAACGTAAACATGATGAACATATGACTGCTATATCGATACAGATATACATTTGCATATAAAAACGTGTACATGTATATAGACATATCTAGACATACACATACGTGCATACACACATGTTAACAAGCAGCTCTATGAGTTCTATTGTGACAAGGATGCAATTTAAGGAAAGTAAAAGAACTGTGAAACATGGTTGTTACTTACTGTAACGTACATATTACTGTATGGGGTTGTTTAATAGACTTGCCCTACAAAGTCCTTTGGAGAGCTGCATTGTTTGTTGATGATGATTGATGATTGAATGGTTGCTTTGGAAATGTTAATTCCAACCAGGAAATCAATATACATTACAAGGTACCTGCTTTACAGGTGTGCTGTCAGCTAATTGGAATATATGTCAAACCTCTTTGTTTGTACAGTGATCAATGACGGCTTTGGTCAGCCATGGCTGCCATGTCATGGAAGGAGATTTTACTTTTGACTGGACTGGTGGTGGGATGTTACTGGAACAGTCTGTCGTGTGGCTTTGCATTTGATGATGTCTCAGCAATCCTTGATAACAAGGACCTACGGCCCTCAACCTCTCTCCACAACCTATTTCGTAATGACTTCTGGGGTACACCCATGACTGAGGTAAGTCATGTTCCATGACACACCCTTGTGGTTTATCAGTATGGGCTTACTTTTAGTTTACACTTTATTGATAAAAGTGGAAGTGGCATGCCTCAAGCATTTACATTAAGTTTAAGGGGTGATTTGTTATCAGTTTTATTTAGGTCAATGAAGTCCAGTTTAATTTTTAGTAATTTATTTGCAACCTCCTCAGATTAACTTGAGTTTAAAGTAAATTCAAATAATGAAGGCTTTACTTAACATTTGCCAGCCTTTAGTGTCTCTCAATTGGTCAACTGAGGGTATATTGTGTATGTCCCACTACAGGAGCGGAGCCATAAATCTTACCGACCCTTTACCGTACTCACCTTCCGACTGAACTATCTCTTCAGTGAGCTGAGTGCAGCTTCCTACCATCTGCTCAATGTTGTTTTGCACGCTGTAGTATGTGTGCTTTTCCTGCGAGTGTGCCGATTGTTCCTGGACAAGACTTCCAGCTTGGTGGCAGCGTTGCTGTTTGCTGTGCACCCCATCCACACTGAAGCTGTAAGTGTACATTTACTAGGTCAAGGCTATGTATGTAATGTACAGTATGTTATGTTTGAAAATAACTTTACATCCAGTTACTAACTGATGTGACAGTGCATATTGCTGATAAACTCATCCAGTGGACTTTTGTTTGAAGATGTTACTTTGTTTATTTAAAGGCCCACTGAAATTGTATCAGTACTTCCTTAATGTGTAGTGTTTAGGGTTGCTGATTTAGATTTTTTTTGACAGATGGACGACCCTCGTTAACCGATTATTAACCCGTTAACCGACGAGCAGGCAACAGAGCCCTGCTTGTCCAAGACGCTCAGACACATTCTCCGCGTCTGCAGGCTTGTACTGGTCACGCAGCCACGATGTTACATGTGGACACATGCAGCCACTTTCCTGGAACCGCTTATCTGTCCGTGCGACCGACACAGGTCTGCAGCTAACCATAAAGCATATGTCCAAACCTGTCTCCATCCCATCCACCTGCGAGGTTGTCAGCTGTCTGTCTGCCTGGCGTACTCTGTGTGTAGTACGGCCAATTTAACCCGCCAGTCCTCATCAATTAAGTGGCATGTGTCACGTAGCTCTCTGATGTAAGCACCGTAGCTCTCAGCTGTGGACGTCGTCCAGCAGAGAGCCACAAACTTGCCAGAACCCAAGGCAGAGCTTAAAACCCAACTTGCTAGTGCAAAGTTTGCACTATGTCAGTGAATATGAGTAAAATACAAACTTTGCTTATCCTGTGCAAATGCGCCGCTCGAAAAACAGGTGTTTCTAAATCACATGAGGTCCCATGGTAATACTAGTCTCCTGCAAATAGTGCTTAAGACTGTATAACCAAACAGAGGAACAACAACTGTGATGTTAAGTACAACCATCCGCAGATACATCACACAAAATGGAAGAGCCAATACATCACTTAGCAGTGCTCCTATTTACAGAAATAGCAAAAAGTTTTGAGGTTCAAAATGTACATGTCTTCCCTAAAAAGGGAATGGGGAATAGGAAATCACTCGTCGGCTGCTTAACACTTATAACATCACCACCTCAACATTGCTCCAACATGCCCACCAGCTTGGGTGGGGCATCTAAGTCAGACACTGTTTCAGTTTTGCCACTTCTGAACAGGTGGCTGTATTTATGCCCTTATCTATCTGGTTTGGTTGTCCACAGGATTAGTATTTAAGATTTTCCACCCACAAAGAAGCCATGTCAAAATCACATTGTTTTTATGATATAAAAAAAGTTTGTCATCCAAACCTTCTGTTAATAGAGCAGTTATTATCAGTCCTCTTACTATGGACATTGTTTTGGGCTGCATTGAAATCTTTTCAACTAGATATATTTTTTTACTTAAAGTGACTATATGTACCTTTTTTTTTCTGAAGCTCTGTCATTTGTCATACAATAATCTTAAATGACCTGTAACAGCAAACGGGACTAACAGTAAAAATGTCACTTTTATATAGTTTTTAGTAAGGCCTCTGCCCAGGTCCGATTTTATTTTCCGCGCAGTCACAGAATGATTTGCGGCAGGTAGACGGCGCTACAGTAACACATTCTGATGGGTCGCAGATTTCTTAGCAACACCAGAAAGCCTGTGTTAGCGTATCCAGCCTTTTGCGCCAGGTAAAAGGAAGCAGGAGATTTCTTTATATAAGCCTAATTGTATTTTAATGTTGTTTTACAAATTATCTGCTGTAGTTATGGCTAATATTAGGACAGGACCATCACAGAAAAGACGGAAATTAAACCAAGAACTAAAAGTTAAAAGGGAAAGACAAAAGGTAATGCGAACACTCGATCGGGCTATCAACAGATGGAGACAATTACGGGATTGTAAATGATTCAAAACCCACCCTTAATTGGCCCCCTCAGGTATGTAATGTTACTTGTGTAAAGCGTCTGCGGGTTTCATGAAACGCGCTATATTAATCTAAGTTATTACTACGTTGGTTGCTACAATAAACTCTTAATGTTTTGGCTGGTGACACAGTGACAGTGCTACCCGGTTTAGATCACGAGACATCCAAAGTAGGCTAAGCTACCGTATGCAACACTTGAAATGCAACGATGCATCTGTAACTTATTCTTTTATTGTAAATGAATGATTTTCTGTCAGAGCAATTTATTCATTGCAACTGTATGCCCTCCCCATAACGCTAACTCAGTAATACAGTGGGCAATACAGCACCGTAAAGAAAATACCTTTACAACAGCAGGTGTGGTAAAAACACTACCGCTTTTGTCCAAAGCGGCCGCTAGAATCTACACAAACTGAAAGTTACATATAGCCACTTTAAGGTTCTTTTTTAAATTGAAAAGGTAGTTGTTACAACTATTAACATGAATGTTATCGGGACCACAACGTTTATTGGACTTCAGAATCATGATCGGAAACCAAAATCCTTTTTCTTATTGCTTATCATTTGAACTTGATCTCATTCTCTTCTATAGAGCCTGTTTAAAAAAAAAAAAAAAAAAAAAACATCTTCCTCAATTAGGACTTGTAATTCATCCTATTCAACATAGCTGAACTGATGACTGAGTGCTACTGTTACACAGCATGCACCACTGCGCCAATCTTCCTCATGGTGTTTTCTAATCTATGCAGTCTCTCAGACTTCTTGAATGGAAACAATTTGCCTCACAAATGAGCCCTTAGAGTTAGTCCAGCAAATGCCCTTCATGTTATCGTCGTCTGGAATCTCTCTCTGAACGGATCATTTGTTTTTTAGTTATGCTCCAAGCACTGAAGGTCCCTTCATGATAAGTGCATACAAAGAGTCCTGTGTGTCCCCATGTCTTTCTCAGTGTCTGTCTTTTTGAATGGAGACTTCAGTTTTTTGTATCTCCAAGTATCTTCAAATACAGATTATTTAGTGTACTCCACAACAGTATATTAAGGCTCCGAAATCGCATTAATGGGAAAGCACTCAATGAATAGCTGTGCCCCAATGCTGTACAGACAGACACACACAAAAAATGGGATTTGTAGTCTGAGTAAATCAGCCAAATTAACAAACCAAAACTGTGGTCAGCCTTTGTACCATTCTGTTGAATTAGCTTTGATTGACTGACAAGATGCTGGTTGTTTGTAAGCAGAAGTACTGCATGTTCCTTAGATTTCCTTGTTGCTTGTCAATCTATCTTCCCCGGACTTATTAGTAAATATGTGAGCAAATCAGAGTATCAATGTATTAGATTAGATTCAATTAAATTATTTGCTGATAGCATAAAGTAGCTCTTTATTTATTTAGATAATGCCATTCTTTGCTGTGTTTATTAACAGCAATCAGTGTAATCAAACTAAAACCATGAATGTAGCACAGGAGCGTAACCTTGTAGCAAAATGGCTCCTGCATAAGTAATTTGGCTTCCTTATCAAGTGAGCTAATGCAGTAGTGTGGCTGCCTGATAAAGTAAGTGTAGGTAGGTATTGTGATCCTGTTCTTGCAGTGTTTTTATTTTTTTATTTACAGGCCGAACCATTCAAAGGACACAGTGATATATACTAGTAGTTGCTGGTTTCAGCTAAATGGGCAGCTAGTGGATTATTTCCTCCACCACCAATGTAAGTGTTTCCTCCACCACCAATGCCAATTAGTCGGTCAGTCAGAGAACAATGCATGAGCCTTGTTTAAATTTGGATGTTTACACCTATCTATAAAGTTTTAATCCTCTTGTAATGCTTAGTATGTCCTTAAGGGATACCCACAAGACACAACAGACTCTTCTTTTGTAAAGGGCTTTGTAGAACCTTTTGTGGGACCTTATGTGTGGTTTTAAAATATATAAGAACTCATGCCTTTGGTTATGGTGGAAGTGAGAATGTTATTTCTCCCACACGAGGGCAGTCATCATTTACACAAATGACGATAATGTCAGAGAGGCTGCTTTACAAAGATCTTGTCATCCGCTGAAAGGATTTGCCTGAATAGACCCGTTTTCACAGCTGGATGGAAGGGGTTACCGCCAGTTGTAGACACGTGTGTAATGTGTTCAAAGAGATTAGAACATAGCCTTATTCTGTGTGTTTTTTTCTACTTGAGGTGTATATGATTTATCTCTGGTGGTTATTGAACCCTGGGATGAATGTGGCAACTTCTGACACTTTTGACACTTAAGAGCCTGTTGCAAAATAAGGTTTAGGTTACCTTATCTCACTTTACTTTACAAGCAAACACATGATTTATCAAAGTTGACCATTAATCATTTTTACTGACAGAGGGGCAAATTAATGTTTCAAACAAATGTACACAAGGGGACCCTGTACCTCCTTTTATAATTCATTAGTACATACTCATAGTTCAACACAAGGGTCGGATACAATGCTGTCGGTCTGCCAAATAGTTAACTGCTAAAAAAAAAAGTGTGTGTATCGTGCATGTGTTCCCTGCCGTCGTAACCAACACTGCAGATTTAAAATAAACAAATCAGTATAGACGGGCCCCAGTACTGACGGATATCACTTTTTATCATTAGGTCACAGGTGTGGTTGGCAGAGCTGAACTTCTCTCTTCAATCTTTTTCCTGGCTGCTTTCCTGGCCTACACAAAATCAACAGGTGCAGACAACTCCATTGGTAAGTCTGATGTACCTCACCCGTCTCTCACTTAATTATGTCTCATGTACAAGATGTGCTGGGTTCATGTCATTTTTTCATGTGCGCTTCTATTAAGATATTGCAGACATTTAAGACAGAGGCAGGAAACCAAACCCAAAATTCCCACTTGTAACTGTATGTCACAAGTGATTCGGTGACATGGAAGGCCTTATTAATGAACAGTAATAGTCGTGTGTGTGTGTGTGTGTGTGTCTGTGTCTGTGTCTGTGTCTCGCGTGTGCATGCGAGGCGTGAGAACAAGGAGGTTTGTGTCAACAGAAAGGGTTGGGATAGGATCAAAGACCTGGCTTTGAGGAAGACTGTCAGTGTTCAGAAGCTCAAGGCCACAGTTTATTTTGCAGCAAGGTTAATTACAATGTAATATCCTATGTCATTTAATAACATTGTTTCTTGAGGTCTACTGTAATTACTTTACATTGTCACACTGTGTTCATTGCTTAATTTTCTAATGCATTTGCTGTGTTGTTTGGTTAGTAATGATTCTTCATTGACGAGAATCTGTCACATAGTTAAAGGGTGGGGTTTGTTGTCATTAAATACACCTGTATTTTTTTTCTTTCTATAATTGCACCCTGAGGAAAATCTCTATGTCACAACCTTTTATTTTCTTTCATACTTACAACACTCAATAACCATCTACAATAAATGTCTTTAAACTTGTAATTGGATTCACATTGAATTGCTCTAGTTTTGTTTCATTCTTCTGTTTACATTTGTAACAAACCAATCCATAACAGTAAGCTGTGGCAGTAACTTGTTAAGTTTTAACTACAGCGCAATCAATACTGGATTTCTTAATGTGATATGTGAGAGTTTAATATCAGATAACGAATGGGCATCCTGGTGTCTAAAGGATTGGGTGGGCAGACTGATATCCTGAAATGGTGTATGTAGGACACGCCAATTTGTATGGCATTATTTGCGTGTTCTCAAGACACACACTCGCTTTTTAGCGTGTTTTTCTACGCCGTTTGGCGTCCATTGACCTACATTAAGTTGCTATTGCGTAGCCATGGCGAGTAGTATGAAAGGACGAAAGTCCGTGTAAGGAGGCTTTCACCCAGGAGAGCGGGTTCACGTCCCGCGTGTGGCGTTTGTCAATTTTTTTTTTAATGAAGCCTTCCCCAATGTTCTTTTCCTAAACCCAACCTTTTTGTTTTTACACACATGTGATGTTCTCGCAATAGCATGGCACATTCTCGCGATAGCACGGCACGTTCTCGTGATAACACGGCACATGGCATGCCACGTGGCGACGGCACATGACTAGTGGCGTGTATGTTTACATCCGCTGTATACAGCGTAGATATACCAAGGGGGCAAGCCTGCCTCCTCGGAGTGAAGCCTCCTATGGCGCCATTTTGATGCTAATAAACCATCACCCCCTGTTAGCATCCCGTTGACTGCCATTCATTTTGGCGTCACTTTGACAGCCAATAACTTTACATCTGAAGCGTTTAAAGACTTCATTTGACCATAGTTTATTTCTAAAGAAACACGACAATGTATAAAAGGCTCCATTACCTTGTATCTCACGTTATGGCTCCGTTGCAGACGTTTTAGTAAAAATAGGCTAACGATTGTGTCATAACCACGCAACTTACTGTCGCATAGTAGAGGAATTACCGTATAGTACAGGAGAAGCTCGCAGGCAGTTTCAACTTACATTAGCTGTTTAAGTTTAATTGCTACTAATAACTAGCACTTTAGTTAGCAATAATTAGCCTGTGCCTATGTTATCTCCTTACACATACATACGCTCTCCGTCTCTGCAAGATTGAGAATGATTGAGATTTCTCTTGGCACAGTTACCAGAAGACTTACAACGTTCAGACACGTTGTTCACGTCACATCTACGGTGGCAAGCTCAGTTTGCAGCTGCGCAGTAACACTCAACCATCACCGGAAAAGTGCTTCTAACAGACTTCACTCGTCTCCGTCCAGAGCAACGGGATATGTTGGTCCAGTTTATATACTGTCTTTGAGATATACACGTGGATAGCTCAAAATGCGTACAGAAAACACGCCACTTGGCTTTAGTCAGGAGGATTCAGAAGGATTATCTAGGAGTTATCTCAGGACACACTAGGTCTAGAACACACTATAATTTACAAGCCCAACAATTTCCCAAACAATACAATTGCTCCCCATCTCTCTCTTTCACTTTATTTCCTGGAATAAACTTGTCAGTGCTCTGTTACAAACAATGTGATGTAAATAGAGGGTTTTCACCGACGTAACGTTGTGGGCGGTAACCCAGATGCGCGGCCGTATTGGAGGCACTCAGTGTAAACAACTGAACGGAGTACATGGAGTATTGTGCACTTTGGATACTTTAAGTGAATGTAGCCATGTCTAAACAACAGAAAAGCTCATTACAACGCGTCCAAGATGCAAAGGCATATAGGGAAGGACTTGGACCACAAGAAAAGGCGCGATATTTTGAGAAATTACGGTTTATTCGCAGTGCAGATCCTTACGAGTTGGCTCCCTCTTCTTGGATCCATGACGACCCTGTGATTCTTCCTTCAGTTGCATATCCCGATATAGTTAACTACCTGGTTTTCTCGCTGAGCCCATACACAGCGGTTTTGGTTCGGTTTGGAGGCCCATAACCAGATGGTGTGTGGATGGGTGAGGGAGATGCACTACCAAGTCATAAACGACTGTTGTGTTGTGAAGGCCAAAGTAAGTAATGCAATAACGTCTTTAATCAACCTAACCTTAACTGTATGATATCATTGCAATACTCAAGATGTAGCCAAGTGACTCTCAATCGTTTATTTTTCATTTCAAAGACCCCCAGTTTGCTTTCTACACTGTATTTCTCTGGATTTTTTCCCTCATAGATCCTGGTTTAGCTTTGCCAGCCACAAGTGCCTCCTTTCCTCTGATAAGTTCTGGCATTCCTCTCCCTAGTTTTTAATAACTTTTGGAAGTCGATAATATTCCAAATGTTTTTCTCGGTCTGACCTATTAGTACAACCTAAAAAAACGTTCGAGGATCTACTTCAGTGCCTGTGCTTTGTTGTGATGCGGAGTACCTCCATTATGGCATCTTCCGGGTCTGATGACGCGTCGTGAAACCCTCTACTAGGCCTGCACAATAAATCGTTATAACATCGTGATCTCGATTCACACCGTTCACGATTTTAATTTTTAAAAGACTGATTTATTTATTTATTTTTCCTCCTTCAATTAATTTATTGAAAGCATTTGACATTGACATTAACATGCATTAATTATGTAAAGACATGTTGAAGGAGTTCAGATAGAGCCTGTATCAGGGCCATATTTAGTTCAGTGTGTTATATGTCACCATTTTTGGTAGCCTACTGTACTTAAAAGGCCAGTATGTACTTTATTTTCTTTATTCATTGAAGCCTCGATGTTTACAGGCTTGTGGTGATGCGCAATGTGCTATAGGTGCCAAAAAAAATCTGTTTGGTGCTGCCAATTTGTTTTGTTTTGTCATGGTTCATGTGTGCAATAAACATTACACTTTGTGAGAAAAAAACCGTGGCAGAGAATCGTGATATCAATTCTAAGCTAAAAAAAAATCGTGATTCATATTTTTACCCGAATGGTGCAGGCCTAGTCAATACTGTTACTAAATTAACAAAAATGTAAAATATATATTGCATTTCTGTACTGCCATTTCTTGTTGCATATTGGTCAAAAGGTATGCAGATACCATTATATCTGTGATGAGCTAAAATTGGCCAACAATATCAGGCGTGCTGAAAAATCGGTCTAGATTCAACCTTTGTTGATTCTTTGGCATGGCTTGTATTTGTGCAGGTTGTTGTGTTGGATTCTGGCACCTGGCAGCTCTTTTAAGCTGTGTTCAGAGGCTAAATCTTTGAAAGACCTGAAGGATGAAACTGCTATTCCTTCCCTAATGAGAACAAAACTGATTAATTCAGGCAGTTCCTATACAGGCAGTTCACATTAAGTCACAGAGTTGAATATTTTAAAGTTTATGACCAATATGTTGCCTTTCATTGGTCAATAGAGAATGAATAACACTGGGAATCATTCTACAAGTTCTACAATAGTGCATTGTACATGCACTGGCAAATGGTGTGCTGGGCTCATGTTAAATATGTCCATAAAACTTCCATTTCCCTGTAATGATTAACATCACTCACCCTGTTGACAAGAGCAAACACCTGTCATTCATCATTTTTTCCCTGGCTTTTTTCAGTGGTTTTGTAAAGTGCAAGTGGTATTTACCCAGTGATTGATGAAGTGCAAATGCTTGACTGGGATATTTCCTGACTTATCGCATTGAAAAGGATTGTCTGAACTAGGGATAGACCAATGATCTGCCCTGGTTTTTTGGCAGTTTGCAGATTATCTGTATCAGCGTTTTATTTGCCTGATAACCGATACTGCTTTGGCTCGGCTACAGCTCTGTGTGTGTCCCTCTACTTCGGTTTCACTCACCACTGAGTCTGACTTAATGTCCCGCCACAACACTATCTGACTCTCTTTTACTGTGTATTAAGTTGAAAGTTTCAAAGTTATTAAATAATTGCTGAAAGCATTTAAATTAAGTTTTGTGTTGAAATTTGTAACATTCCTAAATCTTAATTTTGACTTTGACTGTATATGCTCTGTATAGGTTCCAAATATTAGTTATCTGTTTTATTAACTACTAATAATCGGTATCGGCCTTGAAAACCCAGTATTGGTCGGTCACTAAAGGGATACGCCACCGTTTGTTGAAATAGGGCTTATCACGGTCTCCCCTAGCTGTAGATAGGTGGGCCAACGCATTTTTTGTCTCAGTGCATGTAATTAGGTTGTTTTTTTGTCTTTTATTGGCTCACTTTTACTCACAACATGCTAACCGGCAACATAGGATTCCATTCACTACGCTAAGCTAACTAGCGCCGGCGCTGCGGGTGTTGCACCGGACTAAAACAGTTCATGCACAAAAAATGCATTGGCCCACCTATCTCCAGATAGGGGAGACCGTCACAAGCCCTATTTCAACAACTGGTGGTGTATCCCTTTAAACAAAGGATAAATGGCTTGTGTCCTCAAGGAAAGCGGTGGGAGGGCTGCATTGCAATAGGGTTTGGTGTATATAATTTGGATCAAGAAAATCTGTACCAAGAATTTGCCCACTTTGTATAAAATGGACAAACCACTGTAAAATGTTGTATATAGGTTGTCTGTTATTTGTGGATATTCCTTTTTTGTTTTTCAGTTTGGGCTCCCATTGCTCTGACAGTTGTGTTGGTGGCTGCAGCAACACTGTGTAAGGAGCAGGGAATCACTGTCGTCGGCATCTGCTGTGTCCATGAAGTGTTTGTTGCACAAGGGGTAAGGTTCTGAAACTTGGTCACTCTTTGTTCCTATTGGTCACACACCTGCTACATCAAAGCATGGCTGGCCTTATACTAGAGAGCGTTTTAAGCATGAATGTGTTAAAAAGCAGTTGCCACCTGGATTTAGTTAAGGTTACATTCGATATAGGTAGTATATCAGACAGATAAATATTTCTACCACTAAACGAGCCTTACTGGCATGACAACATTACGTTTTGAAGGGGACCTATTATATAGTATTTTCAGGTTTATACTTGCATATTGTGTTTCTACTAGAACATGTTTACATGCTTTAATGTTCATAAAACACTTTCTTTTTCTCATACTGCCCATGGCTGCTGCACCTGCATTTATCCTCTGTAAAAGACACTCTGTTGGACCACCTGTCTCTTTAAGCCCCCCCTCCCGAAAATCCCCAGTCCGCTCTGATTGTTCAGCTTTCTGTATCAGCATTCCTGTTGTTGCTGTCTCTGTACAGTCGGGGGCTTCAACAGAGTATACAGCAGGACATTGTACCTTGAAGAACACCAATAAAAGCTTTTAAACCAAATATTACACATCTGGACATGTTCCAACAGTAATGTGACCTGAAATTGGGGAGAATTTACCGACATTGGCAGCCAAGATCACAGCTTCTCTGGCGTTAGCATGTAGCTACAGTAATTGTCGAAATAAATACTGCAGTAACGTTAGTCAAAAAACCCTGCATCAGTTGCTTGCCTGAAGCAGATGACCAATCATAGCAACTCAGCTCTGAGTCACACAGAGCCGAGAGTAGAAAACAACGCTGAAAGCGGAGCGTTCAGAACAGTTGGGAAATCTGAGGCTTTTGCTCACAGGGATTTATCTGAAATATGTTTACCTCATTCATTGAAGCTTTGGCCATGTTTCACGTGAAAATCTGACATTGTAACATTATAGATATGACAGAAAATACGGAAGAACATAATAGTTTCCCTTTAAATGTTTTACATCAAAAGCCTAAATCACAATGGAATAGTCATTTAAAGTATAAAAAACGTGAAATTTAAGTCAAAGTGTGTAGGAGCCCCTTATGCTATAATGTTGAGTTGACCCTTCCTTACTGTGTTTCTCCTTTTGCTATTCTCTCAGTTTACCTTGCCCATGCTGTTGGACACAGTGCGGCGAGTATTGCAGGGTAAAGACGGTTTCCCCTACGCTGTCCTGCAAACTCTGCTAAAGCTCATTGTCCTCGTCATCAGCACACTGCTGCTCGTCATCATCAGGGTCCAAGTCATCCAATCTCAGCTTCCTGTCTTCACCAGGTAGGCAACATTATCTTATCAGCTAAAACAAAAGGCTGCTTAAACTGCATTTCAGTCCTGCAACCCTTAAGGCTGTTTTATGCTTCTGAGTCAATTCCTACGGCATTGTGACCCTTTCTGAGGTCTGCTTCGGGGTTGCTTTGCATCGCGGTGCATTTCAACGCCATAACGCTAGAGGGTGATAAAACGTGATTTATGCTTGACACTTTGGAGGTGGCGCGTGCCGTCAAAATGATGTAATTTCCTGCTGGCGCGTCCAATTTTCAGCGCGCGAGCTGAGGGCGCGCACCAGTCTATTTTTTTCAGCGGCGCGCGACAAACTGGAAACAGGAAGCATGAACGAGCTCCTGGGAAACCGGATGCCAGGACTCGCCGAGTGAATGCAAGTCTCTCCTGTAAACTTACTGGGTTAAGATGAGTTCTTTTTTTGTGAATGAAAGGCTTGATCCCAGCAAGTAGCTCATTGAATCAAATCGAAGCATTGATGGCAATGCTGCTGCCTGTTCTGCCGTTTTTCTTCTTCTTCTAGTCCTTAGAAAGAAAAACATTGGTAGCCTTTGCTCCTTAGCGCCACCGCTGTTCAGGAGAAGACTGCAACTAGTGTCGCGACCACCACGCACCGGTATAAATACTCACGCTAATCCCATGACGTCACATTTGGATGCGCCAGTTTGGCTGTGGTTACTGTAAAACGGCCTTTAGTCTGAGGTTATTTGCGAGGTGTCTGCCGGACAGTTTATGTTAGCGAGCAAATTTTAGCACAACTGCCCACAAAGTACTGCTTGCTGGCGAATTGCTAATTTCAAAACGTTACTGACATATAGACACTTTACAAACGGATAACCTCGTCATTGTAACCAAAATATGTCGTGAGTTTATTTGCAAAGCTTATGTCAGTGAACTAGCATGTTGCTACTCCCCACAGTAGGCTGCTTGAAACACCGACTATGAACACACAGGACGAGTTGACCAATTACAGTCCTTGCAGTCTGCATCGCCTCGACACAGTTACACATTTTTGGAGGCGCAAGTCGAGCTATGGCAGAGGGCTCGGAGAGGGGTTCGCGGCAACGCAGAGGTTTTGCAGGGGTACGCTGTTGATTTGACACAGAAGCATAAATCAGTCTTTAAAGCTATTTCTCCCCTATTGTCGATTGTTTTTTATTGGTGTATCAGGAATTAATTGTACAAATCAATAACACTAAAAGTTTACTTTGCACAGTAATTGTTATTGATACAAACAGTTAGTGTTTTTGTAGTTAAATCTTGGCCAGTATTTAAAAAGTCTAGCTCTGCAGCTGCTGTATCTTATCTTCACAAAAGGAAAAGACATTTGTAGACAGTAAAGGGCAGTAGAATACAGTCAAAGTCATGATTTGAATGCAAATGGATTGCAGGATTATATAAACACATTACACAAGTCTGGTTCTTTAATCATTTTAGATTATGTAATAGTTTACATAACGTCTTTGTATTTGTTTAAAGTAGAAAATCTTCCCATGGCTCCTAACTTCCTGCTACTGATGGGTGTTATTTACAGGCCTACAACGTTTTTGTAGTGCATAAAGTTCTGCATTTGCATTGTACCTAAAGTGTAGTTTGAAATCCTTGATTTCAAAGGTTAAAAGCAATCAGTTTTGAAGAGTTCAATGATATGTTTACCTAGTTAAATAATAGGGGTGTGAATCTTCACTGGTCCCACGATTCGATTACAATTATCCTTTCAACGATTCAAATCAATTCAATATCCCGATGCATCGCAATGCGTCACCTCAATATTATTATAAATAGTCAACAAATTCAAGCAGTCAGATATATATGAACTCCCCTTTTTATTATATCTGCTCTTAAAAAAGACACTTCCTAAATGTAGCAGAGTCTGAACACAACAAAAGGCAAAAACTAAAAAGCAACGACCGGAAAATCAACAAGCAACATCAGAAGGCAATAATTGATTATAGTCTGTCACTGCATCGATGCAGACTCATCTAGGTCCGCATCACGATGCATCGATGCAATGATTATTTCAACACCCCTATTAAATAAAGGACCTGAAAACAACTAAAACTATTCCCTGTAATCCTTGTACATGACAGTGAATTTAAATAGAGAAAAGCTAGTGTGTTTTTTTAATATTTATGTTCCTCAAATGCTTTCTAATAAGTTATGAGCATCGTAGCATATATAATGTGGCTCCTTAACACATGCTGATGACAAATGTATTTGGCATGTGATATTTATGCTGTAATGGGATATTTATGGTGTTGGAGGTTAACAGCCTAAAACTCGATATTGAATCGTGACATTTTTCTGAATCTTGCACCCCTAATATCCACTCTAAAACTTTCTGTCTTTCTGGCCAGTAGCTGTTTTATTTTACTCTACACCAGTGTCAGATGGACAGACAACCAACTAATAAAAGCATAGTAAAAATAAGTAAATGTATATAGAAATATGTAGCCCATCTGGTGAAGGCTCTGACAATGAAAATGTTTGATTTAAGATTTAAAAAATACAGCGCTCAAAAATGTGAATGAAGACTGAACATGTCTAAATAACTGCCAGTGGCATTTCCATATCCCTAACTCATGAATGGGTCTCCCTTTTGGTGTTTACTCCAGCCTGTATTTGATCTAATCTGCTCCGGCAGTAGTCTGAACTTGTTTCAGAGGATCACTTCTTTAGCAACTAATCACAACTGGAAGGGTGATGATCTAAATCTAAATGCAGTATTGTTATGGCTTGATCCCAGACATCCTTTCAGACAATCTGGAGACATCTTTAGTATTACGGCTAAAGGATTAGTTTATCTAGCCTAATTGTCTGGAATTTTATCTTTGTTATCAAATGCCATTAGGTTGCATACCATTAGTTTGTTGTGGAATCTTGTACAGATAATAAAAAAAAAGTTTAGACTTAATCAACACTTAATCCAATAGAACTATAAACATGTGTACAATTTTACTTACTAAAGTTACTTACTTTAGTGCTGAAGCAGCTGTAAATAAAGCAGCAATGTAAAGTAAGATGTAAACCGTAAACAATAAGTACCCCACATCATTACCAGGAAAATATATATATATATATATATATATATATATATATATATATATATATATATATATATATATATATATATATATATATATATATATATATATATATATATATATATATATAATTATAATATAATATGTAGCAGTGGAAGTGAAGACCATGTTTGCGTATGAAATTTCCGATTGGCAGGATGAAAAGGAGAGGACCAAAAAAGAAATTATGGAAAAATAGTGTTCCTAAACTGGTTAGCAGGAACATGTAGAAAAGAGGCTTTAATTTTCTTCTGCAGTCTTCATTCCAGTATACCATATTACTAGGAGTGGTTCAAAACCATTACACCCTACATACTACACACTTTTTTTTATCAACTCCTGCTGTACCAATCTAATGCTCTATTGGTCAGGTTAACTTTTATTCTGTCTTTTTTTTGTAGATTTGATAACCCGGCAGCAGTCAGCCCCACTCCCACTCGACAACTGACTTTCAACTACCTACTTTCTGTGAATGCATGGCTTTTGCTGAATCCCTCTGAGCTCTGCTGCGACTGGACTATGGGCACCATTCCTCTGGTGGAGTCACTCCTAGACCTCCGTAACCTGGCCACCCTGGTGTTCTACACTTTTCTGGGCCTGCTAGTTTACCACAGCCTGCGCTACAGACACAGCTCTGCCAAGACTGTCATGATGGTGAGAGGAAGCTTGGCCAGATTATTGAAATGCATTTTGGTGCTCCATAAACACAAAGCTTTGACCTCATTACATCAGTATTACTGCACCAAACAAATTGTTTTTAATTTTGTTGTGAATTTTGATTTACTGGGTGGACTAAGGTGGATGAGTGGTGGAAAGAGAGACAGGATACAGGAGGAAGATTAAAAAAAAAGGAGACACTGAAATTACTGAGAAGAAATTGAAGAGCTGGAAAAGTTAAAAACCAAAAGCCAGGATCTGGCTATTGATTTTATAAAAATCCCCAACATGGTGCTAAACCAGGCTCTTCGTCAGTCCAAAGTGAACCCTATGGTTTCAGCAGTTGATGTAAAACGAGATGCTGGAGGAATATCCTTGCTGCCACCGTGCAATTAAAACACACCTGTCTAGAGTCAAACACCCTTGTACCAACAAAAAGTAGTGCTAATAAAATTGATCACTACTTTGACGCAGTTGACAGTAATATCCAGATAAATGTTAATAATCACCCCAATCTTTAAGCATGCTTTCCACTGCATCTGTGTATAATAAATAAATAAATCCAAAAACATATATTTTTTTTTTATTTAGCAAACCGAGGAAATAAAATGATAAAAAATAGGCAATATCGGTCAGCACAAATGAAAAGGGATAAATTACTTGAGTGAGTAGTCATTAACAAATTAGCATCTGTTGTGCAACAGGCACATGGCTCTCTTACTTGAAGGTCAGGAAACTTCCTCTCCGTATTGCTCTTAGCTTAAGTTTAGAAAAGGGGACCACAAATCAACACAAAATAAACTGAATAATGACCTTTGAAGTGTTTATTCTGGTTTGCTAACAGCAGTTGGAATATGTTCCATAACAATATCATACCACATGAACGTACTTAGCTACACTGCAAGGCTGCAAGCTGTCTCACTGGCGCATGAGATGCATGAACTTGTTTTAGACAACAGTTGCTGCGGAGGCCTGCTCTGAAGTGCCTTTTCTACTATGGTGGCTGATGGCTGTGCAGTAATGATTATTTTTATTAGCAATTACTCTGCTGGTGATTTTCTTGATTAATCATTCAATTTAATTTTTTTTAATTTAGATAACAGCTGAAAAGAAATTATACACAGTAACAAGACTGATTGACTCAGTCCATGTCCCTAATTTGCCTCAACTGAAGAGGGATTGTTGTTGTGACTTTCGTGCTCAGAGACTCGAGTGAAGAGAATTACCTCTTCTGAAGAGTCCATCGTGTTTTTGTTATCCTATGTGTCCTCCTAGGCTGCTAGCAATTGCATGAGGGAGGGGTGGGGGAGCATGTGCGATCACAAAGTGCTTGTATGATGTAGACAGGCCGACCGTTTTGTTGTCATTACTTAGAATTCATCATGGGGGTGACAGAAACGACGCACTACTGTATAGCTTTAAGTTTATTGCATGTAAATAGGACACCTTAAAATTACCTTCATCTTGGTTATGCTGCAGTATTTTGTCAGACATTGTTATAGTATACGACGGGATGGTTTAAGAGCACAGTTGTAAAGATCAAGTATTTACTACCAACATCAAATGGTCCATCTGTTAAGGAGCAGTAAGTAGCCACACATGCACCAACTCTCTCTTTTGTATGAGTGGGAGGAAACAACCAACACACTGGTCTACATATTTTAAAAATACATGTAATAAGATACCCAAGTATATATTATAAGTAATACAAATACAGGTCATTATTTTCCCTACTCGCCACTTTCCAGTATCCCACATATTAGTCTCGCTTTGCCAGACCCTCCTCCAAAGCACGCTGGAGGAAAATGTGCTCTGTTTATTGGCATTTCTTCCAATCACAATCGTCTTGGGCTGTGCTAGGCACTGGAGATAAGCTGCAGTGCCGCTACAAAATAGGCTCGTAAGGGACTTGTTTTGGTGGAACGTGTGTACATTCAAAAGTTGTTTTAGTCGTGCAACAGTAAACTCAGATTGGACCGATAGTCTAGCTAGCTGTCTGGATTTACCCTGCAGAGATCTGAGGAGCAGTTACCCATAATCCTCATAAATCCACCAGAGTTTAAAATGCTAACACAAAGGAAGCCCAAGGTAACGGACATCTGGCCTAAATGAGTGAAATCCGGCGGAGCAATCCCAGAAGTGGAACGTCAAGGATATAGAATACCCATATATCAACTCCCACAACAAGACCCTATTTAACAACTAGATCACTTCATAAAACATATTATTTCTTATGATTGCACTGATGCTACATTTAAAAACTGACTAACCCTCAGTATTCAGCCTGTGCAGGCGTCTGAACAACCTACAGTATCAGATCTCTTGGCATCAGCTCATTTCACGCTGGCTGAGATGGATAGATTTTAGCCTGCAGCCCCTGCTTTATATCTGATTTTACCACTGGTTTCCATGTAGGTGCTTAATGTGAAGTCAACTTTTTAGAAGCTGAGTCTAGGACTGCAACTAATTGTTATTTTGATTATTGATTCATCTACAAAATAGTTTCATATGATCGATTTAATCATTTTGAGAAAAAAATTCTCAGAGCCCAAGGTGACATCTTGAAATTGCTTGTTTTGTCCGAATAATTTATTTAGTCTACTATTACATAAAAACAACAGCATGGAATCCTCACGTTTAATTATTTTGCTTTCTCCTTCAGGCCCTGTCTTTGATCGTCCTGCCCTTTATTCCTGCGTCCAACCTCTTCTTCCCTGTGGGTTTTGTTGTGGCAGAGAGGGTACTTTATGTGCCTAGCATGGGCTTCTGTGTTCTTGTTGCACATGGATTCAAGATTGTCTCACATAAAGGGTTAGTGCTTGTCCAAAATGATGTCACTGCCTTGAATATAATCTGTTATGCAAATCAACAAAACATATATGCTCACGCCTGTGTGCCTCAGGAAAACATCAATAACAGAACGCGTAATTTCTAATGTTGTGATCTAGTTTTCACTAGAGACAACTGTTACTACAGTGTTACTCGAATGTTGATTGGCTGCAATCCTGCCCTTTATTTTTCTAAATGATGTGCAGACCTTGTTACTTATGTACCAAGTCATAGCTATTGATTTAAAGACAAAATGATCAGGTTTGCTGAAATGTTAAATGTCAACAATTTGGTTTGTTGCATTACCAAAGCAATATAATTTGAAACTCTTTACATTGTCCTTTGTAGACACTTGAAGAAGATTTCCTGGTTGATAATTGGGGTGCTTTTAACTACACATGCAGTGAAAACTTTCAACAGGAATTGGGACTGGGAGTCAGAATATACTCTATTCACCTCTGCCCTGAAGGTAAGCTGGAAAGAGCATGAAGGCAGTGTTGCCAGTGTATCTTGGCTGTTTCCCATTGTTAAAACAAATCTTTAATCAACTTGTGGTGAAAGGCCTGATTAAACGGCAACAGATGACTAGTGATAATGGATCAGTCTTTTCTTAAATTGTCTGCCACTTCAGGTCAACAAGAACAATGCCAAGTTGTGGAATAACGTTGGCCACGCTCTGGAGAACCAAAACAATTATGCAAAGGCACTGCAGTATTTTCTCCAGGCCACTCGCGTCCAACCAGGTAAGAAACATAAATCATTATGATATTTTCAAATGTGTCAGTTAAATGATGGTATTGCACATCTGTGGGGATATTGTGAGATCTCCTATAATGTTTTGTTTTAGTGGGATACACAGTGTACTGATAATGTTATCAAAAACCTGTGACGCAAACATGTTTTTACTCTCCGTTGATTAACTGTACTACCAGTTCTTTGCAAGAAACAAGCAGACTAGGGGCTAGACCAAATAACAGAAACTACAACACAGTAGCCCTGCTGTAAAATAGTAATTTTGTGAACCTTTTCTTGAGAAGCTTTTGACACTAATACTGTAGATGCTTGGTTATCGCTGCCTGCATTGTTGCTGCATTAGTCACACTGTACAATTGTGCAATGCAACAAGGTAAATTACAGTTACTTAACACTGTTGGTGGCACCTGACCAACAAACTGCCAACTTTATGCATTAGAGTAGCACAATTGTCTGTAGAGAGAAGGACAGAGACGCGGCTCCCTCTCTCAAACACACACATGCATTTTTATTAACTTTTGCTACTTGGAACGTTACTTTGTCACTTTTTCACTCTATGTATGTTTTCCTATGGTCCACAATTGAACAAGAAGAAATGGATAGGAAAAGTGTGTGCATCAAAAATAGGAGGAAATAAGACATAAGTGAGTTCAGCCTCTTCCAGCATTTCTGTTTTGCTTCATAGAAGGGTTTTCAGGAAGCCTGTCGTCAGCTGAACAGCTCAACAGTTTTGGCGGTTCACCACCCAAGAGTGTTTCCCCAAGATTAACGGTGTAAACACATTAACCCGAGGATATCCTGCTATGCTAATTATCAGTTCGGTCCTGTCTGACCCCTTTTCCCAGAAGGATTTTCTTTGCTTCTTCTGAAAGTTGCATTTGTCTCTTAAGTACATCAATACTTTTTTTTCTTCTCTCATTATGTGTAGGCTACTTAGTTTAGCATTTGTGGAATGTTACAACAAAGCAACGTGGGAGATACATGTAAAAATACTTTTTTTTTCTTATACTCCATGCAATGTTTTTACAGATGACATCGGTGCTCACATGAATGTTGGAAGAACCTACAAGAACTTGAACAAGTCCAAAGAGGCAGAAGAGGCCTACTTGGTTGCCAAATCCCTCATGCCACAGGTATTTCATCATGTCACATACCGTGTGCACAAATGTTTGAAAACATATTGCATGGAGCTAAACGAAAGTCCAAACAAAAAGATTTATTCATTCAGCAGTTAGGCTTAGCCACACCTCTCAGATCCTTGCTTGTACAATTTGCAACATTTGTGATATAAGTATGTAACATGCTTGTGTGTCTTTCTCTAGAAAGCCTCACCTGTCAGTGTTCAACTGAAGCGTGCTTTTTTGTTCTCGTTTTCAAGTTGAAGCAGATCAACTGGAAACATTTTTTTAAATCCAAGAGGCAGCTCCCTCCTGGTTCACCCAACTGACTAAGGGCCCTATTTTAACAATCTGAAACGCATGTTTCAAACGTGAAACACAAGTAGCTTTGTGGGCGGATCTCGCTATTTTACCGGCGGGATAAATGAGTCTTGCGCCCGACACAAATCTAAAATGGGTTGGTCTGAAGTAGCTAGGTGTAGTTTGGCCGTAATGTGCAATAAACCAATCAGAGCGTCATCTCCCATACCCTTTAAGAGCAGGCGCATTTGTTCCATGGCGGATTGCTATTATGAAGGCGGATTTGCCTGGCACACGCCAGCGGGAGCTGTCCGCGATGCGGCAAAGTAATAAATGCCCGTCTTGACCGGGTGCCGATGTTGCTGCGGCCTCTCGGGCGCATCTCCTCAAGTCTGGAGACGATTGCTGCAGCCATGGAGCGTGGGCCTCTAAACGCACCACCTGCTCCTGTTGTGCCCCTCCCCCCCCCCCCCCCCCACTCCATCTCCATCCACCCGCTCCACCAGGAGCACATCGCGCATTGCCACTCCTGGACCCTCAAGTGTCCAATCCCGCCGTAGTTCAACATCACGTCTCCTTAAGTCCTCTAATATTTCCTCATTTATGTCATCAACACATCCATGATTCATTGAAATGTGTAAAACACAACACGCCACAAAGAATGCTGCGACTTTTTGAGGACTGTCCTGTAAAAGTGCCTCCTGACCTATCCAAACACCTGAAGCGCATTTTCAGTAATATTTTTCCTTGTAATTATGTATGGTTTGCAAAAATAGGAACTGCTGCGTCCGTGTAGATGAGAGAAGCAAAGTGTATGCGCGTTGTGCACACGCTACATGATGGCCAAGCATGCGCCCCTAAAATAGCATCTGAATAACGCACCACTGACTTTAGAGTAGCGCCACTGACTTTAGACTGGCGCCATTGACTTTAGACTAGCACCACTGACTTTAGACTGGCGCCACTGAAACTGCAATATAGCACCAATGAACGTTTGCCCTGGAACACGCCTCCTCTTTTCACTGAACGGCCCCCGGGAGTGCAAGTTCATTTCCTAATTTACCTACATGCGTCTGTGGAGGGAAAAGTCCGCTGTGCGTCGGGTGCAAAATAAGTATGATACATGGTCAGTTTACAAAGTCAATTGCGCTGGGTGCAAGATAGGGCCCTCAATGTTAACAGTTCTCTTAAGCCGTGTTTCGAAACAAGGTTCTGGGGTCTTTTAAGTCTCCTGAACTATTTTAAAGGAACTAGAATGTTCCTCCCATTGTTGTCTGCATTTTCCACCACAGTCTTAACACCCGAAAAGATTATGGAAATTATTTTCGGGTTTCCTGACATATGAAAAACATGACAGGATAAGGGTAAGGGATAACTGCTGAGAAACCAGAAAATAAAGTTTTATTCTTCATTCAAAGCACCGTCCTGCTTTCTGTCTTGCCTGAAAAACTCACCCACAGCCAGCGGTTCAGTGTGGGCGCTGGCTCTCCTGATCTATCTTTTTCTCTGAATCCAGAAGCTGACAGCAAAAAACTTTTAAAGCTATAATGCGTAGTTTCTGTCACCCCAACGGGGATTCTAAGTAATGACAACAAAAATGTCAGTGCAGCCACATGACACAAGCCTTTAATGATTGCACTTTCAGTCGGGTTTTCGACCACAGCACTGAGACAGCTCTTGTTAAAATATTTAAGATAGTGGCAAAACTGCAGTCTTAGTATTACTTGATCTCAGTGCTGCATTTGACACGGTCGACCATGACATATTACTACACCGACTGGAAAACTGGGTTGGCCTTTCTGGCTCAGTCCTACACTGGTTTAAATTCTATTTAAAGAATAGGGACTACTTTGTATCTATAGGTAATTATACATCTGAGCATACAAATATGACATGCGGAGTTCCCCAAGGCTCCGTTCTGGGGCCTCTTCTGTTTAACATCTACATGCTTCCACTGGCTCAGATTATGGAAAACAACAAAATAAGTTAACACCGTTATGCGGACGACACACAAATTTACATAACCTTATCGCCAGGAGACTATAGTCCTATACAAACACTGACTAAGTGCATTGAACAAATGAACGACTGGATGTGCCAGAACTTTCTTAAATTAAATGAAGAAAAAACTGAGGTGGTTGTTTTTGGAGCAAAAGAGGAACGATTAAAAGTCAGCGCTCAGCTTCAAACGACAATGTTAAAAACAACAGACAAAGCCAGAAATCTAGGTGTAATTATGGACTCAGACCTGAATTTTAACAGCCACATTAAGACAATTACAAAGTCATCCTATTACCACCATAAGAATATATCGAGGGTAAAGGGACTTATGTCTCAGCAGGACTTGGAAAAACTTGTCCATGCTTTTACCTTCAGTAGACTTGACTACTGTAATGGTGTCTTTACAGGTCTCCCTTAAAAATCAATCAGACAGCTGCAGCTGATTCAGAACGCTGCTGCTCGAGTCCTCACTAAGACCAAGAAAGTGGATCACATCACTCCAGTGCTGAAGTCTTTACACTGGCTTCCTGTGCCTCAGAGAGTTGATTTCAAAATACTTTTGCTGGTTTATAAATCATTAAACGGTTTAGGTCCAAAATACATTTCTGACCTGCTAGTAAACTACGAACCACCCAGACCTCTCAGGTGGTCTGGGACAGGTCTGCTTTCTGTCCCCAGGGTCAGAACTAAACAGGGAGAAGCAGCATTTAGTTTCTATGCTCCACATATTTGGAACCAACTTCCAGAGAATTGCAGGTCCGCTGCAACTCTGTTCTTTTAAATCAAGGCTGAATACCTTTCTTTTTGATGTTGCCTTTTGTTAAATAACTATCCATTTCTTATACTTTCGTTGCTTATTTTATCTGCTTTTATATTTTTAACTGTTTTTAACTGCTCTTTAATGTTTAATTTCTTATACTGCACTGTAACTTTTATACTTGTATTTCAATTCATGTCTTCATGTAAAGCACTTTGAATTGCCCTGTTGCTGAAAAGTGCTATACAAATAAAGCTGCCTTGCCTTGCCTTGCACTCCACCCCCACCCCTCCTCCACGCAGTTGCTAGTAGCCAAGGAGGTCACGGAGGATTAAAAAAAACATGATGGACTCTTCAGAAGAGGACAGGAGCCTATAATTTCTGTAGCCTACTGCGAAACAACAAACTCCCAGAACGCCTTTTTCACACCTCGGGTTCCACACTCCACATCGCTGTCTTCGGACAAGAAGTCACCCCGTGAGAACAATGTTGTCATACACTTAACAATCTGAGCCTGACGGTAGCACACAAAAAAGTGGACAAAAATCAAGGGTGCACAATTGTCCCATTAGGTTACATTGCAGCACGGTACGCGCCGGCCGGTCACTGCAATCTCACTCAATACTGGACCAATTTCAAAGATGTATGGTCACTTCAGTCTATTAAACACAAATGCATGGGGAAATAGGGTCCAGGTTTAATTTAGACCCTGGTCCCTGCAGTTGTAACAAGTTCCTTAGAAGGTTCCTAGTTCCGGGGGGAAATTCCTGCGGTCGTAACAAGACTTCACTTTCGACCATCAGTCTATTTGCTAATTTACCAGCTGAAGCAGATTTCACCACCACCATCAGCAAGACAGCATGTAGAATGAGAGCGGTGACTACTACGAGGCACATTATCAATAATTGGGTCAATGATCCAAGATGGAGTAATCTAGCCCGTCTTGGTTGAATTGTTACTCTCAAACTTTTGTCTATTTTTATTTTGTAATACTATTAGACAGATTTAGGCCTGAACTATTTAAAGAAAACATCGAATTGCAATTTTTCTGCCAGATACTGCGATTTCGATTCAATTTGCATTTTTTTTTTTTATTATTATTGGTTTTTTTTTATAAAGTTTAGTTTAAGTTCAATATTGTCTGTGTAACAGATAAGACATGTCATGGAATATTAAAACATGAGACACCATCTAAACTGCTCTATATCTTCATGCAAGGAACCTAGATATGTAACATTATTCCAGCATTTCTTATTTAAAAAACAGTAAATATAATAATAAAAAGAGAAATAAATAATGTTAAACCAAGTGTTACACCAAACATTCAACTAAATATTGCACATTTGATTAATCGCGGCCTTCGCGATTAGCATTCTTTCAAATTGCGATTTCGATTTGAAAACGATTAATCGTTCAGCCCTAGACAGATTGTCATCAAACATGTTGTGGATGACTTTCCAATCAATGCCTTCTATGTTGACCACTCATCAGGTTATTCCTGGTAAGAAGTATGCAACACGTGTGGCCCCTAACCATCTCAACGTTTATATAAACTTGGCGAATCTGATCCGAGCCAACGAATCAAGACTGGAGGAGGCTGACCAGCTCTACCGACAAGCAATCAGCATGAGACCAGACTTCAAACAAGCCTACATCAGCAGGCAAGACTTAACTTTGTATCCATCATATGTCAGTATTTAAGCATGATTTATCAACCTTAAAACACATAACAGGACATACAACAATTTTAAATGTTGTTCATTTTGTTCTAACTGTGTAGTACCACAACATTGTATGTTTTCTTTTTCAAATCATTGTTAACTAACCTTTCAACAGTTTGTCTTAAATGGGCTTTTTTGTTTTTGTCCATATGTTTATTCTGACCTTTGGAGTCACACATTAGGGAGATCTACTGTGCTGTCAGAAATTTCTTGGACAGTGACCCATTTTTGTTGTGTTTTCTTCTCGAGCACACTGAATCTCCATTTTCACTAAAGTGAACATGCACTACCATTCATACTCAAATATCGCTTATTGCATATTCTTGTTTGCTTGATTTGACCTCTCCCACTGTATGGACAACTCATTGATAGCTCTTAACAGTTTGTAGTGTTTTTATGTAAATCAGGTAAGGTGTAAGGTGCTGTTTTGTTTCAGTTCTATATAAGTGAGAAAGTTAATCTTTGGGATTGAATTTCAAGTAACTATTGTAGTTTAACCGTTCCATTACTAATCACTAGTTAAAGGTGCACTATGAGTTCCTGCATGACGTCACTTCTGTTGACGTTCAAAGTAAATACCAAACAACAAAACTCCCCCCATGTTTCCGTAACTGTCATGACTAACTAGTCATTAACCCCCACCCCCATCCATGTTGTTGGTCATTGGCTGGAACGTGGTTTGTTGTATTTTGGTGCACAGCCTGTGCCTCTAGTGTTTGTTTGACGTTTACGCCCCCTGTGTTGTCTCCCGAGGCCGCCCAAGCTTTTTCACAGTGTGTTCAGGGGGCAGGCAGCTAGCAGATCAAGGAGAGATGCCTACCATTTGAGACAAAAATTAAATTGCGCTGAAACCATGCAGGAACTCATAGTGCACCTTTTAATAAAAATTTGGATTAAACAAAAAAACAAATGGGCATGACATCCTTTTAGGCTTCTTATTTATTGTTTCATTAGCAAGCGGTCCCTCTGGAATAAAAGCCAAATTCTAACCATAACCGAAAGTACACTGACATGCAGCTCCATCTGCAACCGACCACCAATGACAGGATTTATTTTGATCCACATCAATCCACATTATCCATTGGAGGGAAAGAGTTCCAAAATATAATATTCAATACCCTCTTTAGATCTCAGATTCTAGATCCCTTTCTACTTTGTAATTAAGGTCTGTAATAAGTGCTACAGTGAGCTAGATCCTTGTTTCTAGTTATCACCTGCACCCAAGCATGACAAAAATGCTGCCTACACTGCTTGTCTGGGCTTTCTGGTCTTTAGGGGAAGTGGACTTTGATTGCCAAAGAAAAAATAGGAATTATATTGAATATTTTATACTGTAAATCACCAATCCTGTAAAATATATAATTGCCATACTTTGACACCTGATCCATTTTCATGTGCTTTTAATTTATCTCATTTTATTTGTCTCAGAGGGGAGCTGCTTCTGAAGATGAACAAGCTCACAGAAGCCCGGGACGCCTACCTCCGAGCCTTGGAGCTTGATCCCACCAACGCTGACCTGTGGTACAACCTGGCCATCGTCAACATTGAGATGAAGGACCCATCAGAAGCCCTGAAGAACTTCAACCACGCCCTGGAGCTAAACCCTCGTCACAAGTTGGCGCTCTTCAACTCAGCACTTCTCATGCAGGAGTCTGGTAAGTGAGGTCTGAATGAATAGTTCAAATCTAAACCAGTTTCTGGCTGGAGTTAACGTAACTTGCTAATTAAAAAGCACTAGGCACTTCTTTAAGGCCTTTTTTACGCCAACTCGTATGAACAAAGGGAATAACTACCTGATGCTACCTTTAGGGTGTAACCAGTTTCTTAAAGATCCCATGGCATGAACATTTCACTTTATGAGGTTTTTTAACATTAATATGAGTTCCCCCAGCCTGCCTATGGTCCCCAATTGGCTTGAAATGGTGATAGGTGTAAACCGAGCCCTGGGTACCCTGCTCTGCCTTTGAGAAAAAGTAAGCTCAGATGAGCCTTTCTGGAATCTTACTTGTTATGAGGTCATAACAAGCAAGGGTACCTCCCCTTTTTCTGCTTTGCCCGCCCAGAGAATTTGGCCAACCCATGAGAGAGAGAGACATCATGGCTTTCAAACGAGCAAAGTGGCAGTTGGTCAAGGACACCCCCCCTCTCTCTCCTCCTCAATAGCTACAGACAAAGAAATGGCATGTTCTGAGGAATGCTCATTGTGGGACTGGCTCTAGTGGCTGTAATTCTGCACCAAGGCTGAATTTCAGGAAAGAGACTTCAGATATAGTATTAGGGGACCACTAAGGTCTATATAAAAGAGACTTCAGATATAGTATTAGGGGACCACTAAGGTCTATATAAAAGCATCCAAAGAGCACCATGTCATGGGACCTTTAAAAATTGGCCCCTATGTGCAATGAACCGTGCGAGCACTGGCACAGTTCATGTTCTAGTTGCTCTCAAGTCACGCTTCGTTGACTGTGATTAAAAAACTTAATAAGCAGTTACATTTTAAAACAGGTTTGACTTAAAGTTTAGGCGGTTTACGTTAGCTTTTTTTTTTGCTTTTGTAAATCTTGCTGCTCATTACGACCAGCACATTCCTGTTGCAGGTTAATCCAGTACAGTTGTTCAAACAGAACTGACGGAGATAAGTCATAAAATAATTCTTGTCGACAGAGCACCAGTGTTTTCCAGTGTGCTCACCTTAGCATGACTCTGGAACTGTCAAAGAGCACAGGTGAAAAGGTTGTATTGCTACTTCATCAATCAAGGGGTTTCTAACAGTTTGGGGTCCCCTGCTGGAGCTGCTGCCCCTGCAACCCAACCCCGGATGGATGGATTAAAAAAAAGTGACATCTACTCTTAAAAAGGATTTATAACATTCATGTCTAAATTGCTAAATAGTATTACGAAACATGCTCCCATGTGTGCCAAGCTCATACAGCCAGCTTCCTCCATTCTGCAGAAATGATTCCCTTCAGTCACAGTCTTATGAACACATAATTGTCATGTGTATGAGGTTGTATGGACATAAACCACACCATTGTCTGTGTAATAAGAGATTTTCAACGTAGACAAACAACACATGTACATGTGATAAAATTGTTATTACATTTTTACAGCATTCTCCCGTGGCTCTTTATCATTTGTATGGTCCATGGTTTATACTCCCCTATCTCAACAGAGTTCAACCAAGAGTCACTTGACAGTAAACTGCAGTAACCCGAACGCTCAGTACCAGCTCTCTTAACATGACATGTTTGGAAAGCTGGGTTGTGTTTGTAACCTAATTCATCTATTTTTGGATTTTCTGCAGCAGGTGGCCAGGTGTTAAAGTAGGCAGAGCTCCAAGAATGCCACGTTATTTTCTTCTCATTCCTCACCTTTTTACATCCGCTACTGTATGTGTTTACTTTCCTGAATTGCACCAATTGCCTCGGGCAATTACAGTTTGCCCGCTTTTGGAAAGGTTTTTAAATGTTCAACTGAAATCAGAATTGTGGCTTTGTATGAAATCAGTATTATAATCTTTGGGCATTTTAGGCCTTTATTTGTGACAGCTTTGAAAGGGGAGAAAGAGGGGGAATGACATGCAGGAAAGTGCCGCAGGTCGGAATCTAACCCGTAGCCACTGCGTCATGGACTGAGCATCTATCTAAGGATGGGCGCTCTACCACTAGGGCACCCAACAAGCTCCACTTTTTTAATTCCCCCATTCTCTATGATCTGTTTTTTTAACGTGGTGGTGATGCATCGTCAGAGCATGGTTTGGCCCTAACTCTGACCTTGATTGTAACGTTGATTCAAAACATATCTAATTCTGGGGGATACGGAGAATAAGCTAATGTCCCAATAAGTCGGCGTGTTCCTTTAACCATAACCCAGGCTTTAAGTATCTATAAGACAAGACTATGTAGTTGAATATTAGTAGTGGATTATAAAAAAGAAATGAATGTCTGCTTTCTGTTGCAGGTGAGCCAAAGTTCTGGCCTGAGGCCAACCGTCGTTTCCTGATCTATGTGGAGGAGGAGCCCGATGATGCCAACGGCTACTTTAACCTCGGCATGCTGGCCATGGATGCCAATGAAAATGCTGCAGCTGAGCGTTGGATGCGTAAAGCCATCAGTTTGCAAGCAGGCTTCCGCAGTGCCCTGTTTAACCTGGCATTGCTTTACTCTCAGTCCAAACGCGAGATGGATGCACTGCCCGCGTTGGACGAGCTGCTGCGTCACCACCCAGAGCACATCAAGGGCCTAATCCTGAAGGGTGACATCCTCATGAATCACAAGAAGGACACAAGTGGTGCTAAAGCCTGCTTTGAACGCATTTTGCGCATGGACCCCACCAATGTGCAAGGCAAGCACAACTTATGCGTGGTCTACTTTGAAGAGCGCGACCTGCCGCGTGCCGAGCGATGCCTGGAGGAAACACTGGCCCTGGCGCCAAACGAGGAGTATGTGCGTCGTCACCTAAGTATTGTACGAAGTAAAATGGCTGCCATGAGCGCAGCAGGGCAACCACTTACTTCAGCAGGGGGAGCCACCATATCGGCTAAGGAGGAAAAACAGAAGAGAGTTAAGGGGGGGGCAGAGGAGGTTGCTGAGGTTGAGGAGGAAGGGAGGGGTGCTGATGCCGTTTTAAAGGGGGCTGGGAATGAGAAGAATGTGCGGAAATCCTCTACAGAAAGAGGTGGTGTGGGCGTAGAGCAATCAGAATCTTTGGACAGTAGCCAGTCTGACAAGCGGACTAAGGGTAAGTCCACTAAAGAGATTAAAGAAATAGAGAAAAAAAGGGCAGCTGCCTTGAAGAGACTAGAGGAGATTGAGCGCATATTAAGTGGTGATTGACATTGTCGTGATTTATAGCAGGACTACTTTTATAGAGCTCTTTAATGCTCAAGGATAAAACTGCATTTCCTCCCTTAGAAATATGTACTCTTAATCAATTGTCATTTTATTCCTTTGATTTATTCATTTGTTTGCAGGCTGCTCAGCATGACCCTGTTGAATTAAACTAATCATGTAAAGAAGGGAAATGTTGATCCGCACAAGAAACTGATGTAACCATAAGCACAAAGCCAATTTGGGATAATCTATTTAAAGCTCATGGCAGATGTAGATGTCAGTGTGCGTGCTTCATTACGTATCAAAGATTTGCAGTAGTTCTAAATACTAGTTTTGTTTTTCTATGTGTAGTCATTGTTTATCACTGGATTTGTTTTTCCCACTAAGAAGTGACTCACTCTTGTGTGTTATTGTTTTTAAACGCAATGATTGTATCATGGACAATTAAAGGAAGTGACGTGTTCTCCAGATTTCCACTCGACAGGATGATATCTGCAGAGTTGGCACCTCAAAATACCCCTAACCACACAGAGAGCAAAATAACCCTCCACACTACATCATCACCAGGCTTATCTTCTGTTGCGTCCTGTAATCTTTATTGATCTCACTAGGCACTTCCTGCCACTACTACATCATCAGCCTTTGTGCTCACAGCTGCCTTCACCTCAATTTCATTGTGATCCCATCTGAAGACTATTATCTCACTCTCTTTGTCACATTACCCCCTCGCATCTCCACGCCTGTCTCCCTCCCATCCTTTAGACAACAGCCACGGATGAATGTTTTCCCTGCTTTTCTTAGTAAACTACCCCGTACACATCGCTTTGACCAAGGCAACACCCATTTTATGTGACGGTTAACAATGACGCACGCTCATCCCCAGCGCCAGGCTTCATCATGTGTTCTTCATTTTCTAGTTCCTTCCCCTTCACAGTGGGAATTTTCACAGCACATTTGTAGAAAACGATCTCCACATTCATCCTGCTCCACAGCGATGATGCTGTTTGGGCTAACTGGCACTAACATTGGGATGTTCCACATTTTCAAGTTTTGGTAGTAGCCTTTGTATTCACTTTCATTTACACTCGTGATCATTCTGAATCAAAAATACTCATCTCTCTCTGTAGTTACCATCATTTAAGACTGATGGGGGAGAGTACACAAATTTAGAATTACTCAAAACTTCCCACTCTTGTTTCCTCAAGACCATTATAAAACCCAGCGTCTGATAATTAAACAATCCTCTGCTCTGACTGAGACCACTTGAAGAAATAGGAGGCCAATAACTGACTGTAAAAAACACTTTTGCTACTGCACAATTGACTAACGGCCCTGAAAGTCATGAACTTCACAGACTTCGCAGACTTGTGATTGTAGCTGTGAGGCAGGTCAATTCATCACGTTCATTACAAAGCAAATGGACTATTCTTCCTTGCGAGCTGATGTTAATGTCTTCACAGCTCCCATTATATTCCTGTTTCTTTTCTTCACAGTGCAATAATTTGTTTCAGTACAATGACACTGCTCAGTCCAATTCTTTATAGTGGAATTACAAGAAAGAGGTTACGTAGCTACGTGCGTTAGCAGCACTGTGGTGGTACTAAGGAGCCTTGCTATGCATTGAACTTGTTCAGCCCTGATATTCTATGTACATATATATCCAGTGTTATTTATTATGTTTATATGCACTGTGAATGCTGTAGATCTTCTGTTTACCACTTACAGTATGCTTTAAATTCATGGTGCATTATTTTGCCTATTCATTTTCAATTTGTGTACTGTCAATTGTAAAACATGTCATAGATGGGTTTTTTTTTTCACTTTTAAACAACAGTATCATGTCCGTGTTAAACATGTATGAAATATTCAATCAACTGTCTGCCCCAGAAAGTAGGTACAGCTGTGAACAACAAAACCGCAACCTTTTCTGTTTCGCCTCATTTTGCTGAGCAGCTAATTTTTGTACGATTTTGAGATTAAGCCCTTGGTGGTGGGGGTCTAGGTTATTAAATAAAGTGAGAAGACAACTCATTGTTTTTGTTCTACTGTCTGTTTGCAACCGATGCCTGCAGCATTCCTGTTTGTGTGCTGCAGAAGTCGAGAATGTCAAGCCCGGTGCCAATCCAATTTAACATCCCAAATTGAAATCCAATGTACCTAAAAGTATGCCGTTGTTAGTCTCTCTGACCAATGACATTTCCGATGTAATGCAATTTACAAATATCTAACGCAGCTATCTATCCCTTGACTTGATGCACTTCCTACACTGATGCAGTGTATGTGAGGAAAAGTGCAGAAAACTAAAGGGTTTTGTTTGTAACAGTGTGTTTAACTATGCTCTATTTACAAAATTAGAGAAAGCTAAGACGCATTTATTTTTTGTGATACATTTTTTATTAGCACCTTCAGACATACAAAACACGTAATGTGTGACACGTAATGTCAGATGGCACACAATAAGACACATTTATTAAAGTTAATTATATGTACTCTTTGCCACGCTGTGAGCACCACAAATTAAAGATCATAGTATTGGGATGAATGCAGAAATCTCAGAGGTGGCTATCTCAAAATCTTGACAGATAAAACTACTTGCATGGCTGAAATTGTTGGATTTCTGTAATTCATAGAGTGTGGTCTAGACCTACTCTATCTGTAAAGTGTCCCGAGATAACTTGGTTATGATTTGATACTACACATAAAAGTTTATTGAATTAAATACCAAGATTGCATTTCGAGTCTCTTTTGCTCTCCACATGGACTGTTAACCTGCAAGCAATCAAACCCCGCTCAAACGTGAAGACTGATGATAACGTGGTACTACTCTGACTACAAACAGAAACCAGAAAGGGTCTGATACCAAAATCTTGTTCTGTTGCCTAGAGATTCAGCATTAACATGCAGATATCTGTTCAGAGATTATTGACAGGGTAATCGATGTATAAAAACAGTACGGTAATTACTTTTTTTTTAAGATTATCTTTTTGGCATTTTAGGCATTTATTTGTATAGTACAGCTGAAGACATGAAAGGGGAGAGAGAGGGGGATTGGCAGGCAGCAAAGGGTTGGAGTCGAACCTGCAACATCGAGGAGTACATCTCTATATATGGGCGCGCCCTCTACAAGGCGAGCTACCCAGACGCTCTACGGTAATTACTTTTGAACAGTGTGGGAATGAAGCATCACTAAGAAATTGTGCACTGTCTAAATAAAAAATAAAAAAGTGAGAACGTATGAATCCAATGAGCTGAGCCAAAGGCAGATCTGTCAGCTTGACTGAATAAGAGTGTAACAGTCATGCTGCCAGTCACAATTGCATCGTGATGTGCTGTTATATCTGCATACTTTGCTTCAGGCTTTTGCTGTCACACATATGTGCTTTTGTCATCTGAGGCTTTCTTGCCAGGAAATGGAGTAGGCCTATGTGAAATGTTGCAATCAATGTAAGACATATGACATTCTGGGTTCATATCTGCTTCAAGGGTGTCAGACATTTGTGATTTTCACTGCCATTTTCCTGTGAAAAAAATGGCACCAATTGGCTGCACCAATTTTATAATCGTTTATTCTGTTGATCAATCGATTTTATTCGTATATAAATTGCCAGAAAATAATTTAAAGTGCTTGCAACTTGCTAGTGTTGCCCGACCAACTGTTGAAAAACTACCAATTGTTAGCAATTACATTATCAATGAAAAAACATGAGGCAGCAAATCCTGACATTTTAATAATTATTAAATTTAGAATCCTAGCATTACTGCTTTCAATATTTGAGAGCTTTAAGTGGCCATATTATTCTCATTTTCAGGTTCATAATTGTATTTAGAGGTTGTACCAGAATAGGTTTACATGGTTTAGGCTAATTCTCAAAAAACACCATATTTTTGTTGTATTGCACATTGCTGCAGCACCTCTTTTCAGCTGTTTTAGCTACATAGTGAGACATCTCACCTCTATACCATCTTTGTAGGGATTCGCACATGCGCAGTAGCTAGGTAAGATCACATCAGCTAGCTAGCTAACTTCAAGGCAGGATTAGCAGGGAGACTTCTTCTAAACAAGGCACACTTCCAACTTTGCGTGGAATACCTGCAGAACAGGGACATGTAAGTTGTTCTTTTGTAGATTATGGTGAACTTGTGTGTGTTGTAGCAGTGTTTTGCCATTGAGAACGAACTAGCACGCTAGCGCTAGCATGCTACGGTTAGCCACCTCGTCTCGGCTACTGACGTAAAAAGCCCTGCTGATTTTGAACAGCTCACCCGCAGACTGAAGGCAGGAATCATTCAGAAACCTGTATGTCACTCAAAACAAGCATGGATGTTTGTTTTCTTCAAGTTTGTATGTGTATGGAAGCACCAGAGACACAAAATAATACCCCAGGAAAAGTGATTTTTTTTTCATAATATGGGCACTTGAAAATTCAAATAATTTATAAGCCAATATTCTTTTCTTTTTTTGTTACTTAGCACTGAAAGTTGACTGACCAACTGAACGTTATGACTAGTGCACCATTAGTATGGCGTTATTTTTTAGTCAAAAGTTATGAGCGTGTAACACACGCTCACGAGCACATTATGTTATTTCACACGCGCAAAAATGAACCTTCAGCTGGCATGATAAAAGTACTCGCGCACAAATTCAACAACCGAGAGGTGTAGGTAGCTGCGAGCGAGCGCCTGGCTACTCTTACTCTGCTTGTACAGTGGAATCCTGCTCGCGCGCAGCGGCCTTCTGCTCGCGGTGTGGATTTCTGCTCGCGGTGTGGATTTCTGCTCGCTCAGCTGATTTCTGCTCGCTCGAGTACATGACTTTTGACAATTTGGGGGCGGAAACCAAGGAGGGCACTGACCCTCTTATGATTGGTCACTTTCACACAGGGACATCCTTGATTGACAGCTCTCATTACAGGAAGCACGGAGTCAAAGTATCTGACGGAGTTCAGTCATTCAGTTAACACTGCACAGTGGACGGAATGGCGGCAACACCTGAAGATGTAGGCGTAAGTGATATTGATGATATGATGGGGGCTGTGTGTTTGACAGTGTTATAGCAATTTAATCTGAAATTTGTTGAGAATAAACTCATTAAATATTGAGAATAAAGTCGTTGTATTTCAAGTTTTTTTCTCAATATTTAATGAGTTTTTTCTCGAAACACAACGACTTTATTCTTAATATTTAATGAGTTTATTCTCAACAAATTTCAGATTAAATTGCTATAACACTGTCAAACACACAGCCCCCCCATCATATCATCAATATCACTTACATCTACATCTTCAGGTGTCGCCGCCATTCCGTCCACTGTGCAGTGTTAACTGAATGACTGAACTCCGTCAGATACTTTGACTCCGTGCTTCCTGTAATGAGAGCTGTCAATCAAGGATGTCTGTGTGAAAGTGACCAATCGTAAGAGGGTCAGTGCCCTCCTTGGTTTCCGCCCCAAATTGTCAAAAGTCATGTACTCGAGCGAGCAGAAATCAGCTGAGCGAGCAGAAATCCACTCCGCGAGCAGAAGGCCGCTGCGCGCGAGCAGGATTCCACTGTACAAGCAGAGTAAGAGTAGCCAGGCGCTCGCTCGCAGCTACCTACACCTCTCGGTTGTTGAATTTGTGCGCGAGTACTTTTATCATGCCAGCTGAAGGTTCATTTTTGCGTGTGTGAAATAACATAATGTGCTCGTGAGCGTGTGTTACACGCTCATAACTTTTGACTAAAAAATAACGCCATACATTAGACATAAGCCCTGTATGTGTTGTGCCTAGGTGTAACCGTTTATGCCTAGTATGGAGTAGGCGTAAACTGGAAAATCAGACTAGCATACATGGTAATAATAAGGGACAGGATGAAGACTACAGTCGTCCTTGACTAGACAAAACCACTGGACGTCTGTTCTGACAGTGAGCTGATTTAGAAGTTTTGCTTAGGCAGGCAAAACCTATTTGAGTTCACTGAAGAGCTCTCCCCTCAACTACAGCACGTGTTGGACAGAGACACGGTGTTGTCCCCCACCCTACAGGTTCGCTGCACCAATCACATTGGTGTATCTGATATAGGCGAGCTAAACAGATGACAACAGCGCTGCGATGTCAAAGTCATTAGTAAACATTGCAAGATGGCTACGGATGAACACCAGTCGTTTGAAACGGCTTTGGCCACTACAATGAACGAGTTAGACTTGGCTTTTTATCTAAAAGAGGAACAGAAGACGGTACTCAAATCGTTCTTTTGCAATAAGGACGTTTTTGCTGTTTTGCCGATCGGATACAGCAAGAGTTTAATCTACCAGTTAGCTCCGCTGGTAGCTAAGTGTATGGGTTTAGCGAAAATCAGAGATACTTACGGCAAGCTCTGAGTCACTTCCTTTTTTCTCTCGAGGCATCGACAACACAGCTGACAGGTTAAGCTCTCCCTGTCAATACACATGCTAGAAAGAGGTTTGCTAATGTTTTAAAGACCACGCCGAAATATTCACTCTGACATTCTGGTTCTGCTTCAGATGCCATCGTAATCAGTCCTTCACTGACCAATCAGCATTCATTAGCAGAATGTTAGCGTGTTATGGGCAACAACGACTCAACCTGTAAGAAATCAAAAGGACATAAGTACTCATTCATTCAACTTTCGACCTATACTCCATGTTGAACTTGCAAAAACTACAATCAAATCTGAGATTTCTCAATGACAATCAGGCGAAAGAGACAAATGTAGCCATCTAGTTCCATAGAGTCCCATTCATTTTGCACTTGCCTGCGATCACCCACAGTGGAACTCTGGTGGAACTGCAACCAAATTTGTTTCAATGGGGCTAAATAGGGAGTGAACAAGCTCTCCGTAGATGGGCTCTGGTTGAGGGGGAAAAAGCCTGCTGACATAATGCTTGCTTCAGTTCTTCTGTGTCTACCCTTCACAATAAAAGCCCATCTTAAATTCCCTACTAGATACTAGATGTCAAACAAAAGCCAGACACTTAATCGTATTAAACTGTCTTTCTCTGTCTCACTCAGACTAGGTTGTATAAGTGTGCTAACTTATAACACCAATAACATTACCGCCAGCAAAATACCTTTGGTAATTAAATCCATGCTTAATATGTCACTTTATAATTGTTAAGCCACTAAGCCTATTATAAATTAATATCTCTGCTGAAGTGTTAAATACGTTAACGATGATAATGACAAGACGAGACACTGTCCCGCCCCAATTTCGCGGGAAAACTGAATTATTGAATCTTGTAATTGCTTCGGCTGGTTGACTTTTACCTCAAGATTGTAGGAATGTAAGCCTCTAGTATCTACTGATGTCGAGACATGCTGCCCGTCACTCAACAACCAGAGCGTTCTTTCAGACAAAAATGCTGAAGACTACAAAGGCCTGCGCACGGAAAGCGGCTGACATGCAAGTTTTGAAGTACGCCTATTGTTTTAAATGGCCAAAAACAGTATAAATGAGGCATGTAGAAATTGACGCACCCAACCAGTCAAATAAGAGTCCAGCAAAGCTGTTTTTGGATCGAGTAACTGTAATGATGTAATCAACATAAAAATGCATATTAATTTATAATCAGGCGGCTTACTGCACAATACTATTGTGTGTTCTCGCTGCATGTCCACTTCTCTGTTTCTCCACTCCGCTTCGCTGACTGAGATCAGTTTTTATTTGCAGTATAGGCTATAGTGCTGAGGTACGCACCCAACAGATGCCCTCCTGCCCTTTGTAATATTATAGGCTACTCAATTGTATAGAAAATGAATGGGGGGTCTCTACAAAGTATAGCCTCTAAACTTGTGACTGCCTATATATTAATAGTGACCCAAAATACTGCGTGTTCATAACATTACTCAAATATATTGGTGTGGAAACTTAACAGGGACGTAACTTACGAGAACCTTTCGAGAGCTGCAACAGCTTCCACTATTATCAATGAAACTGGCTGCACCAGACGTGAGAGCAGCAAGATAGTGGTTCATATACACCATGGAGATCCACTCTACAGTCTTCTATTTATATATATTTCTTTACAATAAATCAAGAGCAGACACAGGTGTATTCAGTGAATCTGGCTAATTAGACTTCCTAGAAATGTGTGGCTGTGTAAAGAATGATTGATTGATATCTTCCGGAGTCTCCTGTTAGCTGTTTTTTTTATTTAATTTTTTTATTGACAAAATGTAGTTTACAAAAAATCAGGTAAGCAATGATAGCACGTGAACAACAAGTGCACAAACTTACGAAAATAAAATGATATATAAATTTATGGAAACATACGAAGCAATATAAATGAGGAATAGCAACTATATATATATATATATATATATATATATATATATATATATATATATATATATATATATATATATATATATTAAACATTACAAACAAAAAAACAAAAAAAAGTACAAGAAGACATCAATTTACAGTTAGTCACAGGTTTCAGGGAAAAAAATCTCTACAGTTTCCACAATTTTAATACTTTTTTGGTTATCCAACGTTCTAAGTGACTTCAGTAGAGATTTCAATTCTATGAGAAAAGGTACAAAATTAGGAGATGAGTTAGAGAATTTCTGCTTGTGAATATAGAATTTTGCATACAGAATAACAAAATTAATTAGATACTCAAGAGCACCATTACTTGAATTATGGTAGAAACATATGACATCTTTAAGGTTAAAGGAGTAGGGTTCCTTCTTTTGGAGATTTCACAATCAAAAAAAAGGTGAGATATTGTTTCAATATTGTGTTTACAAAATGTACAGGAAGAGTTAATGTCGGTAAATCTAGCAACATGGTGATTAGTAGGGTATATGTTATGTAAATGTTTGAGGTGTACTTCCTTAGCTTTGTTAGAAACACAGTACTTATACGGTAGAAGCCAAGCCTTTCTCCAATTTATGTTCTCAATTTTGGATCTCCACACAAACTTGCCCCTTGGCACAACTGCATTCTTTCTCTGAAAAATTTGGCAAATATGCTTATTGTTACACTTTATGTGCGTTACTTCAATTCCATCCAATGAAAGTAAAGGCTGTGATATAACGTGTGCATTATATGTTAAGTAATTAAACCATTTGGGATTGCACGAGTTAAGGAGTTAAATTCTCTGAAAGGAATTGGAAAACTGTGTACATTCATAAACTGTTCATAGGATAGCATGTCACCAGATTCATCGAAAAGATTAAGAATGTGATTTAAATTTCTTTGGAACCAATTCGGAAAAAATAAGGATTTGTTCCTAATGTGCTGTTAGCTCTGTAGCACCTGTTTGGGCATGACAAATGACACCTTCATCATTCTTTTTGGCAGACAAGATTTGTGTAAAAAGTGTAACAGTGTTTATTATATTACAAAAATATAGGCAAAACCTTATCAAAAGTGCAACTTTGAACATCAAAGGAACAAGGGTTCAGCATGTAAATAGCTTATTTGTCAGAAACATTTCCAGTAGTGCAGGTTTAAATTATACAAATCCAAACATTCAAGCTAAGATATAAAGAACAATATGTAAACAAATCAAAGAAACGCCACTAATTATGTACTTTTTTTCTACACAATGTCTTAGTAAACAAAGATGAATTAAACTGCCTTGTTTTCATTGGCTATGGCTATATGATGCTAACTGTAGAATGGAATTCAAGGACTTTGCGCACTGATTAATCCAACATTTATGTTTTTTCTATGAATCTTTGAGTTAACATCTACTAACATGAGCTGAATTTGCACCGCAGCGCTGCCACACCTTGATGCTCATGACAAGAATAGCATGAATAGTTATCTTTATTGAAGCGAATTAGGTTTAAATCCCCATCATTGAAGAATTTCTAATATAGGAAGAAGTTCCACTCCCTCGTTACGTCCGGGTTCTGAGTTCCACTAGATGGCGCTCACAGGCTAGTGCAGAATGAACGGGACTCTATGGAGCTGTACCCCTAAAAAGTCGCTTTTTTGTTCTAAAAAGCCTTTTAAATGTCAATGACGTCATACACATTGTACGGCCAGATATACTGCTTTACGACAAGCTCTGAGTCGCTTCCTTTTTTCTCTCGAGGCATCGACAACACAGCTGACAGGTTAGGCTCTCCTTGTCAATGCACATGCTAGAAAGACGTTTGCTAATGTTTTAAAGACCACGGCAAAATATTCACTCTGACATTCTGGTTCTGCTTCGGATACCATCAAGCGGGATCTCCGATCATAATCAGTCCTTCACTGACCAATCAGCATTCATTAGCAGAATGTTATATGTTATCGTGTTATGGGCAACAACGACTCAACCTGTAAGAAATCAAAAGAACATAAGTACTCGTTCATTCAACTTTCGACCTATAATCCATGTTGAACTTGCAAAAACTACAATCAAATCTGAGATTTCTCAATGACAATCAGGCGAAAGAGACAAATTTAGCCGTCTAGCTCCATAGGGTCCCATTCATTTTGCATTGGACCGTGATCACCCCTAGTGGAACTCTGGTGGAACTGCAACCGAAGTAGGTACAATGGGGCTGAATGGGGAGTGGAACGGCTTTCCGTAGATGGGCTTTGCCGTCATGCATGAATGAATGATATTTTTGCAATTTTACACATAATAATCCACAATGATCACATTACACAAAACTGAAATTGCACATCAAAATGACACATTGTCAATATTTTTGGCAACCCCCCAAAATTTCACAAATCACGTTTTCAGGGGAGCCCATGTCTTATTAAGACATGGGCTCCCCCGTAGTTCGCACCCTGTCTGTAATTAATTGTTTGTCTCTTGATATCGTTTTAGCTTAAATCACTGATCTGTAAGTGTATTTATTTTATTTATTTATTTTTACTCTGTGGCTTTACAGTACTTTGGTCAGTGCTAGCTGTGTTTAAATGTGCTATAGAAATAAACTTTACTTAGGCTACTTAGGATACTTGCTGGTTTTTAGGCAATGTTGTATTATGTTTTGTAAGACCGCTAGCATCTTGCACTGCTCCTAACTATCTTATCTTAACCATCTCATGGTCTTTATTTGGCATTTAGCTCTCGCTAGTTTTTATAAAAAAAAGTTGCTGAGTTTAGTTTATCATCATCTCCTTTTTTAATTATCGCCTTTTCAGCGCCATTTTGCGCTTTTTATTATCCATTTTACAGCTTATTGTTTACTTGCGGTCGCATCCTCCAACAAGCACTGACTGAAGTGTACGCGGCGGTTTGTTTGTCGGAGGACTCAAAATATATATGTCATCATTAACCAGCTTGAACTCTGCAAGTGGGATGCATCAATGTAGAGAACGGTGGGCTGCAAGAAAAAATAAATACTGTAAATACAAAGTGTGGGTTGCGAGTGCAGGCAGCCTAGGGACAGCATCCATGATATTCAACCCAGTGCCATAACTGAACACCGGCCCTCGCAACCAAAGAAACCAGACCGGCCCACCGGGAATTCTCCCGGTGCTCCCGACTAGCCAATCCGGGTCTGCTCTGACACAACTTTACTGGATTCTAACAAATCAGTTCTGAAAACAAGTTGTGAAGTCTCAGTAAAGAAAAAAGAAAGACATCAGCACAGCACTAACTTGATTTTCAAAAAAGTGTAAGATGATGATGCTGCATTTGCTGTCATGTCCTCCAAAACCCAGAACAGACATCATTTCAACTTGCTACTAATAGAAAGTCTTTTTTTCTATGCTTCGCCTGTTTAAAATCAATTTCAAACCACATGGTTGTGTGTCAAAACTATTACTGCCGGTTTTAATATTCTGGCCTGAGTTCAGCATATTTGTTTCCCGAATGTGAAGCAGTTGTAACATTGTTTCAATAAATAACAGTTATTCAAATAAATATGAGTATAAGTACTATTTGTATTAGTATAAGTATAAGCTTTTTCATATAAATTCAAGTTATGTTACCACCTCATAGAAAAAGAATTCTATCAACAATCTGTCAACAGGAAGTGAGAGGAAGAAAATAGCACAGTAGCACCCACAGTGTGTGATGGACAGGGGAACCCTGCCAAAGAAATGAGCACTGATGAAATCACACAATGTCCGTATGAGAACATTTTGCAGTATGACAAGTTCAAGGGTTGATGAATTTGATAAAATAAGATACACATCCTATTAAGATGATATAGCGTATGTGATTAAGAAAATCACATTTTTATGGTTTGTATGCTTTTAATGAAACTACTGTCTCAAAGCTACATATTTAAGTTCTCTAATTTCTATATTGGGTCTCCAAAAATCAGCCCTACTGTGACCTTTATAAACCTCTTAAGACACTTTTGTTTGACTGTGAGTCATTTATCGTATTTTTGCAATAGGCCTCGCCTGAATCAATTACTGTTTTATATTTATTTTTATTTTCTTGCAGCCAAATAACAGAACTGCTTTATTCCTTGACAATCTGTCTACCGCCCAAATAAAACAATAGCCACAAAAGTCATTCAAGAGTAAATGAATCTGGAAACATTTAAGGAAGTGCATGAATGTGCTCAATCAAATTAATGGCATGTTTTTGGGTCCGTGTGGGAACTGTCATGAAGAAATGTGTTTGAGTCTGTCACACACCACAGAAAAATGTGTTATAAAATCACCCAGCCAAATTTGAATGATAAAAAAGTATCTAAAATAAGGTTTCAAAATCATGAAAAAAGCAGCATTGTCTGCTTTGAGATGTTGGAGGTGTGTCTGCTGAAAGCACTGAGCCAAAGATGTGCAGTGGTGCTGGAGAAAGCAATACAGCCTTAACAACTGCCTGACAGCCTTATACTGCAATATATTCCATTATGTTTTTATATTTGGATTGTAATCTATGTTTCCCTTTACATAAAGATATTTCCAGCATAAATTGATTCAGAAAAAGGTATAAATAGGTGCATACAAATTCTCCAGAATGCAGGAAATGAAGTGTTTAATGCTCAACATTTTTCCCCAGACCCCGTTCATAAGTCACCAAACAAATCTGGAAACAAAACCTTGGCCATTTTTAAATTGTTTAGCCAGCTGTGTTTTTTTGCTGCCTCCAGCTTCTTTTGAAACATAATTTGTCTTCTGCCTGTGGCAAACAGCCAGATGCCCAAAATCCCGAATCAAAAACAACACACCTTCGACGTTCTGTGAGTGTGTTGCGTTAGGTCACGGCAGTTTCCTGTGGCGTCGCTATGACGACCAGCCACGCTCGACTCACTAAATCTGCAATGGAAAATGGACGATGGGGCACCGTGGCCGAGTCAAGTCAAGCCGAGCAGAGCTGGGTAAGCACCATAAAAGCAGTCGGTATGGTGTCTGCATGAGGTCTGCTGTCCAGTTTCCCAGCAACCATCAAACAGTAGTTTTGCTTGTTTGATGAAAGGCCACTGTTGTCACCCGTTTATTTGCTCGGCCTGATACCTTTGACCCCGGTACATTTGTAGCTCATTGATGAGGCCCAGGGCAAACAAGGCAGATAAGCTGATTTTGGCACATCGTTCAAGTGTCACTGAAGCCTGCCAACCAAAAGGACTTTTAAGTCTTTGAGCTAACATGACTTCTCACCTTGTCCTCTTTAAAGCAGAGTTTGCCATCTGGGTGCATGGCTCCGTCTGGCCCTAGGTGGTAGACTTCACACTGAGACGCAAAGACAAAGATCTCTGAACACGCTGTGTGAGGCAGGAGACTGCACACCAACAACAGAATTCTTGTTTGCACATCCAATATGATGCTCAAAGAATAAAGTCGTGCTCACCAGAGATGAAACTGAAAAAAGTTTTAAATTATTTATTTATTACATTTATTTAGTTTTTTGTTTATTCATTTAGTTTTTTATTTCTTCATTTATTTAAATGTATTATATATTTAATTGTTTTCATTATTATTTGTATGAGGGTGCACACAACAAAAACAGCTTTAAGCGAGAAAAGAAAATGCTAAAAAAAAGCGATCATAACTTTGGGGTTTGGAGTGTTGTTTGGGCAAAGCAGACAATTTGAAGACATCATAAACAAAGCTGAAAATTGTAACATAACCCGATTTGTACAGGTCCTATCCCCTGACCAATCGGCTATCCTAACCTTAACCACTCGAGGTCAATGTCTAACCCCAACAAATCAAGCTGCTATTGAAGGGCGGGTCTTGACGTGGCCATAGCAGGAAAAGAAATGTGGCCCCTAACTGTTGTACAGCGTTCTGCATGTGGCGTCTGTGTGTGACGTGCAGGTTACCTTACCTCCAAACACAGACACACATACATACAGATATGTTTTGCTTTATTAGATAGATAACAAGCAGCAGAGGAACACATTACTTCAATTGGCCAGGTCCCTTTTATGAAAGAGATGTATCTCACAACCCCTCCTTCTTTAATGAATAGTGAATACATTTGTATTTTTGCAATCTTTGTCTCCGTTTTGTCCATGATTTTGTTTAATTAAGATGCAAGCATTAACACAACAGCAACTGTTGTGTGTGAACACTCTCTGAGTAGATGTTTGTAGCTTGGTTACATGGAATTCTTTCAGAGAAATTCAGAAAGAATTTTGCTCTAAGGTGAAAAAAACATTCTTTCTGTCCAACATGTCAACTTCGTTTAGGGTACTGTCTGACTGAACTAATGTTAAACAGTCTAATTGGTTCAAGGCAAAGTTTCATGTCAGGACATTCTGAGCTCACAGGCACAGCACCTGTGCAAAACACACAAAGTAAGTAAAGTATGTCAGGAGTGAATAACCAGTAAAGCAGCAAAATCTGTTTAGTTTGTCTCCTACATTACTTTCATAAGGAGCACAGGAAATATTACAGACAAAAAGAATAAAGAAATAACTCAAATTGAAATTGAGTTTTGATACATCACTTAATGATTCATTTGTTTTTTTGAATAAAATGTTTTTATTTTTGCAATTTGTTTACAACATGGTAGTCTCTCTTTGCCAGACCAGCCGCACGCTGCAGAGCCGAGGAGGGTCTGGCTACTCCACAAGTAGCTCTAATTTGAAGAAATTGAAATTATGATTAGAATATATCATATTATCACTAAGTCAACTGTAACACCTACACACTAGGCCTACATGTTGCAGTTATGTACAGCACAGAAGTTGAAACAGGTAGCTGAAAGTAAGGTCTAAACCAGAGGTGCCCAAATTCTTTCATATGAAGGGCCAAAAATGTATCTGGATGGAAGGCCGGGCCAAAAATAAATGTTGATGTTATGTGAAATTACCTTACAATGATATGTTATATAGATTGCTCCATCTTGACTGGCTGACGTAAGCCAGTGACGTAAGATACAAGTTGTAAGTTAATAGGGAGGTTTAACAGCACTGTGCTTTAAATTGCCATAAAACTCAGATTAAGTACTTTGGTAACACTTTATAATAATAGTACATAAATTATCATGAATTCATTTATCAGGTCGCTGCACAAAATGTACGTTTCGTATTCATTGCGAAACGAACATTTTACAGCACTTTCAAAATAAGAGTATAATAAGCATGAGCCTGTCAAATGCCATAGAGGGCCAAAATAAGAATTAGGCGATTGAAACATCCAGCTTCACTCCAAGTAGTAGTAGTCTAGCCTAGTATGATTGCTGATCAAACCAACCTTAATATTGACAGCTCAATTGTAGGAAAACATTAACAGTATCCACTTTCATAAAATGTAGTGTTGAACATTTGGAACATACATTGGGAATCAGTAAAGAGGCAGTTAAGTTCTTCTGATGGGGCTGTAGGGGTACCTCGCTCCAAAAAGGTTGGGAACCACTGTTTAATAGGTATAACTTTCCAACATCAGGGTGACAAAGATCCAACCAGTTCTATTTACAGAAGGAACTCATTACTTGTATTTTGTTTGTTTGCTTGTTTGTTTTTTTCTCCAGGAAGCTCCCGGCAGCTCCTCTATTTCCTTTATTTTCCTTCCCTTCTGAAGAATGCCGACTGCCAGGCCTTCTTAGATCAGACAAAGCTCAAACCTCAGATCTAAAAAACATTCACACAACACACTCCACACTTTCCACCTAAACTGGGCCCCACCCTGTTGATTCACTCTCCTGTAAATCACCCCTGTAATTTGGTTGATGAGCTAGCAATTAAGTGTTTTACATGAGGTTCCATCCTATGATCTGTAGATAATACCCAGTAGAAGTATATAGCTTAAAGCTAAAAGGTTGAACCTTCACCAATTAGTATGTATTGTTATGAATTAGATCCCCTTCATGCTGATTTATAGCTTGAAGCTAGAAGGTTGAACTTTTACGCATTAGTAGTACTATTAGTAGTATGTATTGTTATGAATTAGATCCCCTTCAAGCTGATTCAAGACTGGGGTCCTGCATCACCCAGTCAGGGTTCTAAGTCAAAATAATGACCCCTTACTTATTCAACGTCTATAATGGCGCTCCTGCAGCATTTAGACATGATGGAAAGTAGAAAAACTTTAACTCTGTATAGCACCTCCACCAGGGGAACACCCACTCTGCTGCAAAGCTTTGGTGTTTGTAATCAGGACTTTAAATTACCTTTTTTGATCACCAGCCAACATGGCTAGTAGATTTTTAAAGTTACCAGTCAATCAGATTTTCCACTAGCCAAATTTTTCCAAAGGAAAGTATTTTTAATTTTAATTTTATTACATTTCTATAGCGCTTTATCATAACTCAAAAGCGCTTCGGGGGTAGCACCCACCTGGTGCCCACGTGATGCACGGCAGCCATACAACACCTTACGACGCCAGACGCTCACCACACATCAGCAGTTAGGGAGGGGAACATATTTTTAGAAAACCCACGCAGAAACGAGGAGAACAGCGCGCTGCCTTTAAGGAAACCAGATTATGAGTGCCACTGAATAAATTTAAGCATCCATGGTTCTTTAAATTGTTTTTATTTGAGTTGATGGCAGATAAACATTAAAGTCTTCCGTGGTTCAGCGTAGCTCGTAATCGATTCCACACACGCTAGGCATGCAACAGTTATATGAAACGTGACAACATAGCGTTCATGGGAAATGTAGGATTAGTACTACAAGCAGTGTTGCCAGATAAAGATTACGTTTTCAAGCCAAACACACACAAAACCGCCCAGATTTCTTGGCGGAACACAGACCGATCTGGAAACACTGCTAAATCGTTTCTGCAGCCTGCCAATTCAAACAGACGCAGTGTTATTCGCTTCATTCATCGATAGCTGAATTGGCTAGTAACTTTACAATGTTTATTAAAGCCCTGCTTGTAATCACATTGATTATTATTCATATTTTCTCAATAAATGTTCAATGTGATATGTGTATGAGTAGTGGCTATTTTATATATGTAATGTGAAGTGGGTCATTTCTTAGATAGACTGAAGGGCTTCTCTCAGATTTGTCCCTTAATTCCATGTTTATCCATCAAGTTTGTCTTTACAAAGTCTTAGAACACAAACTCCACAGAAAAAGTTTGTATGTTCAAGACATTCCTGACTACTTATGCTACATCTCCCTTCATGCTGCACTGAAATCCTCAAACTAAGCTTATTCAATATAGCATGTCTCTTGACATCTAAATCCTACTTCTTCCCCATTCACTGGAAGCAGTTGTTGAAATTTCATGTATCTGTATTTTTTATTATGTTTGCCTTCATTATAAAAAATATTTTCCATGTCTCCCACGGTCTGTGGATCTAAGGCTGAAGATTTTTGGAAGATAAAACAAAAGTTTAAAGACCAATGTTGTGGTTCAATATACTCAATATAACTGTCCTATTTGCTGCTGTTTATTTTTGTCTTGATAGGCTGCTGGCTCACTCCGACACCTATAACTGGAAATCATTATCACTATCAAAGGTGTAGGCCTATAGAATTCTGTAAAAAAAAGAAGAAGCTTTTTTTATGTCACTGCCTCCAATCCCTTGAAGTTGAATTTAATTCAGGAGCTCCAAGCTAGTTTTCTGTTTTGCATTCAACAGCAGCACTTCATCATAGCTGGTTCAGCATTTCACAGCACTTTTCTGTTCATCGAAGATGCCAAATGGACACACAGCCTCACATTCAGACATGTGAATAGAATCGTCACAATCAAAGGATTCGATCCTTAAGGCACAGTGTCGTAAATCTGTGTGAAGCTTTCCTGCCAAGTTCAGCTTCAGTGAACTTTGATATACCCTGATTTGAAACTGATAGCACACTGTGTTAACAGCCTTGAGGCTACAGGTAATGCAATATTGCAATGTTGGAGTATGAAAAATACACCAGAAAAAGAAAGGAAGTTATCACTTAGAACTGCCTCAAGACCGATGGACCAGATTAAAATCAATGGCTGACCATTATAGATGATATCCTGATGGAGAACATCACGTTTGGATTATTTTGCAAAAGTCTAGGAAAAAGGGATAATATATAACAAAAAAAATATATAACTAATTATGTTGGCTAAATTGAATGTAGACTTGTTCTTCCCTATAGTTTTTTATTATTATTATTCTCTGTAGTTATACTACTGTAGGTATTTGGTAAGGGTGCTCTGATCAGGATTTTTGGGGCCGATACCGATCACCGATCACTTTTATGAACTGAAAATTACGCCATTACGTAACAGTCACACATGTTTAGAGAATGTATCAGTAACTGTTTGGCTTTCTGTCCTAGCTCAAAATCAAAAAAATTCAATTCAATCACTGCAGACATTTCTTCAGCACACACACACACACACACACACACACACACACACACACACACACACACACATACACACACAGACACAGATACACCCACACACACACACACACACACAGACCAACACACACACACACACACACACGGGGAAACAGCTGTTTGAGTGGCGCCGGAACTGCAACCCTCCGCTCTGCCTTAGCGTTAGCCAACTTTGAAAACTCCTCATACTCCTTTCTGTGACTAACCTTCAAATGTCTGATGAGGTTGGTGGTGTTGAAATTTCTTTGGAGCTTTCTGCCTCGTGGTATTTCCTCGGCACACACGTTGCTAATCGCTAATGTATCGTCTTTTTCCCAGATAGCAATGAGTCGGCGGACCACCAGCGGTGCTCCAGAGGCAGTAGAAGTGTCAGAATGGCGTAATCGCAAACACGTTTTGCCGTTTTAAAAGCAGTAGCCGTCTTCCTACCGCCTTCGTTGCGCGGCCGGCCCGCGGGCCAACTGCTGTTCTGCCGCCGTTCAGACACCTTGTAGAACTGCCAGACCGCTGAATGTAGGGAGGCCGCCATTTTAGCTCCATGTAGAAAATGTTCTCACGAGTAGTGCGATCTTAATACATCCATGGTAGTGCGTCATCTGATCGGCCTATCTGATCGCCATTTATGGAGACCACCGATCAAACTATTTAAAGCCATTATCGGCCGATACCGATCGGTGACCGATCAATCGGAGCACCCTTAGTATTTGGTCATGAACCAGACTATACTACATATTGGTGGCTGTATTAGATCATAAATCAGAATAAATGGTCGATTGCATTACTTTTTTGTCTTATATAAAGTATACCTATTCATCTTCTCCACGTATGTTGGTGACAAACCAGTCCTGCGAACCTGACCATATAGGTTGTTTTAAACCCAGTAAAATATGACCCGTTTCATAAATTAGCGCCCCCAGTGGTGGCAGAAAATATGACCCACAGGAACGTTTTCCATCCTCATAAAAAAGAAAGTTTTAAACACTTGTCAATAATGTTGTAAAACGTGCACAGTTTGGTTAGGTTTAGGCCAACACGTTGTCACTCCCATCGCGTAAAACACGGACACTTGATAAGGTGTCTTTGGCGTTGTTATTGACTATATCTAAACGTGCAATATCTAAACACGCTGAGTCGGGACTATTGGCGTCACTTTTGACACAGTTAGGTTAAGGAAAAGATTGTGGGTGGGCTATAAAAGGTATGTTTCTGTGACGCGCAGGACAAGAATGGGACGGTTGGGTTTAGGTAAAGAAGAACGGGACAGTTAGGTTTAGGAAAAGTGACATGCGGGACGCAAACCCCGGGCTCTGGGGTGAAAGTAATGTGTTGTTTGACTCATCCACCACCCCAATGATCCATCCTATGTGGAATTTCGGGCTTTAATACTTCTCTCAACTGTTGTCACTCTTAATGCTATGTCATTTTGAAGCGCAGCAGAGCTACTGCTCTGCACGGTGCGTTGTACACACTCGCTGAGGGGGGATTTTGGCCACTGACCAACATAAAATACGGATGCTGACCAAGCATCCGTATTTTATGAGTTCGGAGTGAGAACAGTTGTTTAGGCACCAAAACTACTTAGAAAACGATTGGGGTTTTGGTTAAAACCATTACATCAGTTGTTACGTTAACTCACTTCTGGGTACACATGTGACACAGTTCCTTTTGTTTTGTAAAGTTAAAAAAAATCCTTACCGTTATTTTAAACAGGACACAAACTGCTATTCGTTTTCATTTGTCTGGTTGTTTTGATAGATGAAGCTATTATATAGATAAATACTTTTCAGGCAAGTCCTGGTAAAAAGAAATTTAGCATCCCTATGTCCTCTGAGCCAGTTGGAGAGATGTATCATTCCTTTAAGCTTTGTCAAAATCTGACCATGTACTGGACAAGAACAAAAGACCTCCTCTGCACATTAAAGGTGCCCTGCCACACAAAACTGTTTTTATGTGTATTTTTTGAAATATGTTAAGTCCATATGTGTTTGTGTTATGTGGTGAATGTGAAAATGAACTGCTACCTCCTCTGTCAGCTCTAGCCACTGAAAAGAAATAAGAGGAGAAATCAGGCCAATCACAAAAGCTGGTCAGTCTGACATCATGTTGCCTGAGCTCATTACTATTCATGAGCTCGCCCAGTTGCGCTGGATAAAAGATGCTGATAGTCAGACTCTGATTGGCTAGCTGTTAGCCAATCAGAGTCAAGCAGCTTAGCTTGTTGAATATTAATGAGAACTGGCACAAATCGAGCTGAGTCTTTCTGCAGGCTTTCTATACCACGCTAGAATGGCTTGAAACACGGTAACCAAGGCATTTTTTTCCACAATAAATGTTACAGAGTCCATGGTAGAACTTCAGACATTACCACAAAGTAATGAAAAACGTGTGGCAGGGCATCTTTAATCATTTATTGTAGGCCATTATGTTAATGTTTAAATGTTGAACTCAAACTGTTGTGACAAGATATGCTTGGCTGAAGTGCCGTCAGACATGACAATTTGTCCCTGTAAATAAAGTACTTCTATAGTGCAGCACAGTTCAAACCACCAACAATCCTCCAAAGACAACTTTGTCTCTTTCTCAAATTTGGACGAGTCAGGTTTTTGACACTTTGATACTCAATAGACTGAATACAAAATGTCAGTAGTTCTTGAGGAATGAAAAGAAAAGTGTGGTGATATCCCACTGACAAGAAGGAGTTACATAAGGGATTTCACATTGTAACTACAGTATGTGCAATTTTACCATTGACCATGACTCAGTGACCACTTTGTGTGAGCAGAAGCACCGATGATTTAGTTATAAACTGTGTTTGAACCTGCAGAGTGAGTCAGGATGCTGGGTGTATTTGCCACTTCAAAACTATTTGACTCACTTTAAGGTGAGCGCGTAAGGTAAGGTAACCTTAATGTAAATATGAGAACAAGCCATACCTGTCCTTCAAAGATTCCAGATGTTTGAACTGCTGCACTGAATAAACTCTTTTTTAAAACCTATACCATAGGGAATCTTGCCACTGACAGACAAGTTTCTCTTCTTTTATTACAAATTCCCCCTTTTATTCCTTCCTATATTATTGTTATGAACACAGGTGGGACCCAAATTCCGGCAACAGACTGGGTGGTGGTGGTAGTAAGAAAATATTTTTTTATTGTAAAGGAGGATCGGAATGAGAAGCTGACGACTGGGAATTGGAATCCAGTGCCAACGGGGAGGAATAGGGATAGTGGAGGCCGGAGCTTATCATAACTACCACAATTTGTTTTTCTTTTTATAAGAACATTTTGAGGTTTGGGGCTATTTTGCTTCCATGACATATGTATTATTATAACACGTTGTAACGTCTTTTGGGGAAAGAAAACGTACATTTAGGTGTTTTAGGCCATTTTCTCAAAATTAGTTTTTCTCATACTACGAGCCAGAAATCTCCACTTCAGTAGACTTACAAATACCACACTGTCCAGTATCTTTCCTATCAATATTCTCAAGTTTGTTCATAAATCATTCATAGCCTGATTTAAACAACATTTTATACCCTAAATAATGTGTCAAAAATAGATTTCTTATGGCTGTATTTTTCTGATTTATGGAGTGATAAAAAATGTACTTTAAAAGATTTCCTCAGTAAAAGCCTTTGACTTAATGAAGCTCAGCGTAAATTCTTTCAGGAAGACTTAAAATGTCTCTCTCCCAACCTAAGCAGCTGCATTATCATCAGCTGAATGTGGGTGTTTACTCTTTCAGTTAAACCAACCAGATTTTGCCACAATCTCCATGAGCTATTGTGTTGTTGCAGTCAAACTTTAAATCTGTTCTACTCTCTGCCCGTCAGTTGTCATTTCAGGCAAAATTGATGCAACCCTCCTCCACTCCGTTCACCTCCAATTCTCAACATTCCACATCACATCCATCCTGATCTTCAGGCTTTCTTTATCCCTTCATCACCACCTCCATTGGGGGGATATTCCTATACATCGACAGCCTCTATACAACTTATAAATTAACATTGCAATGGAGTCTAATCCCCAAAGACTCTAAAGATATCAACCTTTTATGCACCATGTTCATTAAACTTATTTCACTCGTAAATGAAGTCTCTCCTGATTGAAATATGTCAACAAAGTGAAACAGGAAATGCAAATTAGTGCATATTTTATAAGACAAAAAATACAAAATACAAGAAAAATATTGTCCTTATCAACCAAGGAAGTTTCATGTTGATATTTATTAGTTAAAATGTTTGCCCTGTTCACTTGTAGTGTCTCCCCTTAAAGCATTTCGTAGTGCAAAGAAAATGTATTTTTAAGCAGTGGTCAGACAACAGGAATATCTTCAAAAATAACTACAAGTGTTTGTGGACACACATTTTGTTTTCTCTCCTATTAAAGTACGGGGTTGGAATGTTTGTTGTTGGAAGTTACTCTTAATACAACACTCAAATGTCTGGAAGTAGGTCGAGAGAGTTATTGGTTGCTCTAATAACTCCTCCGATCAATAATATTGATCTCTGTAATGTAATTACTCTGTAAAAGGAAGAGGACAGATTTGTTGAAAAATTTGTTATTACAAATCAAGTGGGTCTCTTGAAGAAGTTACTCCAAATTGTTTAGACTTGGATTAAGTCAAAGTGTTGGAAATGTAAGACAAAGGATGGTCAATTACTTCATATCCTATGGTCCTGTGATGAGGTCCAGGAATTGTGGACTGGGATACATGATAACCTATGTCGGATTGCAGGGCCCAAGACTGAATGTTCTAAGAGAAGGGTCAATTTAAGCGGATAGATAAGCACACAAGAAGTTGGATCCAAACCAGTTTATTGATAGCCAGACAGATTCTTCTGAGAGTGTGGAGAAACGAAGGGGTACCTTCAATCCAAGAATGGGCTTGTGAGATGGTGAGAATTGAAGCATTTTAAAAAATGTCATACAAACAGTTTGCAAGATTAGGTTCAGATGGGGAGGTGATGTGTCCATGTCGTGAGATGTATGGTTTGTGTTAAAAATAAAACAAAATGTCAATCATAAAAATAAAAAAGTTACTGCCTTCTAGTATGAAATTCCCTTTTTGTGTTTCCTTGAACAGTGTTTCTTTGCTTAGCTGGAGGGATACATCCTGGTAGTCGCATGTAGTGCTGTTTGTTGCAGAGACAAAACAACAGATATAAATCAACACTTGACTTAAAGGTCTAACATTTCTGTTTTTATTTCTTATTTATTATTGCTGTCCATCCCTATTCTTTCTGTTATTTGTTGTCTGTTAGTGTATTTTTATGTGCTGCCTTCTTGGCCAGGTCTCACTTGTAAAAGAGATTTTAATCTCAATGTGATTTTTCCCTGGTAAAATAAAAAAAAGGACGAAGATACAAAGGTATATGCATTAGGGATCGTTTCATGGCCATTGCAGACGGATGGAATGATTACAGCGACCATACATATGACATGAGTGTTATAATAGGATAAACTTATAATAAACATATCCTTTAACTTGCACTGGTTGTCTAGTTGTATAATTTCCTATTGATAAAAAGCATCAATTTCTAGTATAGCCAACTAACTTCTAGAACATAGCATGTAAGTTCAGTAATTATGAAGCAAATCAAATAGTTTTCATGTAAACAGCCCACAGTCCTGCCCTGGCTTCTGTTCCCTAGCTTAATGTATTTTCCAATAGACTGATGCTGGGTTTATAAGCTCCCATATCTACTTCGCGGCTGGACAGTAACATTTGATTTAATGAGAAATAAAACTTATTATTTTGATAGCATTCAACATCTACAGCTATACTGAAGTTTAGGAAAGCTATCAAAAATTATAGAGTAGAAAATGAAGGATTATGCAGTATTAGTTGTAGTTTCTTTTCTGAGGGCTAACAATAATTTAGCCACGATCTTGATCATGATGACCCTGCAGGGCCACTTACTATTCTTAGACTGGATTTGTCTGATAAGGAAGCTACCATGGACAATCATACCATTCAGCACAACAGACTGTGGACATATTAGGCGCCTGCCTTTGTTCTATATTATAGTCTTAGTAGCTAGTGATTATAAAGTTTTATGACAAGCTGTATGAAAACTCAAGGTTGCCAGACACAGTTATGGATATAAACATGAACATAAATGGGTTACACCCTTCATCAGTGGTGTAGTCTAGTTTTTTGTAGTAACTGTACTGTGATTTTTAACGTTTAGTGTTACCGCGTGTAGCATCAGCCTCATCTGGCTCATTTTCTGTAGTTTCTGTAATGTAACTATCTACTGCAGTGTCACCCTAAGCTGCTGTAGCTTCAAGGACAGGCTTACGAAAATAATGAGAGTGTAGTTTGAGTTGGCTTTTGTTTCATATCTACTTTAGTGATTCACATTAGATTCACATTGCATGTTTGCATAGAGAATGACTGCCAAGCAACTGTGTTGTTGTTCTTAGGTGACTCGCAACACAAACGGGGTGAATTTAAGCCCAAAACGGTACGTATCCTCATGCTTTTGTAAGTGGTTATATGGAAATTATTGACCTTTTCTAGTGGATATATGGCGTATACCTGCATATCACGTAGACTAAACCACTGCCCTATACTGCCCTCACTGCTCTCTAAGCAGAGATGGGAGTAAGTCACACATGGGCAAGTCACAAGCAAGTCTCAAGTCTTAACCTTCAAGTCTCAAGCAAGTCCAAGTCATTTTGTGTGACAATCAAGCAAGTCAAGTCAAGTCATACAAACGTTTCCATTTTTAAACAAGCTAAAGACAGTGGTTATCAACTGCTGGTGTTTTATTTGCATTTTTTCCTACTCAATATTCAAAAGACATTGCGACCAAGCCACATATATCTGAAGAGTTTAAATTTATAAAGATAAAAAAGCACAGCCTAAAACTGATATTAGGGCAACAATAAATCAACATACATATTTGTTCAATATGCCTCAAACATGACATCAACTTATGAAATTCAAACAATTCAAGTATAATGGTTTCTAAGTCAAATAATATTCTTCAAACATGCCTCACTTTTTATGGGACAGAAACACATCCTTTAACCTTTCCTTCTCTTAAAGAAAAAAACAACATATTCTTTAAGAGTAGATCCCACCACCTTTGCGTAATTTGGAGAGTGTATTTATTACATGGAATTAATAGTATATGTTTATATTATATTATGTTAATATTTGTCCGTGTATTTGTGAGTGAATGTGTGCATGTGCGTGTGTGTGAGAGTGCAGTGTGTTGTGTGTGTATGTGTGCCCAGCTTTATTCACATACTTACATCTGCGTGTGTGTGTGTGTGTGTGTGTGAGAGAGAGAGAGAGAAAGAGAGAGAGAGAGAGAGTGCAGTTTGTGTTGTGTGTATAAGTATGTAGGCTATACAGTGTGCCTAGTTGTATTCGTTCTTACCACCACCTTGAACAAAGAGGGTGGGGGGGGGGGGGGGGGCTTATTCATGGCCAAAAACTGAAGGGAGTTCTGTTCGTCACAAGCGTCTATAGTGGTTCAGCTGAATATGGGGACTGGAACCTGAATCTTTCCCGATTTGAAGTGTCTGATGAAATTCGCCGCGGTGGTGGTTGACGTCGGAGTATTTTGTACTGCAGACCTTGCAAACTGCCGTTCGTTTCTTCTTTGCCCTGGTCAGATGTGTAATCCTTATAGCCAAACTTTATTATTTTCGGTGCAGAGGAATCCATGACGTTATAACAGCCGTAGCAGTCTCGTTTACTGCAGGTCTGCCGCCGTGTGGCGCGTCATCATATCAACGGGTTCCCACGCATGCAACAGCACTAAAATCGTAACGTTAACTTCTCGTCAATATCAGAGGGGAACCAATATATATTTATTAAACAGAAAGTCAAGTCATTTCAAGTCATTTGACTCAAGTCTAAGTCAAGTCTCAAGTCATGAATATCAAGTCAAAGTCAAGTCGAGCCTTTTATGAATGTTTATCAAGCAAGTCTCAAGTCCTAAAATTTGCGACTCGAGTCTAACTCGAGTCAAGTCATGTGACTCGAGTCCCCCATGTCTGTCTCTAAGTAATCAGCAAGACCCTAAAATCAGTTTTAAAATGCAAAATAGAACTGAGAGGGAACTTTGTGCCTTAAATAAAACAATAAAACAAAACAAAATACTGTAATCAGTTCATGAGGAAATATGTAAGAGAAGATAACTTTCTCAAAAAAACAAAAATGATAATAACATCAAGTTTCCAAAGCAAGCACCTAGCATCTGAAATACGTACACATCCTTTTGTGCTACTGATTGTTGGTTAGTTGGTTGGTCGGTCGGTCCACCACATTGGTCCAGACTGACATATCTCCACAACTATTGTAGGGATTGCCATTAAGTTTTGTAGACAAGATCCCAGGATAAAACCAAACAACTTTGATGATCCTCCCTGGCGCCACTGGCAGGTCAAAAAGTTCACTTAAGTAGTGATCTATCTTAACATGTACTTTGTGGATTGGCGCAACATTTTGAACAGATATTGCGTATTGATCCCCTAGCTTGTCCTCTAGCGTCACCAGGACGTTGACATTTTTGCCTTTAATGAAATATCTTGACAACTTTAGATTGTTGTGAAATTTGGTACATCCATTCAAGGCTCCCAGAGGATGAATTGTAATAACTTTATTCCCCTGAACTTTCATCTAGCACCATCATCTGGCCAAAATTTCATCAAATACCTGCAAACCCCTTTATATGCTGTCTCAACTTTGTGTTTAGCGCAAATTATCAACTGTTAGCATGCTAACATGCTAAACTAACAGGGTAAAGTTGGTAAGCATGATACATGCTAAACACCAACATGCTAGCATTATCATTGCATGTTAGCATGCTGATGTGAGCATTTAGCTCAAGTACAGCCTCACAGAGCCACTAGCATGGTGCTGTAAGAGTCTTGATATTACATTTCCAAAAAGGAGCTCAAATAACAAAAAAAAGGTAAACTAAAAGTTCAAAACATTCAGAGAGTAATCTGTTTCAGTACTGTGTTGAAGTTGACCTATACAAAATACAAATGTCACCAAGTTCAGGTTTCACACGTTTGTAGAAGTTTAAAGTCAGGTTCATCACTTGGACAGCACGAACTTCTGTTGTTGACCCGAATGTTGATGTAATACTTGTCACTGGCGGGATCAGTGCAAAACAAGCCACAATAATAGGGTTTGGGAATGAACAACAAGGCTGACTGTCTTTCTTTGAGTGGTTTCAATGTGATTCTGAAACGTCCAAGTAGAAAAGATTTTCTAGGTCACAGGCAAGCTAATTCAACACAGAGCCGCTCAGTCGGGAGGTTGTCTCCAGCAAGATGAGAAGGCACATTAGAAATCCTTTTTACCACAGCCAGTTTGACTGATTCCCATTCCTGTTCTAATGCAAAGTCGATGTGCAGCTCTACTTAGTTAGGGAAGCGAAGCAATCATATGGTTGAGCCAGGGAGAGATGGATGGTAGCCCCTCAAGGAAATGTGCAAGGCTGCGTGGAGGGAGGAGAAGAGACAAATGACTCAGAGAGGAAAAGGGAGGAAGCTAGAGAGGTTGCGGAGGAGTTCTTGATACATTGATATATTTAATTTAAAAAACATTCCTAATCAGTCAGAACCAGAATTGTAAGTGAAAGGTTTATTGCCATGTATGTTTTCAAATACAAGCTATTTGACTTGATTATGATTTGATGCATAACAATAAACACATAAATAACATAAAAAAAGAACATTTACAATAAAATATGAAAAATGTAAGACTACATGAAAATCCTGATCCACTCCTGACATTATGCTTTACATTAATGCACATCCTTACTACTATCTGCTTTTACTTATACAATAATTTGTACATTACTGCACAACTGTACACATTAAAACAGACACTTTAATAAGATAGTTTTCATGTAGTGCCAGGTACTGTATATGTAGTAAACTGTTTTATAAAAGCAATAAGACACTTGAGACCGTGGTTCAAAGGGACTTTTACAACAGCTAAGGGGCGTTATTAGCACAGCTGTTGTAAAATCACTGCAAGTCACAATGTAATGTGTACAGTTGTGCAGGAATCTACAAATGATTGTATAAGTAAAAGCAGATAGTAGTAAGGATGTGCATTAATGTAACGCATAATGTCAGGAGTGGATCAGGATAAGAGTCCGTGTCAGTGGGGGTCCCGGGCCTTGTTGAGGAGGCCAGCTACAGTTTTTGTGGCGTGACACTTTGTGCCTGGTGGGCCGCAGCCTTCTGCCAGAGAGGAGTGGTTCAAAGAGTTTGTGTCGAGGGTGCAACAGGAGGAGGCGTACAGGTCATGGAGGTAGCCAATCACCGTCTCGGCAGAGCGAATGATATGCTACAGTCTGCCCTTGTCCTTGGAAGCATCATATGATAAAAAGCAGGAAACAGCGGCAAATCCTCATATTTGAGAAGCAAGAACCAGTGAATGTTTGGCATTTCTGTGTGACAACATCAATGACTAGTTACAGTATTTCTCCATTTTGTTTTGTTGATTAAATTTCTGTCTAATTAATTTATCGACCAATAATTTCGGTCCTGCGTGTTGCCCTTTAAGCAACTGATGAGGTCACGTATTTATCAGTATAATTAAGAATTATGTGCAAAGATTTGCTGTAATTATACTTGAAGTACAGATTTGCTTGTGTAATAAAGATAAGCACCTAAAACCAGCACTCATTGAAATTGTGGCTGTGCAGTCTGGTTTAGTGCAGGCCTCTTTTCTCCAATTTCTTTGACTAAATTCCCACCATTGTTCTGGCCCAGAGTGTTTAAAAAAAAAATCAGACAGGCCAGTGACCACGCCACTAAATATAGTTTTTCTCACAGAACACAAGGGGGTCATTTGAAAGGGAAGTTGCAACATTAGCCTTTCCTGCCTCTTACTGTATGTGCTGCACACTGCTATACAGTGCAGTGATTCAATGTTAGTTATCTCTGCACAACAGAGTTCTCAATCCAGATTTATTGCATATTTATATAACCTAGGGAGGACTATCAGCGAAGAATTTAAGAGTCATTTCAGATGGCTGAGGATAAAATGGACAATATTGCCATTCAATAAGTTATACAATCCTAATAAATAAATTGGTTATACAACTGAGATTTACAAGACTGTCTTTTTGGCTCAATTCTTCATTATTACATTTCGTGTTTTAAGAACATTGATTTAGAACACTTGAAGAAGAAGAAGAATATTTTTTCACTTTTGTTATTTTTATACATTACACACACAGGCTCAAAATACACACACATGTGCAAACAGGACCTCACCAATGCCAAAAATATTATATAGGTCAATTATACAAATGCATTTAATGTAGGATTTGAATGTTACCTAGAAGGTAGATATCCGGCAAGTATACATTTTCTTCATCATCTCAGCTGTGCATTTATTAACAAACTTGAAATATTTACCATACTTTACATACATTTGTGGAAACCAGAAAACACTTTAGGATGATGTACATATCCACAAATATCAAATAATTAGACTGAAATGAAATAACATCATAAACATGGCGGCTTTGCACAGCAAATAATATGACCTCCATATCCTACTATATTTCCATTTTGTGATATTACAATATGTATTGTGCTTTATAATATTTGTTTATGTTTGTCTTGCGTTGGACCGTAGGAAGAATAGTCTTCACTAGGGTGATGACTAATGGGGATCCTTAATAAACAATAAACATATCACAACCACTGCACAAACAGGAGTTAAATACTCACATACAGCCACAGGTTACTATCATCGTGACTCCCATCTATTCACCAGCAGAACCATCAGTCAGGACCACTATCAAAGCTGTGGTAGGCACTTTATTTTTGGCATCGTTGGGCAAAAATTCCATAACAATCTTTCAGCATGTTATTCAAGTGGTCTGAGAGAAAACTAGACTTCTGCATACTTCTCTTGGCTCTGTTTTCAGGCTTCATAAAATTTAGCCATCACGGGAGACTTTGGTCAATCACAGGTCATTTCAGAGGGAGAGAGCGTTCCTATTGCCTGATAAAGACGGGAGAGCTGAAGGAAGAGGTCTCACTCTAGGCAAGGCAAGGCAAAGCAGCCGTATTTGCATAGCACATTTCACCAACAGCGCAATTCAAAGTGCTTTACATAAAACATTAAAGAGCAGTTAAAAACGATAAAAAAATTAAAAACAGATAAAATACAAGAATAAAAGTTACAGTGCAGTATAGGAAATTAAACATTAAAGTGCAGTTAAAAACAATTAAAAATATAAAAGCTGCTAGTATGGGACAATGTATAAGCCGTTGCTCTATACAGGTAATCCACCCGCAATCGTTGCCATTCCCAGAACGGCCCGGTCCCACCGGTCTTACTTTTTAATTCTCTTTATATGCTTATATTTGTCATATAGTTTCAACAAACTACTTCAAATTCTGGCATTTGTTTTTGCATTCAACCCTCTGCAGCTTTAAAGTTATGTTGCGATGTATGATTTAAGGGGGACGCTGTGTGATGGCAATACTATAACATGATGCGATAATCAATCACACAAACAAAAAACTGAACGTCGCCACTAAGTGTCTGTCTTCGGCATCCCATGTTGCAGCTGCAAATGTTGGCCAAAATATACAAAACTACCTACAATATAAAGCCATAACCGTTATTTCTACCAATATCCTTTTCAATTAGATGTTAACATGTTGTGTAAGTAAAATCTTAATCTGAAATGCAACTATTTTCCCTTTAAAATGTAGTGATGTAGGAATATGAAGTAGCACAAAAGGCCATGATAGATTGACCATCTACTGACCATATATAATGAATTACCAGTCATTTGTGCAAATGGCATTTGGGCCTCATCCTTACACAATATAGTAATACATTCCAGTCCATATGGCCAAATGCAGGACAAGGACCTCCAGTACAGTTCATAGTCAAAGTGCAAAGCCCTCAGGAACAAATGAATTTAGCCTACTGCATGTGTGCATCTTTTTTACATCTTCTTGCAGGATGTGAAGTAGTCAAAGACTGACAACTGCAGACACTCTGTTCATTTCTCTAATTAGGAAGGTATGTTGTTTAATAAACCATTGACTGAACATTTAATCCGGTAATTATGAGGCTGTTTATTTCCAGAGACACATGACTACTACATTAAGCTTTGATAAAATATCCATTGAAGCTATTTCACATGACAGGAATCAAGTGCTGCATTCAGTGAGGTATGCTGGCCCAACGATGAATCTCCATCATGTAAATGTTACATGAAGGAAGGACAAAGTTTTTGAACAGAAAGTTTTGTTTGTGCCAGTCATACTGCTGGTGTGGTTGATTTAGAGCAAATCATAGCAATGTTTAAAGATGCCCTGCCACACATATTTCATTACTTTGTGGTAATGTCTGAAGTTCTACCATGGACTCCGTACCATTTTTTGTAGAAGAAATGCCTTGGTTACCTTGTTTCAAGCCATTCTAGCGTGGTATAGAAAGACTGCAGGAAGACTCATTTCAATTTGTGCCAGTTCTCATTAATATTCAACAAGCTAAGCTGCTTGAGCTGATTGGCAAACAGCTAGCCAATGAGAGCCTGGCTATCAGCATCCTTTAAGGCCGTTATATACTAGACGCAGGGCGCGTGGCGCATGCAATCGTGACATCAAAATTATGTAATTTCCGGCCGGCGTGTCCGATTTTCAGCGCATGAGCACAGGGCGCGCACCAGTTTATTTTTTTCAGCGGCGCACGACAAACCGGAAACAGAAGCATGAACGAGCTCCTGGGTATCCGGATGCCAGGACTCGCAGAGTGACTGCAAGTCTCTCTTGTAAACTTACTGGGTTAAGATGAGTTCTTTTTTTGTGAATGAAAGGCTTGATCTGACGGAGTAGGTCATTGAATCAAATCAAAGCATTGACGGCACTACTGCTGCCTGTTCTGCCGTTGTTTATGTTTTTCTTCTTCTTCTAGTCCTTAGAAAGAAAAACATCGGTAGCCTTTGCTCGTTAGCGCCACCGCTGTTCAGGAGAAGACTGCAATTAGTGTCGCGACCACCACGCGCCGGTATAAATACTCACGGCAATCCCATGACGTCATATTTGGATGCGCCACGCGCCCTGCGTCTAGTATATAACGGCCATTACCCATCGCAACTGGGCGAGCTCATGAATAGTAATGAGCTCGGTCAACACCACGTCAGACTGACCAGCTTTTGTAATTGGTCTGATTTCTCTGCTTATTTCTCTTCAGTGGCTAGAGCTGACAGAGGAGGTAGTAAAAACGGTTTTGTGTGGCAGGGCACCTTTAACATTCATTATTTATGGCAGAAAGTTAAACATTTTGAACTCTTGTTGTAACTCTCAAGGAACAACGTTGTATCCATGCCAGAGCATTACAACACAAACAGGTAATAATCATATTTTTGATTTATGTGGCATTTAAATAAAAAGACCAAAAACAAGCAGTTGAATGAGTAAAGTATAAAAACACTGACATTAATAGAAATCAATTTAGTTTTATTTGAATAACCAAGTAGAATCAGTTCCAATGCCTTTAGCGGTTTTACAACAGCTAAGGTTGTGGGATATTCATTTGTTTACCAAAGCACTATGCCAAGGAGGCCGTGGTTCAAAAGGATTTTACAACAGCTAAGGGGCGTTGTTAGCACAACGCACAGCTGTTATAAAATCACTGTAAATCACGGTCTCAAGTTTCTTATTGCTTTTATAAAACAGTTTACTACATATACAGTACCTAGCAATGGTAATAAAATAAACAGACAGCAACAAACAATAATTTATTGAGAAAAATAATCATTCTTCTGCCAAGCAATGTAGTCAACGACATTTAGCAGAATAGTTGCCAAGTGACACACCATCCGCAACTATTATGCTCACTTTTCCCTAGCTGTTGTCACTTGCCAGTGATATCATTTTGTTGCAGTGTAGCCCGGTTAATTGGTGAGCCAGCCAAGTCTTTTCCAATCCTATTTCTTTTTTTTTGATTGATTTATTAGACAGTATCAAAAATAAATGCATAACAAGATGCCATCACAGAGACATTGTACATTTATCAGAACTGTCGAGGATAACACAAGAAAGTTACAAACTTATTTCCATTGTGGTCCTCGTTGTAGTCTGACAAGATCTCCAGGCAATGCTACAAATGATTAAAAGGTACCTTGTACACTCAACCACATACAAATACAAAATAAACACAAATATATACACTGCAATAATAAATATTCATTAAGACTACATAAAAATCTAATTAGCATTTAGCAACCATTCACCACATGCTCGATTAAAACAGTGATCTGATTGGCTTAACTTAATCTCAGCTGGAAGTTTGTTCCATTCCATTGCAGCCATGTACAAAAAGGTGTTTTGCCCAGAACAGGTCTTAAATCTACACGGAACTATGTCTGTGGCACTGCCTCTAGTTGAGTAGCTATGAGAGTTCCTAATAAGCTTAAAACAATTTTTAAAATACCTTGGCTCATTGTTATACAAAATCGTTCGTGTTAATCTCAATTTCAATTGTCTCACCCTGTTTTCAGCTGTCAGCCATTTTAATTTCTTAAGTTCTGAAGAGCCAACATGGTTTCTATTGTTGAGGTTTAAAATCAACCTGGCTAATTTATTCTGTGCCGTTTGGAGTTGAACTTTTATTCTTTTAGGTGTGCTGCTATACCATGTAGTACAGGCATAATCGAAGTATGGCTGAATTAAAGCATTAGCTAAAAATGTTAAAATGTCTTTATTTAGAAAGTGAGCCTTACGAGCCAGAAATTTAATTCTTTGGTTAACTTTTATGATAACCTTTTGACCCATACTTTCTCCACTCACAGAACTGTCCAAATCACAGCCCAAATATTTAACACAATTTTTAGCTTCAATCTGGATACCACCCACAGAAATATTGAGCTCAGGAGTCCTACTCAACCTTATTTTTGAACCAAATAGAATAGATTCTGTTTTCCATAAATGCAAAGACAATTTGTTCTCTATCAACCATGGTTCTCAATAACTTTTTTGTCCTTATGGGAGAACACCAAGGCTGAATCATCCACATAGAGAAAAAGATTACAACTGCAAACACATTTCATATCATTTATATACAAGAGAAACAACAATGGACCCAGGACACTACCCTGTGGCACCCCACATGTTATTTATCTTGCCTCAGACAGTGTCGTTAATATCAACTCTTTGATGCCTCTCAGTCAAGTATGATCGAATCCATTTACATGCTATACTGTTAAAACCTAAGGCTTTTAGTTTAATCAGCAAGATCTGATGGTCAACTGTGTCAAGTGCTTACTGGAGGTCTAACAATACCATGCCACAGAGTTTACCCACATCGATCTCTCTTCTTAAATAGTCTGTTAAATATAATAAACACGTATCCGTAGAATAAGATGTTCTGAAACCAGATTGCAAATCATAAAACAAATCAGAATTACTTTAATGTAATTATATATTTGTTCTTGTATTATTTTCTCCAGGACTTTTGAAATAACTCCCAGAATCGAAACTATAATAGTCTATAATTACGCTCTTCTAATTTGCTCACTTTTTTTTTTATATAGCGGAACAACCATAGCAAGCTTCAGATCTTTCGGAAATCTACCTGACATAATTGAAAGATTAAAAATATGAGTGAGATATGGTGAAATATATTCTGCTGCATCTTTTAAAAATCTGGCAGGTATTTCATCTAGACCGATTGCCTTCGAACACTTAAGTTAATTTAATAACTTTACTACCTCATCCTGTGAACCCATGAAAAGGCCAAAAGAGTCTGCTACCACTCCAATCTTAGAATAATACTTAAACATGACCTCACCATCATATAACCCAGGTTTTCTTGGTAGCTTTTCAACTAAGTGACCAGCTATAGAAGTAAAAAGGAGTTAAATTTATCCGCAACCTTTAGGTGATTAGAAGAGAGCTCCCCATTGATATTAAGGCAAATATTATTTGTCTTTGTCTTAAGTGTACTTCTGTACCCAATTTGTTTTAATGACTGCCAGAGTTTCTTTGGGTTACCTTTATGCTCAGTCAATTTATCACGAAAAAAGTCACTTTTACACGTTTTAATTATCTTTTGCACTATATTTCTTAGCTTCTTATAATTATCCAAGTCAACCTGCTCTTTACTCTTCCTAAATACAGATAGGCTTGATTTCTCTTACTAATTGCTTCTAAAATATCACCATTCATCCAGGCAAGAATGTCGATACTGGACAATCCTGAAAAACCCTGGATTACATTTAGTGAAAATCTTACATCCAATACAACGTTTGAAAATTCTCACTTTGAAATATCTAGCACAAATGGGGCAACGCCTGTTAGCTAGTTCAGGCAGGTAACTTGAGCTGCACCACTGTATACACGTGACACACTTCACACTCCGTATAATTTATCAAAACACATCCCATCAATTTGGCGGTCATTTTAAGCTGCTCGTCAGTAGCGTTGCTGTCCTGCTCTCGTATTGCTGACTGCTATGTAAGCATAGACAGATAAAGAAATGGACCAACAGATCCCGTTGCTCTGGACGGAGACCAGTGAAGTATATTAGAAGCACTTTTTTGGTGAGGGCTGAGCGTTACTGCCGACGTACAGTATATGTGACATGAGCAAACTGTCTGAAAGTTGTAAGTCTAGTGGTAGCTGTACCAAGAGAAATCTCAATCATTCCCAATCTTGCAGAAACGGCGAGCGTAGGTATATGTAAGATAACATAAGCACAGGCTAATTGTTGCTAATTATAATTATTGGGGGGGGGGGGGGTTAAATTTAGTCCCCACCACAAAATAATTCAGCAGAGGCAGAGACGTAGATCAGAAAGGGGGAAATCCCACGCATCCTCCATGGCAAATCGCACCCTGGGTATAGTTAAGGACGGTAAGGGTTAAGGATTGTGATAATGTGAAGTAAACTATGGTTAAACTATTTACAAACATTAATTGCAGGTCTCTAACAGGATGCTAACTACAGAGGCACGCTGATTACTGCACTGGGCGTAGATCTTGAGGTGCTGAATTGTATTTTATTGAATTGTAGTGTATTGTATCAATATTAGTGTAATTTCATGGGATACTGGGCTGGTTCATTCACATAAAACAATAGTGTAATGTTTTTCTTTATGGACCTGGCTTTGTGCACAAGGAGCATTGCAATTTTATTAGAGAAAAGGGCCTTCACCGAACTGTTAACACACAGTTGGAAGCACACTGTTGTCTAAATTATCATGGTTTGCTTTTGCATTATGATTTTGGAACAGAGGGGCCTATTAAAACCTAACGAGCCTGAGGCAAGGCAAGGTGGCTTTATTTGTATAGCACATTTCTGCAACAAGGCAATTCATCATGTTCAATAACACATTAAAGAGCAGTTCAAAACATTCATTAATGAGAATATAAAAACAGCCGAAATAGAATAATACAATAAAATAAAAGTTACAGTGAAGTGTAAGAAATTTACAAAAAAAAAGGTGGTTTGTTACACAGAACCATCTGAGAACCCCTCAATGGAAAATGTTTGGAAAAGGGCAGGCACTTTCAAAAAATGCCTGACAGGTGATTGGATGAACCATCTGTCTATTATGTCCACCGTTGTTTTGAACAAACCGTCGCAGCCGTCACACATATCACAACCACACTATAAAACTAATTATCATGATTGTAACATTTAGATAATAATCATTAAGGTTGCTCAGCCAGCCACACTTACTAACTTACTAATTACAGTAGGCCTTCATCTTCTGGTATAATAAATCATTGTCGGTGGTGTCATTATGTCTTGTTTCATCAGTATATACCAAACCGAATCGTACTTACCAAATGTGTACAGTAATTCTGAATGAGGCATCATAGACTGTAATAGCAAATTCCAGTTTATAATGACCATGGGCCTACATAACACCATTTTTACGACCTTGATAAGTGTGTGTAATTAGCATGTTAACATCTGTATGTAATTTGGTTTACTATACTGGCTCGTTAGTAAATTACTAACAGAAGGATGTATTTTGTCACGGTCAGCCCGTGACTTATTGTTTGTTAGTTATTTTCCTCTCTGTTCTGTTTGTGTCCTGTGTGTTGGTCTGAGTGTGTGTGGTTGTGGGCGTGGTCATCCTGGGGCACCTGGATCTTTCAGCGCAGCTGAATCCAATCCAATCCAATCTACTCCGCTTAAAGACTCCTGGTCTCCTGAAGTCCAGCGCCAGATTGTTTTTCGCTATCCATGTGGTAACTACCCTCGGCCAATTTAGTGTCTCAGGTATGATCTACTTGCTCTTTGCTTAGACCTTTAAGTAATTGTGCTTTGTTTATTCTTCTACTACAGTATATTTTTGGATTGGAGGTTCTACACGCTCACTGCCTTGCCACGCCATGCCACGCCACCAGCTCTGGATTAATGCAGCCACCTCCCACTCCCCTTAACCTTGCCATACAACTGCTACCACCGACCTAACCAGGATCCCAGAGCAGGAACCCCAGACTCCCCAGCAGAAGAAAAACATCTCTGCTGTGTCAGTCAATGAAGATCCCGTTCACAAGATGTTTTTTTTCTTCCCGCTTAGAGGTTAGGTTAACCCTAACCTCTAAACTGGATCTCAGAAATGCCTACCATATAGTCCCAATTTGGGCAGGGGATGAGTAGAAGACAGAGTTCAACACCCCACTAGGTCACTTGGAGTACTTAGTCATGCCTTTTGGTCTAACTAACGCTCCAGCAGTTTTTCAGGTTCTCATCAATGCTGTCCTTAGAGATATGCTCAACCATTTCATTTGTGTCTACTTGGATGACATCCTGATATTCAACATGGAGGAACACGCTCAATGTCAGGTTGGTGCTACAACATCTCTTGGAAAATAAACAATTTGTCAATGCTTAGAAATGTGAATTTCATGTCCCTGCTGTGAGTTTCCTGGGCTTCATCATAGGACAAGGGCAGCTGAGACCAGATCCAAGCAAGATCAGAGTAGTGACTGAGTGGCCGGTTCCACCCTCCAGAAAACAGCTGCAACGATTCCTAGGTTTTTCTAATTTTTACAGGAGGTTCATTCGGGATTACAGCAAGGTGGCCGGCCCTCTCACCCAACTCACCTCTCCCTCCGTTCCTTTTGTTTGGAGTCCAGAGGTAAACAAAGCCTTCAACAAGCTTAAACAATTGTTTTCTTATGCCCCTGTGCTAATCCATCCTGACCCATCTCTCCAGTTTATTGTCCAGGTGGAGGCTTCAGATTCAGTGTTGGTGCTGTACTCTCCCAGCGTTCTCCTGAGGACAATAAAGTACATTCCTGTGCTTTTTCCCTTGGTACCTGTGATCTGTTGAGTGCAATTATGATGTGGGCAACTACTGGCACTACTGGCGGTAGTGTTGGCATTGGAGGAGTGGCAACATTGTCTGGAGGGAGTTGACCAACCTTTCATGGTTTGGACTGATCACAAAAATCTTTCGTACCTAACCCTAACCTGTCAGGCCTTGTGGGCTCTGTTTTTGGGATCTCAGAACATCAAACCAGACTCTCTCTCTCTTTCGCTAGAACACGAATACTACAAGTGGGTTCTCCTTGGCAACAAAGCTGGCCTGAACTGTTCAGTGGCCTTGGGTGTCTCACCTCATTCACACACAAACCGCTCATGGACCACAGCGTGCCTCCCGTGGTCCAGCCCTTTTGGCTTGTTCCCCTGGCTCTGCGGGACGGCATTACACAGGAGCTCCAACGCTTCCAGGCTGATGGCATCATAGAACCCAGTGCCGATCCTGACCTCCTTGGGGCACTAAGCAAAATTCTGCTAAGGGGCCCTCTACCTGACCCATGATGCCGTGAGCTATGTAAACCATTTGCCATTGCCACACAGTCACACCTGAGTGGTGAATATTATTAAATAAGTGAATATTAACGTAAACATAAATAAGAACAAAAAATTAATTATAACCCTGAACTTTGGCTTTTGGGATTAATTTTGGTTCTCTCTACAGCCTGGGCATTTTCGGCATCAGTATGGGCACCACCAGATTATTTGGACTGTCTAGAATAAACTGAGAAGAATATCACATAGTTAGTTAAGCAGTCATTTACACTACTCGTTACATGTTACAAATGTGTAAACATTTGAATGTTTGACTTAAAATCTTACCATCAAAATATTCCTTTTCTGCACTTCTTGTAATATTTAAAAAGTGAACTAGTGATGCAGATATCAATAATCCCTGTGAGTGATATCAAGAATTGACTTTTGCACAAGTGAACATGTAATTCCTGATATCAAAAATAGACATTGGTAGGTAAAAATTAACTAAGGGGCCCTACTAGTAAAAAAATCAAGAATTCAAATCGAATTCTTGATATCAGAAATGCATAAACTGTGAATGAATGAAAGCTAAAATGGCTTGCCATAGCATGTTATTTATTTATTTATTTTATTTTATATTTTTAAAAGATTAAAGACAGTTGGGCCTGGCTCAGTATAAAACTGATTTTCAGCAGGTTCCTGCTCTGCAGAATATAAATATAAAGTTTGTATTATGCATGTTGAAGCAATTATTGATTTATGGTTATTTACTGAGGGATGTGCATCCATATTGACCAGTATGTCCAGCTAATCACCATTTTAAATTCAATATAGCCTATAAATCAATGTCAAATTGTCAAAACATTGCTTTCCATCTTGCATAATTAGTGCAGTTGTTTAGAGTTTTTAACTACACATTGTCTGAGACTAGATAGTGAGTGTCTTAAAAGTATGTATAATAGTGTACTTTGATGAGGAGTGCCATCATTCACGCCCATATATTGTAGCCTACAGTCTGTCTGGTCTTCACATATTTCTGCTTGAAAAATGCGCGTTTCATTTCATGTACGCGCCTAACGCATGATAACACACCCGACGCGGTTATCTTTTCCGAGCTGCAGTAAACAAACACCGTTGCACTTTGTCGTTTATGAAACATAATAAATAATTGTATTTTACTCTCACTTTTGTCAGGCACAAAGTCACAAAACACAGCCCTGGAAGTGACTGGCGTTAGCAGCTAGACAAGAGATGCACTGCCTGCCTGCCCAGCTAGGTTAGCAAGACCGAAAAAAAACACATATAAAAATGCACATAAACATAACTTTACTTTGCTGACATCAAACTTGGAGAGGAGAGAACACAAGTTTACCTGATTGTTGTTCCCGCAATTCACTCTCATGGTGTTTTTTTTTTCCTCTTTCCGTGACCAGAAGGATAGTTTCGCTTAATTTTGTCATGGATGTTGTAAACATTAATTGACGCGCTATGACACGGGGGGAGGCGGGGCCTTGAGTAATTTGCGGGGCCCTACGCAGCTTGCGTAGTGAGCGTATAGGGCGGATCGGCTCTGATAGAACCCATTGATGCCTCTCCGTGGGTGTCCAACCTCGTCATCGCCAGGAAGAAGTTAGGTGGACTAAGAGTCTGCGTCGACCTTCGCCAGGTCAACAAGGCAGTGGTGCCTGACAATTGCCCTCTCTCGACGACAGAATAACTCACAACCCACTTCTACGGCTCCCGGGTCTTTTCTAAGTTGGACTTATGTCAGGGCTACCTACAAATTCCTTTGCATCTGGAGAGTCGGAACCTGACGGCTTTTATCACCCATACTGGCCTGTACCGTTATACGAGGATGCCTTTTGGGCTCAGTTCAGCGCCAAGCTGTTTCCAGAAGATCATGTCCGCAATTCTCGCCAGCTGCCCCGGTACCGTGGCCTATTTGGGCGACATTGTGGTACACAGGCCAGATGTTGACACGCACAACGCCCGCCTGGAACAGGTTTTTGACTCCCTCAGCCGCCACTTTGAACACTGAGAAGTGTATGTTCTCTGCACCGGCCATTGATTTTGTCGGGTTCCGTTTGTCCGCAGATGGTATCTCCCCTCTCCACTCACATGTGGCAGCCATCAGCGCAGTCCCCACCCCCACAACAGCCCCGCAGCTGGCTTCGTTCTTGGGCATGACAGCCTACTACATGCATTTCCTGTCCCAGTACTCCTCCGTCACGGCCCCGCTGAGGATGCTGCTCAGGCAGGATGCTTCCTGGATTTGGACTCCTGAATGCCAGGCAGGTTTCGACGAGCTGAAGCGCCTTCTCACCACGTCTCTGATCCTGGCATACTTCCAGCTGGACTGCCCCACATTCGTGACCTGTGATGCGTCTGCTGTGGCTCTGGGCCTCGTTCTGTCACAGCTCCATGATGGCATGGAGAGGCCCGTAGCCTTCGCCTCGCTCCACCGAACAGAAATACTCAGTGGGTGAGAGGGAGGCTCTCACCTGCATTTGGGCGTGCAAGAGATGGCATTTGTACCTTTATGGATGGTCTTTTACCCTACGGACGGACCACCAGGCCATGACAGCCCTGATGTCCACTTCGGGCGGAGGACACAGGCCCGTTTGCCTCCACAGATGGTCAGACTACGCACCCTGACAGATGGTCAGCTACAATTAACACCTGGCAAGAATCATGTTGTAGCAGATTTTCTATCCCGCCCTGCCGCCACCCAGTGCTCTGCTGTCTCTCCAGAGGATGAGGAGGAGGTAGTGCACCTGGTCCACTCACCACTGAAGGACACAATCTCCCTCCGTGATCTGGAGTCCGCCTCAGCAGCCGAACCCATCTTCAGCAACAGAGGGTGTGTCTTGCAAATGGCACATCAAGACAATGGTTCCTGTCCTTGGAGTTCACCACCTTCCTCGCCAACAAGGATGTCACCCATATCCAGACCTCCGTCTATCACCCCCAAGCCAACAGGGGGGTGGAACGATTCAATCAATCCCTGAAAAATGGACTGTGTGTTCATATGTCCGAGGGATACTCCCTGATGGCCACACTGTCACAGACACTCCTCTACTACAGAGCAACTATTTTCTAGTTCTATTATTCAGGATGCCTGTTTTACATTGCACAATTTTGACACTGAAGGGCCACCGTAGCTGCGCTGTGTTTGTCATGTCCGGAAATAAAAGAGGGTTGATGCATTGGAAGTTGAGACTAGTCGTTATTTTAGCAACACAACAGGCGCGTCATCCCTCCTCCTGGTCCAAGCAGTTGTCACGGGTGGAGTACGCGCACAACTCCCTGTCCAGTGCAGCCACTGGTATGTCTCCGTTCATGGTGATACTGGGTTACCAACCCCCTCTCATTCCGGAACAAGAGCTGAATGTAGCCATCCCATCAGTTCAGGCCAATGTCCGTCAGCAAGTGTGGAGAGAGGCTCAAGTTGCCCTTGAACGGTACGGAGTGCAACCAGCGTCTGGCAGCCTACTTACTGACGCAAATCTTGTGTGTACCATTAACGTAAAGGGAGAAAACCAAGCAGTGGACCAAACCACTGTGAGTCAAGGGAGGGGGGACTTAAAATGTTTCTAAATTTAAAATGCATTTTGTTGCCCCGTGTGTGTTTATATTGTTTTACTACGTACACAATTATTTGTAGAACTGTATATAATCTTTACATAGGAGGCGAAAGCCCTCAGATGGGGTGGGTCCTGACGTCCCCGTGATTTCTGCCTATCCTTTGCATTGGGGCATTAAATAACACAACAGGACATCACACATATAGGCCTTTTAACACTGACACGCCCACCGCCGTACAACTTTGCGGCAAATTTCCCAATATTTTTTCTGGGGTTAACGTGCCCTTAGGTTTTTTTTAAACACCTTCAACTGTTCTATGCTATTACTATTACTAACACTATGCTATTCCCTAAATAAATTTAACATAATTTAGTGAATGTTCTTTTGGGGATCAGTGATTTTAAATTAGAGCAGTCCAGATTATTATGGGATGGATTCAAATATAGCTGATTTGTCAGCTAAAGATTCATTCTGTGAATGCTACTCCAGCAGAGTATAACACAAAAAGGTTCAAGGTTAGTAATGCTGTTTGCGCCTAATTCCTACCCTGCCTGTCATGCAACTTGAAAAAAGCAACATCAGACAAGTTTTGCCTCTTTTAAAAAGAAATAGTAGATATAGCTACTATTAAAGGCAAAAATCCAGGGGAGCATGCCTCCGGACCCCCCTAGGTTTGGGCTGATCCCCGAATGTTTACTACTTCTGCATCCGCCTCTGGGTGTATAGGCTTCAATCAAGCACATGTCAGAGTCCTGTCCTATCCACTGCTGCAACAGACTTTAATGTGTTCCTCATTTGTCAGACTGTTATAATAATCATTACATGTTTGTAACTGATTGTTACTGAATTTTGATTGGAGCTTGTAATGGTTTACAAGTAAGTACAATGGTAACCATTAGACTCCAGTAGCTTTAATGCATTCATACATTAATGAGAAGAACTGTACAAACTGTGCAGGCCTACATTTAGAAATTTGCATGTAGATTATAGACTGCTGTCTACAGTGTTTGATATATATATATATATATATATATATATATATATATATATATATATATATATATATATATATATATATATATATACACCATTGTATAAATTTGATTTCACAACTACCATTGTCTTGGAAGTTGTGAAATCAAAGCTATTCACTCATTTTTAAGCTGTGATTATAATGCCCTTGGCATCGAGGAAGACGGAAATGCAACCAACCTTTTCAAACAAGATTCCCATGATTTTATGATCACAAGTCTGACAGCTTTATGAATCAACCCATTATTTTAAGCCAAATACTTTATTTTACCCACATGTTGGAACAAGATGTTAGGCTAGGCTTTTATTATAGCCAGATAAATCTTCAGCCATACAGATGGTAAGTGTGCATGCCTCTGTTTTACAGAAGCAGATGAAATCTGGGATGGTCTAAAAAAGTACATAAAAAGACAAGGTGGCATGTAATATGTTGGGTAGATATAAATCCTTAATCCCAGATAAGATTTACAAGACGGACAAGATAGTACACCTCTCTCTCCATCCCGAACGTTTAGTTTTTTTGTTTCTTAGTTGCTCAAAAAACACCAAAAGCAAGACTATTTGAAATTGGTGCACGTTTGATATTTATTACAAATAAAATCTAGTAAAAATGAATCATCGTGTTTATTTGTCCAATGACTAATGGGATGTAACATCTAAACTGTGTTAAAATAAGCTGATTTTCTCAGTAGAAATATTAGTCATTAAGTTTTGTTTTATCAAAGACTGTACAGTTTGACACTTGTTTATCACTTGCACATCCTTAACCATCTTCACCATCCAATGTTGGCCACATAGAGCACTTTTTCTATGCAGGAATTTAACTAACCATAACGTCAAAAAACGGCAACAGTGAATGTTCTTTTTACACAATACAAAAACATAGGATTCAATGGTATTTTGAAAAACAGATTGGCACGATTAGATCACAGGCTTGGGTGCTAAGTCAACTCTCCCATTTCCTTAAAAAGGGGTCAGAGCAGGACCTGGTCACAGGGCAAGATGTTGGAGTCACTCCCCCCCGACTTTATCACAGCACATCCTTTAAAGTGTGTGAGACGCAATGTCCCTTTTACTTTCAAATCCTCCAGTCAACTTCTTAAGTCTATTTTGATCTAGAGGGGAAACTTCAGTTGTCCACTGATGCAGCTTCTGGAATGTAAAAGGGAATTAACAGTTCTCAGAGAGCAAGGTAAAGGAGTCATAAAAGTGTGGGGTTCCTGTTGGTGTCTCCACTACTGTCAACAAGGAGTCTTACCAGAGCCCAGTTCTGGATGAGTTCAGGAACTCACCAAATATCATTCACAGCTATTCACGCATAACTTTGAGGCAAATACATGCTGTGCAAAGGAAAAAGAAATCAAATGTTAATATGTTTTCTTATTCATACCAAAGAGCAATTCAAAATAAAAGAAAATATATTTTTATTATTTATGTGACACTTCTCTAAGTTTTATTGCAAGAAAATAGGCCAGTCACGGCAGTGACATGTACAAAGGAACATTGAAACTGACAGAAAGCTATTTTTGAGATCTTACCACCAAAACTAGTGTTTCTCAGACATGGAGGCACCAGATTAGGAACATATGTTTCAACTCCTTTGGAGTTGACCTTGGAGCAGGCATGAAAATCACTGCCTACAGAAGTAAGACTGGAGAATGGTCTGGCTGCAACCATTATCACTCTGCCATAGGGGGAAAAAACGCTCTGGCCTGTTTGTATTTCTTTAAACCAATCATAATCGTCTTGGGTGGCGCTAAGCCCTGGATATAATATGCGACCAATGGCAGGCTCATACCCACATTAGGAGAGATTCTGTGAAATCGTTTTACAGATCCCCTGACTGTGTTTTTTTTCTTTGGAGAAAAGGCATTACATCTTTTAACCAAGAAGTTATGCCAGTGGCGTTAGGACTCTCCCCATTTAACAACATACAGCATTTGGCTCAAGGGTAGCAAATGCAACTAGGCTAGCTCAGTATTTGGTAAACCTGCCTTCAACAGGAGACACACCAAGGATGGGAATTATAGCAAGAAGTGTGCGTGTGTGTGTGTGTGTGTGTGTGTGTTTGTGTGTGTGTGTGTGTGTGTGTGTGTGTGTGTGTGTGTGTGTGGTGTGTGTGTGTGTGTGTGTGTGTGTGTGTGTGTGTGTGTGTGTGAGAGAACTTTTATCCAAAGTGACTTACAATTGCTATATATCAGAGGTTGCATTAGGGCTGTCCCAAACAATTATTTTTTAAACGATTAATCTAGCGATTATTTTTTCGATTCATCTAACGATTCATTTTTTCAATTAGCGATTCTTTTCCCATTGCTAAATTAACAATTTACTCAAAACAAATTTCAATAAGGTTCAAATCTCTATTTATTAAAATTGTTTAACACTGCACTGTTCAAGTAAAATTAATTTGTAGTGCAACCTGAAGCCAGATGTAGGCTATCAATCCAACAACAATATAAAGTCACTTTCAGGAGGAATACAAAAATAAAAACTTAAATTAAACAGAGAAAGTGCAAAAAGAGTAGCCTGTATTTGCTTTTTTTAAAACAGTAGGTAAAATAATGAATACGCTCTTGTTTAACATCCAAGCTCTTCTCCCTTTAATCGTACAGTAAAAAAGTGCAATTTTAGCAACATATGAAATTAGATGTATCAAATAAATCCAACAATAAAACAAATTAACATTTCAAGTCACTTTCAGGAGGAATACACAAATAAAAAACTTAAAAATAAAAAAACAGTAAAAAAAGTTACATTTTTCTCTCTCCTTTCTAAAGGGAATTATGAGCCCAAGTCTGATTTAAACCCGACAATTTTTTAATACGTGGGCCGTTATAACTGACATTATAAAGGACTCGTGAGAGAGGCATAGGTGAGCAGAACTTATGGTGTTTTGCTGCTGTTATCCTGACTCAGGGTTCATTTTACAAAGTCTATAGACTACCATGTTGTTGGCATTAGAAGACTGCATGCGAGCCTTTTATCAACGTGTTGTTGAACTTGCGAGGAATCCATACTTGCGCATGCTATTTTTTTAGATTTCTACACGTGAGTGACAGTTAAAGAAACGCAACGCATTTACGTAATCGATGATATCGACTACGTCGACGAATCGCCCCAGCCCTAGGTTGCATGCCTCTGTATTTATTACCTCCAAACACAGCTGCACAGTAATACCAATAGATTAATAATAAATAAATAAAAAATAAAGTCATAAATCTGTTCTAAAATAATTCACTAGTGTCATTTATGCATGTTGCAAAAAATCCAAACCACTCATAACACCACAACCAGGACTGGACTGGGACAAAAAATCGGCCCTGGCATTTTTGGCCCTGGCGGCCCACACCCACCATGATTGGTCAGACACATTCCCTGCAGACAGTCGTCTTAAAATATGCGTGCACTCTATGATATGAGTTGTCTAGTGTTCTACATTGATGTGATAGGTTTGGATCCTTCAAGAGTTGTCTCAAGACTTAGCTGTTGATCTTACACTTACATAATTAATTAATTCTTTGTATATTTATGGTATGTGTTTATTTTTTATTATTATTGATATTTGATATTGTATTGCCATTTTTGTTATTATTACTATTTTGCTTAATATTGGCTTAGCAACTTTTAAAAACTGGTTACTGTGAATTTTAACCATGTAAGATTCATATTTTGTCGCTTTGGACAAAAGTGTCTGCTAAATACAATAACCATAACCATAACCCTTCCCAAAAGCTACAATAAAGCTGAGAGAAGTATATGCCCTGGAAAAGAGCACCAATACAAGAGAAGCTAATTAAACAATTAAGGAACATTGATGCTTGTATCAACACTTTCCAGCTACCCAACAGGTTACCTAACAGCCACTAACGTTAATGTTACAGCCAAACTGCTTGTTGTCGTTATGAAGTGAGGGGCACATAACGTGCGTGTGCACACACACACACACACACACACACACACACACACACACACACACACACACACACACACACACACACACACACACACACACACACACACACACACACACACAGCCTCCCTCCCTTCCTGAGAGTCTCTGTTAATTTGCGTACTCCTTACCACGTCACCTACTCTCTCTTCCATCTTTTCCTCACTCACTCCCATGGCCCTGTCATGGTCACTCTCCTCCTCCTCGGCTTCTTCCCTGTCATGTTGTTTCACCTTCTCTTCAGCCACCTCTCCTCCTTCCTCTACTTTAGGCAATGCTGATGTTGAAGCAGCTACTACAGCCCCAAGCATGTCAGAAATGTTGGCACATTTTGAGGATTCCGCCTGTAGATTCATCTTTTTTCTCCCGTAATTTCTCTGCACCTCCCTTGCACTTTGGTGGTCGTTTGTCCATTTTAACGTGGATGCTAAATTTCCAGCATAAGCATACCTATTACAGCTCGTGTCTCAGTGCCGGGAGATATTACGAATCCCACTATGGTCACGCCAAAACACGCCCTTCAATAGCATTTATTGGCCAGGCATCCATGCTTACGCAATGTAACGTAACCCTACCTGGATTTGATTGTCTCAGGCCAGTGCCAATAAAGAAAATTAACCAATGGGCCGCTGTCAGTTCTTCATGAAAAAAAAACCACGACAAAAATAAATAAATATATATATTAAAAAAATATCGGCAATTCGGCCCAAAAGTGCATCGGCCCAACGGGAAAATGCCCGGTATGCCAGATGGCCAGTCCAGCCCTGACCACAACCACTACATTTATAGATGTATCTTATTTGGCCTGTTATTTGGAGAATTGAAAATGTCCCAAAACTTACCAGCCAGTTCTGTATCAGTCTGGAAATGTGGTGAATACTGTATACTCCATATAATTTTTTATACTCCATTTTTTTTTTTGCCTTTTTTTGTCTTGCACAGTACACTGTTTAATCCAGTGCATGTATAAGGCAGTTCTCCTGCCTGTGAGTCCGTTAGCCACTTCTGATCAGCTAAGTGCCCGATCACACCAGATTCTATCAATTGAATTTTTGTTAAATTAAATTTATACCACTGGAAAACTGTGTTGATAATATTGACCTTTGGGAGAACGGAGAGCAGTTTTTGTTTGAGTAACAAAATGACTGACTCACAGACGTCAGGGCAAAATCTGATTGGTTGAAGCAAAAAGTGTGACTGCCCTAAATCAGCTGAGTTGGTAGCATGAAAGGAAAACAAATCTTGATTCATAGAGTAAGCATGAAGATAGACTTTCACTAAGCTTCATCTGTTGAATATGGTATGTTCTTTATGTAGTTAGCGATCAAGCTCGCAAGCAACACATGATTGAATTTAACTTTACCACTTCCTGCTGTAATGTAATAACATTTTCCAAAAACCGGACTGACATCATGAAGGTCATATACCCCCAACTTTATATATTTATTTAGAATATATTTTTATTAGGACAATGCACATTCATTAACATTTCTGTAAATGCCGCAGCGTTAGCCATTCGGCTAATTTTCAACTGTAGACCTAGATACCTAGAACGCATGTCTTCATGGTGGAAGGAAACCGGATCACCCAGGGAAAACCCCACACAAACATGGGGAGAACATGCAAACTCCACACAGAAAGGCCTTGACCGGGGATCGGACTCTGCCCAGACCGGGGATCGGACTCTACACTGCCAACTTGCTGTGAGGCAGCAGTGCTAACCACTGTTCCACCATTTCGCCATTTAAGTGTCTCTGATTGGTTAACAACCGAGAAAACATGTTTGTTTTGAGCTAAACAGTTGTTTCACATGTTTTACTCCACTCCGTGTTTACTGTAGGCAAAATGTGTTTATAGAGCTTTAATTAAGTCATGCCCACGGCACAGGCAGGGTATCACTGTCATCTCTTTGATCAAGAACAGCGAAGAGGCATTGGAGAAGCACCTCATTTATCTCCTTGATCCCTCAATGCCTCAGGCAATTAGTGTTTACTGACAGTCAATCAAAAGATTTATTTGCTCCACAGGAAAGCTCTTTTGAATGTTAAATGATCCCTGTGTATAATTCATCAAACAACTGTACATTACAGACATTCATTCTAGATCAGCAGTTTTCTTTAAAAAAATACTCAGCATATCAGCTGTTTTCTTTAAAAATTACAGTGGCTTTCCTCCTATGAATACATTTTGGAACTCAACACTCCACATTGCAAAACAGCTGTAACTGAACAGCTGAGTTGATATGGTATGTTTCACTTTGTGTTTAGAATGCATGCACGATGTTACAAGTCAATGAAATAGTTAGTGTTTTTCTTAGAGTGCTGGACAACCAGGAACAATCAAGATGCCAAATTTAACAGCCAATCCAATTTAAATGTGTACATGTTTCCATGCCTCTTTAGAATACTTACTCTTGTCATGGGCTATAATAGATGAGTGCAGAGGGGAGGGAAGCTATTTAAAGCTTTCCAGTTCGGTACAAGCTTTGCACAACCCACAGATGAAGACAAAAAAGCCTTTACACTCCAGTTTTGAATGTAATGAAATAGGGGGTCTCTTCCAAAGAAAGGATGCATAGTAGGAAAAGGCTCTATTGCCTGAGGGTTTGACAGAAGCTTTTGACAACAAGGAGACCTTGCAAAAATCATTGATGTGTTAAGAGCACTGGATACCATGTCACCTCACAGCCAAGCTAACTGTCCTCAGGGAAATGTAATTAGTGTAGTTGCTTTTGGCTCTAGTACATAACCTTTGTGGTATTTGCCTGTGAATTAAGCAATGCTAGGTACAATTTGCCAATATACTGTAAAGGCTGGCAACCACGGATGTGTTCAAGGTGCAGTAAGTGATGCTGTGCAAAGATTGTTGATATTCAAACTCAACTGCCAAACAAATTCAGATTCCAGATCAGATTCCCCCCCCAACCCAATGCACGCACACCACATGATCAGTTGCAGGTGCAAGAGGTGAAGGAGTGGCGCAACTTGGAACAGAACTTAACAACTGTTAGAATCTTACTGTATTCTAGAAAGACGAGCATTTGAGTTGTATTAGATTGGCAGATTTCTAGTATTACCAACTAGTAAAACATTGATGATCGCTACCTGTGTAGGGCTGAAATTGTAGAAATCTATAATCATGTTAGTTGTATCTTGTGCAAGGAATTAAAGAAAACTAATTATTTTTGAGTACCATAAAACCCCAATGCTTAAATGACGGACTGATGTTGCTGATTTTGCTCCTGATGCCCACATTCGTGGGAAAAATAGCTCCCATACTGTTTATGTGATTGATGTTTGAAGGTTGCTTAACAATTCATGTCATTGTAGGTGAAGTGTATGTTTGTGTTTTTTACCACTTGAGTTCAACATCACTATGAGTTTTTCAAGGCGTTCTTGTAAAACCGTTGTTTATTTAATCTCCTGCAATGTAATCCTCTGCAGATTAAAGTATTCTGATCTCTCGATGATGGATTTAGTTTTGTGACTTTGTAGTTACTCCTCTGTCCTTATGTAATATGTGTGGGTGTTTGGGTGTGAAATATTGTAATTGACAGCTCATTCTGACTCACCCACTGACTCACACAAACACCTGACTTGTTTAGCCTCAGGTGTTAAAAGTGAACTGTGGCTCCCTCGTTCAACAGCTCATTTGAGGTCTATGTTAAAGAGGCTGTATTCGAAATACTGAAAGATAACAGTGGACACACCTCTCACAGACCATTCCCCAGTACGTGAAATACCTCCGTTTTTTCACAGCCACATGCATGCACAGCTGTACCAGCTATCCAAATCTCAGATTACAACACAGGGAGTTTGACTCCCATTTTCAGCTCAGGACACCATTACTCCACTATATGTTTACATAGCAAATATTTGTTTGCTACTATAGTAAAGAGGTTAATGTTCTGAGTGTCAAATCCAGCCCCTTTAAAACCTGCATGTCTACATTTGGTTTAAAGGTGATATTTCTTTTAATATCTTTTAATTATTATGTAAATCTTTCTACAGCACAGGCTTATACATTTAAGTGTGAAATTGGGGACTGCTCCATGCAGTTCTGTTCTTCTTCCTATATGCCCAGTGAACCAATGTGAAACTGGATCTTAACTTTTGATAATTATTCAGTGTAATTCATGTGCATCGCTATGGTTTAGCAGTGAACTATATGGAACTACACAATGTGAGGTGAGGTTTCCTACAGTATATGAATGGGTTCTGCGCAGTAGAGATGCCAACTCATCCTAATACCCAAATGACAGAACAGGTCGATTGTCAATGACTCCCAAAACAACATATATGACCGTTGTATTTACAACCGTAACTTCTGACCATGGTGAAAATTTCAATACGGGCAAAGTTTTTAAACACATAGTTAACATTGTAAAAAAAAAAAAAAAATTCTCCTTTTTCTTTTCTGTACGCTATTTTCCTTATATGCTCCTTTACTGTGCTACAATTTCTCATTTTACTTACACCAGGGTCATTGGAATGTTTTCTGATTAGTTTGGATCCTTGTAATCTGCACTGATTAGGGTGTTTGTACTTCGTGATTTATGAAAAATCCTCATTTGTCCAATTTGTCTGCCAGGCGTGAAAAGATGCAAGCGAGCTTCCCATGCTAACCCAGAGAGTCTGGACCTGCATATCTTAAAATAAATGTTGAGACATTTTGAGGACTTTGTTGGGAGTCAGGAGGGTGAAACTGTAAAAAAAATACTATTAATCAATCCCTGCTCTCATTCCAGGCAGTATCAGAAAGTTGAACTTTTGACACTGAATGTGTTGTGGAATATTTCTTAATTGCACGGGGTAAGATTTCAAAAGGTTAAAGTGAAACAAATGAAGACTATTGAGCAGAAACCATTTATTCTCATTTGCAAATGGTTTCCCAAGTACCACAGCACAGGAAAAAGAGCGTTCTGAGTCACATCACACAGACAAAGCGCCTTATAGGTGATAACAAATGGCCTCCCCCTCTGCATTTTGCATAGACACAAGTTAACCAAACACACAGAAGCAGAGACCAAGCCCTTTGCCCCAGTTCATCCCAAGACATAACACCTTCGCAGTCTCAGCTGGGAAAACAAAACTGTTTTAGAGACACTGTAGGATATTGTTTACGGCGCCTTATCTAAACTTGTTCTAAACAGACGTCAGTAAAGACCTCGGGAAAAAGACACTTCAGTCTCATCAAAATTTATAGTTTTAGCTGTTCATCTGTTAGATACCATTTTCTAAGTTAACACATACACTAAACAGATTAACCTAATAGAAGAATGTGCTTTAAATGTAATTTTGCTATCACAAATGTTATCAATATTTCATTATTAATAGGTTAAAAGGCTGGTAAAGGAAATGTTATTAATGATTGGCAGATTATAAAAGGCACATTAATTTAAATCCAGCTACAGCCATCAAACTCTCATCTCTTTCCTCTTGTTTTCTGTCCTTCCCTGTTTGTCAGTTTGTCACACAATGTTCCCTTTATGTGATGGTGTTTTTGTTCCAGATTGAACACGGCCAACAGCTGACCTTTAAGGCCGTTATTTACTAGCGCTTCCAAAAGTGCGTGCGGAAATCGTGATGTCACGGGACTGCCGTGAGTATTTATACTTGCGCGTGGTGGTCGCGACACTAGTTGCAGTCTTCTCCTGAACAGTGGTGGCGCTAAGGAGCAAAGGCTACCGATGTTTTTCTTTCTAAGGACTAGAAGAAGAAGAAAAACATAAACAACGGCAGACCAGGCAGCAGTAGTGCCGTCAATGCTTTGATTTGATTCAGTGACCTACTCCGTCAGATCAAGCCTTTCATTCACAAAAAAAAAACTCATCTTAACCCAGTAAGTTTACAAGAGAGACTTGCAGTTTATATACTGTCTTTGCTTGCAGTCAGTGGGCGAGTCCTGGCATCCGGTTTCCCAGGAGCTCGTTCAGGCTTCTTGTTTCCGGTTTGTCGAGCGCCGCTGAAAAAAATAGACTGGTGCGCGTTTTCCGCTCGCGCGCTGAAAATCGGACACGCCGGCCGGAAATTCCATCATTTTGATGTCATGAATGCGCACGCCACCTCCAACGCGTCAAGCATAAATCAGCTGTTAGACGTAAGACTGAGACTAAATCCATTCTGCCATTTGGCAACAACCAGTGAAGTCTGAGTGCAATAGAAATTCCTTTAGCTGGTGCATGAAGCAACATTTAAAATCCAAAACTAATCTTTGAAATCAATATTCACCTGTGTGAGTTTAAAAAGCTTGCCTGAACAAAAATATCCCCCACCTCCACATCATCGCATTTATTCCACAGCATGTTAGGTTTGTTAAGACGGTAAACATTGCTGCAAAACCATCATTAATAAGCTGCAACCGCCAATGCCAAAACATACAATGGGCAAACCAAAAAGAATAAAAAGAGACTTTGTGTTACAGCCCAAAGAGATTTAAGCCTCAGTTCAGTGGCTCGGCAGTGACCTGGTGATACAGACACAGAATTCAGGATTCGTCACATAATGGTAACCTGTTTAGGCCGCAATTGACTGTGACCCTACCACCTACCACCGTGTTTTGCTGTTTGACCCCTTGTACAAGTTTCTGTGGAATGCAGTGATGGATTTCCCCTGGTAGCCACTTTTAATTAATCTTTTCTTAGAACATTGTTTCAAAGCTCCAGAGGATTATCATGTGCTTTTTGGCAAACATTAAACAAGCATGCATGTATTTTTATTAGGAAGCAAAGATTCCCGCCTTGCTACTCTGACATGAATACCGATTTTCCCAAAGCTCCTCTCTAAATGGAGAATCATGAATACATAACCATGGAATCAGTCCCGTCCCTGTGGAAATCATGTTGTGTTTTCAGTTTTATTTTTTTTATTTTACAAATCAACATATATCAATATATATATATATATATATATATATATATATATATATATATATATATATACATTGTACTTGATTTGCGCTGTTCACACACTGTTTTATTGATAGTGTGTGTGTGTGTGTGTGTGTGTGAGAGAGAGAGAGAGAGAGAGAGAGAGAGAGAGAGAGAGAGAGAGAGAGAGATTTTTACACTTGCACTTTTCTTATATTTCAAGACTCAAGTATTTGACATTTTGGGAATGTAATAAATATTGACATGACAATCAATTTGAAACCCTTACAGTTGGATATCTGTTTTCAGAATGAGATTTTTCCTGTTTTTCTGACTTCCTTTTCTGACCTTATACTTACCTCAAGTTGCCTTTTGGGACATACATGCATACGTACGTACATATCATACTTGCCCGTTGAGAGGAGTTTATTTCAGCATCATATAAAATCAACAATTATGATAATAATAATATTAAAGCAAACAGCTCTGGTATTGGAATAGTATCGGTATCGGCCGATATCCAAATTCAGGTATCGGGATTGGATCGGAAGTGAAAAAATGTGGATCGGTGCATCCCTATATTTTATGATTTCTTTATTGCTTAGCATACATTACCGGCTTGGATTAGTTGTTTGGTATTATAAAGTCAGGTTAAACAGGTTATTGCAATACGACAGAAAACACCAAGAATGCTTTACTTTCAAGTTAGTAACTGTATACACACCAAATATTGAGGTGCTAAAGAAGAAAGGACTTGCATGTCTGTTGCTGAATCATAATGGCAGACCTTTCCCCCTATTGTGCAGGCTCTGTGGGGCCATAAGAACAAATAAAAAAAATGTTGTACCTCACAGCGCCATAAATAACATCTTCACAATTAGTGCAAACTGCAAAACATCACATTCTAGCTATATGCAAAACACTATTGCTGCCACATAATGTGAAATATACTGCTATTCTACAAAAATGTTAACACACAACCATGTAATGTGCACTGTGTCTACAACTAATGACAGATTATATTAGTGTAAATCAACACATTGCCCAGACTCTAAAACTCTAACTCTAAAACTAAAAATAAAGATCGTTCACGAGTCCTGCATCTCGAGTCCGAGTCAAGTCTGAAGTCACTATGTGTGCGACTTAAGTCTGAGTCTCAAACTCGAGTCCCCATCTCTGGATGCATGCAAGCTAGTTCAAGCAGCAAAACTTCGCAAATCTCTCCCTCTGTCTTGTCCAGTCCGCTACTGCCCTGCACCGGGGGAAGCTATTTTATCATCACATCCCTAATATGTCATCTAAAAATATCTGCAGGGAGTGATGGGGTCGGACGCCAAACACTATATTCTGCTGTTATAATGAACATTTAAAAGTTAAGATGTCTGTCTGAAATATTTTTATGTCTAACCACAATGTTTCTAGCATTGGCCTTAACCAAGGGTTTACTGTAGTTGCCTAACCCTAAGTATGCCTGAACCATAGTGTATTTTCCATAACCACAAGCTTTCACTAACCTTGACCATACTGTTGTGCCAGTTTTAAAAACGTCACTGACCATACTCCAGAATGTGTACAGAGTCATCCAATAGCCTATCAATATTCTTCTTTGTTTGCAGATTGTGGGTAAACCACTAAATGTTAAAGTTAAGAGAGCAAGTGCCTTAGATCACTAGGCCAAAGGGGTGTCCTCAACACTTGGTTTTTCGTTGGACATGTATTGTAGATAGTTATGGTCAGGGTAAGTAGAAGGTTAAAGTTAAAGGCTGGTTGTTGTTCTACCAACAGCCTTTTACTGAAGGGATGTTTTTGTTAAACTAACCAACAACATCTGACTTCAGTGGAAGTAATCAGGTGTGCGTGACAGGTTTCAACATGTCTCTTCTACAAACTTTTATTACTTTAACTTAGTTTTTGAGAAAGTCATTTAGGTGTGGCAGACCGTTGTAAATAGAAGAGCAGAAGAGCAAGTCAGATACGAAAATCAGAGAGGTCTCAAATTTGAAATGCTTTGTTGATGTGTGAACAAAACACAGCCCCATAGTTGGCAAATTAATCAAAACAGATTGTTTACTAAACACAGTAATTCTTTAGCTACCACATTGCACGCATGTAACAGAAATGTAGGCTTGGTGATGTTTCTTGCTGAAATCACCTTGTGAGTTTTAGTCAACCCTAAAGTTTTAATGTACTCAGGCTTGTAAAATTGAATGAAGCCAACTAACGTATTTATGTTTAAGTGGACCTAGCAGAAAGCTAGTCTTGTGCGTTCATAGAGCCTGGTACTGTACATTACGTCCTAGACATTAGCATCTCCAAGTCAATCTGCCAGATGATGTGCTTATCTATGGTATTCATTACATATTTTTTGTGCCACATCTGAGATAGAACAGGTGTCTTTCATGTCATAATACTAAAAGAGGGAGGTAGCTTTTGTTTGCATTTTTTTGTCAGTTAGCTTTCAGTATTATCATGTTACCGCTTTGAAATCAGTCAAAAGGGAGACTGAATAGGGAAGCGGCGCGTTATTCAAGTCTAGATAATATGGCAACACCCATCCAACTCCTTTTTGTTGATGTATTTGCAAATAAAGTGTCTTGGGGGAGACATTTGGTTTTGGCAGAAGTATTTAATACTTCAAAAATGTGGAAAGGGTACAAACAGGCATTCTTGCATTTGGGGTTAGTCCACGTTGTCCAACACTTTTTTAAGGACACAGAATAGGCCATAACTTCTGGGTAACTTACAGCTAAACGTGCCTAAATATGCTCGTTTTCATGTAAGTGTGAGTGCATAAATATACTGTATGTTTCTGTAATCTCATATACAGGGGGGAAAACACAAGAATATAGCTGGTGCAAAGCAAATTGTGCAACGTTATGGAAGCTTCTGTGTGGTTCATTGATCCCACTCTGATTAAAATAACAGCTCACCAGATGGTCTGATTAAACCTGCGGCAGCCCTCGTGTGGGGGCGAGACGCTGACCAATGTTCCCTTCAGTGCGGAAACACGGTTGCATAGAAATGGGATCCTCTCCAGAAATAAAAGGCTGGAGTTAAGTGATTCATCCTCAAGCTGAACAGGCCTGAAAGCAGCATTCAGGAGCCACTGAGTCACACTGTGGAGGGGTGACCTTAGATCAGATGACGGGGGCTGGAATAGTCGCGCACTCTCACTCTGCACCGAGGTGACACTGAACAAGAGCTTTCAAGGCCCCCTTGTCTGGGCGATTCATCCACACTCCTCCCCCCTCCTCCCCTCGGTCGCCTCCTCCCACACAGGTGATCCATCTCCCTCTATCACTGTCTGTCTCAGTATTTTGTTCAGTCTTCCACTCTCTCTGCCTCTGGTTACATTTATAATCCCAATGCTGTTTTGGGTTAATTTATGTATTCGGTGACACCTATGGTGTTTACACAGTACTGTTTTTAACTTTTTGATTGATGTAGTTGTAAGGGACTATGTGCTAGTGCTGGGCTATATGTTTCAAATTAACATAACATTATTAAGAAGGTTTTTCCAATATCAATGTATATCATAAGATGACAAATGTAATTAAAATCACACATGAAATGATGAAATGGATGTAAAGTGTTGTGAACTGTTTCCACTATTAGGCAATACATCAGATTTTTTTATTTTATTCATGTAGAACTGAAAAGGTATAACAATAATATAACATCATAATATAACAATATAATTCTACAAGTTGCCTTGAGCTTTGAACTTCATTATTAACCTTGGGATCAGTAAGTGTGAATAAATAATCTCAACTCCAAATCCATTTACTAGTTTTACAATTAACAATTGTTCATTTTGTGATGAAAGCTCAAAATTCCGCAAATGTGTTGATCGATATGTTGGGAACAAAAGTGGACATTAGGCACTCACAAACTTGCACCCTAAAGAAAGTCCACAGAAATGTGAATGAGTTTTATTTGGTTCTCAGGGTTACAATGCTCAGTGACCAGTTTTTGCATGTGAGTCCAAAGGGATGGGAAAATTTGACCAACCGCTGGTGGCCATTTAAAAGAAGAAAAAAAAGACTGCCAAGGCTACCAGCTGTTGGTCAAATTTTTCTTCCAAATAAAACTGTCACTCACAATTCTATGGGCTTTTACAAAGTAATCACTCATTCATTATATTTTATTTCGGTAACACTTTATGATGAACATCATTAATAGATGGTAAATTTATAGTTAAGTAATCTTTAGTTAATTAATACATATAATTAATATAATGATATAATATAATTAATTATATACGGTATATACAGAATGCCTTAGAATTCAACCAAGCCATGTAATATATATAGATATATTGCTTTACCAAGCACTTACTAACCAATAACTAAAAAACATCAGTCGCAACTTTACAATAGCCATCCAGATAATGTTTTTAGAGGGTTTACAAAGTATTTTATTAACTATTTAACAAGGTATTATAGTCATCTGTTGCAACTTTATAATAACCATCCAGACACTGTTTATAGACCATCTAATAACACTTAACACAGTGTAAGGAATATCTGGTCCACCTGTCTATGTAATGTTTATAGATGTTTTAAAAATGGTTTCTTAAAGGTTTACAATTTATTTTTGAATCCTTACCCGATACCTAAAATATTATATGAGGGATATAATGTGTGTAACAATAAATTGTTAATTTACAGCACTAATAATAATTAGTAAACATTATTAATTAGAATTTAATTGTTTGTTAACAATAAAATGACTGTTTGCTAACAGTTAAATGACAATTAACTAAAGATTACTTAACTATCAATTTACCATCTATTAATGATGGTTATTAGTGCTGTGAATCAGTAAAAACGTAGTACTTTGTCAGATGGTGGATTAAAATGAACATTATTTTTTATTTATTTTGAAACGTACAGAAGTACAGCCGTAGTGTACCTATCATCATGTAGAATGTTGACATCTCATTGATAAAGTAGGACTAGAAGTATTAATACTAGTATAAGTACTATAGTACCAGAAAGAGTAGTACTAGTTGTTTAAGTAGAATTCATTAGTTTGGTGGTAGGTCTTAGACAACCCTAGAGCCTTCTGGCGGCTGATGGTAGCTGGCCCTGAGGTTGAAGCACTGCTGTGGACCAAGCAGTCAAGAAACACAGGGCAACTACCATTTTTTTTCAACCTGGACCCTATTTTCCTATGTTTTGTGTCTGATGGAAACTGTCTGATGGAAACAACAATCTTTGACAATGGTCCAGTATTAAGCGAGATCGCTGCAGTCAGCAGCGGCGTAACAAGAAACAATGTAAGTTAATAGGGTGATTGTCCAGCTTGTATTTACCTTCACTAAAGTGCTCGTTTTGCCACTGACAGACTCAGATTAATATTCTAAGTGTCTGACAACATTATGGAAAAGATCCCTTCAGAGATAGACCTTTACAATGTCTTTGAGACATTTCTGTTTAACCAAAAACAGCTCTGAAGCTGCTAGTGCTAAACCCACCAGACTCCATTTATAAAAGCAATACCTTTAGCTTGTATATAGCCAACATAATTGCACATGTAAATTGGTAAACTTTGTTTATTTCAGCCAAATCTAGAGTTGTGATGGTTGGAAAAGTGGAAAGACGACCCAAAACGTCTTTTCATAGTTTTATTTTGTTTGTATTTCATTTGTCGACTTTAAATTAAGTGTCTGCTCACTCGTGAATGATGCTAAAATTACTGTTTATTTACATGGAGTCTGGTAGGTTTAGTGAATGCTATTTCGTGGATGTTTTTATGTTTAAAAACTCTTTAACAGAAAGGTCAACTTCCTTTGAAATCCTTTCGATAATGTTGTCAGACTCTTAGAATAATAATAATAATAATAATCATCTGAGCCAGGTCAATCCAGGTTGAAAAAAAAGGTAGTTACCCTTTAAAGTTTGAAAAGTTGGGTTTATCTTCCCCAAAACAAAGATTCAATAAAGTAAATAGGTAAAGAGTTATAGGGTCCTTACAAAATGGTCAACAAAGCATGACTCTACTGGAAAATAAGAATCAAAATGAAAATGTTAACTCAGACCCCTTAAATGAGACATGAGGGATACTTGTATACAAATTGACCACACCAATAAACACACAGAGGGGAGGACAACATGGACAGTAACTAAAACTTTCAGAAGAAAACCTTGACCCCTTGCCTGCTGTCAGATCTAATAAAGTAATTTCAAACCAAATAAACTAAGGTCTTTTATGTCCCATTATGAGACTGCAACTTAAAATAACTGAACGTGAGTGTGGTGATGTGGGTAAGTGTGTACCACCTTAAACCATCAATTGTGTGGCTGTGGCCACCACAAGCACTGATTGAGGACTTTGAATATACACACCAGCTCATGGGAAGACAAGATGAGGTGCTCCACCACAACCAGCAAGTGTGCAGATAGCATTTAGAAAAGATGTCTGCTCACTCGACAATGTCATGGAGGAACTGGGCAACCCATTCGAAGAGAAGAGTGAAGACCTGCTTGTCCATCAGCAGTGGAGACTGTTAAGAAGGCATGGAATATTGGCCAAAAAACTGTTCCAAGCATTCAATGTCTTGTGGAGAGAATAAAGCCTATTGATCACCAAATCAAATTGAATCCAATTTAAACTTTAGGTTCAACAAAGACGGCAAGTAATGGAAAAGCAGCAACTGACATCATTAGTGATGTTGACTCTACATTAGCTGTCAAACGAGAAATGGAAACCTGGAAGACCCTTTTGAGCATGAGCACCAAGCATGGCCCCCAGCACTCTCCGGTGGAGGAAGATTACGACTTGGGACCTTCTGACGTGCCTGAAGATCCTGTCCCCAGCTCAGACTAAAGCCCCTGATGCTACCTGTGTAGTTATGACGGGATCCAGATGATGACGCCAGCAGGTGACAAGACATTTGATGAATATTCCCAGCTGGTATTCATCCCACATATCTCTTCTCAGCTGTGCAGTATTTCACGCTTGGACCTCTTTCGGATACGGACAAAGATGACTTAATAAAACATAAGGCTTTTGATTATTAGCCATGATGTCTAAACCATACATCATGTTAGACTTACCACGAGCTACAAGATTGTGAAAAAAGGTTTATGCCCCTGTAGAAGCTAGATGTTACTTTGATATCAACCTTGTTTTATGAAAAACATGTTTTATTTGCGATGTCATGGAATGTTAACCACACCCACAAACGGCAATAGCGAGCTGCAGGAAAAAAAGGCAGCATGGTCAAGAAGGAAGTCGCTGGCTGAACTGACAGATGCATTACTGATGCTGGTGGATAGACCACAGGAGATCCCAGATGATGACCAGATCTCTTGTGGCTGCAAGAGTGGTTGCAGAAAGTGCTGCAGGTGCAATACGGCAAAAACGCTAGCATGTTTTGACTCATCATTGCGCCCGATATTAACAACTTTGCATACAGTCTTTCGCATTATCTGGCAAATCCAGTCGCAGCAGTCTCACACAGGCCAGGAGTGTGCAGGGACGTTACTAGGATTTTAGAACATTCGGGGGTTCTGGGGAATCCTCCGCTGGCACTTTGTTTTCTATTTTGATATTTTGTATGCACTCTGGCACCTTATTAACATTCAAAGTACAAAAAATCCCAATGTGAGTTTATTTTAAATTACAAAATGGTCAGCGGGCCACCTGACACTGATCACTGGTGTAAACAGCTCAAAATTTGAAAGTACGATGTGGAGGAAAAATTCAGACCACACCAGCAGAAAAAGATGATCTTGTTATTATTAATAGCCTGCTGTAAGTCATAAACTAATTGCACTTGTGTTGTCTGCGGCCTGAATGTAGCCTGTTAGCTGAAAATAGTCTGTGGAGACCCAGTTATGCAAGTGCTTTGTTTATGTAAACAGACAGGAATAAAACCTTAACCCTGTATGGCCAACGGCTGGGTGTGCAAGTCGCTCATCTCTGTGCCTTTCACTGTTTGTCCCTCTTGCCATCTCCCCTCCCCCAAATAAACTTCTATCTCTACCTGTCTCTGTCTCCTTCTCCTCCTCCCCAGCTCCAGTGCTTCTGAGGGGGGCCTTCTCGATTTCCCTCCTGCCCAGAAAAATCAATATTGGGAGGCGGCCTGAAAGACCTTTCACAGGAGTATTACAGCACAGCCCGGCGCTCCGATAAGCCTCCTGTTACGTCCTCTCGGGACGGGGCTGGCCAGGCCCGCACTCCCCACCTGGGGGGAAAGGCATTCTCCTCCGGCCGCAGGGAAGAGCGCCATAAAGGGCAAGACGTGGATCACAAGTCTATTGGTGTGGGCTATTAGTAACCTTAGAGCCCCTGACCTGTGACTAGGGTCCTGTTCTGATTCCCACACACGCACTCACAGACAGAGTGGGAGGGGACACTCACAAATAGACAGTTTATGACGATAAAGAGCTTTGTCATGCACTCAAGAGAGTAGATAATAATACGTTTTTGTTGTTGTTGTTAATGTATGTGCCAACACAGTAGAGCAGGGAGCAGAGCATTCACAACTTTGCCTTGATGAACCTATTTCACTGCCTTTGCTTTTATTGACTGTTATTTCCTGCCCTGCCTCCAACACACACGCACACACAACACAACACAAACACACACACACACACACACACACACACACACACACACACACACACACACACACACACACACACACACAGGCTTGTGCACATAAACACCTGGAACACCTGGATTTTAAACAGTGAGGTCAAGTTTCAAGAAAATGGATTTCCTACAATGAATGGCTACTATTAGGGATGGGCATGATTAATTGACGATCGATAATTGATCATTAAGAATTTCGTCGATCACGTTAATTTGTCATTGATTAAACTAATGCAGGTTGCGTTGTGTTTTGTGAGTCTAGAAGCAATGAAATGAATTGTCACTGTGTGGCAGCAATTAAACATTGTACCACCCGGGGGCGCCATAGGCTGCTCAGTTACCTGCGAGTTTCCGTTTTGATTTCAAAAGTAATCATGAAGAGGTCACGGCGAAGTGTGACGTGGGACCATTTTGATTTTAAAAACGACTTAGTTCACTGCAAACACTGCGACGCCGTGTATAAGTACAACACGGCCACGACTCAAATGATGTACCACATATGATGTACCACATCTGACATCCGACCCTGGTTAATGTCGGTGGCGGTGCGTCCTGCTCTCAGTCTCAACCTAGCATCAACTCAGAGTTAGCACGGAGGAGCTGCGATGCACAACGAGCAACGAGCAAATTACCCAAGGGATCTGCACGTTCATTGAGATGGATATTGGAACCAGCATGTCACATTCCGTCACGACATACCATCACCAGACTGGTAGAAACTCACTACAAACAACGGAATAAGGTTCCCCGGCCCGGGCTGGCCAAGTTAGCGCGGAGGTACCTGTGCATCCCAGCCGGCGGGTGTTTTCGGCGGCTGGACTGACAGTCACCAGGTAGCGGTCGCGTCTGACCCCAGATCATATCAACCTGCTTATTTTTCTCAACAAAAACCAATAGACTGGTGCAGAAGTTGTATGTGAGTTACTGATTATTTTATATTAGGTTTTGTCCGTGCCTTGGACAGTTTTGAGTTACATTTTGACAAAACCTGTCAGATCTAAGTAGTATTATGTTTTTGGTTAAGTTATTATTTAACATGATTCTTTTTATTTATTATTTTGGAACAAACGAGGGTCTCTGTTTAAGAAGGCCGGCTCGCAGCAGCAGGTTCCGCTGCTTCAGAGCACCGCAGCGCATAGATCTTCAAGTTTAGCCAAACCTCCAGTTTAACTGCCACAAGTTGTTCTTCTTGTAATTAAGATCTCATCGAGGAAAAACACGCTGTATTTTTGTATTTTCATTGTGTTTTTAATTTATAAAAAGTTACATAAATAATGAATTTTAATATAAAAATATTAATGATTAAATCGATAGTCAATCAAAGAAAATGTAATCGATTGCCCATCCCTAGCTACTATGTAGACTTTCATCATCACACATGAATACAATTAGGCTTACTGACTCCACAGGAGCCTCAGCTTTCCAGTCATACCCAATTCATGCAATTCCAAGACTGTGTAGGGACCACAGCATGCAGAAATACAAATACACCGTTTTAGAATAGTCAAAAATAACTTTGTAGTGATAGAACCCATTTACATTACATATTTGAGGTGAGAGGTCAAGGGCCCCCTTTGAAAATGGCCGTGGCCGTGACCATGGCTGGTATTTTACCTACAAAATTTAGCCTATAGCTTTGAAACGTTATTTAGCCCACTTTCTGACAATTCAGGCCAATCAGCTGGCCGGTGCTCTCGATTGGCTGGACGCATTCCAATTTTCGCTAGCATGATTTATGACAAAAATGTGAAAAAATATATACAAATATGCTCAACAGAGGCCCAATATTCAAAGTAGGTATGACACATGATGGCACAGGTTTATGAAGAGGCTGAGAGTTACAAAGTGTTACAATTAATACATGACGGCAGTTAGAAAAGTCCGTCCAAATAATCATTCTTTCTCATATTCTCTTAAACCATTGAAGAAGCATTAACCCTGGCATACTTGCTTTTTAAATTTAAAGTATTTAGAGCTCAAGTAATGCTAAGCCAGAGAACGTTTGGTCTGTTGAGTGGAAATGACAAATATAAAAGCCTAATCAAATCTGTAGTATCTTCTCTATGACAAGAATTCATGAATGACAACATTCTCCGCTAATCTGCTTCATCAAAACTTTTTCGGTGTGTCTTGATCAGATTTGATTGACAGTGACCAAACAACCCACCAACTGTTGTCTGATTTTGATTCAAATGTTGCTAAATCCTGATAACTGCATGGAAGTAACATTTTTCCAGCTGAGCCTCGCCAACCTCAAACCAGTGAGAAAATCTTGAAGAAAAACACAAATACAGTTTTCTCATGTGAAAAAAACCAAACTGCTCTAATTTTGGCAGAAATGTGTGTGGGATCTCGTTAGCCACAGAGGCTGATTAAGAAATTAGTAAGAGTAAGAGTAAGAGGCTGATTAAGAAATTAGGGTTTTCTTGAAATGCTGTATCTCTGTCAGCTACCTTCACATCAAACCAAGCTTTCTGCAGGACACACACATGATTTTGATGACAATGTCACAGATATTGACAGATATATTTGGCCACATTCCCCCAAATTTGGTGTAGTTCTTAAATAAAAATACTATCTCTTTTCTTCAGTAGACATTTCTGCGTTATACATGAATATTCTGGAAAAAACAAATGCTACAGGCACTATCTGTGCAGTGGTCAATTGTCTCATTTTTTTACTATCCATTTGCTCGTAATGTTGGCGGTGAAGGAGGGAAGCTGTTAGCTACCACTCTACAGTTGCATGCATTGTTATTTCTGGATGCGACCCACAGTTAAATCCCTTTCCAAAGTGACTCCACTTGAACTGCTGTTCAGATGCAGTCGTTTGTTCTTAATTATTTTTCAGAATTGTTATCTAAAACAGAACTGGTGGAGAACCTTGAGGCACATTTGTCTTCGGCTGAGACAAACCACAAACAATTTTTTCAAAAGAAACAAAAAAACAAAAACCTTTTTGAACACATATCCAAGTCACATTCATGGGTACATAAGGGACAGATCCATCAAGTGCGCTCACACAAAGAGCTAACACACTGTGGTCCAAGTTCAGCTGGCTTACAGTCACAAAAACAAAAAAGGTCTGGTTGCTAAATGACTTTTCTTCATTAGTTTGTGCAGCTGGGAGCTGTCTGAGGGGAAGGATGGGAAAGCGGAAGCTCCTGGCTGTGAGGTAGAAACTAAATTCCCAGATCCCTGGGGTCCTATGCTGTGCAAGAAGCCCACAAACGTTTGTCTCCATCAACTCAGAGATGTATTTATTTATATCAAGGGAAGGATCTTGCTGAACATGCATGTTTCATTTTTTTAACACTGCCTGGATTCGTGTTTCTACAACTGCTCTGCCACACCCGTTGCCATAGGTACCAACTCTGATATATAATGATATAATCTGCTGTATTTTAAATGTTACCACTCAAGGCTGAAATTGTTTTCATTTTTTTGCCATGCTTCCTTATTCTTTTTCGTTGCAATCCTGACCTCCTGATCCTAGAATTTGTACTCAGCTTCCTCTTATAGCACTAGGGGAAAAACCAAAGTCATGGAGCTGCGGTTGCTGCCAGGACGTAATTATTAAAGGGCAATCAAATCACTCATGGTCATGGGAGTGCCCTTTGAACCAATCATTTGTTCTGTAAGATTTATTAAACTAGCATGACATGATTCAGGAGACCTGTGTGACCCTGGGAAACAGCTGAACCACATGTCGTCCATATACACGCCACTGGCTGAGGTCAGTTGACTTGTTTATGTCACGCTTCAGTCATGCTTTAGTATGCCTATTTACAATGACACAATTACACATTCATTGTGAAATGTCTATGAACAATGGACTTTTCACAGCCTTCCTGTTGTTTCCTGATAGCAAAGATGAAATCATGACATTGGTCAGTGATGTATATCCTTAGCGTCCACAAAGCAGTTGATAAACCAATTCTATAGCAATCCCAAACCACTGGCCAAGTAAAACGAACACATGAGTCTTAGGATTAAGATGATAAAAAGGAATGGTCTCTGTACAATGTCAAAATGTATTATAGCCAATATGTCAAATTCAAAAATTCTGCCATTTGCGCCTCCAGTGGTAGTATAAAAAAAGACATTTTCTCCAAACAAAAACTTGCAGCACTATATGTCAAAACATTTGATTCTCTTAGAAATTTGACTTATAGGCGTGCATGCGATTATATACTATTTTGTGAATATTGAGTGAAAGGAACATATTTAAACAAGGAAAAACTACTTTTTGGACCAGTGATAATACCACTGATGATACCATTCTCTGTTCTCCCATTTAATTGCTCCATAACAACCCTATTGAAAATCCATTGATTGTACTGTATTAGCAGGTATGCAGAGGAATGCATTGGGGCAAGTTAGAACAGACACAGACTCTCTTTGTATCCTTACATTCAGGAAGGAAACTGAAATAAACAGGATTTGTAATGTTCAAAACTAAGGCTTAATTCCATGGTACACCACACTTGGTCAATGATGAACAAGAGAAATTGACACTTTTCTTTTTGTCAAATAACCCAAGAACCCGTCTAGAACAGTCCTTGAAATACCAACCCATTAAAAAATGTCCACAATGCTGCACATGAAGAAAGAAGCACTTATGAACAGGCACAGTTTTCAGCGGTGATCCAGAATGAAAATCTGCAGAATTTAGTGTACTGTTTTTCCACTTGGGGGGTGTAAACTGACCTATCATTAAAATAAGCAAGGTTGTTCTTCTCTTTTAGCTTTGCTAAGAACAGGGTTAGGTTGAATAACATTTCACTTTGGCAACACTAGCAGGCTAGTCTCACAAAGATTAGCCTCACAAACTAACAACCTCAAGCACAATTAAAGGCTAGCTGCCTGCCCCCTGAATACACTGTGAAAAAGCCTGGTCTTGGGAGACAACACAGGGGTTGTAAATGGCAAAAAAACACTAGGGGCACAGGCTGTGCACCAAAATACAACAAACCACGTTCCAGCCAATCACCGACAAGATGGTTGGGGGAGGGGTTGGGGGTTAGTGCGTCTTTTTCACTAAAATTAAGGCTGCTGCTCTAAAAGCACCCCCAGCCCCAACGATCTTGGTATTTTGGTGCCCAGCCTGTGCCTCTAGTGTTTGTTTGACGTTTACGCCCCCTGTGTTGTCTCCTGAGACCGGGCTTTTTCACAGTGTGTTCAGGGGGCAGGCAGCTAGCAGATCAAGGAGAGATGCCTACCATTTGAGACAATAATAAAATTGCGCACCATGCAGGAACTCATAGTGCACCTTTAACTCCTAAATGGATTTGGTGAATAGTTCAGAGGGATTTAGAAAGTTTTATTAAAGCATAAGCTATGTTTGTCCTAACTGCTTTGTGAGGTTACATTTGGTTGAAACGTGTTCTGAGAAATATCTTTACAGCTCCAGATTTGTAATAACTATTTCATTGCAGCAACAACAAATGTATATTGTAAATATTTGTTCTACCACGATTTCGAAAAACCTGCAGGCGAATTTGATTACGGCAATATTTACGTAATTTAGACCAATGATTCCCAACTAGGGGTATGTGTACCCCAGGGGGTACTACTGCTTTTGCCAGTGGGTACGTGGAAAGATTGTGGAGTAGTTAAACTAATTTCAAAAAATAGACATTATGATTTGATTGGAAGAATATATCCACATATTAACATTAAGTCAACTGTAACTGAACAGTACATGATGGAGTTATGTAGAAGTGTCTGAAAACTAGTTAGCAAGTGAGCACAGAAGATTCGCTAAAAGAAATGAATACATGGCAGAAAAAAATTGTTGAAAGTAACGACTAAACAGTTTGAATGATCAGCTAAAGTAATGGCGAAATAGTAAAATAAGCTAAAAGTTGAAATAGTTAGCTAACAGTAATGGTTTAAATTAACGTTACTGGATATATGGTTGAAACATTCAGCTTCACTCCAAGTAGTAGTAGCAGTAATCATATTGTTAGAAAATAACTACCAATCGGAAAGCAAAACATTACAGTGTGTTGGCTAAGGCTTCTCATGCTGTATGTCCTACATGTTGTATAAAAGCAATAACATACTCAAGGTAGTGAAAGGTAGTACAGTAAGATATTGGTATTGTGAACTGTGCATAGAAAGAAGACTGAAGGCCAAGCACTCCCTTTGGCTTTATTAAGACATAGTCATGAAAGAGCTTAAAACACTTGCATTTTATGGTTCTACTCTTTTGGGATAGTTGAAACCTTCAGGGCAAGCCATGTGATTTGTAGGAGAGGACATTTGTTTTCTTTATTATCTATGAACTTGTCACAAAACACATTATTCTAGGCAGCTTTTTCTAGCAAAAAAGCACATTGTTGAAGAGCACAAGCTTTTCTTGGACACATTTTTCCAGAATCTCAGAACTGTCAGGATTTTAGAAAAGAAACAAAATGATTACGTGAACAACAGAAAACTGTTTTTTTAATTACTTTTACATCTCCTTAATAATATAATTTAGAAACTAACAAATACATCCAATTTAGGATTAACGTGGCAAACATACTATGCATGACTAAATGTGTCGAGGTGGGTGGGTAATTACAGTCACAAGTTTTCAGCTTAGGTATTTTGCCCAAAGCAGAATACTTAAGAAGCTTGATTATAAATCCTGAACAACAAACCAAAAAATAACAATTGAATGAATATGTGTACTTTATTCATATCCGATATATGTTTCTTTACATTTATACAAAAATACAGAAAACAGTAGAGTTTTTACCCAGAATACCAACCGGGCAATAATTATATTTGCTTTTTGGCACCCAGTCTTATTTCCTGCCTAGAGCCATTTGAATCACCCACTGAAGTGAGTGAGGTGGATTGGATCCCTTTAGCCCGAAAGCACTGTTCAGGATGCAACTTTGTTCACTCTCAGACCACACAAAAAACCCACATAGGAACAGTATTTAAGGGCAGTCATTCTCTCGATTAATGCATGAAATTGCTTGGTTTCTGGCTTCCATGCATTAGACATACAGACTTTGTGACTCTCACATAGACAGGAAAATGGGAGACCATGTTATTTATTTTCTGTTCACAGCTTAGACCTGTTGCAGCTCATGATATTCATAGACTATGTATAAAAAGCAACATTTGACAGAGTATGCCTTGTTTGTTAGTTTGGTTGTGGCTAGACTAGCCAGTGTCTCTGTCAGAATACTGGGGACTGCAGGTAATAGTCTTCATGTTGAGGAGAGAAACCTAAAGATGATTAAAGTAAGAGTCTCAGGTCTAGACTGCCATAGATAATATGCTCCAATATTGTTCAAAAATGCATTTTTTGAATCAAAACAATTGGCTAAACACTATTAAATAACAGTACTTACTTTCCCCACACCACTAATTTCAGATATTCCTGGTAAAAGTAAAATGTACTGTTGATGTGGACTACATGAACACCCATGTGGTATTTTTTTTGATAACACAAAATTGCAAATTAGTTCTAAACTGCCATAGAGAATATTGTACATATTATATATATGTCGCTAATAAAGTATTGTTCAAAAATGCATTTTTGAATAAATAAAATTATCTTGCAGTTAAACATAAACAATACTGTACCACACCAACAAATTCCACCTATTGATGCTGAAAGGTCTGAACTATATGAACACCAATGTGGCATACTTTTTTTTCAACCACATATTTTGCACAATATACTCATATAGTCATATAGTCCCAAATACACATGAAACAAGCATAGTTATCAGTTGAACTGTTTCCTAAAGGTTACAAAGGCTAAAATGTAATGAATGGACAGAAATGTCACAGCCACTGCGGGCTTTTCTGCCGATAAGAATCAACTGGGCACAGGTCAAGCCATCTAAACTGTCATGAGTTCATTTAAAAAAAGAAGAAAATAGACAGAGATAGTTGGGATCATATCTGTTGGGTTATTGTGGTGATTGTGGTGATTTATTCTAATATGCCCTCTACTTATCTTTCTGCCTTCTGCTACCACACAGAAACATATAGTCAATCACACTAATTAAACAAGGCACAAAACCAAGAATGGACATGGTACAACGTAAGACCACAAACATGATAGAAATACTCAAAATAGATATAGAAACAGATGTTTGTGTCCTGCCACACTGTCATTGTCAGCTATTTGCAGAAGGGTGGCCTGATGGGAAAGGCCACAGCCAAGGTGCCCTGTTCACACTCCTACCTCGTTACCGATTGTCATCAATAATCTACATCATCTCAACACCTAGTATCCATCATAAACCTACTTTACTTAGGCAAGGCTTTGTGGGAGTCAACTTGTTAAAATATTTTAAAACCCACCTCTCTCCAGCTGTGATATGATCTGTTATCTCTGAGACAGGGAGCCCCTCCAGCTGCTAACTTGTCAGATCTGAGAGTGCATCAAGGAAAGGAGGAATGAGCCTCAGGGCTAATTGCTATAATCTCACGCAAACTGTCTTTGTACTGGAGAGAAACTACTCTAAAACTCACCACGCTTCTGTTAAAAAAAAGGACTTTTTGACAGTTCTACCATTGTGCAACAGTTCAGTATGTGAAGGAGATGACAGTGCCTTTCCAGACAGTGTATTATGGCGCAACTTTAAGGCAAAATTGATATTTAGGTCTGCATGGCATTCCTCTGTGGCGAGCTTTGAGAATTGTGAGAATGACTCATTTCTGCATGTCTGTAAATTTCATAGACAGTGGTATCACTCTTAAGCATTTCATTAGCATTTGAATCTTGATTAATGCACAACTAGTTTTACCAGATTGTTTATGTTTTTTTTTTATTATACATGCACAGCACTGATACCAAAGGCAAAGTCAGTACTATAAATATATTTGGTCGCTGAGTGAACAGTAAAGAATTGATAGCTTGATTAAAATTTTTTATATTATATAGCATTTGTATATTCAATCTTATTAATTGATATCTTGATTTAAAATGTTATATTATATAGCATTTGTTGTCTTATTCATTCTCTTTTTACAAACATGTTAGAAAGTTTTCTTTTCCTTTTATAGAGGAATGGACGTCAAAAATCTCCCCCGTAACAGTTTTTGCTTTGCGAGCATAAAAGGTGACATGAGTAAAAAAATTAAAAACAAAGGCATTGTAGAGCTAACATTTGCTATGGGAGGCCCATTATTGTCTTACATGCGTCTAACTACTTTTTGAATTCACCTTGTTTCAAATAATTCCTGGATCCACATAAGTCATCCCTGATAGTTGTTAGCAGAATGTCATTGCAGGTTTTAATGGTCTAAAAGTACGTTAGTCAAAGCAGCATATTTTGTATATATGTGTTTTGTTCTCCATGTAATCAATTCATACAACTTATATAACTCCCGAGTCATATATACCGACAACATCAACAACAGCAACAACAACAAATGAGGAAATGTAACCTGTTCTGTGTTTGTTGGGATTACGATGTGTTAGAATATAGATTGTTCTTAAAATGTGACCCTTTAGTAGAGGTGCATGGGTACATACCTTAACCAAGCAATGGGACTACACCTTGGAACTACAATGCTTAACATAATATGCTTTAGAAAAGCCTGGACTATGAGGAAACTGTAGAGCTGTTAAAGATGAGGTTAACATGAGGGTCACCAGAGGTAGTAATTTGTGCCTCAGTTCATACAAGAGATAACCAGTGTCAGTCACTCTCTGCTTCACTGTCTGATGATGAACTGGTAGGCCCAAAAACACAGGGCGGACTGTAGCAACTTGCAGAGGGGGATGTTTTACTCCAAGAGTTCAACATGCAGCAGGTGTTGATGGATGATTAGCAGGCGCCAGAGAATCCAGTGGGGGTGTGGTAAGGGCGGTTTATCTCTGCTAAAATCTCACTGTCTTTTTCAAAATGATGGGGTCTACGCAGTAACACAAGCTCATCCATACGGTGGCAGGTGTGGTTTATCGGGAAGAATCTCAGTCGTGGCAATTGTGAATCTGCCCTCTTGTTAATCGCGCGAGCAGTCAACAAGCACCTTTTACCTTTCAGCTTCATGTTTGTTTTTCATCACCTTTGGACACCAGCAGGAGGAAAGAGAAGAACCCTGTGAGAGCAAGGTGTGGGGAGAAGTTTCAGAGCTCAGTGTCAGGAAACGATTCAAACAATCTGTTCTTCATTTACAAAACGTTAAAAAACAGGTGTTTTTGTTGCTCTAATTTAATGTGATATAAAAAAAAGCTCACCAATTACGCCGAAGAACATGGAAGGGTAGAAATGTTACACTATTTCAATGACGTTCAACTTGTTTCTGTAATTGGACAGGAAGAAAATATTAGACAGTAAACTTTGCTTCCTACATGGCAGATTCATCAGTGAAGGCTGATATGCGGACCGTGTTGCGTGGTTTAACCTCTCGGGGTATCTATGCTCTATTATTTATTATGTTGTTTTGACGCACCGCAGTTAAGGAATAAACTTCCTGAACACTTACGATTTGCCCCAACCCTGTGTTATCTGAATCAAGACTTAAAACTTTTCTGTTTGAAATGTCTTTTCCTGAGGTCATTTAGAGATAATCATTCCTACGCCTCTATGCTATTCTGTCTTTGACATTTACGGTTTGTTTTTGTTTTGTTTTTATGATTGTTGAATTTTACGTTGTATTAGCCTTGTATGTTTATGCTTATGTAAAGCACTTTAAACTGCCTTTGTGTATGAACTGGGCTATATAAATAAATTGCCTTGCCTTGCTGTTTTGCTTGTTAAATCATGTAAAATAAAAGTTACGTTTAGCTTGGCATGGAATTTGTTTTCCAAAATGAATGGAATAAAAAGTTCAGTTCTATTCCAGCAGTTATGGAGAAGTCTACAAAAACCATAGACAAAAGAATGAGATTAGAACGGATGTTGAACTATTTGCTGAGGTCATTTGACTAGTTCAACAGAAAATGGGCAACAGCACTATGCACTGACCATAGAGATGAATGAGTTAGCCCGCTACAACGCTCACAGTTCTTTGCAATGGCAATGGTACACGTAAAAATGGCCGCCACTCTAACCATACTGCTATGGTAATTTAAATGGGACTGTCCGTTCTACTCTCATTTTATTTTTATGACATATTTCTACAACAGTCAAAGCCATAGTGATGCATGTATACATTATGACTGTTTCTATATTCTGAGCATATACTTCTTCTTCTAAAGCATCTATTTCTCAAAACCCATGAGAGAAATTACTGAAATATGTGAATACTTAATAAAAGCAGAGCCTCTCCCACTGTCTGCAGCCATTTGGTACGAAGCAACTAATTAATTTGCAGTGTGAACAGGCAGTGAATTACATAAAGGGCAATAGTTTCCTGTTCACATTTTGCATTGATTGTAAATGAATGTCAAAGAGAACAAAACACAAACTTTTCTGATATTTCAGCATCTAGTGGAGCTGCAGTCGCTTCTGTTCCTGTGAAGCGTCCACCTTCACCAGGATTCTGCTGAAGATCCCCTTCATTCCTCCGTGATCGGACCTGTTTCGGGGTAGGAAATACATTTTAACCCAATAGTTCTCAGTTTGGAGCTTAAAGTGCTCATATTATGCTTTTTGGCTTTTTCCCTTTCCTTTATTGTGTTATATATCTTTTTTGTGCACGTTATAGGTTTACTAAGTGAAAAAACCCAAAGTCCCCCCCAAAGGGACTTATCATCTCCACCAGAAAACACTGTTCAACAACTGCTCCAAACAGCTCTGTTGTAGTCCAGCCTTTACTTCAGAGACAAACGTGGTCACTTTGGAACACACGTTATAATGCTCGCCTAGCTGCTAGCATGACACGCCCTCATACTCTGCTTCTGACTGGCTAGTAGTCCTTACCTAGCTACTGTCAGGACACGCCCTCATACTCTGCTTCTGACTGGCTAGTAGTCCTTACCTAGCTACTGTCAGGACACGCCCTCATACTCTGCTTCTGACTGGCTAGTAGTCCTTACCTAGGTACTGTCAGGACACGCCCTCATACTCTGCTTCTGACTGGCTAGTAGTCCTTACCTAGGTACTGTCAGGACACGCCCTCATACTCTGCTTCTGACTGGCTAGTAGTCCTTACCTAGGTACTGTCAGGACACGCCCTCATACTCTGCTTCTGACTGGCTAGTAGTCCTTACCTAGCTGCTAGCATGGCACTCCCTCATACTCTGCAACTGAGTAGCTAGCAGTGCTTACCTAGCTACTGCGCATGTGCGACTCCCAACAAAGATGGAACAGAAGTGTGATGCCTCACTCTGTAGCTAAAACGGAGAGCTCAACACACAGGGTGACAAGAGGAGTTGCAGCAACATAGCCTCGTGAGACCATCCTGATCTCGCAAGCTCCAGTTTTCCACTCGCAGATCAGTCTGGAATCTTGAGGCAGAGAAAATTTGGAGCCGTTCACCAAACGATCAACCAATCAGCGTTGGTTTTGAGGCGGGTTTAGGTGTGACGCAAGGAGGAGCTCGCGAGATCAGGATGGTCTCATGAGGCTCAGCAAGCGGAAGCAACGCATGCAAATCCGATCTGATCTAGACACATCTTCAGACAGCGGTAGCCCTAATTCTGTTAGCCGCTCGCTAATGCTGTTTTCTCTTGGATCCTTCTTTTGGAATATGGACCGGGAACTTGAAATGGGGCCTTTTATTCCTAAATTCTCGTTACACAAAAAGCAAATATCCTTTACCGACATGTTGCTTGCTTGCTGAGCTAACGAGCTATGCTTTGCCTGCAGCAGCAGGGGGAGCCTGGCTTCGTTGTTGCTCTGTTGGTACGTCATACGCTTCGTTGATCTGATTGGTTGATTTGGCCCGTCTATCACCAACATAGGTGGTGATAGACAGATGGTTTATCCAATCAGCTAACCAGTATTTTCGCCCCTTCCCAAACTTTCTCCAGCGGAAAGTTCCCAGATGGATATGCCGAGCAAATGCAAGCGATCCATCTGGCGGAGTCAGGTTAGCGGCAACGTGTAGTACAACAAAAATATGGTGTTTTTTGAAAATTAAACCATGTAAACATATTCTGATACAACCTCTAAATACAATTATGAGCATAATATGAACACTTTAATTCCAGCTGAAATCAACATAACTTAGAGCTACAATGTCTGCACAGCATCTGCAGAAAGTTGAAAGGTCTTCGCCCGGACATCATAACAATTCATGGAACGAAGCAGTATCTCATGACCATAAAATAGGGCACTAAGAAACAAACAGTCATAGCTCCAGAGTGCCTCAGGAAATGCTTAGAGTCAGGGGTCAGCTCACCTTCCACACGAGCAGGAATACGAGCGCTAGGAGTGGAATGAAAAGTAAAGAGAGAAGGCTTCGCTCCACCACCTCAGTCAGGGCGCTTGTTTCAGAACCTTGGACAAAAAAGACAGAACATCACTTTCTCCTCTCTGACTCTTAATCTTTTTAGTAACAAAATTGAATTATTTGTTACGTCTGTTACTCCTTGACGATAATTGATTCAACCCAAAAATGTTAGGGTGGTGATTCAGGGATCGTTTTACCCTCATTCTAGTGTTCCTTTCATTGTTCATCTAACTTTTAATGTCTTTATTTCAATAATTATAACCTTTTTGGTTAGTGTAATATGTGAATTGTTTATTAGCTGACACTGGACATTAAAGACCATTGCACTTGTATAAATCTCATGTTGGACCATGATTGGCTTCCAAAATAGTTGTGAAAATGTACCTTAAGCAGAGAAAAACTTCAGCAAAACAACGTGAAAACAACATTATTGTGTCAAACTCTGTATATACATGGTTCAAACATCAAAGAGAAAAAAAAAAACAGGTATTTTCCCTTTTTTTCGAGACAAAGTGCTAGGCTGAGCCACTGTTTGAGCCAAGAGGACACTCACTTCAATCTTACTGTTGTGTTATTACAAGCAGTTTACAGTATGGTAGAAGTTAAGTACATTAATTAACATTTCATTGAGCATGCAGTATAATTGTGTAAGCTGATTCTCATAGAACACCAAGTTGTAGCCATTTTAAATATGGATGTTGCTGCAAAGAAACGTGGATGCATCACACACACATATTCAACCTGGCAGCACAGAAGATCTATACAACCATTACAGTTTTAAAGTGGGCACCTAAGATAAGTGTAACCAAATCAGTATCCAACCAAATGGGAAATACGGTCAATACGAAGTTATGGCCAGAAAAGTGTTTTTTGCAGACCACTGCTGATCTTAAATATAAAATGTCATCATGTCCTAATTTTATCCTTTTAGACGTTTGTGTGAAATTATGGGCAAAAATGTTTTGACCATATGTGATGAAATTCATATTAATGTATATACCTGTAGTAATAGACACTCATATAGACACATATCTATATATTTACTGTATATGTCATTCATACCTTGCACTCTGTATATACTGTAGCATATGTTATTTAATCATAATGTAGCCCATGTTATTTTAAATGTTATTTAATCACTGCTTAAGCACTTCTGGCTAGACACTTTTCATTGCTCTGTACTTGTGACATGTGCAATGACAATAACGTTGAATCTAATCTAATCTTAAATTCCCTCCAGGCATCCCTGAGATATCACGTATCAAATAGACCACCTATGACCACAACATTTTTATTAGTTAATTATTTTCTTCTTTTTTTTTAAAGATTATTTCTGGGCTTTTTTATTAATAGTGTAGAAAGACAGGAAAAGAAGGGAGAGATGGGATGACCCGGGCCGCTGCCAAGGGCTCAGCCTACATGGGGTGCATACTCCATTGGGTGAGCTAGAGGTTGCCCTATCAGATCCCACACACATGGACATTAGAACCTAACTCTTAGAAATTCCCTACAGGCATTCCTGAGATATGTAGCACACGTTACTGTAAGGGTATCAACGAGACCGGCCAAGCACCAACAAGATAAAACACAAGACATAAAAGTATGGAGCTAGATTTGTTTCTTTATCACATGCGAGAAAATAAATTATCTGAGAGAAAAAAAAAATGTTTGAGAGAAAAAGTTATCACACTGATAGCAAAAAAGCATTTTATGAGAGAAAAAAAAATATTTGAGAGAAAAGGTTTTCATACCAATAGCAAAAAATAATAATGTTTGAGACTAAAAAAAAGTTTTGAGAAAATGTATTTTTTCATAGAACATAAAAAATATAAATTAGAATTTTTTTAAATTATTTCTGAGAAAAAAAATCTCTCTAAAAATACTTTTTTAAACTCTCAAATATATATTTTTTGCTATCAGTGTGAAAACATTTTCTCTCAAAAAAAAAGTGTTTCTCTCAAAACGCTTTTCTTCTCGCTCTCAAAACCTAAGTGTTTGCTCTCGATGTCATTTTTTGCTCTCGTGTCAGGATTTTGCTCTCGGTGTGAAAATAGTGTCATGGGCGGGGCCACGTTCCTATTGTCGGGTGAGCATCGTCTTGTCTTCGGAGTCGAACTGAATAATTACACCTCTCCGTCCGCCGGTGTGTGTGTGTGTGTGTGTGTGTGTATGTGTGTGAGTGTGACGACGGACCAGCGAGGTTGTTAAGCCCGTTTTTGCCTTAAACTCCCCGTTAATCTTATGATGGACATGTGTTGTGATATTTAAACAAACGATCCGTCAACGGATAACAGCGAAAAAAAGTTGAGAAGCTCCATGAAGTGAGGCGACAGCCAGCAGGCGCCTGCCCCGGCCGCTTGGACAGACATGCTCAGAAACCTCGCTGTGAGCTGGAGGTCTCTCAGACCGGTCTCATAAAAGGCTTTTATTCCGCCGTTGACGGATCGTTTGTTTAAATATCACAACACATGTCCATCATAAGATTAACGGGAACCTCAGGTTAACTGCCTTTTTGGCGTTAAACTCTACAAGCGCCAGCGGGCTTAACAACCTCGCTGGTCCGCAGTCACACACACACACACACACACACACACACACACACACACACACACACACACACACACACACACACACACACACACAGGCGGACGAAGAGAAACTATAGCGGGGCTGTAGAGTCCGTCTACGGAGCAAATACTAAATCTAATGTAGGCTATGTCATAATTTAAACAAGTCTCGAAGAGAAAAGGCAGTTAACCACAGGTTTAATCTTATGATGGATATGTGTTGTGATATTTAAACACACGATCCGTCAACGGCGAAATAAAAGCCTGAGAGACCTCCAGCGGTGTGTTCCAGCATGACTGGCGGTCGGCGAGCAAGCGATCCGGCCACCACCAGCTGTCTGTCGCATCACTTTATGGATCTTCTCAACTCGGAAGACTGCCTATATTCAAAATCTAAACAGTTCATTTCTCGCCTAAAACGTTGTCAGAAGTGAATTTAATGATGAATAAGATGGTGACAATTGTTAAGTTGTCCCACTGTTGCTCTGTCTGCAAGTTCCGAGTTGGCAGCGGGCATGATAGGTGTAATGATTCTGTTCGACTCCCGTGACAAGACGATGCTCACCCGACTGGCCAATAGGAACGTGGCCCCGCCCATGACACTATTTTCACAGCGAGAGCAAAATCATGACACGAGAGCAAAAAATGACATCGAGAGCAAACACTTAGGTTTTGAGAGCTAGAAGAAAAGCGTTTTGAGAGAAACACTTTTTTTTTGAGAGAAACACTTTTTTTTTGAGAGAAAATGTTTTCACACTGATAGCAAAAAATATATATTTGAGAGTTTAAAAAAGTATTTTGAGAGAGATTTTGAGAGAGATTTTTTTTCTCAGAAATAATTTTAAAAAAATTCTAATTTATATTTTTTATGTTCTATGAAAAAATATATTTTCTCAAAACTTTTTTTTAGTCTCAAATATTGTTATTTTTTGCTATTGGTATGAAAACTTTTTTTCTCTTATAAACGCTTTTTTGCTATCAGTGTGATAACTTTTTCTCTCAAACATTTTTTTTTCTCTCAGATCATTTATTTTCTCGCATGTAATAAAGAAACAAATCTAGCTCCATATAAAACGGGATGAAGCACATACATATATGTACATGTATATACATATACAGACAGACATATAGCTTTACTTATACCCGAAGGGCAATTCTGTTCTACAGTCCACCGAGACAAATTCAAATGTATAGTGCCAGTTAATGACAGAGGAGCACACAGATAAAAGGCATACAGGAAAGAAAATATTTCAAAATGGGTTGACTTGCTGTCAAAAACAACAAAAAAAAGAATGTGGCAAAAATACTATAGCTGGCAAAAGCTGGTGCTTTGGCACACCAGCTGGGCTGGTTTTGCAAACCTGATCACAGACCTGCCACTTGATTTCACAGAACTACTGAGAATTGCAAACTTACGTGTACTGCAGCCTGTACACTCCGGGCCTTTACTGCTGGACAGTGGCGAATCTGGGTGAAAAAAGAAAAAGACAAAAAGGAGAAGAGATTAGTTGGTGTTTGGGGTTACAGGAGGAGACGAGCAAAAAATGAGAGGATGGATGAAAAAAGAAAAAAAAAAGGTGGAGAGTTAGTGCCGTATGAATAAAACATTTCATTGTCAGGTGCTAAAAAGTCAACTCGATGCTGTTTTTTTATTTTGTAACCCCCCCCTCCCCTCCTCATACACACAAAAAAGATCTAATCCAACCACTCTGGCATAGAAAAGCCAAGCGCTTGGAAAGATTGGAAGATTGCTCTGTAATCAACACGTACACAATCAGGTTTCGGCCCTTTTCTTTCCTTTTCATATGCACTACCTGGGGACACCTTCCCTCAGTCCTGTGACTCAGCCGTGTCTCAATGGGCCATCTAAGCACTGAGACCGTTTGGAGTTTTTATCTCGCAAAGTTCCTGTGAAGAAATAATGGTTTGTGGATTAAAAGCTTCTCGAAACGGCCACAGGAGATCTGTCCTAAAAAAAAAAAAAAAAATAAAAAAAAAAAAAGAGTCTTCACAAAAAGAGGGGGGTGGTGGTTTTACAAGCAGAACTTGTAAATGGAATGTTGCTGGTTTGAATTTGTCGACGGGCTCAGAAAATGTCTGTGGGAAGTGTGACCTACATCGTCAACTAATGTTTTCAACAATAAAACACTTAAAAGTGGTAAAAGAGTTGGTTAACCCAAATCATAAAAAACACATTTTCTCACTTATCACTATATGGGATTGTTTGGATTCATGTGTTGAGGTTTTGGAGATATCCAAATCTGTCATGTGTCTCACCAGGAACAATGCTCTGGTTAATCCGGATAATCCCCAGATAATGATGTAAACACATTTCATTGGAACTACTTTTGTTTTCTGAAGAAACCTGTTTACAGTGAGGTAACTGATACATTACTGTCTGCATGGGTAGACAAAACTAGAAGTACGTGACAATGTGTGATTTTATGACCTTTTGAAAGCTTGACTCAAAGCTCTTGCAGCTCCACAGTAAATCTTGAGCTTCTGCTGGCTTTCAATGTGACAAAATGTTGAGCAAACATCTAAGGTTTAAAACATAACCCCCCCCCCCCCCCCAAATCACACGTAGAATATCTTGTTGTCAGCCATTCAGGTGATTTTATCTTTTTACCGACAGATTCACGGGCCAACTTCATTCCAAAACCATCTGTACAACCAAATGTACAGAGGACCCAACATCTTTGAATAGCAACTGGCAGGTTTTATATTAAAGTTGGAAAACTTGTACTGCAATATGCAAAGTAATAGCCCTCAGTGAAAATATTTAGGCAGTAGGAATCAATCAATCCCCCCACTTCCTTACTTTGAACCCTGGCGTTAATAATGGCGGCAGCAATAAACATGCTCTCCTGGGCTGCAGTCACCAACAATTCTGCACCAAAATCTATCAATCCATAAACATAGCAGCAAGGCACAGTAGGGCTGCAACTAGACAATATTTTCATGATGTATTATTTTCAACAATGAAGATTCCCAAAAACAAAATTAACTATATTGGTTTATGCCTAAATATTTGTTATGATGCATCAAATGGCCAAATGGTAGAAAGAGATGATAGTGGTTTTTCTAATAGTACAATGAAATTGATTGTTCTCATCATTGATTTTATAACCAGATGCATACCAAGAGAAACACAAAGCTGCTGTAGTTCATTGATGTCACACCTCAAAATGTAGGTTTTCGTCGTTGTCATATAAGTGCCATTGACATCTTAAAGCTACATTGTGTAAGAATTTTGCCCATCTAGCGGTGAAATTGTATATGACAACCAACTGAAGTTCACTTTCTAGCCCCTCCCATTCTGAGTGTGTTATAACTCCTACGGTGGCCGAACCCAAAATTAGCGACGACTTCGTCCGTGAGTGTTCCTTCCAGTGTAATAATAGTTTAACGTTATTTTGGTACCATTTCATTGCTAACATCAGCTATCAGGTTCCCAAACATATGCAAGCTAATGTTAGTAAAGTATCAGTGCTATCCACGCGTAGAAGTAACGCGTTACTGTAATCCGATTACTTTTTTCAAGCGAGTAAAGTAAGGGATTACAATTGCAAAAACAGCAATTAGATTACCGTTACTTCCCCGTAAGCAGGCTGTGTTACTTGTTGTTTCGTGAGACTGTCTCGTGAGTGACAATGACGTATGAGCGCCGCGACATCAATGTAAACACCGACATGTGTAGTGTTGAACAAGAGACATCATGGCGCGCGGGAGAGAGCAGGATCATGCAGCGTTTAATGCTCGGAAGTACCGACATTACTTTGAGTTTGACTCGGTTAAAGGTGACAAAAACATCAGCGTCCGCTGTACACTCTGCGTGGGAAGAAAACTTTTATCTACAGCGAAAAGTTCCACCTCATATCTGAGCAAGTACCTAGCAAGCCGGCACAGGAATGTGACATGACCGCTGGGGCTACATTCAATTCCACAGGGCGAACCTCCGAGGGCCGCTCTCCTGCTAAACAGGTGAAAATAGCGACAGGACTTACTGCCGCTGAACTGAAGAAGCTCGTCGCTGGCTATATTTATCGAGGACATGCTGCCAATTTCCACTGTTGACTCTGAATCGTTCTGACGCATCGTAGAAAAGATACCGACCAAACACGGTGTCTAGCTGCCGCAGACAAAGTCATTTGCAGGAAATCTTGAGAGAGAATACGACATAATGGACGCTAATTTGAAGGCTGCACTCGGAGATGTAGACTTTGTTTCCACCACTGCTGACATCTGGACAGTGAATAACTAAAGTTTTATAGGTGTAACAGATCACAGGTCGTGCATCATGTTTTTGAAAAGTAACTTAGTAAAGTAACTAGTAAAGTAACTAATTACTTTTGAAAATAAGTAATCAGTAAAGTAACTGGATTACATTTTTGGAGAAGTAACTTGACCTACACTGGTGCTATCGTTATTCTGTATATTGTACCAGATTAATAGTGTAAGGCGATGTTTACAGCGTAGGAGAGAAGCAACGGAGGTTTGTGTTTTTAATATATTTCTCTGAGCAGCATGAACAATGTCAATGAAACTGAAATGATCTCTTAGTGTCTCCATCGTTTCCACACAGCTGTTCTAGTAGCTAGTCTGTGTTACAGATCCATGACGTGAGTTGTCTGCCAGAGAAATCACGGCACATATGATTACGTTTATGTTACAAGGTAGACAATCCTTTTTCATCATTGACGCGAGGAAAAATATCCTAGACTTCGTTCGAGCGTTATGCACAACCATGCTATAGTTAGCCAAGCAAGTAGCAACTATAAAACTTCTAATTTACACAGATAGGCAGAATTACCTGTTGAGAAGAAAGCAGGCAACTTCGGCGTCCCTTTTAAAATCCTTGCTCCTCATTAGCTCTTTCCATCTTGGAAAAGCCACGACAATATTAACTTTGGTCGCGTTGCTTTGCCTGCCGCGTTGTCATTTTAATTTCCTTGGCGATTCAGTTACATGTCCTCGATAATAGACGCAACAGGCTTTCAAATCTGCCGGCGGTGAGTCGCAAGTAATCTTCTCCCCCCTCCCTCCCTGGCATACGTCACAGTCAGTGCCACTGAGTGAAAAGCGCGAAATGCGGAGCAGTATGTCCTGTATGTCCCTTACAAGCTAACGTATTTCAAGATGGCGCATGGCTATGGAGCGTCTACCCCAGTTCATGTAAGCGCAAATGTAAAATTTCAAGCCAATAGGAATACTTGGAATTGATGGTGGTGGTCAATATTCATAAAAAAGGACAAGTTTGTGAAGGGCAATACAGATTTTGATAATAAACAACTAAACACGTTACACACTGGGGCTTTAAGTTGCAAAAGTACTAACTCTGTTAACAAGCAGAATACATATAATAAACACTCACCTGTTAAATATTCTTCTGTTGTTACTGTGTGTGGTGTTGTAGGACAGGGAGGAGGATCACAGTCATCTGAATCTTCTTTATTCTGTGCAGCTATAAGGAAGTCTTTGACAAAGTCAAAGTATCGCGCTGTCTGCCACCTGTCATTCCTGTAGTGGCACTCAAAATCATACATGATCGGCTCCTGCAAAGACAAAAGGACACAGTTCAAAGAGATTTATTTGTGTATGTCTTTAAGCAGTTTATTTCAAGGGTCTAGTTGAGAGGATTACCTTGCCTTTAAAGCTGAAATCCATAAAAAAAGCAATGGCATTTCTTTAATTGAGTAAATAATGGAAGTAATAGGCAGCTAGTTGGATAAATGAACCTCATCTTGCAAAAGAAACATGCTAATAAAGATTTGGATGTCAGTGTTGGTCAGCCATGCTTAGCCTCATAACATCATAGTCTGTAGGGGATCTTTTGTACACGGTTTGTTAGTGAAAATTGTGCTCACCACATGGCTACATGTATAACATGTGTCCCCTAAGCTATAACATTAGCATACATGAAGACGTTACAAGTACAAATCTGGATAGCCATCTTTTTTGTAGTTTGAACATAATTTAGAATTACCTCTTGCTACTTTAAAGGACAACAATTTATGGATTTCAGCTTTAAATATTAAAATAATTGCAAACTGTAGTTTCAAAGATTTAAAACCTATACTAAGCAGCAACAATGGACATGTTATTTCTGTTTTCCATCTGGTAATGGGCACATTTATTAGGTCTATGGTACAACCACAATATGTACTTACCACAGACCCCATGTTGAGCCGCAGTTCTTCGAGCATTTGGTTGAATATGCTAATATCTTTTCTGTTGGATGAAATGTTTCCAAACTTATGTGCTAAATCTTTCAAACTCTCCTCCAAGTAGAAGACGTTTAATTTTACCCAACACATCCCTCCCTAAAAGAAAAAGAAGAAGAAGAATAGCAAGTACTGCATGGTCATGTAATACATAGTGTGCTAATCAGATTTACTAAAACGCCAACAAGAAGCTCTCAATAGACTGCCTATCCACCAACATCTAATAATCTTCTCAAGTCAGATGTTACTTACAGTTGCATTTGGGAGATGACACAATATTTACACTGTACAATAGTTCTAAGATCAGCCAAAGTTTAGCGTGAAGGTGTATAGCTAAAAAAAGCTTTCTTGCTCTTGGGAGCACGAATGTATACACATGTAAAGTTTGTCAGAGTAATGGTCAGGACATCTGCTCATTTGCAAATTATTTCAAAGCAAAAGTTTTTACAAATTAAAAAAGGTGGTGTGGCATAAATATGCTGAATTTTACATAAATCTAGTAATTACATTTTGGTAACTATCTTCCCAATTTATTATTCCCCAAGATGTACTGTGGGCGGATAACACAATAGCTTACCTCTTCTTTTGGAATGTAGTGTACAGGAATTTTGTAATCTTTAGGAATATTTTGTCTCTGTGAAAAGAAAAAAAAAACTTACAAAAACATTCAAATTTGAAAGTATCAATACAGCACTAGTTAATAAAGTGAAATCATATACCTGCAAGTTGATTGTGTAGCATGTTGACAAAAAGTCACTTAATTATTTGCCAATACAGGACAAACACTTTCATTTGGTGAGATAAACGCATAGCAAGTTTGCTTCCTTCTCTCTTGGTGTATTGTGCTTTTTTGTCCTGTCATTGTGTCTTGTTTTAGCCTTTGTTCATATAACCTTTGCTCATAAAGCAGGTGGTACTATGCTAGTGGAAAAACTATGAGTTATAACATTATATATCCCTCCAGATAAAGAATTGTTTCAGTAGTGGCAGCCATGATTCTGACCTGATTTTAAGGTATGATAGTTACTCATTATAAAGTCCAACATGAATGTGATATCCATAATTAGAGTGGTGCTAAAGCTAGAAATGTTTGAATGACAGTATTGTTCTTACCAGAATAGAAAGTCTAGAGATGTCATCGGTCACTGGGTTGACGTCAAATTTACTTGAATGTACCCCAAACGTGATGAACAGCAGTAAATGGACACAGACCAGTATCCAAATCTGCAGATCAAAAGAGACAAACACAAGACGTTTTGACAATTAGTCACATCTTCTACATTTAAGACATTGGAACAAAAACAACATATGATACACTGGTTTCTCTGCACACATCAATGAGTATGGTTACATGCACACTAATATTCCATATTTTCTGAATATGACAATATTCAAAATTTCATACGGGTCATGTAAACAGCATATTCCATTTGGATATTCTGAAAAAAGAGGCCTTTTTATGAATGAAGGCATTTTATTAAGACTAGAATTAAGACGTGTGGGATATGTTGGTGTTATTCGGGTTTTAGAAGCATGTTTTGGACATGTATACAATGTATTAAGAATATGTGTCTCAATCAGGGTTTTTACCGCAGTTTTGCTTTTTACGGCTTACAGTCAGCTCTGTTCGTTGCTATGGTTGTTGTACACAAATCAACTAGCCAACAGTTTGCAAGGCTGGGGTAGAGATGCATGCCCAAAAGAAAATCCCACATCTGGTTGGAAAGAGAAACACTTTTAAATATCATGAAAGACTTGGATATCAATATGTTTTTGGAGGTGTGCAAACATCGCAACGCAACCTTTTCAAGAAGGTGGATGAAGGGATGGCTGTGTTGTTTTGAACAAGACCACCACCGGTGGAAAATACAAAACCTACTTTGCGCAGCTGCTTGGAAACAGAAAAATAAGTGGAATATTTATTTGTATTAGTCATGTAAACAGCTTAGTCAGAATATCATCTTTTTTCGGAATAAGAGCAAAACATTGATTATTAAGAGCTTGTAAACATTTTCAGATTTTGCAGGTGACAGTGCAACTCACCAACAGGCCAAAGCTAACAGGTATAACCCTTCCCGAACATATAACCACATTTACAGGCTGACATTATATGCACAAAGCAGCCTTTTCTGTTCTGCACATCAGCAATAATCACTGATACGCTGTATTTACAGTGATTTTACAGCATCTTGCGTGGCTGGCAATACAAAATGTTAAGTACTATATTCATTGGCACAATGTTTCCGATGGCGACACATCACAGTATTTACCAAGGACACACAGTGTCATATTACACTAGTATTGCAAACGAAGGTGAGTGAATTATCCATATCAGTCTATGTTTTGGACCAACCCTCCTGTGTATAGTCTGATTGGACCTGGGTCTGATAGCATCAGCCACATATGCACAATCACTACTTGCTCGAATACAATGCAAAACCATTACTGATTTTACCCAAGATGGCCCTGAAATATTTGCTGGTTTTTAAATACATGCTTGTGCTCTCTTTAAGTGCATAATGCTCCACAGTAAACAGTTGTTGATTATGCATTAACATCCATAATTGAAACAATAATTCTGAGCTGGGTAACAGAGCGTTTTTGACTTTATTCTAATTTTTGTTACGTTTGTTTGGGTAAAGTAGTCCTAAATGTATAAATAAATGTGAAGTTGAATGAATAGGAACTTTCAGTACCTAAACCGAACAAAATAGGGAACGAATGAATGTATTGACTATGCAAACTAATTTCCTTTTACATACAAATTCTCATTTTCTTCTCAACTACTGTAAAATGTGATAGTCTTCCACCAGGCAACATTCTCTCGATGTAAATAGAGGCTCCTTTTATACACATGACAGAAAGTGTTTGAAACTGACAAACTTTCATTCTGTTTTAATTGGTCAGACCAGCGTTTTTCAGACCACCAGTGAGCTGGTCTTCAGTTGCTGCAATGCAGCTGGCTCACAGCCAACTCAGTCAACCTTTAGGCTGTGAGAAAGGTAAACTTAAAATAACTGCCAGTAGTGTTCGATGTTGTTGTAACATGCAGGCAAGTGATCCAAAATCTACAAGTTTCATAATACACACTGACATTGAGTGAAGTTCAAAAGCAACCGTTCCAGACGGTTCCAGGCAGATTTCAGATAATAGATCAAATCATGATCTGGATATCAAGATGTGCAGGGTTTAGTAATCTGATAATTTCTTTCCCTCACCAGCATTGCCCCATGGACAGAAGATGTAGTTATTTGTCTACAACTCAAATTGATGTCTTGAGCAAAGGCGGTCTAGGTATCGGTGTCAAAAAAAAAAGGAATATACCTTTTTTGTCATATTGCTAGTTGCCAGGTCTTAAATTGGTCAATAAGCAAGGTATTTTACTGCCTAATGGAGGTGCATCAGCTTACCTTAACACTTGCCATTCCTTTGGCTGACCTCCTACCTCTTAAATAGAGATTAGGGCCAGCCACAGCCTAACCCCAAAACAATTCAGTAACCTTGAAAGCAAACCTCCCCTTTGGTAAAAGGCTTTAGAGCATTGCACAAATGGGACTCAGTGAGAGGGATAAAAATATAATAGTGAGTGAGCCATGTCTAATCTTCAGGCACTTCAACCTGTACAACAGGATGTTGTTCTGTAGTTTATTTAAGCAAGGGTTTGATAACAATACTTGCTCATTTGCAGCAGCTCGTTGCTTCTCATTCACAGTTGCATTCATTCTTTTGCCGTCTATATGTTCACTGCCAGTTTGGCCATTCAGTCACATAGTCATTTTGAAATTTTCAAGGCAGAGTCCGCCACCCACGTTCCTCCTGTTAGTATATATTTGTCAAACAGAGCCACAACAGGAAGAGAATGAAACAATGATCCATCAACAGCAGGAAAGGCCGAAGAAGGAAAAGCAGCATGTAAAGCACAGATGGGAAGTAATTCAATTCCACCAAGCTTCTACTGTTCACCAAAACTAATCATCTTTCAATGGCAGACAGGGACAATAATAAAGAAATGCTTTAAGACAGATAAGCAAACAACATATGTGGGACATCTTCTAGTTCATCAGTTATGCCTTTAAATCTGCATGTCATGAACCACATTTGTACAGGATACAGTGAATGAAATCAGAGATGATACAACTTCAGTACATAAGGTCAAGGATTTTGCAAGTAGTCATGTTTCAAGTTGTTCAGCAAAGCAAAACTTGACCCCCAAATTGTTAAACAAATCTCAATAGATTTCACTACTTTCCCTATTTAAAAAAAATTAAAATCACACAATATCAACAACAGCCTATTTGTCTTCTCTGAAACACATAAGAGGAATTTTGAGTTTGAAGATGATCAGTCACAAGAAATCTCAAATGATATCCCAACTCACTGACATTTCCTGGGTAATATGGAACCCCTGCAACTACTCTCTATGTACAGTATAAGTCTACCTTAAACGTGCATAAGTGTTTCAAACTTCTTTGACTGACTATATGAAAAAACAAGTGTGTTTACCATAGACTGTATAAAATATGGACATAGCCTCCGTGATGTCACCAATAGGTTTCTGAAGAGCCAAGTTAAGCTTGAAGTGGGCATGTACTGGTAGCCCCGGTCGTCGCCATCTTGGCAGTGCCTGACGTCCACTAATCCACGTTATGGATGTACTGAGGCAGGCCGAATAAAGCTTACAGTCTATGCTCGCATCCTGTGACGGCAGCCCACCTGTCACTGAAAGCGAAGTCTCGATCAACCAAAGTACATTACCAGGATAAACATGACCCTCTCTGTGTGTTGCCGTTCTCAAAATCCCTTCGCTAAAGAGAAAAAAACAATCTTTGAGCTAGCTACACAACAGTGGAAAATGACACACACACACACACACACACACACACACACACACACACACACACACACACACACACACACACACACACACACACACACACACACACACACACACACACACACACACACACAGGGGTCAGGGGGACTATGGGATTCAACATCTCCCTCTTTGATTGGATCCTTAGCTTCCTGACAAGCAGACCCCAGGCAGTGCGGATTGGCTTCTCCACATCCTCCAGCCCTGACATCTTCGTGTTAAGACAAAAACCTCCATCTCAACGTGAGCAAAACAAAGGAGCTGGTTGTGGACTACAGGAAGGGACAGAGAGAACATGACCAATAAAGAACGTTGATTGACTACCTTTTCGAGCCAGCCTCAAGTGGCCACTCAATTAACTGCAGTTTTGGGCACTGGAGGTCGCTGCTTTGTTTTGACCTTTTTTAGTGCTATATCAAATTCAATAACATACGGATTGTTACAGAAGCATGGAAGCATAATGGACAGAACTAATTCAGGTGTTTTTTTCCTGTGATTGGACACTCGTAGACATATCTACCACTACCTCTGAATTTTTTAGGGCTCTTAGTCAACTAATCGGCCGTTTTGATCTTAGTCAACCAAGATTATTTTAGTCGCTTAGTCATTTCTTTATGCTTCTTTGTGCTGAGCGACTTCTTTCCAAGAAACGTGCGCATCTCTGGTAAACGCAAGAATTAAAGTGGTGCTTTTTTTGGAGAAACTCAGTTTTACAGATCTGATGATTAGATCAACTAATAGACTAAATAGACTAAAGTTAGTTGACTAAGAATTTCTCTCTATCGAGGTCAGCCCTAGAATTTGTTTTCTCAAAAAAAATACTTGTTTTAGTTTTCAGGGGAAGGTGCAGGTTTAAATTTTAGTAAAGGGCCCCAGATAGTCTTTTCAAATTTCACTTCAAGTTGCACCAAAGCGCTAGAGCTCTTTATGACACTTTCACCGTAGGCTAACAGGTTTCAATGAATGGGAATTTCACTCAACACTTTCTGCAGCACTACCCTGTTTTACCCCTGCAAAGTTAAGGTGGCTGGCTACTAATGCTTTCATGTAAAACAAACATCACACGGCAAATGAAATGATATCCTTTGCAGATGGGTTGAAAAAACTAATTGATCAATTAAATCAGTGTCAAAATAAATAAATAAATAAATAGATAAATACATAATCCAGTGCAGAAAGGCTGTCTTCTTGAAACAGAACCAAGCTGTCACTCAGAAAGCCTGGTGTATGTAATGAGCACTGCCACTCCCAAACTAGATTCACTTAGAGTGCGTGCTTGCTATAACATCACACATGTTGGTCCTACATCGTTGTTTTCTTTCAGCTTCAAGAAAAATGTTAAACAACCACACGCAGACACAACCAATTATGTTTCTCTCAACATGTGTTGAGAATATGAAGAGTAAAACCAGTAAATGGATAACATCTTTTGCGCAACATGTATAAGTCATGCTGAGAGCAGAGCAGCTGTGAATGGCTAGCAGAGCTCAAAGTTGGAATTCCCTGCCATTTGCTGTTATTATTCTTTTAAAATGTATGGTCATCCCTGTGTTTTTTTTTTGTGAGAGCAAGTAGGGCCAAGTAAGCACAGCAGTATACACAGCACGATGTGATGACAGCGATATCGGCTGACATTCTCCAGGTCTTTATGAGACACATTCACGGCCCATGAAACAAGCCAGCTGAACGCTACTAATGTTAGATGAACCGCAAGTTCTGACGGAAAGTTGGAAGTTCAGATTTTTTGGTTGTGAAGTGGCTTTATGAAATGAAACATGAACAGATTTTCATAAACTTTGGTGTGCAAATGTGCCTTGGGGAACGAAGCAACTGATTAGATTTTGATGCTGGTTTGCACTTTGCAAGGGCTCTCTAATTTACAATCATATAATCTTATTAAAAGAAATGATGAAAGGAAATGTTATGAACAGTACTTTAGCAGGTATAATTTTATGTTTTACTATATTGTTTAATTCAAACATCAAAACCAGCCACAGGTTTAACATTTTTTTTTACTTACATTTTTGACTATGTGATTGAAAAGGCTATCGCTAAAAATTTTCTAATGGCAAGATTCACAGATCTGGATTGCAAACACTGCAATTTAATCTGTAATTCTGATCCATAAACAATTACGGAAATCCATAAAACTATATATCCTGTTAAGTGGATTTAACATTATGCATTTTCATTAAGTATACTCCTGTAGAAATTGTCTATCCCGTTTAAGGATTTCACACAAAACCTTTCTGGCGTCTCAGCACTTCCTTGCAAACCTTTGGCTGTCACAGTATTGATCTGTCTAGACAGCCCCTGTTGGACTTTGTATAACTTCCATGTAAAACACCATGTTCTGATGCTCCCATACCATCATGCTGTCATTGATTGGTTAGAACTTTGCTGCTGTTAAAGGTGTGATCAGACCGAAAGTGAAGCGAATTCTAGAGGCAGTGTGATTCATTAGTCGATGGAAATACAAAAGTCATTTCTTTTGTGATTGTTACGGGCAAAAATTATCCTTGATTATGCGGCACGTTTTCTTAAAAAATCCGATGGAATATGCGGGATATTTATACAATTTTATGCAACGAAATTTTGGGAACTTGCAAAAACTGCGGTTTGATGAAAAAGAGAAAAAAAAGTGATTCCCCCAACACAGTGTTCTCACTAGGCGAAATTACGTCACTTCATAACGTTCCCATGGCAACAGGGGAAAATGGCTGCTCTTGTGTGAAGTAAATGCAACATTTTTCAACTTTCTGCTGAGATATATGTGACTTTTTTGCAACAAAAATGGCGTGGAAATCTTTTTTTTTTATTAGAACACAATTCTTTACAAAACACAATTTACAAAATCTCTCGTTGGGAGACTAAAGTGCAGAACATAGATAAGTAGAACAAAATACAATAAAGAAAGTAAATACAAATAATATAAAATAAATAAATTAAGCAAAAGCATTACAGTCCATAAGGCATGTCAAAGTTGTACACATACATGATAAATTGTCTCAGTCTTTAAATATTCTTAAAATAAAGTTACATGGAAGCTTAACAAATTATAATGTCAAATAATGTGAGACATCTTCACATAAAGAATAAATGTTATCACTGGAATCTTTCAGAAGTTTCAAAGAAGCGAAGTATTCCCTCAGTTCAATTTTAAACACCACTAGGGAAGGATTTTTGTTTTGCCATTTACATTTATGGATATGGTATTTACCCATAATTGTTATGATATTGTAAATTCTAAAGAGTTCTCTCAGAAGATTTTCATTGCCAAAAAGAATTTGCTCTAACTTTAATTTTGCGTGGAAATCGGCAATTTATGCGGCGAAAGTGCGGCGTATTTTAAAAAATGCGGCCCCCGCATAAATATGCGGACTTTGGCTGATTATACATTGAATTCTGCGATCGCATAATCGCGTTTTTCTGGAGGGACTGATAAGGGAATGTGAAGTACGCTCATGGCAAAGAGAACTAAGGCAAATATGTAACTGCCCCAGAAACCGCTACAACATGCTTGTGAAAAATGTGCATACATTCCAAAGCCTCGTGAATGAGTGAAAATAAGAGAAGACTGGAGGAAAAGCCGACAAAAGTGGACTTGCTGGTAGGTTTTGAAATGTCTGTCTTAAAGCTGTCACACGCATGCACATAGACTCCATGCACACATTGTATTGTCAGTGGTTCAGCTAGCCACAAAGTCTGTACTATTGGTGCAATGGCTGTTTGTTGCCAACAGAGACTACAAAAAGAATTGTTAAATGACGAGGGGTAAAACTGTACTTCAGATTCAATCTGAACACACCTTTACAGTTGATCAAGAAGACTTTAAACTAGCGATTGAGACAATAAAGTCCCTATGAAAATATTTACTGAGGTAGAAAATCAAGCGAGAAGTAGGGTTATTTTTCCATAGACTTCTTTTTTACAACCAGGGGAGTCATCCCCTGATGGAAATGAGATAGAATGCAGGTTTAAGGCCTTTCCACATTTTCCAAATTTACAGTCCATGGTGCAGGCGTATTCACAGCTAGCGCCTGTGCTAACTCAGTGTGCAATTGAAAAACGGTCTAAATCAAGATATAGACATTTTAATTATAATTGAATTATATTTGAATATTTCGAGGGAGTAAACAATAGAAGCGCAGTGAGCTTTTAGGACTAGAGTTATGAAGAGCTGCAGGTGACAGATTATTGCAGTTTTTGCACACTTAACCTTCATCAAGGTAAGCAATACCTATTGCCTTGCCATTCCTGCCAGTTCACCTCCTGGGCACTGCCAAGGTGCTCTTGAGCAAGGCACCAAACCCCCAACTGCTCAGGGCGCTGCTCCAAGGAGCAGCCCCTTCACTCACATCTCTCCATTAGTGTGTATAGCATGTTTAGGTCCTGAGCATGTGTGTAATTCAGGCCTGTGTTTAATGTTTGTGCAACTGTACTAACAGAGTGAAAATTGTGAATTTCCCCTCGTGGGACACATAAAGGCATTCTTCTATTCTTCTTCATATTGAAAACACTTTCATACAAACTGTATGGAAATTCAACATATGAGGGGTGCAATAATTTGCTTTCAATTGCTATTCTATCCATCAAAATGCAATCGTGTAGCTGTAAGAATATTCCAATAATTAAATTAAGTGGAACTATACTTGTAATGGTTATGGTGCTGCAACATATATTGACATTCAAGAAAATGCTGACATTCCTAAAACTGCATGTATAGAATATTGGTTGCACATTACTTAGATAAGACTACTGTAAACTAAGATATTTAATTGGAGGTGCAGCCATTTCAGCGGGAGTGCAGTGTTCCTATAACCAGGATAGAGTTGTATCTTCGGCTGTGAGTGTTCATTAAGTGAAGAGGCAAAATCAGCCACAATGTTCTAAACTGAACTGAGGTATTAGAGAAAGTCTTTCAAGGCATTACCTGCCCTGGGTTTAATCATCTACTGGACCCATCTTGAATGCGCCTCTGAGCTGAAGGTTTGGGATTCCTGGATGGATAAGATAAAAGTGGAAAATTCTAAACGAAGCCTGCCAACTACGCTTGAAATCTAAGTTGGCGTATTCCTTTAATTCTTGCAGTATATAAAAGTGGAGATATTCTTACAAAAATATCAACGTTGTTTGTCACACATACAAATGTAGCCTGTAACTAAAAGTTATTATTGCAATAAATGCATATCTTCAGGTTTAACTATATTTACATGATGCTTACAACATTCTTATAATGTTCTGTGATGCAGTAATTTGACAAAATGGAGCCATAATCCTGTCTTATTGTGAGCTGCCCTATTTCAACAAGGAAGTAGATGGGAAAAAATCTCAGTAAAATAATATCCATGCAAAAACAAACAGATCTTGTTTCTACAAGTTCCAAATATGCTCATGGCCTCCCAAACACAGCTTGGGCCAAACATATCAATAAACAACACGGCTTCAGTGAGAAAAGCGAGATAACTTCAACACACTTGTTTACCTGACACTCTCTGAGTAACCTTACGAGACCCGCACTGACAGGGAAAGAAATGATTTCCCATGCTATCTGGAACACAGAAAACAATGCTGTTGCTGCGTCTCTGGTGAAGCAAATCTACCATTAGCAGAACCAGCTGATATCAAACTAAAAGAGTTGAATAGTCAGGGGCAACCCTTGAAACTAAAGCCCACTTGTCCGTCATTGTCAGGTGCATTACGGTTTTCAAGGCCTGCTCACCCTCATCATATTGATGCAGAGGATCATTTTCCACCACCACTTTGAACCTGAGGTATCATTAGCTGAACAGGCTCTCCAGACCACCGGCCTCGTGGCCCTCTTAACCACGTAATCTCATAAAAGCGGAACACAGGGCCTTGCATGTCATTAGTCCACCATAGCAACATGCAGCCTGTTTTGTCAGAGATGGTTATTTTATCCCAATCTTTTGTCTAGATAATTGTTAAGAATTTTGCCATGCAATATTAGTTCCCATGTTTCATAATGAGGATTAAATGGCAGATGATGAAGGCTGTGCAAAGAAAATACCAAGCAGCTGTTGCTGTTGTCCAGATGTTCCAGAGTTGATCCATGTTCAGTTCAACCTTGGTTTTTCTTCGTTTTGTCATTTAAAACAAAAAACAAAAAAATGAAAGATGATTTTTTGTGTGGCATTTTTAGGCCTTTATTGTTGATAGGACAGCTTATACTTGAAAGGGTAGAGAGTAGTAGGATGACATGCAGCAAAGGTCGGAACCGAACCCATGGCCGCTGTGGCAAGGACTAAGCCTCCGTATGTGGGCGTGTGCTCTACCAGGTGAGCTACCCAGGTGCCCAGACAATTTCTTTTTAATTCAGTATAGTTTACAACATTACGTTACATTGTGCAGCCTATTGGACGTTGAACATTCAGTGTTTAACATTCCCACTTTATTCCCAGACACACGCTTCCCGTCTGATCATTGAAATGTTTATGACATTGTTTATATCTTTGTACACAGTGCCAACATTTTCTATTGGTTCATGCTGTTTTGTGACATGAGAAAACTCTTCTTCAGTTCATCCCCCACACCACACTGTCACAGGCCATCAGGAAGGTCCTCAGTCACATTTAATGTGGCTCTGGTTAATACCTGATCCATTTAATAAGGTTAATGTGTGGCTAAACCTGATTGGTGCATCATCAGCATCACATTTAACTTGCTAAGCGTTAAAGCCCAGTTCAGACCAAAGATTTGCGACAAGACAAAACCGTTTTAGAACGTTGCATGGTAAAGTTGCAGCTGACTGAACCAGCCTGTCTCTGCTCGACTCAAGCCAGCTGATGGCGTTGCCTGCGACTTAGCTCGTTGAGTTGCCAGAGGCTGGTTTTAGAATGTAAGGGACATAATCTGTTTCAACAGCCAATAGCGAAGTCAGCTTGTAAAGGCAGCTACAAACTATAGTAATAAAATTATCCATAATCTCTTTTATTCCTATGTTGCAAACGGTCAACTGGTCGAAATGCCTGAGTTCTAGACGGAGGCTCAACGACAGCCCATTAGCACAGTATGTGGTCAAGCGAGCTGGAGAGTGACTGAAGAGAGGGAGCGGCGTTAGAAAAAACCAGTCAATCGGAGAAATTGTTTTCACAGTTTCATCACTACTAGAAATGCAACTGTAGCATATCTCACTATCACTATCTACATCCATATTTAGACTCAACTAATGATTCATCCATCTAAAAAAAAGCCTGAAAGTCGGAAGTTAGAACAGAGAGTCGTTGCTTTGGAAATGTTACACCGTCTCATGGCATGGGTGTAGACTGGCAGGTTTTAGAACGTTGCAGACAGGTGCATTGCAAGTTGCGAGTTTCAACTCGTCTCGTCTTTGGTCTGGAATAGGCTTTAAATGCTTGAAGGACAGATGAGCAAAACGTGAACAAATATAATGACAAACCACAGAGAGAGGACACCCGTTGTGTTAAACAATGGGTTTCAAAGATTAGTGTGTAACCAAATAACATGTGACAAGTGTCAGTGAGTTTTACATGGTTAGTGGAAAACACAAATAAAAAGGTGGCTATGGGAACAATGGGAACAGAGAGGAAAAACAATCTATTTGCAGGGACATACACGAGATTCCTATTTCAAACCAGTAAGGGTCCTTTGGCTTGGTAGGATCTTGTTACTTCACATTAACTGAAAGGAATTTCTTCTGACATTTGTTTTTGAGATGGCACAGTGGCTTAATCAGATTGCTCCGTCGAAGACATTTTTCCCGAGAGTCCCAATGTATGATTGAAAAATGATGGCCATCGTTATATTGTCAATTTACTGGTCGGACAATCTCTCTTTCACTGTGAAATTCGCTGTCTTTCATTAGTATGAATCTTATGAGTGATCCCAGCAACAAAGTACCCAAATAAATTGTCTCTTTAGAGGACGTGTTGACCTGAACTAATGATGCTTTGATTGCAGTTTAGTCTTCCCGTTTGTGTCAAGCAGGAAATCGGATTTCGCTGCTGAGAGCAAATTTGAAAGGGGGAGGATGAAGACAAAATGCATTTGATGACTGTATGCTCTCTGTTGTTTTCCTTGGAAATGAAATGCAATATTTTCTGATCTCCTTACAGTTCCTCTTATATAGCCACATCACTTACTATGTCAACAAATAACTGTGAGGACGGATCTTGTTGATATGCACTAACTGCAGGAGGGGAATTTGGCTTGGACAACAAGGAAGAAAGTTGAGTTGTGCAACGGTGGTTTAAAAAAAACAACCTGATTTCCTGCCAATTTTTTACCTTCACAACTTCTCACCCACTGTTCAGCTAAATTCCTACTGTATTTGTTTTACGATGGATTGTAAATTGTAAAAAAATAAAAAAAAAAAAAAAAAAAAAAAAGTTTTGATCTTGTGATTCATCCCCAGATATTTATGACTGTGGTAAGTAATGGCTGATGTTAACCAGCTCATTGTGGATTATGTATGTATGTATTATATGAGTGTATTATGACGTCTGCTTTGATCACACAAGGCGCTAAACAATGGTGTTGCAACGGTGCTTGACGCTGTTAGCTGTCAGGAAGCACAGATAGAGGATGTTTGTTAATGAATGCAAGGCTTTTTCTGGGTCAGAATGGGCCTTTGGGGGGGACACATGGTTTAGTTTATTAGTGTATTTGTCAGGAACCATGCACAGTTCAAGCCCTGTACCAGAGTTAGCTATACAGCTAACCTGTGGTCCCTATATTAAGCAGGGGATCTGGGGGGTCCTCCCACACGAAACTTTTGAGCGTCAGAGACTTCATTTCCATTCTGATACACTTTTAGGCACAAATATTACTATGAAAACATCTTTTATTTAAGTCAAGAAAAACACAAAACTTATTAGAAATATACAAATATAATGGAATATAATGCAGTAAGGGTCCTTTCGCATCCGACTACACTTGACCACAAAGTCCAGTTCATTTAATTTAGTATGAACAGGACATAACCCAAGGAGCACATTTTGCTCCTAAGTTGAAAAATGTAGGAGTGACTGCTATAATTCTTGTAGCTAATTTGTACAATAATACGTAATCGTGTTATGAATACAAAATGTTATGCATTGTAATGGTTTCTATTTTGAAATACATTCTATTGATCAATAAATTGTCAGTGATGTTGAATATGAGAGCTCCGCGCTCGTGATTTTCCTTTCGCGCTGGCTAAAAACCTCTTTAGGGGGCGCCAACACTCTATGCAGGAAAAACCCTGCACCCACATAAAAAATAACAAGCATATCTTCTTTCAGACTGTAAGATGCACTTACAAAATACCTTTTGGTAAAGACAAAATAGTGTCTGTAGCAAAGTAGAGGATTGAAAACTGTTAATTTCAGAGAGCTGGCATTGAATTTTCCCTCAACTTTAAGTTTCTGATTTAAATCCCAAGTTCCTCTTGAAGTTAGTCTCATAAGAAAACAGAATATGAGCTGCAGACTGCCACTATTAAGGAAATAACATGTCAAATTCCCAGGATCAGTCCTGCTAAAACTGTCAAAAATAGCATTCAAAAGGAGCAATGTAGTTATGACAAAAGCCACGTGCAACCATGTGAACAGCAGAGATGACTAACACAGTTTGTAACTTCTGTATCAGTTGTCTTTGATGGCCTTTCATCCTAGCTCAAGGAAGAAATGATCATGTGGAAACTGCAATTTCTTAGCAAACAGATGAAGATTTGTATGAACATAACACAAATCAAACCCATCTAAATGCCCTCCAGCAGCAACTGCTCTGAGTCAGATGTACACTGGGACAGCTCAGTGCTGAAGATGACTTCATGCTTGTATAAATATCCAGAGATCCCGAATGCAATGGACCTTGAGCTTCTGTTAATTATGTGAGTTCAAGACAGCATGCCAATCACACAGACCTGGCATTCAAAAGAGCTAAACACACAGGGAAAGCAAAACCACAACATGATGAATGTGCTTATTAAATCTGATGTTTCTTTTCAGAAAGGATAGAGTAATCAACCAATCACAATTTGCTTCAGACGTCATCAACTCCACCGGACGATGTGTCTTCATTTATTCTATGACAGCAGGCTGCTGCACAGAAGTGAAACCAAATCAACTGAAAATCACCATTTTATATCATATATTTATATTTTAAACATGATAAATCCTATTGTAAGTAAACATTACATTCAGATTTGTCCAGTCTTAGGTTGTAATGCAACATTACATCCAGACGATGCAATCCACTGTAGCCAAAATAACTTATATTAGTAGAGTTTACATTCCTACTTAATCCCCATTACTAGTAATTTACAACAGAAAGGATGTGAGGGTTAAATCCACAGCTCCCTGAAATACTCTTAAAGATGTGGTTACTATGTGAATCCCTTAAAACACCTAAAAGTCAACTTTTCATGGACCAACAAAAACAGACTTGGTTGACTTTGCTTGACTGCCACGATGTTTTCAGTTTATCCAGTGGATTCACAGGAATTTCCCCAACCCATAGCAGAGCAATGAACCCTTTAACAACTTTTACCGCTCAAAATGTGGCTTGAGGTTTTGAAAATATTCTCAAGAATGATTATATGATAGAGAGGTGAAAGAAAGGTTTATTTAACGTAGAGCTGTGGGTCCAAAACTGGTTTGCACTACGTCCTTATGTCACTTTTCCAAACCAGAAACCACAAAGTACAACATTTTCATATTCTGTTTCGTGCCACACGAGAATACTGCAGAGGAGAATATTTAAATGAACCCTTGATGCACCCGCTGAAGTGGTTGCCAGGTTTCTAAGATTAGTGGCTGCATTCTTTGTGAGTAAATTACATTTCCTTAAAGGGATTCACTTGCTGTTTATTAAAATAAACTGAAAATAAGAAAAATGCAACATACATAGTGTAGCTCAGCAAGAGTTTAAAAAAAAGCTCCATGAACGCATTGTATTCGAAGTAGCTGCTGTATTTATTCCACCTGTGTGCCATTGCAGCTGTTCACAGGGTTCGACATTTTAATTCAGAATTACGGAGAGACTGTGGCTGGGGCGGTAAATAACAATAATTATTTCATTAATATTATTACAACTAATTGATTCAGATCTAACTAATTTCCCAGATCCCACAGTGACCATCAGACCAACGCGCTAAAGATCCAAGGCTATTTCATTTACAATGAAACAAAACAGAGAAAAAACAGAAAATGGCATTTGACAAGCTGGAACCAGCAAATGGCTTTTTGTTTTTGTTTGAATAAATGAATGTTGTTCATGCCTTTAAATCAGTGGTGCAATGTGAAAACACTAAACTTATGTTTGCATTCACATGACACTCGCTCACTTTGCCTTTTGTACACAGACAAGCCCGAACCAAGGTCTAATAAATCCTTGAACTGATCCAACCGGTCATTTCAAGTTTGCATGTCAGGTTGAAAAGCCATGCAAGGATTTCAAAATGACAGACCTCAGTGTGTAGAGGTTAATGGATTGGAGATCTAAAAACATTTATTCTAAAATTCTCAAAGTTCCTCGAGTGTGTTTTCTGTCTCCTGGCTGGCTTTATGATAATGCTAAATACATTCACCGAAAGACCTCCTTTAAGGAGGGTTAAGTTTAGACTGGGCACATAGTCGAATGACGGCATACAGGCCTTTCTCTGGTCTGCGACAGCACAATTAACATCTAGCTGCTGCACAAATAAGACATCAAATGCGGGGGCTCCGTGACAGAAGACAATCCTGTAACTCAAACCACGTTCGCTATGTAACTTTTTATGGATTTAACATGCTTCTCATTTCTGGGGGAAAAAGCCAATGTTTAAAGCTGCGACTGCACAAAGCTTTAGAGCAAAAATAAGGGCACTTAACACAATACACACTGGAAACAACGTTGCATCACCAGAGACCACCTACCAAAGTGTTTTTTTGCATCTGCTTAACCATACTTGCAACCCTGTGAACATCCCTGACAAATGCTCTTTCTTTGGTATCTGAGGCTTTGAAAAGTGCATACTTATATATAATATTTTTCTTTTTAATTGCATAAAACACACTGCGGCACAGATGTGGCTCTGGTAATTTGCGCTGTCCAAAGGAAATGGCTCTGTTTCTTCCAAGTATTGCGTTACTCCTGTTTGAACCTGGATAGTGTAAATGAGTCCTGCTTCTGTTACCAAACATCAGTTCTCTATCGTATCGAGGCGGAGAGAAAGGCTCTTCACTCAGAGAACCAAAGTTACAATGTAGCAGTTAAACTGACACAATAATGTGGCAGTGATGGGTCTAACTCTCATTTAACAAAGCAGATAACAATATAGATATGCAGCCAGACATGATCTGTGGTTAAAACTAGTCTCTTTGATATGCAGCATTGACTAAATGTGCATTAATCAATGATCTGAACAACTGATGTTGACAAAGACAGAGCGTTAGTAACTGTCGGCATCATAGGGAAATTTACTGGCTCCAATAAGGTGTCACAGATCAACTGACAGCTGAGGTCCACAGATGCGACAGAAATGATTCACCATGGAACACAAAGTGTAGCAAACAATTTATAATGTGGTTTTTAAATGAGAAGAGAAACTTTAGAGGAAGTCAGTATTTCATTCAGCAGCAAGGACAGCACCCTCGCCCTGCCGCTGAGCTTACATTACACAACATTCCACATGGAATGGTTAATGTTTTGTCTTTCATTTCCTGCTGTTGACGGGATGTCATTATTAATCTATTAAAACAAATCATTAATATCAGTTTTAAGTCTATTACATGTGCTTTATATAATCTAATTTGGCTTAACCGATTCATTTGGCTGTGATTACTGGAGAGTGTAATTCTTACACATTAACACCCTCGTTGCCACAACGCCTACCTCCTGTATGCTTCTGTATGTGGCATAATCAATCTAATGCTGCAGAGCAGGGCTGCAACTAACCATTATTTTCACTGTGGATTATTTTCATGTTTAATCGATTAGTTGTATGGTCTGTAAAATGTCAGAAAATGATAATAAAAAAACGTCAATCAGCGTTTCCCAAAGCCCAAGATGACGTCCTCAAATGTCTTGTTTTGTCCACAACTCAAAGATATTCAGTTTACTGTCACAGAGAAGCGAAGAAACCAGAAAATATTCACATTTAAGAAACTGGAATCAGAGAATTTTTACTTTTAGTTCATAAAAAACTGACTCAAACCGATTAATCCATTATAAAAAAATACTTGCCGATTAATTTGATAGTTGACGACTAATGGAATAATAATTGTAGCTATAATGCAGAGCACTCCTTCCATGCTTTGCCTTCTGGTCTGCACATACCTGCACCTTTCAAAATCTGAAACATTTCCTATAATAAAAAATGATCTAGTTCACGCAGGGGATTTATGTTGCACGCTGATACCAAGCAGGTATAAGGCCGCAACAATAAAGCAGAAGGAAACTGAGACTACAGTATGGGAGCAGTTTGCCTGTGGATTTACAGCCGGTGTTAAAGGCAAGCCCCCGCGGCTCAACCATGCATGTGTGTAAATCAGTCTGGTACTCAAACCATTCAGCTTGTCTTCACCTGCAGTGTTTCACCTCTTCTAAGAAAACAGCACAGCCAGTCAACAACCCACGAGCTGTAAATCATCACAGAGATCAGCAGTAAACAACGCTTAATGACTTTCACAGATCTAGGGCAGACATGTGATGTAAACCTCCCACATCCCAAGGCCTGTGCAGCGCTCCCTACTGGTGTAAAATGTTCTCTTAAAGGTGTAAAGGTACACACACACACACACACACACACACACACACACACACACACACACACAACAGATAGTACCGTCATCACTTTACCAGAAATTTTGCACCCTACAGATTTATAAGAGAACTAAATGGAGAGATCATTCTCTACATATGCATGTTCCACATGTGATTGCGTGACAGTGGAAACCACAGTTGCATGGACCGTAAATAAAAGATAAAAGTTGTCGGTTGATGCTGCCAGGCACAACTTACTGTGTAACTTAATTAAGCAAGCATAAAGGAAACTCTCCTCGGAATATGATAACAGCAGCAGGGATGCGGAAATGCCCACCCTTCCTCCAGGAAACTTCAGAGATTTTTGTTCCCAGATGCATGCACACACATACACACCCTGTTAAAATCAGTATTAATGTTATGTTGTTATATTAACATTATAAGTGGCTGGCTTAAATTGCCATTCAAAGTGAGGCAGAGATTAGTTAAAAACCTGATATACACGGGGTTCAGTCAAATAGCCTGGAGGATGAAAAGCAGGTCAAACCTGCCTGAATTTAGTTTTCACACCTAATGCACGCAACTGACACACACACACACACACACACACACACACACACACACACACACACACACACACACACACACACACACACTAAATATATGTAAGCCAATTTTGTACATTGCAGAAATGGACAAATTGACATGTTCATAGGGTTTTTCAAATAAAGAAAAATAGACATGTTTTCACTTAAAATACATACATCAAAAAAGGTGTTTCTGTTTAATAGTAGTTGGTTGCCTTAAGGTGATCACACGTGTGGTGTAAAAGAAGCCTTTAATCGTCAAAGTGAGCTTGTGGGTCAGGACGTCAGATGCCACAGATGGTGCCAGGGCTGGCAGTCACAGAGCCAGCTGGCCCTGCAGCCTTAAAACAGACAGGCAGACAGACAGCGACTGCAAAGTAAGCTGTCTGAACCGGTGGATGAAAACGTACATAGTTCAAATCTCTGGATGGATAATTATCAGTTTCCCCAATACAAATAGCGATGTATAATTAGAAAAGCACAGACTGACACCCTGACCTCACAGTGTACCCGATTATCATATTACTTTAACCAGTAGCCTAATGATTGCCAGCCTGCCTGGAAATGTGACTAAATGATGGCTTATAGTCGTATGGAGAGCATATCCTTACTGTTCTGCAAGTTAAAAACAAAATGTGTGATTAGTTAGTCTATCTTCCTGCAATACCTCAATAATGCAATTATTGTAAGAATAAAAACGAAATAAGTGCAGTTACGCAAGGTGCAAACCGTTCTCAGAAGTGGATAGCCTACTCTCAGGTGCCAGACCGGCGCCGTTAATATAAATTATTGATCGGGGAGGCACTGGGAGCGCCACTCGTCCAACAAAATAAGAAAGACGCGGACACGCTGTGTAAACTGTGGACCGATGGAGCATTTAGGAAAATGAGGAAAACAGGGGTTTTACACCTTGCCCCCACAAGTGGCTCGGCTTTTATCCTGCCGGCACTTACATCCTGTTAATTATTACAACACAGTCAGCGTCTCCTTATTAAAGTAGGCTAGCCTATATTCAACGCCTGATAAGAATTTTAAAATATCAATCTAAAAGGTTAATTGTGACTGTTCGTTCGGTTAAGTTGGACGACTCGGAAACAGCAGCAACGTGTCTGCCCTCCGTCACGCCGCAGCGCCAAGCGTTTTATTTCCTCAAGTAAAAAAAAAGCAAAACAAACAAAAACAATCACTTACTTTTGGCTTCTTCATATGGAACGACAAGAGTAAATCCAGTGTGTGCGAAAGCCTATTTTATTTTACTTCTACGGGGAGGAAAGGGGTTGTCATCATCCTGTGTGCACATATCCAATGCCTAAGTCAGCAGTATCCAAGCAGAAGAGAAGAAGAAGAAGAAGAAAGGGAGAGGAAGAAAAAGAAGAAACACGGCGAAAAAATGTGAAATCAAACTTTCAGCAGTTACAACCTGTAGGCTAATGGCGTGTGGCATCTAGCCCATCTACACAACATAGATCCAGCACTGAGGGCTGAGCGGGACAGCGCGCAGAGGGAGGGAATTAAGCCTTTATAATGAAGAGCCGCCCTCTGACGAGCCGCGATGTGAAAGGGTTCACTCCAAAACCACTACTGCCAGTATAAACAGATTCAGATCAGACATGAAAAGCAATTTATAACTCCTCTGTGCTGGTTGATCAGTAGTGACTGTGGTTGGCTAAGTAGTGGTTTTACTACTCATTTAATCCAGAAAAGCCCCTTCAACTTTGACAATTACTTCAGTTTTAATTGTTTTTAACTTGAAATGATCTCTAGTTGTCTTCTTTGTCTCTCGCACGCACGCAGAAACACACACACACACACACACACACACACACACACACACACACACACACACACACACACACACACACACACACACACACACACACACATACACACATCTTTGCTCTGTGAAATTGTGCACTCCCCGTGTGTGTGTGTGTGTGTGTGTGTGTGTGTGTGCGCGCGTGCGTGCGTGCGTGTGTGTAACTGAACTGTAAAGCTATGAGTGACTAACTGAATGAGTCAAAGTGTGAGGCACAGCATCTATTAGTATTTTCAAAATAAACTAATATAAAATAGTGAAAAATTAAAACGTCAAAACCTTCAAATGAGTTACATGGCATCACTGACATCATTCAGTTTGTGCAGCATGTCAGGTTAGGTGTAACTGTATTAAACACAAAATGTTTAATCAAGTATAATATATATATATATATATATATATATATATTAATAAGAAACCACTGTGTCTGTGGTGCTCACTATAATGATATAATGGTGGGATTTGTATAGGTTTTTTGTGTTATTTATCATTCGTTAATGCTGATTGCACAGTGATCTCATTGTATCTAATGATATTTCCTGTTGGATGTCTCCTGTTGTTATTTGTTTAAACATTTTAACTCAAGGTAAGATTCTTGTGTAGCATGTGACTATTTGATTGATTTTGTTTTGACTCTTTCGGAGTCAAACCATTGAGATCTTTGCTAGGCTAAGCTAACGGTGGAGCCGTCAGACAGTTAGGACACGCACGGAGATGAGAAGGGTATGTATCAACTTGTCTAACTGTCGGGGTTACGGTGAATAAGCTAATGTCCCAATAAGTCGGCGTGTTCCTTTAAAAAAGAAAACCCCTCCTTATTATGTTTTATTTGTTTAACTTTTTATTTCAATTCATAGGCAGGACTTTTTTTTAAAACGTGTCAATCTGCCAACTTCACTTGTTTTTTATGCATTTTAATAGAAATTGTTCATGATAACACGTGGATGAAAATGTACCTAATGTTTCAAAAATCTTAGCCAAGTGTACAAAAACAAATATAAACAGAGATATATTCAGAAAAGCATAGATTGACACCCTGACCACACATTATAACAGAGTATCATCTTAGCTATGTTGGCTTCTATTCGATTTAGAGTTCCGCAGATAAAAAGGTTTAAAGTGAGTCTATATTCCTGTGTCCTACTTCCTTCCAGATTACAAATGCAATCATATATAAATACAACATGCATACAAACAAACAAAATAAGTGGCAATTACGTAAGGTGCAAAGCGTTCTCAGAAGTGGATTCTCTCAAGTGCCAGACTGGCGCCGTTAATATAAACTTCAGGGAGGCATTGGGAGTGCCACTCGTCCAATGATATCCGAAGATGTGGACGCTGCGTAAACTCTAGACCGGTGGAGTGTTTTAGTTACCTAAACATCAGAAATACCTTTGTCATCTATTAGTCGTCTATGTCACATGCTTTATCCATCTGAAACTGTCCTGACCAGAAAAAAAATCTAATATTAGTTGTTTGTTGACTGTTGTCTCTCACAATCAAAAGAGCAAGTAGTGGGATGGTTGGGTCTAAAAGTGTCTTACAACAAAGATGCCCAAAATCTTAATTACAGACACAGAGGACACAATCTGTCCACCCCAATGTCGCCGATAAACCTTGTGATATACAAAGATCTATTCATTTGTATATCTATTTAAATCCTGCATTGCCTCGTTCATTAATTTAGTTATGAGGATGGACATTTGGATGTTTTGATGCATTAGATTAGTATAGAATAGGGGTAGGACAAGCATATTCCTTCTTCCTACTCCTTTTCCAACATGAAATGTTAACTCATGTTGCTTATTGTTCACCATTATTATTGTTTTTTTAATTGTTTAAAATAAAGTACATTCAATTCTTAAGCTGTTTAGTTACACTTTAACACAGGCCTAGCAGTACTATTTACCATTAAATAAAATAATAATAATAAAAGCCTGATTTTATTTAGATTATAATTGTTGCTACTTATAATATTGCCTTAATATAAGATAAATTACAGATTCAATATGATCAGTTTTGTAAATAGCCATAAAAACAAAAGCCAACGTGAAGATTTTTTTTTTTTAATCATTATTTGTGTGCCTCTTCTATTTTTCCATTGAGGCTTTAAGGCTGCAGATTCTGTTTACTGTGCCTGAGGAAAATTCTCTAATGATAGCAATCTGCAGAATGTTGTCCATTAGAGTGAACTGAACTGGTTTTGGTGTTGCTGTCAGTATCCTTAAGTCTAGAGCATTTAGTGCACAGTCCTGTCACCAGCTGCTTGCATGGACTCATCAGAAAAGAATGATACGTGTGTGGGGTGGTTATGAGTGCAGATGGTCTGCACATATTTCATGTCCAGCTTTGAAGGCTTTTGTGGTGTGGGTGCAGAATTGACATAACACCTTGAGCTAATGGCAGAGAAATGATAGGATTAGGACATAGTTGACTACTAAATGACTACCACCTTAAAGAAACACACCCCACATACCTCTCATGTAGAGCTGCTGTCTGAGCGGCATGCATAATGTGCTTATTTGGCAAATCTGTCTTTAAAATACAACTCCTCCATGGATATTTATCAATGAATGTAATCTAGACTTAAAAGAAGCCGGATGTCCTGCACTTACAATGCAAGTCCCCTGTGGAATGTCTGGAGAATCTGACCACTGTATCCACATTATAGCTGCATTAATTGATTTTTGGTCACTAGGGGCCAGAAAAAAACTCAAGCAGCTAAACATGATGCCCTGGCTTATTAGCATTAGTCTTGTAAAGTTGATTAGCAATTTGTCATTGAATTTGTACTGGATTTGTATACGTTATGAATTTGTCAGAAAATGAGTGCTAATTGATTACACATCAAGCAGACACAGAGCAACTTTACCATGCAATTGTGTTTCTTACCCCGTGCTGAACTGATATTCACTTTGTTTTTGTCTCCCGACAACGCCAGAGAAGAATAACTGCCTCTTTAGCTGCTTATTTTCCACTTTCTTTGCAAGGCAGTTGCTAACATTGTCTATCTGCAATTGATTGCAGGGCAGGTAACATACAGTGGTTATGTCAGATTTTTTTTTTTATGTTGATAACTGCTGCCTGTCTCTGATGGATGATGAGAGTCAGAATCAGCTTTAATGGCCAAGTAAGTGTGAACATATACAAGAAATTTGACTCTTTTAAGCATTTGTGCTATGTACAGATATAAGTGAAATACTTGCATACATTAGGATTTTTTACCACAAGACTTATTTGTAATAGACCATATTTAACATTGTTTTTTGGCAAGCTTTTGGAAGGCCTTCTACTTTTACAACACTTTCCTTGCACCTCCATCAGTCTGTAAATGCTATGTGCCCCAAGGTGTGCACATTCCTTTAAATGAGATGCTTGAACACATATTTAAAACAGCATGGTTGCAATAGCAAGCTTTAGTACACAGTGACCCAAAAACTGCTACATACAGTAAGGCTCTCTCAAGTGACACACTGGAAAGTTATGTGTTTGGTTTCACACCGTAAAACTCTTCATGTCAAGTCATTTTTTGGCTATTATTGATTCCTGAAATTCTTATTTTCTTATTTTGAAATTAGTGTAAAAAACTGTTTCCAATCTAAATCAAAAGGCTGACTGCACTAAAATATATTGTAACTTGTTTAAAAAAAGACTTTCAAGGTTTTCAGCACATTTGATTACATCCACAAATTGTAGGCTAATTATTGAGATTGAGCACTTGGTCACGGCTGTTCAGAAGACTACATTTTAAAGTAACTTTTGTGCGCTGTAGGGCAAATTAGAGGCCATAATCCCTACCCTTTTATCTCTGTTACACCCCAAGTGGTGTTTTGTTAAAAAGATCTTTATCTCAGCTTGTGTAGGGTAAAAACCTTTTTGCGGATTTGAGGAATTTCTTTTGCAGTTTCCATGAACATTTTCTAATGTGATACTTCAAAATGCATATAAAAATACGTTGATGGAAACATGATTAATGTTAATGAAACCTTTTATGGCTGACAAGTTTTTGGAGTTGGTGTGTACATTTAACAGACTAAAGTTATTTTAGTTTAACGTTCAACATTTTACATTGAAAACAATTTGACTTTACATGCCAACCCAAACAGCGCTTCAGTTCTCACAGTGTCATCATTACACCTCATTTACTGGGACCCCACACCACAAACATTGGCTGTTTAAGGTTCACCCAAAGCCCTAGTGGTCTGTATTTCGTCAGACTTAGTATTAAAAAGCCAAGAAGAAATGCACAGGCTATACGGTAAGAGACCACAGACTCGTAGCCTAGTAGGAATTAGACTGCAATATGATCCAATTATCTTTGGGGATATTTTTATAGCCAAATAGATTCAGTTTTGGGAATATTTGCTGTATACCTGGTTTACATATGGTTTGCGTCCACTAAATGTCTGAACCAATTACATGGAGACTTAGCACTGACTGTGACCAATTGTTTGCATAAGCAAATTAAGGCTGTGACTCAAGACAAGGCCACCGGCAATGGGTCAAGTCTGGAGTGCTGATGCTTAGCCAGCAATCTGCAGTGTATTCATTTTTATCCCAAGTCAGATATTTGATCATATATAAAATGTTGTGCATTACTTACATTCTACATGTGTGGGGAAATAAAAAAAATTAACTGCACAAGAATAAACCACACCTTTTGTGAAGGGCAGGGTTGCAACACGTCCTCAAATGCCAACAGTGCAGGTATGTAACCCTTTAATTGGCCCCCAGAGGCTTTTGCATTTAGGTGCAAGTTTAGTCTATTGGTGCGTTCTTTTTGCCTCGCAACTCGTATTTTACGAGGCCAAAGTCGTAAACACGCCCCCTGACCTTGTGTTTACGAGCTCGGAACTCGTACAACAACTCGTACAAGTACCCCGAGTTCAAAATCCAACATGGCTGCTCCCTGTATCGACAGTTGTGAAAGCTGTAGTAACATAGTTATAAGCACTTCTGTGTTATTTGTGTCACACTAAATCAGTCGTACACGCAGCGCTGTCTTCTATCTGTGTTGTCACGCGGTTTGTATGCACAAAAAAACAGCGTATACATTGTTTAAACTGGCATTGCTAACAATGGCTAACCTGGCTAGAGCTAATGACAACAATGAAAATCCCACTTGCAAAAAGAACGCATTCAACTCGTGTGTGACGTCATTCCCAGTTGCGACCTCCGACTTCCAAGAACGCACCATATATCCTCGGCATTCCACTTCTGCAAAACCTGTTTGACCCCCCTACCCGAGGGAAGCTAGAGAAGCATTTATGATAAGAAGGTGTATTTTTTGAATTTCTATGGTTTCTAAAAGCTGAGGTTAATGATGACCATCTCTGGCTTCAGCCACTGATCTTCAGTGCATTTGTAAAACAAGACCAACTGGACTACAGGGTGAAGATACAGTCAAAGTAACAAATGCACAGCAAAATGAGACATTTGTAATAAATATTCCCGGGCAGGGTTTCCCCCAGTGTAGTGGCGAGGAAGTATGGAAGAAGATTATATTTGAGTTCTGAGTTTAAAACATTTAACAAATTTATTCTGACTTTTAGAATTCTGACTTTAAACTCAGAATTCTGACTTTATACTCAGAACTCAAGTACATTTTTTGTGTATGTGGCCCTAATCCTCTTCCATAGTATTACAAGCCTGGTGGCCCACTTGATCTTAGTTGCTGCTGACCAGGCCTGAGCTGCTGGGAATTATTTTTAAGATTTCTTTTAAACTACAGTTACAGGGCGGCCTGGTTGGAAATGTGGACATAGTCACATTTTCAAATCTACTGTTAGCTTTTAGCACTGACTTAATGTAGGTCCATATGGAGTGTGTCTTACAGCTTTTCTAAATTCTGAATTGTACAATTCTGTCCATGATTCTGTTATCACAAAAACTATTAGGCTCTACATTAATGCTGTCATCAGTCTGTGACCAGCCCCAGCTGGGCCAACTTTTCTGGGGGAAACCCTGCCAGGTAGGTGCCAGAAAGGTGTTGAATAGGGTTGGGTTATACATATTATACTTTCTGATTTTGGTATTGAGTCCTGGTTCCGATTCTTTTCATATAAGTGAAAAAAATAGCAAAACACCTTTATTTTCTGCAGGTTTAGACAGTTATTCATACTCATCAATTCAAAGATATTTTGTGATAAATGAAATAGACAAAAAAGGCATACCATGCACTATTTAAATGTAAAGGTTTGCTATTACTTAATTTTAGCTTCATCTGATTTTGAGGTATTATAACATATAATTCTTGCATGAAGTGCTTTGTCAAGTTAGACGTATTCTTTCTTTTATTACTGACCTTCCATTTCTGAGATTGCTCCGTTGCCGCCGGAAATTATGCAGTATATCCTTCTTTTCGGCCTGATGTTCGTTACCCTCCGCTTTCTTTATGTTGTAATTTTAAACTTTGGTGGATTTCTGAAGACTCTGGTTAACTGCTCCTTAGATCTATGCAGGGTAAATCCAGACAGCTAGCTAGACTATCTGTCCAAGAGTATTTTATTGTTCCACCAAAACAAGTTCCTTCCTGAGGCTATTTTGCAGAGGCACCGGGGCTCCCTGCAGCGCTTAACGCTGCCCAAGACGATTGTGATTGGTTTAAATGAATGCCAATAAACCAGAGCATGTTTTTCTCCCGTTCTGGAATGCTGTGTGGACTAGCCAGACCATCCTCAACAGCGCTGTGGAAGAAGGTCTGGCAGTGCGAGACTAATGGATTACTGGCCCCAAGCTTCTTGTCCCTCGCACTCTGTGACTTTGTTCTGTAAAAGATGCAATACTAAATAAACTTATTATTATTATGTATCCAGTTACACATCAAATGTTAATACCAGGTATCAATGGCTGGTCACCTGAGCCAGCTCAGTTTGCTAAATTAGGTTTCTGAGATGCTGTCACATGGACTGCAATACATGCATTTATTCATATAGCACATTCAAAAGTGCTTTACAATTTCAATCAAACGGATCAAACCGCTATCCCTGCAATCAGTGGACAACCGGCTCTACCTCCTGAGCCACACACCACACTGCTGTTCTCAACATCAAGAATGAACTTTTGTGCTTCAATTTTGTGGAGAAATTTTGTTCCAAACCACAAAACTTAATTTAAATTCCGAATGGACATTTCAAGGTTTCCAAAGATATAGCAGCCTGAATGTCCAATATCCCAAGAACACAACCAAAACAGAGAGGAGGCTACAAACAAGTAGCACTGATTTTTGCATTGACAGCACAATATTGTACTGTAGATTAGATTTTATATATTTGTTTATTTGTAAGGGTACAAAGAAACATAGACAGTTGCAGAAGTACTGTACACGTGAAGGTAAGGCTAATTTCCAACACCAGTCCCTACAGGATCTTTTTGACATTGTAAATATCATCTGTGCCCTCCTGTCATGACCGAAAGAACAAGATCCAGGGTACTGGCGGCCAAAATGGGTTTCCTCAGGAGGGTTAGTAGCGTCTCCCTTAGAGATAGGGTGAGAAACTCGGAGAAGAGCCGCTGCTCCTTTGTGTCGAAAGGAGCCAGTTGGGGTGGTTTGGGTAAGGATGCCCCCTGGGCGTCTCCCTAGGGAGGTGTTCCAGGCACGTCCAGCTGGGAGGAGGCCTTGGGGAAGACCCAGGACTAGGTGGAGGGATTATATCTCCAACCTGGCCTGGGAACGCCTCGGGATCCCCCAGTCGGAGCTGGTTAATGTGGCTCAGGAAAGGAAAATTTGGGGTCCCTTGCTGGAGCTGCTGCCTCCACGATCCAACCCCGGATAAGCGGACGAAGATGGATGGATGGATGGATGGATGGATGGATGGATGGATGGATGGATGGATGGATGGATGGATGGATGGATGGATGGATGGATGTCTGCCCTCCTTTCTTCTCCACACGCAGGCGCCACAGCAGCTTGTGTGCTAACCAGTAAAATAACAAAACTGTTTTTATTGGCCCACATCACTTTACTCAATAATCTAACTTTAAAACTGATTACTGTTGCTGCTATGCTGTGTTTTTATTTGACTTGTAAACCGGTAAAGAGGCATCATCAAGGTATTGTGAAACAACTTGAATTCTAAAAAGCAGTTACTGATAATAACAGGATCTGGTGGAATATTAAACTTGACACCAATTGCTCCGAACATATTTTCATCCGGTATTATATAAGATATAAAACTGTATGCCATCATCGATGATCAACAGATGTACAAGTCACATACATGTTTTTTGAATTGGAAGAGCAATAACTGTAAGATGTGGGGGATCAAGGTACATTACATTCATAATGGGTTCTGGAAAAATATGGTACCTTTTGTGAGGGGAATACTAAACCAACTTTTACGTTCAGATTTAAGAGGGCGCTGCAGGTTTTTATGTTCCCACCTGTTATGAAAACCAAATGTATTCCTCTAATGTGTATGGTACTTCTTTGCAGGTCTTCATGGTCCAGGGGAAGTTTTGTAGTCTAGGCCCCAATCCCAATGCGCCCCCTCTTAATCCTAAATCCTGAACCCCCTCAGGGATTTCATTTGAAGTCACCTGGTAAGTGCTTGAGTCCTGAAGGTTGCAAAATGGTATAAAAAGGAATGGGACAGCAGTTTGCGACACATACATACCTTGATGACGCCAAAACACGTTACGTACAATTGATGGTTTGCGACTTTTTATCTGACCACAAATCAATCAAACTTTTACTCTTCACAGCCAATTAAGGCTCTTAATGAACCAACTGCCTGATTTAAATGTCCTATAGGCTCTTGTCTCACAAGCTGTTTCCATCCACACATTTTAATCCGAATTAAGTGATATCGAATGAAAAATGCCTTATGGAAACCGTAAAATTCGATTGAATTTCATGATTATCGACTCAAATGAAATACGTTCGGTCTCATCGGATTTTCTCTTGATCGATATACGGCTTATGCGATAAACGCTGATCGAAACGTTATTTGCCGAATAAATAATGAATTGCGATTAAGTTTTAGGTCATTTTATGGTTGCAAAACGAAGAAGAAGTTTTAGTTAATTTCCGCCCAGTATTTCCATTATCAACAAAGACAGATGTAAGTGGACGAACGAGGAGACAAGAGACTTTTTGAATTTAATTTACGAGCAAAATATAATGGCTATTTTAGATAGCAAAAATCTAAGAAATGCCATACTTTATCAGGAACTCGCGAAGGAAATGGCCACCAAAGGTTAAGGATTAAGTGTACCAATTACGAAGGTAAACACACCTGTACAGGTCAGAAGTGGTACTACCGGGAGTGGCGACACAAATGTCCCTTATGATGCAACGATCGTATACCACAGCCTGTAGTACAATTGATGGCCAGCCCTTTCTGTTGACAAAATCCCTCTAGCCTTCAGCAGGGGTCTAATCAGGACGTGAGTCCCGTCTATTGTGCCATACACCTGTGGTACAAGGTGTTACGCAGCGAGATATGCGCCTCATCCACTCCAGGTAGGTATATATACCTTTGTATCACCCTCGTTCGTATGGCACTGCACACGACGTAAACACACCGGTGCATGGTGGTTTTGCTGACTCCAAACGCTTCATCTACCACTCTGTACTCTGCGCACGTAGCCAATTTGTAGAACGCAATGGCGATACGCTTCTTGGTTGGAACCGGAGGGCGATAGCTTGCGACATCTGGGGAAAGGGACGGGCCAATTAAATAACCACAACAGGTCAAATGTCTTGGTCATCCAAATATGCTTCAACCAAAGGGTTTCCGTGAAGTGTCTCTGAGCTACGATCTCCCAGAACAGTTGTCGTCGTGCATTTATCTGCATCTGCATCATCATAGCAATGTGTTGATAGCGTCGTTGTTTTCTTATTATAGCTTGATATGTCGCTATCAGCTGGCACATAAGCACTATTACAACTTGTGCAATATTGATCATTTGTTGGTAGATGGGTGATGGCGTGATCCATTTTGTCTAGCAAAACTTTGTTCGCAAATATTTGCTTGAATGTTGTGCGATTCAGTGCAAAAATGAATGGAAACACCTTAAAATGTCTCAAATCAATTCGATATACCAATTTGATCGCAAAATAGCATGTAACATCATTACGCACAGTTTCTTATTCGCTTTAAAACCGTTGGATGGAAACACACTTTCACCAGCTTTATTCGCATGAGTTTTTTTGATCAAACTTCAGATAATTCGATTGACAAGTGGATAGAAACTTAGCTACTGAGTGGACAACAGGTGGCCAAATTGTCAAATGATCAATTTACTACTTTTTGTTAGAACAGCATCATTAAGTAGGTGCAGTTGCTCCTCTCATGTCTCTTTTTAGGGGTCCAAGCCTGAGTCTGGAAGAACCGGCGTTAGCAAAGCTACGCCGTTTGCACAGCAGGGCTGTGCCTATTATTATTATTTTTCCGCAGATAAAACTTATGCTACAGCCTAAACCGTACATGGTGGGGGGGTTGTTGTTTTCAGGACTGGTCCAGATCCCTGCAGGGACCTCGGACAAAAAAAAATTCAGCCACTTCCACCACTAGGTGGCACTATAGCACGAAACTTAGTAGGTAGCATCTCCAGACCGACCTGACAAAAATGTATCAAAAGAATTTTTATCAGATGAATATTGCACAAATGACGTACAAACTATTTTGTGTAGCTAGGTACAAAGACACAAACTTTGCCATTTCTCGGCCAAAATAAAAGGTATAATTGCAAATCTTTAGATTCTTGTTTGTCATGACCCTCTAAGACTCCCCAACCAATTTTACAAAAATTGGCAACTAGTGGGCGCCACAAGTACAAAAAGTTTATATCTCATGAACGGCTCATCCGATTTGTTGAGTGTACCTTCTAGGCCCACTCCTGAGGCCATGCCTACAGTGGGGTACGGATTCGTCAAAGTGGGTGTGGCCTATGGGACCCACTTACACTAATTTGAGCAACTTCAAATTTACAGGGTAGATGTACAATGGTTCATGGACCTTACATACCACAAATTACAGACATGGACCACTAGGTGGCGCTATAATGACGTAAAATGTGTTTTTGCCTATAACTCCCACAGTCCAAATCGCACATTAGAAAACCTTATATCCACATGTTCCTTGAATCCATCTGAATCTGATGATATAGGTCACGCCCATTTCCGCTAAGATGTTTTTTCGCAATATCGCGCAATATGCAAAACCAACCTTTTCTATCTCCTCCCAGGCCGTGCGAGCTATTGGCATGAAGCTTGGTAGGTGGCATCTCCAGATGGATCTGACCTAAAGTTATCAAAAGAATTTTGCTACATTAAACCATTCGCAATTTACAAGCAAACTAAAACAAAACTTGGTATTGTTGTTTGACGTCCCACTCTGAGCCTCCCTGCAAAATTTGATAAATATCGGCCTTTAGGGGGCGCTATAATGATAATGTAGAGGCCTTTTGGCAAATAAGTCAGTGCATTTAAATGGGAAACATTTGCAATGGCAATATCTCTGCCGCAGTAAATGCTATCATCACAAAATTTGAGATCTTTGTTCGACATGCCACTCCGCAGCTCTACACCACAATTTGGTGATGATTGCCGTTTAGGGGGCGCTATAATTGAGGTAGAAGCGTTTTGGCCTTTTATGCCATGAATAGGAAATTTGCTATTGCATTTCACTACAGACTTTGGAGCTCGCACTTGGTCAAATTTCCTGACTTTTGCCTCGCCGCAGTTGCACTTTGGGTTCTCCTTTCGCGGGCTCCGCTTTTGCAGACTCTTAGCGTTGTCAGGGGCAACTTGCCCCAGGGGGGACTGGCGCCGGGGAGGCTTGGACCCCGTTCATAACTGCTTGCAGTTCCAGTTTTTACTTGAGGTTTCTCCTCTTATTATTATCATTAGTGCAGTGCCCGTACAAAACATGCTTGTTCGCACCAGTGGTTGATGCATAGACTGTATAAGTGAAGCCTAAACATCTTGATCGCCCCCTGGTGGCTGGATGCAGTATAGTTCATAAATACTGCCCCCTCTATGTAAGCAGTACACGTCAAATATTTTTTTTCCAAAGATGGTTTGTGTCATTATGGTAGTTCTTATCACGCTGATGTTTGTTCATGTGTTTTTTTTCTGATAAGTTTGGCATTTATTAGTTATTTGATGATATAAAAACGTCATGATGTGCAGCTGTGATTGACTCACGATTGGTCAGGCGGGTGTATGGGCGGGAGTTCGATACTGCAGCTCCACCGCCCAATCACTACTAATGACTCTGGCTCCAAAATTACAAGATGGCAGCGTTACAAAGAAATTTGTAACCCATCCGATTGTGTGCTCTGTAGCACCGTTTACCTGCCACAAATCCTTCTGTGACTTTGCTGGAAAAAACGGACCTGGGCAAAGGTACTAATAAAAACTATATAAAAACAGCGTTCTTTTCACTGTTAGTCTTGTTTGCTGTTACAGGTCATTAATGATCATCACTATATGAAAATTATACATTTTCAGAAACATTAAAAAGTTACATATATTACCTTTAAGTAACTCTTTATAACCTTAATAATCATGACTGAATAAGCTATAACAAAAGTTAAAGGTGGAAAAAGAAATCATATTATATTATTTAAAGCAGTTTAGCACATACAGTAGCTGAAGTACTTCACCAGGACTGCATGTGTGGGTGTGGTTTGATTTGATTGGATAAGCTATCTTTTTTTAAAATTGATAAGCAAACAACACCACAACTGTCATCACATATTGAATCACATATTGCTAACTTCTGAATGAGGTATGATACCAGTGAGAAGATACCTACAAAAACAGAAAGTTAATAACCAAAACGAAAGTTAATAACCAAAACTAACTGTTTGGCAAAAATGTCTTCATGCATAGGATTGCACATGAAGATGATTAAGAAAATAAGGACCGGGACAGATGATGCCATATCTTTTACAGATTATAAAGCCTTTAGACACACATTTGTGATTTATTATAAATAAAATTGACTTAACTTTAATATGTTTCATGATGATGTGGATTTTTACAGGTCTATGCATGTATAATATGTACGTGTGTGATCATGACGTCTCAACATTGACAATGCTTTTGTTGTATATTCCAACATTCTTTATATTTTTGTTTCTTCTCCTTTTTTTAAATTTATTATCTCTTCACTCTCTCTACTTAACTTGATTGTATTTAGGACCCCGGAGTTTGAATTGTCTGGTGTTCATAACAGTTCAAAAATCATAAAGAAAACTGAATCTGGGCATCAGTCCAAACTCCAGTTTGCCCTCTGTGTATTTTTTGATGAGGAACTTTTAAGGACAACGATAAGGATATCCCTGAAGTAAAACCTGATATGTTGAACATCTAAACCAGATGTTCAACATATCAGATTTTACTTCCTGCAACAGAAGCTTTCTCTGTAACCAACAGCATTACATTTGTAGTACGCTTGGGCGGATGGTATGAGAGAGAAATGAGATTCACATCAGTTACTCATTATATTATGCAAAAAAACAAGGTTATTACATGCTTTACAATGCCACCTATCCTGTTTCTTTTTGTATGTTCCTAATTTCCTTTCCAGTTAACTTGTTTCCATTCCCCATTGTGCACCATAACAGGATTTCACTGCCAAACCACATGAGGGTGAGGAGTTTATATAAATATGTACAGTAGGGATTTCCAGTAACTCACTGAACATTTTAAACTTGAAAGCACGTTGCAACACATATCCTTTAAAGACACAGTGAAATAAAACAACATTTTTATCATACATGTGACCCTGCATTAATTGTTCTGCTCGTCAAAAAAGCATAATTGAGTATATATACTGTATATATTGAAATCCCTCTGTTCTCAATCAGTGATCACCATTGTGTTTATGTTTTGAGATATTAAGATAAGATAAGATAGATTTTATTAATCTCACACTGGGGAAATTCCTGTGCTACAGCAGCTCAAAAGAAAAAAATTTACACACATCAGAATAACACAAATACACATGAAAGTGAAACCCAAAGCGTGACAGTGGGGAGGCAAACGTCAGAAAATATCGAGAGGTGTGAGCCGCAAAGTCTGTGGTACATTTCCATTACAAATATCCCATTAACATTGATTGAGTAAAAGGGCCAAAACTGGTCTACGATTACTATAGCGCACCCTAATCTTCAAAAAAAATTGGTAGAGAGCCTCAGAGCGGCATGCCAAACAAGCATCACAAGTTTCATGTTGATAGCAATTACAGCGGAAGAGATATTGTAATCGCAAATGTCCCATTTACATGCATTGAGTTAATAAAGAACCGAAAATTTTTCACAATTGTAAATAATAGTTAAAATATTTAGTTTGAAGTCTTTGAACATATGAAAATTTAATTTTTGTAAATTTGTAAATTGTGTAATTTATTCTTTAAATTCAATTTATTTGGAGCCTTATTTTCTTATATATGCGCCAATGCACATGCTCTTATTGAGCTAAAGGAACAAAAAAAACTTTATTTTTGCTAGGTGTGACAAGCAGAACATTTCAGTATTGAGACCCAAGGTAATTAATTCCAGATTAGATGTGAACAAAAGCCTTAGTTTATTAGGAAAGAGAAGAGCGGACACCAATGAGGTGATCGCTCCGAAGCCCAGCTCCCCACAGGAAAACTGGGAGGAGAAATGTGTGGTTGGTGTCTTCATTCCTCTGAACATTTCACCTGTGCTTTTTAGGAAACTGTGAATTGAACCCAAATCCTTTGTCATTGTGGTACTAGTTTATATCTACGATGTTCGACTTACGGGATTGCTCTTTTGCCGCCGGAAATTCAGCCGGATGTCCGTTAACTTCTGCTTTCATTGTACTGTAATTTTAAACTCTGGTTGATTTCTGAGGACTATGGTTAACTGCTCCTCAGATCTCTGCAGGGTAAATCTAGACAGCTAGCTAGACTATCTGTCCAATCTGAATTTTCTGTTGCTCGACTAAAACAACCTTTGAACATACACGTTCCACCAAAACAAGTTCCTTCCCGAGGCTATTTTACAGAGGCACCGTTGCTCCGTCCGGCACTTAGCGCCACCCATGATGATTGTGATTGGTTTAAAGACATACCAAACCAGAGCACGTTTTTTTTCCTACGCAGCGCTGAGGAGGAAGGTCTGGCAATACGAGACTATTGTGGAACTATTCTGGAGAGGATCTCCCTCCCCTTCCACTATCTCTGTTGTCTATTTAGCAAAAGAATTGTCGCTGCATCCTATAGCTAATCAAGGAAACTTGTGATTGGTTTAAAGAAATACAAAGAAGACGCAGTTTTGTTCCCCTATCACTGAATAAATAAGGGATATGCCGGCATGTGCCATCCATCCCCTGCAGCTCATTCAGAACGCAGCAGCTCGGCTTGTCTTCAACCTCCCCAAGTTCTCTCCCACTACACCGCTCCTCCGCTCTCTTCCCTGGTTACCAGTTGCTGCCTGCATCCGCTTCAAGACACTAGTACTTACATACAGGGCCACTACTGGATCAGCCCCAGTTTACATCCAAGACATGGTCAAACCATATACCCCAACCCGCCCACTTCGCTTTGCATCAGCCAAACTGCTTGCTGCTCCTCCACAGCGAAGGAGAACTAATCACTCAACGAAATCCCGACTGTTCACTGTCCTGGCTCCCAAATGGTGGAACGAGCTCCCCACCGATATCAGGATGGCCGAAAGCCTACACACATTCCGCCGAAGGCTAAAAACACATGTCTTCCGACTACACCTCAGATAATAATTAAAAAAAAACCTGCACTTCCATGTCTCTTTGTAGCTTTACTTATTTTAAGCTATCTACTTGCACTTTCATATGTCTCTTTGTAGCTTTACTTATTTAAAGCTAATGTACTTGCACTTAATACTTGCTGTCTCGAGTTTGTACCTTCACAGTTGAAAGCACTTAATTGTAAGTCGCTTTGGATAAAAGCGTCAGCGAAATGACATGTAATGTAATGTAATGTAATGTAATGTAATGGATATACCCAGACACAACGCTGATACAGCACTGTGGAAATACTGTAGGTATGGCAATTCAAGGCTACGGTGGTATTAACCTGTGGACCTGTAACATATGCACAGGGAGGCATACATAAAAGTATCCAATAAAATGTGATTTGGGGCAACCAGCTAACCAACAACCCTGCATGTAAAAACAACACTTGAACTTTTAATGCAAATCAGTTAAAATGCAGAGGCCATGTAGGTTAAAATCAACCCCTTTGTACAGGATTTAGCTCTTTGCTGTTAAATCCTGCGCTGGGACCGTATACAGACAGATTTGTTTTGTCAGATATGAATAACAACGTCTTTACAATAACATTTGGCTTTGATTTAAAGGGTGGAGCTTGTTAATCAGTGTTGTCTCTTACTGATTACATTAAAAAAATGGCCACATAGGATTGATTTGATTTATGGTCACAGTGTGCCCAAAGTAATTCTGTAGTCTTCTCTGTATTAATAAAAGAATAGCACATTTGTTTTTCAACTGTCTGCATAAATATTTTAGTTTTTACATTAAATCCCTTGTTGGTCATTCTGCTCACTCTGTGCTGGAAAACCTCAACTGCTATAAAGCTTTTACAAGAAAAATGTGTCCTTTGTGCATCCTGGTGTTTGCAGGCCAAATCAAATCTTTGGAAAATAGATAGGCTGCTCTAAAAGTTTGCATATTTGTGACATTATACAAATTTCATAATGTGTGTTGTAGTAAGACTCGCTAAAAGGTTGTCTATCAAAACGAAAAACTATTTTAGCCCATTTAAAACTGGTAAAACAATTTATACAGATACAGCCAATTATCACCAACTCTGCAGCTCTTCAGCATTTTGAAGGTCTATGGTACAGTCTCAGCACTCTTATCAATCTGGTTTCCAGGTTGTTGGATGGTTGGTTGTTTTTTAGTAAACAAGCTCTCATAAGTCCACTGTATGCTACCTGCCCTGGGTAGTACGTCACTGTCAGTGTGTCTCAGCCCTACATTGTCTATAGATTGACCAGATTATACTGTATATATATATATATATATATATATATATATATATATATATATATATATATATATATATATATATATATATATATATATATTTTTTAACTTCTCCCATCCTGGAGGGAAAACACGTCATTTTACTGTGTAGTATTAATAAAGATATGTATAACTGTTGGTTCAGTCAGGAACACTCTCATCAGATTTAACCATTTATTGCCACAAATGGAAATACAGTTATACTTGGCGATGAAGGCTCTGTTCTGATGATGCTCCCTGGATCAGCCAAGCCGCACGCTAAGGTGACACAGGGAGAACGCTGCTGAGACCCCCCTGTACACAAGAGTAGGCTCAATCCAAGACATAGTTGATGTGTGGTGACCGTCTGGCGTCGTAAGGCTGCCGTGCATCACCCAGGTGGTTGCTACACATTGGTGTAGCACCCACCCCCCCTCCCCCCCGAAGCGCTTTGAGTGTCTATGATAAAGCGCTATATAAATGTAATTATTAATAATAATAACAATAATAATAATACTTATGATGACACCCAAAACTGGGAAGGTGGAGGCTGGGGTGGTGGAGGCAAGCTTTGCCAGCAGCAGCGTTGTGTGCCAGCATTGGAGTAGCAGGAAGTAGAGAGGAATAGGGAGACATTTAAATGGACTGCCTGATGTGAAAATGGCTGTGATTGGTTGTGGCTGGCTGGAATGATAGTTCAGTTAGTGGGCCTATGACTTCTGTGTCTTGCATGAACTAACGCAATGCTTAATTAATAAGTAGCAAAATTACATTTTAGTGCTTAATTACATTCATAGTAGAGTTATAATTAGTTATTCAAATGGACATTGTGTTAATTCATTTTTTCAATTCAGGCTGTGGTGGTTTTGCTCAGATTGTTTTATTTTGTTGTTTCCTTTGTCTTTTAACGCACCTTAACAGATTTTATGTTAGTCCCTGATGATCGTATCTGTCAGGTTGCCGTATAGGAGAAAAGGTAGGACATAAAGAGGGAGTAGAGGAGTGTTAATAAAGCATTTGGCTGTTGTTTAACTGGATGCTCCATATCAAGTACGCTGTTCAACCAGGCTCTGTAATAACACAGTGTAACAGATTTGATTAGTTAGTCCCTGTTGATCTGTCAGGTTGCTGTAGAAAAGGCCGGGAAGGCCCTTAGAAACAAGCAAGAAAGAGGCAGTAGAGGATTTTCTGTTTGGCTGGTGTTTACCTGGATGCTCCGTGTGCATTTATTATTTTGTATAAAACCTAGTTAGGCAAACCTTTGAACCGCCAGTTACAGCACTAATCAGAAGCAGCTCTCCTAAATCTCGGGACCCACTGTCTATTTTTGCACTGCCCGCTCCCACTTGCAGCAATGTTAGAACTGCCAGCTCCCTTGAAATTTGTGTTGGGTCCTGTGTGTGAGTGTTGTACTTTGATTGGTGTCAGTGCATGTCAAAAAGTCATGTCAGGTCACGTCAATTCAATTTATTTTATGTAGCCCAATATTACAAATCACAAATTTGCCTCATGGGGCTCTACAATCACATGGAACACACTGTGCTTAGACGCTCGATTCAGATACAAAAAAACTCCCCCATAAAACCCCAAAAATCAGGGCCATGCAAGCCATGTTCCCATTGGGCCTCTTACCTATCACGTAATGGTTCTAGGGCCAAATGATTGTGAAGTAGTTATACAGCAAGCCACCTGATTTATGTGGCATGAGTGCTTTTTATTACTGCCTTACAGTACTGTGTATCCTTGTGACTGTTTGGTAACCAGGGAGCCTGTTAACCTCAGATGTACTTAGAACTTAGAAGCTTAGAAATGTCCGGAACCACTAAAATATTAAGGCTTTAGCTGCAAGTGTAAAAATAGGGAGTTTGTGACACTGAAAATGATGAAAAGGGGAAAATAACAGGCCACTTATCTACAGTTCAGTGGCTGGAGTTGAAAAGCTTCTGCCTGGCCTTTTTCATACTCTTCTTTACACTGCGTTTAACACAGGCCAGGGCCGGTCTGGAATCATAATTCAGGCTAAAATTGTTAAAACTGAGGTCACACTTCACGTTCAAACACTTTATTTACAGATACAGTAATATTACTGTTGACTTAACTTTTCTTTAATTCAAGGGCACCAGTGATGCAATATTTTCTATTTTCCTGCCTTCCAAAACAATAGCACACAGAAACTTGCCACACATGCACCCTGAAACAGAACATAAAGCATCAAGCCATACCTAAAGTGGCCTTCCATATCTGACAATGTTCATTTGCATATTACATATTTGAAGATGTCTGACTGACCTGGTCTGACGAGTTCCTTCACTTCCTTGTGAACATTATTTTGTCTGCATCTCAGATCCACACTTTTCTTCCTGACATGCACTCTTTTTATTTGTATAGAATCTGTTGTCAGGAGCCAGAAACCAGTTTTCACTGTCGCTGTCACATCAAGACCAGTCTCACTTTTAGCATCAAATCTGAGAGTGATCTTTTGAACAAAGATGGTCACTGTAATGGTTACAATCACTATAATCCAGTTATTGCATAATTTCCCTTATACAGTGTTCTACCACAGACATTCTTGCAAGCCACTTTATCTAATTACTACTGGCTCCGGAGAACTGCAGTGCCTATGATCCATTTGAAAAATGACATTTTTAATTTTATCTATTAATCAAATGACTACATGTAAAATGAAAAGGACTGGTCATACTTGTCAGGCTGGCTGTCTCTGTGTAGCAGGCAATATTCTTTTCCCACTATGGCCACGCCAAGACCCGCCCTTACTATTGGCTTGCGCAAGGTAACGTAACCTGATTTGTTCAGGTCCTATCCCCTGATCCCCTGTAATATGGACTTTGCCACACTTGAGTACATTCAAATGAACCTTGTTATCATTTACTTTCCTGGCTCTGAGTACTGTCTGCATTTGGGTTCTAATAGTGATGGGCCAAAGGAGAATAATCACCAACTCTGCAGCTCAACAGCATTTTAAGGCTACTTTTTAATTGTTTAGATATTAGGTCTATTGTCAGCAGCCAGAAACCAGATTTCACAACTAACACTAACTTTGTCAAACAACAACTTTGTGACATTTGAGCCGGAACTGTGCCTGTCACAAATAAAGCTATAAATCATGGGCTTCATCCAGCTTTTAGAAAATAGGCATGTATCCAACTTGGTTAACAGTATGGATCAGTAGAAGAAAAAGGATTTCCAGTAACAGTTATTATAGAATTTAACAATCTACTAAACATTGTGCTATATAGGAGACTTGGGAAGAAAATGATGGAAGTGAACGTGACCTAATATTAATAATAGTTAGTTTTCATTAAACATTCCTGAAACTTTCAAATATGGCACATGGTTCGTCCAGTGAACAAATTTAGTTACTAAATGATGATGTAATCCAGATTGTTTTACTAAAACAGACAAACTCATTATTTTTAAGGCGTCCTGATAACTATCACACACAAACCAAATGAACAAAAATACGGAACATTTAGGACTAAAAACTTCCTTCTGTTTTACCCCCTAATCTGGGTTTTGAGTACACTACTGTAGAATTTAACAAAAAATAACTGATTTAACTTTTTTTTTTAATATTGATATGGTTAACCTTTAAACGTCATTGAATTGTTGTTGTTTTTTTTGCCACTTGTTGGATGAAGTCCACAATAAGATGACAATCACACGCATATAATTATCTTATAAAGTTTATATGGCACATGTTTGCAAACAATTGCCTCTTTATCTATCTAGCAGACATGGAGCAATGTTAAGATAATTTTGAGTAATTTTTCTGCAAACCTGATGAATCTATGGCCAACATATTGACTCTCCTTATACTAGCTCTGTTTTCGTCTCCACCAACTCCTGAAAACCAATCAGACTCTTTAGCTGTTAAAACTATGGAGAGTAGAATGCAAAAAATGTCAGAATTTGAGGTAGAGTGAGTCCTCTTCCTGCAACTCTCCCTCTCCCCCCGGCACTGAAAGCGTAAGAACAGCCAATTGGAATGATTTCCCTCTCTCTCTCGCCTGTAATTGACAAAAATCTCCCATGATGTATAGATTTTCTGACTACAGAGCAAAGGGGAGGTGCAAATTCATGCCATTCCAATGGAATCACTGCATACAGTGTAATTGCAAAGTAAATTTGCATGAACAAAATGCCAGGGGGAGGTAAACAGAAGAGTAGAGAGAATTTTTTATTTTATTTAAAAGCTCTGGAAGCAACTACTTAGCAGTAGTAGCATAAGAGGAAGAGAGATTCTATGAGAAATAGCTGCATCAGAAATACATTTCAAAGTTGGACCTAAAAAGTGAGACATTTTGCAAAAGTCCTTTCAAATAATCTTCAGAAAGAAATGTGACAACATTACTCAGCAAAAGAGAAGAACAAACATCTTTGGATTTGTTTTTTGAATGTATTATATATTTTTTTCAAACCCAAAAAGAACAAAAAAGAACAAAAATGAGTTTGAAGGCTAGAAAAGCCGACAAAGTAAGCAGTGGTTGCGATGTAAACTGGTCAGAAGGCAGCTAAGCACAGCACAAAATATTTAAATGGATGAGCGTCATGCAGCCCATTGTGCTGTAAGGTAGTGAAGTATCCACTAAATCATCAGAGCTATACATGTTGAGACAAACCTCTAAAAGATCCTTTTCATGCAGAATTCTGCAGATACATTTTACAACAAATGCATGTAGAGCAAAATTAGGTAGATAATATAATTGACATTCAAAAGAGAAGACTCTTTAACAACCTGACATCCAGCTCCCTCCACTCCAAAGCCCTCCAATCTCAAGCGCTGAGCTCTCACACTGAACAAATTGAATTAATTAGCAGTTCTACTGTCAGAGATAGAAAGCAGAGACAGATCCTAACAAAGTACAGGCTCAGTTACCACAACCTGGCAATCACAACAGGAAGACAAAAAATAATGGCAAGCAAAAGAAAAATGTGGTCACTGATCTCACACACACACACACACACACACACACACACACACACACACACACACACACACACACACACACCTTTTTAAAAAGCTGAATGACCTCTCATAATGTTGAACGGCGGTCTGATTGAAAACCCAAAAATAGCAGAACATATAACCTTGCTTGAAAAATAAATAAAAAAATTCAATAAAAAATAAATCATATAATCTTGCTTAATAAATCATATAATCTTGCTTATAAAATATGTGTGTATCATTGCTTAAAGCATATGTGTTTTTGAAAAGCAGAAAATACATCTTTGCTGGAAGTGTATGTGTTCTATTTATGACACACTGTCTCATTTGCAGGAAATGTATCTTTGCTTGAAGTGTATGTATGTTTTACCATTCAGAGGTATTTTTTATATAAGTTTAGGTGTGTGTGTTTTTATATCATTCAGGTGTGTTTTCTATCTCATTAGGGTGTGTTTTTATATCATTCAGATATATCATTTTAGGTGTGTGTGCTTTTATCATTTAAATTTATTTTCTATATCATTTATGTGTGACTTTATATTATTCAGATGTGTGTTTTTTATTTCACTTAGAAGTGTGTGTTTTGAGAACCCAAAAACCGCTAAAGCCATTACTTTGCTTACATATTAGTTTACATTGCATTATACAGCATAGAAGATTTTAGAGTTTGAATTGAAGTGAATATAGGGCAGAGTGCAGAGGGTGACGAAAGAGGCCTGCTGCTGCTGCAGCACATCCTGTGCGACAGTCATGTGTGTGACAGTTGACGTGTCAGACTGTCAGTTAGAAGCTGTAAGTGCCCTTTGCATTTCCTTACATGGAAATATAATATTCAGTCCCCAAATATTCAGATGTTCAAAGGAGGGGTGATGATCTTTTCCTATAAATACGGCCGTTTTTGCAGAGACGCGGGCTCTTCTCTTTGACTTCTTCCACCATACGTGTGTCTGACACACTGAGGGGAACTTTTTATTGTTTCTCTAGGAGAGTAGCAGAGCCTAGAGATAACTTTGTCTGAGAAATAGCTTCTTAATCAGAGGTTTATTATTTCTTTTTGCTTGTATTTTATATTTCTGCTTGCATTGGAAAAATCTTTCATTTCAAAGGGTTTACATCATTCACCTGAAATACTGTGGAACTCCTTTCTAATGGCTCTTACTGGTTTGTGTCCAGGGAACACTACAAATGTTTAAAGCACGTTTCAGAGCGATCTCTTCTGACGCCGCTTTGCTACAATGGCTTTACTAAAATGCTCTGCATCACCAAGGTTGTAAAGAAAACTGTAATGTGACACAAATAATGTGCTGGGATGTAGAGCATGTCCACGATGGGTGACGTTATTGATATGAGGATGGATAAGGTTATGTAGGCTACATATTTGATAGACTGGGAAGAAAAACCATACCGCTCAAATAGGAAGTTATCTGGAAATTAAAATGCGTTGGGGCCTCAATATCATCTCCAGACGTATGTTTAACTCCCTGCAAAGTAATACAGCGTCTTCATCAACGGGATCGTCGACAAAAGGAAATGCCATGTTTTGAGAAAAAACAATGTTTTAAAGTCTGCCTAACAGTTAATAAACCAACAATGTCGTGCCGATTTAACAAACTGCGCTAAAATATGCCTGATCCAGACTGAATGAATGAATGAGGAAATGAAGAGCGCTGTGTCAGAGGGAGGAGACTGAGAGAAACTCGAGGTTTCTTGAAGAAAACCTGCTCCCGACCAGGTTAGGTTCATAGGCTCAGTTACCATAGTAACTGACTGAGGTTAAGTTACCGCTCTTTTTGAAACAGACAACCCAGAGTTTTCCTCATCTCAGGGTTAGCAAACTCAGAGTTTTCACTAAACCTGCTTTCTGAAACGGACCCCAGGCAAATTGTATCTTTATAGTTGTATCCATATGATGTGACAGACTTAGGTTAATATTTCTCCAGGTTGTTGTTAAATAGCAATACTAAGATCTGTGTGCATTCAATGAGCTTTGCAGTGACTCCAACGTCCTCAGCATTTTTTTAAACTTGACCTCACTGTTTGAAATGACCTGTTGTGACCTCCAGGATAATCACAGCCTCATAAACCTTTACAATCAAAAACTCAAAACCTAGGGCATTCAGAAGATGTATGGCTTCCCTAGGTATATTCAAAACAAATTTCCCTTTAGTATGTCTTATCTTATTTTATCTTATATTGTCTATAAGAGGGTTTCTTAGCAGTTTCCAGAACAGAGGTGCTTGCCATCCAATCGCCAAAAAAATCTTTTCTTTCAGAAATCTCCAAATGTCAAAAGTGTTTGATACAAAATCAGATCATGGATTTTTCTATGATGTTCCTCAATGTCTTAATGTGGTATTTTGCAAGGATTTCTGACCATTTTTATCAGATCTTGAGTAGTAAAAAATGGTTGAATGTTTTCCTCAAACATATGTAACAGTTTATTTTTGTTATCCACAACTGTCACATCAAGACCAGTCTTACTTTTAGCATCAAATCTGAGAGTGATCTTTGGACCAAAGATAGAGGCATACTTCTGTAATCTGTAATACAGTTATTGCATCATTTCCCTTATACAGTGTTCTACCACAGAAATTCTTGCGAGCCACTTTATCTAATCACTACTGGCTCCAGAGAACTGCAGTGCCTACGATCCATTTGATTAATTTTTTACCTGCCAATTTCCTTCCACAATCACATGCTGATGTGTCTGGCAGACTGACCAGTAGACATCAGATATGGATTTGTTCCAGGACTTACAGTATTTCTAAGGAATTATTTTGGATTCCTTGACAATTACTCAGCATCTCGTCTCATTCTTTACTTAGTGTCAGTGCCTTTAACTCTTGTGATATCCACAAATATCAAATTGGAAAACAGATATCGTAGCTCTTAAGTTTTGGTCTCTTAGTTTCCTTATATTTGCTAAAACATACATATCATGATAAAAAAATAATGATATAGTCAATAACCGTCAATGGCTATATCTCTAGTGGTGAAAAGACCGTGAAAATGAGTTGGAATGAATATAGTGTTTCAGTGAATTACAAAACTTTACATTAGTATGATCAAATGTGTATGTCAGAAAGCTTCTTACTGTACCTAGACTACAGTTTTAAATATGTTGAAAATGTCATATCAAATCCAATGACAATGATTCTGCTTCAGCCATTAAATAGATTTAAAATAATTAGTTGAGTTAATTTTGTTTGAGATTTGTATCTCTTTATACAGTATAGTAGTCTGCATTGTCAGTGGCGGAGTCCGCCACTTCCAGTCAATTGGCGTGCACGTGCACAAGGACTTCACAGTAAATGCATACATGCATTAGACAAAATTCAAGAGATACAAGCCAGCGCAGGTGCACACTGCACGCAATTTGTTTTACAGGAAGTAGTCAAATAAATGATAAAGGCAAAAAGAACATTACTTAATCACCATAAACAATAAATATAACATGTTACAGGTTGACGCAAATGTCACTGTTGTCATTGTCACTCATCACCATCTTGTGAAACCAGGGGACACCCTAGACATCTATCCCATTAACAGCTGGTTCCATTATTTATTATTTAAAGTTGATAGCTGATGGATAAAATACATGTAAACAGCTTTTACTTCCACGTCTACAGGAAAGTAAAATCTCTGCTCTGAAGTGTGCCAAGAAATGCTGGGTTAATGAAATGACCTGAACTTCCAACAAAAGCTTCAAACAAAGCTATTTTATTTAGTTATCTTAACCTCCTTTCTTTACTTTCATAAATTAATATTTCACGTTTTGTAATTTGCCAATTGAATCTCTGTCTCAGTTTTTTAAAAGTCATGAGTTCAAAATGTTGCAGTTTGTCCTCTCATGATGTCTTTCATAATGTGTAACTGATATTATTTCATGGTTCTCTTAGAAACTTAAAATTTAGGAAGTATTTATTAACACTGTTGAGCTCTCATGGCTGACACATTTTTTTATGTCATGTTGAGGTCGGGCCATTGCCTGTGGACAGGCAAACAAGGTTGGTGGTTCTTAACTTTAATCTACTAATAGTGACTTCACTGTATGCCCTGATCATATGAACAGAATGGTTATTGTATTTAAACAAAAACAGATTGAATGTGATGTTCAGACTGTGAAGCTTCAAGTTAGCCCCATAATAACTGAATTGCACTCTTGTCTTGACTTTTATTTTTACACGCAACATATCAATCCTGTCATTATCAGTTGATAAATAATCTGCAGGAGTGGTAGGAGCATATTGTTTTTCATGTGAAGTCGCAGAGTAACGGCAGTTTAGAAAAAAAAGCTGTGCTACTGTGTCCTCTATAGTGCCTTGCTCAGACAGATCATTCATTACGCCGCCCACAAAGCTCTGATTGGATCAATTGTTTTTCCAAAGTGGGGAAATAGCAATCAATAAGCACATCACCAGACACTGATACATCAGATATTGCCAGTGTAGTGTTTTAGAACCAGGCTGCAGCTTCGATGGACTTTAGTATTGCTTGACTTGTCCTCATCCACTGGAAGATGTTGCAAAGCCCTTACGAATTATCTGTTCATTTAACAGTTCAATCTTGGTTTCATCAGACCAGAAAATCTTGTTTCTCAGTCAGAGTTGTTGCTTTTTTGAAAATCCAAGGAGACTTTCATACGTCTTTCACTGAGGAGAAGGGTTTACTACTGGAAGTTTCAAGAGTGACCATTAGGTTCTTGGTCACCACCCTTCTCCCTCAATTGCACAGTTTGGCCATTTAAGAATTACAGAGGCCACAGTGCTCTAGAAATTGAATGCATCCGATGCATCTGCATTTTTTTATGTTATCTGTGTCTCAACACAATCCTGTCTCTGAGCTCTGCAGGAAGTCTCTTCCACCTCCCAACTTAGTCTATGCTCTCATATGCATTGTAAGCTGTGAGAACTTATATAGACAGGTGTGTGCCTTTCCACATCATGTCCAATCAATTGAATTTACAACAGGTGGAGTTCAATCAATCAAGGTGTATAAATGGGAGGCTTTTAGAATAAGGCTGCAACATTACAAAATGTCAAAAAGGTGAAGGGATCTGAATACTTTCTGAATGCACTTCTGAACAGTCTGCATCAACTCTCAAGTGAATGCTTAAATTTCAAGGTATAAACTGAGCTCATGAGATGTCGTCTGGTTGTAGGTATTCCAAATATGTATTACATATATGACTCATCTTTGTATTTTTTGTCTCAGTGTATTTTTTGTCTCAGTCTCAGTTTTTTTTTTTTTTCGTGCGATAGTCAACTGGGAAAAATGAATGGCCACAATAAACCGCTGTCCACAGAGTAAATGATTACTGTAAACATGACGCATGGTTATTTTACGGTATAGATCGACCCATATTAGACCTGTACTCACACAGAGGTGCTGCGTGATCTCTGCGCCAAGTAGCAGTGCTTCGGCTGTAGGCTACTTCCACCCAATATAGTCCCAAATCAATATATGCCTAGGAAATCGTCTAGACTTATTTTGCATTGCTATTTGTACTTGTTGTGAATATGCAGGCCACAAGTAGAACTAATTAGGTTGTTTTTTGTTGGCTCACCTTTACTTATGACATGCTAACCGGCAACAAAAGATTCCATTCACTACGCTAAGCTAAGCTAGCGGCAGCCACCTATCTACATCTAGAGGAGACCGTGATAAGCCCTATTTCAACAAACGGTGGCATATTCCTTTAAAGACAATTTGAAATTTGGCTTGTGCAACAAGGCAGGCCTGATTGGTTCTTACGGGGAATGATTGTAAAGATTTACAAAGAATATATTTATGGCATTTACTATCTAACTGGGACATTTTTGTTGCTATGGACACACAGCAATACACTGTAAGAGCAAATTATGTTTAACGATGTATCCAGAAAGTAGTACTGTAGGTGCCTATCTGATGCACATTTTAGACCAGTAGTTAAAATAAGAGTTCTGAGAGCTTAAACAAAGGTCAGCCACACAATTTGTTTTTGTCAAAATAGCATCGTTGAATTGTTCGCACAGTTAATGTGACTGACAATTGTTCAAATGTTTAGAAGTCATATGGGCTACACATTGTAATACTGTGGGGTGCCACTGTGCTTGTGATGGCCAATAATGGTTTACTGAAAGACTATTGGTGAATACATGGGGACATTTTCTTAATAAAATGTGTGAACACATTTCTCTAGAATATGCACCTTTCTATATCTGTTTTGTCTCATTTAATTACTGTATGTGAATATCATGTATAATTTGACAAATATAACACGTATTTATGCAGACCCTTCACAGGTTACAGTTACGATAAAAATACATTTGCCAAATACTACACATGAAAGGTAATACAAAGAAATAAGAATAAAATTAGACAATTAACAACTGACTATTAACATTAAAGTTAGCATCTGTTATGGTGAAATATCAACTAACCACACAACCCGGCAAACCTATCATGACTGGAAACGCTATTGTGAAATGTTTTGATACACTTGAATTCCATTCAAAACAGCCAGGAACAGGATGCATGTTTGTGTTTTCATGCATCAACAGCAGGATGTTCATGGGATATGAGACCAGTAGCATCATCTGTAACTAAATTGTCATGCCTCAACAACTTGCACAATATGTCATGATCCATTTTCAAGGGAAAGGGAGTTTCCAGTAGTCAGGTTGATAGAACAAATAGTGAGCTTTAATGACAAAAAGCTGAATCCAAAAACAGGCTGGCAAAAAAAGAAGATCCAGAAACACTAGAAAGACAAAACACTGGAGGAAACTACACCCGGAAGATACACTGCGAGCCAGGAACAAACAAGAAAAACAAGAGATACCAGACAAATTAAAATACACGATGCGTTCCCCTTTCTGGTCTACATGTCCCTGCTTCTGCTGAATTATTTTGTTATAAAATCTCCACTCCAAAATCTCCACTTTGGCCGGAGTTTTTAGAAATAATCGTTTTCTGTGATAAAAACGGGGTTTTCGTGTAAATGAGAGGCCAAACCGCAGGAAAATATCTGCGTCTTCCCTTCGTGTAAACGGGGCCTAGATCTAAAACATCGCCCACACACAGCTAAGGTTGAAAAACTGTGTGTCTTCCCAGATCCTAATTCCCAGTTCCCCCCTCACCTGTGATTCCCTTTCTAACATCTGATTGTAGTAATTAGCACACATACACACAGGTGCGCAGGTGACATAGTGTTCAAAACCATTCACACAAACCTACCACACACACACACATTATACACACACATGCAGCTCAAGTCTAAATTTGCTACAATAAACATGAAGTAAAAAAAAAAAAGTAAAACAAATGCGATCATCAGCAACAAATACAACTCAGATAATTTTATTCATGTTCAAAAGGGGTAGGAAGAAGTGGAGGAGTTTTCTGGTTTTACCCCCTCTTAATTTTCATTATTCATAATAGAAATTCAGTTCGCATCCACCAGTGTCCACTTTTAACTCAGCTTAAACAAATCAACTCTTTTAGACAAAAAACCCTAGACAGGCTCCAGTATGTCCAAAACACTGCCGCCAGGGTCCTCACCCACACCAAGACCTGGCAGCACATCACCCCAACCCTCATCCACCTTCACTGGCTCCCAATTAAGTCCTGCATCACATATAAAATCCTCCTTACCACCTACAAATCCCTCCATGCCCTGGCCCCACTGTAGCTCTCCGACCTCCTCCATCCATACACCCCACCCAGAAACCTGCGGTCCTCAGATGCGGGCCTGCCCTCCATTCCCCACACCAGACTCTGTACCTTTGGAGACAGGGCCTTTAGTGTTGCAGCCCCATCCCTCTGGAACACCCTCCCTGCAGATATCCACAATGCTACATCCCTGGACATTTTTAAAAAGAACTCCCGAAACACCACCTGTTTCCCACAGTCTACAACCTCCTTTAGCTTAGCCACAGTCATTCTGTAAAGTGTCCTTGGGTTTCATGAAAGGAGCTATATAAATACAAGTTATTATTATTATTATTATTATTATTATTATTATTATTATTATTATTAATAATAATAATAATAATAATAATAATAATAATAATAATAATAATAATAATAAAAACAATAACAAAATAATCTGGACAGATGAACCAAAAAACATTATTTGCTATGTAAAGACGTAATAGATAGTGGAGTAATGGCGTTGAGCAGAGAATAAAGTCACTCTCCTGTATGTGTAATCTGCGCTTTTCTGCTTGTTTCACCTTCCGCTTTCTTTGTGTTGGCATTTTAAACTCTGGTGGATTTCTGAGGACTCTGGTTAACTGCTCCTCAGATCTCTGCAGGGTAAATCCAGACAGCTAGCTAGACTATCTGTCCAATCTGAGTTTTCTGTTGCACGACTAAAACAACCTTAGAACGAATACATGTTCCACCAAAACAAGTTCCTTCCCGAGGCTATTTTGCAGAGGCACCGTTGCGCAGTCTGGCGCTTAGTGCTTTGTGATTGGATTGTGATTGGTTTAAAGAAATGCCAATAAACCAGAGCATGTTTTTTTCCCATCCTGGATGCTGTGTGGAATGCGAGACTAAATTGACCTTGACATCTCCGTATGATCTGTGCTCTAAGAAAAACACTCACACTGCTTAACATTTTCTCCCTAAACCTTTTAGGCAGTGCAAATAGGTTCCATATGAATGGGTTGGTGTTGTGAGGAAAGTGTCCTTCACACTCTGGTCATCTGGAGGATAGGATATAGGGATTGCCGGGGAGGATGCATGGGATTTCCCCCTTTCTGGTCTACATGTTTTTTTGTGATTTGTTTTCATTAGTCTAACACATTTCTTCTGATATAAAGAAATATAAATAATGAGGTAAAGTACAGATATGTGAAAATTCTTCTTAAGTACAGTAACAAAGTATTTTTACTTTTGTTACATTACAACAAAGATCACCTGCCAGGTATTTATAAGTGCCAGCCTTTTTCCAAACAGTTTCCAATGATGGCTTCTCAGATGGTTCTGTGTTAACAAACCATCTGGCTGTCTGGTCTGTAAATGACATGTTTACAACAGACAAAAACAAACTATACATATTATAATATATATATATATATACACAACCCCAAATCAGAAAAAGTTGGGACAGTATGGAAAACACAAATAAAAAAAGAAAGTAGTGATTTCTAAATGTACTTTGACTTGTATTTCATTGCAGACAATGTGAACACAAAATATGTCATGTTTTGTCTGGTCAACTTAATTTCATTTGTAAATATATCCTTTCCTGTCATTCAGACCTGCAACACATTCCAAAAAAGGTTGGGACAGGAGCAATTTAGGGCTAGTAATCAGGTAAATTGGTTAAATAATGATGTGATTTGAAACAGGTGATGTCAACAGGTGATTGTAATCATGATTTGGTACAAAAGCAGCATCCAAGAAAGGTCTAGTCCTTTAGGAGCAAAGATGGGCCGAGGATCGCCAGTTTGCCAACAAATACGTGAGAAATTGATTGAAATGGTTAAAAACAATGTTCCTCAAAGAAAGATAGGAAGACATTCGCTTATTTCACCTTCAACAGTGCATAACATAATTAAAAGATTCAAGGAATGGGGAGGAATTTCAGTGCGTAAAGGACAAGGGCGCAAGCCTAAGCTGAATAACCGTGATCTCCGAGCCCTCAGGCGGCACTGCATCAAGAATCGTCATTCATCTATAACCACATGGGCTCAATTCCTCCACATCCTCGGCCCATCTTTGCTCCTAAAGGACTAGACCTTTCTTGGATGCTGCTTTTGTACCAAATCATAGTTACAATCACCTGTTGACATCACCTGTTTCAAATCACATCATTATTTAACCAATTTACCTGATTACTAGCCCTAAATTGCTCCTGTCCCAACCTTTTTTGGAATGTGTTGCAGGTCTGAATGACAGGAAAGAATGTATATTTACAAATGAAATTAAGTTGACCAGACAAAACATGAAATATTTTGTGTTCACATTGTCTGCAATGAAATACAAGTCAAAGTACATTTAGAAATCACTACTTTCTTTTTTTATTTGTGTTTTTCATACTGTCCCAACTTTTTCTGATTTTGTTTTATATATATATACATATATATATATATATATATATATATATATATATATATATATATATATATATGTGTGTGTGTGTGTGTGTGTGTGTGTGTGTGTGTGTGTGTGTGTGTGTGTGTAACATACAGATACTCTTCTTTATATAAACAATTATATACAGTATCAAAAAGTACAAGCAAGTAAAAAAATTATATTGAGGAAACTCCTAAATTATTCAAAGCCTGGTAATTTAAAATAACTTTGGTAATTTCAGACACACACACTCACACACACTCACACACACACACACACAGGTCTGAGCAGGGGTCAGAGAGTATATGTGAGTATCAGTGTTGGGGTTAAATGAATTGTTTCTCATGGTCCATGTGTTTGCGTTACTATTGAGTCTGTGTGTTAAAGATATGCAGTGAGATGATACGCTTAAACATGGACACACACAGGCAGGGGAATATTTAAAGCCTGATGGTGCCCTGTCCATGGTGCTGAGTGTCAGTGTGCAGACAACACTTCATTTTTAAACACTATGAAATGTAGTATGTTTAAATCTAGCACAAACTATAGATCATATTTTATATACCCACTAAAAACAACTTAAGAGTATCCTTTTTTTTTACTTTGGTGGGAGAGAAGACAGTCAGCTCTAGAAGTATGTTAGTGAATCAGTGGAGCAAAGTGCATGGGAGATGCAGGACAGTGAGCTTGAACATATTTCTAGTGTAAATCACATTCACGCTAAAGTTTTCCTAACCTTTCTGATAATAACCAACTTGGAGACTTTCCATTATTATCATGTCCTTATCCAGACTAACAGCTTCAGGCCTTCTGGGCCTCATGGACTAATTCAATACTGTATGTTGTACCTTGGAGTAAAGCTGTATAAAGCTTATAGCACGAGTAAAAACACCTGCACCATATTATGCTAGAATCCAAATTTTAAATACATTTTTTGTTGTTCATACACAATCATACACAGTACTATGCACAGTAAAGTGCCTTCCACTGCATCTAACCATCCATCCATCCATCCATCGTCGTCCGCTTATCCGTGGTCGGGTCGCGGGGGGAGCAGCTCCAGCAGGGGACCCCAAACTTCCCTTTCCCGAGCCACATTAACCAGCTCTGACTGGGGGATCCCGAGGCGTTCCCAGGCCAGGTTGGAGATGTAATCCCTCCACCTAGTCCTGGGTCTTCCCCGAGGCCTCCTCCCAGCTGGACGTGCCTGGAACACCTCCCTAGGGAGGCGCCCAGGGGGCATCCTTACCAGATGCCCGAACCACCTCAACTGGCTCCTTTCGACGTGAAGGAGCAGCGGCTCTACTCCGAGCTCCTCACGGATGACTGAGCTTCTCACCCTATCTCTAAGGGAGACGCCAGCCACCCTCCTGAGGAAACCCATTTCGGCCGCTTGTACCCTGGATCTCGTTCTTTCGGTCATGACCCAACCTTCATGACCATAGGTGAGGGTAGGAACGAAAACTGACCGGTAGATCGAGAGCTTTGCCTTCCGGCTCAGCTCTCTTTTCGTCACAACGGTGCGATAAACTGAATGTAATACCGCCCACGCTGCGCCGATTCTCCGACCAATCTCCCGCTCCATTGTCCCCTCACTCGCGAACAAGACCCCAAGGTACTTAAACTCCTTCACTTGGGGTAAGGACTCATTCCCTACCTGGAGAAGGCACTCCATCGGTTTCCTGCTGAGAACCATGGCCTCAGATTTAGAGGTGCTGATCCTCATCCCAGCCGCTTCACACTCGGCTGCAAACCGATCCAGTGAGTGCTGAAGGTCACAGGCCGATGATGCCATCAGGACCACATCATCTGCAAAGAGCAGCGATGAGATCCCGAGCCCACCGAACTGCAACCCCTCCCTACCACGACTACGCCTCGATATCCTGTCCATAAATACTACGAACAGGATTGGTGACAAAGCGCAGCCCTGGCGGAGGCCAACCCTCACCTGGAACGTGTCCGACTTACTGCCGAGAACCCGGACACAGCTCTCGCTTTGGTCATACAGAGATTGGATGGCCCTGAGAAGGGACCCCCTCACCCCATACTCCCGCAGCACCTCCCACAAAGTCTCCCGGGGGACCCGGTCATATGCCTTCTCCAGATCCACAAAACACATGTAGACTGGATGGGCATACTCCCAGGCTCCCTCCAGGATCCTTGCTAGAGTAAAGAGCTGATCCGTTGTTCCACGACCAGGACGGAATCCGCATTGTTCCTCTTCAACCTGAGGTTCGACTATCGGCCGAACCCTCCTTTCCAGCACCTTGGAGTAGACTTTACCAGGGAGGCTGAGAAGTGTGATACCCCTGTAATTGGTACACACCCTCTGGTCCCCCTTTTTGAAGAGGGGAACCACCACCCCGGTCTGCCACTCCTTTGGCACTGTCCCAGACTTCCACGCAATGTTGAGTAGGCGTGTCAACCCATCCAAACTAATTAGGAGCAATGGGCAGCCTCCTGTGGCAAGAACCAACTCCAGTTGTAATGCCAGTGCCTTTGTCACGGCAATGGCAGGAGTTACCTAGCATACATGTCTTTATCACTCTCTCACTTTCTTTCACTCTCCCTGATTTTCTTGCAACTTCAAATAATGTGTCGAAATCTTCAAATTGCCTCCCATCTCACTGTGTCTGTTGAAACTGTGTGTTTTTGGGCATTATAAAAAAATCAAAATCTATCGTTAGGTGAAAAAAAAATGTTTATGTACAGATGTACTTTTTATTCTAATTGGGGAGCATTTCTTGAATTGTTCTAAAAAGATTTGGTTGTGGTCAATACTGGAAAAACAGAAACAAATTTTCTTCTTGACTAGATTTCAAGCATAGTTGGCAGGCTTAGTTTAGTATTTTCCACTTTTATCTTATCCATCCAGGAATCCCAAACCTTCCGCTCAGAGGTGGCGCGCATTCAAGATGGGTCCCTTTTCCAGTAGATGATTAAACCCAGGGCAGGTAATGCCTTGAAAGCCTTTCTCTAATACCTCAGTTCAGTTCAGAACATTGTGGCTGATTTTGCCTCTTCACTTAATGAACACTCACAGCCGAAGATACAACTCTAATAATAAGCTAATGTCCCAATAAGTCGGCGTGTTCCTTTAAGATTTAGTAATCCCATTAGCAGTGGGCCTGTGCCTTGACTAGGTGATGGCCTTGGTAAAAAAAACTTGGCTATTGTCCCTGCCACATGGCTTTCACATATGGTACTCACTGTGTGTGATGAAAGCAACACACACAACACTTGCTTCATCTCCTTTGCGGTGCAGAGAATTAATTCCCCCTGAAGATCCATTTAAAAAAGAAAGGAAATTCCTGCCCACACTTTTCAATAAACCAAATGCAGAAGGGGAAAGGTGTGTGCAGGTATTTTCTTTCTTTTAACTCACTGTGTTACCCCATTTTACCTGCTATGACACAGAAGCTGTTGGTAATGTGGTATGCCAAAGAGCTTTGATTCTTTGATTTACACATAAATGAACATAACCAGCTGGTGCACATGGTTGGCAGCAAACTTAATTATGTGTACTATAGAGCAACAAGTGACACTTCTTAACAAAAGGACATTTTATTTGTTTTATTTGTTTATTTGTTGCAAATGTGTTTTCTTTTTGATGCTGCCTTTTTAAAGTAATTGTGCATTTCTTACACTGCACTGTAACCTTTATTCTTGTGTGTCAAAGCTGTCTTATTCTATTTTAGCTGTTTTTGTATTCTCTTTAAGATATGTTTTTTTCAACTTATTTTTAACTGCTCTTTGCACTTTGAATTGACTTGTTGCTGAAATGTGTTATACAAATAAAGCTGCCTGGCCTTGTCCATGGCATCTTTCAACCACCCAGCCAGAACAAGCGCCACTAAGGGCAATTTAGTTTAAGGGGAATTCAAATGGGTAAAGTATTAAGAGAAATGACACGGTTTAAAGTGTTTTCATAGTTGATATATTTAACTGTGTTACTGTATTTTTTTAAGATTATTTTTTGGGCATTTTCAGCCTTTATTTTGATAGGACAGCAGAAGACATGAAGGGGCAGAGAGAAAGAGAGAGGGGGAGGGTGACATACAGCAAAGGGCCACAGGTCGGAGTTGAACCCGGCCCACTGCGTCGAGGACCAAACCTGGGCGCCCGTTTCACTGTTTTTTAATTGTTTTTTAACAAGACAAGACAAGACAAGACTAAACAAGACAAGACAAGACTAAAGGAGACAAGACAAGACCAAGGGGGCAAGCCTGCCTCCTCGGAGTGAAGCCTCCTGTGGCGCCATTTTGATGCTAATAAGCTATCACCCCCCCGTTAGCATCCCATTGACTGCCATTCATTTTGGCGTCACTTTGACAGCCAATAACTTTACATCTGAAGCGTTTAAAGACTTCATTTGACCATTGTTTATTTCTAAAGAAACACGACAATGTATAAAAGGCTCCATTACCTTGTATCTCACGTTATGGCTCCGTAACGTTTTTGTAAAAATAGGCTAACGATTGTGTCATAACCAAGCGACCTACTGTCGCATAGTAGAGGAATTACCATATAGTACAGGAGAAGCTCGCAGGCAGTTTCGACTTACATTAGCTGTTTAGTTGAATTGCTAATGTCAACTAGCATTTTAGTTAGCAATAATTAGCCTGTGCCTATGTTATCTCCTTACATATACCTACGCTCTCCGTCTCTGCAAGATTGGGAATGATTGAGATTTCTTTTGGCACAGCTACCAGAAGATTTACGTTCAGACACGTTGCTCACGTCACATCTACGTCGGCAAGCTCAGTTTGCAGCTGCGCAGTAATGCTCGGCTATCACCGGAAAAATGCTTCTAACCCTGGATTTCCACCGACTGCGTAACTGCTGCGGAACGGCTCCGGAACGTCGGCGGAGTCAATCGGTTTCCATTAAAGTCAACGTGTGTATTTCCACCAGCTGCATAACGTCTGCGTTCCGACTCCGGCACAGCTCCGGCGGTCCGCAGCCCTGCGCATAAGATACGCAGAGCTTCTATTTTTGCCAGACGCCGGAGAGCTCCGCAGCAATTCAGCACACGGCAGATAGTGCGGGACAGGAAGTCGAGCACAGAAACAAAATAAAACATCCGGTTAACTTTCAAAATAAAATACACCGTGCTCACGAAGGATCATATTTCTCTTCACTACACCTTGAAAACACAGCACGGAGTTGTTTCCTCTCTACTCCTCGGAATAGAAACAAACTGTTGGTGGTTTTGTGGTTCTATTCTGCGTGAATTCGCGAGATCTAGTGGGTCCTCGTGACTACAGCTGTCAGTCCTGGCCGCAGCCGTTCCGCAACAACTCCGGATCCGGTGGGTATTGACGGACGGCGGACCACGGAGACGTTCCGCAGCGGAGACGTTCCGCAGCAGTTACGCAGCCTGTGGAAATCCGGGGTAATAGACTTCACTCGTCTCTGTCCAGAGCAACGGGATATGTTGGTCCAGTTTATATACTGTCTTTGGACAAGACAAGACAAGACAAGACAAGACAAGACTAAACAAGACAAGACTAAACGAGACAAGACAAGACAAGACAAGACAAGACTAAACAAGACTAAACAAAACAAAGCAAGATTCAGGCACAGATGAGAATGGAAGGGGGCGTGGGGCTACGGATAGGCAGAGGTGAAGAGATGGATAAGAGCTGGGCCAGCCTATAGCTCCTTGGGCCAGTTGTTCAAAACATTTAATCTGGATCAAAATGATCCGGATTTGGAAATCCCATTTTTTGCTATTCAGGATCAGATAATCCGTTTTACTTTCGTGCCGGTTTTTCAAAGCAACATTGGACTGGATCACTCTAATCCAGATATACAGTTTTCAAGATTACCAAATCCAGATTACCAGTGCTCTATGAATGGTTGATGACTCTTTTTCTCTCAGCAAACACACCTGCGCAGGCACGCTTCAACACTGCTCATTGCAAAACAAGATGTGCAATTGAACGTTTAAATGGAGTTCTGAAGAGACGCTTTGCATGCCTTAACTACTTGCGAGTGGAACCACAGGGAGCATGCAACATAATACTTGCATGTATTGTCCTGCACAACATCACTACCAGGCGCAATGTCCCTCTCTATGATGATGTTTATGATGCACCTGAGCCTGTTGAAGAACCAGACCAACCTCTGGCGTTCTGCCAGAATGAGGGACTGACTGGACGTATAGTAAGGGATGCAATTATTTTTGACAGGCTCCTCTCTGATGATTGTTTCTTTGAAATTAATATACGGTGATAAATGACAGAAAAATAGACTATTTTATTTTTGTTTGTTATTGAAATCTGTTTGGGGGATTATTTCATGGGGACAAGATCATTTTTATTGTTATTTTATTTTTACTTTACTATACTGAATAGCTTAATTGGTAGCCTATGTCTACTTTATCTACTTTATCACTGTTACAATGGTTACACAAGTCAAGTGCAAAATATAAATACAAGTATATACACTAAATGATACAATTGTATTATTTGACCAATTATTTGACCAATTTTTCAAAAGTTGTACTACATTTTCTTCCTGGAATCCACCTTGAAATCCTACCCCCTGTTGGGATCAGAATAATCCTGTTGTTTTGGATCAAAGTTATCCAAATCGTACTGACAAGTTTTGAGCAACACAAACTGAAGGTTTGATCCAGATTAAAACTAGGATTGGATTCCGTGATCTAATCTGATTTCAGATACCTTCTTTCCCTTTTGAACAACCCATTTTCAAGATTTGATCCAATCTTGTAATAACCAAAATCCGACCAGATTACCTTTGAACAACTGGCCCCTAAAGATAAAGGGTCTGGATATATCAATGTTTTGCATAGTTGTTCCTACCAAAGTTTGTCTTCATAGTACAAAGGCACGTGCAGATAGCCAGTAAATACCACAGGGGATTAAAACTGTGACCTCTGCTGTAAGATATGCCTGATCAGAAGGCTACAGACTGCAGAGATGTCTCTGTACTATATCAGTGAGGAATTAAGAGCAAGACAAAACATCAGTGAAACTTCAAAGCTTGTTTTTAAAAGACTAGAATTTGGAAATGCCAAAACATGTGGACAAATACTTACTCATGCATTCATGTGCAAACCCATACATTTAGGCACCAGGTTATAACCATTACAGTGAAAGTCTCTTAGCTGCATTGCCTAAACCTCATTTTAGCCTTTACCCCTAGCTAATCTTACCAAATGAACATTCTCCTCTGCCTTTATACAACCTGTAAATCAGAACAAGATGCTGTGCAACAAGTAAGGGCTAATCTAAATATAACTTCTGTGATGTGATACGGAGAACTCAACCACAGAACAATCCTCCAAAATATGTTTTCGATTAGAACATGATTTGCAATTATTGTTATTTAACATGTTATTACAAGTTGCCAACGTTCACATGAGCAGCCCAAAGGAGCCAAAGCAGACATAGCCTCAAGTATCTTTTGATATATCAACTTATAACAATCCACTTTTGATATAATTGATCCTAAATTGTGCCAATTAAAAGCAACAAAACCCCCAAACTTATTCACAGTAACTGATTCGCATGATGCCGCCCACAGATAATATGCAAGTTGTTCGACCTCAGACAGTGACAATTTGGTACACCCTCAGGATAAACTGCAATTACTTTTGTAATTTCCTAAATGGCTTATGATTCAATATGAATGCCATTACTGTTAAGACAAAGCTCTGGAGCAGCACAACTCATTTCACATACGTGAAGAAGGTTCGGGAGACCTTGATGAATCACACAGGAGCATTTAATGAACACTCAATTGAGGAGACAATTAAGTAAGGGTTAACTTCGGCTGCGCGTCGGACGGTTCACACCTCGCCGTCGTCCATTAATACCTGACAATGGACACCTCGAACGGCATTAAATTATAATGCCGCTTATACCATGGTCACTTGCCAAATAACATATTTTTAAAACTTTATTTCACATTTTAATTAGTTTTACAATCAAAATCTAAAGTTTTTACAAACAATAACTGTTTTCCTGGTTACGCCTGACGGTTTGACTAATACCTGGAACAATCATTCCCATCTATCTTATGCAATGCAAACATTGTTCACTCCTCTAGGAAATAGGAAGGACCTTAGATACGACTTGCTACCCTTAGCAACCGGAGATATTTATAGTCCACTCAGCTGATAGAACCATTCAGCTCAGCTACGAGCCAGAAAGCTAACGCTATGCTAGCAAGATCCAAAGTCAATAACATTGTGTACAGTTGGCAATCAGTAAAAATAATGTGACAGTATGTTGAACAACAAGACAAGCTAGCTACCAGTCATGTCAATATAACAACTTTTACAAACAATTTGACATGTGATGTAACGTTACTGTTGGCCGCAGCCTGGAGTAGCGACCTGAACAGTGAACGGGATGTGAGATAACGTTATTCTCTGTGAAACAAAGTCAGTCCAGAGGGGAAGTATAACTTACTTCTTGCAGCGTGTGTGTGTGCGCCATCCTGTGGTGTTCAGAGGACCAGTTAGAAATAACAGATCCACATTTCCTTTTTGATTTAATGTAGCGCATTGATTTAGAACAGAAAACAGACACCGGAACTCCTTTAGTAGGTGTCCTACATCACTTTTTTATGGACACCCAGCAGCCAATCAGAATCGAGTATTCACCCAGACCATGGTATAAGCAGGCAGTACAGTACAACCATGATGTGTTATTGTGCAGTGCCGTCCCAACTCTCTGAAGTTCCTGTCCTCCTGATGGTGTATTTATACTGGAGACGTGACGTTTAGATGAACCTTGAACAAAGATATTGCTGGGGTCGTTAACACAGATACTAAATCGTGTGGCTGGCCCACCAACCTCCAAAAGGAGACAGGCCTGATACCGTCTCTTATCATGCAACTGGCTACGTAGACTCTCTGAATCTGTCGATAGACAAATAGTTATACATGAAGAGGTTTGGTTGTTAGAGACTGGTCGAATATTCTCGTCCCCTGACCTGTGACCTGATGTTGTCATGTAAGCTTTCCCTTAGTCTCATCATACCACAACATGGTGTTTCTGGAAATTCCACCAAAATTACAATCAGCCTCAGCTGTAGTTTGTCTTAAGTGCTAATTAAGATAAGCCTTTATTGATCCCCAGAGGGGAAATACAGGGTTTGGTGCAGCAGGATAGAAATAAGTATGAATAAATAGAGAAGTCAAAATAAAAAAAAGAACATAATAAGAGGTATATACAACTAGTAAAAGAGTAGAAGTAAAAAAAAGATATATACAAGAGCAATTAAAGACAAAGTTGTGAGGTTGGGTGCCTTCACGCACACTGTGGCGGTCACTTTGTCCCATAGCCGGTGGCTTAATTTCCTATGCTAACCTTGGGTTGCATCAGTGCCTGTTTCTGCTCTGCTCTTTCGCTATTAATTTTCTCTCTTTCTCTCCTAATTTGCTTCCAGGATCCAGTTGTTGAGGTGTGAGAAGGGTGGTGGGACAGTGCAGGTATTGTGGAGATGTCCTTGTGTTCACTATAGTTAACTGTTGCTGACTATTAAATGTGCAATGTGTAATACCAACAGCTAGCATTTAAAATGGTTACTGCAGTCCTAATTCAAAATACTGGAGAGAGTCTTCTCCCCGGTCCGAAGTTCACGGGGGTTACCAGGTTGAGACCGCTGAACCCAATTTCCCACAATGTCAATGCTAGCTAGATGCTAGTCTCACATTGCCAGACATTAATCCACAGCGTAGAGGAGTAGCTACATGCTGACTATGTTGACAGTAATAAAAGCCCGTGCCCTCACTGTCACTGACAGCCACCCTTTCTTGGCTAAACCTTACTGCAACGACCGCTAAAAACACCGACCTCGCAGCCCTCTTTACCCGACAGCCACCTTTACTCATCTTAAAATTACGGCAACAACCGCTAAAAATACTGCAACCCTGTGGCGTCCTTTTCGGCTCTAAGCTGTCTCTATCTTTCAATTGCATTTCCAATATTTAACTATGTTTTACCACATTTCTGGTCATGCAACTGTTTAGGAAGATGCTGAGTTTGTTTTAAGGTTGGGTAGAATGAATCTATCTCTGTTAATTTGTTTGTTTGCTGCAGCTTGGCAGTTGACAACAACAACACATATGGGCCAAAATAAAAACAGTCTGTCCCGGAATGGAAATTTCAAAGGAAGAAATACTGGCTTCAGCTCTCTGCAGGTAGCCTAGAAATCTAGACGCACCCTAGCGGCAGCAAATGTAATTTGCAGCCAGGGTCAGTCTAGCAACTCTCCGTTGGCTTGCGAGCTGGAAAAACCAAATTCTGGTCAGGCCAATCACATTGTGTATAGTTGGTGGGCGGGCTTAACATAAGGACGGCAGAGTTGCGACGGTTCCCTGCTACTTGAAAACAAAGAAGATGGCTGCTGCTGCTGGCGAACAGCAGTCTTTCGAATCGCCTTTGGCCGTGACTCTGGAAGACTTGGAGTTAAGCACTGAAGTCATTCTTAAAAAAGATGTGTTCAGAGTTTTGCCGACCGGATACGGCAACAGTTTAATCTATCAACTAGTGTTGCTCTGGTTGGCTATGAGGGAACCTGCCAATGGTGAGTTCCCAGACCCAACATCTTGATGTGGGTCTGGCTTGTCAGGCTAATCTGCAGGTGCTTGTTAGTGTAACCTGGAACACCTGTGTGTTCCCAGATCGGCAGGGCAGCTCGGGTCTCTCTCTGCCTGCATGCTGGCTACTGTGGTGCTGTGGTTCCAGTTTTCTGTTAGTTTGGTTAAGTGGTTTTAGTTTTACGCTTTGTTTGCGCTTTTACACTCACACACCCATCCATCACTCATGCACACTTACACCACTGCCTATACTGAAAATCACACCCCACACCTTAATAATCATTTATATATTTATATATATATATATATATATAATAAAGTATGTTTTTGTACCACGTTATCATGGTGTGTCTCCTATTTGTTGTGGCCTAAGAGCCAGGTGATAACAATATTGTTAGTAGCAAATAAAGTACTATAGTATAGCATAAATTAAATTGTAAGTATATAATCATATTTAAAGATGGCCCTATACTCTTAGTCTTGTTTAAAAAATAGGTTAAAACTGTGCATTTGAATTTCATGGATTTGTGGTGTGGTTTTCATTCTCATACAGTAAATGCACCACACACACACAACATCAGTGTTGGAGTTACATGGATTGTTCTCCATGGACCATGTGTTTGCATCACTATGGACACCTGTGAAAATACTTGCCAAAAAGAAACCTAATCTAATGTCTAAAGTTGAAAACATGTTGAGAAATATGATGAAAGTCTATTTTCAGAATTTATTCAATGACAAACTGTCACAGTTTAGTTTAGACTGATTGATGACATAAAACATTGTACAAAAATTAGTAAAACTGCATATATATTCTTAAATGTAAAAGCATCATATGTAAAAATGTAAAATGTCCTTTTATACAGTGGCAACAAAAAAATGAAATGCATAAAGCAGTAACCTTAATAATCAAATGTTAATAAAAAAAAACAGACACTATTTTTTTTCATGAAAATGCCTTCCATTAATTCTGTTTCTGTAAATTACTGTTCTTGATGAGGTAGTAATGATCCTGCTAAAAACATATGGGTTACAACACATGTGTAACACCTGAACAGTGGCTTCTGTGCAGCATCAGGACGTGAATTGGAACAGTGCATCAGTTAGTTTATTGAACATATATCAATTTATTTAATATAACAGAGCCTTGATTCAGTGTACTACATCGTTACATTTCATTGCAAATGCAAAGTTCCTCACTCATCATTGCATTCTTTATGATTTGGTGGGTTGGACATCATTGACCACTCACAGAAATTGATACTAGGTACACTTCCAGCTTACCTCTGTATCCTTCTTTGTCTAAGTTCGGGTAGTTACCAGGTTGCGCTGTAATTTACCCCAGGTTTTGACGGATCTGGGATCAACTATAATATAAAGAATGGGGTGATGGACATGTGGTTGTTATTCTTGAGAGGCCACTGTGAAGCTGTTCTGCTTTATTTGTGAATTTTTGTATATAATGTTGAATAATGTCACTGTTGGGCAGAAACCTTGTATATCTGTATTTCGTCACTTACATAAGTCACTTTTTCATAAATCAATGCTATTGATCAACAGTGTAGAGAACAGTGTGCAGGGGTATTCAATGTTTTTTAGGGCAGAGACCCCCTACTGCATATACTGTATACAATTCAGTTTTATTTTAAACTGGGCCGAATGGATGAAAATAAACGGGTGTTCTTTATACATCATGTTTAAACGTTAAACATGTGGAAAGCACAGTAAATTGATTTCAACACGTAGCTCTGTTGTTTGTAAATTGGTGCTGTCAGTAGTGAGAAAAACGAAAACTATCGCTGTTGCCTACAAAAATTGTGTTAATCCATACCTCACAGAAAAACAGGAACTAAACAGAGGTATGGATTAACACAACTTTTATACCTTGTCACATCTACTGCAGTCAGATTCGCTGTGTTCCCTCTGAAGGAATCTCTGCACATGGCTAGGCACTTGTAATGACATTTTGAACATGTTTAGTGACTAAAAACACGTTTAAAACCTGCCCTGTTTAAGCCTGTTGGGTGCTAACTCTAGCAGGAGGATACCTCGGTGTAGGCAGCACCGATTGGTTTCGTTTTTCTTGCTACTGACAGCACTCCTAATTTACAAACAACAGAGCTACGTGTTGAAATCAACCAGAATTCTCCTGTAAGCTATGGCTACCATAGTGGCTACCTTAGTAAGCCTATCTTCAATGTGTAAATTAAATGTTTCTTTCCACCAATAGGCACATTTATCTTTGCTATTAATATGTTGGATTCATACTTTCAGACATATTTAAATTTTTGAAAAACATTTACTTTAAAAAGAATAATTCGTTTACATAATTTGGCGGCCCCCATGCACTAACTCTGAGGACCCCTTGTTGAAGATCTCTGGTGTATCTTCTGACTTCAATGGGAAATAGCTCAATAAAATGTTTTTTTCTTTAATTAGCCCTTCTTTCATTACCTGAACAGCAACGGTTTTGGACATACAAGGTTTTCAACCGACAGTGAGGATATGTTGTATTTTACTATGTTTTTAATTTTTTAGCACTCCTACCATGGCTAGGTCTCTTATAAAAGAGATTTATTTTTCTTTTTTTTTATCTCAATGAGACTTCCTGGTAAAATGAAGGTAAAATAAGGTAAGGTCAAAATTCTTAAGGTCAATCAGCTGTGTTTGAAACATGGGTAATGCAAAGCTTTCGTGCATGCTGAAAGCCTCTAAAACTTTCCACACCCAAGAGACATTTTTCTTAAATAAACAAAATGTTTCATCTTCAAAATCTCTCTTTCACAAATTTAAGGAGTGTCTAATTTATGTCTTTGCAAGCTCTTTGTGAGGACTGATGATTCTTCCTAAGTGTATCATGCTGCTCTTTGCTTGTTCAGGCACTACAGATGTTTTATTAACCTAGACATGGAGTTTTAGGGGTTTATTTTGTTGAATTCCAACTTGTTGGAGACACAGTACCTCAACTTTGTTGTCAAAATTCATTAAAACGTTTAAATCAATGTTTTACTCTATATAAGGACAAAAGTATTGAACTTGTAGTCCTTAAGAAGATATAATGTTTAGACAGAATTTATTTAATAAAACCTCAAATACTGATTGGCTATTAGTCCAGCAACAATGTTACCCTTTAAGTTAACACTTCATTACTAGGATGCCCCCTGTTGGGTGGTCTTGTAAGAAGGGAGGAAGGGCAAGTATTGGAAGCATCTAAACCGTTTCAAAACACCGTTGCAGAAAGGAATATCATAGCATGACTGGTCACAAAGGTTTCTGCCTTCCTGTTGCACCTTGTCCCTCCAGCTTTTGATGCCCCGCTCTTTGTCAGTGCCTGAAAAAGAAAAGACAAAGTTAGCTGATAGTGATGTTATGGCTTGTTTAACCATTTCTTATTATTAACACAAGTTTTTATTTTGTCAAACCTGGAATAGTGTTGTCCAGTATAAATCCAAAGAATCCTCCGATGAACATGTGTGTGGTGAAGAGCACTACAATCACTTGGTCCAGCTCTTTTATTCCTTCAAACAGAGAAGAGAGTAAAGAAATGACATTTGTTAACCAGTAATGAGTGTGTAACATGTTAAGGCCCTGACACACCAACCCGATAATCGGCCGTCGGACAGTCTGGCAAGGTCAGTGACTCGAGTCTGTTCGGTGTGTTCCGTGCCGTCGTCCGTTGGAGGAGCCGTCGGCCTTCATTTTGGCCGACCTGATTTGCTGGGTCGGAGGGTGGGCAGTCAAAATAAATGAACAATCTGCCATTATGCTCGGTTGTAAAATCCGGGAGCAGCCAGACCCACGTGGCGCGTTCGTCCAATCAGGTGCCGGTTTTCATTTTTTGGGCAACAATACAGATTAGCGCCGCCTGTTATTATGGAGACGTATTACGTCTTGCGCACGTGCAAAACGTACGCTCAAGTCGGCGTCACTTTGGTGTGTTCCGAGGCACTTTTTTGACCAACTCGGGGAGACAGTCTCCTGATGGTCGGCTGTCGGGTTGGTGTGTCAGGGCCATTAAACAGCCATGTGACCACTATAAATCTCGTAGGCAGATTCTCTTTGCTCTGACCTCTTCCACATGTCAGAGGTCAGGTTTAAGTTCAACCTACTAAAAGTGAAAAAAATAAAAGCACTTTCAAACCAACAGCAACTGGAGCCTGGCACAGTCCAGCTGGCTCTCATGTGTAAACTGCCTAAGGCAGTTGTAAAAAATTCAATGAATTAAATCGAGAATTGCAAACTGCGCTGAGGTAGTCTGACCCTGAACAAACACTTGTTCAAAGAACCCATCCTAACACACACAGAAAAAGGAGAGGAAACTGTGAAAAGTTCAAAGGCACCCGCTAAGTTGGCCTTAAATCCCACAGGCTGTATATAAAAAGGCATCTGGAAGAGCAGCAGTGTGTTTACAAAGAGCGCGGACAGGCCTCCTCTTGTGTGGCGCTATCAGCTGAGTGTTGAAGCTGGGGAAAAACTCAGGGGAAAGACTGCTTTCTTTTGAGCCGGGCAGATTACAGCCAGTGACATTGGGGCTAGCCAAGAGGATTGGGAGGTAAGCAGCCTAGACCTGAGAGAACCAGACACACCCTCATGCCAAGTGTTGAACTCTGGATTACAGTTCAGAGGTATCTTTCTTGGGAGAAGCTTGCATAACACGACTTATAGGATCAGGGTCTGATGCCTGCAGAGAAGAGCTGTTTAATCTTAAGGATTGCTCTTTTGATGGCGCTTCATCGGAGGCGGCCACAAATGCTCCGCAGCCGATCAATGTGTCATCAAAAGCAGGGGAATCATCCGCTGGTAGCCAGTGATTGATCTCTGATTGCTTCTAAGCTCTCTGATTGATCAGACTTGTATTTGTAAAAGCTCCACATGGTCTAATTTCATCTGTTGGATTAATGTTTCATGGGTTATACCTGTTGCTTATATGTTTGTACGTGTGTGAGTTCATGTGTGTATTATGTTTATGTAATGTAAAGTGATTCGGTTATTAAAGCTGGGGTAGGCAGTTTATTTTTTGGCGTCATTGGGCAAAAGATCCATAATAACATATTGTATGAGAGAAAAAATAGACTTCCGCATCTCCTCTTTGGCTCTGTGTTCCAGCTTTAGCAAATCTAGTTGTGACGGGAGACTTTGGCCAATCACAGCTCATTTCGGAGAGAGGGCGTTCCTATTAGGTGTTCTACAAAATGCAGATGTGAGAAACGTCTCAAATGGCAGTATGAAAACAGAACGGTAATTCTCATAGAATTTTGCCACTATATAAGTGCATCAGGATCTCAATCATGATTGGGATGATTAAAATGAATGACTAGTACTCGTACTGGTTACTCTATGATAGGAAGGATTTAGGACAGGGGAGAGCTGCAGGACAAGGGCTATTTTAAAATAAAATTTGTTTTGCCTTTTCCAAGTTCCTGTCTCCCCCAGCTCCATATGCGTTTGTCTTTTATTTAGATGACTTGATCTTGAAGAAGGCCTGAGGGCCGAAACTCCATCTAAATAAAAATGCATATGGAGCCAGTGTGCAACACAGTCTACTTCCAGTGATCAGCACTTCACTACGAGTCTTAGTGTGCATTACTTATCTGCATTATAGCATTACTTATCAGCATTATAACATAAAGGTCCAATATGTAATATATTTACTGTAATAAATCCAAAAATGACCTCAATGCATCATCAGATATTAAGGAAACATTCTAAGTTGAAACACTATCTTTTCTGTCAACAATGCTAATGACAGTATTTTCTTCTTTTGAAATTTACGTTCCGTGACGGAATTTCTCTTTGTGTTTTGTGTGTTGTTATCAACTGCCCAGTTTGACAGCCAGTCTGGGTTGCCAGATATACCTGTAAAAACGTAAACCCAGCGCACTACAGCTGTAACGTTAGCACAGCCATGGAAGCAGCAAACAAACAAACAGGATCAACGGAGATAGACTACCGACCTAAAAAACACCGGCATGTTTCTTCTAGTTGAGTGACCAGAGACGTAACAAACCCTGGGTCAATATTGGAGATGTATTTGAAAGATGGAGACGGCATAGAGCCCAAGGACGCAGAGTTGGCTAATTTCCTCCTGAACAGGTAAGCGTTAGCTTCAGGCTTTTTTATCACGGCTACTAGGGACGGGTATTTTATGTCATTTCAACATTTGTATCGCTACTCACATTGAATGAGTACCCAAGTTGGTTACTCTCAAAAACAATTGAGACACAGCCAGTAAAGTGATCCCGACTGGTCCTGGCTAACGCCACCTAACTGCTAACATTACAGGAGGACCAGGCAAGCGGGCTGTTTACAACGTGTAGCCTGTTCAGCGGCCGTAGCCGACAACAGTGAGTTATTTCAAGCCAAGAGTAAATTGGGCTGTAAATTGGGAAGAGAGGACTGTGAGTTTGCAGTGTGTTTAGCGATTGTTGCCGTCATTCTAAACCAATAAAGTGTGTTCAGTTGGGTGGCGAGGACGGCAAAGTAGCTAACGTTAGTGTTATTTTTAGTGGTTCTCACTGTAAATCTAAGCGGAGGAAGTGTGTCTGTCCGTCGGGTGGAGAGCATGGCGAGGTTGTATTGTTTTTAGCGGTTCCTACAGTAATTCTAAGCCGAAAAAGTACAGAGCTCCGCGTGAGCACGGGCTTTTATGACTGTCAATATAGCCAGCATCTAACATCAGCTACTCCGATGTGCTGTTAAGTGACGTCTGGCTATGTGAGACGAGCGTCTAGCAATATTGCACATTCAAGCTACCCGCCCAACTGGATCCATGTGGTTTGACTGTCTGACTAACTGAGATACAAACCGACAGACATTTCTATCCTTAAACTGCCTATTTAGGGTAAAAAACTAAACAAATGCAGAGTTCAGGATCAGGTCAGACAAACAGCTTAAGAGTGAAGGTAACCAAGTGTTTGCCATCTGGGCCTGTGGGATTTGGGAACACCTTGCTTGACTTTATAAGCTTAGGCTGACAGAACTGCTGCCATCTTTCCAAGGGTAATCTGTAAGTGGAGCAGTGGGAGCACACAGCCTCCCGCTCACTGTCAGAGGACCACGTCGCTCCTCTGATAAGGATTTGCAGCTTGGATGTGTCCATTTCTGGCATTGTTTGCTGATTCAATCTTTGCTTTTTCCAGCACAAACAAGACAGTGAGACCCAAGATGCATTTCTCAGCATAAAATAAAAAGGATCGTCACAAAACGTTTTGCACACAATAAAAAGCACACCAACACAAGGGCTGAGCCAGTAAGGGTGTGTGTGTGTGTGTGTGTGTGTGTGTGTGTGTGTGTGTGTGTGTGTGTGTGTGTGTGTGTGTGTGTGTGTGTGTGTGTGCGTGTGTGCGTGCCTGAAGATCACCTGTGTCAATGATGCCGGGATTGGAGTGAAACCAGGTAGGTAAAACAAGACCGCTGAATGTAGAGAAGCCAAGGATGAGCAGGTTACGGGACGAGTTAAGATCCACATACTGGAGAAAGAGAGACATACAGCAAAAGGGAGAGCAAAAGAGAGCGAGGGAGACAGAGAGACTTTATTTTGCTGTCCAACTTCAGCTGTTTGCTGTCTTTGTTTTGGAACTTCACTAAAATGTGATCCGAAATAATCTGGAACTTCAAAACAAGACTGATTTCTTTTCTCACATTTATGGTGGTTATGACAGGTCAACTCCGGCCAGCCTTGGGGCAAATCGTGTCTATAAATATGCTCTGAGCAACATTTATCCAGCCCCACTACACAAAATGACCGGGGTGCTGAGGGGGGTTGACACAGTTCTGAGTTAGCTTCTGTTCTACTAGCTTTCAGCTCAGATTTATTTTCCCAATGAAGAGTTCTTTCATTAGTCTTTCTATAAAAACTGAAATTTGAAACCGGGGTTTTTTGCCCTCACTCTAAGCTAAATCTGACCACCTTACTGGTGCAAACAATTATGTTGTATATATATTATGCTGTAGCCCCTACGGGATTGTGACACCTATTACTAAGACTCAAAGGAGCTGTTGTCCAATGCAGACAATATAAGCATTTGGACAAGGACATGAACCATAGTATAAGGTTTGATCATTTTGCAAAGACTAATGGAGAAAAAAACATTACAGGAAAAACACACTGTCTGGGTGGGATTTTGGCTCTCTATGTTAATGATTCAGTGATAACATGGTTGAAAAGTACAACATATCAATACATGTTGATGATTACTGCTTGGAAAATGTCCTCACATTTAGGATATAGCAAATGATTACACAGTGATGGCATTTCTTAAACTAACATCCAAAGTACAACACTATCTTTTGATTATAATAATGTAAAAGATATCTTTGTGGGTTGTTTTAATAGGCAACAGTGCTAAAGACCAGCCCCAGCACTCCTGCTTTAATCACACAGAGATATCTCTTGCCAGGAAACAGGATCCCAGTTGACCTGAGCTCACTTGGTTGCCTGTTGCATGGACTGTTTCCCGACTATGGTGATACGACTGAAAGTGTATCACCAACTTTATGGTGTGTTCACACCAAACACAAAGTGAGCATTTTACATGGCCCGATTACATACAAAGCCAATGCAAAGATTGCAGAAGTCATCCAGACATACTTCTTGGAGAGATGATGCAATTCATCGAGCTGTGTAGAAATGTTGTGGCTGCTTACAGCTCTACACCAGTGAACTTGTGCGAGTAACGTCACTCAACCTCCAGAGGGCCAATAACTGTCATACTAAATATGCATGCAGAGAGAGCAATGCTATGGTATTTAATATCTGACATGTAACAGTAAATGATTTAATTTTTTTTAAGAAACAGCTGAATACTCACCCTTTTGATTGCAATTTTAACTAGCTTTACTGATTTATATTTCTGTTATGTTGGATTTAGATTTTTTTTTCGTCTGCAAACTGTTAATCTGTTTGGTTAGTTTTTAACAATTTGAGCTACCCAAATAAAGTTTATTTTTATTAATTGACTCGCATAGGAATCTTCTTTTCTTTCTCAACACGTCCTCATACATAAACAACAGACCTGGTCGTTGGCCAATGACTCAGAACATGATATACAGAATATGACCATTGTAATTAACATTGTGAAACAGTCGCAGTTTTGAACACGTGATTAACACTTTAAAATGGAACTACTTGGTTTAGGCAACAAAACTACTGGGTTAGGTTTAGGAAATTATCATGGTTTGGGTTCAAATTAGTCTACTAAGTCTGTGACGTAGTTACGCTGCAATGTGTTTATGAGCTAAAATGTTTAATATTGGTAAACTAAAAAAAAAGTAAACTTTTGGTTTCCCATGGGACAGCAGCAGTCTCTGGGGTGAAAGTCTTGTTTGTTTAGCGTTTTTTTTAAATACTTTTTACTAAGCAACTCACTAAAATGATACTATCTTTTTTGCTCCCGCCATAATTACTACGGCCACTAGAGGTCGAAGCCTGACAACACGTAAATATTGGTCGTAATAAGCTGCTTGCACAATTGTTGAGGACGGTCTGGTATTTCAGGTCACAGGGTCAGTGCCAGAGCAGCACCCCTGGAACCAGCTAGACTCAGTATCTAGTTCAAGGGCCCCTTAGCAGGGTGGAAGTTTTGTGTCTCAGGGTCTTAATTTTCAAAGGAAGTGGGGCGAAATAAAATAAAATAATAAAATATGATACAGACTGTTACAATATTGAAATGTGTTTACCTGAAGGTTGGATATCCCCACTGCTGCGATCATTCCAAACATAATGAGGAACATGCCTCCAATGACCGGGTCTGGGATGGTGATAAAAACTGCTCCAAATTTCCCAAAGATCCCCAGGACGATCATCAGAATGCCGGTCGTCTGGAGGACCAGTCTGCTGCCAACCTGGAATAAAATGCACAGGGATTTGTTATCCTGTGTTTACGAGAGGGGTTAATCCATCATTCTCACCATGCCAGCTTTATGTTTTGTACCAGGATGCTGTGTGGGGAAAACACCTCTGAGAAGCATGCAGAACTCTTAACAAGGACACTATCAATTTCATCTGCAATGATTTTAAGTTGGATGTAGACGTGAGAAAACAGAGAAAACGGCGTCAGAAAAAGAGTTTCGGGTCAAGTCCGCATAAGTCATAAAACATTCAGCTGTAGCATGGGATTTTATCTGTGCTATTTATCTGTGGCTCAGTGCTATATTTTTTTTACATACCGTTCTAGTGAAATACGCCATAAAAAATTAACTAAATACATGCCAGGTCTCTTACTTCAACATTAATGTCGTCAGTGTTTGCCAAGAGACTACAGGCATCTTTATGGATGTTGTTATCTGTGTGATGCTGATTGTTGCTCATATTGATTCTTCTGTACAGTTTTTCCTTCCCAATTTTGCCAGAATGTGAAGATGATCATTTATTATTCAACAATATATAGTGGGAGTTTTGCAAATCATAACTCATTACAATCACAAATTGAATCAAATTTATTGGCATCATCTTCAGTCACATGCCAAAAAAGGCAACAAAAAAAAGCCCTGTAAAGAAGATGAAATTGAAGCAGTATCTCTTCCTCCAGTTATATTACCGTCATTTAAAGTGTCAGTCTGCTCAGCATTTCAGAAACTGAGACTCACAAACAACTGCAGTGCACAATCAGTAAACCATCCCAAATAATAGGCTTCCCTATAATATCATACTCATAAGGTCAAGCTAAATCATATCTGACCCCTCTAACCCTGCTCACTATCTTCCCTCAGGAGGTGATACAGTCCCCTGTCTACCCAAAAAGGGCCAGATGTACGTACATTTGCGAATGTAGCGTTATCAGTACAATGGCCAACCCACAGAAAGAGCACGGCACGCTGTGATACTCCAGCTGACGTCGTATTTACCAAACCTGCAGTTCATCGGGTAATCAGCGTCATTCTCTGCCCACTATACCGTAAATTGCACTGTAGCAAAGCGTTAAGTACTGGTGCTATGATACGGCTGAGTGCAGACTGCCATATTCCCACTGCTGATGCTACGACTGTTTGAAATGATCCTGATGCCAATATCTGTAATGTAACGAGGAGTTTAACAACTGCTGGAATGGAATGTGAACGCTAAGTCGGACATTCAATGTCATCTTTGATTTCTTCCAGTAACTCTAATATTGCATGGCTGCTTAGTCTGCAACGCTTAATGATTTTGTGTTCACTCAACTGAAAAGTGTGATCTTTTCAGCTCGTCTCCTTGGCCTATGTCTTCGTCTTGCCCAGATTACTGCTGCCATTTCACCAGGACGCATATGCGAGGAAACCCGCTTCCAGGTTTACACCTGCTTTTAAGAGGCGGAGAATTTTCACCGCAAAATAGAGGCGCACTTACACAGGCGGTTTTTGTAAATACCACGGAATACATAATTAGGTGCACTATGCTTCCCCTCCCATCTCTTTATGGGAAACTCCCACTTTCCCCTTGACCCTCCCGTGAATGCATGACACGGAATTTGCCATTTTCAGATCCCGCGACAGGCAGTCTGTGCTTTTACCTCAGTGCGGCCTGTTTGTACATACCTCACCATGCTTTTACGCGCATGTTGCGAAACTAATACACCTGAAGTGGGCGCAAAAACGTTAGTACATCTGGCCCAAAGCTTTAAAGACCATTTCATTCATCCATGATATACAACCCCAAATCAGAAAAAGTTGGGACAGTATGGAAAACACAAATAAAAAAAGAAAGTAGTGATTTCTAAATGTACTTTGACTTGTATTTCATTGCAGACAATACAACAGCACATAATTCAATGTGTTCCTCATGATTTTTATTGTTTTATTGTTTAGGGACTGAAGACACCAAGTGATGAAGTGTTTCAGGTGTAATTGTGTCCCATTCTTGCTGCAAACAAGTCTTAAGGTGGGCAACAGTACGGGGTCTTCGCAAAATGTGCCACACATTCTCTATTGGAGACAAGTCGGGACTGCAGGCAGGCCAGTCAAGTACCCGTATCCTCTTTATCTCCAGCCAGGACTTTGTAATGTGTGCAGAATGTGGTTTTGCATTATCTTGTTGAAATATGCATGGACGTCCCTGGAAAAGATGTCTTCTTGAAGGCAGCATATTGTGCTACAAAATCTCTATGTACTTTTCAGCATTAATGGTGCCATCACAGAAGTGCAAGTTACCTTCGCCAAGGGCACTGACACAACCCCATACCATGGCAGACCCTGGCTTTTGGACTTGTTGCTGGTAACAGTCTGGATGATCCTTTTCTTCTTTGATCCGGAGCACACAGCGTCCATTTCTCCCAAAAAATAGCTGAAATACTGATTTATCTGACCACAGTACACGTTTCCACTGTGTGATGGTCCATCCCAGATGCCTCCGAGTCCAGAGCAGTCAACGGTGCTTCTGGACACTGTTAACATAGGGCTTCCTTTTGGCACAGTACAGTTTTAACTGGCATTTGTGGATGTAACTACGTATTATGGTACTTGACAAAGGTTTGCCAAAGTAGTCCTGAGCCCATGTGGTGATATCGCTTATAGATGAATGACGATTCTTGATGCAGTGCCTCCTGAGGGATCGGAGATCACGGTTGTTCAGCTTAGGCTTGCGCCCTTGTCATTTACGCACTGAAATTCCTCCACATTCCTTGAATCTTTTAATTATGTTATGCACTGTTGAAGGTGAAATAAGCGAATGTCTTCCTATCTTTCTTTGAGGAACATTGTTTTTAAACATTTAAATAATTTTCTCACGTATTTGTTAGCAAACTGGCGATCTCGGCCCATCTTTGCTCCTAAAGGACTAGACCTTTCTTGGATGCTGCTTTTGTGCCAAATCATAATTACAATCACCTGTTGACATCACCTGTTTCAAATCACATCATTATTTAACCAATTTACCTGATTACTAGCCCTACATTGCTCCTGTCCCAACCTTTTTTGGAATGTGTTGCAGGTCTGAATGACAGGAAAGGATATATTTACAAATTAAATTAAGTTGACCAGACAAAACTTGAAATATTTTGTGTTCACATTGTCTACTTTCTTTTTTTATTTGTGTTCTCCATACTGTCCCAACTTTTTCTGATTTGGGGTTGTACATGCAATTGCTTCTTTATTTCTATTCATACTCTTATGACTTACAAATGCCTGGATGATGCCAGCAGTGGATGTATTAAAGCTTTAGTGAGTAATTAAGGAACAGGACTTCAAATTAACTTTTTTGATCACCAGCCAACATGGCTAGTAGATTTTTAAAGTTACCAGTCAATCAGATTTGCCACTGGCAACGTTTGTTTTTTCCTAACTAACTTTACTTTAATTTCAGCTCCTCTGGTTTGTTTGGCGCTTTCCGGTTTGTCTTATCTGTTTCAGTGTAGCTCGTAATCGATAATGTGGGCGCTAGGCACATAACCAATGGTTGGACGACATGTCATGACATAAGTGTTCATAGGAAATGTAGGATTACTACTACAAGCAGTGTTGCCAGATACAGATTACGTTTCCAAGCCAAATGTACACAAAACCACCCAAACAGTATCACGGAAGGTTTGTATCATGTGGATGCGCCGACAGTTATGTTGTCATTACTTACAATTCCTTGGGAGGGAGACAGAAACTACGCACTATAGCTTTTAATGTGGATTTTACACCATCAATATGAACGCTATGCCATTACAGGAGAGTGCCACCTAGCTGGCAAAGCTCTCAGCCAGACAGACATTAATTATCTATAAATAAACATTATTTGTGAATTCAATAAGTCATTTAGTCTACCCTTCTTTACCTCCACAAGCTCTTGCACTGTGAGTGTGGGTAAAGTCTAGTATTAACATGGCAAACACAGTTGCCCTCAAACAGGCCAAACAATTGAGAATAATGCATTCACTCCTATCAAAACCATTTACCTAAATTCAATCACTTGACCTTCCATTTTGCAAAGTACAGATGAACTGACAGAAGAAGATCACAAAGCATTCTGAACGGTTGAGGTCACTAAAGTTCACTCAAGTTTTCATTGTAATGTACCGGAACTAAAGACAGCAGCGGGGATTCTTCCGAGGGAAAGGGCCGAGGGGTACTTAACTATCACAACGCTCTGTGAGACTTAAAAGGCATGAAGTGACAAGCATTTGTATGTCAAGACACAGTAAATTGTTCTTGGTCTCAAAATAACCAAAAGCAAAATCCTACACTGGCAGCATTAGGTTTGGAGGTATGTAAACAAGAGACTTATAGCTGGTTTCCACTGTGTATATTAAAGTTACAGTGTGAAAATGTGCATGTGATTATACTAGCTTTGGAATTACTCTCATACCATAAGGTTTTGTTTGTAGAAACAATCTTTGTTTTGGGTTTAGTCCATTCATTTCAAATCTGTTTGCCACAGTCATTCTTATCCGCCAGCACCAGATGATGCAAACGTAAGGGATTTACAAATCCGACACAAAGTGATGTTTAAGCTGCACTTAATTAGATTTTTTTTTTACTCTGTGGCTATGACTCAAATGACTGTGAGCAATGCAAAAAGGCTTCATTCTTATGGACATGCACATAGAGAATTATCTAACTGCAGCTTTACAAAAATTCTAGCCTCTTTTAACCCATTATTTTGGATATACATAACATTTGCTTAATGGTTCACACAGTGCTTTCTTCAGCCCCATTCACCGTCCCAGCATAAGATTGTCCGCAGACAAAGCAACTAACTGGTGATGAAAGTGGAATATTTAGAAATAGCTAGATATGTTCTTGGTGGAAACAAAAACAAAACTAAAAGGTCAACAGGAACACGACTCCAGATAAAGGCTTATGTAGCTTGTCTAGATGATGTACAAATAATCAATTGTCTGCTAAAATATTATTTAGCAAGAGTCCTAAAACACTTGAGGAAACTATTACGTTGCGTACCTTGGTGATGCCCAGTGCAGCGATGTTCTGGCTGTAGGAGGTGGTTCCGTTTCCAGTTCCCCACAGTGCAGCTAGGATGCAGCCGATGCCCTCCACCGCGATACCTCGGTTTATGGCGTGAGTCGGTGGAGGAGGGGCACCAGACAAGCGAGCACAAGCGTAGTAGTCACCGATTGATTCCATGGTCGATGCCAAGACGCCTGCCATCATACCCAACACTGAAGACACACTCACTGTGGGCATACCCCATTGACCTGTGTGTTCAGAATAGGCATACTTTAGTTTCCATACCTATAGCTACTAGGGCTGCTCTATTATGGAAAAAAAATGATAATCACAATTATTTTGGTTAATAATGAAATCACAATTATTTAACACGATTACTCCTTGACTTTTGGAAAGATGAAACAGTGAAACGGTTAAACAAATCAACAGTGAAAACACCTTGGACTGTTACCTTTCCCTTAATCCTTTTACCGTTGAACTTCTTGAATTCCTCTTAAAATAAATAATATAAACATATATATTCAAATGTTTAAATAGTATTAAATAATGAACACAAAATGAGATTAACTGTTGTAGTGCACTTTCAAAATATCTTCAAAACAAGTAATAAATAAAATGCAAATAAAAGAAGAAAGAAAAATTAGATCAAAATAAATTTGCTGATATACTGAAAGGTCTTAAACATGTATTGAACATGTAACATTAAACATGTAACATTTTGTCAAACTAAATTAAACTAATTTGGGAGGGGCGAAAGTGTGCGTGTCATTCAGAACACAAGACAAAAAAGGAGTTTACTTGCATGACGCAAAGTGGTTGTTTTTCTTGATTATATTGTTTTTGTGATCATTAAAATCGATTGTTAAAATCGAAATCGAAATTCAATTAACTACACAGTCCTAATAGCTACAAACACTCTACCATACACATAACTGGATTACTGCCAACATGCTTCAACATTTTAAATATTTCATAGGCCAAACCCAGCTCTGGTTGACATTGCTTGAAAGTTGCATATTTCGTTTTGACTGGGGAAATGGCTGCTACCAGATGACCTGAGAGGCCAAGAAGGTCCATATGTCAACAGACAAACCATTCCTCCTAAACCATTGAAGTATTTATAGACAAGATGTAGCGGAACATCTCCCAGACCAAAGGTTTACATGGCGCCATGCCATGACAACAAAACTGCATTTCATTGTCTTTGTACTTGTACTCTGCACAATGACAATAAAGTTTAATCTAATCTAATGTCCACTTTACTCAAATCTGTTACATAAACATCTGGACAGATCCAAATTAGAGCTGTAATTGGGCCTTAAAAGTTAGCCCCGACAAGGCCCGAGCCCGACAAGTACATTTTGATTGACAGCATTTTAAAAGCCCGAACATCAGAGTCTTTTAGCACTCTACATTCTGTTTGATCAATTGGACTATTTTTCCCTGAAAGATTTTGATTATTTTGATTAGTGATGTTAACAAAATCTAGGGGAACTTCTAAAACAGGCTCCTTTCATACCCATTTCCTAAAGATTCTTTTATCAAAACATCTTTTTCAACTATAACTATAATTACAGTCCTACATGCTGAAATGTAAAGCTAATTCCACCTATGTGTAACATGTAATGGAAAGTCCTTGAAAAACCCAACTGGCATGTCTTTTCTTCCGTGTTATTTTTTTGTGCATGTCACTGGAGGAACAATTTTCCCTTGGAAAACATGATGTTATTCTAATCTCTGTTCTCTTTTCCTTTCCTTATCCCAGTTGACAAGTAATTGTCCTCTGAAATAAACTTATTTAAAAGAGATATTTGCCACTTATTATGTGGATGTCCAATCAGAGTTGATGGTAAATGTTATCGATTAAAGCAATACTTTTCACAGTGCATGCTTTATTGACTGAGTCGCAGCTGCAACATCTGTTGTTCTTCCTGCATCCAGTGACGTGACAGTACTGTAGTTGGAGGCAAGGAAGAACTACAAACTATTATTCAGCTTGGATTTTGTCTCCGTCTAGCCAGAAGTCTAGTGTGGTCTAGTGTGGTCCTTACCAAAACCAAGAAAATGGATCACATCTCTCCTGTTCTGATGTCCTTACACTGGCTTCCTGTACATCAAAGAATAGACTTCAAAATACTTCTACTGGTCTATAAATCACTACATGGTTTAGGGCCAAAATACCTTTCGGATCTTCTGGTAAACTACGAACCGCAGAGACCTCTTAGATCATCAGAGATGGGTCTGCTTGCCATCCCCAGGGTCAGAACAAAAAAGGGGGAAGTTGCGTTCAGTTTCCATGCTCCAAATATCTGGAACAAACTACCGATAAGCTGTAGGTCAGCTCCAACCCTTAGTATTTTCAAATCAAGGCTAAAAACCTTTCTTTTTGATACTGCCTTTTGTTAACTTTTGGTTTTAACCTGCTTTAAACTAATTGATATTAATTGTTTATTAGTTTAATTTCTGTATTAACTGCTTTAAATTTGTTTTTAACTTGTATTAACTTTTAACTGTGTTTTAATGTTATATGTGAAGCACTTTGAATTGCATTGCTGCTGAAAAAGTGCTATACAAATAAAATTGCCTTGCCTAGATGCCACTCAAAAATAGAATTCCTTATTCTTTTCACTTGTTTTGCAAAGTTGTTACATTTGCAAAAGCTGAAATGGCATCCCAAAATACAAGTGCAGAGGGTGTTATGGAAGAGGATTTTTTATATTTTTTGGTCTACCCGGATATTCAGCCATATTTATTCGAGCCAGGGCATATGGCTGAAGAAACGCAGCGAGGGAGGCTGAGGCTGTAGCGAGGAGGATATTGTCAGATGCAGGGAGCCTCCAGAACCTGAGCTGCCAATATTAAACAACGACTGGTGGTGCCTTTGCTCAAATTGCCCTCTGATGCCAACAGAATCATTCTGCTGCAATGAATGTCAGTGGGAAATTTGTGTCGGATGCCGTCTCTGACACCAATCTTTAAAGAGTTGCTATGTTTGAAAGTTTTACTCCTCAGTTGGACACAGATGTGCTGGAGACCTTCAGGATCCCGAAGATAAACTGAAAAAGACAACCAAGACCAGCAGGGCCGACAGGGCAGAAGATAAGTGAAAATGTTTGTCACAGACTATAGACACATTTTGCTCTGGACGATGGCCGCTTTGGTTTCTGAAGACAAGACTGTATATACTGCCTTATCTATTTCAGTGACAGTGTCAGTACTTAAGGGGGAGAATGATATGTCTAAAGAGGTATTAAATACTCTAAAACAGGGATCTTCAACAGGGGGTCCGGGACCCCTAGGGGGTCCTCAGAGTCAATGCAGGGGGGCCTCCAAATTATTGTTCATTTTGGAAAGTTTTTTTCAGAAATGAAAAAGTCTTAACATGAATCCAACATATTATAAGATAATATAAATCCCCACTGCTTACTGGCCTAGGTGGTCACTAATTCAATCCACAGATACATTGAATCCTAAGGATTCACTTTGCCACATGATTAAAACATGATTTATAAACCATGCCAACAATTATTAGGCTTTTTTAAATAGCTTAGTATTCTATGCAAAAAAGGTATGTATAAAGGCTTATACGTTATTGTAGACCCAGTTTATTATGCAACTTCATTTATACAGTATATGCAGTAGGGGGGTCCCTGCTCCGTCTCTCTTTCAGTTAAGGGGTCCTTGGCTTAAAAAACATTGAAGACCCCTGCTCTAAAAACCTTAGGAAAATTATGGCACATATGGCATATGCACTGTCACATGCACCATTGTCATAAGGTTTTGTTAAAACTGCCTATCACTTCAGTGTTTCATGAACCAATAAAACACTTCCTTGGATTTAAGGCCATTGGGTCATGTAGATGGGGGGTAGGGGGGGGGGGGTAGGGTAAAGATTTTCCTATGGCAATTCGCGGAAAAGAATGAGCGTTATGGGAGATAATATTGAAGTGGTTAATTGTTTAATGTGAAGTTTGATTTATTGTATCTAACATTTTTGTTTGTTTTTTCAAGGTCGGTGGTGGGACGTTGCTCTTGAGGAGGGGAGTGTGATGGATCCTATGCCTCAAAACTTATTTCAAGTCCCTTTGGTTGATCGGATCTGGGGATTGGCTAATAAGAACTGATGACTGATGCCGGGATGAGTTGATTGCTCACGTCTATAACGAGTGCCTGGGCACTGACTCTCGCTCCCTCCCTCCTCAAGGTTGCTTGGTTTGTTTGGACTTTGGTTGAGTTACTTTTGCTTTCTTACTGTACATCGCTACAACTTCACACATCCAAACACTACACACATTACTGATAAACTAATAGCATGTATAACTTTGTTTTTTTTAATTTAATTGAGCAAACGTGTATTTTGTCATACCTTTGAGCCAGGTTTGTTAAGTTCCCGATAAGGGAAATGCTGAGTGAATTTAAGTTGGGCCTATATTGTAAAAATGGAGTAGTGAAGCTGTAAAGTGCTGCTACTGACCATGTAGAAAAATTAAAGAGTTGTTGGCGTCTTGGTTCATGCTGGTTCGGACTGCGGAGCCTCTGTGTTTTAATTATATTACCTGCACAAGTATAGGGGCAACTCGGCTGCACTGTGTTTTGGCTCGTCGTCAGTTGCTTGTGCGCAATGCATCCTGGTACATGTATGTAGATACTGCTGGCACGGTTCTGTGAGCAGGAGAACTCTTTTCTCGGGCAATATAGCACACACTGAAGAATGTATTGCTTAAATTGACTACAATCAACACACTGATTGGACATCCAAATATAAAGGTGCCGAATGCCGAAGAGTAGAAGGGGTTGGGTTCATATTTGGATAACAAAGTGAAACCAGCTGACTTTTGTGTTCTACTGTTAATTAATTGATACCCGTTTATGCACACTGAATAATACATCCTGCCAAAAACATTGTGTACAGACATTTTTCCAATTTGTTAACAGGGAATGTGCTGCTATCACAAAAAAGAAAACATTTTGTTTATGTGTTTCATTGGCACAGTTGTTCTTGTTTTCATTTTAGATTGTTTTCTGGCAATAATATGGATTACAGGACCTGAGTTAATGAACCGTCTGCAAACAGCAGGGGCCATGTGCAAATAATCAAAGAGTCATGAAACTGACTTTGCCGTTAACATTCATGAACAAGAAACTGACACTAAACTGACCCTGCAAGTGAGTATTCCGATATCACAAATCTATAGATTGTTTTGACACACATATGCATTTAATATTTCGCAGAACAAAAAATACGTAATGAGAAACAGTATATCTATGTCACTGTTATAAGATAAGAACAATGAACTGCTAAAATGATGATCATGAGTGGTTTTGAAAATCAGTCCAAAGGTTGTAGAATTTTATTATAGCAGCACATGTTCTTTGAAACTAAGGAACGCATGCTCCACATGGAAATCCTGCACGGGTTGCTGCCAGTTCAACTTCAAGCCATAGCCAACTGACTGCCAGGAGACTTCTTGTCCCACTGCAGTTATAAAAAAATCTTAGCATTTTGTAGATCATCATCATCATTATCATCCCCCCATTTCAGACACTCAATTATCAGGAGATTAAGCAATTAAAGCAAACACTGATAATTTCAACCCACTCCAAGAGATTCAGCAACAGTTTGGCGGATGATTAAAGAGCAGTTGTGCAACCCTCAGCTAAGCTACAGAATGTCGTCTGTTTGCATTTGGTTTGGATGTTTGTCAAAGATGAAATTATAAAGAGGCTGACAGACAAGTTGAATAAATTAAAGGAACCACAGTACTCAGCAGTTTCAAACAACCGTTCAACAACAGTTGGGACACTTTGACATTTATTACAGCAATAATTGACAGATTGTTAGTGCCATAACTAATGGCTAACCAATTAAAAATGAGTTGGCAAATAACTCACCCTTCGTAGTTAAAATCACACTCTGGGAAATATACCTTAAGGTTTAAACGTGACCAGGTTTGAACAATTAAGTATACAGCATAACAAATGTGTTAAACTAGGGCTGGGCGATATGGCTGAAAACTGTATCACGATATAAGTGTTTCATATCAGTCGATATCGATAATTATTGATATTTTTTATGACCTATTTAAAATAAGGACCAGGAGAAAAAAATGTATTCAATTTAAACGTTTTTATTTTAAGCTTAACCTTCCTCCGATTATAATCCTCTCAGTTATAAAAGCAGAAATGTCAACACAACCATGGAAAACACTCAAATAATTCAAATGTAAACATAAGTCTAAAATCACAATGAACACTTCTGGTGAATGAAGTGTTTTAAAATATGTGCAGTGTTTTGTAAACATAGGAGAAATTGAAATAAAACTGACGTAGACTTTACATCTGTAACATAAAAAACAAACCTGATACAGCACAGTAACAGTTATTATTTTTCTCCGTCTAACAGTCACGGTACAGCCTAAACCGTACATGGTGGGGGGGTGCTCAGCGGAAGCATGTCTTTGCCTATATGATATGCCACTGCCTCCGTTATTTATTTGTACCGTTTAGCTTTTACCGTCATAAGACACTGATGCAGAGTACCTCTCCGTGGTGCTCTGCGTCTTCTGCGGGGTTCCAGCTGCAGATGTTGTTGGACGTTGCTGGCGAATACGGCTGTGCTCCAAAGGGTGAGCGCGGCTAAAGTGGTAAAACAGGTTTGCGGTGGGGACGGTGATCTTGCATTATTTGCAGACGACATTGGTCTGACTACGGTCAGACTTACAAAATCCAAAAAACTGCCATATTGGCGAGCTGACGTTTCGCGTTTCATCAAGAACTTCCGCGCTCGCTGCAGCACTCATTTTCCACTTATCACTCCACGGCGGTTCTGTTATTGAAGAATCCAACACGAGACAACGATATGGCGCAACCAAACACAATACTGTTACATGATTGGCTGTTAGCGTGTCACTCCCTACGTTGCTAGGCTACCAGAGAGTGAGTGCCTTTGTTCATGCAACCAAACTTGCTTTGAAACCTCTGGTTTCTTCCGACGAAGAAAAAAAAAAAAAAGAAAAAATTATCGAACTTTAATCGAGCGCATTTTTTATTGATATTGATTACATGTCTATTGCGATACATATCGTTATCGTTTTATCGCCCAGCCCTATGTTAAAGTATGATATTCATTCACTTACCTGGGTAAGGCACATGGATCCAAGGGGAGTTTGCCACAGCATCCAGGCTGATGTCAGTCCTGGCTGAGTAGCCATACTCATCGGACTTTGAAGGAAAGACGTCAAAGATGGTCAGTAAGAAGCAGACCAGCCAGGCGCCACACATCCCGAACAAAGCCTAGAATTTGTAATCAGATCCAGAGTGTCACATTACATTTAAACTGAAGTTCAACCAAAATATAAAGTTGGTTAGTAGTATTTACTACATGTTTTGAAGACTAAAAGCCTTAAAGCTATTAAGTAAATTGTTAAACTCAACTACAACCCCAAATCAGAAAAAGTTGGGACAGTATGGAAAACACAAATAAAAAAAGAAAGTAGTGATTTCTAAATGTACTTTGACTTGTATTTCATTGCAGACAATACAACAGCACATAATTTATTTTAATTGTTTTTGGTCTGAATGACAGGACAGGATGTATATTTACAAATGAAATTAAGTTGACCAGACAAAACATGAAATATTTTGTGTTCACATTGTCTGCAATGAAATACAAGTCAAAGTACATTTAGAAATCACTACTTTCTTTTTTTATTTGTGTTTTCCATACTCTCCCAACTTTTTCTGATTTGGGGTTGTACATGCTTAGCCTCACATTGCCAAAATGTCCTGCTTGTTGTTTGATTTTTATCACATCATTCCATTTGAGCCTGCATACGTCTTCATACAACACGCCTTGGGCACAGGTCTGCACTTCTGATTGCATTGGTACAGCAATAAAGTGGGGGCAAAGCGTGGTGCAAAAGAATGCTTTTACCATTTGCAGGGCTTTCCTAGGAAAGTCAAACAGTTGCGTAAGGCATTGGAAAAATGTCTTCATATTTCATTCCGTTGATACAGTCTTGACATCACTTATAAGATCCAAGAGGAAGATAAATTCAGTGAGATCCATAAGATCCTCATATTTAAACTACTAATGATGATGAAGTGCCAGAGTATTGTATCCACTTAATGATGAAAATGACTGTGTAAGCTGTTCAATTGACTGTGCATACTATTGAGTGTTGGCTAACCTCAGAAAGTAGATGGGCTCTGATGGAACTTACATCATGTGAAAATGTGTTCGCCCTCAGTGGCTTATTTAGATATAGCATATTAAGTCACTACAGATATGACTAGACATTACTTTGACCATGTGTGCAAGTATGAATACGGTGTGAGGATGTGTGCGTGTGTGTTTGTGTGTGTGGCTGGCTATGTGGTGATGATTGTGTAAACCTGGCCTGTTGGTTGGTATCTGAAATATGTGAAGTGGGCTAATCACAGTTTCATGGTGCTGTTGTTTCAGCAACTTTACTGCATAAAACACATAAATCAATCTCTCTCTGTCACTCTCGTTTATTAGACCGCTGTGTCTGTGTCAAGTTTTGAAAACTGTGACCACAATTGCAACCACTCAGCATTGGCGTGACTCACTGTGACTTGAACAAAACTGCAGAGACAACATCGTTTGCTCGAGTTTGCTCCGTCCACACCTCTGTGCGGGCGTGCAGAGAGGACAAATAAGCGTGCGCTTACGTGCTCTCAGTACCCAACCCTAATTGATATCTTGTCTCTGTATACATTATATTTGCATACAAAGCAGCTGATTGACATGTCTGTATGTAACTGCATGAATGTGAAGCAGGGCGGATGGTAAAAACAGCCATCCTTAAAAAACACAGGCAGCTCATAACCATAGGTGATCTCTACCTGATAGCTTGTAACTGTAGTCACAGGACAAACATATTTAAAGGGCTTAGAAATGTTGGCTCACATCATCCCACAAAAGACTTTGCCTGGGGTTGTGTTTACTCAAAAAGTAAAAAAGAAAAGCCTTAAAGGTCCCATGGCATGAAAATTTCTCTTTATGAGGTTTTTTAACATTAATATGAGTTCCCCCAGCCTGCCTATGGTCCCCAATTGGCTTGAAATGGTGATAGGTGTAAACCGAGCCCTGGGTATCCTGCTCTGCCTTTGAGAAAAAGTAAGCTCAGATGAGCCGTTCTGGAATCTCCTCTTTATGAGGTCATAAGGAGGAAGGTTACCTCCCCTTTTTCTGCTTTGCCCGCCTAGAGAATTTGGCCAACCCATGAGAGAGAGAGACATCATGGCTTTCAAACGAGCAAAGTGGCAGTTGGTCAAGGCCACACCCCCACCCTCCACCTTGCCCCCCCCTCCCTCTCTCCTCCTCAATAGCGACAGACACAGAAATGGCACGTCCTGAGTAAAGCTCATTGTGGGACTGGCTCTAGTGGCTGTAATTCTGCATCAAGGCTGAATTTTGGGAAAGAGACATCAGATACAGTATTAGGGGACCACTAAGGTCTATATAAAAGAGACTTCAGATACAGTATTAGGGGACCACTAAGGTCTATATAAAAAGCATCCAAAGAGCACCATGTCATGGGACCTTTAAACCTGTAATTTCTTCATACATTTGTATATATTTTTCTTAGTCCCATTGACTGCTATTTGTGTGTTAATGAAAAAGGATAACAATATAATTATTGTATAGTATCTATTATAGTACTTCTAAAAAGTTGTTGGTATGCTGTTAGCTGTACAAACTGAATACTCCACATCAGTAGGATTTCCTGTTCCAGGCCTCCTGGACATTAGGATGTTACCTACTGTGAAGGACCAAGCAAACCTATTTTCAAAGACGAAGCTATTTGCTTTGATTCTATGGATCAAGTGGACTCAAGTGTGAGCTCCTGTACTCATTATTTTTACTGGCATATAAGAAGAAAGCAGCAAAATCTGCACAGAGTGCAGAGGCTCCTGGAATGGAGATGAGACCACTTATATTGTAAAAAAAAAAAAAAAACAGATATGTAAGCAAGTGGGATATACTTTATTTGAAGTAAAAATCAAGTTGTGCTTGTTTTGAATATAGAAAGCACACTATTTGATTGATTTAACATTTATCTTTGATTTAGTCCCCGTCTTCACTACAAGTTATTTTTGCATTCTGGATTGGCAGACTTTAGCTTGATACTAGTTACTTTTTTTGCAGTGTATTTTTTAATGTATTGTTTTGAAGCAAACCAAGGGTGTTATATGCAGGTGTTATGGGCCATAGGTGTTTCAATTGAATTTTTGTGTTTTTTTTTTCCACAATAGAAGATAACCTGAACGCATGAGACCTGGGTAATGTTGTCAACTTACAGAGAAGAGCTTGAAGAGGGGATACTGGAAAACCTTCCACTTCTTATCCTTGTAAGCAATCATTGGAACATCGACTTTGCTGAGATACTGAGAAAACAGGAGGATCAGACAGACCGTGCTGTGGGAAAACAGAAGACAGAAAAGAATTTGTCACTCACAGTTGTTTCCCCCAAGGCCTTGCCCCTGCTCACAGCTATCAGTATAATTGTGCTAAAGCATGGCATGCTTCCACAACGTACAGTTAGTGGGAGGTCAGAGCAAGTGAACACATGCCATTTTACCCAACAGGCATGCCTATGTGATCATTGTGTAAAGGATTATGGGTAAGTAACAGTGCATGACAGACCATTTGAACATTGTTAAATACTAGTTTCCTGCCTTTGAATGGCATTTCATGCTGCGCGTGAAGCACTTCATGCTGAGCATGAAAACACTGCACACTGAGCATTGAACACTGTTCTGGACCAATGTGAGTGTCATGGTGCATGTTATTTCATTTGGAAAGTCTGCAGCCTGCTGAAATGTCTACCAGAGAAAGTAACTGTGGGAAATAAGAAAGACCTATTCTATTTTGAAGAAGAAAGAGATGCTTCAATAGCCAGTCACTCAAATCCGATTTAAACATTTACTTTGTACCTGATCCAGATTAAATTTATGACTGCAGAAGCAGCAGCAAAACCAGTCTAAACATCTAGTTGAACATATAGAATTAAAAATGTGCTTGAAATAAAAAAAAACAATAGAATAATGAGAAATCTTTTTTTTTTTAAGATCTTTTTTGGGGCATTTTAAGGCTTTATTTTGATAGGACAGCTGAAGACATGAAAGGGGAGAGAGAGAGGGAATGACATGCAGCAAAGGGCCGCAGGTCAGTGTCGAACCTGGGTCCTCTGCGTCAAGGAGTAAACTTCTATATATGGGCGCCACCTCTACCAACTGAGCTATCCGGGCACCTGATTTTTGAGGAATCTTAATCGACTAATGTATCAAAGACCGAGGCAAAGCCAGGACGCCCGAGGAGAGAAAGATGCCGGAGACGGTGATGTGATATCGGAGAGAGGAGCATGTGATGCAATCGACAGGCTCATCTTCTGAGAATCTGGAGCTTCCAGACCTCTGAGGTCTCCTCCCTTATTTATACCGTGATATGAATGATATATACTATTTTATAGTGGTCATATTATGCTCATTTTCAGGTTCATAATTGTATTTCGAGGTTATATCAGAATATGTTTGGCTTCCTGGCTTTGCCTCGATCTTTGATACAGGGTTGATTGATCCCCACTTTGGCCACTCACCCACTTCTCTAATACTTATCATTCCATATGCATCTTGCACACTACTTTGCACTATTACTTTTTGCACACTACATCCCACACCATGTGTACTTGTCTTGATATTATGTCTTATTTGTATATTTGTATTTTTGTATATTATGTTGATATGTGCCTATATGTATATTGTTGTCTCTATTGTACAGTATGTGTCTATATTACTATTTGTCTATGTATAGAGAGTTAACACTTACCAACGTTAAATTCCTTGTGTAGGTAAGTATACTTGGCCAATAAATCTGATTAATTTTGTGCTACGCCCCTGGCTATGTGGACTAGCCAGACCCTCCTCGGCACTGTGGAGGAGGGCATGGCAAAGCTCAGAAAAAAAATCAGAAGGCTAATACTGAGCGAAGTGAAGAATGCAGACATCATTGGTATGGTGTGATGACATCGTTGACGTGCATGATTATTAGGGGGGGGCAGTGTCAGTACACTGGGGCTAAGAAGGATATGACTGATGACCATCCATACCACCAGAAGGTGGATGTGCTGAACCTTTTAAAACCCACAAGGCTCACTCTGCGTAATTACTTTAGTCTGCATTACGTATCTGGAGATGGCGGCGGTAAATGAAGACAAATTTCATGGAGTTGGACAGGTTAGTAGCAAAGGTAAATGAAAGTAGGGTTAATGTAGCATATTGAGTTGCAGTAGTTGTTTAAAAAAATTGAGCTAGAGGTAACATAAATGGAGAATAATAATATCCACATGAATCTTATTTTGTCAGTCAAGTGTTGCAATTTTATCATTATTCCTATCTACGCTATGAGAGACGTACAGTATATTATAGTAAATGCAGCCTTAGACACAGACAGATGACAGAAAACAGACAGAAAGGATAAACCTGAATAAATGAGTTGAGAAATCTAATACAGATGTTTCCAAAAAAGCTATTAAGGGTTCTTAAACTGTATGATGAAAATGATGTGAATAATAAGCTATGGGACCTGACAATCCCCAGATCTCAACCCAGTTGAACATGTGTGGGAGATTTGGGACTTGGGCAGGGGTCATCATAAAAACATAAAATGAGAAAATATTTTTTGGCGGAATGGTATTGATCCTGTCACTGAAATTCAGAGACAAATTTAAGCTCTGGAGGTTTGTGGTGAACAAGGCTAGGTTCACACCTCAAATGGGATTTATTGCACGGATCAGATTTTTTTTTTGTGTGGCCAATATCAAATTCTAGTGTGAACTGGTCATGGTCCTGAAATAACCCACATGCCCAAAAGAACAAGTATGGGAGTAAACATGGAGGCCACTGAAGTTAGAGTTTACATTCATAAGTTGATGCACACTGGAAGCCAGCAAATACATGAGCAGATGATAACGAGGATGAGGAGAAAGAGAGCAGCACATTTTAATTATGCTTTTTTTTTTGTGTGGAGCAACGGCTGCTTATTCTGTATGGAGGTGTGTGGATGTGGAGTCGGAGCCAGGAACTAATGTTGATCTAGAAGCAGGGGCGTCAAACTCAACTTCACTAAGGCCACATTGGAAAATGAGAATTACATCAAGGGCCACACATGTATAATTTATTGACATGCTTTTATTTAATCAAAAAAGTAAAATATTTTTGACTGTATTGTTGCATGTTTCATATAGTCTTCTCACATCCAATTTAGTCTGCATAAAGCCTGAAAAAAAAGTCAGCAAAAAAAGTTCCTTAGCCACCATAGAATGCAAAATTCTGCTTTGAGTTTTGCGTAATTGTAGTTTGAAACTGAACTTTTTGATTTGAAGTACAACTAGGCGGGCCCAAATTTATTGTGAACCTAAATTGATATGCGAGCCAGATCAAAATTTGCGAGGGGCAAGATTTGGCCCCCGGGCCTTGAGTTTGACACATGTGATCTAGAGTGATGTACAGTAAAAGTCGCATAAATTACCATGTTGGAAAAAATCTAATCTGTATCTGATTTAAGAACACGTACAAAAAGGGGCCCAAATCAGAAATAAGAAATAAAAGATCAGATTTCATGTGATTTGTGCTCACACTGCAAAAAATATTGTTCATATATTTTGTGCAATACACAGATGTAAAACACATCCACTCACAGAGCAGCTATTCCCCAGTGACCTCCAGACTTCTTCCCAGCTTCAATGAACAGTGACAGGCCGATGAGGTTGATGGTGGGAGCGATAGCCAGCGGGCCAATGTATTTCAGCACAAGACCCACCAGCCCAGAAAAACCCAGGACGATCTGGAGCAGAGAGGATACAAGGATGGCCCCCTGGATCTGTGGAAGACACGGCAAGACAGACACAATTGAGATATATATACTGTACCAGTTTTTTGGTACTCATGTAGCATACCAATGGTGTTCCTGGAGGCATCTTTAAAGGTGCCCTGCCACACATATTTCATTACTTTGTGGTAATGTCTGAAGTTCTACCATGGACTGTAAAAATGCCTTGGTTACCTTGTTTCAAGCCATTCTAGCGTGGTATAGAAAGCCTGCAGGAAGACTCGGCTCAATTTGTGCCAGTTCTCATTAATATTCAACGAGCTAAGCTGCTTGACTCTGATTGGCTAACAGCTAGCCATTAAGAGCCTGGCTATCAGCATCCTTTACCCAGCGCAATAGGGCGAGCTCATGAATAGTAATGAGCTCAGGCAACATGATGTCAGACTGACCAGCTTTTGTGATTGGCCTGATTTCTCCTCTTATTTCTTTTCAGTGGCTAGAGCTGACAGAGGAGGTAGCAGTTCATTTTCACATTCACCACATAACACAAACACATATGGACCGTACATATTTCCAAAAATACAAGTAACAAAACGGTTTTGTGTGCCAGGGCACCTTTAAACTTTAATAAACTTTAAAGTAGTCTCACTATGACAGACCTTCCTCCACAGCACTGCGGAGGAGGGTCTGGCTAGTCCACATAGCATGGGAGAAAAACGTGCTCTGGTTTGTTGGCATTTCTTTAAACCAATCACAATCGTCGGTGCTAAGCACCACACGGAGCAACGGTGTACGTTCAAAAGTTGTTTTAGTCATGCAACAGAAAACTGAGATTTCCCCTGCAGAGATCTGAGGAGCAGTTAACCAGAGTCCTCATAAATGCACCGGAGATTAAAATACCAACACAAAGAAAGCATAAGGTAACCGACATCCGGCGGAACTTCCGGTGGCAAAGGAGCAATCCCGGAAGTGGAAGGTTGTGGATACAGACCAAATTTAAAGTAACTTTAAAGCGTAACTCTAGCCAAAATGCGAGTGAAATCTTTCACGTTGTGTTGAGCCTTCTTAGTGTTTTAAAAATAGCAATTTTGATGCAATCATAGAAGTGCCCCTAGCACACCCATACAAAAGGCCATTTGACCAAAAATGAAAATATGGTAAATCTTAAAAGTGGCGTTTCCGTCCTAATTATGCTTTTAAACGAAGGTTTGACTCGGTTACATTCACAAAAAGACCCTAGGTTGCATTTTAGCGAGAGTTACGCTTTAATGCTCCAGTACTCCAGGTGAGTTCATATCACAGGATTTGCCATTGACGAGGTTAGCTCATGCTCAACTCAGTACTGAGGAACATGTTGTGTCTAACAGAAATTGAGCACTGCAGAGTGTATGATACATGATCATGAGAGGTTTAAAATGTGAAATGTTATAGGTAGCAGAAAATATTGCCTTTCTAGTTACAGGCTCCTTTGTGGACATTTAAATAGGCAATAACCGTGATCAATGATTCAAAGATAACTGCAAAATCTTGATCCTGATTATTTGTTCATACTGTGAAAAAACATTTTGAAACTTGAGTATTGTAAAATTTGCGTAATGTTTTGTACTGTAGATACATGTTTGTTGTCCGTTCCATAAAGCAGTAGTTGCGTTTTACTTATCCTCCTCCTTATAGAGCCTAGATTCTAGATAATAGTTATCACTATTCCAAAGACTTCTAACCTATTAACTCCAGTGTATTTTGTGTACATTTTTATATTTCATATCTTCATATTTTGTCATTTGTTTTGTCATTTACTGACAATGCTGACTAACCACGGTGGTCACCAAATATTGTTTTGAAAAACAACTTCATTTTTAAAAATTTTCAAAGTTTAAAAAAAGGTTCTTGCTAAAATGGGAATATGACTTATGACTATAGTAGAATCTGCTTTAAAATATTTGTATCTACCAAAGTAAAAACAAAGTTTGGGAGCAATCATTCTAATCTTTTTTCAGAGCACATGGGAAACATCCCTGCTACAGACACTAGTAGAGCTGTAGCACTTCATCAATCTCTCCTACTTAAAGCTTAAACAGGAAAGGTGTAGTAACTGTACAATCCCCTTTAGAAACATGCATCTGTAATATGTTGCAACAGGGAAAAATGTTGTGCAAAACCCTGCTGACAAGAAGGAGATATAAGAGAACAACATATTTAACAAGCTATAAGCTGAAATTGATTTAGATAAAGTTCCAGATATTGAGTCCTTCTGGAAGTTCACAGTAAATCCCGCTGTACCCACTCAAACATGAAAAGAGCTCTATTATAACAATATAACACCTTATATGACGGAAATAAAGTATATACTGTATTATTATAAAGACAATTATCATTTATGACTGAAATGTTATGATATATTATTATGATTGCTTTTTCATAAAATCCATAAATTTGTGGGGCAACTTAAAGTTTTTAAACAAAAAATTGAGGGTTTGGGGTTTTTATCTGAAATTCTGGGCTGTCATTCTTTTCCTTTCCACAGTTCGTTCGACCCAAATGTAACCCCAAATGTAAATGTTTACTCACACAAAATTTTAGCATTTGAACACAAATTTGGGGTATTATTTCACCCAATTCTAGATTTTTTTTTTGTTTACCCCAAATGTGCAGTTTTCGGGTCATGTTTTGACCTCTCTTTTTTTTTTTTTTTTACTTACACTACTAGGTGTTTGGGTAATGCTTCACCTGTATTCCCACTTGTCTTTATATTTTTTAATTTTAATTATGGAATTTTTTGAGAGTCTTTTTGTGTATTTATCTACTTTTCCACATTTAAAAATAAATACATATTTTAAGCAATTTGTTTCACCTTGGGGCATTTTTTTCACGCATTACTACATTTAAACACACTTCACGGTGCATATCTTATATGAATGTCAAATGTCGACAAACTTATGGGAAAATATTATAACATTAATTAACAAAGTACTACGAGTAGACCTGGCACTTTGTATATTAGGCATAATACCAGCAGGGGTGGGCCTGTCAGTTCAACAGACTCTATGCTGCAGCCTGGCCCTTACCACGGGTTGTAGAACTGTGCTAAGACATTGGAAAACAAAACATATCATCCCTTTCAATGAATGGTGTGGAGAAATGACCAAAATGGCCTGCTATGAACAATTAATGTTTAACTTCAACAACAGAGAGGAGATATTTTGGAAAATACATGAATGCAATATTGCATAATTAACGGGGGAGATTTTGACGAAATCATTTTATTGTATATATAAGTCACTACTAAGATGTATGACAGATGATTGGTATTGTATGATATTGGTAGAATACTCATAATTTGTGCTACTGGTGTGATATGTGAAAGGTATGGAGACGAGTTAGACCAATGTCTACCCTGTGTATGTATGTATATATATATATATTAGGGCTGTCAAATGATTAAAATTTTTAATCAAATTAATCACAATTTTCAGTGGATTAATCATGATTAATCACTATTTGCAATTACACCTGAATCCTAACCATTTTTTTCTGAAATGCATACCAAAAGATACTAGTGCTGTCAAGCAATTAAAATATTTAATCGCATTAATGTCATAGTTAACTCGCGATTAATCGCACATTTTTATCTATTCTAAATGTCCCTTGATTTCTTTTTGTCCCATTATATTTTCTCATTTTAATTCTCTTATCAACATGGAAAAGTAGATTGGCTTGCTTTGTGACAATGTTTTTTTTTTATTGAAAACAACATTGTCATATACGTTATGTTCAGTTTCACACTAACATTCACACTTGGAACTAAAAATCTGTCACACAATGTAACGCTGTTACCTCGATTTTCCATTGCAGGTAGTACTGTAGATAGTCCTGCAGATAGTACTACAGGTAGTACTGCCTCATGCCTGAGGCGAGCGTGGCTCTTCCTACTGTCTATGGGCTCATAGCGTCGTCAGCGGCATAGCCAGTCGTCATAGCAACTGGTTTCCCGTGACTCATTTCCTGGTTCTCGTTCTCTTTCATAACCAACGTAAAATCAAGGAGAGGGTTTTCCTGCTCCAGGTTTCCCACCGTGGTCAGAAAGAACAGAGGAGACACTTTGTTTCTCTCACTGACTGTAGAGTCACTACTCGCTCGCTCTGAAGATAATCGCCGTCACGAGCCTACAAGCTACGCGGCTAGCAAGCTAAAACCGGCCGAGGCTTGTGTCTGGTTTGTTTGCGGTCTGCAAAATTACAAGACCCGCCCTTCAATCACTACTATTGGCCAGGCGTCGAAGGTAACGTAACTCCATTTGTTCAGGTCCTATCCCCTGACCAATCCACTATCCTCACCACTGGCGGTGAAATGCCTAAACCAAACCAATCAGCTGCTTCGTAGGGCGGGACATGGCGTGGCCATAGACAGTTAAAGAAGTGGACTAACAGATCCCGTTGCTCTCTCTATGCGTTACTCGTGCGTTAAAAAAATTATCGGCATTAAAATGGGTTTGCGTTAACGCCGTTAATAACGCGTTAAACTGACAGCCCTAATATATATATATATATATATATATATATATATATATATATATATATATATATATATTTTTTTTTTATTATTTTTTTCCCGCTCATTTGTTGTTATCTCTCCCGTTTTTGCTTAGTGAGAGATCACTGTTGTTCTTGTCTCTGTTTCTATAAAAGGCAATACAAATGTGAATGATAAAAAATAAAATAAATAAAAAAACTAACACACATTTCACGGGTCCTGTCTTACAATTCTTTTCAGGTCTAGTTTTTTCGACAATTTCACATGATTTTTTTTCCTTTCAAAGTAAAAAATACACTATTTTGCAATAAAACAAAGATAATTCTTATCTGCTTCCATAGTTTATGACAGAAACACTATATTCTTAACTTTAGTACTTGCTAATGTTGGCATGCAAATCTCTTAAATGAGTACATTTTGTGAGAGCTTTCTGGATGCACACAGATAACGATGTTACAATGTAACCATTTAACTGTTTCTATTGCCATGCCAACATTAAGGTGTGACAAAATGATACAGGTCTTCCTTCCTCTTAAATCTGTTAGCACTGCTAAGGTGAACGATTAGATTCCCTGCAGAAGCACTTAAGTTACTGAGAATCATCTTCTGCGTCATGTGAATATTTTACATACCTCACGCATTCGTGACATCCAGACCTCATCAGAATTTTCCATTCGCGGTGGGCTGGTGCTGTTCTGCAGCTGCACGGACAGCAGGACAGATGCTGGACACTGCCACTTCGGCAGAGCGAGAATGGCCAAGGTCGGAGTGATAAAACTGAATGTCCCTCCCTGGAGGATCGGTAACCTGCAAGTCAGTAAGGTGACGGGGTTGAGAGGTCATAGGTCGATGGACCAAATTAGGCCAGGATAAACTGAAAAAAAATCCCATGACAAATCTTGATTATTTAAAAAAAAATGTATCTCAGCAAGAACTTCACAAACAATGCTACATGAGATACCTATGTTCAAACCAGCTCAAAATATTCACATTATGTTACCCAATGGCAGAATTTCTTAATATAATAGTTTTAGGAACTTTTGAAAACTGAGCCTGAGCTGGCTGTACATGTTCAACTTAAACTTTGCAAGAAGCTGTTTAAAACTAAATGGAAACCCATTTTCCCATTTGAGTTTTTATCCTTATATTCCCTTGTTGCACAAAGACATTCATTCCACAGGTAACTTACTTATTATTATTATTAAGTGTAGGATCCCACTTTTGTCCCTTTAAGCTCTTGCCAAACTGTGTAGGTGGATAACTCAAACAAAAGCATTAGCTATTTGCTCAGGCTTACTGTTACACCAGTGGGGGCAGGAAAGTGTGTGTGGAGCCCTGTGCTCTATTGTACTGTACTGTACTGTATGTGTGGGAGGCAGCTGCACTGTGGTAAGGCATAGAGATCGATGCATCGGTTTTAGAAGGATTTTCCAAACAGCTCCCAGGATTTCACATTATTATGAAAGGAAAGCCACAAATTAAGCTGCGTAAACTTTGGAGATCATAAGGAAAACTTTAGAACTTATCCTGAAGGGTAAATCGCATTTCCACTGTTAGAGTCACGTAGAGCCCGGTGGTGGTGTGACTCACTGGTTAACTCCACATTAACAACCACAGGGGCCTCTGCCTGAGCTGAGCTGAGCTTCAGGCTGTTGCAAATACAGCTCAGCGCCGCTTTGGCTGGGCATGAAGATTCTGAAACAATCACAGGACCACTGCAAGGAGGCAGTGTTATGTATGTAGGGAAAGCGTTGGAGGAAAGAGGCATACTGGCATGTAATCCTCAATAAATTAAGATTTAAATAATTCCTTGTCCTCTTCAATAGAGGTGTAAAACATTCAGGGCAAAAGTGTGGAAAAAGGTAAATATGCTGGAGTTCCCTTCATCTTGGGAACATTCTTAACCAGGGCATTCTCTCAGTTTGTAGCTGCCTGACTGACAGCACTACTTATAAATTTGAATACACACACGCACGCGCACACACCAATAACTATCATTCCACAGAGGGTTACAATAACTTGTGTAACTTACATGTCAATATCTCTGTGTGGCCTCGTACAGTACTTCATGGTTTACTGGTGCTGTGAGACAATAAGTGGGAGTTACCTGATACCGACAGTTGTCTGCAGCAGTGTACATAGTCCCGACACAAAGAATATGGTGGAGATCAGCTGGCTTTTGGCAATGTTGTTGTCCTTTATGCAGAGGGGCTCGGCCAGGATCAGCGGGACTGCTATGATGCCCCCAAATGCGAGTATGTAATGCTGCGGAGGAAGACAAAAGTGGATCAATTTGGAGACTCTTTGAAGGGGTTAATTAATCCTGTCTTTCTGGTTTCCTCTGAATTTAGCTGGCCTCCATTCTAAATAGGAAGTATTTACAGTATGTTTCTTTAAACCAAAACATTTATTTTTATTCCTTACTACATTACAAGGAATGGTGGAAAAATAAGATGCTAAAAGCCCTTCATATTTTCTGATACTGTATATCTAGATAAATAATTGTAAGTTACAAATTGTGTAGTTTATTTTATGAAATATAGAATAATACAAATGAAGACTGCAGCAAAAAGACCACACAGCTGAAATTGTCAAAATGCCAAAATGCTAACCTTTGGCACAGTGTATTTTCAGTGGATACAGAAAACTGATTTGTAATGACATGCAACAAAGGTCCAAGGATGGAACCAAACTGCTGCAATTACATTGAATGCGTCTTAACCACTAAGCAGCCACGCACCCCTATGTCAGTGTTGTTTTAATTCAGATTAGGAGGAAAGAGGCCACCTTGTGTAGCTCAGCTGTAGCTTGAAAAGCTGTGATAATAATGTACCTGGCACATCAGCTCCATGCCAGATAAAATTGTGTGGGTGTTTTCCAGCTTTAACAGCTGAACAAGTCGTTTATCATCGCCTTCTAAAACGACAACTATTAGTGGTCTGATCCAGTGCCTTACCTTATGCCTGGCCCACACTAAAATATTTTTTAAAATCTTAACAGATGTTGAAAATGTGAAAGACCCCACACGTAACGACATGCAATGAAAGATTTAACAGTTTTGTTCCTTTAGTGTGTGGGGTGAGCAACGATTTGGCCAGAACAGCACAGCACACACAAATAGATTCCATTAACAAGCACCCAGAGTCCCGGATTTCAAAACTGATAATCTCACACCAATGTAACTTTAGAGTATACAAACATGGTGACAACTAGCTGCGTTTCCCACATAAAACCGGATATCAGATCGTAAATATTGAACATGTTTAATAATTACGATGTGAAATTGCTGTGGCCAGGATAGACTTCCGAGCAGATCAGGGATGTAAAAAAAACACTCTTAACATACGTCGCATGACAGGAAAATCTGGCAAGACAATCTGTTAATGCATCAAAAAAATGTGGGCTTGTTTGACCATTATCAGGAGGGGGAAATCAAGCCCTAAATCGGCTTGATTCCCACGTGGTGTGTACCCGACATTAGAAAACTGTTAAAAAGGAGAATTGAAAAATGACGACAAACTTATGGGAAAATATTATAACATTCATTAACAAAGTACTACGAGTAGACCTGGCACTTTGTATATTAGGCATAATACCAGCAGGGGTGGGCCTGTCAGTTCAACAGACTCTATGGTGCAGCCTGGCCCTTACCACGGGTTGTAGAACTGTGCTAAGACATTGGAAAACAAAACATATCATCCCTTTCAATGAATGGTGTGGAGAAATGACCAAAATGGCCTGCTATGAACAATTAGGGCCAGATGTACTAACGCTTTTGCGCCCACTTCAGGCGTATTTGTGTCGCAACGTGCGCGTAAAATCATGGCGAGGTATGTACAAACAGGCCGCAATGATGTAAAAGCGCAAACTGCATGTCGTGGGAGCTGAAAAGGGCAAATTGCGTTTTTCGTGTCATGCATATTTATTCATGGGAGGGTCGCGGGGAAAGTGGGAGTTTACCGTAAAGAGATGGGAGGGGAAGCGTATAGAGCGCTTAATTACGTATTCCGCGGTATGTACAAAAACCGCCAGTAATAGCGCGTCTCTATTTTGCGGTGAAAATTCTCCGCCTCTTAAAAGCAGGTGTAAACCTGGAAGCGGGTTTCCTCACATATGCCTCCTGGTGAAATGACAGCAGTAATCCGAGCAAGACGAAGACATAGGCCAAGGAGACGAGCTGAAAGGAGTTTTGCCACAAGGATCACAGATTAAGCAGCCATGCAAGATTACAGTTACTGGAAGAAATCAAAGATGACATTGAATCTCCGACTCAGAGTTCACATTCCAGCAGTTGTTAAACTCCTCGCTACATTACAAATATTGGCATCAGGATAATTTCAAACAGTCATAGCATCAGCAGTGGGAATATGGCAGTCTGCACTCAGCCGTATCATAGCACAAGTGCTTACAGTTTACGGTATAGTGGGCGGAGAAAGGCGCTAATTACGGATGACCTGCAGGTTTGGTAAATATGGCGTAAACTATGGTATCATTGCGTTCGCTATCTGCGGGTGAGCCATGGCGCTGATAACGCTACGTTCGCAAATGTACGTACATCTGGCCCTTAATGTTTAACTTCAACAACAGAGAGGAGATATTTTGGAAAATACATGAATGCAATATTGCATAATTAACGGGGGAGATTTTGACGAAATAATTTTATTGTATGTATAAGTCACTACTAAGACGTATGAGAGATGATTGGTATTGCATAATATTGGTAGAATACTCATAATTTGTGCTACTGGTGTGATATGTGAAAGGTATGGAGACGAGTTAGACCAATGTTTACCCTGTGTATGTATATATTTTTTTATTCTCTTTTTTTCCCGCTCATTTGTTGTTATCTCTCCCGTTTTTGCTTAGAGATCACTGTTGTTCTTGTCTCTGTTTCTATAAAAGGCAATACAAATGTAAATGATAAAAAAAGAAAAAAAAATTATACATATCGTTTGCTCATGTGCCATCTCTCAAGGTTTCGTTCAGTTTAGGAAACCAAAACCAACGGTAACTAACTACTTTAGAAGTAGTTACTAGCTCGATATCATAGTGGCTATCTTAGTTTCATGTTATGGCAAGTGACCTTTTGCAATCCCAAGGGCTCAGCTGCCAACAGAGCTGGAAATGTTTGCCTGCATACAGAATAGCGCTCAGTTTTCAAATCTAAAGATGTTTTGTTGCCAACATACTTCAATAGTCAGCACACTCTACCTATGTGAGTGCATGTGTATGTTGAGTGGGTTGGGGGTGTTGGTGGTGGCTGAGATTTCATTGATCCAAAAGATCAAGGGAAAAAGAAATTAAAGGCAGATGTTAATAGGCCTTATCAGATGTATGGGGGTCTTTTTCAAACCTACAACTCCCATAGGTCAGAGGGAGATGCTTGTTGTTGGTTTGATGACAGGAAACTGGGAGATCTTCTTTGGGAAGAAGGCTGCTTAAAAGGTCTCATGTCATCAACAGTAAATGTATAGTCTTAGAATTTGACAGACCCAAAATCTTATACCTAAAATATATTTTTGATCTTCTCTTAGTGGCTGTGACCATGGACCGATTGCTTTCCTTGTTAATGTTATGACACCAAAAGTACTTAATATGTTTGAAATCCTCACAATATATATCTTAACATGCTCCAGGAGAAAATTCCAAACATGTATAAAACCTAATCTAATACGGAAATGATGTGATGACAATAAATAAACCAAACTGTATTAAAAAACACAGCACTGAGCCACACTATTGCACAGGTTGACATGTCCCGTCTTTACAATGAGCATGGCAGTTGTAGTTTACTCGAGTAAATCCCTACAGGTACATGCTGGAATGCTCAATAAAACACAAAATTTGTATTAATCCGTGACACAAAAAATATTTAGTCCTGTCCTGTTTCCGTAATATTTTGCTAAAACTACAATGTCCAGATGTTTCAGGAAATTATTTAGGCTTTTAAAGCAACACTAGAGAACTTTTCCCACTTCGGTCCCCCTACAGGTTGGAAGCATAACTGTCCATTACATTACATCGTCCAGTTCATTGTTCAAACTACAGATCCGCTACCCCAGTGGTTCCCAACCTTTTTTCCTTGGCGCCCCCCCCCCCACTTATGTCTAAGAAAAGCCGAGTCCCCCCCCACCGAAACCGAAGTTGAGGTAACTCTCGAGATAGAGCCTTACTTTCTTTTTTGACACAGAGGAGTTATCAGCACTTTAACGTTTCTCCGACATGTTTCATTCATAAAATAGTGATGCCGTGGCGGCAGGAAAAACAAGGATGATAGCAGCTAGCAGCTGACCTGATGACAGCAAGGGTCACAGGTTGAGAGGTCCCAGAGGTTTGGTCTACTAAGTAGCCTGCCTACAATTTTAAGCGAGAACAAAAATATATAGTTTTTATACAGACTTTTGTATACTTTATATATTCTAGTGTATTATCATAATTTGTTTAACATGTGCAAATATTTTTTTTTACCTCATCCTCAAACCAGATAAAGACTTGCGCACCCCCTGATCTTTGCCACCCCCCTGAGGGGTGCCCAGACACCAGGTTGGGAACCACTACGCTACCCGATCTGGCAAACTTGCATAATGTAATGTAATGGACAACTCCGCTTCCAACCTGTAGGGGGACCGAAAGTTCTCTAGTGTTGCTTTAAAAAAGCAAAACTATATACTTGTTCGACCTGCTTTTAAAGATGTTCATCTTCAGTAGGAACTAATGGGTTTGGGGTTGAGTGCCACACATGTGAAATCATGTTTAATCATATTAAATGTAATACAATATAGTTCCTTAAATTTATGCAATAAAAACTACTACTAATACATATGTGTTGTATGTCTGTATGATGGGAGGAGGGGGGCAGTCATAGGCAGTGCCCTTATTTCGGATCCTAGGAGCCTCACGGTAGAGGCTCCTCCTGAGCCTCTGAGTGCTGGCCTGGTGTATCCGGTACCTTTGTCCTGACCTCAACAGGGAGAAAAGGATGTTACCCGGGTAGTTTGGAATCTGTAATGATTCTCCTAGCTTTTTTCTTGCTGTGCCTTATATAAATACCAATGGGCAAGACACTCTGTTCCTTGTCAAGACATTCTCGATGATGGAGTAGAAATTCCTCAGTATTTGAGAGGATAACCAGAATTTCCCCAGTGGTATAAAGTGGAACAGTCTCTGCCAGTATGTGTGGGTGTGAGATTGTGTAGATAAAGGTTAAAGGGTGGCCAGATGCTGGAAAGAACTACGCCTATGCATTCTCAAAGAAAATGAAATGCAAGGAGGAGACAACCTGATAACCCCCGGCGACGTGCCCTTCAACATTCAGATGCGGTGGCTAGTGAACGGTCAAAAAATCCTGCAGATTTGTATACTATTTAATGATGTGATAAATACAAAGTCCAGCCTTTTGTGACTCTGAGGTGACCCCAATGACATGGACACATGTGGCCTTTTGACTTTGTTTTTAGTCACCCTGGGAATTTACAGCATGTCATCCACCTTTATAGCTCAACCACTCTTCCCCTTATATTTATGTAAGAGACTTTAAAGTGGCCAATGAAAGATCTCCATCCGGCACAAAGCTTTGTTTATAGACCCTAAACTGGTCATTGCTTTCATCTATCATGGTTTCAGTTGGGTGTTGATGTCATTTTTCTTCTTTTCCACAAAAATACAAATACCTATAACCAAGACAAGACAACAAAAACAAGAAAACTATTTGACAAGGCCATGGAGATACTACAGGAAGTGCTTGCTAACTTGGTTGTGGCTGTCCAAAAAGATGTATCAGCCCAAATCATCAATCATCAAATATAATACATATATTTTGTAAAAGCAAAAGAAAACACAAGCTTTCATAGCTGGGTACATGGTCAGAAATGGATGTAGTTTATGCTCAAAACAGGAAGTAAGATGCAATGGGCTCTAAAAATTGAAAAGCTGGGGAAACTGATCTCATGAAATGGCGCCAATTCGTATGCCATTATCGGCGTGTTATAAAGACGCATTCTGGCTTTGTAACGTGTTTATCAACGCCGTTTGGCCTCCATTGACTTACATTACCTTGCGATTGCATGTGAATTTAATGTGAATGTGAATGTATACTTCTTTTCCCAATCCCAACCGTTTCTTCTTTTTGTAAACCCAACAGTAGTCTCGCCATAACACGTACCCTCGCGATAACACACCACGTGGCTTTAGAAAGTGCCACGTGGCGTGTATGTTTACGCTGACTGCCGTCAGCTGTATACAGCGTAGACATACACGCAGATAGCTCAAAATGCGTACAGATAACACGCTACTTGGCTTTAGGAAAGTGCCGAGCATGTTTACGCAAAGTCATGATATCATGTTGGGGGAAAAGTAATGATCCTTGTTAAAAAAAGAAGTTATTAAACCCTTTCGCTGGGCACCTAAAGGATTTAAATATCTAGGAATAAAAATCACACCCAGAGTTAGTCAGCTGTATGCGGAGAATATCAATCCTTTAATTAGTCACATAAAAGAAAACGTTACAAGTTGGAAAAAGCTTCCTTTATCAATGCTTGGTAGGATTAACCTTATTAAAGTAATAATACTTCCAAAAATTTCTTATCCAGTATCAATGCTTTTTGTGTTTTTGAATCCAGATGATCTTAAGGACATTAATAAACTGATATCAGACTTTATCTGGGCAGGCAGAAAACCTAAGCTTAAAATGGATACTTTACAACTTCCAAAACAACAGGGTGGGTGGGGCTTACCAAAGATTGAGAACTATGTATTCATGCTAGAATTGTTTCAGAGTGGGCAACTGAACAAGATGTGACACCGTGGCTTGAGATTGAAAAGGTAATTAGCCAACCCTGCTGTCTTATAAACTTATTAGATAAACGTGCAAGAGAACTACCACCTGCTGTTAAAGACAATTACCTAATTAATAATGTTATCAAGACATGGAGTATTTTGAAGAAATTATTTGTGAAATCTAAGGCTCTTAACTTTCTTGCAATTTTGGTAGATATCCCAGATTTAACAACAGAGGGTGCTGGTCTCAATCTCAAGTCATGGCACGAAGCTGGTATCAAGAGAATGTATGATCTGTGGGACAAAGGTAAATTTAAGACATTTGAAGATATAAGATCTCAATATAACATACCTGCCAAATACTTTTATAAGTATCTCCAGATCAGGCATTACGTAAAATCAAAGACTGGATCCCTGGAGCTACCAACGAACTGTTACTTGCTTGAAAAGACTCTACTTGAATGTCGGAAACGTGGACGTTTTGTGTCTAGATTCTATTCTGAGTTACATACTATAAAGGTAGACAAACTGAAACATTTACGAACAACTTGGAATATGCTGCTTAAAATGTCAATTGACTCTGAGTCGTGGGAGGAAATAGTAAGACTACCTTCTAGAATATCAATCTGTAATAGATACAAAGAAATGCAGTTCAATATTGTACATAATGTTTACATATCACCTTATATACACAGTAAGTATACTCCAGGTGTTTCTCCGAATTGTCCTAAATGTAATTCAGCTAAGGGCAGTAGATATCACTGTCTTTGGGAGTGCAAGAACATTGAGGTATTCTGGCAGGCAGTATGCAGTGAAATCAGTTTGGTGATAGGACAGACAGCTCCAATCAGCCCGCTCATGTGCCTACTGGGGCTTATACCTGACCCTTTGAGAGCTCACAAAGAGACAGTTTCTCCTAATGTTAGCTCGAAAGGCTATAATGGTCAAATGGGTTGGTAGTGATGCCCCCTCTACTCAGATGTGGAAATCTATGGTATCTGAAGTTGTAACTCTAGAAAGATTGAGGTATTGTCTCAATGGTAAATCGCACCTGTTTAAAAAATGGGAGAATATTTCAAAATGTCTAAAGATTAAACGGTCATAAACCAAAACTGGATAAAATGTAAGTACAATCATATGACAAAAATTGTCCACATGTTTATAGATATGTTAATTATTTCCTGTGCTGTGTTTTTGTTTTTGTTTCAATATGTTTTTGTTTGAAATAATTAAAATGTTTAATAAAAAGAATTGTAAAAAAAAAAAAAAAAAAAAAAAGTTGTTGCAGCTGTAAAAGTAATGGGTCTAACTGGGGGCGAAATGCTTTCTTTCTTACTAAACCTCTTGTTCTTTTTTCTTCTTTAATTTTTGTGTTTTAAATCTGTTGAAATTGTACTGGAGCCCACCATTTTACACAATGCAAGGTGTCATATCGCACGGCAAGCTACAAAACAACAAAACAAAACAAGAGGTAACTGTGTACAGAAATGATGCCATAATGAACAACATGCAAAGGATATATTAAATCACTGATACATTTCTCCCTCAAGGGTATGAGGCTACAGTTTTTACCTTTGATGTGTTACAAATTGTGAGCTGACTTAATGTTTCCTTCAAAGAAATGCACATAAATAATAACAACATATTGGAGAAAACAAGACACTAAACAGCCAATGGTTATAATTATCACAGCGGTCTTGTTTCATACTACCTGCTGGAAGGCAAAGACATGATCAATTTAACCAAAATAAAACTCACCCCAAGACACTGAGTTCTTGCGTTTCCGGTGTGGTTTAGCCTAGGGCTGTGACGATAACCACATCACCGCAATACCGGCGGTGACGTGAGACTACAGCAGAGATGATATCATCACTGCTTTTTTTCTTTTGCTGCCGGAGGAAGAACAGATGTCCTCATGTGCTACAGGAGAACAGATGTCTTGTGATATGAAATATAATGAAAGCAATAGTCATTGTGTAGTTATCCTCATCGACTGTCTCAGGGCCGGAGTGGGACTCATTTTGAGCCCTGGAGTTTCATGCCTTAGACCAGCCCACTTTACTTCACAAAAAATGTAATCAAAACCTTAGTATATAAGTCTGCAATAGCGCCCTGTTCTCTACAGCCTTGTAATTCAGTGTATTTTTGTAAAATATCACTATTTCCAAGTGTTGCTTCACAATGTCAATTTATTAGAAAAGTTAACATCTTAACAGTGTTTTGGACACTCGGGTGAAGAGAGGGGCAGAGCAGTCAACTGATCACCATCTGGTGGTGAGTTGGGTCAGGGGGTGGGGGAAGACTCTGGACAGACCTGGTAAGCCCAAACGGGTGGTGCGGGTAAATTGGGAACGTCTGGAGGAAGCCCCTGTCCGACAGACCTTCAACTCACACCTCCGGCGGAGCTTTTCGTGCATCCCTGTGGAGGCTGGGGGCATTGAACCTGAGTGGACAATGTTCAAAGTTTCCATTGCTGAAGCTGCGGTGGGAAGCTGCGGTCTTAGTGTCTTAGGTGCCTCAAGGGGCGGTAACCCACGAACACCGCGGTGAACACCGTGGTGGACACCGGTGGTCAGGGAAGCCGTCCGACTGAAGAAGGAGTCTTTCCGGGATATGTTATCCCAGAGCACTCCGGAGGCAGTTGCAAGGTATTGAGGGGCCCGAAGGGCTGCAGCCTCAGCCGTGAAAGAGGCAAAGCAGTGGGTGTGGGAGAAGTTCGGAGAAGACATGGAGAAGGACTTTCGGTTGGCACCAAGGCGCTTCTGGAAAACCGTTCGCCACCTCAGGAGGGGGAAGCGGGGAACCATCCAAGCTGTGTACAGTAAGGATGGGACGTTGTTGACCTCAACTGAGGAGGTAATAGGGCGGTGGAAGGAGCACTTTGAGGAACTCCTAAATCCAGCGGATGCACCCTCTTTGTTAGAGGCAGAGCTGCAGGATGACGGGGGATTGTCGTCCATTTCCCTGGTGGAGGTCACTGAGGTAGTCAAACAACTCCACAGTGGCAAAGCCCCAGGGATTGATGAGATCTGTCCAGAAATGCTGAAAGCTCTGGGTGTGGAGGGGCTGTCTTGGTTGACACGCCTACTCAACATTGCGTGGAAGTCTGTGACAGTGCCAAAGGAGTGGCAGACCGGGGTGGTGGTTCCCCTGTTCAAAAAGGGGGACCAGAGGGTGTGTACCAATTACAGGGGTATTATCACACTTATCAGCCTCCCTGGTAAAGACTACTCCAAGGTGCTGGAAAGGAGGGTTCAGCCGATAGTCAAACCTCGGGTTGAAGAGGAACAATGCGGATTCCTTCCTGGTCGTGGAACAACGGATCAGATCTTTACTCTGGGAGTATGCCCATCTGGTCTACATGCGTTTTGTGGATCGGGAGAAGGCATATGACCGGGTCCCCCAGGAGATACTGTGGGAGGCGCTGCGGGAGTATGGGGTGTGAGGGGGTCCCTTCTCAGGGCCATCCAATCTCTGTATGACCAAAGCAAGAGCTGTGTCCGGGTTCTCAGCAGTAAGTTGGACACGTTCCAGGTGAGGGTTGGCCTCCGCCAGGGCTGCGCTTTGTCAGCAATCCTGTTTGTAGTATTTATGGACAGGATATCGAGGCGTAGTCGTGGTGGGGAGGGGTTGCAGTTCGGTGGGCTGGGGATTTCATCGCTGCTCTTTGCAGATGATGTGGTCCTGATGGCGTCGTCGGCCTGCGACCTTTAGCACTCACTGGATCGGTTTGCAGCCGAGTGTGAAGCGGCTGGGATGAGGATCAGCACCTCTAAATCTGAGGCCATGGTTCTCAGCAGGAAACCGATGGAGTGCCTTCTCCAGGTAGGGAATGAGTCCTTACCCCAAGTGAAGGAGTTTAAGTACCTTGGGGTCTTGTTCGCGAGTGAGGGGACAATGGAGCGGGAGATTGGTCGGAGAATCGGCGCAGCGGGGGCGGTATTACATTCAGTTCATCGCACCGTTGTGACGAAAAGAGAGCTGAGCCAGAACGCAAAGCTCTCAATCTACCGGTCAGTTTTCGTTCCTACCCTCACTTATGGTCATGAAGGCTGGGTCATGACCGAAAGAACGAGATCCAGGGTACAAGCGGCCAAAATGGGTTTCCTCAGGAGGGTGGCTGGCGTTTCCCTTAGAGATAGGGTGAGAAGCTCAGTCATCCGTGAGGAGCTCGGAGTACAGCTACTGCTCCTTCACGTCGAAAGGAGCCAGTTGAGGTGGTTCGGGCATCTGGTAAGGATGCCCCCTGGGCGCCTCCCTAGGGAGGTGTTCCAGGCACATCCAGCTGGGAGGAGACCTCAGGGAAGACCCAGGACTAGGTGGAGGGATTACATCTCCAACCTGGCATGGGAACGCCTTGGGATCCCCCAGTCAGAGCTGGTTAATGTGGCTCGGGAAAGGGAAGTTTGGGGTCCCCTGCTGGAGCTGCTCCCCCCGCGACCCGATACCGGATAAGCGGACGACAATGGATGGATGGAACATCTTAACAACAACCCAATGATGTTCAACAATATCAGAATCTATTTTCTGTACAAATAGGTAATCACAGATATCCAAAAACTCTATCCAAAAAAAATCCATAAAAATAATATATTATATTTCATATAACCTTTCAGTCTTAGGCTTTGTATATTTACTATCCTAATTTCGAGGATAAAGGCATAATGGGTCACAATTAATATTTGGGCATAAAAAGTGATTATACTGTAACTAATCTGGTCATGTTTGCTTGTTCCCACACTGTGATACACCAGCTTAAAGTAGATGTGCCTTCCACACTGACAGCAGCTATCCCTAATGCACACTACGGGCTCTGGTTCTGACACTAAATCACATTTTATAAATTGTCTTAATTCTCAGCACAAATCTCCCCTTTTTACAAAGCTTTCTGATCAAGTCAAGTCAGTTTCATTATGGTAATTCCGTATCATCTGGCATCATTAATTATCCCAGGGCATTTTTCATATAGAGCAGGTTTACACCACACTCTTATTACAGTAATTCTTATAATATTCAGTCAATGAGCAACGCTACCTGCACAAACTGAAGTTATGGTTGTTAGGTTGATAGCAGCAAACTGGACTAGTAGTTGCTGCTGCGGAGCTACACGAACAAGTTTGATTCATAAACATAATCGCTGGTTTGCAGGCAATGTTGTATTGTTTTGCAAGACCGCTAGCATCCTGCACTTCTCTTAACTAGCTTAGCTTACCCGTCTCATCGTCTTCATTTGGCGTTTTAGTTCAAGTTAATCTGGTCGCTTCACTTTCTAGAGCTCTCCTTTTTTAAATCGCTTTTGCAGTGCTGTTTTGCGCTTTCTAATACCTGTTAAAAACAGCGGTGCCATCCTCCAACAAGCACCAGTGACTGAAGTGTACGTGGACGGTTTGTTAGTTTTTTTTTAGCAAGGGGCCGCTGTCCGAGGACTCAAAACTAAAAAAAGAAATACATTATCATTTATCTGGTAAGGATGCCCCCTGGGCGCCTCCCTAGGGAGGTGTTCCAGGTACGTCCAGCTGGGAGGAGACCTCGGGGAAGACCCAGGACTAGGTGGAGGGATTACATCTCCAACCTGGCCTGGGAACGCCTCGGGATCCCCCAGTCAGAGCTGGTTAATGTGGCTCGGGAAAGGGAAGTTTGGGGTCCCCTGCTGGAGCTGCTCCCCCCGCGACCCGATACTAGATAAGCGGACGACAATGGATGGATGGGTAGACGTCATTATCATTAACCAGGCTGCACTCTGCGCGTGGGCTGCATGAATGTAGAGAACAGTGGGCTGCAAGAAAAAATACTGTAAATACAAAGAGTGGGCTGCGAGTGCAGGCAGCCTAGGGACAGCATCTGTACATAATATTCAACTATGATTTCAACCCGGCCCTCACAACCAAAAAAAACAGACCAGCCCACCGGGAGTTCTCCTGTGCTCCCGATTAGCCAATCCGGGCCTGGACTGTCTTCTATCCTATATTCAAGAGATTATGGAGGAAAAAAACTAAATTGCTTGTGCACTTCAGCTTTGCACAAGAGGATGGACAGTCCATTAAATAGGCTATATGGGGAATTTTTTTGTGATTATGAATAATTTCTACAGGTAACGTTTAATATAATACATGGTAGGAAAGGCAAAGACATTTCTCCGTTCTCAGCCGAGGTGGACACATTAACGTTAATGCTGCAGTGTTTACCATTGCACATTAGCCTAGCAGCTAGCAGAGTTTCCTTCTGCTTATAGCTTAATCCCGACAGAAAATGCAGTTTTTATTGGTAGAGAGTTGTAGAAGAGGGTTCGTCCAATTTTACCCCGGCTCTAAAAGGCCAGAGTCTTTCTGACCCCTTCGGTCAGCTTCTCAAGCTTTACCCTTTTGTGTTCGTTAATGGCAGACCAGGAAAGAATAGTCAGGATTCGTTCAGTTAAAATATAATATATCTTTAGTAAAATTATCAAATGATATTGCAAGAATACAATCATATGCATATGGTTCATTGGTTCAAATGGCCCTCCTCGTAGGCAGGGGGAAAAAATTCAACTGTGGCTAACATCTGATAGGCGGGGGGAGCACCCTCTTTTGATAAGGCCGTAATTATCAATCTATTCATTAGGGTTCTGAGACAGGGGATTGCACAACAGCCGCAACACATGAGGCTGCTAGCAAATGCAGCTATGGAATCATGTCTTTCAACCTTTCAAATATTCCATGCATCCAATTGGTTACAGGGTCATCATTTATATCAACATTAACCATTGTAATTTTATGTTAATTCTTCCAAGCCATCAGACAAGTCTGTCTCAGCTGGCTCAGCCATGCCCCTCTCTGCATCACGTGTGTAATTTGGCAAAACGCTGTTGTAACACAATTCAAATGTAGTTTACTGTTGTCCACCAGAAAAGAATGACTCAAGTTAGTGGACTGTTGAGTCGTCCTCTCTGCTTTCTGTCTGCTCAGCTGCTAGACCGCTGTGCTGCGAAGCGTCTGCTCCCGGCATTGTCGGCAAACTTTATTTTTATTTTTTTACTTTATTGATAATAGAGTCTTCTGAACTGTTTATGGATTAGATCAACGGAGAGGAGAGAAAGCAGTGTGGCCATAAATTATACCAAAACCCAGTAAAGACTCTCACATTGAGCTGAAATGGAAACACTGTGCCAGTGTTGCCAACTCTTTTCCAATGAAAGTCGCTATCACCAGCTCCAAAAGTCGCTAAAAGTCGCTAGATGACGTCATACGCTCATTTGCATATTTGTGACGTCATTACGCAATCATTTGTATAAAGCTTAGTGGTTGTGTCAGCAAGATAGATAGAAAGAAATAGAAATGTCGCTAACGGGGTCTGAAAAGTCGCTAAATCTAGCGACAAAGTCGCTACATTGGCAACACTGCACTGTGCTGCAATCTTTTATACAGATATGGCTGCAACATATGTTGTGATCATGTGAAACATAAATTAGCCAGTTATCTTGAGAAAGCCTGGGAGAAGAGAATTCCTTTTTTCTATTTTTGTTTAAAGTAGATGGTGAAAAAACATTCCATCCAACATCTTATCTGTGTCCAAAAAAGGACCAGCCTCTACATGCTGGGAAAAAGCTTGGTTGATGAAATAGGATTGGAAATGTGAGAAATGCCACAGGCATGGCTCCCAGTCTGATAATTACACTTGACAATAATATATTGTTGCTTAACACATGGAACCATTTACCATAAGGTATCAGAATAATTTATTATGTAAAAGTATTTATTTCAAATAGTATTTTTGGCTCACTATACTGTACAATACATGTACATCATATTCACAAATGATGTACATGTGACTCAAAAATTAAGATACACATACTTATTTTCACCCAAATGTAACGTTTGAAGTTCCACTAATTTTGAAACATTTACTGTATGGTCTATTTATCAGTTTGTTATTGGTCTATAAAATGTGAAATAAATGGTGAAAAATGTTGATCAGTGTTTCCCAAAGCCCAAAGTGACATCCTCAAATGTCTTGTTTTATCCACAACTCAAAGATATTCAGTTTACTGTTAAAGAGAAGTGAAGAAACTAGAAAACATTTACATTCAAAGGTGCTCTAAGCGATGTCACACATTTTTTAGGCTACAACATTTTTTGTCACATACAGCAAACATCTCCTCACTATCCGCTAGCTGCCTGTCTCCTGAACACCTGTAAAATAGACAGCCCAGGCTCCACAAACGGCAACAAAAACAAACTGCGCCAACCTGCACCACAAACAGTGTTCTAGCTAATAACCGGCAAGAAGGATTTGGGGGTGGGGGTGGGGGGGTTAGTGTGCGTGCACATGAAGGGGGGTGTGGGGAGTGGAGGAGTGGAGGAGAGAGAAGCGTGAAGAGGGAAGTTAGCTAGATTAGAGCTGTCCTAGACAACGACAACGACTAACGTTAGAATTATATTCTCTTGAATTTTAATAGGGCCGACACGACCAAAGTTCCGATGAACTAATAGCAAAGAAGAGGGGAAAGGAGAAGGAACGCGCAAAGTAGGGGCGCAAGACATATCGACTCAATATTGTTATGGCAATATCACGTTACGCAATATTATCTCAAGGGGTGCAAGATATATTGACTCAATATCGTTATCGAAATATATCGAAAGTGTTGCAATAAGTATGCAATAGTTTGTTTATATTGTGGAGCGCTGCGCCCCGTCCGTCCCGTCTGCTGTGTGGCTTAGTTGTGTTCGATTTAGAGACCGCTTGAAACGCTAAAATTATCATGTTTCATTGGCCAGTTACCATGCCACTGACAAACCCTATGGAGTGTACCACGTGTATGCATATTTCGACAGAGTGACAGTGTAAGTGAAGAAATGGAGAACGGAGAAATGGAACGAATCAGAGAAGTGAAATAAAAGTTGTGTCCTGTTCTCTTTATACATTTTCTATTGTCCAACCAGTAAAACATGTCCTGTTCTGTAGACATGGTCGTTATTTATTCATGTTGTATCAGTCCAATATGACCGTCAGTTGAAATAAACCTTGTGTTGTATTTGTTATGAATCTATTTTGATGCGTTTTCCCATAACCTTTGTAATTTTAAATATGTTTAAAAATATCAAAATGAATATCCATATTGCAATATTCATTATCAATATCACAATATCACATTTTGTCAATATCGTGCAACCCTAGCGTGAAGTCCCGAATTTACATCGGAAAAGCCTTCGACAGGTGACGAGAACTTTGCCAGCAAAAGGGCTTCCAATCCGACTTCCAGGTGGCTCTGTTTTTGCTGGACAGGTGGGTAAATCCAGTTTGGTTTTTCTAAATGGACGTTCATGTTCATCTTACTACCAACACAAGGATATAATTAGCTAGAGTCAGCGCTAACCTTGGTGAATACAACATATAGGTTTCTAGCGGGATGAGGAGGAGGGAGGGGTGAGCTAGCCTCGTTTTGTTTGGCAATACTTTGAACGTCAACAAGAAGTGACGTCACCCAACATCGCTTAGAGCACCTTTAAGAAGCTGGAATCTGAGGGTTTTTTATTATTATTATTATTATTACTGAAACCGACTAATTGATTATCAAAATAGTTGGCAATTAATTTAATAGTTGACAACTAATCAATTGATCTTTGTAGCTCTAGTCCAGTCACGTTACTCTCATCAACCTCGTTTTCAGCAGCAGCAGAAAGGTGTTTCAGCAAACACGCCTTGATAAGCCCACTGCACACATACCCAGCACTAAAATGCAGGCAAAGTTAGCAACCAGCTTGTGTGTCAAATTTGTTTTTGTATTTTTCTGTTAAAAAAGAAATAATTCAGCTTTACAAAAGTATTTCTGCAGCAATATTCATTTTATGGAGGATATTACGAGGGCTTCTTAAACTAATACTATCAAACTGAACCAAAAACAAGCCATGGGATTAATTTACCTGGAAACCGAGCAGTATGCAGAGGTACCACGGCGGCCTGTCATTGAGGGAGTAAACCAAATCTGCACGTTTGTCCACAGTCTCCCCCAGGGCCTCTGTGTGCGGCTCCCCAATGTCCACAGTCAGCTGTGGCTGTTCATCACTGTCTTTGTCCTTGAAGAGAAGCACAGGGAAACACATCATTAATTCAGCAATTTTATCTATCCATGTAACATCAAATAAAAAAACAAAATGTTCTTATGAATTCCACCCAAACTATTTGAACACCAAACACACCTTAAATGAATCACTGTTGTTGTGAGCATACCAGGGACTCTCACAGGGCCAAAGGTTTCATAATGGGTTTTGTTTTCTTTGTCTTTGAAACTAAGGGTAGTTCAGAGAAATTCCTTTGCCTTCACTGTAATTTGGAGCCGTTAGTTGAGCTCAGATGAGAAACATAAATACTGACCATACACAATGGAGTTAATGTGAGTGATGACGTGCGAAACATCCATGTGGGCGATATATGAGGACTGGTGGGGTGAACAACATACCAACCCAAATTCAATCAAGAAGGTGATGATGAAGGTGCTTAAAACTAAAGTGCTCGGCCGCTACAGCCAATTTTAATGTTTTTGAAGAGAAACTTGAATGTGTTTTTTAAAAGAGGGAGTGAAGGGAAATAGTGCAACAATGTCATTAAATCACTGTCAACTTCAAAAAGCCCAATATCCCTGTTGTTGTGTTAAATTAAGATGTGTGGCTGTGACGAGGAAGAACTGAGTTTGGTCCAACTTACTGAGAGTGGCTGGATTTGCATTCAAAGCGGTTAATAAAAACATAAAGAGAGGATGTTTTGAGATCATATAAAATGCAGTAGCCTATAGCTCCAAATAGGAAAACTATTTGTAGCCTCTGGGACTGCTGTAAGTGCTTACAGAGAGAAAGTGAGAGAAAGTAGATATTGCTGCATTGTATTAATTACACGGGTAGTTTGGTATGTGTGCGTGCAGGTATGTGTGTGACATACTGTTCTACAGGGGGGAAATGATAATAAAAAATGTATGTTACATATTTGCATTAACTTTAATCAATTCAATGTAATGCTTGTAAGGTAATTGTTTGCAGACGGTGTTCCATGTCACATGTAAAAAACACATTCACTCTTAAAACACACAGCTGCCAAGCACCTTGATTTACGCTTGTATTTTTATGTGGTTGTAGCATCTTTCACCTTATTTTGGTTCACATGCACTTTTATTATAAAAACGTAAAACACCAGGGGAAACTGGCACAGTCTACATGTTGCTTTAAACAAATTCATCTGGCGCAAAGGGGCAGGGCTGTAGTCAAATCCACCTTTGTCGAGTCCAAGACAAGTCCAGGGCTCTCAAGTTTTGAAGACAGGCAAGAGTGACATCCCCCCCCCCACACACACACACACCCCTGGACTTTAATTTTTTAGATGTGTTTGAGCAAGATTTCTGCTCATGTCCAAAACTTTTGCACATTCAAAATATAACTCATCCCATGCTCTCTGAGATTTGGAGGAGTCGTGATATTTTGTGAAAAATAAAGTGATAATAGGCTATTACAAGAATACAATCACAATATTTCAGAAAATAATCCACCTGCACAATAGTCTGCTGTGCATTATGTGATATCTCTGCTGATACGGTAGACCTCAGACCTTCTGACTGACCATAGATCCCCGTCTGGGTCTCTGAATGAGACAAAGTTTAGTGAAGTGGCTGAACGCTGCTCTACGTCGGAGGTGGAAAACAGAATTAACGGAGCTCAAACGCGTCCCATCTGCCGCAGCATGTCGACAGCAGAGCGCGTCCATAAACCTGAAGCTGCAGCTTTTTACAGTGAGAGTGGACACTAAGCCACTTTCATATTTGTCAGTCAACTTTTCTAAATACATTCAGGGCTACACTCAAAACATTCGAGCCGAAGCCTCGGCAAAATCAGCTGACGGCGCGTCTGGTGTAGCCCCTTTCTTCTTTTTTTGATTGGCTGATAAGACTACTGACTGACCAAGAACTCCAGGGGAGCCTCTTGGTTTCTGCCGGTTCCATAGTGAGAGCGGCACGGCCAGAGACATTTTGGGCGCTGCGGTATATTAAATATATTATAAATAGTTTTTCTGCGTGAGAAATACAATGTGTGGCGGGAGTGCGTGACAACAGACCGAAATGAGTGACTGTCACTCTCAATGCGTGACACTTGAGAGCCCTGCAAGTCCAAGAACAGAAGTAGTCGAGAATGAGTGAAGACCAAGTCCAAAACGTGGGGAAACGTGGAGCAACTTCTGTCCTCCAATTCAAGCAATGACAGCAGATCTGGTGAGCTACACCTCTATGATCGCTACGCAGTAACTTCAGCCATAGGGACAACAACGCTAATTAGTTAGCTTACATTGCAACATGTTTACGTTACAGGTGTGTCAACATGCAGAGGTTTTGCAAAAAGGAAATAAGATGAATGAAGACGAAGCTATTTACCTCGTCTCATTTCACCGTCATTTTGTTCCCACCACTTTTTTTTTAAACCTCAAGCTCAATTTAGTTAAAAAATAAAGTTCATAACACATAAGATCACTTACTGTACATGAGGAGCAATATGAGAGAGAAATGTGATCATTGATCTCTGTTTAGGTACATTAAACCACGTTAAGCTTTTTCACATTATATTAAGAATCGGTTATTGAGAACCGTGGGGAGTCAACCCACAGCCGCTTGCGCTGCTGCTGAAAATGTGAAGCAGAAACAAGCTTAATGTCAGGTAACGTCCATAATAATTGGACTTTTGGTTCGATTTTTTGAGAGTTTTCAGTGGTTATGAGGAGCAATATGAGAGAGAAATGATCATTGATCTTTGTTTAGGTACATTAAACCACGACATGTCATATTGTCATGGTACATGAAGCAGAACATAGCCTAGTGGGCCATATCATGCTATTGCTTTTTGAAAACTTAAGGCTTTTCTTCTTCATAAAACAAGTCGGACATCATCACATTTGTGAATACATTTTTATTTATTTACATTAGTAAGCTACAGGGGCCTGTACTGAAGCAAGATTTAGCGTTAACGAGGTAACTTCACGTTCAACCCAGGGTTTTCTGTACCACGACGGTGGATCAGTTGTTACCGAGTTCAATCGCCGTGGTAATTTATGTTGAACCCCTAACCTGGTCGGGAGCATTACGGTATGTTGGAGATTAGAGATCAACCGGTGTAAAAGCACCGCCTACTGACCAATCAATACTCCATTGATTGCTTCCCACTGCCAGGGTTGCAACTGAAATAATAGACTAAAGCAACGACAGTTTATGGAAAGGACAAGTGTAATTATGGTCAGATGTTGTGCCTGACTGATGGGGAAGTTATATTGATAAGCCAGTCCCTCCAGAAAAACGCGATCGCATATTTCAAGTCCGCATATTTATGCAGGGGCCACATTTGATCAAATACGCCGCACTTTCGCCGCATAAATTGCCAATTTCGGCGCAAAATATGCGGGGCTTGCATGATTTCATAATCCCCGCATTTTCGTTGCAAAAAAGTCACATATATCTCAGCAGAAAGTTGAAAAATGTTGCGTTTACTTCACACAAGAGCAGCCATTTTCCACAGTTGCCATGGTAACGTTATGAAGTGACGTAATTTCGCCTACTGAGAACACGGTGTTGGGGAATCACTTTTTGTTCTTTTTTTCATCAAACCGTAGTTTTTGCAAGTTCCCGCAATTTCATTGCATAAAATTGCATAAATATCCCGCATATTCCATCACATTTTTTAAGAAAACGTGCCGCAATCAAGGATTTTTGCCCACAACAATCACAAAAAAACTCTGCGTTTACAGCGTCGGCTTTTTTTGCCAGCTTTTCTTCTTGTTTTAGGAAGCACAGACTGGATTGCTTTTTGCTTGTAAACTGTGTCTGTGTTCTTCATATTTATGTAGAATTATAGTTTGCTCTTCTGATATGCGGCTCTGGTAGATGTTTGCGATTGGTCACGAAGTGCAAACACCGCCTCATTTATGTGAACGCGCGTGTCTCTAGATTGGGCAACCCTGGGTCGACTGAACAACTTGATATCCACCGTCGTGACACAGCTTATGCGGGACCGCGGTTGTTAGGGGTTAGGTGAAGTCACTCTTCTTTCAGTGTTTTCTTTTAGTTTCAACTTTCTGTTATGGTGTGGAGTGAAGGGGGCAAGGAGTGCATAATTTAAAAAAACAAATGCGTCAGTCTTCTGGACCCCACAGCCCGTTGCTTTGAAGCCTGGCCTCACCACACAGCCGGTACCGTCTTTCATGAGTTCACCTGACAGCAAGCATGTTTAGTTATGTCTGTTTCTCTCTGCCGTTGTTGTTTTTCACAACGAACCGGGCTGGTTAAAGTTAACTGATGTTATAGAGGTCCGTTAAAGCAAGCGCTATCAGAGCACACGTTAGGCGTATATACTTCCCCAGTCAGGTCCGGAAGGATTGCATCCCCCGGTACCTGGAAAAATGAGTACTGGCACGTTTTAAGAATTTTGGTACCGAGTTGGTACCGAAGTATCAGTTCTCGTGACATCCCTAGTAGCTAAAATTAGCAGATAAGCCCGTTGACAGCAACATTATTGCTCATATATTGGCACAATGTTTCTGACCGTAGTAGTGGTCATAGTGACTAAAAGTGTGATGTGAGATGCTAAAAAGAAACTATATACGCTGTTTTCAGGTAACGTTACTTTTTGACGTTCAAAGTGTAAGGTAAGCAGATTAAAGTACTTTGTGAGTATATACAAACTAAAAGGTGGAAAATAATTAGAAATCAAATGGTGAAATATGAAACACCGACTAGAAACAAGGTAATGCATTTTTTAATAGACATACAGTATATATTGTCCATGTACAGTATATGTTTCCGTTTAAGGGCTCTAAACCTGTTATAGTTTAGTTTAGTATAGTTTACCAGGAAAGATAGTGGCTGTATTCTATAATATCTCATGGTCTTTGTGGAAAATCAACTTGTGCCCAACACCAACTTGTAGTTCTACAGAATAATAAAATGGCAGCTATCAATTACCTTATGTAGCAGCTATCAGTAGTATGAAAAGTAAACCTTTGTTGAAGGGATGAGCGTGTGTACCCACTGTATTTAGGTTTAACAACTGTCACCTGTATTTTGTCACCTGAGGTCAATTGTTTTTACAGCAAGGAATTTTACAATACTTGAAAGAACATCGACATACAGTGCAGTAAGGGGGAGGGGAATACAAGTGGGCTAGAAGTCCAACAACAGTAATTGTGTCCAGCTTTCACATTTCCACAGTGTACAAAGCACAGCAACATAACATCTAACAAATAAAAAATAAATACTGAAGACTGAACCTCTGTGCCCTTATTTATGACGCCAACAGCGCCACAGGTTATGTTCCCATAATTATAGCTTGAATTTTTAAAGCACCTTTCGAGGGACCCTAGAACGCTTTAAATGTGTGAAGTGGGGATGTAAGGTATTTTACAGCTAAGTGTCGACTAAATAAGATAAACTGTGACATGTAGCTCCCTCAGAGTTCATGTTTTTAGAGGCAAAGTCATTATCCTTTGCTAGATTCACTTTATTATACTCTTACAAATACTGAAAGAACCTTGAAACTGGAGATCATGTGTATTTCTTCACTACTTCTACTTAAAAGGATATTTCTCCAGGAAAGTCATGTTTTCTTTGCCATTCAAATAATTTTGTTAAGATGAAGGACAAGACAAATCATATAAATGTGAGAAAAATGGATATCAAGTGTGGTTTTCTACTCTTCAGGTATGTACCACTGAAGGTTCTGTTTTCTTTTTCCACAATCCAAAGACAGGTAGGTCAGATGGTTAGAAGGAAGGGGAATGCGTCCCAATAAGAGTGACAAATATTATACATAAATAAAAGCATGTTTTGTAAATATATATGATTTATAAATACATTGTGGTTAATTAAGCATGCCCATGTACATGCAGTCAGGATGGTCAGGATAGCATAACCTCTGCTTGATGAGACAGAAACAGTGCTGTCAGTGAAGCTGTCAAAATACACTGATCTATTCATACAGACATATACATTGTCTTTTGGAAAAAAATGCCTTTCCCACATATAATTTTGCTGAAATGTTGGTCAAGTTTTCTACCGGTCCCTGAACAAAGGACCAAAGACATTAAATGAGTCTCCAAACTCCACATTCAAATCAAAGAAATCCACATGTAGCAGGTAACTCATGCTCACAGACTAAGCCAATGTAAAATTACAAACATAGACATTAATATGCAAAGGAGGGATATATTTTCCCCCTCACTAATCGTTTTTTAAGCGAGTATTTTCCAGACTCATTCGGCTTTCACATCATACATTTTCTCATCATTACTCTTTTAAATGTTTTCAAATGCATAGCACACACTGAAAAAGTAATAGGGCAAAGCAAAATAAGACTTACGCACAAACAACCAACAAGCAAACAATACAAATTAAGATATATGTTTTTGGGACTCCAATGTAATTAATCTCCTTTTGGCAGGGCATACAACAGTTTATATAGTGTACTTGATGCCAACATTTCATTTAGGTTTATTTTACTACATCATATTGTACAGATATTAGTATTTGTTTTTGGGTGGTGATGGCGCAGTGGATATGACACATGCCTTTGGTGTGGGAGACCAGGGTTCGCATTCCCACAGCGATACATCCAATGTGTCCCTGTGCAAGACACTTAACCCCTAGTTGCTCCACTAGTTGCATGACCCCCCTGATATATGTGAGACCAGGAGTGGTTTTCAAAGACAAAGCATTCAACTCCCTCTTAAAAAAACCACATGGGAAAGATCAGCACCAACACCACTGAGGATATGATTGAAGTGTAAGTATGACCGGTTTGCTCGTTACCATATAATTGGTACCATAAACCTTCTGACTTCAGAAACATATATTTTCTTTGTGAAAACAGTAGGTTATGGGACGTCCCATGTGACCCATGAGCTGTATTTAAATGCAAAGAGGTCAGTCCCATTTTAACACAGTCCACATTAGGCAGATCCGTTTCCAAAGGGTTTGTACATCTCAAATTATAATGAAGGGGAATTAATAATTTTACTTTTTATTATTCATTCACAGAAGAAGATAAAGTACACTATGGCTTTAATTTTGACCAACTTCTGATTTTCGAAAATAGCATGGGAACTGTGGCAAAGGTTGAACTTCTCTCTGTTATGTGGACGACATAACTAAATCCTTCACCTCAAACTCAATATGAACCCTCAATGAAACAACACAAAGAAACTGATTGGTTACATTTCTGTCCTGCATGTGTACTATGTATCTCAGCCCCTGAACCCAATTAAGGATTCATTAAGTCTACATGTTAACACCAAATATACTACATCAATATGTGAGTATGAAACCTCAAAATAGTTTTTAAAACCCAGCACCAGTAACGTTGTTTCTCAATTCACAGAGCACTACAGTGAAATACTAAGTAAAACCGTTTTTAAACTACTTTTAACAATGATGTTGATATTCTCTATAACACCAGAAACCACAGATAAAATGTTCCCATATAATATACTTTTTATATATTATATTCAATCTTCTCACTGTATGTCTCAAATATTACACACTAGAGCCATCACACAAGAGAAAATCCAGACACCAGTGAATCTAAGGATATTCCACACCAAGGTCCCAAGACAAAGAACAAAGCCACATACTGCAGCCATTGCTCTGAAACCTGCGGTGTCTCAGAGGGTGAGTCCGATATTCAGTCAGCACTTCAAACAAGAGAAAACAATTTTTATTACGCATCCCACCGTTGCATCTGTCTCCCCTCTGTTTTTGATTTACTCTCTGGTCAAAGTTCTCAGCAGGTAGTGTACACAGATGCTTGCTTCAGTGATTACATGGCCATTTGCTTCCATCTAGTGGTTTTCCAACTGTACTCCAGTAACCACATTTGTCGCATGTCATAGGCTACCCCCTCTCTCTCTCTCATTCCTCATGTCCTGTCATATCTGTACTGTGCTAAATCAACTTAAAAAGGCAGAAATGCCCAAAAATACTTAAAATAAAGAACTATCTGCATGGTAACATACCATTAGGCAGGAACTATGTGTGTGTGTGTGTGTGTGTGTGTGTGTGTGTGTGTGTGTGTGTGTGTGTGTGTGTGTGTGTGTGTGTGTCTGTCAAGGTTTAGTTTTGCATTTTTCATTAGTTTTTTATTTTTTATTTCGTTTTGACTTTTTGTTTTCAAATTCAGTTTAGTTTTAATTAGTTTTTAAAGCGGGTTTGCTAGCTTAGTTTAGTTTTTAGTTTTTGAAAATGCTTAGTTTTAGTTTAGTTTTTATTAGTTTTAGTGTTAGTTTTAGTCTTTTTTGTAATATGGGTTATTTCTCAGGGGTAAGATTCAAAAAGGTCAGAAAAAGTATTGTGTAAAAATAACTCAACAAAAACACCATACAATGTTAGAAATATGTATTCACAATGTAGGCCTATTCAACAATAACACCAGTACATAAAATGTACATATGGTCATAAATATGTAAAGAGTCTACACAAGACGCCACAGTAAGTGCAAAATGTGTAAGTGACGTGTTCCAGGAAAAAAACTAAATAGCCAACAGACTAAAGAAGACATCAACAGGTGTTTTGAACTTTAGTTTGAGTAAAGTGGCGAACCTTTTGAAAGTCAATCAACTCACACAGTTGTGTGGACATCCGAATATCAATACACATATTAACCCACGCTTCCTCCCGCTTTTGTTGTTCCTGCGTATTTACTAACCAGCAGCTATCGGGTCGCCGGTGAAAGCCCTCCTGTAGTGTTCTCTATCCTACGGTTGTCTCCGTCATGCGTCCTGGCCCTGTACCCACACATCCATGCCCTGTACCGGGGTTAGCTTCTGTTTCAGGGAAAGGGGGGCTTTGCGTTCTCCTTTACCTTGTTAAAGTAAGCTAGCCTCCTTGTGCGCGCTTCTCAAATGTAGGCTACTTTCAAATTTGTGGGATTTTTCCCGTCAATAAATTGTCCACATATTTTACCACCTTCCACTGCAAGACACTTGCTTTTATCTGACACAGTCATAATCAAATAGGAATCTTCCGCTTTCTTCCAACTTTCGGTACCAGGCAATGGGGCATGGACTATGTTGTGTTCAATTTGACATGGAATGTCGGAATTTCTGGGTTCCCAGTCAGAAACTATGTCTATGGTCGGAAATGTCAACTCTGAAAGATATGACGTTATTTGCTCTTTGAAAGACATTGACAAAGACGAAACCTAGGACATTTACTCGATAATTCTATTTTATTTTAATTAGTTTTGCAAACAGACATTACAGTTTTAGTTTGTTAACGTTTTTTTTTGTAATGCCTCGTTTTTATAATTATTTCAATTAACGACAATGTTTTTTCCCACCTAGTTTTCGTTATTTTGTTCGTTTTCGTTAACGATTGTAACCTTGGTGCGCGTGTGTGTGTGTGTGTGTGTGTGTGTGTGTGTGTGTGTGTGTGTGTGTGTGTGTGTGTGTGTGTGTGTGTGTGTGTGTGTGTGTGTGTGTGTGTGTGTGTGTGTGCGAGGCGTTCCCAGGCCAGGTTAGAGATATAATCCCTCCACCTATATGGCGGGTGGATAATGTCATTCAAAGGATAACCAGGAGAAGGAGAAGGATAAAATTGCAATTTGGCATGTTTAACCAAAATCAACAACACTCATCAACTGTCTTATACGCCTTAGGACCTAAGGTATAGTCACAAGATATATGCTTATAGCTGGGGAGCTTGCTTGCCTTAGTTACAGTTGCTTCCACTTGTTTCCCAAAATGAACGTCAATTCACTCAAAAAATACAAAAAAATCAACTATTAAGGGTATTCTCCTAATGTTAAAACAAAATATGAAGATGCTTGAGTGACATTTACCATTATAGAATAAATAAGTCAGTGATTTGGCTGGTCTTCATAGCTTTGCTGGGGTTATTGCCAACAAGCTAAAGAACGGAACGCCAGCCCACACAGTGAGATCGTGGTGCCTTTGACTGAAATCAGATTTTTTTATTATTGGACTACAGTGATTCAAGGACTTACAGTATATTTCATATTTTTATCAGAAACTGCTTTATTGGCCCATAAGTGTAAACACAAGGGAATTTGAGTCTGGCTTTGTGTTGCTTTCAACACAGAAACAGACATAACGTTACAGCTAAAAACAAAGATGAACAAGGTAACGTTAAACATGATATATATATAATCAAGTGTATACATGCATAATGCATATGCACATACGTACATACAGATACATGTAAACAGATCTATGAAGCTTAAACAGTATGGCAATTAGTGTAAATGATCCAGTAAATGGCGTCTGGCGACAATGCCCAGGTGTACGATGTACACTGGCGACGGTGTAGTCAATCCACACGTTAGAGTCACACAACAGTCTCCTTCGGTAGGTTATCCGTGGCACAATCCACTCGCCATACACCTAGTCCTGGGTCTTCCCCGAAGCCTCCTCCCAGGTGGACGTGCCTGGAACACCTCCCTAGGGAGGTGCCCAGTGGGCATCCTTACCAGATGCCCGAAGTAAGGCAATATCAAAACCAAATTATTTCTGTGAAGAACTAACATTTTAAAAGGGTATTGTAATGGTCCAGATGACTATTTCAATATACTTCTCAGTGGTTTATACTCTAGGAGGCTATGGTGGATGGTCCATGGCCCAATCCCAAAGTGAGCCCTGAGGACTAAGGACTAAAGACTCACAGACTTAAAGATCCCATATTATGCTCATTTTCAGGTTCATAATTGTATTTTAAGGTTGTACCAGAATAGGTTTACATGGTTTAATTTTCAAAAAACACCATATTTTTTGTTGTACAGCACAGCTCTCTCTCACTGCTGCAGCTCCTCTTTTCTCTTGTGTTCAGGTCTCTGTTTTAGCGAGCGAGTGAATCATCTTTTCTTCTGTACTATCTTTGGCTGCACTCGCACATGCGCAGTAGCTCAGATCGTAGATCATGTCAGTTAGCTCCATAGATAGTAAAAGAAAGGTTGTTTCTCCAACTTTGGTCAGTTACAAGGCAGGATTAGCTGGGAGACTTCTTCTAAAGGAGGGCGCACATGGAAGTACTTCTTTTGTAGATTATGGTGAACTTGTGTGTGTTGTAGCAGTGCTTTGCTATTAAGAACGAGCTAGCATGCTAGCGCTAGCATGCTAACAGTTGTGGTTAGCCCGTCATTTCGACTACGTAAAAAGCCCTGCAGATTTTGAACAGCTCACCCAGAGACTGAAGGCAGGACACATTCAGAAACCGTATCTCACTCAAAACAGCATGGATATATTTTTTTCAAAGTTTGTATGCGTGTGGAAGCACCAGAGACACAAAATAACACCCCAAATCCCAGAAAAAGTGATTTTTCATAATATGGGCACATTAATTGATCTCAGGTGCTAAATGAGTGAGTGTGTGAGGCTACTAGGGCTGGTCCGAATACCACTTTTTGAGCTTCAAAGCTTAGGTAGTAATGAGCATTGAATATTCGAAGCTTCGGAGAGATATAGATAGACAGTCCAGACACGACACGTTCAGAATTAATAAACTTTTAATAAACTACAGAACAGCGCGAGCAGGAAGCGGCGCGCCTCACGCAAGCAGGGCTATGCTCCGAGAACGGAGATTTCACTAATGATATAAAACGAGTATAACGAGGTTGGGTTGAAAATGAGAATAATATGGCCACTTTAAATACTACTACTTGTTTGCCATTACTTTGAGTTTTTTGGGGATGACATTTTTTAAGCATAATGTTTACTTCCCTGTCCATAAATGCATCGCTTTCTTTTAATTAATTTAGTTTGCATCAAAATACTGTATACCCTTATGGCTACTACTTCTAGCACAGTTTTGTATAAACATGTAAAATGTTTGCCAGTTGGGTTACTTATATCCAGAATCATTTACAATGAGTAAAAACAATCGCCAGTGAGGAGATCATGGGTCAGAGTTACTGTACCCTGGCAGTGTTCCAATATCCATAGGCTACTGAAGTCCACCAAAAATGAATGAGAGATGTGAGCCACGCTGAGAGTTGGAAGCTTTGTTTCACGTGTTTTTGGAGTTTACCTTCTATCCTGTGTTGATACCTGAAACCCTAAATTGGCTTTCACTGAACGCAAAGCTGCACTGACAAACAAAAGCTCACTTGTACTAATGGCAAGAAAAATGCATTAAACACATTTGCTTTCCCATTCCATTGCTTTGCACTGGTGAGTCATAACTGTAGCCTTGGTAGAAAAGACATTCTGTACCAGGTGTGCTGTGTATGAAAGACTTGTCAATGTACAATCCAGAATTACAATCCAGGCATATATATGACATTTAAGAAATCAGTTAATTAAAACCTTAAAGGTCCCATGACATGGTGCTCTTTGGATGCTTTTATATAGGCCTTAGTGGTCCCCTAACCCTGGATTTCCACCGGCTGCGTAACTGCTGCGGAACGGCTCCAGAACGTCGGCGGAGTCAATCGGTTTCCATTCTACTCAATGTTTGTATTTCCACCAGTTGCGTAACGTCTGCGTTCCAACTCCGGCACAGCTCCGGCGGTCCGCAGCCCTCCGGATCAGATATGCAGAGCTTCTATTTTTGCCGGACGCCGGAGAGCTCCGCAGCAATTCAGCACACGGCAGATAGTGTGGGACAGGAAGTCGAGCACAGAAACAAAATAAAACATCCGGTTAATTTTCAAAATAAAATACAACGTGCTCACGGCGGATCATATTTCCCTTCACTACACCTTGAAAACACAGCACGGAGTTGTTTCCTCTCTACTCCTCGGAATAGAAAAAAACTGTTGGTGGTTTTGTGGTTCTATTCTGTGTGAATTCGCGAGATCTAGTGGTGGAGGGTGGGGGTGTGGCCTTGACCAACTGCCACTTTGCTCGTTTGAAAGCCATGATGTCTCTCTCTCTCATGGGTTGGCCAAATTCTCTGGGTGGGCAAAGCAGAAAAAGGGGAGGTAACCAGAACGGCTCATCTGAGCTTACTTTTTCTCAAAGGCAGAGCAGGGTACCCAGGGCTCGGTTTACACTTATCACCATTTCAAGCCAATTGGGGACCATAGGCAGGCTGGGGGAACTCATATTAATGTTAAAAAACCTCATAAAGTGACATTTTCATGCCATGGGACCTTTACGTAATTTCATTATCAAATGAAAGCATCCAATAAAAACATGATTACTGCATTTGTTGAAATTGTATCCTTATGTGCTTCCAGTTTATTATGGTTTGAATCAATTATCCACTATCATTATTTCTCACATGCCATATGTGAGACTGCAGAAAGGCACTATTAAGCACATATACACTTTCTGTATCTAAGATATATTAATATATGGCACTAGGGTTTCTATTCTATGAAACTCTCCCATGGGTGTCCCTTGTTGTGGTTGTTTCCATGGTGCCGAACTGACCCGGAAGTACATTCACTATTTTTCCCCCTCAACCTGAAAAGGTTTGCGAGAAAGTGCAAACGTTTCTCAGGAGAAACTAAAAGTATTTATCTTCCTTTCACCCATATTTTTAGCAGTTTCGTAGAAGTGTGACTACAACTTATTAAAATGAAGGAAAAAAAGTAGGGCCGTGGGAAATATATCTACATGCTCAAAGCCTAAAAAGTAATGAAAACTTAATATGGATGCCAGAGTCAGCAAGCTCGATTTATTGAATGTATAATTCCTAGTTTAACATCTTTCAAATCATTGTATGGTAGAAGTCTCTCGTTGGGCTTTTGTATAGTGTCAGATAGTATACAATCAAGCATAATAATAATGAGGCCTCATTCCTTGCTTGTATTATTTTGCAGATGTTGACTACTGACATGTTCACCCATCTGCAGTTGAAGCTGTGCTGTTTGTTTGGTGTTCCCATTTTTCTAAATTCTTCAGTAAATTGGGATTGGGAGAAAACAAGTGGAAACATCACTGCTGGGCTCAGCTGTGTACACTTGCACACCCCATGTAGCCAGACCTTGCAACCTCACAAACAAACAAAACATTCCCGCTTCAATATGCGTTTCTGTTTCTTGGTTGACGTTTAATTAAAGAGCATTTCTAGTTTAAACTCAGAGCTTTTTGATCCGTTTCAACTACACTCAAGACTGATATTTGCCACATACTTTGAAACCATGCAATTGATTTCACTGCACAAGTATCCCGTCTTTTGTGGAACACATTCACACTTTGGTCATTTCACATTCCACAGTGGCTTACATGTAGCTCTTAGTGCTGTAATGTGAGAACATAGCAGTGTACTTCTCCTTCTCTTGGTCTGTAAGTAAAAGCTAAATAATAAATATGTGTATTCATAAGAAAAGGATTAGTATGTGACTTTGTTTTATCTCAAACCCTCACTCTGTGTTTAATTTTGTGGCTGTCTCAAAACTAAACTGAAGAGAGAATTAATGACACTACGCTTACCCCAAATGCATGGTTGACTGTCCCCAGGTCCTTGAGTCCCAGCTCAACTTTCTCCTCTGTACTGAGACGCATTCTGATAAAGTGAGGCAAGGTGGTGTATAGTTGTTTCTGGTCTAAAGTGGACTCCAAACAGATCAATGAACACACACGGTGGGAGTAAAACTCTGACTGACTGCAGACCTAATAGGACAACATCAACGACCGCCTCACGTCACCAGGGAAACCGGGTATCACAGTCAGAAAGAGAGTGGCTCAGTTACTTTGTAATCTCTTCTACAGTGCTGAAACATTTCTGGTCTGCTGCTAAGCTAATATAGGCTTTACTGTAGTTACTCTGACTTACAGTCATGCGCCTGCTGCTGTGATGATGGATCCTATGAGAGGGGACAAGCACGTTTGTCACATGAATCATACTCACAAAGAAGTTCTTTTATCAAAAGTTTGTAGTTCACACATTTTGTGACTTAAGAGTCATTGTGTTTCAGTAGATCAACCTCTGGTATTTGATTTGATATGTTCCTTTTTTCAGGTACTCAGTATCAAGCAACGCTTTATTGAACTACCAGAATTTTGAACGGTATTTGGCGGGTGACAAAGACGTTCATGCAATAAAGTAAAAACAACTGGTAAACTAAACTAAGCCAAGTTAGCCCTCTGAGCTAATGCGTGCTGACTCCTGTAGCCAAGGTTAATAAAATAAAAAGACGGGGGCTCTGTAATCTTAACCAGTGTGAACCAAGGTGGCCAACACACTTGCACGGCAGCGCATAACGCTACAGCTTTACTTTTTCCATTTTTACCCATCAAAATAAAAGCCCAAGTTTTCATTCACTGAGAGCATTATACTATAAGGCAAATCAATAACATATCTTACACTACGCTAACAACATATTTTGTGAACACTAGATACATACAAAAAAGCCAGAGACTATATTGCATTAAGTTGCTGTGAGCTTCTAAGCAGAAGATAACGTCATCTCGGAGCCTGAGTGCTGACAAAAACAAAATGACTTGCTGACTTGAAGAATCGACTGAGAATTTGAATATTTGACTTTGAGGGGGCAACCCTAGTAGGATCTTCTATTGTATCTTCACTTACCACTAGTATTTTTGGTTTGTGTTTGTTTTGTTTGTGTTTTTAAATGTCTTTAATTTGTTGTTGTGCTCTGTTCTCAAACTTGTCTCCTTGAAATTATGTTCATTCTACTAATTTGCAAAAGTAAATTTTCCCAGAATGTAATGCTCCCTAATTTTTTTTATCAACATGATGAGGTAACGTTAATCAACATTTATGTGGATGAAGTCCACATAAATAATTGTCGATAGGCAAAAGAAAATTTCCTCTGGTATGAATAAATGTCTAAAATTATCATCGGATTAAGCTGCAACTTGAGGATTCTGTTAAAAAGGTTAAGAAAGTTGGTTATGTTTGGTTATTGATATTTAATCCGGATTTTCTGGAAATTTGCTTAAAATGATACGCTAAGTTTGTATGAATCCTTCACTAAATAGTGCTTTACATGGTCAGTCTGCCACATTCCTTTATGTAAACATGAACAGGCTATACTTTTTCTAAATACTATTAACAATAAAGGTACTTTGACTTGAATACAGGCTCATTCATTATACTTTACTGTTACTGTATTGAGTTAGATATCTCAATAAAGTATTACCTTTAAAGAAGTCCTATAAAAGAAAAAGAAGATTACCAAATAGTTTGGTGTTTTTTTTAAACACCAAACTATTTGGTAATTTTTTCAAGATGTACAGACTGATATCATTAAGTGGTGTATGTATGACACGCCAATGCGTATGTCATTTTGGCGTGTTATCAAGACGTATACTCGCTTTTTAGCGTGTTTATCAACGCTGTTTGTCCTCCATTGACTTACATTACCTTGCAATTGTGTGTGAATTTACGCCGTAGCGAGTAGTATGAAAGGGCGAGAATCCGCGTAGGGAGGTTGGTCGGGGTGGGGTATCAGTCAAACACAGGACTTTCACACAGGAGCCCGGGGATCGTGTCATGTTTCCAAAACTCAACTGTCGCTTTCTTCTTTTACTAAACCCAACCCCGTTCTTCTTTTCCTAAACCCAACCGGTTCTTCTTTTACTAAACCCAACCCCGTTCTTCTTTTCCTAAACCCAACCGGTTCTTCTTTTCCTAAACCCAACCGGTTCTTCTTTTCCTAAACCCAACCGGTTCTTCTTTTCCTAAACCCAACACACGTGTCACATTTCCTAAACCCAACCGTTGCTTTGTTCCTTTCCTAAACCCAAGCGGTTCTTCTTTTCCTAAACCCAACCCGTCTGCTGTATACGGTGCTCAAAATGCGTACAGATAACAAGCCACTTGGCTTTAGAAAGTGGCATGTATGTTTACGTCCACTGTATACAGCATAGACAAACATGCGGATAGCTCAAAATGCATACAGATAACACGCCAGTTGGCTTAAGAAAGTGTATGTTTACGCGAAGTCATGTCATGAGATGTACGAATAATGAAAAAAAAAATGCATTAAAAGGGAATTAAATGTCATATATACTCTGTCCCTCCGTATATTGAACAATTTAGAAGGGTATACTCTGATAAATGTTGTGATAAATATAAGAGTATATTTGCAAGGCTGTGCCTGATCAATTTCATAGTCGGGTTTGCGAGTTGAGACTTCATGGTCACAGTGCACCACTACTTTACCCTTTGGGGTCTGAGGGTATTTTCAGACACACAGATGATTTTAGCATGCTCTGATATTGTTGTCAATTTCAACAAATGTCAGCAGTATTTTCAGAGTACTATGACTTTGTGTGTATTCACCACAAGTTCAGCTACAATAATATCTAAGTAGAATGTATTTCATGATTGTGATTTGTTTTGTTTTTTAACAATCCTAAACATTTTTTTGAAAGTTCAGTTTAGTTCAGTTTTTACAAGCTTTGGCATTTATCCACAATTTAAACCTCATCTGAACTCCTTTTTTCAAGAATGCTGAGGAATAGGACACACTCTGGGTATGTGAAAGAAAACACTATGCATACACACTTTAAATACTATGTTTAGCATCACCGTCCCGCATGCCCAGTGGAAACCCGTTTTCTTGCTAAAGGAACAAGAAATCAATTCACTCCTATGTCATGGCATATTTTGGGACGCTTGTCTTAAAAGGTGGCAGTCACTGAGAAAAGGTTCTGCTGGGCTAGGTGCAGCTGAGGGCTGATGCTTTTCTAAGCTTGGTAGTTGGAAAATGTACATTTGATGTAGGGAATCATAAGCTCACATGTCACCGATGTGATGGATTTGAACAAACTTTGCACAGATTAAGTTGCACAGAAGCTTGGAATAAGTGAATAATTTCGAATTGAATGTACTAGTTATGGAAGACGTATGCGTATATCATACAACGGAGGACAGTTTAAAAAAACAAACAGAAAAGTTTGGGTTCATTACAGAGTTGAATTAAGGTGACAAATCCATAGCTGTGAATCTCTTTTTTAAAGCATTTTTACAGAAAATGGCAGCTGAAGAGTAGTAGTAATAGTAGTTTTGTTGTTAAATATGCAATAAAACTAATTTAAAACTAGAATTGTGTGGTTCGCAACTATCTAATAAACAAAAAGAAACATCACCTTTAAGCTCTTTGGCTAAACTGCCAATCTGTTACCCTCACAGTTTTATATTAAAACAGCAAACAAACTTGTTGTTGGTGTCCAGTTAATGGAATCAAGAATGTTTCTAATATTCACTAATTCTCATTTCAAATTTTTTTAATATTACCATACTTTTAGCTCTGATAAGGGCAAATGTGTCATATTCTGAAAAGTTGTATAGCCAGTTTGCCGGGGGGGGGGGGGGGGGGGGGGGGGGGGTAGAGGGTTGGAGAAGCAATCTTGGGACTGGGAGGTCGCCAGTTCAATGCATTGCATAGTGTAGTTCACTGCAAACACTGTGTATTTTCACTGCATTTTTACTTTATAAAAAGTTAAATAAATAATGAATCTTAATATGAAAATAAGAATGATTAATTGATAGTCGATCGTTAATTCTCCCGACGATCAACTAAGAAAATGTAATCGAATGCCCATCCCTAGTGTGAATGTGACAGGTCGTTGTTGCAAATGAGAAATTGTTCTCAATCGACTTACCTGGATAAATAAAGGTTAAAAAAAAATATGTACAGTATGTCTACATATACTTAGAAAGGTAAATCACTCCATTGCAAAAGGAATAAAATACAAATATGTACAACTTTTTATACCACTCTTGTCCCTCCATCACTCTAAAGGTTATAAGGAAAATCCTTTTAATTTCTAGTTTTGCATGTTTAAATTTATTTTTGTCTTGCACAGAGCAAAGAAAGTCTGTACTTGCTTGAGATGAAGAAACGGTGCAGCTGCTTGGGTTAAAGCAAAACCGAATGAAGAAACTAAACAATTCTGTTCAGTGCACCCCTGAGACTTTTGTATATGGTGTGTCATTGCACCATGTAGAGCTGAGTCAAAAGAGATACAACAGTTTGTGATTGTTCGCTTTCGAAATGCTGCCTGTGTGAGGCTGAATCTCTTAGCCAACTTGGCAAACATCGAAGTCGTTCAATGTTCAGCCCTGAACAGCAACTCTTTGATTTACATGTACCTACAGTATCACCACAAAGAGGCCCATTTAAAACTGTAAATAGCATTTCACACTACATTGTTTCTGCTGACATGCAAAATTGTCAAAAGACACCGCAGAAACATCAACAGATATCTCCAGTCAGGTAATTGTTCTCCCTTGATTACTGGTTCCCATTTGCCTTAAGTGCAGCTTACAGACTTTTTCTTCCACAAAGTTGCTGCTGAGAGTCTGTAAAGCAGGTGTCTGAAGGGATTTGACATGGTACTACTTGCACTGAAAAGACTCTTTGTACCTTCAGCTTCTCACAGTTGACAACGATGTCATGGTGAGTCTTTCACGTGATGAAACCAAAGAGTTCAGAATACTTCCATCATAAGAAAGTTAATCTTGGTTTCGTTTTGTAGCTTCATTAACTGAAAGCATGGTGAGAACAGACATGGTAGACAGTGACTAATAAAACATGTGAGTAGATGTCCATCGAAAATAATTGATCAGAGCTTAATTTCCAGGCTTTGATGAACCGTGGACCCTTGTGACGGTGTGACGCTCCAGGCAAAAGGAGCAGCTGTTGACCCGTGTACAAGCGAGTGATCAGCATGAGTGTTACTGGCCTCCGCAGAAAGACAGCTTAAATCAACCTGCAGTATATTGGCATAGTAGGAAGTAACATGATGTTATGATACCGTAGCGAAAAGTCATAAGATGGGGTGGGTGATGTGTGTACAAAGCAACTGACTTTGACACTGGAGACAGGGGTAGGCGTCCTGTCTCCTCCAATCAGATTTAATAAGGACACATTTTTACCCATAAGGGTAGTTATGGAATGTAGAGAATGTATGGAAAATCTACCTGAACCTGACATGCATAAATTAATTAAAAATAAAACGAGAAAGAAAGTCAGAACTGGTCTGAAACAGAGCCCAGAATACATTTAATCAATCCAAAATCACGCAACAAGCAGCCACCATTGAAAAGAGAAGTAAAATGTAATTTCCACCTGCAATTTACAGGTCACACTCTCCCACTCGCCTAAAAAAAAACTTTTTTTCTCCTGTGATAAATATAATGCAGGCAGCACATGATCTGAGCTAATCATATGACTGCTCGGATCCGCTCGGATATTAGACATATTGGCACAGACCCACGCAACAGAATGGAAGACCTGATTAGACTGAATTGCGTACACGAAGTACACAGAGCATTGCTAATCTATTGACACAGTTCATGACGTGTCGCTCACGTGTAATTCATTTTCTGATAGTATTAGATAGCATGGTATATTTGAAATGTAAGGACTTTTTAAGCACTTTGTTAAAAAAGAGACTATTTTCAAGGTATTCCAGTACTTTTTCCTCAAAACTCAAGCACCTTGTGTGAACTGTTATTTGATGCCTGTAGAAATCCACATGTATCAGACTAGGGCTGTGCAATTGCTCAAATATTTAATAGCAATAACTATTTTGGCTGCTAATGATCCCAAAAACAGAGTAATCAAGAAAAAACGATTATTTTGCACAAATAAAGCTTTGCAAGTAAACTCTTATTTTGCCTTTTGTTCTGAATGAAAAAAACAACGTTCAAATGGAAAAAGTAGTACGTTTTACAGTTGATGGTCTTTTCACTGATGATTTAACTGTTAAACTCTTTTTTTTTTCAATACTTGCAACATCTTTACAAAAGACAATGAATAATCGTGTTGATGATTTGATAAATGTGACTGTTTTTTCTATAATTGAGCAGCCCTATATCATACAGACAGAAGAACTAGTCAAGTTTGACGATTTGAGTAATGTGATTAACTCACTTTTTCTTTTCTTTAGTGTGAGTCTTGAAGCAATGAAATGAATTGTCACTGTGTGGCAACAATTAAACATTTTACCACCCGGGGGCGCCATAGGCTGCTCAGTTACCTGCGAGTTTCCGGTTTGAATTAAAAAGTAATCATGAAGAGGTCACGGCGAAGTGTGACATGGGACCATTTTGATTTAAAAAACGACAGTTTTGACTGCAAACACTGCGACGCCGTGTATAAGTACAACACGGCCACGACTCAAATGATGTACCACATATGATGTACCACATCTGACATCCGACCCTGGTTAATGTCGGTGGCGGTGCGTCCTGCTCTCAGTCTCAACCTAGCATCAACTCAGAGTTAGCACGGAGGAGCTGCGATGCACAACGAGCAACGAGCAAATTACCCAAGGGATCTGCACGTTCATTGAGATGGATATTGGAACCAGCATGTCACATTCCGTCACGACGTACCATCACCAGACTGGTAGAAACTCACTACGAAGAACGGAATAAGGTTCCCCGGCCCGGGCTGGCCAAGTTAGCGCGGAGGTACCTGTGCATCCCAGCCGGCGGGTGTTTTCGGCGGCTGGACTGACAGTCACCAGGTAGCGGTTGCGTCTGACCCCAGATCATGTCAACCTGCTTATTTTTCTCAACAAAAACCAGTAGACTGGTGCAGAAGTTGTATGTGAGTTACTGATTATTTTGTATTAGGCTTTGTCTGTGCTTTGGATAGTTTTGAATTACATTTTGACAAAACCTGTCAGATCTAAGTATTATTATGTTTTTGGTTAAGTTATTATTTAACATGATTCTTTTTATTTATTATTTTGGAACAAGCGAGGGTCTCTGTTTAAGAAGGCCGGCTCGCAGCAGCAGGTTCCGCTGCTTCAGAGCACCACAGCACATATATCTTCAAGTTTAGCCTAACCTCCAGTTTAACTGCCACAAGTTGTTCTTGTAATTAAGATCTCATCGAGGAAAAACACGCTGTATTTTTGTATTTTCATTTCGTTTGTAATTTATAAAAAGTTACATAAATTATGAATTTTAATATAAACATATTAATGATTAATCGATAGTCGATCATCCCTATTCTCAACGGATCATTTTGAACAAAGACATTTGTTCAGAATGAGTACAAAGACATGCTGCCCTACAACCCACAAAAATGATAAATCAAATTATATATCTTACAAAGGATTTCTTTAGAGAACTGCCTATTTTTAAAGAGCCTATCGTGGAACACCTTTTGTAACCCCAATCAGAACCTTTAATTGTAATAGTAGATAAAAACTCCTATTCTCTTAATGGGTGCATCAAACATGGCAGTGCTTAAATCAGGAATTTAAATCATGTTAAATTGTAATATAATCAGGCAAATGAAGCACATTCTTTGTATTCACATTGTATCCAGCCCCCCAGTCTTCTTTCCAAACTTAAATTATTTTACAGTGCACTGTTAAATTAAATGGATTTACTGAATTTTTAACAATAGGTATATTTCCCATATTACAAAAAGAAAGCTGATAATACTTAGGCTGTAAACTCTTTTGTCCACAAGATGGTGGTATATCCTAAGATGGGATCTGACAATTCTCTGCTAAACTGACTGAACTGCTGAATAACAGAGCAACACAAACACTATGCTAAATAGAAAACAAAAGTTCTGCATCACATCTGAACAATTTGGTACCAGGTTTAGGGAATGGAAGCACTGAAGCAGTCAAGATACAAACGCAGTAACCGCAGTAATTGCAAGGGTATTAAAAAGCTGAATGAGACGGCATGTTTATTTATATTTTAAGAAGAACTGTGGGTTTAATTTCTGCATATAGCCGATAAAGCTGTTAAAAGTGGAAACAAACAAATCAAGGTCATAGAACAGAGAGCTAGACACTGTCCTTGATACCATGCAGTGTTTCCCACAGGGTGAGAATTTACTTGTGGTGGAGGGTGAGCAGGATGTGATGGCGCGGCGCGTGATGGCTGGGTTCAGTAAAAAACTAGGTTTATTGAAAACAATAACTAGGCTACATAATGTTAACAGATAATTTTGAAATAAATAATAATACTACATATTAAACATATCAGACTAAAAGATGCTATACAGATGAAGTGTAGCCATGATGTGCTTTTCAATTAAATCTGGATGGTTTGTCAAATGTTATGATTCAGCAGATAAAATACCTGATTACCCGGAGCCCCAATAGGCTATTATATGTAAATTACTGTACATGCGCTACTGACTACTACTGACTGACGACGCAGATTACATATGCAGTAAGACAAAAATAGTGAGGGTCTAAGAGAAGAGACAGGCGAGAGAAAACGACAGAAAGTTTGGGATCATTGTACGCTGCAAACATGCTGCTACATCATCTAAGTCAGGAGTGTTAAACTCATTTTCACTAAGGGCCACACTGGAAAAAGAGAATCACACCAAGGGCCAGACATGTAGAGTTTACAGTATTGACGTGCTTTTGTTACTGCATGTCACTTTTAAAAAAAACATTTTGGTAGTGTTTTTCCTCATTTTTGTTGTTTTTGTTCCGACTTTTTTGCGGATATTTCTCACCTTTTTGTAAATTAGTTGCTTTTCTGACATTTTTGTACGCTTTTTGTCACATTTTTGTTGACACCAAGCTGAATGATAACAATTTTTAACAACAACCTGTTTCACAGCCTGAATATGAAAACGCTCTGCTTCTCGGGGAATTTCTGAGTCTCAGAGTTGGCAAATCTGCCAAATTCTGCTTTGAATGTCAGGTAATTGCAGTTTAAAAAAACACTGGACCGGTTAACTTCATGGCTACTTAATATGCACGTGAATGACATCATCGGACCATGCCGGTGATGTCTGCATTCTTTTCTCTTTCTCCACACTCAGTATTAGGCTTCTGAAAATGTGTCCCCCTGAACAGTGTAGTTGAATAGCTCTTGATGTAAGCTTTGTACCGTCACATTTCCCCTCGGCTTAGTGAACAGCTCTTTTGCATATCCAGTACAAAGAGCCAGAGGCAAGAAGGGGAAGGGGGTGAAAAAGATTTACATTTGGGCCACCAAATATGTACTTTTTTTAAGAGTCTTGGAATTTGGCAATACATTTTTTTGCTTTTTCTAAAAAAGGAAACCTGTCTTTTGTGTGTATATATATATATATATATATATATATATATATATATATATATATATATATATATATATATATAAAGACAGCTTTCCTTTTTTTTAGTAAACAGCAATAATAAATATATTTGCTATTACTGTTTACTAAGTATTTCTTACTAAGTATTTCTTATCCGATTACTCGATTAATCGATGGAATAATCGGTAGAATATTCGATTACTAAAAGAATCGATAGCTGCAGCCCCAGTCAGAATAACTGTGGGTGTACAGGTCTTTGCTACAAACACACTCCCCAAATGAAATCTATACTCAAGTCAGCAAAAATAATTACCTACTTTCTTCAGCAGTACTTAGAAAAGGTTCAGTACTGCAGTGTAGATAAAATCCCTGGTTGTGTAGGTCCCTTGTAATCCCTTTCATTGAGTACACACACCCCAGGGATGCATAAGGTTAAGGTTTACAAAGGTAACATTCCCAGGGCGAATGTGGTAAATCATAATCTGTAGCCATAACCCCCTGAGGTCATATTGTAAGATATTTAAGATGTAAACATTTGACAGAGATTGGCTAGCCATGTTAATGGAATTTTGTTTGTATGTCAGCACAGTGTTTAGTGCGCCTGTGTGTGTGTGTGTGTGTGTGTGTGTGTGTGTGTGTGTGTGTGTGTGTGTGTGTGTGTGTGTGTGTGTGTGTGTGTGTGTGTGTGTGTGTGAGAGAGAGAGAGAGAGAGAGAGAGAGAAAGAGAATAATCAGTGGACTAATGGTAATCCAGTGATTAAAGGGAAGACACACACACACACACACACACACACACACACATACACACACACACACACACACACACAAACACACACACAGAGAGAATCAGTAGTGGTATTCTAAATGCTAACGGAAAGCCGGAAAACAAGCAGAGAAAGGTCAACTCTCACAAAAACCCACAATCACTCACTCAGTTAGTGCTTTCGACATGTTACCTCCATCTAGAAAATTAGGTAGCTCTCTTTTCTGTTATCTGTCACTGTTTTTCAAATTCCTGGTGTTTCATGTTTAAGCACATCAACCTCACTGCATCTCTTTCTAACACAAACTCTATACTGACGCAAGCAAATGGTCAATGGGGAACAATCCATTTAACCCCACCACTGACACACACACACGTACTTCCTGAATCCTGACATACGGTTGTACACTTTGTGTGTGTGTGTGTGTGTGTGTGTGTGTGTGTGTGTGTGTGTGTGTGTGTGTGTGTGTGTGTGTGTGTGTGTGTGTGTGTGTGTGTGTGTGTGTGTGTGTGTGTGTTTAAGCACTGGTCAACAGAAATGGCCTCAGGCCTTAGTGAGTTTGACTGACCCAGTTTACATTGATCTTTTAGGCATTTAGCAATCATTAGCTCACTCTGGACTTGAATGGAGCATTTTAGAGAATATATCAATTCCATGACTACTGTACAGCCCATGCAACACAGTAGATCATAGTTTCATTTGATTTTCTTTTACCCATGATATCCAACAAGACTCTCGTCCAATGTCATATTCACAAACCTTAATCTGTGACCTCTAATGCTTCAAACATTCTAAGCCTTTGGGTCTTTCCTTGTGCCTGGACTAGATGCAGTATGTGGGAAATGGTATTGAAATCATGTGTTAAGGGCAGCTAAAGGCAGGATCCAAAATACACTTTTTTAAATTTAACCTTTAACTAGACATACAGAATTAACCACACAACAAATTTGTTAAACTACATTTTTTAACTTTGGAGCAAAACCCGGACGTTCCAATTTAACTTTGGCTCTCTACAAAAGAGATGCCTGCAAAACTGTTGACAGGACAAAACCATGTAGATCTAATATTTCTATATCTTTCTTCGATAAGCCAGATAGCCTAGGTTTCTCTGCAGTTGGAACAGTACAATGTTGACCTCTATATCTTCTTTAATACTATTTCCTGTCATGTCACTTTTTTCATAACGAAGTAGTTTGAGAGAGTAACCCTGTCCCTTTCATCACGGCACATGTAGAGCTCTTCTCACTCTGTCTTGCTTTCTCAGTTTTTGTTTTGCTCTTAAGAACACTGCACCGAGCAAGGCACATCTTCAAAGCTTACAAATTCATTGTATAGTTTGGTCAGTACATTGGCTGTGCCTGCCCTCTAACGTTTCATTGGCTTCTACACAACTATGCATGACTAATAACTAGTCATATAACTACAGGTCTTCAGAGTGCGACCAATTTGGTCGCACATGTGACCAAAATTTGTAAGGGTGCGACTAACATTTTTCGATATGGTTTAATGTTGCGTTACATGACCCATTTCTTTTGTAAAGCTGTCTTTGACACAGTGAACCACCAGATCCTCACTTTCACCTTTCACTGCTAACATTGCTGCAACCACCCGATCGTGTAGATACATGCTTAACATCAGAAGGATACGTCCCCTTCTAACGCAGAAGGCGGCTCAGGTTCTGGTTCAGGCTCCAGTCATCTCACGTCTAGACTACTGCAACTCCCTCCTGGCTGGCCTGGCTGCATGTGCCATCCATCCCCTGCAGCTCATTCAGAACGCAGCAGCCCGGCTTGTCTTCAACCTCCCCAAGTTCTCTCACACTACACCGCTCCTCCGCTCTCTTCCCTGGTTACCAGTTGCTGCCTGCATCCGCTTCAAGACACTAGTACTTACATATAGGGCCACGAATGGATCAGCCCCAGTTTACATCCAAGACATGGTCAAACCATATACCCTAACCCACCCACTTCGATCTGCATCAGCCAAACTGCTTGCTGCTCCTCCACAGCGAAGGAGAACTAATCACTCAACGAAATCCCGACTGTTCACTGTCCTGGCTCCCAAATGGTGGAATAAGCTCCCCACTGATATCAGGATGGCCGAAAGCTTACACACATTCCGCCGAAGGCTAAAAACACATGTCTTCCGACTACACCTTGGATAATAAAAAAAAATAAAAAATCTTGAACCTGCACTTTCATATTTCATATGTCTCTTTGTAGTTTTACTTATTTAAAGCTAATGTACTTGCACTTACTACTTGTTGTCTGGAGTTTGTACCTTCACAGTTGAAAGCACTTAATTGTAAGTCGCTTTGGATAAAAGCGTCAGCTAAATGACATGTAATGTAATGTAATGTAATGTAATGTAAAGCTGTGCCTGTGTTTACTCTCCGTGCAGCCCCGCCCTCATTCACTTACACACGGCTCCCCTGCAACATGGAGAGACACAGCGACAGGTCCACACTGCTGACATTTGTCTACAGTTTTAATTGTTATTAACACAGCTCTATATTGTTAAGCATGAGAGGGGAAACTGTATTTGTTATTTGTTTGTTGTTGCACCCGCCACGGCGAAAAACACAGAAGAAGTTATTGAATGCAACTAACTTCAGTTGGTTGAGTAATAGCGTGTGAGACGGAGCCTGCTGGATCTGGGCGAGAGATGTGACCCATGGCCAGAATATCATAGTTCATAAAAATGCAGCGCAGTGACGATACAGACATTTCATACAAGACGTGTGTAATGCCGCTCACCTGCCAAAGCGCATTTGACCCGTGCTTGACCCATTCATAATGAGTCAGCCGTCAGTCTGTGAGTAGCATACGCTTCAGTCCATCGCACTCCCCCTCTCTCCCGCTGTCTTTTTCAGCCTTTATTTTGATAGGAAAGCTGAAGACATGAAAGGGGAGAGAGAGGGGGAATGACATGTAGGAAAGGGCCGCAGGTTGGAGTTGAACCTGGCCTGCTGCGTCGAGGAGTAAACCTCTATATATACATCAACTGAGCTATCCGGGCGCCCTCTTTCTCTTTTAATCAGTCTGTTATTGTTGTCGAAAACAACAATAAGACTTTGAGCCATGAGGTCTCAGTTCAGGGAAGCACTTTGAAACAGTAGCACTTTCTATTTTGAAATGTTTGGCAGCTCAGTGAAGCACCTTAAACCTTTATTTTTTTATATTTATATTTTTATATGCAGTATGATTGTGCTTCAAATAAAAAAGTATTTATCTACACCTTATTCTTGTTTAAAATCATTTACATGATATATATGAATGTATATGGAGCGTGATAAAAAAAAGTGACCTTGAAATTGTGGCGTTAATGGCGTCGGGAGGAAATATTTGGGTGTACCAACATTTTGTGCTGGTGCACCTAAATAAAAAAGTTAGGCGCACCAGTGCAACCAAGGAAAAAAGTTAGTCTGGAGCCCTGTAACTAGGAATATTGCTGTCTCAGGTTTCTTTAATTCATTCTGCACTGGAATTATTCTGTATAATTCATTGCTTGTTCTTCTGTACATTACTCCTTCTCGTATCATTTTTAGCTGAAAATCCTTCCTCTTTCTTTATTCACTCTCTCAGTCTGTCTCTTTTACCCTGCCTCCATTTCCATCCACTGCATTCAATAAACAGAGTCCACTTTACTATTACACTGATGTAAAGCTAGTTGTTGATATAAACCCGTCTTTATATCCCTCCCTTCTCCTCCCTTTCTCTTTTTCACTCTCTGCCAAAGCCAATTGTTCCTGAATGGTTATATTTCCTCTGATGACGGCATGCTACCCTTTAGCTCAGGGAGGCTCTCTAGTATTTTCCCTCCCTCCCCCCTCTTTCATCCAGCTGCTATTTTCCTGAATGAGTAGTGAAACCATCCCATGACCTCACCATTGGTTCAGCTGTGCCCCCCCAAATTTGAAAGATGGAGCGAGGATGATGATAATTGCTGTTGCCATGTTATAAGGCATCCAGAAACATCCGGTCCTTTGCTGACAATCATGCATGTTCACACACACGAACACTCACAGGCATGCGCTACATCACCGCGCTTCAGGATTACAGCACTTAATCTGCATGGCAACAGCCCCCATGCTGCTGTAATGCTGAGCTGATGGGTGTAAGAAAATAAATGAAAGAAAAGCATGAGCGCAAGACAGAAAAGCTAAAAAATGGCGAACGGAGACACACAGATCACAGAGCGAGAAAGAGACCCAGAGACAGTGGATGTGAAGGCAGTGGGGAGAAAGAGACAAGATTTAGAATGGCTGCTTATTCATTCATAAATGCCTGAATGAATTCCTCTTCATTCAGATCGCCTGTCAGCCCAGTGGACAGCCATGATCACCCTATTATGTAAGCGAGAGGGGGGAGGGGCAACAGGAGGTGAGGTCAGGTGAGGTAGGGTGGAGATGAAGGAAAAATGGAGAAAGAAAACGAGACAAGCAGCAACACAGCAGGCTACACTAATCCCATATTTTTACTGCTGAACTGATCACCTTAGCATCATTATCAAGATGAGATTCATGTAGTTTGATGATGATGATGATGATGATGATGATGGTAATTTGCGATGTCACAATGGTTACAAAGCTGCAGAGGGAAAGTAGTGCATACAGCACATATGCTGTTGTTGTAATGGTTGGGCACTATGCTTCTAAAATAAAAAGGAGAAAAATAACCCTGACTTCATCCATTTGATTGGCTGAAACAAAGAGGATGTGTCCTGTCCTGTATGTATTATTATTAATTTGAATGATGGTATTTCCCCAGGACAAAAAGCACAAAGGAATGGGGAGAGGCATTATGATGTCTTTCATGAATTCATCACAAATGCGATGGGCGATGACATCATCTATAGGACCACCCCTATAATAGAGATTCAGAATGCTGATTCAAATGTGAAAGATGTTTGAATACTAGCCTCAGCTAGCCTGATGATCAGGCTTTGTCAGACCATAACTCTGCTGTTTTCAGTCAATAGACTTTGTCTAGACAGAGCATAACAGGCTGGTCTGCCTATCGTTTGCTAGATAGTTAACTTCTTACTCCTCATTTCCACCGACTGCAGAACGTCTGCGGAACGGCTCTGCTGCATGTCGGCTCCGTGTTCCACCAGGTCCGGATTTGTTGCATAACGGCTACGGCCATGACTGACAGCTGAAGTCATACGGACCCACGAGATCTCACAAATTCACGTGTGATCGTGTGATATAACAGGATGTAGTTTCTATAAGCAGAACCACAAAACCAACAACAGTTGACTTCAGGCCTGTCTCCGCCCATTACGACGTTTTCAAGGTGTAGTGCAGGGAAATATGATCTGCCGTGATCACGGTGTATTTTATTTTGAAAATTAATTAGATGTTTTACTTTGTTTCTGTGCTCGACTTCCTGTCCCGCACTATCTGCCCTGTGCTGAATTGCTGCGGAGCTCTCCGGCATCCGGCAAGAATAAAAGCTCTGTGTATCTGCTATGGAGGGCTAACTCTATAATATGAATGTAGCAAATAATAAAGCAAAATAAACAAAAGGAAAACTGTACAGTTAATGGTACATAGGCTTAAAACCTATCCAGTAGTCACATTTGTGCAAATACAAATGCAGCCAGCAAATTTGTTTTTCCCTCCATTGTACCAAACTCGTACCGAACCGTGATGTCTGAACCGAGGTATGAACCGAACCGTGACTTCTATGTACCGTTCCACCCCTAGTAATCATTATGTCATGCTACTAGCTACTGCTAAAGTTAGCTTCTAGCCGATAGCCGGCGGCAGTTTAGGAACAGAGATGTTAACGTTATATCCACGTTACAGGCTTTACGGCATACAGCCTTCAGATGTATCATAGGACAATATACAATATAAATTACAGCCATTATATTCATTATTACAGCTTTTTGGCTTTTTTCCCTTTCCTTTATTGTGTTATTTATCTTTTTGTGCATGTTTTAGGTTTATAAATTGAAGAAGCCCACCACCCTAAAGGGACTTTCCAAAGAAAACACTGTTCACAAACTGCTCCAAACATTTTTATTCCAGCCTTTACTTCTGTGACGAACGCTCGTCACTTTGGAACACACGTTATAATGCTCGCCTAGCTGCTAGCATGGCACGCCCTCATACTCTGCTTCTGACTGGCTAGTAGTCCTTACCTAGGTACTGTCAGGACACGCCCTCATACTCTGCTTCTGACTGGCTAGTAGTCCTTACCTAGGTACTGTCAGGACACGCCCTCATACTCTGCTTCTGACTGGCTAGTAGTCCTTACCTAGGTACTGTCAGGACACGCCCTCATACTCTGCTTCTGACTGGCTAGTAGTCCTTACCTAGGTACTGTCAGGACACGCCCTCATACTCTGCTTCTGACTGGCTAGTAGTCCTTACCTAGGTACTGTCAGGGCACGCCCTCATACTCTGCTTCTGACTGGCTAGTAGTCCTTACCTAGGTACTGTCAGGACACGCCCTCATACTCTGCTTCTGACTGGCTAGTAGTCCTTACCTAGCTACTGTCAGGACACGCCCTCATACTCTGCTTCTGACTGGCTAGTAGTCCTTACCTAGGTACTGTCAGGGCACGCCCTCATACTCTGCTTCTGACTGGCTAGTAGTCCTTACCTAGGTACTGTCAGGACACGCCCTCATACTCTGCTTCTGACTGGCTAGTAGTCCTTACCTAGGTACTGTCAGGACACGCCCTCATACTCTGCTTCTGACTGGCTAGTAGTCCTTACCTAGGTACTGCGCATGTGCGACTCCCAACAAAGATGGAATAGAAGTGAGATGTCTCACTAAAACAGAGAGCTCAACACACAGGGTAAAAAGAGGAGCTGCTGCAATGTGCAGTAAAACAAAAATATGGTGTTTTTTAAAATTTAAACCATGTAAAACTATTCTGGTACAACCTCTAAATACAATTATGAACCTGAAAATGAGCATAATATGAGCACTTTAAGTGTTCGGACTGGTAAATTAATGTACCTAAAAAAAACAATCTAGCGCTGATATATAGACATTTCTTCCAGGGGAAAGTCTTTCTGGGCCAGTGGGTTGCCAGATGTTGCAATTCCACCGTTGGCCGCTAAGCTCATGGTTGCTTCAAAGCCTGGCGGCGTTCCTGGGGGCTTAGTCATGACGAGGATGGAAGAATGCATTTGTCAAATGTGAAACTATTCCTTTAAAATAAAATACTTTGCATACAAGTTAGATTGAGTTTCTTAATGCCCTTTAATTAAAATAAATTGTTATAATGCATTTCACAAGGAACCCAAATCAAGTAAACGGACACTACAGAGGAAGTGTTTGTGTGCAACGAACCACATCCCCAAGTTCAGCGAGTTCAGTCCCTGTCCCACATGAGCACAAAGCACGGTGTAAAGACCAATTTAGAAATGGGCCATCACACGGAAACACATGACTGTGGGGGAGTGTTATCTATTGGGAATGAGGCCTGTAAATAAATGTAGAAATGTGTGTGTGTGTGTGTGTGTGTGTGTGTGTGTGTGTGTGTGTGTGTGTGTGTGTGTGTGTGTGTGTGTGTCTGTGTATGTGTATGTGCGTGCATATACAGTATTAAGTATATAGAAAGAAGTCATTGTTTTATGATAGACAGCAATATTTTTCAAACTATTATATTAATCTCTGCAGGCTAATACAATAAAAAGAAATGACAAACATGTAAATAACCATTTGCAAAAGTGATACCGGCCACACAAATAAACATTCACTAATGAATAACATCTAAATCAGCATTAATCAGCATCAAAACATGATTTCAGCTGCTGATCCATGGTGTGTCCACACAAAAGGGAGCCACAGCCTCTACGAGGGATGGAAGACCTGGCTTATCACCAAACGGAGGAAGAATCAACCACCTCCAGCTCCCTTGTTCTCCATCATGTATGCGCGAGCTTATGAGGACCCTCTGCCCGTCAAGAAGGAGAAGCACCGCGACCTAATGAAAATGCTAGCCTACATGCCAGCGGAGGCTCAAGCATTTTATGGGATGTTACAATGTGAAGAGTAGCCTGGTATGTGTAGGTCATTTGCAGGGTAGGGTGGGGTATATTGTGTAAAATGAATCATAAAAGTAGTTGTAGCTTATCTTGTATAGCTTATCTTATGTGGCATAATAGGAATATAATAGGTATTTATTTATTTATTTATTTTTGAATGAATGGGGTGATTATTAATGAAATGTATTATAAAAGTTAAAGGAGCAAAAAAAGGAAGATGTATGGTAAACTAGCATGGAGGTAGTATGGAATGATGATGTATGTCTGTATTGTAAATATATATATATATATATATATATATATATATATATATATATATTGTTTACTGTTATTACTGTTGTTTATTGTTTGTATGTATGTATTGTTTATTGTAAGTATTTACGGTTTATTGTTTGCACTGATGTTTATTTTCTATACGTAGGCCTATGCATTTTTCATTGTTCGTACTGTATTGTCCGGGTTTTGTTCTATGATTTACGTTGAAAAAAAAAAAACAATAATAAATTGAAAGAAAGAAATGCTTAAAATGTTCTTTAAGGCTCTGTTACTATATTAAAACTAAGAAAAAGGAATCTGATCTCCAGTCGTTTAAAGTAATATGATGAATTGGACTTATACTGTTCTTCCACATTAACTGGACATATACTGTTCTTCCACATTTCAGAAATGTAAATTACTCTAACTTTCTATTTTTAAGATTGTTACTAAAAAAATCGTATCTCATTAGAATTGGTAAGCTTTTGTTGTCTATCTTCAAGTAAAAAAAAAAGTAATATAATATTCAGAGTCCAAATTAAAAAAATGTTATTACTCAAAATTTGTAAATATGGACTTATATGGTTCTTCGTCTCAAGTCCTCAATTATAGTAAGTACCTTAAATGTACTGTACATGTAAAGTGCTTCCAATAGGATAAGCAGATATGAGATTATGTAGGTTGTGTGAATTGCGGGTATTTTCTGGATTTTTTTTTACTGTGCAGTATATCTTTTGGTTGTCCCATGTCAAGGTGATGGTCTACTTGTGTTTGTCACACCCAGTCCATCACCCTCCCAAATACAGACATCCCTTTGATGTCATCCTACAGTGCTATCCTAACTTCCTTCATGGATTTTGCTATTCCATCCAACCAAAATAAATGGCCTTAGGGAGCATATGAATCAAACACCTACTAAACTCTCCTCCTCCTGTCTCCCCATATATGTCATGACTAGTCATTAATTAAAAAGAAACATTCTTTTGCATGTATTGGAATTCACTTTCAGATAAGGACTTCAATCCTTAGTCAATAATACACATACATGAGGTAAAAAATAAGAGTAAAAATTTTACAGAACTTGAATGTACAATTAAATAACTGCAATCTCTTGCATTTTGCTTCTTACATTATACTCTGTAATTTGTTTTGGAACAATGATTTCGCTTCCTACTAGAATGTCTACAAGAAGCCAAACCGCATTGTTACGTTTAAGTCTGTGTATCTGTGTGTTTAGTTTTGATTTAACCCAGGCATTGCAGGTGTGTGAGAGATGAGATTGTTTAAATCACAGGAGGCAGCACGCTGTAGGCGGACGGCTGCACCCCAGATGCTACCACAGGGAGAACACTATTTTATATATATATATATATATATATATATATATATATATATATATATATATATATATATATATATATATATGTGAGCTGGGTTTGCCTTTAATAGCGGTGTGTCTTTGTTAAACAAGCGCAGGTTAGCTTAGCCTTGTAACTAGGGATGCAACGATTATAGATTTTGTTGGTATGATTATAGTCTGAAAAATAGTCACAGTTTCACGATTATCACGATTAATTAATTTCACTGCTAATGTATGAAATTTACATGAACACTCTAGATTTGAATGTGTTATTTATTGCTGCCTTTTGAAACACACTTACAGTTTTGAATGTTTTGAAAATGATTACATGATCAATCATCAACCTTTTTATTTAAATTCATCTGAAAAGATTAGAGACTAGAGGTGAATCAGTCACACCACAAAGGCCAAGTTGGCAACAACCATACTGTCCTTAGGAAGAAGTTGGCCCTTTTGGGGCTAGAAACGGCCTTGCTGCTAGAGAAAAGAGTGATGGAGAGATCTCTTTGCAGCCTTATGTCCAATAGGGGATGAAGAGGAGTAAGTAAGTAACATTAAGTGGTAACGTCAGTGACATGATTGAGCGGTTTGTTGTGAGTTTTGACTCGTACCAACATAACGCTGTCGTTAGCTCGCTCACTGTAAATGCAAACGTCTGCTTCTGACTCGTTAGCTGTTAACTGTAATGTTACAGTTTACGTTTAAAAAATGCAGCAGTAAGTTGTCCCACCTCGGAGAGCCACTGTTACTCTGTTCACAACGCTTATGTTGTCAAGAAGGTTTAATAAGAACTGCACACACTGCTACTCATAACTTGCAGTCTCATAACTTGCAGTCAGTTAACACCGTGACATTATAAAGCTTGGTTAATAGTGAAATCAGTTAACCGTTGCATCCCTACTTGTAACAGTATCATAAAACATTTCATGTTTAAAAGTTTAAAAGCCTTATTCCTAAATCCAAAAAACAAGTAAAAACAATTTGTAATATGATACGGCACTCGAGGTCTGCAAAAAACTAAGATCATGAGAGAGGTATAGTGGAGGATTTTCTTTTTCCAGGTGGATCATCAAGACTATTGGTCCTCCTAGTTGTCAATCATTCTGCTGATATGTTTACGTAAGGCCGCCGTACGTGCTTGTCCCTAGGTAGTTTTCGCTTTCTGCGGCCTCTAGCGCGACCGCCTTCTCCCCCCCCATCTCGGCTGGTGCTGGCTCTTGACCTTGTCTCCCTCGGCCTCTAGGCGCAACCCCCCCCCCCCCCCCCCCCCCCCTCCTGGATCTTGGTCGGGATGAACAGGGCACGGGCTCGTAGTCAATATCAGATTCCACAAGACTCTCTTCTTTAAAGCTCTAAACGCACCAGCATTAAAAAAAATAGCTTGTTTGTTGGCCTGTAGCATGCTAACGTTAGCTATAGAGATGCTTGTCGTAAATAGATTTACACTTACCGGTGGCAAGTCTGACATAGTGGACAAAGTGCAAATATTCTTTTGGAAACATGTAAACAGAGTGTGCACGAGGAGAACTAGGCGTGTCCATGCTCTCTCGTGCACACGTTTATTAGGCGTTCCCTCTCGGGAGCAGGTAGAGTGATGTGCATGTGCATTTTTTCAAAAAGTGGAGAGGGCGGTTCTTTTCTAAAATTCGGGAAAATCCTCCACTATACCTTTAAATTTCATAGTCAACCCTCACTTGACTGAATGTTATAGTTTAGTAAACTGAAAATGAGCATAATATGGGACCTTTAAATGTCACCTAGATCCATATACTTAACTATCAGTCATGTTTGTCATTTCTGGTGGAATTTCGGGTTGACTCATCAGAATGAGTGAGCCACCTTATTCGGATCCCTAATCTAATGTTTAATGCTTCTAATAAATTCATGGTTGTGATGCTCAGAGAGATATGGCTCTCTCAGAAATAAAGTAGCTTTGATCAGTTTGGATGATGAATTTTTCTGTTAAGGGAACTGCCATTAATTCGGTCTGAATCTGATTTTGGCCACAACTGATGAACCAGAGTAGCCCTGTGTCACACTAGTCTGCATGGCGAACATGGCAGCCAGCTGTGGGTACACACACATGATGCAGCTCCTGGCCCAGACTGGTGCTGAAAAGTGATTACAACAGTAGTTCTCAAACTTAATTCAACCCCGGTTAACCCGATTGTCAATCAAAACGAAGCTACTCACTACATTTAAGTATTTCCAAATGCAAAACAAAAACAATCTTTAACAGCTCGGCTCAGTTCATAATAAAGTTTGCTTTCCATCAGTACATTCCCATCTTTCAGAGTTGCACTTGCCTTGACAGACCCAGGGTCTAATTTATGGTATATGGTTGACCACAGTAATACACACGCTTAAGTGACAGCACGTACATCTTACCCGCCTACTCAATTTCACGACCTTTCACTAGATATCACATATACGGGTGAAGTGGCAGGCGGGGTGAGAGGGCGAGAGGACTTAATTTCTTTCCCACACATATGCAGTACACTAAGCATGTTGGACTGATATCTGCCTCTCTCATTAGAGCATACAGACTTTTGAATGAATGAATAATTAAAAAAACATTTGTCTTTCAGTTATACTACTTCTTTTTGACTTTTCTTACAGGCAACACAGCGTTGACTTCTTTTGTTACCTGCACCCATGCCATGTCCTTTTTTTCAATGTCCTGTTCGCAGAAACACAACCTGTGGTAATTTATTCATCAGGAATTCTACCTCATTGTCAGTGAAGTTTTTTCTTAAACTTTTTTGCTTGTTCCATGTTGGCAGCAACAAGTAAGCCACCAGGGCTTTAAAAGGGAAGGCTGTGTAGTGTGTGTGGAATTTATCATTGCTGATGGTGCACAGCTGTGAGTACGCATTGCATACGTACTAGAGGTGTGATGAGACTTAATAAAATAGATAGAGATAAAAAGATAAAAAACTGTCTCGCGATATCGGTCACAGGTGCAGAGCAGCAGCCAATCTGACCTGGTTGGATTTATAACACATCTGGCTTTGAAGATGAGTCTGGCTTGGACCTTTAAATTAGCATAGAACATCCCCTGACTCAAAGTTGACTCTGAGTTCACTTTTGCAAAGCGGTAGCGGAGATGCAATTGTAAAAAGCTGCCTGTGAAACCCAGCATTAGATCTCTCTCTCTCTCTCTCTCTCTCTCTCTCTCTCTCTCTCTCTCTCTCTCTCTCTCTCTCTCACACACACACACACACTTACGCCCAACACACACACGGACTGCAGCGTGCAGTTCAGGGTGCCGCTGACTTGCGCAGATCGCGCAGATCACTCACTGTCAGAAGCAGAAAGTAAAACCTAACTTTACTTTTAATGATATTTAACGAAGAGAAATGTTCTACCCACGTCTTAAAATGGTCATAAATCAATACAAGAGCAGCCTACTTCCTTGTTTAATGCTGCAATGAAACATTTGGTTATGTTGTAACCTTGGTTCTTTCTTAAACTGAAAATTGAAATTGAAACTTTCTTTAAAATAGTGTTAAAATCTCGACGACTCATTCTCGTGAATCCAATCTCGTGTCTCGTCTCATGAGATGAGTGTCTCGTCACACCCCTAATACGTACACATGACTTATACCAATTCATGGCTCTGGTACCGTATGTAGGGCTCGTTCTATGCATGCATTTATTTATGCTGTTGTCGGAGACTGCACTCAGATGTTTAATGCTGTTGTATTATTTTGGTTAATAAGCTAGCTTTCCTCTTGACATCCTGATGAGAAAAACACGCACGCTAAATGAGCTGTCTTACACACACACAGACATACTGAAGCCTCTAAAGTTTTAATGAGAAAATGAGTAGATAAATAAATGTTAAGCACAGCCAGAACAACACACCAAGACAAGCTCATCTAAGTCCACACTTTGCTTGCTCATTCTCAAATCTTACTTATACTTTTCTGAAGTCATGACTACGAATTTAGAGCCATTACACAGTCACTAATCCTGAACTCACAGCTTGGGGCAGATAGGAGACAGAAAATATAAATTATTTATGACCATTCTGGGAACAAATATTGCGTTACGCTTACTCCTCACTTTCTCGTAAGCAAATGTTTACGCTACTTCAAAAATATGTCCTGTATAGGATACAAGATGGATTTAATTTCAACTTTGTGCTGTTTGTGTTGACAATAACACATCATGATAGTAGATACAGTGGGATACAGTGGGGTTGAGCCTGAAGAAAAATACTAAATTAATTTTGATGTTAGGGCTTGGATGGATTGCCATTAAATCCGGTACAGACATTAACGGCCTCCACAGGATGAATTGTAAGAACTTTCTCTAACACCTTCATTCAGCCTAAATTTCAGTTTTCCCGATTATGTACCTGTTCTTTACTGCTGATCAGCGAAATCAATTGTTGAAACATTAAAAATTTTGGAAAATTGCAAAACACCTAAATGAAATGTTTAATTAAAAATGGAGTCTAATTGCATGGGAATTAAATACAACTTTACCTAACATGATAAATATGCACCATTTATAAAAGTAATCACTCTTCTCACAACTTGTCATATTTTCTGGTGTGAACCTGAATCACACTGTTAGCCTGCACAACCATAACCAAACAGCTCTGAGCCTCCATCAATCTGAACTGACAAATAAGGACCCATGCCATGCAATTTGTCTTTGAAGGTGTGTTTTCACAGGCATCAACATCTTGGCTGTGGGCTTTAATGTGGTACAGAGAAGGCGTTTTCCTAAAAAAACTCCACCCATTTCTACATTAAGTCCTGTGCCACACCAAAGGCCAAAGACATCTGGTGTCTCTCTAATGAGGAGCTCAAAGGCCTTCCGGCAGCTTCCCATCCACAAATAATGTCTGAATTCAATAATATATTGTCATAATTCAGCTCAAAGGCCATAACAAAGAAAGAGGAACACAGGGTTGGACAAGAAAAACAAATAGCCTATTGTATTTTGTTATGCTGTAAATCAATTTTTATTACTATGTGCAACAGTTAGTTGCTGTTGGGCCACTACTGAACGCTGAAACTACACTAAACGTTCCCATTAATACTGGAATAATGCTTACTATGTGTTTAGGGTAATTTGAGTGAATATAACGTTACATTTTATTTATTAATACCTCCCTCTGCAAGATGCAGCCACAAAATTGGCTAATAATGCCAGATGCTTCTTAGTTGATGTTGGTACAAATTCCCTTTGCAATGACACAAATTTCAAAACCAATCAGGAGAAAATGAACTTTGCTCGAGACCTGTTTCTGTCTCAGGAACAAACTCTCGCGACATCTGGCCATACAGATAAGTTAACATCAACTAATGTTCGCCAACTAAATATGTCTTTTAGATCTGTCAACAGCAAGACAAATTAATAAATTATGCAAAAAATATTTTTTCACCTATCCACATGACGTTCACTACACTTTCATATATATATATATATATATATATATATATATATATATATATATATATCGTATACATCCCTTAGTACATTCATGAGGTTTTTTATTTAGTTTATTTAGTATCTTTTATTGTCCATAATATTCATGTGGATTTGTTTGTTATTTGTTATTTTAACATCCTGTTATGATGTATGTGTATGTTGTGTGTGATGTCTGTAAGCTACTGGGACCTTGAATTTCCCCTTGGGAATCAATAAAGTATCTATCATGTGATTGCAGTAGACATACAATAACAAATAAAAAATAAAAAAATAAATATGAATAGATTTTTGGAATTCTATGAATCAATTTTGAATCGGTAGAGCTTGAACCGCGGTTCGAATATGATTTTTTTTGCACACCCCTAGTCGTTTGCCCCATTTAACCTGGTGAGATTTTTTAAAAGGTGGGTTAGCAAAAGAATCAGGTGGCATGTGATAATTTCCTAATACCATGAATTAAGGTAAACATATACAATTACCGAATCCACTCACAAATATCCCACAAGTCTAATTTTCTTCTTTTGTGAGTAAAACGACAGATTATGTGAAAACATTTGGGTAACTACAGGTGTGTAAAGAGTGTGTGCTCATATTATCTGACAAAAGAAGGTAGCAGGAAGTTTGAGGACACAAATTGCCCTTAAAATTGCTCGTCAAAGACCACAAGATGACACACCCAACATTTGACTCAGACACGCACACAAACACAGTGAGAAGATTACAAAGTCTGACTTTAGATTAGTAAGGCTGCAAAGTGCAAAGAAGCTGAAACATGTTCAAAGCAGCTAGAGAGTTTTCAAATATTCTTCACACACACACACACACACACACACACACACACACACACACACACACACACACACACACACACACACACACACACACACACACACACACACACACACACACACACACACACACACACACACACTTTGCAGTGCAGCAGTGAAAAAGCCAGCCCAGCATGTTACCTCAGCACCTTGGCTCTCACCAAAGCACCGGATCATTAAAAACCCATGAGCGCCTTTTTTTTCCCCTTTCTTTTTTACAAATGGTTGTTAGAGCAAAACGCTGCAGACCTGACATCAGTGTTAGCCAGGAGGCTAAATTATATATGGGCGCCTTGAGATGACATCATTCAAGAGAGTCCTCTGGAGGGAGCCCACCACATCACTGGTGTTTCCAGCTCTGTTCTAATGCTGCAAGTTTGTAATGAAAAATACGCATACATTATGTGAATCTGGTCTTTTCATATGACAAAAACATCTATAGAGCACAATAATTAAATATGTCTGGCTATACTATTGAATCGTAAAAGGCAAGGAGCTATTTTACTAACTATAAATATCGTAACGTTTCACACCTCTAATAAATGGGGTAAATAGATCTGGACCTCTAGCAACCCAGTAGAGTGTGAACCCCATGTAGGCTGAGTCCTTGGCAGCGGCCCGGGTTCAAAACTGACCTACGGTCCTTTGCTGTCTCTTTCTCCCCTTTCCTTTCTTCAAGCTATCCTATCAATTAAAGGCCATAAAAGTCAAAATATAAAAATAGATCTTCGGTGATTGTATCTCCAGAAGGGATTGTAGGTGGTCATTTCATTACTCTGAACTCCAGTCGATCAGTGTTTCTGTGGTGTCTGTGACCCTATATGGCATGTAATGAAATCGTTCTTGAGCTTGTCTGTAAAACCTTTACAACTCTCTCTAAACTTCCCAGAGATTGTGGGCAGCTTCCAGTCTTCCCTGCCATCGTTATTACAGTTATGCGGAAATGGAAACTCCTTACTTGTGACTTCATCCTTATGGTTTATTATTTCTTCTGTAGGTGGAAGAATATTTGTCTCCCACTTATATACGTTGCATATCTCCATGTGTGGAGTTTGATTCTGAGGGAAACGCCAAATTGTGATATTTTGATTTCTGTTTTTGATTTCAATGTTTTGCAATAAAACTAACTGGGCTGTAATCAGACCGGAAGTCGCCATATTGGAGGTACTCACAACAAAGCACAGGCACTGAAGTAGATCCCGAACATCGTCAAGAAAAATCATAGGTCGCGCACAGCTCTTTTTTTTCAGAGGCGTGCGCCAAAGCGGAAACAGGAGGCCTGAACGAGTTTGCCGACAACCGGATGCCAGGACTCAGAGTGACTGCAAGTCTCTCCTGTAAACTTACTGGGTTAAGATTAGTTATTTTTTGGTGAATGAAAGGCTTGATCCCAGCAAGTAGGTAATTGACTCAAATCAAAGCATTGACGGCACTGCTGCTGCCTGTTCTGCCGTTGTTTACCTTTTTCTTCTTCTTCTAGTCCTTGGAAAGAAAACCATCGGTAGCCTTTGCTCCTTAGAGCCACCGCTGTTCAGGAGAAGACTGCAACTAGTGTCGCGACCACCACGCGCCGGTATAAATACTCACAACAATCCCATGACGTCACATTTGGATGCGCCAGTTTGCCTGCTGTTACTGTAAAACACCCTTCACCCATCCACACACCATCTGGTTATAGGCCTCCAAACCTTTGTAGGATTTAAGGTCTTCCGCTGTGTATGGGCTCAGCGAGAAAACCAGGTAGTTAACTATATCGGGATATGCAACTGAAGGAAGAATCACCGGGTTGTCATGGATCCAAGAAGAGGGATTATTGCTAACTAAAATGCTAGTTAATATTAGCAATTAAACTTAAACAGCTAATGTAAGTCGAAACTGCCTGAAAGCTTCTCCTGTACTATACAGTAATTCCTCTAGTATGCGACAGTAAGTCGGGTGGTTATGACACAATCGTTAGCCTATTTTTACTAAAACGTCTGCAACGGAGCCATAACGTGAGGTACAAGGTAATGGAGCCTTTTATACATTGTCGTGTTTCTTTAGAAATAAACGATGGACAAATGAAGTCTTTAAACACTTCAGATGTAAAGTTGTTAGCTGTTGTTTGGTTTTAAAAAGTTAAAACAATGCTTATGTTATGAAAACAATGTACATTTTGATTTAGGTGTATTTGATATTTGATTGATGGGATTTTTTGAGGAACCGCCCTCAAACCTTAGGAAATAAAATTCTGAAACTTACAATGATCGAGACTGCAAACGGTGACCCGACAGTGGAAGCATGTTTTGCAGTGTATTCTTTTTGTAATGTTTGTGTTATGTTATGACAGTAAAAATGTGACTCCACCGGGGAAGCATCTTTGCTGTCCGCTGCTTGCAGTGTTTATGTTCTTGTCTTGTTTTGTGACAGATTTTATGTTCCTCCATCAAGGAGGAACATGCATTCAGTCCCACGTCAGCTTTTGTCATGTCGTCTTCATACTTCTGCTTAATTCAATATTTTGTTAATCCTCCATTTGCTCCCAGGCCTTTTTTCCTTCCTCAAAGATTCAGAACACACATCTGTAGTTTTCTTCAACACTGTCAAAGTGGAAATTAATTTTATAATTATTTTAATTTGCATTAAACATGTTCTGTCAGTACTCACTGGTCCTTCCAACAGTTTTACAAATGCTAGTCCCAGCCATGTCCAATCAGTGCACCTGTGTGGCAAGCAGGCTCCTCCAGCATGCAGCGGGAATTCCCAGCGCCTCTACTGCGGTAGCAGCATCCAAAGCACACTATTCAGAGATCCACAAACACCAATAAGTCTCAACTCCTTTCAATTACAAATGTCCAGATGTACTGAGTTTACATATAGTGGGCATACTCACTCAGAAACTCGGTGCAAAATGTGTTTCCCACGGACACACAGCCTCTTCTCATCCCAGCTATGAGGGCTTCTGTAGCAACAGTCCATGGCGTGGTTACCGCGTTTTACAACCAATAGAAAACAGCCCCAAACAAGGCTCGCTTTCTCGTTTTAGAGGGTTACAAACAATACAAAATGTCGTGCTTGTAACTGAATTACTAAACAGTAACTTAACAGAAATACCCAAACTTAAAACACTGTTTTGCTTCACAGTTGTAGGTTTAGCTTTCTCACTCGTTTCCCTCGTTATTTCTTTCACTTTTAGTCACACCCACCCAGAAACTTGGTAGGTTACAGTTCTCATCACTGATTAGCTAATACAGAAGACTGACACCTGGCTAACCAATATACACAAGATAAATAGACCATGGCAGGCCAGGACTATTTCAGTTGCTTCAGAATCAACTTTATTTGCAATGCTTTCACTGTACAACCATAGACACAACAGCTCAGAACAAGGACAAGAAAGCTGGACAAATTAAGGTAGAGAATTTCTAAAAAAAATTCAAGATTGTTATTCACAAGACATTATTGAGCCTGTCATGTCCATATTTAGAAATTTACATTTGCAACTGAAATGCACGTCAAATGAAATGACAAGGTAATCAATTATGAAAGCAATGTACTGCGTGTAATTGTACACTGGCTGCTAAATGCCCTAGCTCATACCTAACTTTGTCTGTCTACCGTTTGGTGCTGGGCAGGTACAGTGAGTTTATCAGAGGTTTTTCCAGCTGCAGCAGCCTTAAGACTCAACCATACAGTAAACATGCAGCACAACCAAAACAAAAGAGCTTAAATATGTTTAAACAGCTGAAGGGAACTGCAGTAGAGCTGAGTAATAATTCTGTGGACTTGCAATCCATTTCACATGGTCATCTGACCCATTGTTATTATAGAAAGAAAATCATTGAAATGGACTTTTACTTGTAATGGTCTGATGTGCCCAACCAGCATCGTCAGACACCGCCCACCAAGAGCCTGGGTCTGTCCCAGGTTTCTCCCTACAAGGAAGTTTTCCTCATCACCCGAGGTTTCTCCCTAAAAGGAAATGCTTGCTCTTGGGGGGAATTACTGGAATTGTTGGGTCTTTGAAAATTATAGAGTGTGGTCTAGACCTACTCTATCTGTAAAGTGCCTTGAGATAAGTCTTTTTATAATTTGATACTATAAATAAAATTGAATTGAATTGAATGTTACACCAATGGATTGCTACTTTTATTTAAGTCGATAGGCTTTTTCCCCTGTTTTTTAATGAGTTATCTGAGGAAATAAGGCCATACGCCAATAAACATTAATATACAGTAGGATTTGTTTAAGATTTCAAGTGTTTTAGGCTATTTTGCAACAAATACGATAAATGCCACACAGTGTGTTTCCTTTCTTCCTGCAAGAGAGTAGAAAGCCAGATTGGATAGAAGCAACAATAGTGACTCACAACAGTGGCGATTTTTTTCTAGTGGTGTTGGTGGGTGTAACTTCTCCAGTATGACTCACCCTCATTGAGCAATGTGACAACCTGGAGGTCACAGGAGGTGTTTGCAGATCATAACTTTATAATAATGGTGATTACAGGCACATTAGGAAGGAACTGACTCACCTGACATGTTCATAGCTGTGTGTGCAGTGATTCAATCTTTCCAACTTTAAATTGTTTTTTCATCATGCTTCTTCACAAATCCGATATGATTTATTGTTCCAAAGCTCTCTAAGATCACAGTCAAATCCACATTTACATAAACTATAATTAGATGAGTGCACAAGACATCTGGGTACAGTGTAGTGGACTCTGTTATAAAGCTTTCACACTCATGCCAGCCTGTTCTACAGTGGGTTTGTCATCATTAAAACATTTCAGCTACTGTAACGTGACATTTTTGTCCTCAAGATGTTCCAATGTACTGTTATTCAGACATTACAGTCTGTACCTTACAAAATAGAAGATATGATAGAAAAGACACGGCAGTCTTTCAAATAGGCAGATTTTTTTTTTTTTTTAAGGCACTATGATTCAGTCTTGTAAGCTTCATTCACCTGTAAAGTGGACGGGAGCAGGCGGCAGCAGCAGTGGTCAAGTCGGACAGTTTACATCCGTTTCCAGCAGCCTTCAGTCTGAACAGGAAGTCGGAGAAACACTCACAACCTGTTGGGTCCGATTCCCTCCATCCATCCATCCATCTTCGTCTGCTTATCCGGTGTCGGGTCACGGGGGGAGCAGCTCCAGCAGGGGACCCCAAACCTCCCTTTCCCGAGCCACATTAACCGATTCTGATTTATTAAAATGTTATCAGACCCATTTATCAGCTTGTATGCAGTCTCCAGTTGTTTTTGTTATGACAGAGTAGCTGTTAAAATGCAACAGACTGTAGATGATCTGGTAACTGAAAGTATGTAGTCTCTCTGACTAATAAACGTTACTATCAGCCACAGAACATGCATTATGTTAACAGAATAAGCCTTTAAGTCAGACAAATATCAATTAAAATCCCTCCAATTAAAAAAACAATAAAAACGTTTATATAAAATGTCATATTATTGAGTCAATGCTGATCAATCAGCTGTTCAATCATCTCAGGTGAGAGCCAGGCGTTTCCCATCATGATCTGGTTCTTGCAATCGGTGGAGAACAACTGCGGTGCCTGGCTCTAAGAACTGCGGCCACCATAATCTCGTGAGGTTATCGTTGCCCACGTGCCCATGACGTCAGAGAAGTCGGGATCAAGTCGGACACAAATCTAACTGGCATGCATTGGGCGGCGATCGCCGGTGATCGATTCTGCGCAGGCCTTGTCTGGCTCATCTTGAACGAGTCTCATAGTCACCGATCTCACCCAGTGACATTGGTGTTCTTTATTTTGAATGGCCAGTAGCACGGCATAACTCGCTGCCACAGCTTCTGGTTACATCTGACAACCTGCATCATATGCTACAGGTTATTGCTATCCAACTAATCTAATCTTATCACATATTCAAATAGCATCTTAAAATTAGGGGATATGGTTTGCAATATGACACATATATCCACTTTAGCTGACTCATATCATAAACATTCTTATTGGATAAACACACTTTAAAGCTGAGACAGTGTTTGTTCATTGCTTCTGGTGAAGAGGAGTAGGCTGCAATTCAGAGAACTCAGATAAAAGTAAAATCACAGCATCGTTTCAGTGCAGTCTGCACACGTCGAGCAAACGTAGCAAGTTTAGAAAAAAGATTAACCATCATCAACTCAGATAGCAGCAGGCTGTAGCTGTGTGCGTTCAGCAGCTGTCAACCTCTTATTTCCCTGCTGCTAGTGCCTATCTTACCTGCATGGCTTGTGTCGCATTTACACCGGAAACTAGTGGCAGCAACCGTGGAAACTGCACACTGACTGAGAGTACTTTAACACTATTATCGTAAGTGCAACACATGTGAAGCTTAGCGTAATTTCATGCAGGAAGACTTTACAATTTATTCCTAATTGTCTCTTACTACCTAATCAAGTGCCGGAACACCCACTTTCTTTTAGCCAATCAAAAGAGGCCATTGTTTTCTCCGAGCCAATCACAGCTGGTCTTCCCTGTTTTAAACTGCCGTCTCTCTCTCTCCCTTCTGTCAGCTGTCATTCTATTCTAGATCGACCCTCCTCCTCCCCTCCACCTCCGGTCACCAGCTCTCGTGGCTCCCTGGGCTTCCTTCCTCTTTTCGGCTGGCTCCTCGTTCGGGCTTCCTCACACCACCGCCAGTGTCTAGACTCCATCAGGGGGAGGTCTTCGGCTCCGACCCCTTCTAATATATTATTGTATTAATATATTTGTGATGGAGTCTAATCTCCAAACACCATTCATGTCAAGTTATACTTGTGAATAAATTTTGCGTTTTTGCAACAAAGTCTCTCCTGATTGAAACTATGTTATAACATGTTACATGTATTTGTTACATATAAGATATGACTTACATATATGTTTTACTTTAACCATATAGTTTGTTAGTAAAGCATCTAGAAACAAGTTTGATAGGAGCATCTTAGCACTTAGAATGACAACACATTATAAGAGTGTGTGAAGAATACAGTAGTACAGCAGTAAAAAGACACAAAAGAAGAACAACTCTGACCAATTAAAGGAGACGCTAAACATGAGACCTGCTGCCTCTCATAAGCCATTTTCCATGCACTTGTACACTTCACATACATGAAGACTTCTACTAGCATTACACACACACACACACACACACACACATACAACACACACAAAACATGAAACTCTGCTTCTACTTATATTTACAGTACACAGAAGCACACATTCTATTTTGTACTTGCACAACACACTCCAACATTTATATAACTCTCTCTACACACACACACACACACACACACACACACACACACACACACACACACACACACACACACACACACATACACACTGTTTTCATTAACTCTTTCTCCAAAGCCACTCTGACTCATTTGGTTTATTATGCAACTTCCCTTAAGCAAATGATCCTCTAGAAAGCCTTAAGTATAATAGTATTCCATCTGTGTGAATGGATCTACTTGTTTACATTGATATATACTGTATTCCAAGAGAACAAAAAGTTAAAGTAACAAACATATGTTTCACTGGTTCTTCTGACTTGCTGCTGAATGAGAAACACCTGTAAAACAGTTGCATACTGCAGCCACATGGTGTCATGAGTTGAGTGGCCAACATGTTGGTTTCCTCAGCCTCAAGCTGATGCCCAGTCAGGTATTCAACACTTGCTTTACCAGACTTAAGGTAACAGGGAATCAGGTTCTACAAATTTATAGTATTATTGTTTCCCCATAAATCACCAACCTCCTTCTGTCTATAAATAAGTTATTATTTCCAGTAATCAGCTGTTCAGAAAAGTTTTCCCAGTTGCTGGTGTTTAAAAAACAAGGTGTGCAACTATAATTCACCATCAGGTAGCAACGTGTGATTTTGGCAAAGGCACTGTTGCCTTTATCTTGGACATAAACAGATAACTATGCATTGTAATGAAATAAAAGGCTTTGCTAAGTCAAAAGAGCGTTAGTAAAATGGAAGATTCTTTTGTTTGGTCTTGCAGCAAGAGTTTCATCCGACAAGGAGTAAAAAATAAAAATAAAAAGAACTCTATATGAAATCACTGCTTGCACGCTGATAAATCTCTCCAAGTTATTATCTAAAGAATAGGCCTACATTCACTTTTAGATTTGAACCCTTTTACTGAAAGGCCAACATATCACCTAGCTGGATTGTAGAAAATGCATCATTTTCCTGGTCTGGAGGCGAGCACAGGGAAATCTAGGAACTCACGCCTCCTTTCACAGCATCAATATTTTAGACCCTCACAAGCCTCTGCTTCCGCTCAGCAGTGATGCTATGTTGAGTCAGATGTTTGACTTTAGCAGTCTTTGATCATTTTTGCAAGAGCTGGGAGAAGGGTTAAAATAGGTCAGTGAAGGCAGTAGAGAAACATACTGCAGTTAAAGACAATGTTCTTCTCTTACTCTGTAAAAATGAATATATGTGACTAAAGGTTTAGTGTGGATAGAGAGGAAAAAAATCGTATCCAGATTTAGTTACCCAAGCGACAAAATCCCTCTTGGGATGTATGGCAGTGCTATGTAAAGGCTGCAGGAAACTGGAGTTTAACGTTACAGCCTTGAAGGACAGTTTTCCACTGTCAAGTGATAATTCATCCCCCAGGTGTTAAAAGTGTGCCTGTTTTATAAACCTGTTGATGACCGTATTCATGGCCAACGGCAGCTGTTTTCCTCTGCTAGTATGTGATACCCAACAGGTACGTTACCAAGTATTAATGAATTAATAATTGATACCCTCAAATTACTTAATATGATTAATTAAATGACTTAAATAATTAATTTAAGGGGCCAAATTACTCATTTGTGCGCATTAATTATTGTGTGTTTTCTCAAAAGAGTTCAAAGGTGACTGAGGCCACGTCCACACGTACCAAAACAATCTTTTTTTCCCCCGTCTTCCCTGGCATCGTTTCAAGAATATTTGCATCCAAACGGATCCATTTGTAAATGACTCAACACGCTACTTCATATGCCAGGCCTAATATGTGGCGCTGTTTCTGCTACAGAAATTCACCAAAAACGGAGAAGAAGAGGCGGTAGTAGAAGAAGAAACCAAACACAAGCTGTAGCTATATGCTACAGTGCCGTGTCGTTGTGGGCATTAGGACGGATGCATGTTTATGTAGGTGCTGTTGTTATGAGACGTCGTCGCGGGGTAAGAGGTCAAAGGCTAGAGGTCGAGGGGTGTGGCGATGACATCATCGATACGCAAGTATGTGGCTTCGCTGTCCAAAACGAGGGCGCCGTTTTCAAATTTTTTCACCCTGGGACCAGGTTTCAAAAAAGTGCGTCTTCAGGCACTGCGTTTACACGATTCGTTTGGACGATTGGCCAAAACGATGCAAAAAATTTGGTCAGGGCCGTAATCTGCTGCTTATCAGGTGTGTGTGAAAAGGCTCCACCACACAATCCATGGTGACCTTTTGAACTTCCTGTGAGGATGAGGTGGAACTCCTCTGTGTTTGCCAGGATGCACTGGCATTTTTACAACATGAAAGGTCTGCTGGGGATTCCACAAGTGGCCCACTTCAAATGAGAGCTGTCTTGCCTTAAAGGGCCAAGCATGTGGCCCCTGGCTCAGAGGTCAAGTAAATAAAGCTGTATGGCGGCCTGCGGGACACAAGGAAGTCAGCTTTTAAAGCACTTTATGTAACACAGTTTTGCAGACAGGCTTTATAGACTTTGTTTTTAATGTGATGGTTTTCTTCTTTGTGGCGAACTTCTGCAAGGTAAATTATTTCTCTGCTATTTATCTTTTTGGCTTTTATTGATATTGTCTGTGAAAAAAAGTGATAATAGCAATAATATTTATTGATTATTTATTGATTATTTTCTCATGGATGTTTTATTTACTTGGTGTTATTGGTTTAACGAAGCCATGTGAAGGGGCTGAACTGTTTTAAAACACATTTAAAATGACAAAATACTGCCATTGAAAAAGCAGTTACACATTGAAATACATTTGTGAAACATTCATTTACTCACACTATTATGTCCTCTCCATGTCTGTTTTAAACCGTTTCCAACACTATTGTAGTAGTGCAACCACACTTAAGGGTGACTTTCTCGATCTTGTTATGTCTAAAATGACCATATGTCAGGTTTTTCCATTTTGAATCTTGTGTGTCGGAGAACTCAAGGTTTCCAGAGAGTTCATATGCAAAAGTGTGGCTGAGCAGCCAAATAGAAACTACAATTCTGTTATACAAGTCTTCACTGGGGTAAAAATATCCCTCTCTTGGGGAATTTATTATTATTATTATTATTTGAAATGCTCATGACAAAATAGTACACCGGACGCACATGCACAGTGAAACATGTTTGCTTTAGTGATACGTGTTCCTGAATGGCAGCGTTTGTTGAGCGGTCATGTGAACTGTTGTGTTTAAATTTGGCTTCCTCTCTGCATCCCATGACATCCTTTGAGAGCAGGCGATCTGGGCCGGGAGGGAGAGGCTGAGGAGATAACCAGCGCACCACATGTTCAGCGATACCCATAAAGACGTTTCTGATTGAGGGCAAACTGACAACAACATCTCATGTGTAGTGCTGGCTTCACCCAGCATACAGGGATCAAATATCCAGAGCGGGGATCCATATATTGACACTCATCAGTGTCAGGATGTGACGGCTGCCTGCTCACTAACCTCAACATGCAGAGTGCTCTCATAACACTATGAACGCAACTCGGCTCAGTTAACATGTCACATTCATTCAGGAGGCACATGCAGCAAATGTATCCATGATACATGAAGCATACTCACACACACACACACACACACACACACACACACACACACACACACACAAGATTACAGTTAATTTACATGCTGGAACTATATCTTGACAAACAACAGTTCATCCATCAATCCAGCACTTCTGTGCACCAGCATCTCTGGCTCTAGCATAGCAGGTAGTACAGTAAATTAAAATCAAAATGAATGCTTTATCTATTTTATTTATGACTTCATGAAATTGTGTTTATCCTTAAGATCCATGGCCCAACCCCAATCTCCACACTCATGAAAAAGTTAAATAAAAAAGGCCCAAACCCACAATTGTACGTAACGTGTTTTGGCGTCATCAAGGTAATGTGATAAGTCCTGTTCCATTCCATTCTTGTACTCACTTACCAGGTTACCAAGTGATGCCAGTAAAGTCAGTGAGGGTTCAGGGCAGTGGTGTAGTCTATGTGATACGCAGGTATACGGAGTATACCCACTAGGAAATGTCAAGGATTTCAGTATACCCACTTACAAAAACACAAGGTTCCGTTATGTAATGATTATTGTTTTGTGAGAGAACTTTCACAGTTACGTTCATAAATTCACCCCGTCTGTGTTGCGAGTCGCCTAGCAACAGCAACACAGTTGCTTGGCAGTCATTCTCTGCGCAAATTTGAAATTAACAAATGAGAATCACTAAAGTAGATATATGAAATGAAAGCAAATTTAAACTACTCTCTTTCAGTGTTTTGGTAAGCCTGCCCCTGAAGCTATACTGCCGCTTCACTGCAGCAGACGTTAGCAGGATCAGAATCAGAAATACTTTAATAATCCCAGGGGGAAATTATTATACGTATAATAATACGTATATTATATGTTACAGAAACTACAGAAAATGAGCCAAATGAGACTGATGCTTTACGCGGTAACGTTACGGTTGTTGCTTTGGGACACGTCGCTCTGGGACGGGCGAGTCTGATGCTGGGAGGGAAAAAATTACAGTATACTCACTACAAAAAACTAGACTAGACCACTGGTTCAGGGTTTAAGGCCTTAGGGTGGAGATTGGGAGTGGCTCCATATGTTTACTAGCTAGCAGTCTTCTTTGTTGCCTTTGTTGATGCATTGCAACGTTTGTTGGCTCGTTACTGCCACTAACTGTAGATCCGTGGAAAAGCGTGAAACAGCAGGAATGTGTATCGCAACGCCTACTTACCCTCACCCACGTGTGTGTTTGTGGTGTGTTAATCCTGACACACTACAATCAATTCTGTAATTTCTTTCCAAAAGTTTTTCATGTTGCCGTCCGTTGGTCTGTTGACCACATTATTCTTTATATGCAAAATCTCATCTGTATGTTGGTCACAAATTTTAGGTGTGGGCTTGCTTTTGAGATTAAGATTACTGTAAAATTACTGAACGTAAATCAGAGAGTGGGCTAATGGGCTCGAAGACTAGTTTTACGGTTCAGGATGGGGTTGCACCAGCTATTGTCCTTTGCTGAAAGCATGTAATCCCTCCTCACAGTTGTGTTCATTGAGTGGTGAACCACCAACTATTCATTCACAATCTCCCTAAAAAGCTCCATGACCTAAACCCTCCTTTCAGTTTTCTCAGCTTCCTGATCACTAATCACAGCAGAGACAATTTTCAAACACTCCATTGTTGCCGCCGTCTGTGTCAGGTCCCCGGTGGGTTACGCAAGACACGTACACCCGACTCGGTTCCCCAATGCAGCGGATGTGGCGGCTCCTCTTAGCTAGGCCTTGGCATTCTCGGGTTACTGAGTGTGCAGGCGGACAGGTCCTTGTGTGTATCCCTTACACTTGCTCAGGCAGGCAGGAAGTTCCTGTTGACATGAATGAACTGGCCTTTCAATAATGCAGAAGGAGCTCAGGGGAGAACGGATGCCTCTCCCCGAGGACCATTACCTCAGTAACTGTCCTGCTTAGGCTGGCCAGGAGGCTGTGTGTGTGTGTGTGTGTGTGTGTGTGTGTGTGTGTGTGTGTGTGTGTGTGTGTGTGTGTGTGTGTGTGTGTGTGTGTGTGTGTGTGTGTGTGTGTGTGTCAGGAAGAGAGAGAAAGAAGAGGAGGTAGCAAGCAGAGTGTCTGTTTTATGTTAAGTGGGTGCATTAGAGTGTGTCTGCACTTGTGTGTTTGTGTATGTGTGTTTGTTCTTACTTACTATGCTTATGTGGACCACATAAACGTATAAGGACAGAAATAATAAGAGTAATCCACTGCTTCTCCAAGGTAATATTTCAGTTTGGGTTTCAAATTAAGATTAGAATTATGTAACATGATTGATTAGAGTACAAGTTAATGTTACATTGTACATTACCTTACCCTAAAGAGCCAGATATTTCCCCTTACTTGTCATAGTTTGAAGAGTGACCGAGCACACCGTAACTCCAATTTACAACATTATTAGAGTGCATTTCAAACCTCATGTCCAGTCAAAATCTCATCCATATTCCATATTATCCTTTCTCACACTATCCAGGTATTGCCGTAGTTCACGTGGTAGTTTCTGGTTCAATGCTCGTCTCCTCCTGTCTACATTCCAAGTGTCCTTGAACAAGACAATTAACTTCTGAATTGCTCCCTAAGTATCTATATGTAAGTCACTTAGGATAACAGCTTTAGCAAAATAAATGTAATGTGTTCTATGTAGTTAGCTAGTTTTGTTCTTAGGTTCAGTCAGCTGTGCAACAGTTACATCTAGTTTGTGCAGTGAAACCCATTTTAATCTAGTGATTTGTAGAGGTCCATTAAATAAACCCTTACATCAAAGCAAGGCCAAGTTGGAATTTACAAAGATCAGCTGCAGGTTGGAACTGTTTTAAGTTGGATCACAGTTAAGAGTATAGATTTTGCAACCAGGGTTGAGGTTATTGTGTTCTGGAGAATGAATGGAAGGTTCTCACAAATATAGTAAGATACATGTGCACTGGACACACAAAAACAGTCCTTGTCCTACTTGTGCATTTCTGAGTGACTTAAACCAACAGCATGCATGTTTTATCTTCCCAAAATATGACCTCTGCTCACGTTTTCTACACCAGACCATTCATCAAACAGACCTCGTCCCAACAGAGCCATTGTAAATGCTCCTTGTTATCCAACCAGACTAAACAAGCAAGACTACACAAACATTCTTGTTTGGCCATAAAAAGCCCAGAGTGGAGCCTCTCCCCTCCTCTCAGCACAGCCTCCACACTACACTACCCTACACTCCTCAGCAGCTCTTTTGAAGTCATCCCCCACAGCTCTCCACTATTAGCCAGCCTCCCATCTGCTGTGCTACTGCTACTTCATTACCAGCCTACCGCTGCTGCCATAATCGGAAGGAGAACAGCAGGCTAACGTAGCCGTGACGCTTCCTGAACCAAACCCCCCTCTCACTCCCATTCCAGCTTCTTTATTTAGCTGTTAGCTGTTGGCTTTTATTGGCCTAAAACATCCCTAAACCTTATTCCTCCACAGCCTGTGCTAGCTCATTAAGCCAAACAAGAGGAGCAGTAAAAGCACATATTCCCCAAAGAACACACCTTCACATTGAGTGCAGTTAGTTGATGGTTGGGGAAAAAACATGTGACACAAGCAAAAACCACTTCACAAAATATATTTATATTTAGAAGTACAACTTTTTTGTATTTTAAGTCATGTGTCACATGAATTTAACGCCTGTCCCTTGTATCTTTTATATCATTTCTTTCTTCCCCTTGATCAGCGCACGTTGCAGTTAGAACCTCAGTTCACACCTGGCATTAGAATGCGTCTTGAGTGTTAAATTGTGATTGGATCTCACTTTACTGCTCTATATGCAAAGAAGCATGTACATCATTTTCTGCTTGTAAAGACCAAATGCATTGTTGTTTTTAACCGGCAGGAGGCAGCAAGAAATCAAAACAATACAGACTGGCTCTATTCCTTGCCGTGTTCCAAAATGTTTGACGCCATCGTAATATATCTCTATGGACTTTTCGAAATTTCCCGACATTGCAGATAAAGCAAGTTTACACAATTCAAGAACCAACTGGAGATGGAAAAATGGAGGAACAGTTGCTACGGACTAGAAGAAGAAGAAAAAGATAAACAATGGCAGAACTGGCAGCAGCATTGACGTCAATGTCAACACTAGCTAAGGTGATATTGGAGTCAATGGATGAGGAAGAACAGCTGCTTTTGAGCCTGCTTGCAAAGAAGCGAAGAAAAAGAAGGTGGACTGTTCATCCTTTGAATAATGTCAGACATAAATATGGTGAGTTCAATATCCTTGTGAAACAATTGAGGATGATAGACGAAGAGGAGCACTTTGAATACTTCAGAATGTCTGCACAACGATTCAATGACCTACTTTGTCGGATCAAGCCTTTCATTCACCATAAAAGAACTCATCTTAACCCAGTAAGTTCTGGAATCCGGTACCAGTCAGAATGCAGTTGCTATTGGCGCACTTGCTCGTCCATGCTTCCTGTTTCCGCTTTGTTGTGCCGCTGAAAAAAATAGAGTGGCGCGCCAGCGAGATCTACGTCATTTTGACATCATTTTGACGTCACATTGTCGGGAACAGCGACTGTAAAGAGGCCTTAAGGCGGGCAGGTAAGATTCTCACCCCGGACACAAACTCTTTGAACCTCTCTCCTCTGGCAGGACCAAAACCTCCCGCCACAAAACAGTTTCTTCACCTCTGCAGTCAGCCTAATTAACAAGACCCCGCACCCCCATTGACATTGAATCTAATCCTACATCCTGTCCTCTGCACAAACTATATATGCTGAACTTTGCACATCCCTCAAATATGTTTTGCACATCCTGCACTAATCCATTCAGCCTCTTTTTTCTCTCTTTATAGTATTTAGTTATATGTTATTTGTTTCTGTATTTATTGGTTGTTTATTTCATATTAATGTTTAAATGAAGCTTAGCGTAAATTCAGGCAGGAAGAATTCTCAATTTATTCCCCGTCTCTCTCTCTATCTAATCAGTTGATAAAACGCCCACTTCTTTGTAACCAATCAGAAGTGGCCATGAACTTTTCCGAGCCAATCACAGCATTACTCCCCTGTTTTAAACCTGTTCTTCTCTCTCCGCCGTCAGCTGTCATTCCAGTTGAGAGTGCGACTCTCCTCCTCCCCTCCACCTCCGGTCTCCAGCACACACGGCTCCCTGGGCTTCCTCCCCGCTGTCTGCTTCGGCTGACACCTCGGTTCGGTATTCGGGGCTCCCTTACACCACCGCCAGTGTCTAGACTCCATGGGGGGATGTCTTCGGCTTCCTACCCCCTTTTAATATATTATCATATTAATATATTTTATGATGGAGTCTAATCTCCAAATACCATACATGTCATATTATACATTTCTGCAACAAAGTCTCTCCTGATTGAAATATGTTTATATGTATGCACCAAACCAGGGACGGACTGGGGCTAAAAAACAGCCCTGGACTTTCTCCCAAATAGGCCCATCATCCGGCCATTTACCCCTAGTAGTGCGCGACAGACACTAGCCAGGATGTCCTGATACTATGCCACAATACTGTAGCCTATCAGACAAGGTATTCACAGCAATTCAGTACAGTATTCAAAACCAATGATGATAATTGGGATTGTGTTTATAAATGAAGCCTCAGCCTTCAAATAAAAACAAACAATGTACAATGCCATCATATCTGCATTGAAAATAAAATAAAAATAATGAAATGTCACTGGCTACAGAAACCCCAAATTACACAAACTTGTTAACAGTACAAAGTATTACTGACAACCCTTTCAGAGATAAAGTAGGCTACTTGCTGTACCTGAACATAGGTATTAGATATATATTGCAGGCTTATCTATCTTCAACCTGAATAAACAAATGTTTTTAAAGATAGGTTATTAGCTATTATTGATGATATAATACCTGTGTTGCTTTGTGTTAAAGAATTAGCATTGAATAACCTATTCAGTATTTTGTCAATGTCATATTACACTTTTGATTCATATTAAGGCTGTGAAATGATGAAAATGACTAGGCCCTATACATTTTGTCAGTGAAGCTTTCACAAACAACCACCAGGTCTTTGCCAGTTCCACAATAGTAAACGCAAATCTCCAGAACACACAGATTGTCAGTCCGTCCCTGCACCAAACCAAAGCAAAGTCCTAGTGCTACAATAAATCTTTTCTGATTCAGAAAAGTGTCAAGCATGACTAGCCCTGCACAGCCATATACCTGTACCTTTGCTTAGCAACTATGTCTGTTGTCCTGTCATGGAATTTTCCCACAACATGACCAACTTGACCAAAGACCAGTTGTAACCATTAAAAAACACAGTACACAAATGCACAAGCTACACAGGAGGGACATCTGTTTTTAAGGCCCCATCCAGACGAAGACGTTAGGATGAAAACGCATCCGTCTTCCCTGGATTCGGTTCAAGAAAATTCACGTCCACATGAATCCATCTGTAAATGACTCAACACGGTACTTCATATGCCAGGCCTGTAGGCGGCGCTGTTATTGCTACAGAAATTAACGGAATGAAGAAGAAGAGCAGCCTTCAGTCACTTCCACTTCCTTTCATAACATACCATAGTTCTCTTAATACAGCCATGGACTAGACTTTAATAATTTTCACCACTGCTCATTATATAAAGGCCACCGCTAGAAAATGTTATGGTGCGTTCTTTTTGCGTCGCAACTCGTATTTTACGAGGTCAAAGCCGTAAACACGCCCCCTGACCTCGTATTTACGAGTTCGGAACTTGTACATCCACCGAGGTACCCGAGCTGAAAATCCAACATGGCTGCCCCCTGTATCGACAGTTGTGAAAGCTGTAGTAACATAGTTATAAGCACTTCTGAATTATTTGTGTCACACTAAATCAGTTGTACACGCAGCGCTGTCTTCTATCTGTGTTGTCATGCGGTTTGTGTGCACAAAAAAACAGCGTATACATTGTTTAAACTGGCGTTGCTAACAATGGCTAACCGGGCTAGAGCTAATGAAAACAATGAAAATCCGACTTGCAAAAAGAACGCATTCAACTCGTGTGAGACGTCTTTCCCAGTTGCGACTTCTGACTTCCGAGGCAAATAGAACGCACCATTAAATTGTATAATGTGCTGTTGGATTGCTTTCTATTTTGCAATTCTGTCTGCTATCAGACATGATTGCAGCGCGCTAGCTAGCAGAGCTAACGTTAGCTCTGCTAGCTAACATTGGCAGTCAAACAAACATCAATGGTCCGATGTCTTTTTGATAATCTAGCTACACATTTTTCTTGCGGTAGCCTTTCTACAATAAGCGGTGCTAAAAGTTACTATGATCCGTTCAAGGAGTTGATAAGCAGACAGATTAGCTAGCTAGTTGATAAGTTCTCTACTTCCACTTTATAAACAGCGTTGCGTCCCTGCTAGAGCGGTCAGCTGGGTTGAAGGCAGTCAGCTGTTAGGCCGAGGTGTGTGGGGATGACATCATCGATACGCACGTATGCGGTTTTGCTGTACACACGAAGCCAAACGTGAGCCGTTTTTTTTTTATTCACCCTGGGACCAGGTTTCAAAAAAATGCGTTTACAGGCAGTGCGTTTACAGGATTCGTGTGGACGATCGGCCCAAACAATGCAAAAAAAGTGCGTTTGCATCCAAACGCGTCTCCGTCTGGATGGGGCCTAAATCAGCGAGCATTAGTGGCAACTCAGCTATATGGCATCCAATATACTGTACTGTTCCCCTTTTTCTTGTTTTTATATAAGGGGTTGTAAACAGACAGATAGCCTCTGGCTTTACGGCTCCCCTCCCTCTCCCTTGCAATCATTTAGTGACTTCCTCTCAGTGTGGCAGTAAAAAGAGCTTTATTGCTCATTATTCCTCTGGTTTGTTGCAGCTCTAGACAGCAGGATCAAGTTTAGGTCAGCCAGGTTCTTGTTTGCATGTGAGCGGAGGTTATTCCGGACCTCTCCATGTAGTGTAGATTCTACACACACACACACACACACACACACACACACACACACACACACACACACACACACACAGACACACATATTGACTGATTAGTGAGATTGCATGCTGAGCTGCTTTGATGTTGGTTTCAAAGGTGGAAAGTAAAGAATGTTCGCACAGTGAAACAATGGCAGAATCTTTGCTATGAAGCTATGCGCTATGACGTCAAATAGAGTTCATGTCGGCTTGGAATCAAATCCAACCGGTAAATAAGTATGTACAGGTGAAAAGGTGGAACACACTGTACAATTAACAATGATTTTTTTTTTGTGCAGCTTTCAAAAGAGAAATGCAGCTGAAGTGCAATTAAAACTGAATATTTAATAATGACAATTTAAACAGCTAAAACATTCAAAATTCATCTGAATGAGGGAGGGAACTCAAACAAATAATGAAAATTGCAAAACACAAAATGACTGTGGATTGGTAATAACATATTCTAGGTCAGGGGTGTCAAACTCAACTTCCCTAAGGGCCACACTAGAAAATGAGAGGGCCAGACATAGAGTTTATTGCTTTTATGTCATGGGAAAAGTCAAATATCTTTGACTGTATCATTGCATGTCTCATATAGTCTTCTCACTTAACAGTTTAGTTGACAGAAATGACAAAAAAAGTTTGAAAAAAGCATCAAAAATGCCACACAAAAAAAAAATGTGGAAAGTGACAAAAAGTAGGTGGGCCAAGATGTATTGTGAACCTAAATGTATAAAGGGGCCGCATCAAAATTAGCAAGGGGCCGGATTTGGCCCACGGGCCTTGAGTTTGACACGTGTGTTCTAGGTAAACTAGGTGCATACACAGGTCGACTATTATTCATCTGTCACCCAAGTGTGCCACATCACACTTCACTGCTGAGCATGTGGTTTGTTTATGACGCCATTCGTCATATAGATCCACACCGCTTCCTCTCCAGCGGGGTCACAGCGCGGTGGTCGCATCACAGATGTACACTAAAAAGACACTGTGTCCTCTCTCCACCCCCTGAATCATCACCACAGCGCTGCACTACTCAACTTTTTCGAGCGCTGTTCATCCATCCACATTTAGACACGCACAGGTATTTTCTGCTGTATTTGCTCACTTCAGTGCACAATCTGTCTCTGTAAGTACGAAGAATAAAAAAATGCATGTAATTGAATCACACATTAGGCCAACATTTAAACATCTAGTTCTGATTTTAGGGTCCCTAAGAGTGTACTTAGTAGCATCTTTTTTAATTGTTTTAGTTACATTTGCTATTGTTCAACAGTCTGCTGTAAACAAGGACAGAATTTGGCCTTTTCCTGGCCAAGCATCATCTGACAGTGTACTCATCCCAAAGACAGGACGACACTATTGACACCTTGAGTCGAATTCTTGTTTTGTTCATGTGACAAAAGCGTTCAGAATGTAGCATGAAAAGACTAAAGGTTTGATTTTCCACTTTTTGGATGCGGTACAATTTTGGTTTAGTGTGGATGGTGCGCTAAAATGATGGGGGAAAAAAAAACATATTTTCACATGTAAATTGGTATAGTATGTGTTAATTTCAACCCAAACTAAAGCTGCTATGATTGGAAAAGTGGAAAGATGAACCAAAATAGCTTTTAATTGTTTTATTTTGTTTCTGTCTACTTTGAATGAAGTGTATTTTACGATGCTAAAATTACTGTTTATTTACATGAAGTCTGGTGGCTTAAGCGAACGAAACTTCGCAGATGTTTTTCTGTTTGAAAAAAAGGATCTTACTCTTTAACAAAAAGCTTTACCTCCTTAGAAATCCTTTCCATAATGTTGTCAGACACTTAGAATATTAATCTGTCAGTGGCAAAACGAGCACTTTTGTGAAGGTAAATACAAGCTGGATAATTGCCCTATTAACTTACATTGTTTCTTGTTTCGCTGCTGCCGACTGCAGAGATCTCACTTAATACTGGACCAATGTCAAAGATTGTTGTTCCCATCAGACACAAAACATAGGAAAATAGGGTCCAAATATTTCACCTTTGGAGATATAATTTATTAAGAACAATAACAATATCTTTTAACTCTTTTTTTTCCTTTGGACAGTAGCTATGACAGTTATTGATAATGCACACAGAATCAGTCCTGATTAGAGATACTAGCCCCTTTCACCCAGCCAACCTTTCACCCAGCCAACCACACACACACACACACACATGCACACACACACACACATGCACACACACACGCACACGCACACACACACCCACACCCACACACAAACACAATAGACGCTGCCTCTTTTGCTTCCGGAATGCCACCGTGCTATCTGTGAAATCACACACAACGGCGGATCTTCTTTACGGCAGTATTGTGCAATCTCCATGTAAAAGAGCCTGAAGACACTCACCAAAGGACTCCTCAGCAATTATTATCCTATATCAGAACACCGTGAGTGCATTATTTCTTCTTACAAATTGTCTGGAAAAAAGACAGAACGCAGCTTATCAAAGGCTGATGATGTGCAAGTTGAAAATTTTAACTGCAGTTTTTTTTTTCTTTACTAGTTTTTCTTTAGTAGTTTGAAATAAAGGAAAACAAGATTTCATCTTTTTTTATAGGTTTAATAGTCACAATGTACAGTTTACATATGATTATTGGTAGTGGTGTGGAGCCAATTCAAACTGCAATAGAAGGTTATTTGTTTCCCTGAGGGAAATTGAGTTGCATAAAGCTGAACACAACAAGCCTGATTCACATCCGAGGTGAAAAACTAGATACTATGTTGACAGTTCAAGTGATCATTGCAGTCTATTAATGTCAATGAAGACAATAAGTTATACAACATACTATTATTGATACTTGGAAACTGCTCTCCCCTCGGAGAACAAATTTTTATGATCTTGAATGCTTACAGAGAGGACAATATGTCCAGAGAGGACCATGTCATAGAAGTATGACATGGTCATGCTTTGTTATGGTGCACTGCTAAAAATGAAAGAGTTCACTGAGTACAACTTTGCCGGTGCTTTACTGAAGCAACCAGTTCTCTGTTTTGACACTCTTTCACAACATTAATCTTACTCCTCCATGTGTTACACAATGGGGAGGCTTTGGTCTGCCGCTAATCTGGGTGAGAATGTAGACAGATGTGTAACAGCAGGAGGGAATGTACATGCAGTTATGATATACAAACTCTTAAGAACAGAGGTCGTGCCGGGTTTTTTCAGTCAAAGCAGCCTTCGAGCGTTGAATCCGTCCACAGGTAGCACACAAAAAGACAGATTACGAAAACTGCAGCTCTTTCAACCAGCAAGATGTTGTCATTAGATTTGAGGTCGTCCTTAAATCAACCAAATAACCTAGTGTAGATCATGTTGTAAGTGTCTTACACTTTTTAGTCAAACACTAACTGAATGTTTGATGCGGAATACTGAAAAACATGTTCCAGGTATTGCTGTTAAAGCTCTGTTACCCCCAATTTATACCGACTGCGTAACGGCTGCGGAACGGCTCCGGAACGTCGGCGGAGTCAATCGGTTTCCATTAAAGTCAATGTGTTTTCAAATTTTCACTGACTGCGTAACGTCTGCGTAACGTCTGCGTCCCGACTCCGGCACAGCTGCGGCGGTCCGCAGCCCTCCGGATCAGATACGCAGAGCTTCTATTTTGCCGGACGCTGGAGAGCTCCGCAGCAATTCAGCACACGGCAGATAGCGCGGGACAGGAAGTCGAGCACAGAAACAAAAAAAAACATCCGGTTAATTTTCAAAATAAAATACACCGTGCTCACGGCGGATCATATTTCCCTTCACTACACCTTGAAAACACAGCACGGAGTTGTTTCCTCTCTACTAACTCCTCTAATGTTAGAGTCCCGACCCGACACTTAGCAAACCAGCGATTTCACCCGCTTTAGAAAGTTAACTAATCGCAAGTGTCGCAAAACACTATAAGTAGCAGTTGTGAATCAAATAAATGTATTATAAATAATGTTATGTCATTTTTTTACTCTTACACTGAATGTTTGCCGCTTCATCCCAGATGAGTATTGAAAAGTATTTTCCGCGACTGAAAAGGACCACCTCAGAAACACTGTAGTAAACACAAGTAGGCTACATCTTATTGAACGTGATTTATTTTCATCACCAATTATCGTAGTAGAACAGCTTTCTCAAGCAGTTTGTGATGCCCCTGGTCTAATGCGCCACCTGGCTTGAGAAACCCATTCTCAAAGACTTACTTTTAGTCATTATTTGGGTAGCACACATATTTTGAATACATTCAGCAGAATTCAAATGAGCCATTTTAATCTAGATTAATCTAGATTAATTCCAAGATTACAGTGAGATTAATCTAGATTAAAAAAATGTATCTATGCCCACCACTAATCAAAATACACTTGGAACAGAACCCAATTGGCTGATGTACTCTGACTAGCTTGTTATAGCTAACAAGATAAAACATGTAACGTTTTGCAGCAGTTGGAAGCCATATTTCCTTAATAGAGGTTAGCAGTGTCCACCTTCCAGTTTTGCTCCAAGCTGAACCAAACTCCTCTTAAAATAAAACTCTGTACTGAATTCCTAAAGTTGAAATTGATATTGCATGATCTTCTCACTAACGCCCAATTAAAAGGAAAGTGTTTTTTTGTGTTTCTTCAAGCATACGACCACTGATATTTCTGTACATCTCTGCTTGCATGCATGTGCCAATTATTTACTTAAATCCTTCTAAGCGGGAGCATTTATGACCCTGTCACATAAACTAAAATAGACCAGACTCTATTCAGCTCCTCTCAGCCTCGACACAGCAGTCACCACCAGTATCTGCCCATCTCCCCGTCTAATTCTTTCTTTCTGTCAACTCAAAAGCCGACCTCTTAACCCCACAGTGACCCCTGCCGCCCCCACCAGCGGCACATTGAATGAACCACAGGAAAAAAACACCGCCTCCCAGCCTGCAGGAAGCCCCTGACCTTTAACTCCACCACCCCCCTTTTTTTGCACTGTGAGGTGATGCTTTTCCACACCATTTGCCCTGGCTTTCTCATCAACACTCTTGTGTTATCTCTCTGCTAACACAAGACCTGTGGCAGCAGGGTAGCCATTACACCTCCGAATCAGAAAAAAAGATTTATTGCCAGGTAAGTAGCACTTACTAGGAATTTGCCTTGGTCGTCAGCATGGCCGATTTTAGACCCTCTTTAGGGGGGCTCAAGTCAGTTGTGAAGTTTAGCGTTGGTAGTCACCAGAGAAGAATAAATTGGTAATTTCACGGCGCAGAATAGAACCCATATTGAAACGTAAGCAACTAAAATTGCTGAATGTAAGGGGCCATCCACCAGTAAATGCACTGCCTGAAGACGCACTTTTTTTAAACCTGGTCCCAGGGTGAAAATATGTGAAAACGCCGCCCTTGCGGCTTTGTTTGGACGGCAATGATCCTAGAATCACCCCTGGTTGTCGGTGCATACGTAAAACATATTTAAACATTAATATAAAATAACACACTAAATACAAAAACAAATAAGACATACATATAACTGTATAACATTAAGAAAGAAAAAAATAATCTGTGTGTATTAGTGCAGGATGTGCAAACATGTTGAGAGATGGGCAAAAGGATGTACAAAGTAGTATTAAGAGACAATGTCAACTCTTTCACATCACATTACCTGTTACGTCAGGGTTTAATTTGCCATATTCTTCTCCACAAAGAAAAAAATAAATTGTGAATATTTATTTCGCAAATTGGCTGGAATAGTTAGGGTGCACGCACAGCTCACAGTGGATCAGCAGTGCAACAGAAAATCCTGCATAAGTGAGTACTGGTAAATTTGATTTATAACTACAGGCAGTACAATTAACTATGAGGCCATTCTTCATGATGCAACCCGTAAAACATTCCAGGGTTTGGCTTCATAAAATCAATGTCAAATTGCCGTCACTTGTGGTCGGGTTAGCTCAGTTGGTAGAGCAGGCGCCCATATATAGAGGTTTACTCCTTGACACAGTGGCCACGGGTTTGACTCCGACCTGGGGCCCTTTGCTGCATGTCATTCCCCCTCTCTCTCCACTTTCATGTCTTTATCTGTCCTAATAATAAAGGTGTAAAAATGCCCCCAAAAAATTATCTAAAAAATAATAATAAAATTGCCGTCACTCGAACTGTTGAACACACACTTGCTAACTTCTGACATTACAGGTTACCAAATGTTTTCTCTGAGGGCCCTGGGTGTGGTGTCAGATTTATGTCATACCTGGCACTTCAAACTTTACCATGCACAGCAGCTAGAGAATCGCGGGATCACATATCAGAGGGAAATCAATCTGGCCTTCATGTAGTCTGGCATTGCCAGACCTTCAATGAATGAATGAATACAGTGCTGCTGCGGAGGGTCTGGCTAGTCCACACAGGTTTCTGGGATGGGAGAAAAATGTGCTCTGGTTTATTGGCATTTCTTTAAACCAATCAAAATTGTCTTGGGCGGTGCAAAGCCCCGGACACAATGAGGGTATCTGCAAAAAAGCCTCAGGAAGGAACTTGTTTTAGTGGAACATGTGTGCGTTCAAAAGTAGTTTTAGTCGTGCAACAAAAAAAACTCAGATTCAACAATAGCTAGCTGTCTGGATTTACCCTGCAGAGATCTGAAGAGCAGGTAACCAGAGTCCTCAGAAATCCACCAGAGTTTAGAACGCCAACACAAAGAAAGCGGAAGGTGAGGGACATCCGGTGGAATTTCTGGCGGCACCTGAACTATCCCGGAACGTTGTCGATATCGACTAGCCTTCATGTAATGCGTTTGTGTCCGAACTATCAATTTACCGAACCATTCATCTTCTGGTGTGGGGCGACGGCAGCTACAGCCGGGGTTTAGGTGTGTGACGGCCGCGACTGTTCGTTAAAAACAACAATGGTGGACGTGATAGACAGATGGTTCATCCAATCACCTGCCAGATATTTTTTGAAAGTGCCTGCCCTCTTCCAAACAGTTTACAATGACAGCTTCTGAGATGCTTCTGTGTTAACAAACCATCTGGCTTGTCGGGTTACTCCAAACTAGCCTCAAACAACTATGGATGAAAAACGAAAACGGATCATGTTAAAATTGCACTTGAAGAAGCTCTAACGGCCTACATGCACATTTAGTACCAGCAATAGAATCAGTCAGTAGAATTTATAAAATCACCAAAACTAACTAGCCAACTATTTTCATCCTACCGTGAAAACTCCAAAAGTAGTTTTTGTATTGATTTTATAGAGTGTGGTCTGGATCTACTCTATCCGTGAAGTGTCCTGAGACAACTCGTGTTATAATTTGACACTATAAATAAAATTGAATTGAATTTGGTATGGTGTTGTCAGTCTGTAGTCTTTTGCTTGTGGAGGCAAAAAAAGAAGAAACCACATTATGGATTTGGTAGGCTAAACGATCTTTCTCTTTTTCTCTCTGACTGTCTCTGCTGCTGATTTGAAATTCTCAAATGTCTTAACGGACACTGACTAGTGCCAATGGTGCCAGGAGAGGGTCAGTCAAACTTTCTCAGGCCCCATCCAGACGAAGACGTTAGGATGAAAACGCATCCGTCTTCCCTGGATTCGGTTCAAGAAAATTCACGTCCACATGAATCCATCTCAAAATGACTCAACACGGTACTTCATATGCCAGGCCTGTAGGCCTGTTGCTGGCCTTTTTATTCACCCTGGGACCAGGTTTCAAAAAAGTGCGTTTACGGGCAGTGCGTTTACAGGATTCGTGTGGACAGTCGGCCCAAACGATGCAAAAGATGTGCGTTTGCATCGAAATACGTCTTCGTCTGGATGGGGCCTCAATGGCAGTCAATGATTGGCGGTTGCCTTGAATTGTCAGATCCATAATGGCTAAACATCTTGTTATCTTTTAATTTACAAACTCTTTACTTTGATAACCTCCTTCAATCTAAATCAGTTTCTCTCTCATTGTGATTCAGCTTTCTCTCACAGTTGTAAATGCAAAAGAAACCTTTGAAAGAAAAGGAACCTTGCCAGGGAGAATGGCGGGAGAAGGAGGAAGGGGAAAAAAACGGGGATTACTGCCCAGCATTGTCCTGCTGTTAATCCCTCCTCTACCTTACACAAAAAAACATTTGACACCTCTCAGTGACTCAACTCAACACCTCCAGATACTCCCACCCTCTCAGGGTTACACAAACTCACACAACACGGAAGCACGCATTCACACAGATTTAAAGTGGTTCTTCGCTCTGTCCGCCCTGCTTCTCAGAAAGCATTTAATCTGTCCTTCATTGGTGGTTAAGGCTCTCGTCTGTTGCACCCCCGCTTCTCCTTCCTCCTCGCTTTCATCCATTCTATATGGCTCCGCCTTCCTCTGGGGCCCCAGAAGGCCTTTGTGCAGATCGATGGCCTGTGGCTAGCCTGGAAGTAGGGTTATACAGAGTGCACCACACTCACTGATGAAGGATTTTCAGGGTTTTTATGAAGGGGAATATTGAAAACTCTCATCCCTGACTTTTTTTTCATTTTCTGTAAGCTTCCTGTGTGGCTAACCAGCCCATAACCCTCAAGTCATTTATAATTTAAAAACCACCTAATCCCAGTCATGAATGAAACATTTAAATCTTTGAGTTAAAATACCACGATGGAAATTATTATTGTCGTTTTAAAACTGTGCATTGTTACTTTAGTAGAAGTGTTAGCGGCACATTGTACTTTTGAAAGGATAAGGCTGGTGTTCTATATTTTTCTTAATTTAAACAAATCCTGTTAAAAGACCAACACCAACAATTAACTGATCCTATTAACGAGTATGTGGGGCGCTAGAGCCTGATAAATCTTCTTCCACCGTGCCAAAGAGCTCTATTGTTGTCCAAAAGTTATTAAAAACACATAAATGAGCCATACTGCACACATGCTCCCTTAATTACCATTACTGCAACAAGAGCACTGCATTTTATTTGGAGTTTTTGAATTATTTTTGAAATGGTGTAGTTATTACTGTTTGAGTAACATTTTGAAAAACAAAAAACTACAATACTCAGTTGTTAAAGGACATTACAGACCGTAAAAAATGATAAGAAAATACCTAACGTTTGTAAAGATTTATGTTTCCAGTATGAATGAAGGGGCTTGAGGCGTGCCACAGACAGGGTAGAGAAGTTGAAATGAGTATTGAAAACAATAGAATAACAGCAACCTCTGCAAACCTCCTTTAAAGTATCAAAAATACTTATCAAACAGCAGTATAAAACAATACTTTATTAAAAGGTACAATACTTTCACCACTGAAAAGACATGCTGTTATTCTTTGCAGCATGCTGTGTGTTATAGAAAGTAAAGTCTTATTTTATCCTTTGTGTTGGGGATTAAATGTTGCCTTTACGCATTACTGTTTTCACAATGAAAATGTTTCAAATGAATGAGATTTTATGTGAAATTATCTAGGAGACAATACCTGGTGTCCCTTTTTGGAAGAGAACACATGACCCTAGGACTTGCCAAACAAGAAACTGCTATATTTCACATGCATAATTCTAATTTAAGCCATTTTTGTTAGTTTAGATGAATGTAAAATGTTTTGACATAGCACTCTGAGGTTCCTGCCCATTCCTCGCACTCTGTAATTAACGCTATCCTGCTTTTCTCACGCCTTCCTCTTTGGGTGGGGTGATTTCGCAGGTGAGGTGCGAGCTCTGTGACCTTTTGACTCACACACTTCCCCCTCCTTCTCATTTGGAAAGAATTCATTTTCAGTTCCTTATTTCTTTTTCATTGCCCCTTTTTCTAGCGTCCCCGCCCTCGCGATGCCCCCTCCTGGGGCAGTTAAAGTGCAGCTGTCACTCTCAGCTCTCTATTATCCAGCCCGAGGGGCAGCGCAGGGCAGGGGCAGAGGAGGAGAGGAGTGGAAAAAAAGGGAGGAAAGTATGGGATTTCTGGGAAGCCGTGGGTGTAGCCATGGATTTCTTAAACAGGTGTTGTTACTCCAGTTTCTTTTCTGCCCTGCTCTACCCATTTCTTTTAAAAAAAGAAAAATAATAATAATGAAATAAAACATACCACAAAGATGTTCTACTCTTTTACTGTGAAATACAAAGAACCAGGCATTGTGCTTGCAGGGTTAGACAGTCTATTGTGGAGCTTCAATATCATCCTTTCCTGCTGTAACATAAACAATTCCCCCCATGTTTTAAAGATTTAACACTATGTATTAATATTATTATTTTTTTATTTTTGATAAAGGGGGAAGACACGCAGAAAATTGTCACAGGACAGACTCAAATCCTGGACCTCTGCGTTGAGGCATAAACCTCTATGTTTATGTGCGCCTGCTCTACCCACTGAGACACATTACAAATATTGGCATCAGGATCATTTCAAACAGTCATAGCATCAGCAGTGGGAATATGGCAGTCTGCACTCAGCCGTATCATAGCACCAGTACTTAACGCTTTGCTGCAGCGCAATTTACGGTATGGTGGGCGGAGAAAGGCGCTGATTACCCGATGAACTGCAGGTTTGGTAAATACAACGTAAGCTGAAGTATCACAGCGTGCACTTTCTGCGGGTTGGCCATGGCGCTGATAACGCTACGTTCGCAAATGTACGTACATCTGGCCCTATGTATTATTTGATCCTCCATAAATATATGAGACAATAAGGATGGGTATTGGTGCCTATACAACAGCTGAGCTGAGCTATGGACACATTTTGATTGGTATACAAAAGCAAAAGCATTGTGGTATTGGAGGAGGTGAAAATATATAATATTACCTTATATTACTTATATTACCATTTTTGACCACATGTATTGATTAAAGAATGTTTTTGTTTCTTCTCTGAGCTTCCACAATGGTCTGTAGGCCCTGTATCACAATTTAAAGAGCCCATGAACTGTGTATTTGAACTTCCTGTCCATCTACAGTGGAGATGTCATACTGCACTAGTAAATTAAAACACACTGCCTTCACAAATGGATCCATCTTGCTCCATTGTGTTTCAACAGAAACTAGAATGGCAATCAGAGCGCCAATGGTGCATTCACATGCTACTCGGATCAATCCATTTCCAGGGTTGGGAAGTAGTTCTTCCAACTTTGGTGTGTCCATGAGCTTTGAGTCGTAATGTGAAAACAACATGGACGCTACAAAGAAGCTGTGTTTTAATTTATTACTCAGAGCGTTTAAAAAACACATTGACAGCTGTTTCTTGTATTTGCGTGACAACGAAGAGCAACGAAATATGATTGGGAACTCATTTTCCCGATTATTCCAACATTACATGAATGCAACACAAATGTTAACCAAAGTGAACAATAATTTGTATATCCACCCTGTGATTGGCATCCGCTCTAAAATTGAACGGGTTCTTCCTTGGCCCATGCTACACCCTTCCAACAAGTTTCATGAAAATTGTTGTTTTTCTGTAATCCTGCTGACAAACATTTAAAAAGACAAACTGAGCCAAAAACGTCCTCCTTAGCGAAGTAAATAATGAAGTCACACTGTGGAAGTGATGATACCATTTCAAGGAATCTTTAAGCTCAAAGCTCAGAGACTTCTTGCAGGAGTTTCTGTGGGTGTTTTGATACTACTTTGCAGTGTTGGTCATCTTACTTTAAAAAAGTAATTAGTTACAGTTACAAATTACTTCTCCCAAAAAGTAATTGAGTTAGTAACTCAGTTACCACATTGTAAAAGTAATTAGTTACTCAGCAAAGTAACTGACATTATTTTTTTATGTTCTATAACGCTATTACGTTCTATAACATCTTTAACGTCAAAGATGTTTATATTAACTGAAGAATAAAAACACTATAGTATTTTAGAACATTTGGTATTTATTTGAACTCAATAGATTGCAGCCTGCCATATGATATGCATAGAAATAAAATTGCAATCAATGTGTTCAGCTCGGCCTTGGTCACCTGTTGCTGACCTGAAAAACCGAGCGTTGCTTGTTTTAACAGAGTGGCTCCGTCTCCTTCACTGGAGCTCACGCTAGCTGCATTTGGGCTCGGGGTCATTATGGGGTTATTATGGGGTTGGGTTAGCAGCAGCAACAAGTGTCGTGTTAGCATGTGTTGATGTGAGGTGCTTCAAAAGTTTTGAGTTGCTTGAGGCAGACGTGGATAAAGTCTTTTTTCCTGGGCATAGGGTGCATGTTACATAAACATTCTTGCCTTTAATTTCCATGAGCGAGAAGTAGTGCCGGTACTTCCAGTTCGAGAATGCTACCTTTGAATTACCTCGCCATTGTCGCCGTCTTGTGTTTACTGGTAGGTCAGAGCCAAAAAATACGCCGTTAGTAACGCCGTTATACTTAAACACCGTTACTCCCAACACTGCTACTTTGACACTGGCATGCATTCAAGCTCACCACAGCCATTTTACAGCCACCTGTTTGCATGTTTGATACTCAATAGATCCAGTTCACTTTCAAATCTTTTATACCCTGTGCTATAAAACAAAGGTGGTGACAGCAGGCCAATGTGGCTGATATTCACTCCACTAACCAGCTATTTTACCTTGACCAGAAGGAAACCACAATGTCAACTGAACTCTGTGCGCCGCCTCGCCTGCCATCCTATCCATCTCACTCTTTAGGATCAATTTGGCTGAGTTGAACAAGGGGTCAAGGCAATTTAACACTCCTGCTGCATTGTAAAACAGGAGAGGAGGAAGGGTCAGTCAGGTGGCAGTCAATTTTGCGAGGGCCATCTGCATTCCTGTGTGTGTGTGTGTGTGTGTGTGTGTGTGTGTGTGTGTGTGTGTGTGTGTGTGTGTGTGTGTGTGTGTGTGACATGTGCGTGTGCGTGTGTTTGCGTGTGCATGTGTGTGTGTGCGTGTGTGTGTGTGTGTGTGTGTGTGTGTGTGTGTATGTGTGTGTATGTGGGTGTGCGTGCATGCTCTTGTACTCATAACTAGTAAGGACTAATTTGAGTTTGAGGCTTTCAGTGTGAGGACATTTTTGTCCATTTTTACTTTTTCAAAAAGCTGTTGAATAATTTTAAATCTGGTGATATTCTTCATTTTTCTTATTGCCAACAGACCTGCTAATAAGTATTTGTGTAGCCAAAGCCTGATAGAGCTTATATCTCTGTGCCATGGAGCTAACTATGAAGAAACTATATAAAAAACATAAATGAGCAACACTGTTGCACTAAGTGACATGTTCAATCTAACATACATCTTCCTGCTGACGGAAATACTCTGTAGCACCAAATAAGTATTAATCCACAACTGAAAATACTTCCCAACAAAAGCACTATCTACTTCTGTTTACGTAATGTTTGCTGAAAAAGTACAGTATCCTTTTTTTTTTTTTTTTCATCGTCTGTTGTCATGGCTTTCCTTCTGTGTTTGCAGTTTTCCTCCCACGATGTCGCCAACAGGCATGTTTCATTGAGAAAACTACAGTCTGAGCTTACCTGGAGGTGGAGGGGGGAGGTCACTTTCCCCAATAAGAAGACTCAATCAACTGTAACAGCTGTAAATGTTGCTAACACATGATGTCTGAGCCGGTGCTGTAACAGTAGGCTCAAACCACTTCCCTTTCACTGGATATTTATTATATTATCATATGGCATATTATCTACGTGCCTGTGACAGCATCTTCCCAGTTTCCCCTCGACCAGGTGTTTATAAGATACTGTTAGATACTTTATGAAGGGTTTATAAGTAGTCACTAATGGATTTATTAGTGGTTTAAAACATGTATTAATAGCTTAAAAATCTGTAATAATCCATTTGAAATAGGTCTAAAAAATATTTATTTTAAGTCAACTTGACTTGAAATAAATAAAACTGATCTAAAAGGTTTAACATTTTAAAAAAAAAGGCTGTTACAACTTATAAATCCTGTATGTACTATTACTTAATTAGAAAGTGGGACTAATTACTTTAATGGCAAACAGAAAAGTCTCTTGTGTCCTGATAAAATCATTCCGGGCCCTGCAGCCTCCTTTCTTTACTTTTTTGGATGTAGTGCTGAGTTCAGTTGAACTATCAGTGCAGACTGAGTCATGGCTCAGGGAAGCAAAAATTCAGTACTTTAATTTCCCTTAACATGTTTGTTTATGTTTTTTTTTTTTTTTTTTTTGCTGTTTCTTGAGAACTCATGTCACCAGAAGCCTCTTTGCGTCAGCATAATATAGCAGCAGTTTGCTGAATCTGCTTAAGTCCCTCTTTGCTCTGAGGTTTAACATGTCTGGATTCCGGTGAAAGAGGCGAGCCGGTGACACAAAGGGGATATTGATTTCAGGACGTTTCCTCTTCTTACCTTTCACCTAAGTGTCAGTCCGACAGACGGAGGAGCACAGGTTGGTGTTGAAACTCAGCGTCCGACTTCGCCCCAGTTACAAAGAAAAACGGTAGGTCAGAGGTTGTAGTTTCTTCTCTGCTGAAACCCTGGAGCCAGCATGTCTGGCGGATGTAGATTCAGCACGGGAATGTCTTAAAGGTGCACTGTGGAAACAAAAGGTATGTTTACATGGGGCCACCAAAAAGCATGGGTGTATCCTGCAGGTCTAACAAATGTGTTCAATGCATTTCCTTCCCCGTAAAAACATTCGTAAAGAAGATGTTTTAAGTATTTGAAATCCAGCGTTGTTTACATCCATGTCAACTAGCTTGCAGTCTTCTTCTTCCCTGCCTTTGTTGGCACATTGGAAGCATTAGAAGAGTAACGCCAGGTTCATCCTCTGGTCTTGTGAATGCATGATGAAAAATGGTCGGTTGGTGCTTTAATTTAAAGTATTGTGTTTTTAGTCTTTTTCTTCTGCTTAAGTAATTCTGTTTCACAATCCAGACAAAAGATGGAGTCAAAACCAAAGAGAAAACAGAGGCAGGTGGAAGAGAGCTGGAGCATCGAGTGAGGATCATCCTTCAACTGGACGAATTTATGAAGAAGCGCACATTTAACACTTTCAGGGGACACAGATTACAGGGCTCTCAAGTGTCAGGCATTGAGCGTGACAGTCACTCATGTCGGTCTTTTGTCACGCACTCCCGCCACACAATGTATTTCTCACGCAGAAAAACTATTTATAATATATTTAATATGCCCAAAATGTCTCTGGCCGCGCCTCTCTCACTATGGAACCGGCAGGAATCAAGCGTCTCCCAGTCTGGAGATCTTAGTCGAGCCTGCCACTTATCAGCCAGTCAAAGAAAGGGGCTACACCAGACGCGGCGTCAGATGGTTTTGTCGAGGCTTCGGCTCGAATGTTTTGAGTGTAGCCCTGAATGTATTTTGAAAAGTTGACTGACAAATATCAAACGTGGCTTAGTGTCCACTCTCACTGTAAAAAGCTGTGCAGCTTCAGGTTTATCGATGCGCTCTGCTGTCGACATGCTGCGGCAGATGTGTCACGTTTGAGCTCCGTTAATTCTGTTTTCCACCTCCGACGTAGAGCAGCGTTCAGCCACTTCACTAAACTTTGTGTCATTCAGAGAAGGTCTGAGGTCTACCGTATCAGCAGAGCAATCACGTAATGCACAGCAGACTATTGTGCAGGTGCATTATTTGATGAAATATTGTGACTGTATTCTTGTAATATCCTATTGTCACTTTATTTTTCACAAAATATCACGACTCCTCCAAATCTCAGAGAGCATGGGATGAGTTATATTTTGAATTTGCAAAAGTTTTGGACATGAGCAGAAATCTTGCTCAAACACATCTGAAATATTAAAGTACAGGGGTTTATTAATCCATTAAAATTAATAATGCATAATTGAGGTGAATAATTGTCAAATGCACATTTAAGGAGGTTGGTTCCCCAACAAAAGATGCAAAAGAGAAGGTAAGAGTAAATGATGCCTAAGCTACATGTGTGCTGACTCAGATATAATTAGGAAAGTTGATGCAAAGGAGAATAAATAGTTGAAAGCAATACAGAATACCCGAGAGCCTTACTGCAATATATTCCGTTATGATTTTTATATTTGAATTGTAATTTGTGTCCCTTTACATAAAGATATATCCAGCATATTGATTCAGAAAAAGGTAGAAATAGGTGCATAGAAATTCACCACAATGTCACTCTTGCCTGTCTTCAAAACTTGAGAGCCCTGCAGATTATGTGGGGTAGACATGGGTAACACATTCTCACTCCGTCAAAAAGCGACGCTTGGTCAGGTGTCTTTGACGTTTGTTATTGGCGTAAAAAGTCTTCATATTTAGACGCGCTTGGTCGGGACTCTTGCCGTCACTATTTCACGCTCGCGGGACTCGCATCTAGGGAAGAGATCGTGTGTGGGGTTAGAAAATGTACGTTTCAGTGACACGCGGGACTAGAACGGGACACGAACCCCGGTCTCCTGGGTGAATTATGTAGATTTTTCGTCTTTCATACTTCTCGCTGCCATTGTCAATTTTAATATTACGTCATCTTACAGCGCCGTAATCAAGCTGCTACTCTGCGTTCCATACAGACGTTAACGGGTGATTTTTGCATCGGTATCTGAAGCTGAGAGCCACGGGGACTGCCCAGTTCTCCGACGCTCCATTGTTCCGACCTCTAAATAACCCAAAAAATTCCCACTAGTACGACGTCCCTTTGGTGGCGAAATTACAAATCCCACTATAGCCACACCAAGACCCGCCCTCGAGTGGTTAAGGTTAGGATAGCCGATTGGTCAGGGGAGAGGACCTGTACAAATGAGGTTACGTTACCTTGCGTAAGCATTGACGCCTGGCCAATAAATGCTATTGAAGGGCGGGTCTTGGTGTTGCCATAGTGGGATTCGTAATATCGCTGGCAGACGTCGGACTAGTGGGCTGTAGGACCAAAGGGAATTTTTCGGGTTATTGAGAGGTCGGAACAATGGAGCATCGGAGAAATGCCATGGCACCGAGAGCCACTGACAAAGCGTCAGTATTTGATGAGTTGGGAGTGCAAGTATATCAGAGGCTTTCCAATGAGGAAATATTTTATCTTTAGCATGTAAATGTGTTGCATTTAATGATTTTTACAAAAAGGTTACTTGTATGGCATTTTGTTGTATCTTAAAGGTAAAAACAAAAAACTAATAGTACTAAGGAAGCAAAAGTATTCTTAACTTTCATTAAATGGGATTATCAAGGTGGAATTACCCTTTTAAGACATTACATTATAACACTTACATATTTACAAGCCTCTGTTGGCTCCTGAGCCTTCAACCTTCATCAAGTGCCAGGGCTCTGCCATCCGGTGTGGCCCCTGCTGTTTGTTAATGGACTTCCTCCTCTACTCTAACAGAAGGATGGCTGCTGTGTTTATGCGCTCAAGGCCTTTTTCAAGAGAGAGTATACGGGAAAAGTAACAGGTTCAATGTGTTTTATTGAAGGCTGGTTTAGGAAAATGAAGGAAGAAATGTCCGTTTGATTCATTAAATCACAATTTTCCCTGTGTTCTTTGGACGTTGTGCAGACTTGTATACAATAACTGGAAGAAGAATCTGTAAAGGGAAACTGCAGAGACAGATAAATACATGGATTAAATAAATAAATGGACACTTATTTACACAGAGTGAAGAAAGCATATAACCTGGGTTAATACCATATAAGGGATACTTATCTTTGCCTTTGTTATTTTTAGACATAACCAGAAGGAAGGAAACTCAATGTGCCTCAGTAGCTTGAGTTTTTCTTTAGTGAAGATCTCAGAAGCAGTGGTGGTCTGGTGGTTTTTCTAACTATTTAAAGTCCTCCTAAGCGTATATGATTGTCACATTCATGATTTTTTTCCTTCAAAAACTATTCAAGTGCTGTTTAAAAGGTACCGGTATGTAAAATGTTCACTTTTCAGTCAAGTCAAGTCAGAGCCCAAAATCACAAATTTGTCCCAGGCTGCTTTACAAACACACCAGATACAACACTTTCTATAACACCTATAACCTTTTTTTTTTTTTTTTTTAAAGAAAAACACAACAAAACAACATTGATGAGAAAAAGGAGAATGCTTAGGAGAAGCAACAGGGATCATGCAATAGGTGTTGTATAAACAGAGTATACAGACATCCAGTCAGATTATTGTTTCCAGTTTTATTCTGAAAGTGATGTTGGTAACTGATGGTTATTTTTGATTATTTGAATGAGATTGATTTGTTGTTGTGGTGTGATTGTATTTATATTACTGGATATCCTATGTGATTATTATTCTGATGTCACTTATAATTAATATGTGAAGTTTACTTCAAAATGTTACATTCTTCATTTGCTAAAAATGTTTGCAAGACAAACGCACATTTGCAATAGCTGCGACCACGTACATTCACTCACGCACACACACATACGCACACGCGCACACACACACACACACACACACACACACACACACACACACACACACAACCTGACAAACACTTCATGACCATGATACATTTAAGCTTCCTAGGGCAAGAAACTGTGGGCGCCAAATGGGGAGATTTTTGTGGACCGAACAACCGAACAACCGACCAACCGACAGAGCATCTCTCGAAACCACAGTGAAAAAAAGAATCTGCTGGAAAGTGGAGAATCGGGTAAAGGCCCCACTGTGATGAAGGCCGAGTAGCCTTACATGTTTGGGGGAGTCTGTTTCTCATTAATTTCAAAGGTCTGCAGCTCAGCATTAACAACCTGCACATCAGTGCCTTGGAATACAGCTGACCTATATGCAGCTCAAAAAACTGTTTCTGAAAATGATGAAGCTACCAACAGCTTCCATTCACCTCGTTCCTCCCACTCACAAGCAGCGAGCGAGGGTTCATTCAGACCAAGGACAGGCTCTGTTGTCTGTACCCTGGTGCTTTTTTTCCGCCGTTTTAAGCCGTTGCTGGCTAATGGCTGAATATGATGTGTATATATTCATCTCGCCCCTGTTGGCCTGACAACAGAGATGCACAATAATTGAAAGAGGACACACAAAAAGAAACAGGGATGTCTATATTTACCTCTTTTTCTCTGAATTGGAATAATATTCAACAGCAGTATAGCATAAAGATATCAATGAGGAGGGAGAAGCAAAGTGAGTATAAGTTGCTCTGTCATTGATGGATTTCTCCTTTCCCCATAAGGACTAAAGCGTGATTTATGCTTCTGTGTGTACCGTATGTACCCACGGTGGGTACCGTGGGTACATACGTAGGTACGTGGAGGCACGGACACTACGCCGGACCCTACGCCGGACCCTACGCCGGACCCTACGCCGGACCCTACGTTCGTAGTCTGACGTAAAAAAAAACCCGAAAAATGTAACTACACTTCGCTGCGACGTACGTCGCTCAGCCGTGGCTTGGTAGTGTTGCATTTCCCCTGACCAGTTTGCTGGTTCTCCTTCTCCATTAACAACATGAAATCAAGGAGAGGGTAAACCTGCTCCAGATTTCCCACCGTGGTCAGAAAGAACAGGGGAGACACTTTGTTTCTCTCACTATGACTCTAGAGTCGCTCTGAAGCTCTGAAGCTAATCGCCATCACTCTCTCACTCGCTCTACCGTACTACACACACACACACACACATGCCAGCCCTGCTATTCTCTTAAAGAGATCGACACACACATCAACGCACAAGTATGAACTTCAGGCCACTTACGTAGGCTACGGTGAAAGAATAAAGTGAATTTGGTAACTTCTCCTATTAAAAAAGGATTTGGTTTTTATTAGTAGCGAACTACTAGGTCTCATATGTAGGAGTTTCCCACAGGCACCTGAAAAGACAGGCTGTCCTTTTAGCTGCAGTAACGTACATCAGTAACATCATGACAAAGGAAAGACAGATTAAAGCTAAAAAATGCCTAAATGTTTTATTGAGATGAATTATCTACGTACCTTAAGCAAATCCATAAAAGTCTTTATAGCTTGCTGACAACAACGAATAAGACCCAAGTTGTGATAAACCAGAATTATCCAGTCCAGTTACCGCAGCATTATGATAGGGCTGCATGCACAGTAGCATCATGTATGAGTTACATATTGTGTCTATTTAGGTACATGTGAACAATCCTGTGAAGTATTCTGTTTATCGCCCAATAGTTGAAGTGTGCTGCAATGCTGAAGTGATGAAGTGCTATTTCCTCCCACTGTCTCAATTATTAGCTCTCTTTCCCCAGTTCTGTCGCTGAAGTGCCACAGTTGTGTCAGCAGCATTACTCATACCTGGGCTGGATACACTGGGCAGGCAGGCCTGGATCTGCCTTAATTACCCACTTCCATTTCCTGTTCCTCGACGTGCCAACATCCCGCCGTGGGCGGAAACTGATGACAGGAAACAACACAGCCGCACCAGCAAGAAACAGTAAGGAGCACTCGACTAGGATATTATTATAGTTTCACTAATATAGGAGCGGCAGACTGGGAAGAAAAGTGCGGATGTCTGAAGTCAACGCACTGTAAGAACACACACATTCAGAGGAATGTTTACTGATTCACATGAAAGATGTTCTTTTGCACTCTTGAGTGAAAGCTTTCAGGGACGGAAGCATCAGAAAGGACAAGGAGACAAGAAAGGATCCTGCACACTGTCCAAACCAATAAGTCTCCCAACCCATACGACCATAGGAAAAGATCTGGGCTAAAATCAGTAAATTTGTTAGATTAACTCGCTTCAGTATGTGACAAAGTTACGCACAAGACTGTCAACCCCCGAACAATTTATTCATATACAAAAACAGGACTTTCACCCAGGAGACTGGGGTACGTGTTTTAAAAAAATAAAAGCAAACAGTGAGTTCTTCTAACTTTACGGAACAAACGGAACTATGTCACTCTGTGTCACGTGCATAGCTGGAAGTGAAGTAACGTAAGAAATGTCCTGACTTTAACCCAAACCACAATCTTTTTCTAAACTTAACAGGCAGTCTTTTTTTGCCTAAACATAACCGAACTGCAGCTGTTTCACAATGTTAACGGTATGTTTCAAACCTACGTTTAGATATGAGGACGGAAAGCGCTCCTGTTGGTTGTATTAGAAGGTAGGAATAAACAACTTATATTTTTGTATGGCTTTGAGGATTTGTTACGCACGTGATGTAGTCTACAACAGTTAAAAAATCTCACCGTTGACTTTAGGTTTCAAATGGGACGCCAACAGCGTCTCCTGGGTCAAAATCCTATTTGTTTTTGTTAAAATATTAGCAGCATTTTCATTTTGATGAGGAATTTCCTGACAGCTATACATAAAAATATATATTTTCCCCCTATGCTAAGGTAAGCTAATCAGCTGCTGGCTAAGCACAAGTAAATGAGAAATAGTTCAACATTTTCAGAAAAAAAGCACTCGTAAATTCTCATTCTAGAGTTAGATAAGAAAAAATGTCATGTTGGGAATTTAGTAAATCACTACACTACACTTTCACTAGACTCACCTATTGTTGTCAAGAAACATGTAGTTACAAAATCTAACTGTGTATAAAAAGAAATTGAAAGAAGCCTGAATGAGTTTCACATTGTTTCCCAAATGAATTTAAATATTAATTAAACTGTCTTGGTGACATATTTCATCCTCCAGAATACCTTGTAATCTTTTATTTGGAGCTAACACATTAAGATTATATAAACATTGCAAAAGAGGCAGTATGAAAGTAGAGAACCAAAAAAAACCTTCTCTGCTTGATTACTGAGTGAGGGTTTTAGTCGACATATTCCTGAATCAGAATCAGAATCATAAAACGTTTTATTGTCACAATAAAAACACTTAGGTGGAATTTTCCATCTCAGTCAGACTGACACCAGACAGGTGTTGGACACAACTTACACTATGCTGTGTAAATGTGCAAATGAAAATAAGGAGGCTAACAGACAACACAGTGAAAAAAATAAAACCTACATCAGTTAAGTGGGTTTGATAGCAGGTCTGTCAGTGTGGGCGGGATGTGATGTTTGCCTGCCTTGTTTCTCTCATTTTGTCATTTTGAAAACTGCTTTTAAATGATAATGACTATTTATACTCCTCTTGAGTTGGCTGCGTGGGCTTCGATGGAGACAGCGGCGATGATTCACAGCCGTTAGAGATCGCTTTTTGTCAACCACCGCTTCTCTTTCCATGTGGCTCGCCTTCTCTTTCTCTTTCTGCTATCTCTCTCTCTCTTAATATCACGCTCCCTCCATCTCTTCAGTAGAGCAAAAATAGAAAGATCACTGTAGTCACTTCAGGTAGAGGCTGTGTGGGTGGAAGGACATGTTGGCTCAAGGTTTATGAAGGAGCCAAAGATAGCGTTTGAAGGAGAGGTTTCATAAGTCTGACTCACAAGGAATAGAAAGAAAACAAGTTTTCAGCATTTGAATTCACTCTTTGACAAGGAGATTCAGAAAAAAACATATTATAAAATACATTTTTAGAATTTAAAAGGCTGACAAAAAGATCATGTTAAGATCTATTTCTCAGCTAAAATGCCATCGCCATTAAAAGTACAACAATTCTATCAATATTATAATAAAACTTTACCACATGCAGCACCACATATGTTTTGCTGGTGATAGGCATTTGCAAAATCCTTACTGCTAACTCTATGTTATGACATCTGTCATGTCACAGCCAAGCCATTGAAAGTGGCTTTGCCAACATTAGCTTAGCCAAAGTCTTGCATTTATCACACTTTGTTTTAGCGCGGTGCCAGCGCTGGCCAAAGGTCATAACTCCACACTAAGGGGAAAAAAACACTCTGGGTTGTTTGTATTTCTTCCAAACCAATCACCATCGGGTACTTTGGAGTACTACAGGGGGTATGTGAGATTTTCAAAACATGTTAAGTAAAATAAATATCAATCATGCATAATTCCTCCTAACAGTATAATAATATATGGACTTAGTGATGGATCTACATTTTGAATTGAGCACTTTTCAATTCTACATTTGAAATGTTGATTGTTGTTTTTCAGTTACAAGGTTGTAAGGTTTGCACTGACACTGATGGCACAGCGCTGCATTTTACCCTTTTTATATGTTATATGTTTTTCACTGGTCAGGGGGAACTTGGCTGAAAAAAAGGGGATACATTATTTGAAAAACTTTAACAAATAAAAAAGACAAAGAGGTGAAGGGATTTTGAAAACAGTATCACGCAGATAGCGGAAGCAGAGGAGAATTCCATTTGAAATAGGCGGCCAATGGCAGGTTTAAGCACCATCTACATCCTGTGAGTCAGACGAGCTTAGCCATGGCAGAGGAAGCTGAATCAACATGGCCTCATCTACTTCTGACTAGTTGTTAAATGCTATGACACACAGGCTGACTGAAGAGTTCCAAGATAATTCTCTAAATCTGGCACTTTGAGCAACTTTCACATCACAAAAAGGTCTGCTTCAGATGTAGATTATGGCAGCTAGAGTTGACAGAGAAATGTGATATAGCTTCTTTAAAAACTATAGTGCGTAGTTTCTGACTCCCCCATGAGGAATTCTAAGTCACCGGATGCCACAATCTTCTGAACATAGTCATACTGAGAAATACAGAGAGAGATGTGTGGAGCTGATAGTCTGAATTAGCTTTGTAGCAACTCATTTGGCAATGGCTTGAATTAAATAATTTAATAATGTTTATTAATATCAAAAAGTTATGAACTAAATCATAAGAAATGCACTTGCAGTTGGAAATTTGAACCAGAGTGTGGGTTTGTTATGTTGTCATCGTTTGATCTGATTCTTGATTATGTTTTGTCTGCATCACATCTACATGCCTGTTGGGCTGTTAAAACCATAAAAACAAGGTCTCAACTTGACAGACTGTGGTTGATCTTCTTGGTTTAAATGTGACGATACAGCAGGTTTGTTCCAGATGAAAAAAGCTTGTGATACACCGAACTAGAACCAACAATTTTCCAATCAAACACACGATACTTTAAACATCCAAGCTGGTTCTACCCGGATGCCTATAATGTCAAAAGCCTATTATAGTATAAACCATGAAAATCGGATGTTTCCCCCCATTGCTTTGCCTGTATCTGGGACAGCTCACAGTAGCACGTGCAGAACTTGACAGCCAGCTATATCAGCACCCTGAAAATCCATCAGATCTGCACATGCATCACAGTGGGAGATGGGTGGGTGATGAGGGGGCTGCAGGGACAGGAAGGTGGGTGTTATAAAGACATGCACGCATATCCAACAACTTATATAGAGGCAATTCAAGTGAAAGGAATTGTCTAGTCTTGCACACAGCATTCTGGGATGGGAGAAAAACATGCTCTGGTTTATTGGCATTTCTTTAAAACAATCACAATCGTCTTGGGCGGTGCTAAGCGCCGAGTGGAGCCACGCTTTACCCGAAAAATAGAAAAATAGCCTTGGGAAGAAACTTGTTTTTGTGGAACGTGTATGTTCAAAGGTTGTTTTAGTCGTGCAACAGGGTGCACCGGAGCAATCTTTTGTCAGTGGTGTAAAGCTCTTCAGGTGATATTGTGGTGGTAATCAAAAAGCTTACAAATGGCCAAGAGAAGGAGCTCAATAAGGAAGGAACACTGCATGTATTTGTACAAAATGTACAGCACTTGTAGGCCCCAGTGTGTCATGCACTGTGGAAGTGGTCAGGGACAGGAGAAGTGTAGGGGGTAGAGATTGTGGTGTAGAAGGGACCAGACCATCTCAGGCTTCACTGTGCTACCAAAGAGACTTTGTTTCAAAAACATGTTGCATTGCAGCTTTACTCAGTGAAAATGGTTTAAGGCAAAGATTAGTTTATGTCAGAGTTCAACTTATAGATCATGTTAAAGGGTAAAATGTCAGACTGTTCCATCCAGAGCAAACTTAGTCTAGGTAGGGTGGTGATCACACTGGTAAAGAAAACACTGTCTTGCTGTGGAAAGTGCGTGGGCTGAATGGCTGTAATGGAGAACATTGTATTATACTGTACAAACACACACACACACACACTCACAAACACACACACATACACACACACACAGAGAGAGAGAGAGAGAGAGAGAGAGAGAGAGAGAGAGAGAGAGAGAGAGAGAGAGAGAGAGCGGGAGTGCAAAACACTGAGTCCCACAACAAAACTCTCTATTCTGACTTTCCCCCTACTCCAGACATTCCTTCCCAGCATTCCAGAGGGCGTGGGTGGGGTCAGAGGTCCCAACGACACAAGTGATGATTTTAACAGCAGGGAAGCATGTTAAAAAAAAACTACACACATGTTTGTACTCTATCTATACTATTCCCTATAGCCCTTGACCCTTACCAGAATCTATATCTCAAACTGCCCTCAAGGAAGCGAGGACATGACAAAATGTCCTTAAGGTTGACACTCAAACTGGTCCTGACAAAGATAGTTACAAGAACACACACAGACAATGAGCGTGGTGTCTGCTACAAAGCAGATACGGGAATACAGATAAGTCCGGTAATATCACTTCCAGCTATAAAGCCCACAGAATTGCAATGTAGCTTACTGTATGTGTGTGTGTGTGTTCACAGGGAAGGGTTTTGAAGTAGGCTTTGCATTCATTTGAAACTGTAAATATGTTTTGGAAATGTTAAGACATTTCAAGGTATATGAATAAAAGCTCAGTTTACAGTTAGAGGTGAAGTGGGACATACAGGAGTGGAGGACATCAGCTGTCAATTATGAGAGTGTTTGGCTGTTGAAGGAGGTCTGTTCATGTGGGAGGTTTGGGAGTAAAGGAGAGGTGATGAAAGCTGAGTGTGACAGCAGTGCTGTCTGAAAGGCCACGAAGCAGCAACAGGCTCGACTTGCTGACGCTGTGAGAGGAAGTGCACATTTACAGAGTACAAAGACCATAGAGACACTAAGTGTCTCCCGTTATCTCATAGTTGACCTGTGGACCTCCAACTGGCGTTGCCGTTGATTAGACAGACATAAAGCTCCAGTGAGCAAACAGACAATGGTATTTAACAAATATATGATTTAGCTCATTTAAATTTTAGTTTTAGTGTTTGAAAAAGTTCTCAATAACTGCCAAGAAACTGGACCCAAAAAATGCTGGCGCAGGACATGGCATGCAGGCTGATAAGGCAATTCAGGCAAACAAATCTGATGGCAGGAAATAACAAGCAGACAGCATGTCATACACAAGTTAGCAACAGGTAAACAGGTTTCAATCAGGAAACATCTGTTAAAGCAGCATTATGTAACTTTGTACCTTAAAATAATAGCTTCAAAAGCATTTTGATGCTACACAGACTTGGTGCTTATTTTATTCCCACTCCGCTCCCTGAATGCTTTATGGCAATAAAGCGTGATTTATGCTTCTGCGTTAAATCTACACTGTGGCTACGCACTAGGTACGTAGCGACACGGACCCTATGCCGTAGCCTGACGTTCAACTCTCGAAAAATGTAACTATACGTCGCGGCGACCCACGTCACACACATTGTTTCTCTCACTATGACTCTAGAGTCGCTACTCACTCCAAAGCTAATCGGCATCACTCTCTCACTCGCTCTACCACACACTCCCCACACACACACACACACACACACACACACACACACGCCGGCCCTGCTATTCTCTTAAAGAGATCGACACACACACCAACACACAAGTATACATTTCAGGCCACTTACGAAGGCTACGGCGAAAGCTCTGCGTGGAGCCTCCGCACAACTGTAAATCAAGCTTGAGTCACACCAAAGCCCGTCTATGGAGAGCCTGTTCACTCCCTATTTAGCCCCATTGTACCGAATTTGGTTGCAGGTCCACCAGAGTTCCACTGGGGGTGATCGCAGGCGAGTGCAAAATGAATGGGACCCTATGGAGCTATCCGGCTAAATTTGTCTCTTTCGCCTGATTGTCATTGAGAAATCTCAGATTTGATTGTAGTTTTTGCAAGTTCAACATGGAGTATAGATCGAAAGTTGAATGAACGAGTACTTATGTCCTTTTGATTTCTTACAGGTTGAGTCGTTGTTGCCCATAACACGCTAACATTCTGCTAATGAATGCTGATTGGTCAGTGAAGGACTGATTACGATGGCATCTGAAGCAGAACCAGAATGTCAGAGTGAATATTTCGGCGTGGTCTTTAAAACATTAGCAAACGTCTTTCTAGCACGTGTATTGACAGGGAGAGTCTAACCTGTCAGCTGTGTTGTCGATGCCTCGAGAGAAAAAAGGAAGTGACTCAGAGCTTGTCCTAAAGCAGTATATCTGGCCGTACAATGTGTATGACGTCATTGACATTTAAAAGGCTTTTTAGAAGAAAAAAGCGACACCCAGCATTTTTTTAGCCTCCCCTTTTGAATGCAACATTCAAATTACTAAACAAAAAATTATATCCTGAGAAAAATGGATTTTGAGGGGTATAGCTCCATAGAGTCCCGTTCATTCTGCACTCGCCTGTGAGCGCCCCAAGTGGAACTCTGGTGGAACTGCAACCAGTTCAGAAGCCGGAAGTATCGAGAGAGTGAAACTTCTTCCCTTATTAGAAATTCTTTGATCACACATCACCAGCAAGCTGTAAGAAGGAGCTAGCTCGGTATTCTCAGTACGGACAGCGTCTATCGTTTTTTTCAAACCTATTTTAGATGAAATCACGCCCTCATCCATGTCAGGTCATTGTTCCGGAGAATTCACAGCGAGCGAGTGGGTGTGTTGATGATGTTCCTATCACGCAGCTTGAACGTGAAACTGGAAGAAAACAAACATTGGGGTTAGGGGGAAGAAGAAGGGTCATTTACATGAACACACCAACGATAACATCTGAATGGAGAGTCAATGAGATTCTGGAACTTCTGTCGGTAAGGGCTGATCGTCAGACAAATTTAAAGAACAGCAAAAGACTCTGTTGTTAATGATTAAATTACAAACCGGCTACATTGCCGCAATGTAATCCTCGTCCTGTCCTGCCTCCTGCACGCTTTACCCAGGCACCAACCCTCGCCTTAACCAAACAAAAGTATTTCCAGTGAGAATGCATCTGGCATGGGCAATCTCCTGTTGTGTTCTACATGTGTGAAAGGGCAACTCCAGATAGTGTCTCGGATCTGATTTGTTGGACATTTTTTAGAGTTCATTTGAGAAAATGACAACATACACTGATCCTCTCAGCTGTGAAATAGGCTCTAATATGCTTTTTAATGAACAGACTGCCTGCTGCCCAATTAGAAGAACATGTAGAACTTGATACCACCACACCCCTCCCATGTCCTCGTCCCTCACTCTCACACAAACACAAACACAGAGGCACAGACACCTTAGCACACGATTCCAAGTGCAGCAAATCTCACTCATAAAAACACAAAGTTAACACCCCAAAAAGTGGCATGTTTGTTGGAGGAGGTGGTTTCACACACACACACACACACACACACACACACACACACACACACACACACACACACACACACACACACACACACACAGGGAGTGCAAAACACTGAGTCCCACAACAAAACTCTCTATTCTGACTTTCCCCCTACTCCAGACATTCCTTCCCAGCATTCCAGAGGGCGTGGGTGGGGTCAGAGGTCCCAACTTTGTCTAATCTTAACCTCACCAACCCCATATCATAACCATTCATGAGAGGTGTTATGGTCTGATCTGTATTTGTGCAAATCTGCCGCCGACAGGAAGTGTTTTTGGGATGTTGTTTTTTTGTGAGTTGGTCCATCTGTTGCTTCCGACAAGGTTTTAGTCACAGCCGGTTCCCTGAGCGGGATTAATAATCTGGTTAGAGAGAGTGTGCGTGTGTGTGTGTGTGTGTGTGTGTGTGTGTGTGTGTGTGTGTGTGTGTGTGTGTGTGTGTGTGTGTGTGTGTGTGTGTGTGTGAGAGAGAGAGAGAGAGAGAGAGTGAGTGAGAGAGAGACAGAGAGAGAGAGAGAGAGAGAGAGAGAGAGAGAGAGAGAGAGAGAGAGAGAGAGAGATGGAGAGTGTGATGGTGTAAGTGAAGATATTGTGCGGACTGGCAGTGAAAATGATAGCATTGCTGGCATGCAAGAGGGAGTGCGTGCATGTGTTTGTGTGTGAGATAATGTTTGCACCCTTTTATGTCTGTGTTTTGAGAGTGAGATTCTAGGCAGTGTGCGTGCGTGTGTGTCTCTGTGTGTGTCTGTGTGTGTGTGTGTGTGTGCGTGTGTGTGTGTGTGTGTGTGTGTGTGTGTGTGTGTGTGTGTGTGTGTGTGTGTGTCTGCCTTTGCAATTTTGGAACTTGTAACACGATCTGTGAGGGCAACAGGAAATTGCTGGAGTGGATGAGGGGGAAGCAATGTGACATGAGACAGGTGGGTGGGGGGTGCTGGGGGAGCGGATGGAGGGATGGATGGAGGAGGGATAGATGGCGGGGGTGGGGGCTGCTGTCAACACACTGTCGCTTGAGGGTAAGAGGGACAGGAACCGTTAGCAGAGGATTAGCAGGCGCGCCAAGTTTAGCCCGCACCCTCTTGCCTTTATTTCCATGGCCAAAAAGCCAGTGGGAACTGGGGCAGCCGCGCTCCACACTGAGCCCACAGCTGGATTCTATGCCCATACTCAATCATAAAACGGATGTGGCATTTTTTTCACTACAGGATGTTACTTTGTAACACGTGTTAGGAGAAATAAGCATGGGTTTTGATCCGTGGTGAAATGTAAGTACATTTATGCAAGAACTGTACTTAAGCACAAACTTGAGGTACATGTACTTTAATTGAGTTTTTTTCTTTTCATGCCACTTTCTACTTCTACTCCACTACATTTCAGTGAGAAATATTGTACATTTTTCTCCATTACATTAATATGACAGTTTAAATTACTAGTTACTTTACAAATTAAGATTATTGCACACAAAACATGTTGTGTATAAAATATCCCAACAATATAAGAGCCTACAAGTCCAGCTGAAATGATGAGCCAATTAAACACAGAACATTTTTAAGATAAAATGTGAGCATTGAGTAATTTGGCTATCACCGGACCAAGCTCAATAGATTTAAGATTGAATATTAGTCTGGGGAGTCTGCTCTGTATTTTCTACTGCACAAGAGGCGTGATCAACGGGCATAGTTCAAATGACTCTGTACACAATTGGATAGTCCTTCAACCAATCAGACCAACGATCCGGGTGACGTAGCAGCGACAGCGGCATCAAACGGGTAGCTGTGCTTCGGGGGCCGGAATGTAAACAAGAAGCTGCTTGGTTGCTTCTCTATTGTCATTGTGTTAAACACGCCAATAGATCGCGCAATGTGGATGAGCCAGTTTGTGATTGGTTCCCGCAAAATTGTGAACGGAAGCAGGAGAGATAAACGTGCAGGTTTCCAGACCGAGCTGCACGGCGAAATCAAATCGCCGGCAGAGTGGGTGGGTTTACCCGGTCTAAGCATTGAGTACTTTTACTTTGAATGCTTTAAGTACATTTCCCTGATGATACTTTTACTTAAGTAACATTTCCAATGCAGAACTTTTACTTGTAGCACAGTATTTTTACAGCATGGTATTACTGTAGTACTTTAGGTGCCCTGCCACACAAAACCGTTCTTGTACTTTTTTTAAATCTGTACGGTCCATATGTGTTTGTGTTATGTGGTGAATGTGAAAATGAACTGCTACCTCCTCTGTCAGCTCTAGCCACTGAAAAGAAATAAGAGGAGAAATCAGGCCAATCACAAAAGCTGGTCAGTCTGACATCATGTTGCCTGAGCTCATTACTATTCATGAACTCGCCCAGTTGCTCTGGGTAAAGGATGCTGATAGCCAGACTCTCATTGGCTAGCTGTTAGCCAATGATCTCACTTGTAATTGGCTGTTTTAATCAACTCTACTGTGGAAAACAATATGTGTGTAAAGGGAAAAGTTGTTATCAGCATTGATCTTGTAACTCAGAGAAGTAATGCATCATGTATTAATCATTTCATATATACAGCCTATATATACAGCCTATATTTCTCTTACCAGTCAAACTGTAATGACTATTCTGGCAGTCTGGCATGTCTTGTCTTAGCTTTATAAGTCAGGACAAGAAGGCTTTCCAACATAATTCATACTAAGAGCCAAACAGAACTGAAGTTCAGGGATCATGTCTTTCTTTGCATGCAGCCATCTGTGACTGCAGTACTTTCCTGTTCATCAGCCATAGTGTTAGCTATGTAGCTAGCTACATTTAGGACATTTAGCTGAAAGTGCACCTCATTAATCTCCTGGCATCTGATGAGCCTTAAAACTGGCCGATTGTGTTTCATCTCCTCACCTATATCTGTAGCAACCCACCAATGCAGACCCTTACTTTTTTTTTTAATGCAGTTAAATGCTATTTTCAGTCTGAACGCCTGCTTATCTCTTCACTACTGTACATTTAACACTGGGCCCATCAGTAATCTGACCATATGTCTGCATGCCGACCCCCCTGACAGCCCTCACCATGACCCAACCATACGTGTTTCCAGATCCCTGTATGGCCTGCCTTGTCATAGCCGCCGTGCCGATGGGATGAAGGTGCTGATGGGGTCTGCCAAGCCCATCTACATGCCTGTCTAAAATTAGCGCCTGTAGTTTCCTGTGCCCTTTAATCCTCGGCTTTAAAATCACGAAAGGCCAAGTCACAGACAGGAAGAACAGCCATCAGAGCCCCCGGGGGCGCTCAGCATGCCACGCATACCCCCTACCCTATCTGTCAATCCCAGTCCTGCCATGACATCACAGCGGCCCATTCTAAGAATAGGAGCCACCCAGGCTTGGCTATAGTTGGGTTTAGGTTTGATGGACGATATCCATCCGGATGGCTAAAAGAGACCTGTCCCTTCACCTGCAGGTTCACAGGTTTGATCCCCTGCAGCAGCCAGTGAGTCCATATCTGCCACCAGTCCTTGAGCAAGACATAACAGACAGAATTTCATCCTGTTCAATGGGCACCACTGCTGCCTGAACACGTGTGTGCTTTTGATTATATGCACACTGGATATTCAATCTTAATTAATTTAATGTTTTGACTATTGGAATCCTTTTACCTGCTCAAACGTTCAATATATACTTTTCAATGTATGTCCAATACCTAGTAAAATATAAATGACTATGGGTTGCTATGAGTTTTGTACAAACATTTCATGGTCCCCAGAGGGTGACATTGGTACATTTTGCTAGTGGTACAGTGACTTGGTGTGTAGCACAAATAAAGAAACAGTAAAACTTACATTTGATTCCCAGCCAAAGGCCTTTCAGTATAGAGTTTGTATGTTTATCCAGTGTTCCCCTGAGCTTGGCTCTACAATTTAGATGGATTGGATACTTGATTAGATTAGTAGTCTGTAGGAATGTTTTCACTCATTTCCTGTACAGTACATCTGCATTAATCCTGGTAAATGGTGACCTTCCATTTAGTGCATAGAGCAGACTCCATGGCCCTAAAAAACTATTAAACACGACGAAAAAAATGAATGAATGATGATGCCACTACATATCAGTAGAACATTCCAGAGAGATTTCCCTGCAGGACTTTTTGGTATGAGTGGGTGCAATAAATACCTCTGTGTATGGCACAAATCGCAAATATACAGTTCTGTATGCATGAATAAGGATTTCTGTTTGCTGTTTCTTTTTGCCCTTGGTTATGTAAATTATTGTGGTTAAAATGAAAACTGAAGAACAACAGTTAAGAACAAGCATTGCTCATTACTGTGTGCTGGTACATTTGGATTGTAGGAGTCATATTATTATTAAAATGATTACCCAGGAAACGGAAAATATCACCTGAACTGGAAAGTGGGCAAAAGGGAGAGCGCTGGTCTTATTTATAAATCATTTACGTCAGGACATGAGTGTGCAGATTTAGGCCTTTGTTACATAGCCAATGATTCACTCACTTTGTTCAGCTGCATGCCGGATTGTATTTCCAGTACAAACCTAAAGACATGTCAGAGAGTCCATTCAGTTTATTTTGTCCAATAATTGCTTATCTGTTACATATTAATGGCTTCAGCTTCCTACCTCTATTTCAAGTAATTTTCCGTCCAGATATACAGTATGATTTCTTTTATATTTTCTATATTTTGATGTGTATATTAAGGAAAAAAATACAAACAGATACTGATGAGCTAAAAAAACAGTACTGCCCACTTCCAGTTTGTTTTGTTTACCCTTAAAATAAGTTGTTGTTTTGCCTACATCTTCACTGTACTTACAATTAAAGCTACTCGTAGCAGCTAATCACTGACTACGTTTACATGCACATAATATTTCGATTTTTGCGCTTATTCTGAAAAAGACGATATTCCGACTAAGCTGTTTACATGGCTAATGGACGTGAGTATTCCACTATTATTTCCATTTACATGCTACAATCAGTCAAGCAGTAACTAATCATTAGCTAACCATTTGTTACTCATTCATTTAAAGTGCTCATATTATGCTTTTTAGGCTTTTCCCCTTTCCTTTATTGTGGTATATATCTTTTTTTTGCATGTTATAGGTTTACAAAGTAAAAAAGTCCCCCCCAAAGACTTACCATCTCCAACAGAAAACACTGTTCACCAACTGCTCCAAACAGCTCTGTTGTAGTCCAGCCTTTACTTCAGAGACAAACGTGGTCACTTTGGAACACACGTTATAATGCTCACCTAGCTGCTAGCATGGCACGCCCTCATACTCTGCTTCTGACTGGCTAGTAGTCCTTACCTAGGTACTGTCAGGACACGCCCTCATACTCTGCTTCTGACTGGCTAGTAGTCCTTACCTAGGTACTGTCAGGACACACCCTCATACTCTGCTTCTGACTGGCTAGTAGTCCTTACCTAGGTACTGTCAGGACACACCCTCATACTCTGCTTCTGACTGGCTAGTAGTCCTTACCTAGCTAATGCGCATGTGCGACTCCCAACAAAGATGGAACAGAAGTGAGATGCCTCACTCTGTAGCTAAAACAGAGAGCTCAACACACTGGGTGAAAAGAGGAGTTGCAGCAATGTGCAGTACAACAAATATATGGTGTTTTCTGAAAATTAAACCACATAAACCTATTTTGGTACAACCTCTAAATACAATTATGAACCTGAAAATGAGCATAATATGAGCACTTAAATATTTTTGTGTACCTTATTGTAAAGTCTTACGGGGATAATAGTGGAGTATTAGTGTGCCAGGCTGCTGCTGTTCGTGTTGACTCACACTCACTCTTAACTTCAGTTTGAGGACTTTACTCCATGACGAGCATCCTAAGTCACTCATCAGGATAGAGGAATCAGCTCACCAGTCACCTGACTCTGCTAGCCTGGCCGGTCAAACAGAGTAAACACCAAGGAAGAGGTGGAGATGTGAAGACAGGTTGTGAAGATGTGAAGAAGTCGACAAGCAAGACCATCTCTGCGTCCAAAAAAACGTTATTGAAAACGCAACAATAAAGGTCCAAGGTCCAGGGTTGTAATTATTAATATGAATTGTAATTGTAAAATTATGCCTATGGCCCATCTCCATCTCTACATCAGAGGGGCTACCAAGGCTAGTGTGGAGAAATTTAACACAGACTGCCCTTTTACCTTGAAAAATTTCACCTGACAAATAAAAATGGATTGATTGATGCCGCATGAGGAGTGCACATGAGTCAGTCATACAAAATCTGTTATTATAATCAGTTGACGCCCAGCTGTCTATTAACTTTGATGTAAAGAGAGATCAATGATACGCTCGTCCCTTACCCTACACTCCAAATCATCAAAACACACACACTCTGCTGCTGGTGTGTGTGGGAATGTTGGTGCAGAGCACGCAGGCCTCTGCTGAGCTGAGAAGCGAGTAGCTACTTGCGTGAAAAGATCATCTTTTCCTGGGCCTCCAGGTCTCTGCAGGTACATGCCACTGCACTTGCTATCAAATAACACTCTATCTAGGTACTTTCAGCTCCCTTTGATGGCTGAATACAGAGGCCCCGCCTTCAAGGAATGCCTGAGGGACTGTTTGTGTGAACCCAAAGGGACCAAGTTGTTATTTGTTCTTTATACAAGCTTCATGTCACAGGACAATTGCTAATACTAAAGTGGAAATTTGAGCAAGATGTGTCGAGTGCTGTAGTTAATGAATAGCGAGAGCTTCGTGAACAGCCTCATGATTCACGGCGACTGTTGTTGTTGTCGTGACTCGGCCTGCTGGTTAACACTCAACTGTGTTACTTACAAGAAGAAACACTTACATAAACGTGTCACTGTGGAAACAGACAAAACATCAACAAGTATCAATGGAAAAACAGGCATGGAAAGTGTAAAGTGTAGACAAAATAGCAATTTATTAATAACTTATCATTTCTTTACATTCGTAAGAGAGGAAAGTGGAGGGGGTTGGCAGAGGGCACCGAGATGGCGTCCTCTGGAAAATGGCCTTCTCTGCAGAGGGGGCAACATGACCCTCCAAAGCTCTGGATTCTTTTTCTCTCATCTTGACAAATTTCACAGAGTTTTCCCTGAAGAGGCGAGGTTTTGCAAAGCCTCCTAACTTTTTCCACGTGTCAGAGACTTCTACCCTTTGTGCACAGATCAGGATTACTCACATTAACCGTCAGAGATCCAGACAACACATGTTCCTGTTTCAGACTCAAACGTGTGTATGCTATCTTTAATGTGGTGCCAAATTCAAAACTGCTCACGGTTTAGTTGACGTTTTGTGTGAAAACTTAAAAGAAAATCTCTGGGATACTGTAAGAGTTGAGAAAACTGGTAAATCTCTCTGAAGGCTAATGCGCATTAACAACCTTCTGAGCGCAAAAGTAAGGCAAACAACCATGGGACTTTGATTTGTGAGAGGGTGGGTGCAAAAACAAGGCCCGTCGGCTGAATTCACACGTAAAGCGATTATCAAATATATTACACGTACACATTTTTGCACAATTCTTGGAAAGCCTACTTGATTTTTGGCATAATCAACTTAAACATACTGATCAATATGCAGTTTGTTTGCTTACATAAAAGTAGAATATGAAACAAAGAGAATCTTCAGTACCCACTTGTTTCAAATGGTATATACTAGAGCAAATCCTTTACTGTACTGTCTTTTATATTAAGATATATACACAATGTATAAATGTTTGAAAAGATTTCACAAATGCAAAATCGAGTCCAGTATATAGGGTGCCATCTAAAGCTGGGGTGCTTCAACCCCACACAGGCAAGTCTTCACAGAAGACGAAGAAGAAGACGTCTGGGGGGGAACCAGTGCTAGACCCCCAAACAAACATTAAAAAAAAAAAAAAAGAGTTAATTTTTAGATTTGTCCAGTTTGAACAATCATGTCTCTTTGGCACACCAGCCCAGGAGCTTTGAAGCATAGCGTACAGCTGTCCGACATATCACTTTAAGTTTCCTCAGACACAATGACAGAAGGAGTTACAGTATAAGACCTCAGGAGTCTGACAGTGATACAAGATTGAAAGAAAGTGTCTGCACTCTTTAAATGACTCTCTTCCTGTCTCTGTCTCTCCTGGTTTAGTCAGCAGCAGCTGCGTCTTGGAAAGACAGCTTTGGCCCTCCGGTAACGATGCTCGGCAACAGTCGCCTCAAACCAGCTTTATCAATAAGATCAAGAGCACAGTCCCATGGCAGACTGCGGGAAAAAAGAGAAACTTTTGCAGCTTTTTCAACAGGAGGCCCACGAAACCTCTGGCGAGGAGACTTGTGACAGGGGACCTCACGTGGACTCCAGGGCGTCCAGCTGGAAGACGTTGTGGTTAGTCGGGGTGGTGAAGTAGAGCTGCTGGGTCGGCGGCGCTATGCGGTTGTCGCACGGGCGCTTCAGGCCCAGGGTGCGCTCAAAGTCCAGGAGCTGCCCCATGAAGTTGAAGTTGGGTGAGATGTTGGACTTTTTCATCTTGACGATGTCGTAGGCGTCGTTCATGGACAGGTTGAGCTTCTGCATCAGGTAGGCCACCGTTACTGTCACCGAGCGACTGATGCCAGCCAGGCAGTGGACCAGGACACCACACTTCTGGCCTCGAGCTTCATCTGGTAGAAAGAGGAAAGGGTGGAAATGTTACTGACCTCTTCCAGAAGTACACAACCAATAAAAAAACGGATTTACGTATGTCTGCAAGTTTTATGACAAATCAATCAAATGTTTAGTCAAAAAAATGTCAGAAAACTCCATGGTGGCATCTTCATTTTGTTTGCTTTGCCTTTCAAAAATGAAGACGTACTCTTTAGGGGGCATTATTTGCACATTTTAGATTCGCTCGTCCTTCTACAAGTGACGAAAAGTGCAGCCCCTTTCTACACTGACAGAACAAACTTGTGCTAAACATCTGTGACATTTAAGCCAAGCTGTGTTGGACGTTGGAGCGGGTCCAGGGAGGCAGAGCAGCGGAAGTTATTATCCCGGGCTATCTCCCAGCCGTGTCAGTCAACAAACAGCAGTAGCGCACATAAACAGAGCAGACATTCTTTTGGTTTTGGCCTAGAGTATCCGGTTGGGAAATTGACTATTATGGTCTATTAAATCATTCTTCCACTCGCCAGGGCTACTCCGACAATGGTGCCATTTGGGCGTGTAAACGTAGGAGTCATGAGGGCACCCTGTCAAGGCGAACAGGATGTCAACAGGGCCTGTAAATGGCTCCTTTTGTAATGTGGAGGGAGGAAGGAGGGGGCAATGCCATGTCCTAGATTACTTTCAATGCCACTTCCTTCCTGTTGCGCTCAAATTACCGCCCTCCCCTTGTTCACTCTCCCCATTGTGCTGTTTCAACGTTGCCCTTTGTGCTGCAATTACACAAGCCCCAGGACAAGAGGTAGGGCCAGGATGTCTTCCATTGAAGTCAAATCATTTGTACACAAAGCATTTTAGCCTGTGCACCATTAGAGGCCGACTTGTATTCCTCTGCCTCAACACAATGGCCCTAATCTGCTTCCTCAGTGTGTCCCCGCCTGATTGACTGATAAGATCACAGCCAGGGACAGCTCATCTAATCTCAATTGCACAATAACAACCTAAGAACTTCCTGGCAGTGATAAGACATATATCCTATTAATAAGCTTGTGTCCACGACTATCTGCTTTTACCTTAACTTTGTCTGCATACATTCAAATCAATCATATAGGACCATCAAGTGAGGAATTAGGTGAAAAGTGGTGAAATGATTAGTTGAATAATCACTTGACAAGTTGGATCCCGCTTCTAAAATGTTTACAATTTTCTGCTTTTCTTTTTTTAAAAGAAGTAAAAAAAAATAAAGTATACTCATATATTTGACTTTTGATCAGACCAAAAAGGACAATTTTCCACCATGTTCTGACATTTTATAGATAAAATGAATCAAAAACAATACTTCTATTGTAAACAATCCAGAGGCCTGAGGTTATATTCAAGAGCAGCTGCTTACCAATGAAGCTGATGGCCTCGGGGAAGAACTGGGAGAGATTCTGGCTCCAGTGATCCGAGATGGGGATCTGCTTGTACTTAAACTCCCCTGCGTTCTCGAAGAGGTTGGGCAGGTTAGGAGTCACGTTAAGGATGTACTTGATGCCGTACTCCTCCAGCACGTCCAGGTTGGTGGAGTCCTTGGCGCAGCCCAGGTACAGGTGCGGCAGGATCTCCACCGGGAAGCAGGGCTGCGGGTTGGACAGCGGGCTGCCGTCCGAGTCTGTGGCGCTGCACGGATCAATGTCGGACTCGATGTCCGATGAGTCGGAGCTGATCCGCAGCCCGCCGAGGCCCAGCACCTGGGCGGTGGGGGAGCCGGTGTTGGAGGAGCCGTCCAGGTTGGTTTCGCACAGAGCTGGATACTCGGCCTGGAATTTACTGAAGCCACCTGGAAGAAATTTAACAGAGATGCAATTAATACAAAGCCGCTGTGTGAGCATATGTGTTACACTGCAAAATATTCACTATAAGCTTGGATTTTAAGTCATTTAGCTGCACGTTATTTTCCCGAGAATGTCTGCAAAAACAGTTTGCTTTGATTGCAGTTTCACATCATCATCTTTTTCTTAAGGAAAAAGTAAGCCTAGATAAATTACACATTCAGGGATTTCTGAATTAGACCTATTACGTGTAATCTGTAACGTTAAACAAGTGAAACTCAAATGATGATTAATAAAAATAAGATTTCACATTAAGCGCCTGCGTCCGTCTTTGCGCAATTACGAATCCGCGGCTATGAATGAACACCAGCAGCAGAGGGAATCTAAAAATGTGAATGAACCGCACTCACCCTCCAGATAATAGGCCTTGTAGCCTTCGTCCTTCATCCTCCTCAGCAGTAAACCCAACACCGAGCCCCCGTCCACGTTCTCGTTCCACTCCCGGCTGTACTCATCGTACAGCACGATGGTGTCCGTCTTGCACCGCCGCACGAACTTCTCCCGGTCCTCCCCGTCGGAGAGCAGCGACCGTACGGGCAGGTTGCCCTTCTTGAGCCTGCGGAGCATAAGGGACGGTATGGCCACGTTAATGGCCGCCTCGACGTGCGAAGACTCGTAGAGCTCCTGGGCCCGGCAGTCCATCACAAGCAGGCCGTCCCTGCGCGTCTCCAGCTGCTCCCGGAGCCAGCCCACCGTCTTGCTAATCGCCATTACCGAGTCGAGCTGGATGACGGGCTTGAGCTTGTCGAGCATTTATAAGCAGGAGTAATTAAAAAAAAGGACTCGAAGAAGCGACGTCCGGAGAGTTCCTGGCTGCGGCGGGGAGGAAGCAAGCGGCCAAAACAAAAAATCTGTCTGGGATTTATGTTTCAGTCCGCTGCTTGGAGGGCCCACCGCAAACACGAGCGTCTCTGAGGATAATGGTGTAAAACAAATAAAATACAAAAGTGTAGGAAATGCGAAATAAGACGCATAAAATATCACTCCCAATGTCCTTCAATGCGCTTTAAGACAAAACGGATCAATAAAGGACGGGACTACTTCACAGATTCCCTGGTGCTTTCACTGGCGGTCATTCATGCATCCGGCCGGAGAGCCCGTGTTATTTATCAATGAGTCACACTTGCCCTGCGACGCAGCTGGCGCTTTCTCTGCTCTTATATAGCCTATAACTCCACGGATCCAAGTGCAACTGCTTCTCCACCTCTGTCTTCCCTTTTTGGAGATGCAGAATAGAAAGGTGGGGTAGTTGGTAGCCTATCTCTCGATGTGAACAATGCGGGTTATGCACGTCAGTTTTATGCCTGCGGATGCCGCGTGATCCCCCTCTGTCTGTCTGCGATGTGAATCGAAGCTCTGCAGTCTCTCAATGCTCTCTCTGCGGCGCCAGGCTGCTGAATGGCTACAAACGGGAGGCGTTTCATTGGATACATTATGTCGGCCGGCCAATCAGAGGAGCCCCCATGGCGGTCGCCTTGGAAACGGAGGCCGGATGGAGCGGCCCGTGTTGATGAATTGTTAATGAGTTTCTCATTCACAAAACGGAGAGGAATTTCCGCTCCGGATCAAGTGAGTGCAAACAAATAGAAGAACTGCAGGGAGAAGAAAGGAAGAGAGGGAGGGAGAGAGTGAGTGAGAGTGGCCTTTACTGAGACTGAGAGGGGAAAGAGTAGCCTATCACATAAGAGTGCTAGGCATTGGGCAATAGCCTACTAAAACAAGCATATAATAATCTGAATCAAAAAAGGTTTTATTGCCACAATAAGTAGGCTACACTTATGTGGAATTTGCCTTGATGAAAGGTGCATACATAAACAAAAAACAAACATTAAACATGAATATGAAATAAACAACAAATACAGAAAAACACATATATAGCTACATACAAAATAACTGTTGCATAAGAAAGACAAAAATAGGCCTAATGTGCTTTACATTAGCCTATTAAGTTTGTCTAAACTTTCAGAAAGTTCAAGTTGAGAACTTTTGCTAACAGTTAACAGTTCACAGTGCATTTAAACTGTTGTTACAATGTTATAACACCAGATAATAAACATGCATTAAATATCAGATCTATAGCCTAGTTGATTTTTTTAAACTTTCATTTGAGCAAAATGAGGGCCAGGACTTTCTCCTACGCTGCACCTAAACGTTTTTTTTTTAAATTGTTTTATTCTGCCTCACATCCGCATACTGGACTCCATGACAGAATTCAAAACTGCTCTTAAAGCCCATGATTTTAAACTATCTTAATAATTTTAACTGCAACAACTGCATCTTATTTTATGTAAATCTAAACTGGCTGTGCTATGCTTCGTTGCTTATTGTATATTTTGTTGTTGATTTTACTGGTGTTTTGTTGCTTATTGTATGTTTATTACTGATGTAAGGTGAGCTTGAGTGCCATTAAATAAAATGTATTATTTTTACTATTATTATTATTATTATTACATGCCTCATGAGCATGTGCAGTAAAAACATTTTTTATTTGCTCAAGAATCAAAACGTAATGTAGGCTAACACTGAGTTTCACGTATGAAAATTAAAAAACAAATACCATAGCGTATGTGTGACTGATTTCTCGCTGGAAAAACAACACATGAAGGCATTTAACATTTAGGCATAAGACATTTAAAAGACTGCCGATCCTGGTAGGTCAGAGGTCAGCCAAACAACTGGTGCCAGATCAGTGCCTTGCTCAGACTCAAAAAACATGATACAAGCCTTCCGTGATCGGCACGCGCCCCCACCCTCCTCCGCATAGTTGTTAGTAGCCAAGGAGGACACGGAGGATTAAAAAAAAACATGATGGACTCTTCAGAAGAGGTAATTATCTTCACTAGAGTTTCTGCGTGGGAAAATCTTCTGAACATAGTCGTACTGACAAATCCAGAGAGAGTTGTGTGGAGCTGATAGTCTTAATTAGCTTTGTAGCAACTCATTTGGCAATGGCTTGGATGTAATGGACATTTATTAATATCAAAAGTTACCAAACATAGTCTCACTCCCAACTTGTCAAATGTCTGACGCATGGCCAAGGACCCGTGGCGTTAAGTTTCAACGCCAGGGAGGTACCCCTTGCGTTATTTTCCGACGAGGGGGTCCGTCAGATAGACAGTCATGTTAATCCCTCACCGTCAGATATCGACGAAAGAAAAAACACGCCCCCTTAACTCCAAATCTGTGACAGTTTTATTATTGGTATTTTTAGCCCAATAACCGCTGTTTTAATCAACATTATTCACGAGATCTTATCATGGTTTATATGCATTTCTTTTAATGTTATTATTTCAGTCTATTTCGGCCAGGGAAGCTGGGTTTCTTTGTTGTTTATTGATATTTTTTAAACTATAACGCTACATCTATCAACATTTATTTAGATGTTATCATGATATTCATTTCTTTATTTTAATAATATTATTTCGGTCTTATTACCGGTGAAATATTACAGTATGCTGTAATACAGAACATTACGATATGATCCGAGCTAGACTCATTCAAAGCTGATATCCCACAATGCAATGCGGCCATTCATTCACAGAATCGAAAAGCGATCAGCTGGTCTTTAACAACAGTATTGCTTCAATGTACATATATATGTATATATAATCAGTGTTTTTATCACCAGCAACAGCACGTTACTCAGCTTTGTTCCCATTATACACACACACACACCGTAATAATGTTTAAAAACATCCGCGGAAGTGACGTCTGTGAATGAATGTTGCAGGTGAGAATAAAATACCAATAAGAAATATTAAAATAAATAAAAATAGTGCTTTATGCTAGGCACTTTGATTTGCCTTATATATATATATATATATATATATATATATATATATATATATTATATAAAAAAACCTACAGTTGAGTGTTTAGAATAATAGAATGAATAATTTGCATTTGTTTTGACTGTACTGTTGTGTATATACAAAGAGAAGCATTCTTTATTTTATTTTCCATGCAGTTATTTTAAAACCCAATGTTCTAATGTTGCGGTTGATGATTATTAATATCAAATACTAAAGACAAAAACATGAGCATAGTTATGTGTGGGACTTAGTTTGATTTAATATCACACTGCATTAGTTGTTATCTGCATTAAATATCAATTTATGGTAGGCCTAACATATTAATTATTATATTCAGAAGATGATCCTCATATCAATCACCATGGTTACAGCTTGTAGCCATCCTAACCTTTGTAGCCTTTACTGAGAGACTGTCTTTTCAAAATTAAGAAGGGACTAGTTTTAGGAGGCATTTTCAGGAAATTAAAAGAATAAGCAGATTGTTGCAGAGGGTTTTGTTTACAGCTTTGTATGGGTATGTGTACATATATAACATGTGTTTTGGCATTTTTGGCACACTTCTGCCTCAGCCTATACTGCACACAGACAAAACTCACACATCTCATTCAACCATTTGACAAGCTGAGGAAAGGGTGGTGACATGGGTCAGAGGGTATCAGAGGTCATACATGATGAACCAATCAATGGGCTCGGCTCCTATAGACACCTTGGTGTTCATATGGACAACACCTGGCTGGAAGGCCTGTGTTCAAAGTGTGTTTTCATCATTTAGAGCAGACATTCACGGTGAATCAGAGGGTTTATGTTATATATGACTGTCATGAAGGTTGTGGAGAGGAATAGAAACCAGTCTCTCCAGGCAAGCACAGAGAATATGACCTGATCTATCTTTATTCTCCATGCCAAGTATGAGTTCTTATACTCTAGCAGAAGATATGGTTACCCCAATGTAAACTTAACATTTCTAAACTATAGGCCTATTCGGACCTACCTCAATTACAACTTTAAATAATGTTGCTTGAGGCTGGTTGTGCAATAGCTTCATGATATGATGCATAGGGTTGTGTGTTACTCTGCACTGTTTGTGCAAGATGATCAATAGATTGTTGCTGTGTGATGTGCTTCAGTCTGACTACATATCACTTTGTTTATGTTTTTTTATTGTAAGTATATGTCAGCTGTGTGATAAAACAATATGTCAAGTGTTATGTGTGAAGCATTTGAACTCAAGGCAGATATCACTTCGGGGACAATAAAGTATCACCTGCATATCCATGATATGTGAAAATTAAAATGTTGTCGTAGGACTATATCAAACATATTGTTGGAAAGGTCTCAACCTCCACAGTAACATATGTCAGTCTGAAGAGGATACATTACTCCTACTCTGAAATATTGACCTCTGAACCTTGAACCTAGTCCATGTTTGAAGGCTTGTCATTTAGCAACAGAAGGTGCTACAAACATGGGACCAGCTGTTATAGAAAGCTCTGGACCTCAGCTGTCATGTAGATATGGTCACCAATGTGTAACCACTGTAAACACTGTCAAATATGGTAATAAGCTATTTTCACCTATTTAACGATTCAATTTTTAAAATCTGTTGACACCAGTGTGTTCCCCATCCCAAAAAACCCCAGGGGGCATCCAAAATGATACACTTTTAACTTCTAATTATGAGAAATATACCAATATACTTTAAAACTACATCTCCCATAAGAGACGGGAGCTGCCTATGTTCGATTCCTGTGTTTCTGCCGTCTGCCGTGAATGGGCTTCATTCCATTTCAGATTGCCGCCGCCCGCCGGCCGACCGAGCAGACAATACATGAGACAAATACATGAAACTGTATTTTATTATTATTATTATTATCTTCATTGTTTAAATCCTCAAATACAATGTTAGACAAAAACATCAATATTACAAATATTATGTATTTTTGTATTTTCTTATCTGCCGAGCGGCACGTACTACGTCACTTCCTGAGTCTTCAGCTGATTTTTTAAAACGTTATTATGTGTTGTTGTTGGTGATAAAAACCACTGATTATATATATGAACATTGAAGCGATACTGGCGTTAAAGACCAGCTGATCGCTGTCCAATTTTGTGAATGAATGCCCGCATTGCATTGTGGGATATGGGCTTTGAATGCATCTAGCTGGGTCTAGCTCGGATCATATCGTAATGTTCTGTATTACAGCGTAGGCTACTGTTATATTTCACCGGTAATAAGACCGAAATAATATTATTAAAATAAAGAAATGAATATCATGATAACATCTAAATAAATGTTGATAGATGTAGCGTTATAGTTTAAAAAAATATCAATAAACAACAAAGAAACCCAGCTTCCCTGGCCGAAATAGACTGAAATAATAACATTAAAAGAAATGCATATAAACCATGATAAGATCTCGTGAATAATGTTGATTAAAACAGCAGTTATTGGGCTAAAAATACCAATAATAAAACTGTCACAGATTTGGAGTTATGGGGGCGTGTTTTTTCTTTCGTCGATATCTGACGGTGAGGGATTAACATGACTGTCTATCTGACGGACCCCCTCGTCGGAAAATAACGCAAGGGGTACCTCCCTGGCGTTGAAACTTAACGCCACAGTTCCTTGGCCACGCGTCAGACATTTGACAAGTTGGGAGTGAGACTGTGTTGAAGTTACGCACTAAAGCTTTAATTTGGATGACATATTTAATTAAACAGACCTACCACCAGATGCTCCTTTATTCACAAATTTCATTCTGAAATCATACATGCCAAATACCTTTTTTAATCCACCTGTCTTGATAAGAATATTATGGTAAAACCATAAATACCAGAAGTGTAGTATCAAGACGCTAAATAGGTTTTATTTGGTGTGTTTCTGTGCAGCTTTTTAATTGAAAGTGTGTGAATAAACACAGTTAAATAACACTGCTCTGGGACATTGTAAGCACACAAAAGCACTGGGGCTAGTTTTTTGTCTGTGCAGACTTCACTGGACTGAAGACTCAGTTGTGTGGGTGGTGGTGTTTCAACATGTCATCCTCTCTTTCTCTCTCTCACGAACCAAAATCACTTTGATATCCCTGTAATAATGCAGCATTGTAAAATGATCCCAAAATGTCACCTCTATGGTATTTACTTTTCTCCATGTGGAATATATTGCAATAACATTGCTATATTTTCAGATTTCTACAGTTCTTTTTTCGTAAGGACATGTATAGACAGAGCAACAGTCAGTGTCCGTGGTTTTCGATCACATCCATCAGAAGGATCTTTGGCATCTCTGCGTCCTTCACGCCCTTTTAACACGGACAGAGCTATCAGGGCCGCTGATTGCTTCCCATCAGCCCGTTAATGGCCTTCACACCCAAACTAAATGTATTTGCGCAGTAAACAAAAGGAAGGCTTTTCATGACTTTTGATGACCTGTTGATTTAGGCCATGTCCACACGAAGATGTTAGGATGACGCATCCGTCTTCCCTGGATTCGGTTCAAGAAAATTCATGTCCACATGAATCCATATGTAAATGACTCAACACAGTACTTCATATGCCAGGCCTGTAGGCGGCGCTGTTATTGCTACAGAAATTAACGGAACGAAGAAGAAGAGCAGCCTTCAGTCACTTCCACTTCCTTTCATAACATGATACCATAGTTCTCTTAATACAGCCATGGACTAGACTTTAATAACTTTCACCACTGCTCATTATATAAAGGCCACCGCTAGAAAACGTTACATTGTATAATGTGCTGTTGGATTGCTTTCTATTTTGCAATTCTGTCTATTGGACATGATTGCAGCGCGCTAGCTAGCAGAGCTAATGTTAGCTCTGCTAACGACGCATGTCAATCGTTTAAATAATGTAATCAAATTAATTACATACTGTGATTAATTAATCTAAATTAATCACATACATCATTTTTGCTGTGAAAGTATTTTAAATATTTAAATTCAAATGAATCAATGAATAATCAGCATTAGTGACATTAAAGTTAAAAAACTCTTTTTATTATTATTTTCATTGATCAAATAATGACCATAACAATCAACAATATGACCTAATATGCTGAGGAAATAAATTCAAAAGTGCTTCAGGAATAGGGTGATTTCACTTGTAAATTGCTATTAAACGACAAAAACATCCACCAGATTTTACAATAACTTTGAATGCACCACAAGGCTGTAGGTTACCAGTTTCTTTGAACGCACCGTTCGTCTGTGTTTTTCCGGCTGCAGCTGCAGAAGTGTCAGAATCCTCTACAGTGAGTGAAATACAGTCAAACTTTACACCGTTTAGCGTTAGCTGTCAGCATTTTAACCGTCTTTAATCCAGCTGCTAGCTAGCGGTAGGCTAACGTTACCTGCTGTTGAGTGTAGTGTTAACTAGCGTCACATGCAGCAATGTTTCTGTTATTAATCTGCATTATTTTGTTAACGCGCTATTTTTTCTCAGATTAATTAATCGAAATTAACGTTATTTTGACAGCCCTAGTCATAACCTAATGTTCAGTTTAAGAGTAGTGGATAAGTGGATTTCTCCACCAAAACATTCATAAAACTAGAAGACATTTCCGATCTACATACATTTTAAGTAATGAACTTTCTGAAGGAGCCATATCAATTTTAAACTCCATACTATCTTTCTGTAAACAAAGTCCCAATTTTGGGACGTTGACTGTGTGGATTTCTCTTACAACCTAATAGTGATAGGTTCTGTCTAAATATAGAGGTGTTTTGACAGCGCACTTATCTCTCTGCTGCGTCCTGTCTGACTCACACCTAGGACACTAACAGCTCTATAACGAGATAGCATCAGTGTGACGGAGAAGATTATCAATCAACTGACAACATCCTCTGAAACACGTGGTGCAGATTCATCACTACAGACATATACAGTGATATACCCTAGCCCCCAGGAAGAGTCTGGGGGCCATGTCTAAAAGCCACCATGGGATTAGCGGATAGGGGTGGTACTGCACCCCATGGCCCAGAAAGACTTTTCACATAGACTTTGCATGGCGAAAGAAACATCTATATTTCAGCGGATAATTTGTTTCGGGGTATATAAACTTACCAGCCCGAACACTTAAAGGGTCCTTGCTTCACAAAACATCACGTTTTTAACATTTTTAACATTCACTAGCAGTGAATCCAGAATTATTAAATTAGACATGATGAACGTGCATAATGGACGCGAGCAGACCCGCGGGACTGCGCCCACCCGCTCACATGACTGTTCTCCCGAGGTCATGTAGCTAGCTGTAATAAATAATAGCGCTAGCTAATGGTTGTAATTGATGGTTGTAAACTGATGTCAACCCCATATGATGCAACACACACACACACACACACACACACACTGTGTGTGTGTGTGTGTGTGCGTGTGTGTGTGTGTGTTGCATCCCTGCCAGTGTCTCTGTGGTTTGTTAGCATATGAAGTGCGTAGCGGCCCCAGCTTTAACATTGGCCCTTTGGCTCCTGCAGCAGCCCTCCCTCCACCTCCACCCAGCGTGATAGAAATCCCTCTGAATGGAACCAAGCTGTTTCCATTCACCTTCAAATGAATTCTGCTCTCTTTCACTAGCAAACGCCCCCTCCCTTCCTCAGCCCCTCTCAACCTCGTCCTCCCTGCTGCTCGCCCTATTATTCTCCCCTTCTTTTTTGCCCTTGGCCCCCTCTTGCCCTTCCTCTCTCACCCGTTCTGTTTCATTTTCGCCTCTCTCTTTGTCCCTGTCATAAAAGATACAGAGATGTACAGAGATTACTCTCTGTACATGCACCAAGTTAAATATGCCAGAAACCATTTATTTTTGACTAAAAGCATGGAAAAGCTGCATGTCACTACTTTGCTGCAATATTTTCTAAATGTTTTGCTCTGATCGAGGTTTAAGTGTCATGATGTGTCCCCATAAATTCAAAAACACTGTTCAGTCTCTCTTACTCTCAGCATTTTCCAGTTGTTTTCAGCAAGCTCTCGTCCACACTGAAATGCTGAAACAATAGAAACTTTTTCTTCTTCCTTGTCTTTTTGTTGTCAAACAACAAATTTAAGCGTCACAGACAACATTGTGGCTCATTAATACTACCGATTAACAAAGGAAAACAGTAGCTCCTATGTACAGACATGCAGGTGATTTGCAACACCTGTGCAATTGGCCTTTTTTGCCACAATGAACAATCACAGAGAGTTGGGGATGACTGAAACAAGAATTCTTTGCTGTCTTGACATTTTTTTCAATCTGGGGAGCGTGTTTAAAAAGCAGTTTTCGGAGGGGAAATTACCTGATTAGTGAGGATGCAAAGCCAAAATGAGCCTAGTGTGGACATAGTCTACGCACCAAAGAGGGCCACTATACTATTTGTTTATCTGTCTGCAGCTTGAGAAACCTCAGACCAACCAAAAACATCAATCTAACAAAATCATTTGGCTGTTGTCAGAACTTGGGATATCATGTTACCCGTCACCATGTGATATCATTCTTTTAAAAGTAACACGATCAGTCCAAGTATGTCACCAAATTATTTGTAATTTCTCCAGTTAGACCATCCATCATCTTTTGACATGTTTACTGCCTAGTTGTTTTCTAATTTCTTCTCCTGGAAAACCCCTGACTTTCTTTCCCTCTTTGTTCCTCCATCCATTTCCTGCAGCGCTACAGACATAGTGGATTTCATGTCCACTTTGTTGCTGGTCTTTGTTTTTGTTTTATATTCTGTATTCTAAAGCCTTTCTGTCTCCAAAAAATGTGAAGGTGTTTGACACCTGAATGTGTGACAGGTGCACAGACTAAAGCACAAAAACCCTGTGTGTCCTGCCATGCCTCTGTTAAGCCTAATTTATACTTGTGTGTAGAATCGACGGCGTAGCCTGACCTGCACCTCTCGAAAAATGTAACTATGCGTCGCTCGGCCGTGGTTTGGTAGCATTGCATTTCCCCAGACTCAATTCCTGGTTCTCTTTCACCATGAACTACATGAAATCAAGGAGAGGGTTAACTTTTCCTGCTCCAGGTTTCCCAGGTTTCTCTCACTATGACTCTAGAGTCGCTACTTGCTCTGAAGCTAATCACCGTCACTCTCTCACTTCCTCCTCGCTCTAAAACACACTCCCCACACACACACACATGCCGGCTGGACGCACACACCAGCGCACAGGTATAAACATCAGGCCACTATGTAGGCTACGGCGAAAGCTCTGCGTGGAGCCTCCGCACAACCATAAAAACCCCTTTACAGCGTCTCTCTTTTCTTTCCAGACATTTACATTTCAATCACTCCACATTTCCATAATGATTGACTCAATGATTAACTTAATGATTGAAGATGAGTGAGTGCAATGAGCTTTAATTACCAGGAAGTATCGCTTTGCCACACCTTCCTCCACAGCGCCGCGAAGCAGGGTCTGGTTTGTCCACACAGCATTCTGGGATGGGAGAAAAACATGCTCTGGTTTATTGGCATTTCTTTAAACCAATCACAATAGTCTTGGGCGGCGCTAAGCTCCGGGCAGAGCCACGGTGCCGCTGCAAAATACCCTCGGGAAGGAACTTGTTTTGGTGGAACACGTGTACGTTAAAATTTTTTGTTTTAGTCGTGCAACAGAAAACTCTGATTGGACAGATAGTCTAGCTAGCTGTCTGGATTTACCCTGCAGAGATCTGAGGACCAGTTAAGCAGAGTCCTCATAAATCCACCGGAGTTTAAAATTCCAACACAAAGAAAACGGTAACGGACATCTGGCCGAAAAAGAGCAACATCCGGCGAAATTTCCTGCGCCGAGGGACGTCGTGGATATAGACTAAATACCAGGTGAACAACAGTGGGGAGTCTCATTTACACCTCTCCATTACCTCTGGTTATTAGACGCCAGTCTGCCACTTTGACTTTGTTGTGCCAAAAAAATGTAAGTTGCAGTTCTTGTGTTCGTTTCTTTCACGTAGTCAGTCAAACATGTTAAAATGTCTGTTGCATTACATTAAATTTGAGACCCTAATAGAAACGCCTGTTCCCTGAAGGTTAGCAGTGCTTGTGTTCAAACTCAAAATCGGAGGATTGCGAAACCAAGTCGGAGCAGTTTCATACTGTTAACCTCTATCTTTTCTAAACTACCACCCACCCCTTCTTCCCCATGCACCCTCACTTCTCATTCAGCAGCTAATCTTGTCCTCCTCGTTTCTTTGTCACCGGCTGCTCGTCTCAGACAGGGAAATCCTTTGTCCTCAAACAAAGACTCACCACATGCACTAATCAGGTCTGGAGCTAGACCTGTCTGCATGTTTGCGTGTGTGCACATGACACATACTCAGGAATTGAGTGTGGCTTATGGAACTTATTGTGTGAGAACATAAGACAGAGAAAGACAATGAGAGAGTGTCTGCGTACACCACTGCGTTGCAAAATCTGAAAGCTAGCGCATGATGCACAGGAAGTGGGTTTGTGTTAGTGCTTGAAAGAGGAACTGGGTATTTGGTATGAGAAGTGATAGATAGACACACAAAAAGAAAAACAAAACACAGAATCATAGACTCGGAACAAAGTTTCCCAAGTATCTCAACGAGTTGCGGTTTAACGTGATGAGTATGGATTATCTGGATGGGCATTTCAATGCAGGTGCACACAGAAAACTGCAATCAGAATGCTGTCAGATCGCCCAGTTTCCAGTTGAGAATGCGCTGTATTCTGATCTCAGACGAGTGTTAATGACCTCTGTATATCTGACCACATTCTAAAGAAAGAAAATCGGCCCAGCAAGTTAAAAGACAGCTAATGCAGTCTCTTTCAAGCTGCCCAGCAAAATGCCCTGCCAGATCAGATCCCTATTGATACTTTGGCATGCTATATATCAACAATTTAAGTTTATGACAGACATGCCATTATCAGCATACTGTATATGTCACCAAAGATATGTCTGAGATAGTTCAGGACAATGTCTTGGTTGTGGCATCACACCATAAAAGGCAGATGAGGTGGTTTGGCACTGGAAAACTTTAAAAAGGGATGTTAAAGAACCAGCTTAATAAGCAAGAAAGTGGCAACGAATGTATTAAAAAAAAAGGGCAAAAATGAAACCCAGGGATTTCAACACTTTCTTTCTCTCACTATGACTATAGAGTCGGTACTCGCTCCAAAGCTAATCACCGTCACTCTCTCACCTCTCCCTCGCTCTACCACACATTCCCCAGATACACACATGCCGGCTTGACGCACACACCAACGCACAAGTATAAACACCAGGCCACTTATGTAGGCTACGGCGAAAGCTCTGCGTCGAGCCTCCGCAGAACCATAAAACAGCCTTTAGCCTCACCTACTGGAACCTACCACCTGTCCAGGGTGAGCAAAACCAAGCAAGCATCCAAATGGGCACCCATCCATACCAACGAGCACCCCAAATATTATAGAATGTCCTTGATTGCAGAACTATTTTACCTATCTTCTTACATCTTAAAGGCTCTGAAGACCCACACAGGTGTTTTCAGTTAATCTTAGACTTTGATTTATTGACATCTTCCTGAGTCTCCTGTTAGCTTTGTGGTATCTGTTAGGGCAAGACAAATTACACCATTATCATTTTTACAGGTGAGGATTTGTGACCTAATAAATTCCCATCAAAGCACACCTTCAACCTGAGCAGAGGTCTCAACTGAAAACACCTGTGTGGGTGTTCAGAGGCTTTAACAGTTCCCAGCCCCTCCCTGATAAGAGGACATCATTTAAAGAACCTGTTTGCACTTTTCTGGATTGAGCTGCTGAGCAGCTGATCTCTACCCCAACATCAAAAAGCCTATAAACCCATAAAACAAACAAACTAAACAAGCGTGTGTCATTTTAAACTGACATATTGCACTGAAATGAATAATTAAGCAGACACAAAAGCACTGTTAACGTTTGGGAACAGAGCCTAGTGAAAAGGTAGCCTGGAAATCCAGGCCCAAATCCGAAAGATTAAAGGTCTGGCAATGAGTAATGAAAATGGCCCAACTCGAGGGGCTGCACCAAGCATGCATTTGAAAATCTCACTGCATGCAATTGGATAACACTACGACCAATCACAACAATACATGGGGTGACGTATCCAGAGCGATGGAAACAAGTTAGTTTTGGAGAATAGTTTGACTGAGAGACGCAAATGTAGCCTAAAAGAAATGGAGCCACAAGATTACTTTTTGCAAGGAGAATATGAAAATAGTTGGTACCAAATGACTCTTACCATTTGTAAATGAGATGGACCTCATTCACCACAATCCCGATGAGGTTGTCGCGGTAGACCTTGTTTGCTAACATGTCTCACTTGTTTTTTTAAAAAGCCAGGACTCAGGACTGCCGAATGCTATCTGGCATTGCCCGCTTCGGATCTGTTCCTCTTTGGGGTCAACAAGTTGCAGGGCTGAAAGACAGAATTTCTTCACCTCTTTCACCTGGTCCTCCATAAGGGCGATCAACAGCGAGACCACAACCACCAGTGAGTTTTCGCTAAGCCTCATACGCTTAGCTACCAGCGGAGCTAACTGGTAGATTAAACTCTTGCCGTATCCCGTCTGCAAAACAGCAAAAACGTCCTTCTTGCGAAGGAACGATTTGAGCGCCGTCTTCTGTTCCTCTTCATTCTCGTTCATTGTAGCGGCCAAAGCCGTTTCAAACAACTGGTGTTCATCCGTAGCCATCTTGCAATGTTTACTAATGACTTTGACGTCTCAGCGCTGTCATCATCTGTTTAGCTCCCCTCTGGCCCGCCTATATCAGATACACCGATGTGATTGGTGCAGCTCGGCTACAAGGGCATAGTTAATGAGCATCATTACTGAATGCCAGAGTGACTCGCTGAGCAAATTCAAATTGTTCTCTCGAGAACTCTGGATTTCCAGGGTAGTGAACAGGGAGAAAGGCAACCTTTTGTGTCTCCATCACATAGATTGTCCACCATCGAGTACTGACAAGTTTATGTTTCAACTGCAAAATGTCTAACTCAGTACATCAAAAACATTTGCTTATGCTATGTGTTGATTTAAAAACAAATTTGTCTGATATAATGTTTTGAAGTCTCAAAAATCAACATGTATCAGCCTAAAAAATCAGTCAGTCAGGCTTCAATCCAGAAACAGATCACATGTTAAGATTGGGTGTAGATGCACCACAATCAACATCACTGAAAGATGAGCGCAAGTTGCATCATTATTGTGCAATAAGCAGAGGGTTGTTTTGTGAGTGAGGTGTGTGATGGTGAAAGTGTACATCAGCAATCAAGAGTTGAACCTCTTCAAATGTTGATCTTCAGAGGCGTCAACCGGTGTGCGATGCAAAATAATGCAGAAGTGACGCAAAACGTAGTCTATATATCAACGCCGTTTCATTTCCGGGATTGTTCAGGTGCGGCCGGAAATTCCGCCCGATGTTACTAATTTTTGGCTGGATGTCCCTCACCATCCATTTTCGTTGTGTTGGCATTACAAACTCCGGCTGATTTCTGAGGACTCTGGTTAACTGCTCCTCAGATCTCTGCAGGGTAAATCCAGACAGCTAGCTAGACTATCTGTCCAATCTGAGTTTTCTGTTGCACGACTAAAACAACTTTTTGAACGTACACGTTTCACCAAAACAAGTTCCTTCCAGAGGCTATATTGCAGTGGCACCAGGGCTCCGTCTGGCACTCAGCGCCGCCCTAAGACATTTGTTATTGGTTCAAAGAAATGCCAATAAACCAGAGCTCGTTTTTCTCCCATTCCGGAATGCTGTGTTGATTAGCGAGACCCTGCTCTGCAGCGCTGTGGAGGAAGGTCTGGCAATCCAAGACTACGCAAAATGTAACACAGCACAAAGGCAAGACAATGCCAAATCCAAATGACATGAAGTCAAAGAGAAGAAAGGCCATGGAGCATGAAGACAGTGATGAAGAGGCGGCTGTCGTCTGCAGCAGAGTTTGAGATTAGCAGAGACAAAACAGGAGGAGCTGTCAGGCTCCTGCTCACAGATAACAGCCACATGCCTCCTCTTATCACACTGATTCTATCTGTACAGGGGCAACGTCCAGAGCAACACACACACACACACACACACACACACACACACACACACACACACACACTCACTCACTCACTCTCTCACTCACAGGTGAACGGCACGCGATGTCTTTGACAACTCATTCAGTACATGCTGTTCTCTTATCACACTGATTCTGTGCGAACAGGAGTAACGGCCAGAGCAACACGCGCACACAAACACACACGCACAAACACACACACCCACTCACAGGTGAACAGCACGCAATGTCTTTGACAACTCATTCAGTACATGCCGTTCTCTTATCACACTGATTCTATGTGAACAGGGGCAAATACCAGAGCAACAGCACACGCACAAACACGCGCACCCGTTCGCAGGTGAACAGCACGGGCTGTCTTTGACGGGCTGTCTTTGACGGGCTGTCTTTGACAACTTTCTTCGGTGTTTAAAAACATTTGAAAACTTCACCGGCCAGCTGGCTAACTAGCCTAGGCTAGCAGAATTGGTAGGAGACTGGCAAGTTGATTTCCTGATCTTCATGAGAGACTCATAGCCACATGCAACGTCATACCCTCCATGTTGGCTTCTAGTTGAAGCCAACATGGAGGGTGTATGACACACGTGATTACAGATTGACTAGCACAACCTGTCAGAACTGGCCACTGTCCTTTTCCCCAGCAATGATGCATGGCAACTGTTTCGAAAAGCAGCCGTTTTATCACATCCACTTCCCATATCGGCTACTGTCCTTTGACTCATTCGGAGTGTGTACCAAACTGGTTGCATTAGTTAAAAAATGTTGTTGTTTGAGGAAAAAAGAAAGGGCACTTGTGGACTTTTGGCGTAAGTGACAAAGTTTTCAGAAAAAGATCTGAAAATAATAAAGAAAGCTTTCCACATGTAAACAGCATTTCCACATGTATCTACATCACTGTGGTCAGACCACTGCTCTGTCAGCTGCCGTCTCCACCACCCATCCACACACTATTCACATGTTAATCAAAGAACCATTTACACCTACATCACCTGGGGGACTGAGGAGCACACACACACACACACAAACACACACACTCACACACACACACAACAAGAAGCAGACAAGTAGGCGCGCTTATTTCCTGTGTTGTCTTGTTCTTACATACACACTGCATGCACGCACACTTATTTCCTGTGTTGTGAAGGGCAGTTGCTATGTTTTTGTAAGCTCACACTCACCCTTAACGGTCATATGACTAATTTGTATGACACTGTGTTCTTAGTATTTCAATACTTTGAAGTTGTTATGATTTGTATGTCATACAGCCAAGTATGTTTTACAACAAAATAATGAATTATTATCACAAGTGGTGATTACTGCCTGTGTCGCAGTGTATGTTTTTTGCCTTTACTATTAGTAATAGGCATATTTTTGTAAACCACATTGTCAGGGAGGTACCCTCCAGCTGTTTCGTGACAGCCCCAGAGACAGACACACACACACACCCTCGTCTGAGCTCTGTGAAGACAATGGCGGCTCCAGTGTTATCAGCAGCTCCATCACTCTGGCTCTGCTCTGCATCGCCTCTCTGCTGTCCCGCTTCTGTATCTGTGAGTGTGTGTTTACAACAGACATCAGGGGCTGGGGATTGTGTAGAGGGCTTGGTCAGCTTCAACAAAGTGTCACGCTCACATGCTGTGTGTGTGTGTGTGTGTGTGTGTGTGTGTGTGTGTGTGTGTGTGTGTGTGTGTGTGTGTGTGTGTGTGTGTGTGTGTGAGAGAGACCCACAGAGAGGATTTCCCCTTCACTGGGAGTCCACTTCCCACTGCCTTTGGCCAATTTCTGTCTGTCACTCTGTATTAACACGTAGGGAGGCGAACAGGCTTCTTTCTTCTCACTCTATAGCTTTCGGGAGTTTTTAGCACTCAGCATGTCATTTACATATTAGCTCAGATTGAACAGTTGTTTTCTGAAGCTGCCTCTATAAGGAAGTGACAGTAGGCCTTTCATATTGTTTACTGGCGTCTGTCAGCTTTATGTTTTGAAGAGAATGTCTGTAACTAGCAAGATTTGTTTGGAACCATACCTAGACCGAATGGAGCCAGCGCCAGTGCTATTGCATTTTATAACCAGCTTCAGTCTCCAACCGCGTCCACTGCTCCTTGTGCTACAGTCAGGAATTTCTAAATGGAAATGGAAAGAAACAGAAGAGCAGAATTGTGGAAAGAAAACATAACTACATCATCTGCATACATAATGATTTATAATAAGATCATCATAAAAATAACAAACAATATTTACTGACACTGTGACAGTATCAAAATGATTGCTAGTGTACATTACAGCAGATTATTGTTCTTTAAGTGATTGTGGTGATTAAACTGGATCTTCTAGACTTTGGAAGTATTTGATTTTAGACATATTGTTGTATATCACATACATCTCAGTTGTGGTATTTTTGGAGGTGAGGTGAGATTTCTTTTGAATGTGTTCATAACACAATATCACACACATTCCAGGGTAATGCCAACTTCGTCCCACAACACTGTCTGCTTTCCAAAAGTAAACAAGTTGAATAGTTGTTCCATCTTATTTTGGCAACAAATATACGGTTGTGGTCAGTGGCTTTCATTGAAATGTTTACAATGTGAATAATGATCTTTTGGAATTATGTAACATCATCAGTGTGCTTGTAACCTTTAAGGAGTAAAATTGTCCAAACATTTTCAGTCCGTGTTAGGGTAAACTGTCACATTGGATTTTGTTTATATAATTTTGAGGGCGTTTTCATTACCAAGATCAATCAGTTTACTTGGGAGGTGATGGATTTGTTGTTTGTTGCAACCCTCCTTTTCATTGCAGCCAATAATCATGACTTATAACAACATGGCTGTTTTTTTACATTAAAATCTTGTAGAGTGCAATTTAAAGCGATGCTATCTTTGCCCAGCCAGCGTCACTACGCAGGCACTGTTGTGTTTTCCATGAGCAGGTAATGGAAAATTCAAGGTGTTTTGCTGCTGGTTCAAGGGGACAGAAATGGATGCTGCCCTGCACTTTCGGCTTCTGTGGTTCAGTGAAAACAGGAAGCGTCGGACTGGAGGTCGTCCTTCGAGAGAGAGTTCGCAAACAAACAGACCCGCTGGAAAACAGACGAGAACAAGCATGAAGAAAACAGGAAACACTGATGGGAAGGGGGATGGAGAAAGTTGCACAATGTTGAGCTGTGAAAGTGTTTTGTGTTGTACTACGTGTGTGCTTTTGGTGGTATTTCTATTCATTTTTGGGACTCTATTTCAAGGAGACACGTGAATAAGAAAGAGGTTTAGGAGGAAGGGTTTTCAGAGAGCAACAATAAGAGACAGAATGGAAGAGAAACTGTCCACATGGTTTTCTCTTAGCAAAACATCGCTGACATTCCTCTTCGGGCCACTGAGTAGGACGCGGGGGTGTTTCAATTTCTAAACAGCTGTGCAGACATGTATATACGTCAGCCTGTGGAAACCATGTACAGGCAATCATCACAAAAAGACATTGGATATGTGCAAACTCGCTGTCGATACCCTGGCCACTCACTGGCTGATTCTGGTTTTGCTTTTGCTTTTCAAAAAAACGTTTTGTGAAAGCTATCAAAGATTGACTTTTGCATCCTACAATAATGCTCGCATTAGCAGACTTTCTTTTAAAATCAACTTAATACTGTATGACTTTTAATCAGGCAACTGCTACTGAGTCAACAAGTGCAAATGTGCAGATTCTGATGCATTACAGCCAGACCACAGGGGTGTGTCCACTCCACTTTCCAAGTCCTCAGCCAAGACAAAGGGTCAATGTGTCACTGTAATCAAAACTGCAGCATAAACAAGATAGACGGAGCAAGCCTCAGCGTCGTCAGACCTCCCTCACAATGTGATGTAATTTAATTTGTCTCATGCATCCAGGAAAAATGAAACACTGGAACGTTGTCGCCCCGGCACCTGGCTATCCTCCCTGTGTTTTTAATTACTGTGCATTGTGTTTTTATGACTTCCGGTTTATATTTCATGACTTTGTTTTTAGAAGACAATTAATCCAAGACAAAAGGTCCAAAAGTCCAGTTGCACCTATTGTTGTGATTTTTTTGTGTACGTGGTCATTTTTGATCCCTCTCTTTATGGAACAGGAGGCACCGTCAGGGGATCAGACTGGGGAGAAAAAGGGGACTGAGTACCCAGGGCCCTCATGTGAGTAGGGCCCAAAAAGATGCTAGAATGAATAGCTGTGGATGCTGGGAGGGGCCCATAGAAAATGCCTTTCTACAGGGCCCAGAATTTAAAGCCTTGTGGGAGCTGGAGCTGTGTAATGCCAACAATATAATTGGCTCTTTCATAATTGTTCAAATGATGAGGTGTCCAAATTTTACAGTCCAGTACAGAAGCAAAAACCAGACCAACCAAGTTCAGAATGTCGACATAAAAACTGATGTCTAGAGGTAACTCTGGGACAAATAGGTGCCTGTACTGAGAGTCAGAACAAAAGACAACAAACTTCACGTGACAGCAGAGGATAAGGTCTGAGTGTTGCACTCTGGCGCCACGTGGCTTCCCTCAGACCTCCATAACATCTCGGAAATTTGCCCCCCGCCCAAAACAGCAACCACACGTCAGGAAATTAGTTGAGACGCACAAGTTCAGACAAGAACCCCCTCGCTCCTCGGCAGCTGTTTCAGTCCCACTCACACATATATATCCTCGTATGATCTGGAGCTTCCCATGAAAGTACGGCTGAAGTATGGGAGGAATGTGGTAAACACTGGGAAAGGAAGGAGGCCCTGAAGCAGCATGGGTAATGACCCCCCCAGAGTAGGGATGATGGGATGGCGAGCAGGATGAGGGCCATTATGTGGTTGTTGCTGATTTGCTGGTTGTTGTGTGACCTTAAGTGAGGAGGCCCCTATAATTAGGCTGCTGATGCAGTTACTATGAGCATCTGGTTGGTGGGACAAGCCAGAGGTGGAAAACCGGCATGAGGACTGAGTGCAGCTGGAAGTGGATGTGTGTCTATATGAATTGTCTCCAAATACATCATTGTAGCATTATGATGATGCCCCAGAATACCAACAGCAAATCCTATTTTAGTTTTCCAAGACATTCACAGCAAAGATGTGTAAACACAAACATCAAGTGATCTGTTGGAATTGCTGGTGCTCAGCTTATTAAGGCAAACTTTGCAAAGTTTATTTGTTATTATATGGCCAAAAGTATGTGGACACAGCACCTTGTCGTGTGGAAAAACTTGCTGACTGCTATGCACAGACCCATGAGCTCAACCCAATACATTACTTTGGGATCAATTAGAATACTGAATACAAGCCAGGCTAATCAAACTTTTAATAAGTAAAACACTACTCATGTCTCCAATCTATAAGCTTATTACACATATGCGTCTACAAAAGGTAGGGGGTCTGCTCTACACAGATTAAACAAGAACTGACCCCCCCCCCCCCAAGCCCCCAATGTAGCAAAGCTGTGGGCCACCCAGGCTGTCACTCACTCTCACACACACATTGGGTCACCATTGTTCAGCTGTCTGGAGTCGGTCCAGGAGAACAGGCCTCGCTTCACTCCATCCCCCTTGGAACAATTAGCACAAGGAATGACCTTTGACCGACTGAGCGGAGGGGAAGAAATTAGCTTTAAGGAACTCCGGAGGACATAGAGCCAGGAGTCTTACACGCTCCTAAAGATAAACAATAACTAGGGTTTTTAAAGAGAGTGGGTCATTTGCTTCAGCTAAGGGAGCGTGGTCTCTGTTTAACTGTTCTAAAGATCAAAGACAAAAAGGTAATCCAACATTTGCAGTCAGAGCACGCTGAACTTTGGAACGTGCTTGAGGAAATCCTATTACAAAAGATTGCACGTCTTCTGAACACTCATTTTTTTTTATCAGTTATCATTTTATGCCTAAACTGTTCTTAAGTGTCACTTTGCCTGTTGGGAGTTCAAACAACTACAGCTAATTGAGTCCTGGTGACTCAATTAGCTGTAGCACATATAGTATTAGTGTCGTGTCCAAATCATGCCCTAAAATATTTTAAGTCAATTTTATTTATTTTTTAAGGTTAAGAAATGCATTTTATTGTGTTGTTATTGTGTGCTTCAATTCTTTTCTTGTTTTTTATTCTTCCAAAACTTTTTTTTTTTTTTACCATTTATGAAACTGATCTAAATGGCACTAAATGGAGACAAAAATATACCAAATGGCAATAAAGTGCACTAAACAACCTTAATGTCTCATGTTTAACTCACCTGACCACAAAACAATCTTGCTTTGGTTTTATCAAATGACACCTGCAGTACAGACATGTTGTTTACATGGTGTGTTTAAATCCACTGACAGCGGATTTTCCTTCAGCGCTCCAGCAGCTGTGACAGTGACCCACAACGACATTGAGCAGAAGGCCGCCTTACACTAAAAGTCGACAGCCGTTAGCCAAATGCCTGAAATGCAGCGATTACCACTGTCACTGCTCGGCAACCTGGGCCACCAACTGTCACACACACCACACTGAGCCACATCACACACACAAGACGGGCTGGCACGTGGGCACAAAAACCCAGTCCAATAAAATAAACCAGTCGTCATCATTACGTACATTTTGTTCATAGTGCACTAAAGCATTTGTTCCACTTCATATACAGCCCCCTTTATAGTCATACATAGATCATATTCACTAATCCAAGGACACACATGCATTCCCTTCCCCACACACATATTTCCGTTCCCACTGTGGCTGAAAAGCCAAACACCCCTAATCTTTGGCGTTGACGCACGATGTCCACCCCAACCCTGATAACCCTGTTATCTGGGATTTCAACAAGGCCAGAGTTGGCAGTGCTGGCACACCAAGTCTTGCCAGTCCCCACTTCTTTGCTGTCTGATGTGACTAACCAGCACTCCCTGGCTCCTTCAATCCCTTCATCCCTGGGTAGGGCCAGCTGCCCACAGGTCTCGTGTGGGGCTGCGCCGTCTTAAAGGATCTCCATGCTTCTAATGCCACTTAAGCACTGCCTCCCTTAAGATCAAACGTCACCGTCCCAGAGTTGACTGCTCGCTGGCTGGCTCTTTGGCCGCTCAGCATACTATAGCAAGCTCCCAGGATATGAGGGGTGAGGGTTACTGTACCACAGCCAGCTTGTCACTGGGTAAACCCTGAACCCTGGTCTCTAATGTCCCACCACAATTAGTGTGTATATGCAGGGTTTTTAAACAAAATTAGTTTCACTGCTAGTAGACGAGAATGCCTACTCACCACTAAGTGAGTGATGTAACTTGGGCTTGGGCTTGCCTGGGTACTCACAGGGCCATCAAAACTGATGTGTGATCACTGTTACATGCTTACCATTATTATTTTTTCTGTTTATGTGCTTCATGCGAACAAACAGTTCTGCATCTTGCTTGAAAGTGCTGAATCTTTCAGCTTATGTGAAAAATTCACTTCCTGCCTTCCTGGCGCCTGATCATGACTTAGCCACAACACAGGCCTCCATTCCCATTTCCCCCCTCTGTTCAGGAAGACCGGCTGTGAGGTCATGAGGTCACAGCCTATTTAGCGAAGAGGGACAGTCCACGGCCAGGATCTCTGGGTACGACAGGACCGGAGGACCCAGATATAGACAATAACAAATAGTTCAAAAGTCTTTCATTATACAGGGAGGAAACTGGGTGTATACTAAAGGTTCAACAAACTAATCCTACTTGACAGTTTACCTGGAGACACAACAGCAATCTGTCTTTAAGTTGTATGTTTTTGCTGCTGTGAGTTTTTTTATGTGGATTTGAAAATGTTTTGTATAGTGATCGACCAATACTGTTTTTCATTATTACCTATATTATTGTCTCATATAGTCTCCTCACTTAGAGTTTACAGTTTAGTTGACAAAAATGTCGAAGTAAATGCCAAAAACATCGGAAAAAGTGACAAAAGCATAAAAAGAAGCATAAAAAATGTCGTAAAAAGCTTCAAAAATATTTATTATTATGAACCTAAATTGATATGCGGGCCGGATCAAAATATGCGAGGGGCCCGGTTTGGCCCGCAGGCCTCAAGTTTGACACATGTGCTTTAAGCAATTTTCCTTTTTTTTTAAAGATTATTCTTTTGGGCTTTTCTGCCTTTAATGGACAGGACAGCTAGGTGAGACAGGGGAGAGAGAGGGGGAAGACATGCAGGAAATCGTCACAGGTTGGACTCAAACCCTGGACCTCTGCGTCTATGTATATCTGCGCCTGCTCTATCAACTGAGCCAATGTGGTTTAAGCAATTATTTAATAAATTAGAACCTTAACATAATACATAATACACAGTAAAAGAGAGTCAGATAGTGTTGTGGGCGGGACATTAAGTCTGACTCAGTGGTGAGTGAAACTGAAGCAGAGGGACACACACAGAGCTGTAGCCGAGCCAAAGTAGCATTTTTTTTTTTTTTATCAGGCAAATAAAACGCTGATACAGATAATCTGAAAACTGCCTAAAAAACGGCCAGATAATCAGCCAGGGCTATCCGGTCTATTTTCTATAATGGCACCGAAGAAAAGAAAATCTCCTGCTGTTTTTGCTGTTGTTTGTTTCATTAACAACTATAGAGACAGATGTTGCTGTTATGCAACAAGTTGGAGAAGACAAAATACATTCCTGGAAAACCAGAACAATCTGGAAACAGATGAGTACATGAAAGATAAAACATCCAGATGAAAATAAGATATCCTTGTAACAAAATCTCTGTGTGGATGACCAGTGAAAGAATACGGTTGTCTTGGGAATCAGAGAGGAAGAGACTTAATCAATCAATCAATTCACTGAAGACAGATTCCCCTCCTCTTGGTCATGGTATTGATGGCTTTCCAAACGAGTGGAATCCGCTTTGCGCTATCAATCGCTGATGGATCTCTGGTCTGGTGGGACCTCTTTGATGTAAAGAACAAAGAGTTCCTATTGGGTTACACAGGTCAGGATTGATGATGCGTGAAATCAAGGCCCCAGAGGGGGAAAACAGGAGAAGACACTCTCATCTTCCCATGGGAAAGACCATCGTTTCTCTAAAACATGCCTTTGCGCAAAAGCTCTTTGGAAAACCGTTTGCATCTACAAACGCTGGCGAACCATCAGATGAAAAGTAAACTTCAAACACTGGAGGTTCAGGGTCTTCCGTTGTTGGTAAAGGAAGGACCAAGGTGTCCTTTCCTTGCATTACAGTCACCGGACATGGGGCGTTTGCTTCTAGAGCAAATAAAAATTCCTGTTTATCATTTCAGGAGAAGATAGGAGCCATTTTTGACAGAGAGGGCCGTCTGATCTGAGGCCTTTGGCTGCTCCTCTCGCTTTCTCTCATCTGTCATCTCCTTCCTCTCGTCCCTCCCCTCCCTCTCTCCAGTCTGGGGATAGACGCGCTGACAGATGGGCCGAGGACATCCGGATGCAGGAGTGGGGAGGGTGTAAGGAGCGCAGAAAAGAGGGAGAGGAGGGTGAATAGGGTGGACCTGGAGGGACGGAAGCCAGTAGAGAGGGAACAACAACAGTGGTTGCCAGATACAAAGTGTTTCTCCTCGCCAACGGAGAGATGTCTGATTCCGGGAATGGAGGGATGATTCAGTGGTGGAAGGAGGAGAGGGCTGAGAGGATGGAGGGTTGGAGGGGGGAGCAGTGTGTGGGTCTGAGTTTGCCAACACCTGGTGGGGATTATAGGGAGTACGATGGGTAGGAGTTGGGGGGGCCTCTTTTGTGTTCTGGAGGAAAGACTTTTCTTCTTTTTTTGGCAAGATTAGAGGCTTGGAGTAGATGTTGAGGAAGTAGGGCTTTTCCAAAACACTCACGCACACAAACAGGGTTATTAAAGGTGATTTAGTGTGGGTTATTGTAATTGTTTTCAATGATTTCATTGTAAGTAGTCATTAAAGGATGAGCATGCCATTATTCTATCATTTTCTTGTCAAAAAAATCCCATAAAAAGCTGCAAACCAACAATGTGTCAGCATTTCTCTCAATACTTTCTGACTTCACTACCCTGTCTGTGGCACTCAGCAACAAGACCATTTGGGCCAAAGACGTACATTTTTAGAAATGGCTCCCAAATATATAGTTCCATTTTTAAAAAGGCTCAGTAATTTCCTTAAACAGCTGTGCACTGTAGTTTTTAGCAAACATTACACAAACAGGAGTAAATAGAGCATTTGCCTGGGACTATTTTCAGTGGGGACAAAATAGACATTTTGTGTTTTTGAGTATTTCTGGCAGCAGCACGGAGTATGTGGGATTGAAAAAAAAAAAGATACAATATGTGTGTGTTTACGGTAATGAAGGAAAAATACTACTCTCCAACGCCAGATGGATCGCACATAAAATGGATATATATCATATATATAATGATATATATATATATATATATATAATGATATATATATATATATATATATATATATATATATACATATATATATTTATATGCTACAAATACACACGGGACTGCTGCATGATGATTATTACTGAAGCCTGACTGAACACTCTCGTCCCAGACGACAGCTAGCTAGCTAGCAGCTTACAGGGTAGGTGAATGTTGAAAATGCATCTTGTTGTCATGTAAGGGCCCTGTTCATGTTACACAGACATTTTAATTGCATTTCGTGTCTGTTAAGATACACAAAGGCACTATTTAATTTATGCTCCCATAAGTGGGAGCGGTGGGCATTAGCTGCAGCAGCTCCGTCTATGTAGCTGCTGTTGCGCTAATTGTTTTTGCTATAGACAGGTCTCGCATAGTTATATTTAGCAAGATTAACGTAAAAATTGGCCAGAGTTCTCCTTTAAGTGGTTTGGGTTCCTTCTGTAAGTAATTTGATGAATTCTACAAGCAGCAATATCACAGGCCAAGTAATCGCCCGTTCCAAACAGGCACATTTTCAACGGGCACTGTACTAGTAGCTTTAAATTGTAAGATTTCTTAAAATGTATCTTAAAAATGTCTTTTTTAATTAAATTTTAGATGTGCTACAGTATTAATTGGCAGATGCCTATTATCACTTAAAATTGTGCAGCACATGTTCACCTGATGGTGTTGGCAGTCTTTCATACAAATCAGTCTTCCTGTCCCATCTTAATTTCACTGATGCACAGAAAACACACCATACACCGTTCCGTGTCTAATGTTAGCAAAAATGACTCTGACACGAGCTTAATGTGGAGAAAAGATGAGGTAATTTAGGTGGGAGAGGAGACTTTCCAGGTTACAGCACAAGATTGGGAGTGACTCTGCTATCCTGACATTCATTGGAAAGGTCAACAAACCATTGGAGAGACAGCAAGCAGCCAGCTGTGGCTGTGACACCAAAGCCTTCCTTATTAAAATCGTTTCCTATGAGCACGAAACTCTGTCATCTTGCATCAAGCTAAAGTAGAACATGGAGAGAGATTTTTTGTGAGCTGTTTGAGACTTATGGCTCTGTTTTTGAGCGGCCAAGTTGTGTCACAAAAAGGCACAGTGGGGTGTTTTTCCTGCATTTTTGGATATTTTGGTGACTTGTTGTGTGCTGCATTGGGGAAAAAAATTAAAAGGCCTAGTGAGGGAGTATCACTAACAATCCAGCTCATTGCAGTTTTGGAGTCAAGATTTACTGCATTTCACACTGTCCGCGACTGTGGACCATGTCAACAGCCCATTATGCATGGTGCACCCATGTTTTACGTTGTTTTAATCACACCCACATAGACCTCTCCAAAAAACACATCTAATTGCACAGGGGGGACGACAGCAGTATTTTTGGTTATGGCAGTGATGTACATAGGGTTGCTGACGTAAGTAAACCCACAAAAAATGACTTTGCCCTTCTTTTTATGTTGACCCAAATGTATACTCTACCTCATAATAAGTTAGAGCAGCAGAGTGACGTAAATGAGACCAACGTCATCTCAAGAGAAAACAACTGAATGCTCATCTGTACCATATATTTACAGGAGCTAAAAGAGAAGAATGAGTATGATAAAAGGACATGAATTTAAATATATAAAGAGAAATGAAGACAAAGTAACTGTAAAGAAGAGTGGAAACAGCATAAGAAAGGAAGGGCAGGACAGGAGTGAAAGCGGTTTGCAAACAGCAGAATGAAAGCAGGGAGGCACCCGTTCAATCCAATCAGTGAAGGTAAAGAGGATAGGGATAATATAAAATCACATATAAAATCCTCCTTACCACCTACAAATCCCTCCATGCCCTGGCCCCACTGTAGCTCTCCGACCTCCTCCATCCATACACCCCACCCAGAAACCTGCGGTCCTCAGATGCTGGCCTGCCCTCCATTCCCCACACCAGACTCTGTACCTTCGGAGACAGGGCCTTTAGTGTTGCAGCCCCATCCCTCTGGAACACCCTCCCTGCAGATATCCACAATGCTACATCCCTGGACATTTTTAAAAAGAACTCCCGAAACACCACCTGTTTCCCACAGTCTACAACCTCCTTTAGCTTAGCCACAGTCATTCTGTAAAGTGTCCTTGGGTTTCATGAAAGGAGCTATATAAATACAAGTTATAATTATTATTATTATTATCATTATTATTATTATAAGAGAGGGTGAAAGAAAGCAGGGATCAGGGCAGTCTGATGGCAGGAGACTCAACTGTCATGTGCTGGGAAATGGGCTACACCAGAGGTGCATTGTGGGAGCTGACCCAGAGGCCTGAACTTGCTGAATAGAGGACTTTGGCTCATTGCTGTGCTGAAACTACTAGAATGGTCAAACTGAATTGCAGCATCCATTCAGAATTTTCACCAGCTGCAGGCTGTTGGTGTAAAATACTACTGCTCATTATACGCGGTATATTTTATACATTCATTCATGGTTAATTTATTGTTTAATCAGAATCAATGCTGATTCATTAGTATCTAAATAAGATGACAGTCATTTTGTACCCAAAGGATGCAAAGTTACAATCGCTTTGTCATATTGTATCTTATTATTTGAAGAGTCTTATTGTTGACTCATAGAAAAGCATACACTATTGTGTATATTATTTAGGATTTCAAAATAGTGGTTGCTTTATTTTGGTGAAAATGTATCTAGGTATTTTGCTATGGAGTCACAGGTTTTCCCTCACATTTGTAGCACTCAGGTTGGAAGGTTTTTCTAGTTTTGTTTTAACTAAAGACTCAACATGTCAGTGATGTTCTGCCTTAAAAAAAAACTACAAAAAATCTAAGCAGTCTTTTACTGTGCTGAGCAGTTGAGAGGTTTGGGTCTAATAATAATAATAATAATAATAATGATAATAATAATAAAAATAATAATAAAATGGCAGACATACTTTTCACATTTTTCATATTGCCGAAATTAAAGTGGCAATAAAGAATATTTTTAGATTAACAATGGATCAAATTACGATACCATTTTGCTTTGTAATGTTTTGAAAATTCTTCTTATAAAACACGAATATCAAGATATTTAATATAACATAGCACAGCACTACTACATGGTTGTATTTACTTTGGAAAGATATTAAAAAGGTGCCAATAAAGAAATTCATTTTTTTTTAAAAATCACACTTCACTGTCTTCACCATTTTAGAAAAGTTATAAATCTCACAATGTTCTTTACTAGTATGCAGCTTTATCCTGAACTAAAGAGCACCTTCATTTAAAAAAACAAAAAACAAAAAAACATTCTTGTTTCACTTCCTTAAGTTGTGTGTTTGGCATCACATTGAGTAAAAACCATTAACCAGGAGAAGATCCTGGAGTCTGGAGCCAAACACATGACTCAACAGACACATGGAGGCCTGATGAGAGAGGGAGGAAGGGACAGAGGAAAGCAAAGAAGAGACAGAGGGACAGAGATGATCCTAGTGACACAGTTACTCACAGGAAGAGAGAGAGAGAGTGCATCACGCTTTCAGGATCCATCAGGCCGTCTGTCATCACACAGCTGAAGACGATGTGTGAGAGGTCTGTTGTTGATGTTCCAGATACACGCTTAGAAACATAGCTTGAAGGCTCTGACACACCAACCCGATTATCAGCCGTCGGACAGTCTGGCGAGGTCGGTGACTCGAGTCTGTTCGGTGTGTTCCGTGCCGTTATCAGTCGGAGGAGCCATCGGCATCCATTTTGGCCGATTTGACTTGTTGAATCAGCCAGTGGGCAGTCGGACTCAGTGACCAATCTGATTGGTCTGATTGCTAGCCCTTGACTAGCGAATCAGTTCTTCTTCCACAAGAAGCCCGAGAGTTGACAACAACAGTATCTTCTTATTACTAGCCATCGTATTTTCTTCCGTTCAGCAAGTAATGACAACAATGATCCTTCTTGACTACAATCAACACTCTCTGATGAAAACAATGACTGACGACAGCGTGCTCTGTGTTTACTAGGTCTAGAGAGATGTTCCGTCATTTCCAGTTTTAATTTTTTGGCCGACAATACAGATTAGCACCGCCTGCCTTTTCTGCCGATGGTCGGTTGTCGAGTTGGTGTGTCAGAGCCTTTAGATTGGACTTGTTTATCGCATCATCAGCCAGGTTAGAAATGTTGGTCTGTATAGTTCATTAAAACTATGGTCGTTTCCAGACAGAAAAAATAAATCTGCATTGTCTTCTGCTTTTGGCAGAGGGGCCTACATGTACCAGCATGCATAGTGTCTGAGATTATCAATGGCAAGCCGGGGAGCATGTTTACCTGACTGGGTAAGCTTCTTATCACATCTGCCAACGAAAGTTCTGTGTTCGCTAATTTAGAGCTGCATCTAACAATTCATTTCATTATCAGTTCATTATTATTTGTTGATTAATTGATTAATCAATTAGTCTATAACATGTCAGAAAAAAGGGAAAAATGCAATCGCAATGACCCAGAGCCCAAGGTGACATCTTGAGATGTATCGTTTTGTCCGAACGACAATCCCAAACCCAAAGATATTCAATTTACAGTGATATGAAACAGAATAATTAAGCACATCAGCACATTTGAGAAACTGGAACAACACTACTTTGGCATTTCTGCTGGATAAATTATTTAAATGATTAATAAATTACCAAAATAGTGATCAATCAACTAATTAATTTTAAGTCTATTAAGTGTTTGAGCACTAGTTTATCATTCTGCCGACAACAGAAATCTCAGTGTGCTATGTATAAAGACAGTGAGTAATGTGATGGGTGATGTTGGTTGTATAATTTGGAAGTCAAAGTAAAATCTTACAAAGAAAGATATATGTTTGCTAAATGTAGGAAAGCCAAAACAAACAACAAAGGAATTTTAGATTCATTTTCATTAGTGTAGATGGAGAAGAGAGAGAGAGAGAGAGAGAGAGAGAGAGAGAGAGAGAGAGAGAGAGAGAGAGAGAGAGAGAGAGAGAGAGAGAAAATGAAACTTACCTTCATGTAGTCCCTCTGCCATCCATTGACGTCAGAAGAATACATCGCGGTGGAAGTAAACTGGCTGGTACAGTCGGCTACAGAAAACATTGGCAGATATTACAGACATGCTATCCCAATGACTCATATAGAGAAACAACAGTGAAGTGTGTTTAAGGTAAAACTGTAAAAAAGTAAAAAGTAAAGACTTGGCTCCTGGTTGTAGTTTTAGTTTTGTATGTTAGGTATTGTCAACATCATTGCATTAGTGCATTTGAATGTAACAACGGACAGTCCGGGCCTGTAAGTAAGTAAAATAAGAAGAAAGGATCTTTCACATAAAGCAGCAGTGATGAGGTAAGTTGACTGTGTGTGTGTGTGTGTGTACAGTAAATAGGATATGCCAGTCAGAGCTGCCACCCACATCCCAGATGGCACTTCTCTCCCCACCCAAGCCCCTCCACACACACCTTTTGGTGGCAGTAGTTTGATGTTGTGAGTCAGTCTAAAGTCACTGTTGAAGTTTCTTGAGCTGCAGTTCTACTAATGGCCACTAGATGTTGCCTCAAAGACAACATTGATTACATTGACATGATTGAAGCAACTTCACTCCGGAATCACAAAGTATATACATATACAACGTACACAATGTTATTTTTCATCTTTAAGTCATATTCTTGAATAATGAATGTGAATATACTTCACATCTGTGTGGTAAATAATAAGGATTGAAGTACAAAAAAATGTATACACATTGGAGGCTATGACAAGAGTTCCACTCACCAAACAGTTTGTGGACGACCAGGAAGGAAGGATGTGTGATCCACTAGAGTGACCTTCAACCCATATGGCTATGGACCAATAACACGCCAAGATGCCAGGAAGTCCACCACTTCCTTATCTGAGGAACGGAGACTGCTGTTCCCACGTTTGGTCCGTTGTTCCAGAGAAAGAGGAACCAGATAAAACAGAAAAAATGAGCCATGTCGGAAGCCCGGAAGCATTTATGGGAAGGGAGTTGGACACATTTGTGATTTATTTTCCTTTTTTCTAAGAACAAGTCAAAACGTCTTAGCACTGAGAGTCTTTGGAGGCAAAACGCAAGTCAAACTGTGTTTCTCGTCTCTGAATATTGATCATTAAAATGCCACGGCATTGGAACACTTTCCTTTCAAAGCTGTGTGCGTCTTTTACATAAATACTTAAAATGCATATGCAAATACCATAAGTCCAACCAGGCTCTGATTATTTATCTTTTTATTGATGCAGGATTTTACTAGGTCAAAAATTGAGGCTTAAATGTATTTCCTACCAAGTATCAAGTCAAGTCTTTAGTGAGTCAAAACCTAAAGTAAGTGTTTTTAGTGCTCTTTTTATATTTTTAGCCTAGAGTCTCACATTCTGATTCTGATCTAATATTGATGTTAATGCCTGTACTACACTTCCCCCTAAGGTAGCTGTTGTTGATTTGAAACTAGTTTGGACATTTTATTTTGAAGTTTCTATGGTGCAGTGTCAAAGCTTTGAGGATGCTTTTTCTCTAAATCTCTCCAGCTCTTCACAAAAAACCCAGAGTGAAACTGTAAATATAATCGTGTTGTGAGCTCTAAATAGTGTTTGTGTGTGTGTGTGTGTGTGTGTGTGTGTTTAATCCAGGACACATTTTGAAAGTGAATGTTTTAGACACATGAAACAATGGCCATTTTCAACCAAATTTAGCCATACATGTAGTATGTGTTTTTTGACCTCTTCTTTGCAAATGGAGCGCTCAGGGGTAATTAAGATAGCTGTTTGGCAAAAAAATGTTTGCTGACAGGGTGGACTGCAAATAGTATACTATAAAACATGTCATAGTCACTGGACTATAACTGGATGCTATGTAAATATCCTAAACAAAGTTATGCAAGTAGGGAAAGACAACTAAAAGTTCATTGAAAAAATGACCAAGGATTGCTCTCCATCGCCTTTCGTGGCCTATTGGACGGTAAGAAGGTTATGAACAGCTTGGCTAAATGTCATGAAAGTAAAACTATTTAGAGTTTAGTACACTGTGTGTCCAGGATACAGGAAGTTTGAGAACAAACAAATAACATTTTATTGGCCTACAAAGGAAGGGAAAAGGGTAAAGCTGTTAGGCCTTGTGTACATGCATCCCTCTGTTTCCTGTGAGTGAAAGAGAGGAACAGGAAGGCAGAAAGAGAGAGAGATCAAATGACAACAAACAGATCACGCAGGAGCGGAGGTCCCTTTGAACCGTCCCCGTGCGGAAGTCAGCTTTTTTTCCCCTCACTTTTTTTTTTATCCACCGCTCTCCCCCTTTTCACTGGAGATAAGCTTTCAACATGCTAAGCCCTGTAAAAACAGGCCACGTGTTGAAGCTGAGACCAGTCCACAAAGATGTCCTAGCATGCTACGCTGCATCAGGCTACTGCGGCTCGTGGACTTTGTCTTCATGGTGTGCAATTATCAAGGGGGAAATGCAGCATGCAAAGTTGACAAAATGAAGAGCCCGACATGATGGTTGCAGGTTGAGAAAGTCCCACCATAGATGACTTTCAGCAGGCCACAATCAGTTTGTAAAATGTTCTAACAAGAAAACATGTAAGTGTTACAAGTTGTTGTTGCGATTAAAACAATAAAATAATTTAATGGTTTACTCCCCTACAGCGGAGTAATGCCAGGAATAACACTTCTCTCAGAGAAACATATTCTGGCAATACACCACAGGGTCAGTTCATGCAGATGTAAAGCTGTGGTTGCCTTGTTTCTGAACAACTAAGTGATTCCAAATGAATGCCACAATTCCACTTTAGAACATGAACCGAACGTGCAGACCTGTTGTAGATCGGTGGTTCCCAGACCCGATAAGGGTCACAACTAAAAAAGTGAGGGGGTCACAAGATAATTATCAGGGTTTGAAAGCAGAAAAAAATACATTTTTGCTTCACAAATTATGATTGCAAGTAAACATAGTTTTGTTTTATGAGGTCACAGGCCCAAAATGTTAGGAGCCACTGTTGTAGATCACTATTATGTGGTGCTTCAGCATCTACATCACAAAGACATTACCATGTTTTACCCATCCATTATCTGTAGTGGCAGCAGCTAAATATATAACTGTTGTAGAAGTTATTTTATGCTGTGATTTACCTTTTTTGTGTCAACCTGTCCTGCTCAAAATGCTATTCCTGAATTCATGGAGCTCTTGAATTATGCTATAGTCCTTGATATTGGGCGTCAAAATATGCACATCATCAACTGTTTCAGGGGGCATTTTTCCGGGACAAAAAAAAAAAGTGCTTGGATGCTGCACACAGGTCACAGTGGGAAATCTCAATCATACATTTGCTTACTGCCTCTCATCCCTCAGTAGGTCAGCCCCAGATGCAAAATACTGTGTTTTAACTGTTGCTATTTGCACCACAAGATCCTGTGCATGCTTGTCTCCTGTTGGGAAAACAGGGATTTTATTTTACCGGATCAGCAGTAACAACTTTAACTGTCTTTTTTTTTATGAGCGTGGCAACGAAAGCAGGCTGTTAAACCCTTCTGGCAAACAGGCGGCATTTTTCCGGCCGAGGAAAAGTCAAACAGCCACATAGAAAACAAACAGAGGAGCCATTAGATGGACAGCGTGCAGGTTTCACTGTTTACCTGGCCCTTTCTGCACCTATTTGAACAGGTGCCAGGGTGTGTGTGTGTGTGTTAATAGGTGTACACATTACATAAACTACAATCAATTATTGTTAAGGCCATATCCTGAGTTCAGAATGAGACTCACTGTAACTCAATAAGCGTGGGTGTGCTGGATCTTCCTCTCCTCCTGCCTGTCTTTCTCCTCTTCTTCTTTCTCTTTCACCTCCCCCCTTCTTTGTCCCTGGCCTCCGTTTATCGCCTCATCCCCTGAAGGGGGTTAAGGGGGAATTTCTGAAAAGATAATCCTCCTGTTTTTCAGAAAAAAAGCAGGAAGCGGTAAAAAAGAGAAGCGGAGGAAGAGCAGGAGAAGAAGGTCTGTTGATTCAGTTGGGAGCTAAAGATAATGTTTGCCTTCCGTCTCATGCCGGCTATGAGACAACAACTTGACCATGTGGGGTAAAATGATAGTTTACACAGAAAGATTGTGGTTAATTACCAGCTTCTGAAAGCAGAAAGATGAGACTTTTAAACCTACCCTAAACATTGTTGAACAGTTAACGGGCCAGTTTACCAAAATCACAGTCCAACAATGTTTTATTTTGGGCAGTTTCCTTTTCTTTGGTAGAAAGGAGTTCCAATAAAACATGTTAGCACTGCAATCTGTAGAATATCAGGAGTAACTAGATAAACACTTTTCTGTTAATGTCATTTTCCAATGCACCACAAACAAATTTCCAATCACCTCCATTGTGTTGGGGTGAATGCTGAAATTAGTAAAAACGTAAACAATCTGCATGGCTAGATACCATTGAGGTAAGAGAGAAAATGCTTTTTTGTAATTTGGGTGTACTGACCCTTTAAATGAGCAAACAAATATGAGAGATTAAAATGTCCACCCTTTTTTCTATGAACACCCTTCACACCAGCAGCAGACAACACCAGAGGATATCAGATTTAGGGTCCTATCTCGCACCCAGCACAGCGCAAAGATCGACGCAAGTGTCTTTGCTAGTTTAAGACCGACGCAATTGTCAATCTCCCGTCCAGCTCCCGCGTCGTTTAAATAGCAAATGCACCTGCACCCATCTTTGCACCCATGGGCGTGCTGGTCTTACAGGGAGGTGTGTTCAGGTGAATTCTTGGCGTATTGCTATCTTGGGGCAGCGGGAAGTAATCACGCCATGGACCAACAAAAACCTGGTCTAAAGTCACTAGCGCAGTATTTCATTGATTATTTAAAAATGTGCCTAGGCTTATGCACAGCGTGCGCACACTATGCTTGTTACACACACACAGGGAAGCGCAGCAGCACACACACATGCAAAAGATTACAAATAAAAATGTTACGGTGTAAATCCTCTATCATAATAGCAATATGCCAAGGTACAAACGCGCCTGGCTTTTAAAGGGAATGGGAGATGACACTCTGATTAGTTTATTGCATGTTACGCCCAAAACACACCTATGAATTAATGAAGACACTAAGTACAACCCTTTTGAACCATGCGCCCGGCACACGGACCCTTTTTTCTGCCGTCAAACTAGCAAAAGTGGATTTGGACACGCCCTAAACACACCTGCACCATGCGCTTCACGCCGTGCGCTTAGATCATTAAAATAGGGCCCTAAAGGTTGAAATTATTCTGACAAATATACACACACATATACATATATATACACACACATATATATATATATATATATATATATATATATATATATATATATACATACATACATACATACATACATACATATATATATATATATATATATATATACATACATACATACATACATATATATATATGTATATATATATATATATATATATATATTCTCTACCCAAGAACTAACATATAAATACAAACACACAGAGTAAACTTTAAGCATGAGCTCGCCCGGTGGCAAGTCAACAACAGCCCTGGTTGTAAGAGCTCCTTCGTCAATATCAACAGGAAGCCCCTCCTCCAGGAAGCTGTTAACAGGTTATGGGATCATGTTCCCAACGCACTAAAGAGACACACACAGAAACAGGTCTACACCACGCTGGTGTGTGCAGTGTAAAACAAGGCCTGTGTGTACTTAATGAGATCGAAGTGGAACTGAAGGCGGAAATTGGCCGTTAAATGTTTGCTTTTGACTCTCCTGTTTTTGTACACAGAAGGTTTAGCAACTGAGTTTGTTTGTGTGCTTGTGTTTCCACTTGTATGGAAACACCGGAATAAGAGTTTAAGAGCCTTAAGGGGCCATTTTTGCAAAGTGAGATCATTTTTGGCTGATTCGCATTTCTTTAAGGAGTCACTTTTAAGGTTCAGAGTCCACATACAGTCTTAGAAATCGTCATTTTATGGTGTTCACTGTATTTCGAAATTTGAAATACTTCTGAGCACTTTAATGACTCAGAAGGTTGAGCTTGACAGTTCAGGCTTAACCTTGGAAACATTTGACAAAACAATCTCAGTTCAAGGTCCACTTAGTGGCTCTTGCCGCAATTTTAAGACAATGTGATATGGTCAAAGTATGAGTAAGTGGACCTTGGGTCAAAAATCTCTTTTTCACTTTCCCTCTGACTGACAGATCTTGCAGAGTTCCATCCATCCGCAACACCAAAAACATACTGTAAAAAAGACCACAAACAGACCCATATATGTCATTAACAATAGCTGCCTTTTTACTAGTGTTATAAATCAATTTAATGCATATTCAGAAACATAATTTAGTTCATATTAGAGCTGGGCAATATATCAATATTATGATATGAGACTAGATATCGTCTTAGATTTGTTGAAGTGTTGTCTTCTGGTTTTAAAGGCTGCATTACGTTAAAGTGATGTGATATTCTGAACTTAGCAGACTGTTGTAGCTGTTCTATTATTTGCCTTTACCCACTTAGTCATTATATCCACATTACTGATGATTATTTATCAAAAATCTCATTGTGTAAATATTTTTTAAAAGCACCATTAGTCAACACTACAATATCGTTGCAGTATCGATATCAAGGTATTTGGTCAAAAGTATCGTTATATTTGATTTTCTCCATATCGCTCAGCCCTAATTTATATTTAGAAATATAAAGCATATAACATAGGAAACTAGTATAAACCGAGAGTAAGTTAGTTATGGTCTAGTGGTAGTTCCTGTACTAAAATAATTGTCAATGTGAGCATCTCCCAAGTATAGGAAGGACAATGTGAGTGTGCTCTTTAAAACAAGAACTGTGGTGATATAACACGACAGATGTGGAAATAGGTTGGATGTTGGTCTAAATCTATGCCCGTTTTTCTTTTGAAATTGACGTTTCTGTACTTCATCCACTTATGCATCTTGTCTTTTGAACTTTGCATTGAAAGCCCAGGTCTTCCACCATTCCTACAGTCTCCTCTCTGCAGTGGGTGAACTGGAGTTGGTCCCTCCATCTCAGCAGGGTGCAGAAAATGATGCAGGAAGAGGAGGTAAACCAGCAAAGCCAGAGAGGAAGAGAAGGATGTGGTGGGAAGAGCAAACAGCAGCCAGCGGAGAGCTCCCCCTTTGTGTGGCTTTTTTAGTGCTTCCTCCCGACCCGGCCGCATCGCTCACCACATCTCCGCCGCTGGAAAAACATAAACAGCTAAAGTCTCCACGCTGGGCAAGAGCAAGCCAAAGCATTTCACCGTCACTGGTGTAGACGAGAGGCACTGTGACACGTATCACACGAACAAGGGTGACCAGATAATAAACAATAGTTACATCGCTGTATGGAAGCCCACGGCCGCCAGTCTAACAAAATGACACGTAATAAGTTAGGGGTAATGGAAATTTCAATGTTTTGGTAAATTGCAAGGTATTACAGTACGTCAAAAATATTTAATAAGTTATAATGTTACTCTTGATTTTCTATATGAGAAGTAAATCTCACATGACACCAAGTACAGTACGGAGCCCCGGAGGTGACATGGAGGAAAAAAAAATTAAGGAAAAAAACAAACCGTGAGAAAACAAAAACAAAGAAAAGTTTTTTCAATTTTCCAAAAAATTCTCTGTCCGCCGGTGCCTGTATTTCTATTTCGGCGGGAAGTTCCATTGCCTTTTGCCGGCGTCCACAGTCCGAGTCCCGCCAGACTCCCTTCAGGAAACCTGTGATTTAAACTTCAGCAGTTCAGCCATTTTTAGAATTTTTTTTCCTAATTCTTTTTTTCTCACGTTTTTTCTCCTCACGTATTTTTTCCCCCTTCGTGTTTTTCTTTTTTTCCTCCATGTCACCTCCGGGGCTCCGTAGTCTCCTGCCTCCTCGCTTACCCACTTGGAATGAACGGGGCTGAAAGTCGAGATATCGACTTTGAATTTTTTTTAAATTGAAAAAAAAGAAATGTCACCTCCGGGGCTCTGTAAAGTCCTAATGTTGCCTTGAGAAATAAAGACCTAACTGACATCTCTAATAAATCTAACTTTATATGTTATAAGATATACACTTACTATTATACATAGCATTTTAACATAATATCATAACTCACTCAAATGTTTGACTTAGACTGTCAAAGTTGGACTCATAATTGTTAATTAGTGGTAAAAACATTTTCAATTATTCACAACTTTTTACATTATTTCAAATTATTTCAAAGTCCAAACAGAAAAACATTACCTGGTATGACCTATCAGAATAAATGTAACATTAAAGCTTACTCATAACATTTTCTTTTTTACCTATAAAAATTGCATTTGATATTTCCGTCTTGCAGACGTAAGGGTAAGTGTAAGGGGTTGTTATTAGCCTTTTGTCTGGACAAAGATATCGACAAAACTAACAACGTGTGTGCAATGTAAGTATATCATTTATTCATATAAATTATATCATGTGTATTTGAAGCAATATGTAGCACTTTAAATTACAAAAAAAATGCAAACAGATACAAATTAAAGATGGAATTGCAGAAGCCACCAACTGCTAAAACGTGCTAATACACAAATACAAACACACACACAGGCCATACAGCAGACGAGCACCGTCTGTTTTCATAGCTGCAGCTGTCCCAATGGAATGTCCCAGGCTGTGCTTGGCTGCACAGCTGGATATCCTTAAGAGGTGAAGAAAGACATGGAGAAAATACATGGCCACACACACACACACACACACACACGGCCCAAATCCTGATTAACCCACTGACCCCTGAGAGACCACCAAAGTGGACATTTAGAATCACACTCAGACACATATGTGCATAGACACAAGCACACACACCCATGTCCAGCAGTCTTGGGGTTAAGCAGTAAGACTCGGTCTGTGTGTGTTTGTGCTGCAGTCTCAGAGAGGGCGAGGTCGTCCTCAAGTGAAATGGACAGGTGATCCATCCGTCTCCTCGCTCTCTGTCCTCTGCCTCTCTTCTGATGACAGCACGTCCTTGACAAGCTGGGATTGGTTGAGGAGACACTTCTTCAGCTTGTCCTCAGTCAGGGTGAGACGCTCCTCCAGCACTGAAACAGTCTTTGTTTTTGAGGTGGTGAGGGGGGGTGGGGGGGGGGGGGGGGGGGGTGGGGGGGGGTATAGAATAATTATAAAGCAGTCATAGAATAATTATAGAAGTGGAAAATCTGAAGAGCAGAGATCAGTCCGAGAGCCTTGAAATCAATCATGTCTCCATTATGGAAAAATAACATAAGAGCTAACGAGAGACAGAAGAGGCTTTTTAGTTCTTGTGACACATCAGGGTGTTTTTTTTTTCAGGAGAGCAGCATTTAAGCCTCGATGCTGAGAGTAGCTCATCAGCACGGTTCTGATGATACAGTTCTACCAAGGGTTTGAAAGCCTTTTTAAAAAAGATATTCATAGTTTGTTTTACACCTCATTGTTTCACTTTTTCATGAATTGTCACTTTTTTTAAGTTTGGAAGCATAAAATGCAGCAAATACTTTTAATCGTTGACCACTTTGTCTCAAATACAAAATAAATCCAGCAGCAAATTGGATTTATTTAGCATTTTCTGGAAGATTTTCTGGTAAAAATGCACAGCAAACTCAAAATGTGTACATTCTTGTCTGATGGATATTCTTTTGCGTGCATATATATTCTGTTTGCTGTTGATAAACACATGAGATGTGACATTAAGACAGAACATCAACACTTTTTAAAACAAGATACTTTGCATTGTATACTCATTCATTATATTGTTTCCCCAATTGATGATTTGTTTTCAACATCTCAAACTTGGTATGTATGGATATTAAAAGTTAAACCATAACACCTACTTCTAGTGCAGGGGTGTCAAACATACGGCCCCTGGGCCAGAACCGGTCCACCAAAGGGTCCAATCAGGCCCACTGGATGACTTTGCAAAGTGTGAAAATTGCAGAGTAGTAATTTATTCCAATTCCAAATTTACCACTTAAATCTCTGAGAATATCCGAGTTCTTTTTCCGTAAATTTATCAGAGTTTTTCTCTGAATATTACTCTCTCCCAGGTCTCCCATTATTTTTTTCCCTACAATGTCCTTAGAATGCTGTCATAGCAGAAGCAACCTGCGTTTTCCAACATCAAGTTGACAAGAAACTATGTTGCAGATAAAGTTTCTGATCTTTCTGGAGTGGTTTACTGGTCTGGCCTAGCCTAGAAATCTAGACGCATCCTAGCGGCAGCAAATGTAATTTGCAGCCAGGGGGGTCTAGCAACTCTCCGTTGGCTTGCAAGCTGGAAAATCCAAACTCTAGTCGGGCCAATCACATTGTGTATAGAGTCGGTGGGAGGGCTTAACATAATGACGGCAGAGTTGCGATGGTTCCGCGATAATTCCCTGCTACTTGAAAACAAAGAAGGCGAACAGCGGTCTTTGGAAACGGCTTTGGCCGCGACTCTGGAAGACTTGAGTTAAGCTTTTCTTTGAGAAAAGAACAAAGAACGACACTTAAAAAAGAAGATGTGTTTAGAGTTTTGCCGACCGGATATGGGAAAAGTTGAATCTATCAACTAGCTCCGCCACCTTCTTCGTTGCTCTGGTTGGTTGTAGCGCTATCCTATTGAGTGCAGAGGGAATTTGAAAGACAACTGTTTATCCCGTCCCTCGGATTGAGTCCTGTCAATGGTGAGTTCCCAGACCAACATCTTGATGTGGGTCTGGCTTGTCAGGCTAGGTCTGGCCCACTTGAGATTAAATTAGGGGTATGTGGCCCATGAACTAAAATGAGTTTGACACCGCTGTTTTAGTGGCTTCTGCGTGCCTCCCAAACTTTCATATTTTCATTTTAATTTCCCCATTTTTATGATGTTTTTTGGGGGGATTTCACACCTTATCCATATCTCGAGTTCAACGTTTGGACCTTTACTAATAACTGACCTGCGTGAGAATATCCAACTGTTGAACAATGTGCTGCAGGGTGGAGTCCAGACTTGATGGATGCCCGGAGAGAACTTCCAGGGGGTATGTCTGCCCTCTCTCCTCTTCCTCTCTCCTTCCTCTTCCTCCCCCGCCGTCCCCAGTCTGGCTCCAAACAGTCGTATGTGCCTTACCGGTACTCTCGTCTCCCATCCATCCTCCCACTCTTGAACTGGCCTCGCGATGCACTGGCAAACTGTTGGAGTGGTGAGAGTTGGCGTTGGAGTGGTGACTGTTGGCAGCGGCCTGTGTGGGCGTTGTGTGTGTTCGACCGTGTAAGAGCTGGAGATGAAAGGGAGGGAGGAAGGGGGAGATGGGGAGAGAGAGAGAGAGAGACAGAGAGAGAGAGAGAGAGAGAGAGAGAGAGGGAGAGAGAGAGAGAGAGAGAGAGGTTGTCAGCTAATTGATTTTCAGTGCATTGTGCTCACCCATTTTTGTGCGGGTGTTTTTTTTGACAAAAGTGCAGTGCTCAGTTCTGCCATTAATTTTTCTCTCGTCAAATGCATAGTATTCCAGAAGAAACCCACATTAAATCAAATCACCATTGTGAAACGGTGACATTTAATTGAGGACATGGCAGTGGAAACAGTGGGATCTCAAAATAACATCCCATTAAAAGGCGTCCAGCCTGATTCAGCACTCTGCTGGAAATGTGCAGGAAGCAAAGAGTGAGAGATGACTAGAAAAAGAGTAACATTCTTCTAGAAAATGTTAGTGTGCTTGCTTCCACTGTAAAACCGCAGTCAAAAACATTTGAAACAGCTTAAATGTGTAAGTGTAGGCAGCACTCAAACAAGTGAAGGTAGAAGTTTAAATGCTTAGACAAATTTAAATCTCAGTGGAGGTGTAAGCACTTAGGGCTGCAACTAATGATTATTTTAAATGTCGAATAATCTGTTGATTATATCCTTGATTAACCAATTAGTTGTTTGGTCAATAAAATGTCAGAAAATTGTGACATATATCCATTGACATGCAGTTAGACCCCCCCAGCCCTGATTGGTGCATCTGAACAGGGAGCTGTAGATTTTTGCAAATTGCACTCCAGGCTGTAGGTGTTGCCAGAGGAGCCGGATTCCTTTTAAATGACCTGCATCATGTAGTTCTACTGGAACATAGGGGCAGTTTCAGCTAATATGACAGAAAGTTAATCCTACCTACTGCAACTTTAAGACTTTTTAGGATCTTTTTAAGACCTATATCACGGCATTAAATTACAACGAAATAGTCACAAAAGTACTTGCAAAGTAAATAAATGACGCAGAGTAATACTAATCTGTACATAAACAGCAAATTATATTTGGACTATCGAAAGGAAGAACTACAACACCATGGAATAAAAAAGTATTTCAATGAGCATTAGAGGTAGCGTCACGTAGACATAGAAAACATTAAGACCTGAAGACCGCTTAAGACCTGATTAGACCGCTTAAGACCTGACAGCTTAAGACCTGACAGCTCAAGACCTGATTATTTAAGACCTAGAACACAATAATGCGAATGTAAGGCCCAAAATTTTGATTTTGAAATTTTAGACTTTTTAAGACCCCGTGGAAACCTTGTCCAAGATATTCAGTTTACTATCACAGAGGAATGAAAATACAAAATTTTCACATTTAAGAAGCTGGAATCAGAGATAATTCTGACTTTCGTTTCATCAAAAAATTCCTAAACAAAAAGAATCAATTATTAAAATAGTTGGTGATTAATTTAATAGTTGACAACTAATCGATTAATCTTCGCAGCTCTATAAGCAGTGAGATTTCAGGTGTTAATATTAATCAAAAAGGATCAAACCAAAAGGATCAAACTTTACATAAACTGGCCAAATTATATGTCTGCATTTAACCCATCCAAAGTATTAGGAGCAGTGGACACCTATACATACAGCATCGGGGGAGCAAGCTTTATTGACGGAAATGTACAGGAATCGGAGTATTAATTAGCCAATCATTAGTCTAATACGCATTAGTGATACATAATGCTATTCAAGTTTAGCCAACATCCTTCCTGCCTCATTGTTCTGTGTCAGTGGAGTAGGCCTTGAGCCTGTTGGAACTCAGCAGACTAAAGGAGGTGTCTCACACTGCTGGATTACTGACTGAACGACCTACTGACTAACTTGCTGGCAAAAGTTCACAAGGTTATTTGCACAAGGCAGGAAGAGCCACAGAGCAAAACAGAGAAAATCTACTTCTTTTTATTTGACCTTTACTTTTACTGAGAGTGGTCTTGACAAAGTGACTTTCCTTTTCATAAGTGGAGAAAAAAAAACACACAGTGGGAGACTGAACAAAGAGAGAGAACATTATGTTCAGTTTAACCAGGGACACGTTTTCCTCGTTCATCATGTATCCGGGCAGAGACAACGGAGCATGACTTCACATTTAAATAGTTTCACACGTGCACAACAGAAGCTTTACAGTGAGACGTGCTGCCGCTCAAGGACAGCAAGAACAACATTTGGGAGTTTGCGATTCAAACTAGACTTCTTCTCCAACTTGGACCGAAAGTTTTCAACTATGACATCAAGTCAAAAACAAATGAAAAAAGTTTCACAAACTGAGTGAAGTGCATTAATTTATTAATTAACTGATTGACAGGTAAAAGTCAGCTTTAGTAGGGCTAGAGAACATTAGGTCTGGGCGATATGGAGAAACGATACTGTAGTGTTGACTAATGGTGCTTTCACAAAATATTTACACAATGAGATTTTTGATAAATAATCATCAGTAGGTAAAGGCAAATAATAGAACAGTTACAACAGTCTGGTAAGTTCAGAAAATGACATCACTTTACTGTAATGCAGCCCTTAAAACCAGGAAAAGACAACACTTATGCCATATTAGGATATTACGATATCCAAAATCTAAGACGATATGTAGTCACATACCATGATAGATATAATATCAATATATTGACCAGCTCTAGAGAACATGCACGTTGTTCTTACCAGAGCCTTTTAAGCTCTTTAGATAACTCACCTGCATTATTTTTGTTTAACTTTGCCATCAATCCATTAATCTATATAGTTGATGAATAGCTGTCTTCAAATTGCTTGTTTTGTCAGATTAACAATCCAAACCCCCAAAATATTCAATATAAAATGATTTGGCAGCACTGTGACTTGGTGGTTAGCACTTCTGCCTCACAGCAAGTAGCCACTGCAGAGTTTGATCCCTGGTCCGGGCAGGGCCTTTCTGTGTGGAGTTTGCATGTTCTCCCCATGTTTGTGTGCTCCGGTTGCTCCGGTTTCCTCCCACTGTAAAGACTATGCTAGGTAACTACAGTTGAAAATTAGCCATCTGACTAACACTGGCACATTTACAGAAATGTTGATTCATGTGCATTGTCCTAATGAAATAAATAAATCCTAATTAAAGCAGAGAAAGTGATAGATCCTCACAAGTCTTGTTAGTACATGACTTACTAATTATTACAGAGACACACACACACACACACACACACACACACACACAAAAACGGCACAAACTATGACAATTTGAACAGCTGTAGTCAGATCAGTGTCTAGACTCTACTCATAAACAGCACCAAGTGAACAACCATTGGGCTTTCGACCCAAAATAATAGTAGGGCCTTGTGTGAAAGGTGGAAGGAGGCAGGTGGCTCAAGGAGTGCACAAAGAGCAGCAGAAGTGGGGAAATAAATGAGGGATGTGTCAGGAAGATGGAGGAGGAAGGAAGATGAGGGTGAAGAGGAGGAGGGTGTCACACATTCCTGGCCTAATGCATGGAGAAATCGATTCCGGCTCGCTTCCTGCACACTGTCCTCACTTCAAAGAGAGCATGGAGGGAGGCAGGAGAGGAAGGAGGGATGGAGAGAGAAGGAGTTTGTGAGCGTGTGTGAAGAAAAGAGGAGGGATAGCTGATCTTAACTTCTGAGTGGAGGTGAACAAAGCTGTCAGTGTGTGGATGGCGAGTCTCTCTTGCTATCTCTGCTCATTTCTCCCTTTATTTTCTTCTCTCTTTATTCCTCCACCCCCTCCTCCTTGGACACATCTGGCCAACATCTGCTCTGCTCATTTACACTCAGCAGATGCAGACCTAGCCCGCCCCCCCCCCGCGCCAGGAAGTTTGGGTGCAATCAAACATTTAACAGGCAGGGTACGCTGGCTGCCCGGAGTGTCAAATCAATGCACACAAGCAAATTCAAACACATACAAGCACAGACACAGAAGTATGTAGTATGACACCAATGAGCAGCAGATAACTGGGAAAATAAAGCGTAATCTACGGAAGCATAAGATGTGATTACAGCAACATTTTGAGAATTGTGCAAACAAATAAAACATCTTGCAAGATATTCACAAGTAAGAAGCATGTAATCATGTTAATTGGTAGCGATTTACACTATCAGGTATACAGAAGAGCGTGCAAAATCATGTCAACATGCAGATCTACAGTCATACTAGTTCACTTAATCAAATGTACTGATTGAAACCCCATCACGTCCAGCATGTCAGACAGAAGCTCCATTAGGACACTGTGCCAGAAATGCAAAAATATGTGTAACAAAAAGATTGATTATAATACTTTCAATGCACATAGAGCAAGCTAAAGCCAGAACCTCAGAATTATAACGGCCATTTCTGAGACAAAATCATCTCTACTAAGCTCTGAGGAATGTCAGGGGTCATGGCAGTGGCAGGAATGTGGCGATGGCGTGATGCCAGCCAAGGTTTTTCGCGCAATGAGAGATGAGTGGGCGGTTTGGGTTAGGGTGGCCGAGCAGAGCAGAAAGTAGCCACTGTGATAATAAGCGGGCAGTGGGAGTGACGTGACAGTGCCCCAGTGATGATAGTGAGGCAACAATGTCCACGTTGTCTCTACGCGGCGTTGTGAACGAAGGACTCATTGGATTCCGTGACAAAGACTCGGTGCAGAATGTTTGGTGAAAGGTTAGCAGGTTCTGAGGGTTTTTGATTCAATATAGTTGTGTAGTAAGTCAAAAAACAATGTTTCACACTGTACACTGCATACAAATTGTACTATTACTAGAGCTGTAACGATTCCAAATTTCACTGTACAATAAATTGTCTCAGAGATAATTGTGATTAACAATATAATAGTCTCTTTCAGTCAAATTTAAAAATATTTATTTATTTATTTATTACTTTTTTAAACAAATTAAAATTTTGAATGAATTCCAGGATACATCTTTTGGTACCGTTATGTGACCCAGATAATGTAATAACACTAATACACAGCCTATGAAGTAAACAACGCCTCTTTATTATCATAAAACAATTTTTTTCTAACTGTATTCCCCCCTTGTCATTTTTGTTGCTATGAACATGTATAAGGTCAAGTGCAAACAACTAACAATTGAAATAACAATAAAATATATATAGTCTGACTTATATAAGTCTATAAGTCACTTATATAATCACAATTTGGCATGTCTACACAAAATCAACAATTACCAGTTATACGCCTTAAGACCTTAGCTAATGTTAGAAATTGCATAGTTCAAATGACTGTACGCAATAGGATAGTCCTTCAACCAATCAGACCAACGTAGCAGCGACAGCGGGTAGCTGTGCTTTGGGGGCCGGCTTGTTAAATGTAAACAAGAAGCTGCTTGGTCGCTACTCTCTCGTCATTGTGTTAAACCCGCCAATATCGCGCAAAGTGGATAAGCCAGTTTGTGATTGGTTCCCGCAAAATTGTGAACTGAAGCAGGAGAATTAAACATGCAGGGTATCAAATCGCCAGCAGAGTGGGCGGGGTTTACCCAGTCTACCTCCCCTCCATTTCTAAATCAAATGACAGAATCACAGATGCCTGATCAAAAACATGATTATCATGAGCACCAGAATTAGCTGCGCTCTCTCCGCTGACAGGAAACCACTGTGACCCTTACATAAAAAAGCTGTTTGATCTTAACTGAAGGGCCTCTCTGATGTTGCGCCTCACCCGCTCTACCTGCAGCCACATACTCAGCTTCAAAAAACAGCCTGTTTACTACTTAACATTGAAAATCCCTTTCATGATCTTCCAATGCTAATTACTTAAACAACACTTCATTTTTTCACCAATTATCATTCAATCAGATGTCATTTCAAAATTACTGAATATTGTGTACACCAAAAATAATTCTCAGTCAGTGCTCATATATTCTGCATGCATTCAACAACATAGATATACCATGTTCTATCAGTGGATGTGAATCTTATGCCGCGTACTCTGGCCTGTCACGTTGGCCACTGGAGAGGACACACATGCTCCCAAGCTTTGTGATGTTAAGTACTCGCAGTGGGCTGCCTGCCCTCGTGATGCCAAGCACTGGCTGTGTTTACATGCTGACCATAATGCAACAAATATTATAATCACTACTTAAAACTATAGTGCGCAACTATTTCATATTAATGAACGGCCATTACATTTAAATCATTGCCAAATGAGTTGATACAAAGCTAATTAAGCCCTATCAGCTCCACAAAACACTCTGTATTTCTCAGTATGGCTATGTTTACAAAATGGCATAGTCCGGCGAAATTCGTGCGCAGCAGCTCGACTGATCCATTTTATGTCACCGCTGAGAAAGGACAACAGCAGCATTCATGTTTGGAGACAAAGAGGACATAAAAATTAGACATTTACCTCTTCTGATGTGTGTCCTTTTTTTTCCTCTATCCTCTGTGTCCTCCTTGATTTTACGGGTTAAATGCTTTTAGCAACTTGGTGGAGGAGGGGTGGTGCGTGCTCACTGAAGGCTTGCGCCATGTGGACGTACTGACAGTGTTTTTGTCATTACTTAGAATTCCTCATGGAGGCAACAGAAACTTTAAATTGAAAACGTGACTGCAAATTCTATAAAATGTCACAATAATGAATAAATTAACTATTAACGCAACGAGAGCTGTTTAAGGTTGAAATTGTGTAAAGATGAAAAGCAGGTAAAAGCCCAGCTAGACACATGATGGGGCAAGTGATAACAAATGGTAACCACCACAAAAAACTTCCAGGTGTTTGTGTTACTTCATTATCGTCAGCAGGAAACACTCAGGGGGAATAGTCGTGCTGAACAGCAAAATAGGAATCATCCTGTGTAAGATAAACAACGAGCAAATGAACGGTAGATTTAGGTTTTGCAATGTCTGGACATTCAAGGTGTAGATTAGGGTTGTGTTGTGATAAAGACAACACTATTTTGGCGCAAATGTATTAATTCATTTCCCGTGGCCACTGTGTGCATCTGCTGGAGTTTTTACTACTATGACATGTTAACATGTCTGCCGTGAAAAATGTCTATTATAATAGATAATATTATTAAGAATTGTTGGCATTTCAAAGCCTTTCCTGCCTTCACAGAAAATGCAGAAATGTTTTAAGGAAAATTTCAGCACAGAAAATGGTCAAATTAGAACACACTAGATATAGAATGTTGGCATCTGTCTTTGAAACCTTTATTTGTCTAACTCTAGTGTGTACCTATCAAGTAACCTTGCCACTCCTTTCCTGCATTAGATGGTTGGGTGGTACTGAAATTGGTCACAGGATGCCATGTAATTTTGTTAATAGAGCAGGTTCCATGGCGGGAGGAAATCCTTGTTAAAAATCAAGAGGCATTAGTTGGCCCTGACCCTCCGCCCTGGTTTCACTTTTCTATTTTTGCCGACCAACACACTTGCAAGTAAATGGTTGCCCTCTGGACACTACCGCACATGCATTCCAAGCAAACATTAATAGCGGCACGTACACACACAAACTTTTGGCTGAAATCCGTACCAAAAGATGGACACACACGCAAACAATTAGACCCCTGCCTTAAGGGTGGTGGGGCCCACATTGCTGCAAGAGAACACAGGAAATAAAAAATATCAACAGTACACTGTCAAGTCTCTCTATAACAGCAATTCACTTCATCTCTTTTAGTGTTCATGTTTATGTAATGTTTAAGCACTACAAACTGCATTACAGATGTGGAACAAAAACTAAAATGATCCCTTCAGGCGACACCGCTGCATGAAATTACAGGAAACAACAGTGGTTGTGGTTGCAGAGGCAGCAGCAGCAGTCTTTGGCCAGTGTTCGGACGGTCATTACATCGATGGAGCGCTCCACCGTGGCCCGTGTGCATACATGTGCACTGTTGTACCGGCACATATAGAGGTCTTCTAAAAGAGCCAGATCTGCCATTGTTGATAAATGATCAACTGATGACTTCTCCTTTTAAACTGATTATATGCTGCACCCGACTGACTCCAGGCCAGACATGAGATTTTATCGCAGCCTACGCTCACGTTCAAATTGATAAATGTCTTGCTTTGCGTAGGAATCGGAGTACGCCCGTCCTACGCCTGTTTTAGGTTGTACGCACATTTCATAAATGAGGGCCACTGTTTGGGCATCTAATAAGCTTCAAACTTTTTTTATTTATTTGTTCTTGTATTTACTACTCAAACCGTACTCAAAAATCATTTTTCATTGGCCCAATCCCAAAGTCTGGACTCACAGACTCACGGACTTTGGTGCACGTTCTCGCAAAATTCGTAAAGGCTTAGGGCTGTCCAGATGTTGAATTTCAAAGGGCGTGAGGGTTTGAGTACACACTTACCGAGCCCTTTCCGTGAGTCTGCATCGATGCAGACTTCACCAGAGGGAATTACCCACAGTTCAAAGCGTTGTGACGTTTACCGCGGAGACCATAGGAAAATACGGAAATTAAAAAGGTAAACAACAACATGACCACGGGAATGGAACGGACCTGTTGTCCAGATGTAAAACAAGAGTTTGAAAAAATGTGGAATCAGGCAGCCGTCTCCTGTGCCATGGCCGTGTGGAAAGCAACAAACTTAAAATTAAAATTCCCGGCAAGTGTCAGCAACATCTTTGTTATTAAACGTCGCCAAGGTAACGTGATCTCGTGAAGTGCTGTCCCAATCCCATTCATACCTATCTGAGCCCATGTGGCCTCACAGACTCACTCACTTAGCACCTGAGATCAATTAAGTCTGTGAGTCTTTAGTCCTTAGTCCTCAGGGCTCACTTTGGGATTGGGCCATTGTCTCATCGGTACTTCAAACAACATGCCCCAACCAATGGTTTTTGGTCTGTGTGCCCACTTAATCATAGTACTACCAGTATTAGTAAAAGTAGTAGTAACAGTTTTAGTTGCAGTGGTAGTATACGTGTTAGTAGCAGAAGGAGCAGAAACAACGATATTTGCAGTAGTAGCAGAAGAGGAGTCTGCGCAGTAGTGATCAGGTAGTGGAGCTGCATTATCAAAGTCCCCCTCAAACACCCGCCCGACCAATCACGAGTCAATCACAGCTGTCAATGACTGTTTTTATAGCATCAAATAACTAATAAAAACAAAAATGTATCAGAAAAAGTAACACTTTAAAGGTACAATGTAACATTTCTGCATTAAAATGTCTAAAAACAGCCATACCAATTATATATATTTTGAGTTGTGTTCTTACACTCTCCCAAATGTTTACACCAAATTTCAATCCCAGAGAAATCTGTTGTTTTGTTTTCAGACACGGGACATTTCCTTTAGTCACCGGTCAGTGGCGTCATATAACCTTTCACTGTCTAGTTACTCGTAACTTCCGTCAAAACACTGGCACCAAGAGGATACGTTCAGGAGTAATTGTAAATCATACAATGTCACAGAAAAAAATACTTGTAACCGTAATACTGCTTTTTGTGCCACACAGCATCATTTTGTGATTAATTAATTAATTACTTTTTAACACAGTAATTATTTATTGATACATTTCAATATCGATCCAGCTCAACGTTACTACAATGTGCTGGTTGACAAGTAGCTAACGTTAATGCAAATGCTTGGTGGGTAACATTATGAGGTTACAACATCGTTCAACACCCTCATAAAGTTATTTTTATTATGATTGTTTTGACCACGGTTAACAGCACTGGGCTAACCCAAGAATAAGTTCACTAGTAACATTAACGTTAGCTGTATAGATAGACGATTACTCTAATGCTAATATAGCCAGCTAGCACACTGCCTCACTCCCCCGGCGCAGAGATGCTCAGTCGGGATAGCAGCTGACAACAGCCCCGGGACATATAGCTTGCTAATTACCATTAGCCCCCAGTCAGCTAGCAGCCAGCCACTTTCATTAGAGCAATCCACCCGGCCAGCACTTAACTCCGGTGCCGGGTGCTTACGACGCTAACGGCAGTTTAATGAAGCGTCGGGAAACAGACCATATCAGAACCAGCACCTGAGTCACAACAGCGGCCATCCATAGCGTTAGCTATGTCTCTGTTAGCGCTACCGGTGTCCGTGCCGAAAATCTCCTCTCTGCTTAATTTCTCCCCCCTCCGCGTTTAGCTGTCTTTATGGTTAGCTAAATTAACGACAAAAGGGGGGGTTAAGCACCAAAACAAATAGTTAAGATTACAGAAAAGTGAAGGGGGAGATCGTTCCAGGCAGCTTGGAGATATTCTGCTGCTGCACAACGGCCATCAAATGTCCTCGCCGTCCCGGAGATTCCCCCGGCAATACCCATCTACACCCATCTCTCAGCCTCATTGAGTAGCTAGCTAGCGTTACAACAAACCCCGTCCGCCCGGTGTTGAAACCATCCAAAAGGTGACATTGACATGTGAAATATTTTGTGTTTTAGCTGCTGGCTAATGTTAGCTTGCTGGCTCACTAGCTAACTGGTCAGATACCAATACAAATCGAATCAAGAACAACGTAATTATGTTGGGGGAAATGTAGCTATTTTATTAGAATGATATGAATAAACGTTACTAAACACAACATGAATAACCTTGAATGGGTAAACTTGTCTGTGAACAGATACATTCTAATCAGCAATGATGTTTAACACTAAAAACATTAAAAACTCCCATAATTCCATGCAACTTCCCAACTTTATGTTTACCATCCATTGTTTTGGTTGAGAGACCCCTAGCTGTAGAAAGTTACACATTGTTTAACAAACAGCGTGATAAAAAAATACCTAAAATGTACGAAACCATCTTTGGGAAAAAAATATATTTGACGTCTACTTTGATTTTTAGTTTGGTCCATGTCCCATCCGCTAACATAGAGGGAGCGGGATATATGACCTGTGGCATCCAGCCACTAGGGGGCAATTAAGATGTTTTGGCTTCACTTGCACAGTCTATGCATTAACCCCTGGTACAGAATGCCTGCTAAAAGTGGAATCAAATACAAATTGCCCTTACATGACATGCACCAACAACACAAGACAAATTCCTTGTATGTGTGAAAAACATACTTGGCAATAAAAGCTTTTCTGATTCTGAAAACTCACCTGCCTCCTGTATGGTAATAAACAAAGACACAAAATCCTCCACCCCTGACCTTTAACGGGAAGTCAGGTGGCAGGTAGAACTGGCAACAGATCTAAAGCGTACAAAGGCTGTTTCCTGTCTTACTGCCATGATACCACATCAGAGGATTCATTTTCCATTCATCTCTGTCACACCTAATTGTCATGTACCCAGGTGCTCTATCCACACCTGCACAAAGATGTTCTCACTTGCATATGGACACACAAACTGACACACCAAAACATATGCAGACTAGGAAAACAAGCACACAGTCACATGAACACATTCACACAAGTTATGTAACTATAATTTAGTTGGAACCACTAATTTGATCTAACAGGATCTTAGTCAGAGGTGTGGCAACCTTGATGTTTTTTTAAAATGCTTGAGCTGAAAGACGGGCAGGAAGCCAATAGAAGGTTCATGTGGCTTTGAGGAAGTGGATACATCCTCTTTATTTCTCAACCTCCCTCCCTCCTTTTCTCTCCACTTTCTGTCTGTCTCCGACATCCGCACAGCAGCCACCCACACACTCAGTCAAAAATATCCGGCTTGGCGGCGGATTGCCATTAAATACACTGCGTTTTCTGACCACGCACGCACGCACGCACGCACGCACGCACGCACGCACGCACGCACGCACACACACACACACACACACACACACACACACACACACACACACACACACACACACACACACACACACACACACACACACACACACTAATAATAAAATAAACAGCACAACATAACTACAACTATACACATAACACACAACAGGGAAATAACTCAGTAAGGCTCACGATCGTACATGAAAACACAGAACACACACCAAACGCACTCACACACCTTTATAGAAACATAACACACACTTGATTCAACCCAAGAATACAGTATGTTTCTTTCAAACACATTACAAGGACACACGCAAGTAAGCAATTCTCACATCATGAGAAACAATCCATGTCCAAGCCAAAACACACAAGCAAACAATAATTCCTCCACAAGTACAAAGTCTGTTAAATGAATGCAGTGCCGCAGCCATTCATTCATAACAAATGTTCCTCACTCCAAGGCTTTATGTAACAGAGGTCCTCGTTGGCTCTGCTATCATAGCACGGTGTCAATATTTATTTTGATAAGTTATGCATAAATGCCGCTTCTGGACGGAAGGTGTGGATTCAATCCCGATGGCAGACGAGATGTATTTCTGTAAATGTGTGAACACCGGTAGATGGAGACAGAAAAAGTGAGAGTGGGAAGAGGAGACAGTGTCTTATTGTGTAATTGATGAAGAATTATGTATAACTTGTATTCTTAAATCGAATAATGTATAATTTCGTCCTGCATAATGCCATGGCCATCGATCTGTTTATATACACACTAGACATGTTCTGAGTTGATCCCAAGTATCGCTTTGGGGCAGATCGAGGAACCCTTCCAGCTACCATTCTCAATCACAAACTTGGTCCATGCTGGACATGCTACTGCCCCCCATTAAAGTGCTCTCTGCAAGCTGCAAGCTAGGGTTTTTAACTACTCTTTAAAGCTCCATTGTGTAATTTTTTTAGTTGATTCTTAGCAAAACCCCTTTTGTTCTTTCACAAATATGTGCTCATTCATGTGTAATTACTTCCACCAACTAATCAAAGTATTCTCGTACACGTAGAATCTGCCATTCAGAATCATTCAGAATACATACGAGCGAGTCGCTCGAATGGTGGCAGCCATGTAGCGCCTCCATCTTTAAAATACATTAGCCAAAGAGGGACATACCTCTGCCTTTCGTGCTTTTACACTCAGTGGCCAGCCGGGAGATTACTTGTGACTGCTGGCAAATTTGAAGCCTGTTGAAGACGTCTTTGAAGGGCTTCCACTCTCTCCTCGTCATCTTTGGAGAGTATCTCTTTAGTTTTTCTTTGCCTAGGCGGTCTCACCGATCCACTGCCACCGGCTCTGTCTTTTGGTTTTTCCTTATTTCCCTCTTCCTTTAGCTTTACATCGCACCTCCGTCGCATCAGCTGATCTCTGACTCTGCTCACAGAGAAAAATATGTAGCTTACGCTGTCAACATTGCCTTACACTATTAATCTTGTAACATATACAGAACGGACAAAGTCGTACTGAAAGCCATGATAATCTTGGCATACGGCCACCGTAGGAGATAAAACGCGCTCGGAATGGGAGGGGCTAGAAAGTAATATTCAGTTGGTTGTCATATACAATTTCACCGCTAGATGGGAGAAATTCTTACACAATTTAGCTTTAATGTTTTATGTAAAACACTTTGAATTGCCCTGTTCAGAAAGTGAGACACAGAAACAAAAATGATTTTATGTTAGACAGGTGACAGTCTGAGAGGATAGAGAAATTAAGTAAGTGAACAAGAAAGAAGAGGAAAGCTGAACTATATTGGTGTGAAGATGAACTCGGCACTTTGACCCACTACTGCAGAAAGAATGAGTGAGTATCTGTCGCCGAATCCCACCAAGAAAGAAGATGACTCATCGCCCGGCACTTCTTAGCTCACTGAGAGAAATGGGGAGAGGCAGAGAGAGAGAGAGAGAGAGAGAGAGAGAGAGAGAGAGAGAGATGCAACATCATCTCTTTAATCAATCTTATCGCTCATACCCAAGAGCAAGATGTTCATAATTTTATCAGAGGAAATTGTGGATAGGGGGGTTACCATCTGATCTACATCGTTCACTGCAACTGACACTGCACTTCTATTCCACCAACGCACATCTCATTCATGACTAAACATCTACCAGTTGGAACCAAAATGCTCTGACCAGAAATCATGTTTTTTTTATCATGCATTTTCTTTATAACAGCATATATCTTAACAGAGCTGTCAGTATCTTTAAAGCTGCAGTGGCCCACAGAAAACTCTCAAACTCTTCTTCTGTTCTGTAGCCAGATTTACCTCAGGTGTTGGTGGAGACTGAAACATAGCCAAAAGGAGAATGAATACTGGACTAAAATTCATCAGGGGGCCAGAACATGAATGCTAATATCGCTCCGTGTCTGCTGGATTTGAAATAGGCATTTCAGAATATCAACCTTCATATGGTGACATTTCAACATTTGGTTTTCAACTTGTTATGCTTCCTCCCAAGTGGCAATACAATTAATTTAACCAGCTTCAAAGCTCCCAGAAGTAAACTACCAAATTATTAAGATCTCAAAAGATATTCCCCGATTTTATTAGTATATTCCAACATCTATCAAGATCTTTAAAGATCCTGAAAAGAGCCTACAAGAATAATCAATTTTCTGAACAAGGCAGCATTGGGAAGAACAAAAAATTGCTGCAGCAAATGAGATGCTCACAGTGTTGTACAAACTGCTGCCCTGTATGAAGGCAAACAGCAGGAGAGTTTATGTGGACATGTAAAGAACCAAAGGTCTATATTTTACTATTGACTAACACGTCTTGGCTTGTTTACAATCCTTTCACATTGCATTTCTATTCAGTAGTAGTGAATTAGATCAAAGAAGCTGCCAAAGCCAAAACCGTTTTGTGAGCTCACCAGCTCAAACTATAAAACATTACAAAGTATAAGTATTAAATGTTGCAAACCTGTTGTTTGGAAGTTGCAGTTGATGTATCAGCAGTTTAACATAAAAAGTGAAATATTTAGGTGTTTTCAATCCTGTGTCGCTTAATGGATAGAACACAGCGCTTACATTAGTAGGGTTACAGGTTCCCACTCATGCTAAAAATGGATGCAGTGTTGACAATAGAGGGCTTTGGTTGAAGCATCCTCCAAAAAAGGTTTGCTCAGTGTTTATTAGATATGGACAAGCACTTGCAGCGTTGGTGTGGAAACAGGCTTTGTTGGCCTTGAAGTGGATTGTTTTGGGACCACGAGACAGCAACAGCTAGGCCACCCTCTCTTCATTTGTCGTTTCTTGTCTGAAGATGCCTTCAATTTATCCCCTTCCCTTTATGAAGAACTAGTGCAATGCCTGTTCAAAGCGAGCCTGTTCGTGACTGGTTGATTGCTTGGCCTCCGGTACTGCTGCTTGCAGCTTTCTCCATAACCATTGTAGCCCGAAATAATATTTACCTTACAGATAAATGTTACTTGTAATGTTGCAGATTCAGCTTTTACTCACAAAATATTACAAATAAAATATGATGCATTTAACTTTTCCAGTATTTTATTACGTCTTATATACACATATTATTGTATATACATTTTGCATGCATGCGGGTCACCACATCAAAGACAGACAACCCCAAATTGCGTGACTCACAGAGACTCCTGCGTTTTTTTGGAGATGAGTCACATCGGAGCACAAGTCGTGATCTGGCCCACCGTCTGGTGAAAAGCCCTTAGAATCACCAATCTGTCTCATAAACATGATGATTAATTGGGCTCCAAACCCTTGATTAGTTCAATTCAAGACATGATCTAATGGAAAAGGTTTGGTTGAGAGTTACACAAAAGCTTCAAATGTCACAACAAGGAGAGCAGTCTGGTGAAAGTGTGCTTCAGTAGCAGTGGATAGATGCAAGATCCAACACGCTAACGTTACTGTTTTAAAACAGTTTTCCAGGTTAGTGGGGGTGCATAACCAACTCCGCTCAAAACCGCTCAAAACCAACAAGAAAAACGTAGCTAGTAATGTTCACTCAGCGTTTTGTTTTGTTGTTAAACTGTGTGAGCGGTGACGGTAAATCACTGGTTACAGGTAGGCACCCTACGGTACTGTCTATTTGCTGAAAGTGTGATGTGAGATGCTAAAAAGAAACTACATGCTGTTTTCAGGTAACGTTAGCCTACTTTTTGAAATTCATTTTTTTACGAGGAAGAAAATGCATTCAACACATTTGTTAGGCCTCAACAGAGCACTTTATGGTAAGAAACACTGAAAACGGATACTTTCAACAATTTCAGTTCAAATGTGTACAAACTCACAGTTCAACCATATCTACATATCTATATCTATTATCTACAACACTTTCGTGGAAGCAGCAACAAAGATGAAGATAACTGCAACCACACTTCACTGCAACTTCAGTAAGTATAGAAGGTCAAACCTAGCCTAGAAATCCAGACCCAATTAAGGGTCTGGAATTGAGTAATGAAAGTCGCCCATCTCAAGGGGCGGCACCAAGCGTGCATTTGAAAATCTCACTGCATGCAATTGGATAACACTACGACCAATCACAACAATACATGGGGTGACATATACAGAGCCCCATACGCTTAGCTACCAGCGGAGCTAACTGGTAGATTAAACTGTCATCATCTGTTTAGTTCGCCTCTGGCCTGCCTACATCAGATACACCGATGCAATTGGTGCAGCACGGCTACAAGGGCATTGTTAATGAGCAGCATTACTCGATGCCAGAGTAATTTGCTGAGCAAATTCAAATTGTGCTCTCGCAAGAACTCTGGATTTCCAGGGTAGGTCAAACCTGAACTAGAAAGTAGATTTGCAAAATGCAATCTGGCTGATATCATGTTCATCTTTATTTTATTCAATTCACCCAATGGGGGGATACGTTTGATCTTCACAAGCAACTGAACAGTTAAGTGTAATGTTGTCTATGACTGACTCATATGCATGGTGTGTTGGTGTAATTTCAGCACTGAGAACAGGTCATTCATGTAACAGTGAGGTCGGGCAGGCAGGCTGTGGCGGAAATAAACAAGCATATGTGTGGCTGTAATACATGGGCAGGAAGCTATTAACATGGCATTACTAGACCAACAAGGGGTAGGAAATTAAATTTAGCTGCTTCTGAGAAGGTTATGTCCCAGCCCTCCCTCGTGGTGGGTAATTGATTAAAATGGTTTTCCACAGCTCCTGTGCTCCTATATACATTTTCCACTCAAAGATGGCATGTTTTCTACATTTTTAGACAGCACCGCCTCGCCACTTAGCTTTGAGGGCTGTTTGTGTTTGTCTCTTTGTGGTATGCTAAGTTTTAGCATGCTTGACTGACCAGGACAAGCATTTGGCAAAAGGGTCATACAGTGGGATGAATGACATAAACGTGGGAGTTATATGGTTTTCTCTGGATAGCCAAAGAAAAGACTAAGTGCAGCTACCAAGCCTACGGACAGTCAGACTTAACCCATATTGAAAAAGCAATACCCACATGCCCTCCCAATGCAATAACATGACATAACAAGTGACTGACACCATTGGTGTCAAATTAAACTAAGCTAGAGTGTTGTCCATGTGTGGTTTCCATTGTGCTTCTCCTCTGAGTGGTGACAAAAAAGGCTGCACTAAAACAGTTTTCTAAGGGGCCATCCACATGGAGACGCTTTTTGATGCAAACGCACATGTTTTGTATCGTTTGGGCCGATCGTCCAAACGAATCCTGTAAACGCACTTTTTTTAAACTTGGTTCCAGGGTGAAAAAATTCTAAAACGGCTCCCTTTTGGCTTTGTTTGGACGGCGAAGCCGCATACGTGCGTATCAATGATTTCATCGCCACACCCCTCGACCTCTAGTGCACGGCCACTGACACGACTGCGGTCAACATAACCGTATCTATCTCCATGGTCAAACCGGCTCACTTCATCTAAATACTTTGTCTCTGCTTCCTGACACTTCCCTCTGCTCTGCTGGTCCTGGATTCTACACAAGATATATTGCTAACGTTATGTAGCTAACGTTAAACATTGCTAAAGTAGCTGACTGCTAGCAGGGACTTAATGTTAACGTTAGCTGCTATGGTTAGCTGTTTATAAAGTGGAAGTAGCTAGACAACTTATCAACTAGCTAGCTAATCTGTCTCAGAACTCCTCTAATCTAATCAACTCCTTTGAACGTCTTATAATAACTTTTAGCATGGCTTATTGTAGAAAGGCTACCGCAAGAAAAAACGTGTAGATTATCAAAAATAAATTTTTGATTTTTGATGTTTGTTTGACTGCCGATGCTAATGTTAGCTCTGCTAGCTAGCGCGCTGCAATCATGTCCGATGCTAGACAAAATTGCAAAATAAAAAGCAATCCAACAGCACATTATACAATGTAAACAAAGACACGTTTTCTTGCGGTGGCCTTTATAAAATGAGCAGTGGTGAAAGTTAATAAAGTTGTGTCATGTTAAGAACGGAAATGGAAGTTACTGAAGTCTATGCTGTTCTCCGTTTTTGGTTCATTTCTGTAGAAATAACAGCGCCGCCTATAGGCCTGGAATATGAAGTAGCAAGTTGAATCATTTACAAATGGATTAGTTTCGATGAAACTATTCTTGAAACGAATCCAGGGAAGATGGGTAAAAAAAAGACTGTTTTGGTACGTGTGGATGTGGCCTTAGGCTGCCTTATTTATTTACTTAAAATGAACTCTACAATACAGGTATATCAGCAATATTGTAAACGTTTGTATCCCTGTTGCACTTTTTGTGAAAACATTACTGTTGAAGATAAAATACACATCTGAGGAGCAGTAAAATAACTTATAAAGACTAAAATACATAATTGTGATCACTCTACCTCTGAAAATGTGTTTAGCCACAATTATATAGCTCCACCGAAAGTCAGACATGCAGTAGTTTTCCCTAGTTGACAGTACATATGTATTACCGGAAACACATCTACAACCCCAAATCAGAAAAAGTTGGGACAGTATGGAAAACACAAATAAAAAAAGAAAGTAGTGATTTCTAAATGTACTTTGACTTGTATTTCATTGCAGACAATACAACAGCACATAATTTAATGTGTTCCTCATGATTTTTTTTTTTTTTTTTTTCAAAAAAACAAAATTCCTATTTTGGTTCTTGCAACACATTTAAAAAAAAAGTTGGAACAGTAAAGCATTTACCACTTTGTAATTTTGCCATTCCTTTTCACAACACTTAAAAGACGTTTAGGGACTGAAGACACCAAGTGATGAAGTGTTTTAGGTGTAATTTTGTCCCATTCTTGCTGCAAACAAGTCTTAAGGTGGGCAACAGTACGGGGTCTTCATTGTTGCATTTTGCACTTCAAAATGCGCCACACATTCTCTATTGGAGACAGGTCGGGACTGCAGGCAGGCCAGTCAAATACCCGTATCCTCTTCCTCCGCAGCCAGGACTTTGTAATGTGTGCAGAATGTGGTTTTGCATTATCTTGTTGAAATATGCATGGACGTCCCTGGAAAAGATGTCTTCTTGAAGGCAGCATATTGTGCTCCAAAATCTCTATGTACTTTTCAGCATTAATGGTGCCATCACAGAAGTGCAAGTTACCTTTGCCAAGGGCACTGACACAACCCCATACCATGACAGACCCTGGCTTTTGGACTTGTTGCTGGTAACATTATGGATGATCCTTTTCTTCTTTGGTCCGGAGCACACAGCGTCCATTTCTCCCCAAAAAATACCTGAAATACTGATTCATCTGACCACAGTACACGTTTCCACTGTGTGATGGTCCATCCCAGATGCCTCCGAGCCCAGAGAAGTCAACAGCGCTTCTGGACACTGTTAACATAGGGCTTCCTTTTGGCACAGTACAGTTTTAACTAGCATTTGTGGATGTAACTAAGTATTGCGGTGGCTCCAAACCTGTGGAACGCCCTTCCTGTTGTCTTACGTTCTGCAGTCTCGCTTGAAGCTTTTAAAAAGCAGCTGAAGACGCACTTGTTTACATTTGCTTTTGATTGATGTATGTAATTTTTTGGTGTCATGCTGTAATTGTTCTAATGATTGTTTTTAGTCTTTTTGGTTTTATAACTTCATATGTTTAGTTCAAATGTTTACCAATGTGAAGCACTTTGTGACTTTGTCTGTGAAAGGTGCTATATCAAATAAACTTATTATTATTATTATTATTATTATTATTATTGTGGTACTTGACAAAGGTTTACTAAAGTAGTCCTGAGCCCATGTGGTGATATCGCTTATAGATGAATGACGATTCTTGATGCAGTGCCGCCTGAGGGATCGGAGATCACGGTTATTCAGCTTAGGCTTGCGTCCTTGTCCTTTACGCACTGAAATTCCTCCTCATTCCTTGAATCTTTTAATTATGTTATGCACTGTTGAAGGTGAAATAAGCAAATGTCTTCCTATCTTTCTTAGAGGAACATTGTTTTTAAACATTTCAATAATTTTCTCACGCATTTGTTGGCAAACTGGCAATCCTCAGCCCATCTTTTCTCCTAAAGGACTAGACCTTTCTTGGATGCTGCTTTTGTACCAAATCATAATTACAATCACCTGTTGACATCACTTGTTTCAAATCACATCATTATTTAACCAATTTACCTGATTACTAGCCCTAAATTGCTGATGTCCCAACCTTTTTTGGAATGTGTTACAGGTCTGAATGACAGGAAAGGATGTATATTTACAAATGAAATTAAGTTGACCAGACAAAACATAAAATATTTTGTGTTCACATTGTCTGCAATGAAATACAAGTCAAAGTACATTTAGAAATCACTACTTTCTTTCTTTATTTGTGTTTTTCATACTGTCCCAACTTTTTCTGATTTGGGGTTGTAGTTGATCTTAACGCCAAACACCACTCGGATCCTGTCACGACTTTCTTTACACCAAGATAAGAGTTTAAGCAAACATAACCTACATTTAGCAGGATTATGACAATGACAACAAAAGGGCACTGGTATTTCAACACTAAACAAGGTGTTGAGTTTACGTAAGATTGAATGTACTGAGTCAAGGTCATAACTAGACAAATACAGTAGGTCAGTTCTGGCTGTGCAAGGAAAACTTGAGGCCAATCTCCAGTTTTTACTTTGATCTGACATTCAGATGATAACTGTAACTTCACTACAAGTTAGTAAGAGCCTCTCTATCATCAGAGATAGATGGATGAAGAGGTTGAGACAAAAAGCAAAGGCAATGGGGATAGACAGCCTGCTGTTTAACAAGAGTATGGTTGAGGTGGCAGGAACATGTGGACAACATTGTGCACACTTGATCACACCCATGCAAATACACCCACACACACAATTCTAGCCTTTGTCCTGATGCTGGTAATTGTGTTTGCCAGGAGGTACATGGCCACTGTTTAATGTGTTTAAGTTAAGCAGTTTTTTTTTTATTTGCACACTTCCCCTCATCTGTTACCTTTGGGCTGTTGCCATGGTCAAGAGGAATTACCTCTGCCTTTAATATGTCTTTATTTCAGTCTGGAGTCCTGTTTAGTCTTTTGTTAGGTTGTCTAGATGCTCTGCTAAACCAGCCAATTTAACGTTAGTCGGACGGCTGTAACAACAAACTTTAGTACCAGGCACCCTGAATTATAAACCATGTCCTCTTGTAACCTTCAATTTGAATGCACTGCATATCTGATATAACGGTCTTATTACATACTGTGAATATAAAAATATAAATGACATATGTACAATTGCAACTGGCATTGTGAGGTTGTGTCGATGGCGTCACAGCGCTAAATCCAATTTAGACTATTGTACTAGTACTAAGCAGTGTTGGGAGGTAAGGCGCTGCATGGGCATTTTAACTACATTTCGCTGTAGCATCACTGTTTTCTGAATCAAAAAGCTTTTCAGTTACTTAACGTTAGCTTCTTTATTGATCAAGTAATGTGGTAGCATCCCCAAAAGCTACATTTCCTCAAGCATTTGTGAAGCTCAAGCGCAGTGGAGCTCTCTGCTTAGGTCTGAACTGCTGAGGATCAGATAGGCCTACGCAGTTTACGGCAGACTCTGAGCCGAGCAGCCATATCAGTAACTGTGGGACGGAGGAACGGCACATCTTGTGTTTGTTTACTAGAAAGTTCATGTGTTTATGGTTCTGGGGGTGATGAGACATTTTGGATTTGTAGCCGATGAAAGAGGTGAGCCAAAAAAGACGGGGCAATAGGCGTTTTCCCACTGGATAGTACTTGTACTTTTTAGGGGAAAAGTACACTTCTAAGCAGTTCTAAGAACTACTCTCCCCCAAAATCTTTTTTTCCATTTGCATTCCCACCGGCCAAGTGACCACAGGGACTGGTAGGAGGGGTAAGGGAGTGATGCAAGCACCGCAACTGTCTTCATAGCATCGTCACTAGACCTTAGCACCACATACAACAACAGAGCAGCATGATGGAGGAGAACATCAGAATGTTCCTGTTGTGCCTTGCTGGGATCCTCATAAGGAGTTTGAACGGCTGCGTTTAAAGACTAGGCTGGAATACATAACAGAGAAACAGACAATAAACAAAAATAAATCTTTTTAGTTAACCACACGTTCCCGTTAATCTTATGATGGACATGTGTTTATGGTATTTAAACAAACAATCCCTCAACGGCGAAATAAAAGCCTCTTATTTACGAGACCGCGGTCTGAGAGTCCGCTAGTTTACAGCAGGGCATCCCAGGATGACAAGCGAACAAGCGATCCTGGCCGCACCCAGCTGGCAGTCCCTTCTCAACTCCGAAAACTTTGAAGCAAATTGTCAATTCGGCAACGATTTTCGGAAGACTGCCTATATTCAAAATCTAAACAGTTCATTTCTCGCCTAAAACGTTGTCAGAAGTGACTTTAATGATGAATAAGATGGTGAAAATTGTTAAAAATGTCCCGCTGTTGCTCTGTCTGCAAGTACAGACGGCGCACTGCAAGATCTGGGTTGGCAGTGGGCGTGACTTATAAGTTCGACCAATCAAGTAGACCTAGGAAAAGGGAAAAGACCCTGCTCTGAAGTAGGAGATAAAAAAGTCCCGAAATACGGCCAGAGGAATTAAAAAATCCCCAAATTTGTCTGGTGGGAACACGACAAAAAACGTGTTCTAGGAACGTTTTAGTTACGAAGTGTAAACGCTGGAGGAAAAAAGTCATGGTTTAGAGATGCATTACCGCCAGCAAGTGGACTCAAGTCGCTCCACTCTCAGTCATGGACTCTCATTCTCTCTAGCTGCTGACAAAAGTGCAACACCTGGTGGTAAAAGTCAATATAACTGTCCGTTCCGGTGGCTTTATATCCAACCAGTTTGAAAGCGTTTTACATCAGCCCAAGCCTAGTGCCAAAAGTGCTGCACAAAACGCAAAAACTACAGCGGATGGTCGGCCACAGATGCTCAATGACAGCCCAGCATCCTGGTGTGTCAGGGCTTTTATGTCCTCTTCTAGTCTCTTACAAAAGTCCTCTTTTTTTCTTGGAACTGCTCCCCAGGGAGGTCAGAGGTCAGGGTCAGCAGCAGAACAGTTCCCCTGAAATAATCAGTGTTTTTCTCAAGGGCACTTCTGCAGGATGTTTACTGTCATGGGGATTCAAACATGAAACATGGCTCCCCAAGTTCACTTGTTGGTGGATAGATTTAATCAATGTTGCACATGTGGATTAGATTTAAGAGTGACCCTTCTGCCAAAACATGAACAACCTTACAGAGAGCAAAGCATGACTTCAGGCACACACATTTAACAAAAGTAAAGGCTTACAATTTAGGTCAACAAACCAGACACCGGAGAACAGGGTTATTTTTTCCCTTTGCTGTCATTTTCGGTTCCTTTCTTTTTTTGGCGCTTTTTTCTTTTTTTAGTCAGTCAGTAAGTCTGGTTCCTCTTGTTTCCTCACCCAATAATTTGTATCCCTCTCTGTTATACTATATTATATTATAATTATTTATATTTCCACTTTTCTCATTGTTACGTGCCAATTGGCAATGGCTCTTTAGGTTATCTGATTCCCTGTATCTACTGGTATGCCCTACAAGAACCGTTTGTTAAAAATCCGTAGGTCGCCTCTGACGACTAAAGCCCAGACACAAAAATGAGAAGACTAACCAGAATAATGCATTTGGTCATTATGATTGCAACAAAGTGAAACCATATTTAGAAAGTTGCAAAATCCATGAAGTTTCACAGTAAGCTTTTTTACCATCTTAATGGCACTGCAAAGTATTTATATGTCTAATGTTGGGATAGAAAGCTGAGTTTTGTGGTGAATGTTTCAAAGACACCACTACCTTTCAGGTTCATGAAAAACCAGGATTACTCGAATGCTACGTGAGGTATTAGCTAAAAGTAAGGGACAAACACAGGAATACCACATTGTATTTAACAAATCTGAACAGTGTTAGTGTTGATGTTTATGTCTATTAGGGGTGTACGATTCAGAAAATGTCACCATTCAATATCGATTTTTAGGCTCACGATTCCATTCAAAATTGATTTTTGATTCAAAAACGATTCGATTAAAAAAATTATTCACAGTATGTAAATGTAGTTACTTTTCCCATGTATGTATGTATGTATGTATGTATGTATGTATGTATGTATGTATGTATGTATGTATGTATGTATGTATATACAGTATATATACAGTATATCTTATACATCCCTTAGTACATTCATGTGGATTTTTTATTTAGTTTATTTAGTATCTTTTATTCATACTTTGCAGCGACGTCATTACCATGGATACCTGGCGGGCAAGAAACGGCGAGAGAATGGCGACAGACAGTGGACAGCCAGGGGAATTGCAGTCTTGCAGATTTCCAATACTACAATCAATCAACTATTTAGACCACGTCACCAAATGTTAAAATTAGATACCATGAAAAGATTAACATACTCGGAACTTGTGATTTTTACAGTTTGCCGATATTTACATCTATCTAGAGCAGGGGCGTCAAACTCAACTTCCCAGAGGGCCACACTGGAAAATAAGAATCCCATCAAGGGCCAGACATGTTTAGTTTATTGACATGCTTTTATTTAATCAAAAAAGTCAAATATCTTTGACTGTCTTATTGCACGTGTCATATAGTCTTCTCACTTACAGTTTGGTCGACATAAAGTCCTAAAGAAGTCAGAAAAAAGGTCCTCAGCCATCAAAAAAAAAATAAAACGGCCAGAAAAAGTGACAAAAACGTCGGAAAAAGTGACAAAAACGTCGGAAAAAGTGACGAAAACGTCAAAAGTGACAAAAACGTCGGAAAAAGTGACAAAAACGTCGGAAAAAGTGACAAAAACGTCAGAAAAGTGACAAAAACGTCGGAAAAAGTGACATGAACGTCGGAAAAAGTGACAAAAACGTCGGAAAAAGTGACAAAAACGTCGGAAAAAGTGACGAAAACGTCAGAAAAAGTGACAAAAACGTCGGAAAAAGTGACGAAAACGTCAAAAGTGACAAAAACGTCAGAAAAGTGACAAAAACGTCGGAAAAAGTGACATGAACGTCGGAAAAAGTGACAAAAACGTCGGAAAAAGTGACGAAAACGTCGGAAAAAGTGACATAAACGTCGGAAACAGTGACGAAAACGTCAGAAAAAGTGACAAAAACGTCGGAAAAAATGACAAACGTCGGAAAAAGTGACATAAACGTCGGAAAAAGTGACAAAAACGTCGGAAAAAGTGACAAAAACGTCGGAAAAAGTGACATAAATGTCGGAAAAAAGTTACAAATCATCAAAAAAAAAAAAATGGGCCAAAATGTATCGTGAATCTAAATTCATGAGCGGGCCGGATCGTAATCTGCGAGGGGCCGGATTTGGCCCGCGGGCCTCGAGTTTGACACGTGTGATCTAGAGAATCCATCACCTTACACCGCACAAAAAATGAAAGCCTACAAAAGTACGGATAGCTATCTTTTTTTCAAGAGTGGATAGGTTAACAACACTGTCGTATGGGAGGTTAAAAACAGGGATATCGTCATAATCAAAGCAAAGGTGAGTGTTACTAGTTAGCAAGCTACCCGCTAACGTTTGCTAATCTGTTCCATCGTGTGATATACTCTTCATCTGAATATGTTCACCCTGCCTGCCGGCGAATGACAGCTTGATAAGTAGTTTATTTTTATTTTTTTAAACCTTTTGCCAACGCTGTTTCATGTCTGTCTGTTGACCGGGACAGTCACGATTTTGAGTTGCAAAAGCTGTGTCAGGACGCTAATGTCCTGGTTTACACCAACCACTATGAAATTGTCCAGCGTATGTTTTTAACAATGCGTGTGTGTGTGCGTGTCAGTCAATCGCTGTGGTCTGTCTGCATAATCTGTGCAGCCAGCGTTACAATGTAGCTATATTTGCAAACATTGTTGCAACGCAAACATAACATAACAAAAACATACGCTGGACGCTTTATTAGTCTTTTTATATGGGTTTAGTTAATGATTGGGGTATAATAAGACCACGTCGGCTATGTAATCGCTGACAACCGGGACAATTTCATAGTGGTTGGTGTAAACCAGGACATAGACATAGACACATTAGATTCTCCTTATCAGATGGGATCCGGTAAAGACATAACCCCGGCTTCTCTCCTCGGCGGTTAGTGCAACCAATCGCACAACAACTATCTGGGATGTCGTTTTCACCTAAAAACACCAATTTTCGTAAAGTAAAACTGGCGACGTCCTGGCAAGATGATTAGCTTACTAGCTTTTGTGACGTGTGACGTCAGGTGCAACGTATGAATTGTCCATATTATTCATGTGGATTTGTTATTTGTTATTTTAACATCCTGTTTATGATGTATGTGTACGTTGTGTGTGATGTCTGTAAGCTACTGGGACCTTGAATTTCCCCTTGAAGTTCAATAAAGTATCTATCTATCTATCATGTGATTGCAGTAGACATACAATAATAAAAAATAAAAATTAAAAAATTAATAGATTTTTGCAATTCTATGAATCAATTTTGAATCGGTAGAGCTTTAATCGCGATTCGAATATGAATCAATTATTTTGCACACCCCTAACGTCTATAGCATTAGCATTCTTTTAGCTTTGAATGGATTGGCATACAGCAGAGGTGCCTAAGAAAAGTCTCTTGTTAAGAAAGTGAAATGAGGCATTTGCTGAGAAGTTAAGCAACTCATATCCCAACCAGAGGTTTTTCTTTGGTTTCTTTCCCACCAAAGTCCCAAGCGGAGGCGAATCCTTTTACACTGAGGAAGTGAATGAGCGTCATTGTGGCTCTGCATGGGATTAGCCCATTTTAAAGCCCCTTAGTAAGATTTACCCACACTATTCACGTTTAATGGACATTCCCACCCACACGTGCACATGCTGGCTAAAATGAAAATCCGTGGAATTGAAATAGGGCGGCAGGAGGCCTAATGCAAGGGAAGAAATTTCAAGGTTCATTGACCTCACTCAAGTGTGAGTATTGTGCGGATACAATGAGAGTATTGACATTATTGAAATAGAGAAAACACATATAGGCGTTGTACCTGTTTGGATGAGTGAGCATGAACATACACTAATTATAATTTGCGTATGCAGATGTAATAGCGCGGGTAGCTGTGCTTCGGGGGCCGGCTTGTTGAATGTAAACAAGAAGCTGCTTGGTCGCTTCTCCCTCGTCATCGTGTTAAACCCGCCAATAGTGCGCAATGTGGATAAGCCAGTTTGTGATTGGTTCCCACAAAATTGTGAACGGAAGCAGGAGAGATAAACGTGTAGGTTTCCAGACCGAGCTGCACGGCGAAATCAAATCACCGGCAGAGTGGGCGGGTTTTGCCCAGTCTATGAGCCAGGAGCACTAGCACTGCTCTGCATGGTCATACTGATGGCTTTCAATAATAACAGACAGCCTCCCCACATACATATTTCCCATTATGGCAGGGGGCAGGAAATGTAGCATGGCCATGTGAAGCAGGTCCTAACCACATTTTAAAATATAGTAAGTGAAATGTTGTTGAAACAATGGTTATATGCAACATTGAGGGGCTGTATTAAATCCATTAACAGTGTGCTGCTTTCAAAGTTGACGAGAGGAGCTGATGCGATTGGGCATAACCTAACCTAACTCCACCAATCAACTCTACCAACTGGAACACCATTCCTTTAATGTATTTATCTGTTCACCCAGTCCTTTTTTTTCCCGGTTTGTGCCATTCTGCACTGGAAACCAAAATTGCAAATATTATTTTGCCTCACAAGTTTATGTTAGCAATTAATCCTGAGTTTCAGAAAATGTAAACCTAGTAAACAGAAAATATCCAGTCTGCAACCAATCACATTACGTTATTGACCAATTACAGGTCACAAAGCACTAGGGCACTACGGAAGCAGTGAACTAGGCTCTGCAATAATCTTTTTTATAATTTAAGATAGCAACCCTTGCCCACACAAGCTTTTGTGTAAATGCCATGTTGAGAAAGTATCCTAATTTAATTAGCAGTCAGTTCCACTTGCCTAAAGCAGAAGCAGAACTAGATGAGAGTGTAATAAATATTGTTGCGGTGGCAACTAACTGAAAGCTATCTTCATTTATCGTGGCTGAAAATAAACATATAAGGCTTATGAACACAAATCTCAACAACGATCCACAGACAGCTCTAACCCTATCCATTCCCCCTCCAAAATGCCAACCTTTGGGAAACGGGCATAGCAGGTGGCTAAATGAATAACAAGGAAGGCCAGTTGATTAGGAAAGAGAGGCTATCAAAGAGGAAGCAGCTAGCCTTGCCATCATTGAGTAGCATCACAGGGAGGGGGCACTGGAAAGTTGCTGCTTGCTGAACTGCTTGATTGGCAGCTGGAGCAGTGGTGGGTTGGATGACATGCTGTGTCTCTGCCATTCACAGTGCAGGCAGAGAGCAGAGAGAGCTGCCCCAGGCCTTGGCAGCCACAGCTGGGCTTTGTGGTCTGTCATCATGGGTCCTGTAGCACCAAGCTGCCTCTCTGCCCTCTATCAGAGAGGCAAAGCAGGCTTATCTGTTCATGTGTGTCCACATACCGTATATCCAAATGTATATGTGCATGTGTGCATCACAACTTTGCTCCTGTTAATATTACGAAAAACGTTTGGTTTTTGTGGATGCTCAATATGATCATGCATCAGAGTGGTGGCAAAGTATGACAGCAAATCTACATTTGCAAATCTTTACAATCTGAATGATATGAATAGAATATGTTATGTTGTGTTAATATGGTAGAGAACTTCCACTTTTTTATATAGCTTTATGCCTTTTCAGATATGGAATCTGTAACTTTGGGGTCATCTATCTGTTTAAGTAATTGCTTTTGGCTGTCACATAGGTTCAAAGTTCCATGTTGTCTCCTACTATGCATGGAGCCGCAATGCTCACATAAATTTTGACATTTGACGCCTGAGCTTTGGCAACCATGAACTTCTTGCGAGATTGTTTACTGTAATATGCTAGTTCCCTGTCTTGTCATCTCATCCTTGGTGTGGATGGAGAGTGGTTCTCGAATTTCAGCATCAGACTAGCTATTTCTAGAAAAGTAGCTTGTGAATCTCACAAATGTTTCTTCAGAGTGAAGAAGTGTCACTTTCTCATCTTTAATGACTGGTTTGCATTGGTTGTCCCACATAAGAGTGTTGCATTCTTGTTAGTGGTGGGCCGTTATCGGCGTTAACGTGCTGCGTTAACGTGAGCCTCTTATCAGGCGATAAAAAAAATATCGCCGTTAATCTATTCTCAAAGTTGGGTTGGGAGCTGGGTCTATAGGCTACTACGCAAGCTATGATGACTTTCACCTTGATATTTTAGCGTGGATGTATACAGCCTACTGACTGTAAAACAGTTCATCACGTCCAGCTGGGAGGAGGCCTCGGGGAAGACCCAGGACTAGGTGGAGGGATTACATCTCCAACCTGGCCTGGGAACGCCTCGGGATCCCCCAGTCGGAGCTGGTTAATGTGGCTCGTGAAAGGGAAGTTTGAGGTCCCCTGCTGGAGCTGCTCCCCCCGCGACCCGACACCGGATAAGTGGACGACGATGGATGGATGAATGAACAATTAGTAACAGTGTTTCCCACACATAGACTAATGTCCGGTGCGCCTCACAATCAACACCGCCCGCCGCACTTGCGTTTATTAATTTTTTTACCGCTATTTAAAACATGCAGCTATTCGTTCAGCAGCATATTTACTTCCATGCTCTCCTCCGTCTCTCTGTCACTTGCGTCTGCCAATGTTTAATGTTAGAGTCCCGACCAACTCTTAGCAAACAAGCGATTTCGCCCGCTTTAGAAAGTTAACTAGTCGCAAGTTTGCGGTAAAATGCAGTTGGATTGTCGTGGTCAAAACACTATACGTAGCAGCTGTGAATCAAATAAATGTATTATAAATAATATTATGTCATTTTTTTACTCTTGCACTGAATGTTTGCCGCTTCATCCCAGATGAGTATTGGAAAGTATTTTCCGTGACTGAAAAAGACCACCTCAGAAACACTGTAGTAAACACAAGTAGGCTACATCTTATTGAACGTGATTTATTTTCATCACCAATTATCGTAGTAGAACAGCTTTCTCAAGCAGTTTGTGATGTATTTTGGAAACAGGAGATGAGCCCCTGGTCTAATGCACCACCTGGCTTGAGAAACCCATTCTCAAAGACTTACTTTTAGTCATTATTTGGGTAGCACACATATTCTAAATGCCTTCGGGCAGAATTCAAATTAGCCATTTTAATCTAGATTAATCTAGATTAATTCCAAGATTACAGTGAGATTAATCTAGATTAAAAAAAATGAATCTATGCCCACCACTAATTCTTGTACTTGCCATTCCTGACAATTTAATGAGAGACATATAGAAAATGTTACAGAAACACATTACCATGTCCCAAGTCAGCAGATGACATGACGCCAGCTTTAAAAAAAATTGGTAGAACATTTATGATTACACTGTCCGCAAGAAGCTTTTCATAGTTTCAAAAATGTCCCAGTTTGGGATCATTAAAGTCCATGCATCCATCTATCCATGTTTGGTCTCTTTATTTTGAGTCTCATCCTCTAGAATATCCTACTCTGGTGGCAGCACTGAGGGGTCAGATTAGACCCCGGCTGAAAGAGCTAAATTAGACTGACATCCGCTGCTAAGACCTTACACATCAAACAATGGGATGCATGAGGGCCATGATAGATTTCCTGAGAACAAGAGGTTCCATGTAGTGTGTGTGTGTGTGTGTGTGTGTGTGTGTGTGTGTGTGTGTGTGTGTGTATGACAAACACAAGTACAGGACTAACGTAAACATTTTGGGGTCTGTACATTGTTTTTAAAGGAATTAAGAAATTAGTGACAAATCAGACATAATAGCCCCTTTCACACAGCCTTTTCAAGACGGACTGTTGCGCCGTTAAGCCACCACGTCGTCTGAAAGGGGCTAATGTGACCACCAATAAATTCCTAGAAACCTTTAAGCTGCAGATCTTAATTTAAATAAAGCTCCTCCCCTGAGATGTTTAACAACATAAAAGGATTTGTTCCTGATTAATTTGTCTGTAGTTCTAAAGGAAGTCTTGTCTACAAATTGGTAAGCATGCATACTATTCACTTTTGCCACAAACAAAGACATTAGCATTGTGTCAAAAGCTAATCTATCCTTCCAGAAAAATGAGTTTGAGAGTTTTTTTGTGATTGTTGCAGGCAAAAATCCTTGATTATGCAGCACGTTTTCTTAAAAAATGCGATGGAATATGCGGGATATTTATGCAACGGGAACTTGCAAAAACTGCGGTTTGATGAAAAAGAGAAAAGATTCCCCCAACACCGTGTTCTCACCAGGCGTAATTACGTCACTTCATAACGTTCCCATGGCAACAGGGGAAAGTGACTGCTCGTGTGAAGTAAACGCAACATTTTTCAACTTTCTGCTAAGATATATGTGACTTTTTTGCAACAAAAATGCGGGTATTATGAAATCATGCAAGCCCCGCATATTTTGCACGGAAATCGGCAATTCATGCGGCAAAAGTGCGGTGTATTTGAAAAAATGCGGCCCCCAGCATAAATTTGCTTTGGCTGATTATGCATTGAATTATGCAATCGCATAATCGCGTTTTTCTGGAGGGACTGGCTAATTAATGCAAATGGAAAAAGACATGTCCGCCCCATTTCTCTTAGCAGAACATTGTCGCTATTCAGACTGGGACTCATGTATTGTCAATACACTGTAAATATCATTCAAAACTTACCATGAAGTGAGTTATGTACTGATTGGTCAAAAGTAGAGGCAGTGTCAGGGTTGTGTTGACAAGTGTATAGGTGAGCTCAGAGCCGAGCAGAGCTGGAGGTGGGTGGTGTAGGTGAGTGCTTCTGAGGCAGAAGAATCTACTTTTTAATGTCTGGAGATGTGATGAGATTAGCTGGTAGAGGAGATATTTTTATGGTAACCCCTGTGATATTCTTGCGCTCACCCACCTCCTCTAACATCAAAGCCAGGTTTTTATGTAGGCGTTACCACAAGGGATGGTTATATCAGATTCTGTGTGTATTGCTTAAATATCTGTTTCACTTCTGCCTTCAAGGCCTGAACAAGAGGCTGTCTAGGTTCCTGGGGTTTGCCTGGTTTTGTGCAAATCTCAGCCCTCGGTACTTCCAAAATTATTATTAATTATGTATAGGCTAAATTGCATCATTTAGGAGTCTACAGAATGCTAATAGAACTCAGCCAGTACAAAAATACTTGAAGAGTAGTAGTAAAGTATAAATAGTTGGTTCAATAATCACAAAATATGTCTTATACAATGACATTAAGGCTCTGCTTAAAACATGTTAACTTTAAACATTAAACACTAACATTTTATATAACACTGTACAATTAGATTTACACTATGCCCTTCCTTAACTTTTACCAAAATGTTACATTATGTGCACGGCTGACACTGCTAACACTGGTTATCTTCTCTGTCCATTTCTTTTTTTAACACTGAGTTGCTTTACAGCCTAAAAAAAACTGAAGTGTTTGTGTTGGTGGTTACAGACCGGTAATCTATCATACATTGTATTCATTTGTCATTTTAAGGAGGGAGAAATACATACAGTACTGTACTGCAGCTTTAAAGAAGAATTTGCAGAGGAGGGAAAATACTCCAGAGGTAAGAGAAGTCCTACTGGGGAAATCTTTGGGAACCAGAGGAAAACTTTGAGAAACGAGGAAAACATTTCAAACAGTGAAACCCTTCTTGCCTTTTTTATTTTTTTTATAGTACCACCTCCACAAGGTCCAGGGGTTGATGTCAAACAAGCCAAACCTTCAGCCCACTCTGTCGTGAAACAGGTGGATCAACAGACTGTCAAGTGTTTCCTCCTGGGCTGGTCCAAAAACCAAGGCTATTGTGCTCTACACTAAGTGGTAGGAACAGAGAAAATGTGGTCTATCATCAAGGCAGCAAAGTCCTACTGCTTTAGAACATAAACAGTATGAGAGAGAGTTTGGGAGTAGACAGGTGTGAACAGAAGAACAAAGATGAAAACTGGGAACAAAGAACAAATGGATGTGGAAATGTAGCAGAGGATGCAGTAAGATTACTGGTTTGGGAAACCATATTGTAACCAGAAGGTCACTTGATTGAGCATGCAGGCAGATGTGTCAAAGTATCCTTGAATTAGACATCAAAATCCCTACCTGGTTATTTCATTCTGGGTGCAAATTTGCATAAAGGCCTTAGGAAATGTTTGTGGGAAAACATGCAGGTATCTCTTTTCTATAGCCCAAATCAGCAATCGTTCCTGACCCAACCCAATCTCTTGAAACGTGCAATCAAACTGACTGCAAAGTGATTTTTTTGTCTTGCTTCAGTCATGCAAACTTGACTGCCGGACGGCTGTCTTTGTGTGAGTGTAAAAAGATGAACAAAGATGGAGGGAGGAGAGTCGTTCATGATGCAAAGTCACACAGTCACAAATAAGCCTTAATGCTACAAATAACGCTACTGCCAGAAAAAAAAATGCAAAAATTGATGCCTTTATGCAAATAATTTAATACAAGAATGAAAAAATTAAACTCCTTACTGAATAATTCCTCATTTCAAGTGCATGGTTCAGCTTGACTCGACTAACTTTTGGACCTACCAGGTACTTTTCTCTATTTTGTTTTCCACTGTGATTAGTACCCCGTCAGTGTAGGTGGAACTCTCTGCTGATTGCTATAGCCACGCTGTGTAAATCTGCTGTGACATGTTCAACGCAACACTCGCTGAATCCTTTCATCAGCAACCAAACGTCTGCACTTCATCAATTGTACGGCGTAGTTTTGTGGACTGCCATTTTTTTCAAAAACTGGGTTGAGTGAATAAAATAAAAAGAAAAACAGTAGCTTGGCTTTTAAAAAGTCAAGGTATAAGAGAAAGATTGTAGTGCTGATTCTCTCTGACCAATCAGTGGTCTGCAGTGTTTGAACTCCAGCTTCTAGTGTACCAGGCATTATCCACAACTTTTGCTAATGGAAAACCAAAAAAGAGCAAGTTGAGTAGAGCCGTGCCATTCCACGCTGTGCATATGCGGCATAGATGTCTTCCATATGCTGCTCTTCACAGACAATCTGCTGAGGTAGTCAACACACATTTTTGATAAGAACATACAGTATGACACCATATTAATCCAAGAGAAAAAACTAGATTCCTGAAACCTAATCCAATTGAACCATGTCAGGGACATCACTGTGTTACTTGTTGACCAGACCTCTTTTTAATTGCCCTCACATGAGCCATTCCAAAGATAGGTCCTGTTGTGTGACAAATGTGATTCATTGTAATAATTGATTACTGGATGTTTCTTGACAAGAGCCATGGTTCAGACTGCGGCCTTTGAAGTGCTGCAACTGATTCAGCTGATCAGCAACATAGGGACTTTCTAAGAACAACTAACTGTAGAGAGGGAAATAAATGGGTGACTTCCTTTCATTAGGCTCACTTAAGTGTTTAAATATAGCCGGTCACAAGGGGACTTACAGCACAAAGGTGGCATGTGGACATATTCACGTAGAGAACTGCGGTGGGTCAAAGTGAGGACATTTGTGCTGAGTTTGTTCCATTTATACAGTTTATCACTATACAATAGGCTCTTACATACAGTATCGTACAAAAATGAGCACACCCCTCACATTTTTGTAAATATTTCATTATATCTTTTCATGGGACAACACTGAAGAAATGACATGTTGCTACAATGTAAAGTAGTGAGTGTACAGCTTGTAACAGTGTAAATGTGCTGTCCCCTCAAAATAACTCAACACACAGCAATTAATGTCTAAACTGCTGGCAACAAAAGTGAGTACACCCCTAAGTGAAAATGTCCACATTTGGCCCAACTAGCCATTTTCCCATGTGAGGTGTCATGTGAGTTGTTAGTGTTACAAGGTCTCAGGTGTGGTGTCATACTGGTCCCTGGAAGTTCAACAAGGCACCTCATGGCAAAGAACTCTGAGGATCTGAAAAAAAGAATTGTTGCTCTACATAAAGATTGTCTAGGCTATAAGAAGACTGCCAACACCCTGAAACTGAGCTGCAGAACGGTGGCCAAAACAGGACAGGTTCCACTCAGGCCTCGCCATGATGTCATGTCATGTCATATCAAGAAGTCGTCTTTGGGAAATAGACATGCGAGTGCTGCCAGCATTGCTGAGGTTGAAGGGGGGGGGTCAGCCTGTCAGTGCTCAGACCATACGCCGCACACTGCATCAAATTGGTCTGCATGGCTGTCGTCCCAGAAGGAAGCCTCTTCTAAAGATGATGCACAAGAAAGCCTGCAAACAGTTTGCTGAAGACAAGCAGACTAAGGACATGGATTACTGGAACCATGTCCTGTGGTCTGATGAGACTAGGGGTGTCACGATTCTCCAAATCCTCGCTTCGATTACATTTTCGATTCTCATGTCACGATTCCATTCAATTCTCGATTTTTACTTATTTTCTTAAAGCACAGGTTGCTATGCCATTTTTAGACTAGATTTGTATGTAATATAATATGTGATCTTTGTTCACAATGTACCACATTACATTGTCAAATTTAAAACATTTATTAACAACATAATGTAACAATAACATATCTTCAACTTGATAATTTGTCAATAAAGTAAAAAGAAAAAAAAAAGTTTACCGACAATCCTGAGGGGACACAGAGTTTGGTGTTAAAGCCCCCAACGTCGTCTTCCAGGCACCAGGATTAGGCAATGGTTATGGTTGAAGACGATGGTCGCAGCGCTGCCTTAAAGGCTAAATTGGGGGATTAAACAACGTCGAGCCAGCACAGCAGAGACCGATAGCAAGGCGGCTCGGGCAGTCCGCTAACTTGTTGCTCTCTCTAATATAACCAATTTAAGCTGCTCTGTTTAGGCTACAAAACATGCATGCAGGCAGAAATTCAACCGTGCGGTCACTACTTTACATTGTAGCAACGTGTCATTTCTTCAGTGTTGTTCCATGAAAAGATATAATGAAATATTCACAAAAATGTGAGATAATGTACAGCATTTCGTCTCAGTTTATTATGTTACAATCTGATTTTAACTCTCTCAACTGTCTGTTTTTTATAGAATTCAGGTACAGATTATTGGAGGCAAAGTGATTTTCAAAAAAAAAGAGAAACTAAATGTGTTAAAAAAAAAACATTCATTTCTAGCAGATTCAAGCTACCACAAACCATTATTTTTGATAAATAACAAGGGATTTAAGCTTTTTCATTATACGAACATGAATATTCTCTATCTTGCCGTGCACAAGAATTGTAGGTGTTTTACACTTGTTTTTACATAAGCTGGATGTTCTACTAGCATTATCTGACTGGAAAAATGATGACAACAAAATTGAAAATGCTGTATCCTACCACGCTGCAGGAAATGCTTTGTCATGTCAGATGAATTTTCTCCTACAGTAGGTATACTTCAACCTTCATTAATCAATACATAGAAATCAAAAAGCACATTTATTAATAAGTCTTAGTTGTTATAAAACGTTTACCAATATCAATTCAGATCCAGTTCTCAATGGCCAACCCTACATTGAGGTCTGTCTAGTTCTAGTAAATTGAATACCACTCAAATAGGACAAAACAAAAGTGCAATCATTCTACAAAGTCTGCTAACTGAAAGTTAGCATCTTTCAATAATAAACAAAATTCTTTCTCAAAATATTCATCATCAAGCAATAGTATCAAGCCAACTTTAACAGACTATTTACAAGTTGTACTGTTCTTCTGAATGGCAGTTACATTTTTATGTGCAGCTACATAAACTGCTAATACTTAAACTGTGTCATGACCAAAAAACAATAAACATGATGGCAAGAATGGCTGCCAGTATATGGAGCAATACCTTAAAAGTAAAGTAATGTAGCATAAAAAGGTAAAATAAATACTAGGTTTTTTTTTATCTTTGTGTATTTTGAGATGGGATTTTTTTTTTAACCACAATTTTGGGGCTTTCTTAAATGCATTTCTTTCCTCTCCCCTTTGCAAATAATTCATTTTATCATTTACACTGAAACTGAACTAAAAAACAATAAGGGTTTGTATTCAAGGAAGGAATGTGTAGCCACATGGAGGGCTTAGGTGTATGTAGGACAGCAAGAGGTTAATCTTTCTATGTAATCTTGAAACATAGCCAGTGTAGTAGTACAGTATAGTATAGTATAGTATAGTATAGCCAAAGTATGACTCGCATCCTTTTATCCCTGAGAAAGCCAACCTGAAGATTACTGGACATGTAAACAACTCAGTGGGAGAGAGAAAGTGATGAAGATGATGGACAGCAGACCTAGTAATTGAAAGTCTCAGGCAAAATCCTGTACTTTGAAGTTCATATGCTCCGAATACTTATATGCTGCTAACCTGCAGTTTCTAATGAAATTGAACAGCCTGATTCCATATAATCACATTAAATGTCTTCTTTATGAAGCCATGTATAGTGAATGTGCACTGAGTTGTTTGACATTCTGTAATTGTTTTTAATTGTGTACTGTGTATTGCAACTGTATACTGTGTATTAATTACTATGTTAAGTAACTGTTATATGTATTGTAATTTTATATGGCATGTAATCAGGGCGTCATTGGAAATGAGAGCTTGCTCTCAATTGGCCCTCCCTGAATAAATAAAGGTGAGAAGTATGAAGACAGGCAGAGCATAAAAGTACAAAAAGAGAGCACAAAAACATTGGAGTGGCTCTGAATATGCACTGCCACTAAATAAGCTCTTAATGCAATAACAGCAGCAACATCTTCACACAAATATTAAATCTACCGGGGCGACCTCAAGCTCACCCAGTAAGAGCGTGCGCCCCCATGTAGGCCACAGTACTGTGCAAAACTTTAAGGCAGGTATGAAACAATGCTGTAAACTAAGAATGCTTTCATCAATTAACAAAATGCAGTGAATGAACAGAAGAGAAATCTAAATTAAATCAATATTTGGTGTGACCACCCTTTGCTTTCAAGACAGCATTAGAGAATACATTTGGGGCCAATCATACACCTCCCTGATGGTATTGCATGATGGATAAGTATCTGCCTGTATTTCTCAGCATTGAGGACACCATTAATCCTGACCAAATCTCCAACTCCATTTACAGACAGGCAGCCCCAAACTTGCAAGGAACCTCCACCATGCTTCACTGTTGCCTGCAAAGACTCAACAACCTGCCTTCTGCTACAGCCAAATATTTCAAATGTTTCCGTGCATAGTTGAGTCGCTTGGCCTTGTTTCTATGTCGGAGGTATGGCTTTTTGGCTGCAGCTCTTCCATGAAGACCACTGGGTACCTGGGTCCCACTGGTTTCTGCCAGTTCTGAGCTGATGGCACTGCTGGACATCTTCCGATTTTGAAGGGAAATAAGCTTGATGTGTTTTTCATCTGCTGCACTAAGTTTCCTTGGCCGACCACTGCGTCTACAATCCTCAACGTTGCCCGTTTCTTTGTGCTTTTTCAAAAGAGCTTGAACAGCACATCTTGAAACACCAGTCTGCTTTGGAATATTTGTCTGGGAGAGACCTTGCTGATGCAGTATTAACTACTACCTATATACTATAACTGGTTGATCATACACCTGACTACAATCCTACAAAATCCCTGACTTTTTGCAAGTACCTATAAGAATTGATGCTGGTTTGAAGGCAAAGGGTAGTAACACCAAATATTGATGTGATTTAGATTTTTCTTTTGTTCGCTCACTTTGCATTTTGTAAATTGATAAAAATAAACAATCACTATTTATATTTTTGAAAGCATTTTTAGTTTACAGCATTTTTTCACATCTGCCTAAGACTTTTGCACAGTACTGTATATACTGTGTATACTGTATATATCAATTAAATCTACTAATCTGTTTTAGCACTTCAGCTAATACCAAAAGGACTGCAAATCACCTGTGGGAACCTCATTTGCCTTTCAGTATAACCACATTGCTAAGTGTCCCAATGTAAAACAATGCGAGCTTAAGGCTCGACCTAATCCCCCTTCTGAGACTATGCTAGCGACCCAACGTTTCCCACGTTCCCACACATACCGGGCTCAGGGCCATCACAAAACACTTAAGCAGCTTTAAACAAGATTACATCGGAACCATGATAAACAATCCAACAAAAAACAATAATAATGCAACAAAAAGCTATACTCTGAACCATTAACTATATTAAACTAATTTTGTATGGAGACCATTATCACATCTGTTGGCATAAAACATGCATTTCTTTGGTCGATATATGATTAATACAGAACCTTCTCAAAAGGTCAAAAAGGTATCCGCATAGTCCAGAAACAAAGAGGCAGACAATCTTAAGCTGTGTGCACAGTGGCTACTGTATTAAAATTCTCAGCAAACTCATTAAAAAAAAAAAAAGCTACACAATCTGACCTACATGTTATAACGACTGAGACTACCCGGGAATGTGTGCTTGAATGTATCTGACTGGCCAACTCAGTGTGTAGCCAGATGTTGTTGGACTGCACTATTGCAAAGGTCTGGTTAGGATCATCTTCATTGTCAGACAAGACTGCGTTTTTTGCTGGAGTGGTCTCACTGTAATGAATGAGAATATGACATGTTTGTATTTTAAATTACGGGACACTATAATTGAGGTCCCCAATTCTGAAAGGCATTTAGGTCAGGAGTTCTGGATGTTTTACTATGCAAATGAAGTCTGTTCCTGTAAATAGTACCTTAAGATCAAATTATGTCACTAAATCACACCCCCTGTCCTCTCCAAACTCTAATTCTCCTCAGAGAATTACTCTAGTTAATTCATTGTAATTTTCTTCCCAACACCAGTTCATTCTGTAGTCTCTGGATTATTTTCATGGCACCCCTGATTTTAGTACTTATTCATGGAGTACCTTGTGTTGTGGGTGATCAAAGAATTTCTGCTCCTCGACTTTTATTGATTGGACTCAGAAAATTGGAAATATATGCATGATAGAGACTTAAGACTTTCAGAGAGATGGCTGATTGGCCTAGACCATCCTTGAACCTATTTATTAGTGCAACAGAACCATGTCCCATTGTAATGCTGCACATGTGAAAAGGAAATGGAAGATAAACACAAAAGAGAAAAGCAAGTAAAAAGGTAAGTCATGAGCGGATAGAGTAACGAGATATAAAGACAGCAGATTAGATTTGGAAAAGAAAGAGGAAGAGAGTGGATACATCAAACAATGAAAGCCCATTAAAGCCATCCATCAGTGTAGCTGTGGTCAGAGGTGGGGGATCCAGTTATCCCTCTCCGGGGAACCGAGAGATGAATGACTTCCTAACAGGTGGACTATGAGCTTAACAGGAGGGGGGTAGCAGCGAGAGGAGGTGGGGTTTAACCTGGCAATCAGGCCAGTGTTAAGTTACAGCTGCACCTCCAGAGAGAAACCATGACCCCGTGGCTTTCTCAACTCACAGGAAATGGATTTGTTTTCCTAGCCCTTTCCCAGTTATCCTCCCTTCACTGACACACATGCGAGTGAATGAGGATTCACACATACACACACGTGCAAAGATAACAAATGTACAGATACATTTAGAATGTTCAAGCAGACACTTGAGCATTAAATATGGATTTGTGTGTTCCATATTAACTCGCCCTGACAGTGAAATCTAAACAGCGGAAGAACTGTTCCACAAACGGCTCGAACACAGATTAAAAGAAAAATGAGCCAGCGCTACTACCTCTAGCAAACCAAGAAAAGATGAGACAGACACACAAATATTCTCAGCCCAGAACCCAACTAAAAGTAGCATGAAAAAAATCCATTCTTAAATGCACTGAAAGTCAACTAAAAGTATACTTCTGTCTTAGCTAACCTAACCACCCTAATCACTCAAGATCTGCAGGTATTTGCCTCCCAATGGGAGGAAAAAATAAATCACATTTAAAGAAATGTTAAGGAAAATCAACAACTTGTTTTTCTGCAAGCCTGGATGAGCTGTACAAAAATAAGCCTGGCCGGCAACATAGCCATGAGGTGTCTGATCTGCCTACGCGGTTCACCGGGCCACATCCTTTCTGCCTCCACTCAGGGAGAAAATAGCATCAGCGAGCAACACTGCCAGATATTAAAGTAGGCTGTTATTTCCACACACATACACACTAGTGTTATATTGGTGGAGCTGCAGTTGTCCACCACATTTAGACAAACTTAAATACAGTGAATATAATATGTTCGTAGGCCCATCTTCAAAACAATATCAACTTGGATTTTGATGCACATATTGGGAAAGGCAATCAGAGATGCAAATCATGGGTTTTGCAAACAGGACAGAGCAATAAAAGTGCCACCCATCTTTTAATTTAAGCTGGGAATCATTAAACATGAACGGATCAAAGATAGAACCACAAATGTTGTTGCTTTGACTTTTTCTCTCGCTCTCTCTTCTTGCCAGGGTCTTATAGGCAAGATGACGACATAATCAAATCTTGTGTCTGCTCTTTTTTTTCTTTTTTTTTATATGATCCCAGTTCAATTCCCATCTCAGCCTCCTGCCAGTTCTCCAGGTAGGGATAACAGCTAGCAGGGGGAAAAAAGACAACACATCATCATTTGCCTTTCAGGTGTCCCTGGTACCTGTAATAGACCTGCCTAGCTATTTTTAGCCTCCTGTACGAACGACTGTCAGCACGTTCCTAGTAGAGGCCCCTGAGGATACTAGCTGTACCCTTGAGAGAGAGACAGCACATTCAGAGGGTGTCAGATTGGTCGGATGTGGAAAGATGGTGAAGGTGTCATGGAACTTAAGAGTAGCAAGAATAGAGGCCAACAGCTCAGAAATAGTCGAAATGTGTCTCAGTGAGATAAACTGCTGTAAGCATGAAACCATACGATAGAAGGCTTTAATTTTACACGAAAATAAGTATTTTAATAGGACTGGATATAAACCAATAATTTACTGATACTGAAATTTGTCCTTGTTGGTGTTTATCTGCATAAAGAGCTAAAACAGATCCTGATCCAGATTGTACCAGTACCACATCGTCATCCAGTCACATGCTTCCACGTGTCTCACGTGTTCTACACATTCAGAAGAGCCGTGTGCAAAATAAAAAAGGTCTTCTGTTCTTGAACAATGTAAAATACAGTACTGTACAGTACATTAGTACAGTATTAATGTTTGTTTGGAGTAGGTCTGCAAGAAATTATTATTGTCATTGTTAATTGAGTTGTTAATTACTTTTTCCATTAACCAAATTTATTATTTAGTCGTTGAAATATTAGTAAAACATTTTTTCCCTCTCACAATTCCCCACAGTCCAAGATGATATTTTCTAATCATTGATTCTGTCCATCCAACATTACAAAACCCAAATAACCCAATTTACAATTATACAAAAGAATAAACTGAAAAGAAGCAAATACTCAATTTTGAAAAGCTGGAACCGGTAATTAATCCAGAGAGAATCCTCTTGCGTTAGTGATAAGGCTTGCCCTCTTGTATTTTTGATGAGGGAGATCAAATTCTTCCGGAGAAGACTGGAGACGCCACAGGGAGTCTCACAGCAAAACACAGCGTAACGGGACGTGCAAGGTGTTTGACTCGGCTGTCACTGGGACGGTCGATTGATCAGGAGGTGTTATGTAATATTCCAGTTTCACAAGGTCTCATCAAATACTGTACTTTGCTTTCTGCCCATAGAAGGAGGAACTCACATAAGCAACATCAACTTTTGCAACAATGCAATGCAATACCATGTAGCTAGCTACACATAGCGCTGTCCAATCGAATGATTGACGCCATGATAACTTTCTAGAGTTGTAAAATCCTGTCTTATAGTTTATAAACCACTGTGCACTGTTCCGGTATCTGAAAAGCTTTGGATGTATAACTAATTCAAAATGGACAAGCTCTATTGTTTTCACCTTCTTACCGATACCGCTAGCAACACACATACACCAACACAGCCCCTTACATTTTCTTTTAACACAGTGGTGTTTCACGTTTGAACATTGCCTACGAGCAAGCTGGAAAGCCAAAACATCAAGCTAGGAGGCTTAAAGCTGTGCAGACCTGAAAAGTTGGATGTTGTTTATCAGTGGCTCCAGCACTATGACTGAGCCTCTCGTATTATATGAAGTCATTTGATTCAATTTTAATATCAAAATAATCACTTAGATCAACTTTGAGCGCATTACAATATCAATCAGGTGTATACGTGTTCTGTATGTTTATCAGATTTGTCTGCATGAGAGTGGGTCAGTGTGATTCTAACAGAACATAGTATAAATTAACATGTTTGATTGTGCTTTGACTGAGTGCACATGAGCTTGTTTGCCTGATTATAACACTGTATGTTTGTTGGTGTGGGCATGTGTGTGAGGCCTTGTCCTGGTGGAAAGTGAACCCACTCTCCCTCCCCCCCAGAGCGGTTACTATCTTTAGCTCATTTCCGTTGTGTCTTGTCACTCATGTTCTCCTCTACAGCACTTAAATCTGATATCTAAAGCTCCGGGCCATCCAATATCCTGTACTTCCCCTGCACAGGAAGTTAGACAGGGGTGGGGGTGGGCCATCTCTGTAAATGTATACACATACACACTGAAATTACACAAACATGCATGGCCTCACATGTTCACAGTTGATGGATGCACCTGAATAGAGTCACTACAAGTAAATGTACTGCACACACACTAACACACGATAAGGATTATACACGCATGATGGAATGGAAGGACATCCAACAACAGAAACACAGAAATGCACACAGGTCTGTGACGGGAGGCCTGTCAGTAGAGGACACCTTGTCTGATCAAACTGGCGTCACAGCTAACGTCTGCAGGGACACAAGAGATGGCGAATGTAACCAAATCTGACCTTCTGTTATCTAATCACCTCTTAAACATACACAAAGACACATTTGTACTGCTAAAGCTGTGAGGACCGTTTATCAGCAGCATTACTAAAAAACATTTAGCACTAACACTATTTAACCAAATTCTTAACCTCAACTTGAGCCTAACTTGACTCTAAATGCATGTGTTCAAAACTGAAATAAGCCAAACTGTTACGGTTACAAATCAACTTCAAACCTGCCCTTTGTAGAAGTTACAACTAGCATCCTGCTCTCTATGGAGAACTTTTATGAACTTACCTATGTGGACATTTCAGTCCTTATAAAGACAGGTACACCATGCATACACATATACGTATAACACGTTGCTGTCTTCCTTGGCCTCATTTCACGCTTGCCATTCTTAATGTGTTTCACAGCTGACTTGATATCTGTTCAGTGCAATGGGTTTGACACTCTCCGTGTCGTCAGCTACTCTCTGCTGCCACTCAACTAAAGAGGAGACTCACATTTTGAGAGACACTCAGTCTCACAATTCAACAATGGTACTTACACCAAACCAAGAAATATATTTAAATTTTCTTTTTTTACCTAGTTCAATATGGTATATTTAGACAAATTTGAGTTTATAAAACCAAGAAGGCTAAAAGAGGGCAATATTTGTTTTGATTAAAAGCCACAGTGCTGCGGCCACCTCTAGCTCACCCATGTATGTATGTACGCCCCATGTAGGCTGAGTCCTTGGCAGCGGCCCGGGTTCAAATCTGACCCACAGCCCTTTGCATGTCGTCCCCCATCTCTCTCTCCCCTTTCCTGTCTATAAGCTGTCCTGTCAATAAAAGCCATGAAATAAACTTAAAACAAAAAAGGCAGAGTGCTGAATGCACACCTAAAGCAGAAAGTAGTGGCACACCAAAACGTGTAGGTTGTGCATATTGAAAAACAATGTAAAAATGTAAGTTTTTCAGGTATACTACTACCTACTAAATCAAAGAAAGACCACAAATGAACACTAGTTAAATTACATGTCATGTTAGTCAGTCTCATTAGGCTTTCTGCCCCCCTTCACCGCATACATTTAGTGGCATTTAGATGAAAAAGTAGTAGCTAGCCACAGGCAACAAAAACACTACTTTGCGAGCAGCGGGTGCTGTGGAAGCCCTTTAATTAAAACAAACCTCATTTTGCAATCTGCAGGCCCCTCAATGACCTCTGGGGGCCCCCTGAAACTAGATTTGGGGCCAGAAAAAAAATTGAGGTCACATTACCATTACAAAATTTAAAAAAAAAAATGCTTGTTTATTGATCTATTACCCTAAGTAGTTAGCAAGGAGAGAGTAAGAAAGGGTTCAGCAGCTGATGGACATTATAGCTGTTGGCGCGGATGAGATATGTCACTTTGTACACACACTGGTTTGTGTATATCAAAGCTCTGTAATGTCAATATAGAGTGAGGGCACCACCCTGGGCTCTGCGATGACGTAGTGTTTGCTGATGACACTCCATTCAGAAGCACTGAGCCCTGCTAGTGCTGCTAGCTCACTGCAGGGCTTAATGGCTAATGCAGAGAGGGAGAGATAGGGAGGAAGGAGACAAAGCCACAGCTGATGCCACATCAGTGTCATCATGTCATTACTGACATCACCTCCCTGCCCATTAGAGATGGGCATGATTAATCGACGATCGATAATTGATCATTAAGAATTTCGTCAATCACGTTAATTTGTCATTGATTAAACTAATGCAGGTTGCGTTGCGTAGTGTGAGTCTTGAAGCAATGAAATGAATTGTCACTGTGCGACAGCAATTAAGTAGTTTTCGGCAGCTGGACTGACGGTCCGGTGTCAGATCTAAGTATTATTATGTTTTTGGTTAAGTTATTATTTAACATGATTCTTTTTATTTATTATTTTGGAACAAACGAGGGTCTCTGTTTAAGAAGGCCGGCTCGCAGCAGCAGGTTCCGCTGCTTCAGAGCACCGCAGCGCATAGATCTTCAAGTTTAGCCTAACCTCCAGTTTAACTGCCACAAGTTGTTCTTCTTGTAATTAAAATCTCATCGAGGAAAAACACGCTGTATTTTTGTATTTTCATTGCATTTTTATAAAAAGTTAAATAAATAATAAATTTTAATATAAAAATATTAATGATTAATCAATAGTCGATCGTTAATTCTCCCAACAATCGACGAAGAAAATTGAATCGAATGCCCATCCCTACTGCCCATAAAACCTCATGAATGCATACAGTGCAATGCAAACAACATGCAAAGAGCCTAACCCAGGATTTCCACCGACTGCATAACTGCTGCGTAACGGCTCCGGAACGTCGGCGGAGTCAATCGGTTTCCATTCTACTCAATGTGTGTATTTCCATCAGCTGCGTAACGTCTGCGTTCCGACTCCGGCACAGCTCTGGCGGTCCGCAGCCCTCCGGATCAGATATGCAGAGCTTCTATTTTTGCCGGACGCCGGAGAGCTCCGCAGCAATTCAGCACACGGCAGATAGCGTGGGACAGGAAGTCGAGCACAGAAACAAAATAAAACATCCGGTTAATTTTCAAAATAAAATACACCGTGCTCACGAAGGATCATATTTCTCTTCACTACACATTGAAAACACAGCACGGAGTTGTTGCCTCTCTACTCCTCGGAATAGAAACAAACTGTTGGTGGTTTTGTGGTTCTATTCTACGTGAATTCGCGAGATCTAGTGGGTCCTCGTGACTACAGCTGTCAGTCCTGGCCGCAGCTGTTCCGCAACAACTCCGGATCCGGTGGGTATTGACGGACGGCGGACCACGGAGACGTTCCGCAGCGGAGACGTTCCGCAGCAGTTACGCAGCCTGTGGAAATCCACAGTTAGTCCACACCAGCAAAAACAGCCCCAGACTAAAAGTACACAAACGTATATAGACAAAGTTGTAATTTCAATCGACACCTCAAAGAAAATCCCAACGCGTCTCAACCATATGAGGACACATGAACAATATTGTGAACCTCAAGTTCAGTGTCATTGAAGTCAAAAGTTAAAAAAAATGCAGAAGTGATAAGATGGCCCTGACTTAAGGATATAAAGGTCACCAATGGCAGCAGGAACCTCCCCACCCAGCCACCCACATACCCACCTCAGGCCATTTGCATCTCCCGTCCCCTCCCTCTCTCTCTCTCTCTCTCTCTCTGCCCATTTGTCTGTCAGGCTTCCTCACCCATTTTTTCTCTTCCGCCTACGCTTAGACCCATTTGGGCAATGGGGGGGGAAAAAACGGGCGCGGGGCGAAAGGAAAAGCACTTTGAGGACATCAACAACAGTGGGAGTAGGAAATGACCAGAGGGGAAGTGAAGAGGAGAGGAGAGGAGATGAGAGGAGGAGTTCCTCAGTGATGGAAATCAGAGCTGACAGGAGGAGTAGCACTGGGGGCTCCCTGTTCGACCCGTTTTAACCAGGGATGACTTTCACACACACTCACATTCACACTCCAATACCCAGTGACTCATGTACGCACACAAACAGACCCCCAAGTACACACACACACACACACACACACACACACACACAGGTTTGTGGCACTATCTTTGTGGGGACCCATCATAGACATAATGCATTCCCTAGCCCTAACCCTAACCTTAACCATCACAACTAAATGGCTAACCTTAACCCTTACCCTCACCATAACCTAATTCTAACCCTAATCCTAAAACCAAGTCTTAACCCTCAAACAGCCCTTTAAACTTGTGGGGTCCAGCATGTTGCCCAACAAAGCTGTTGGGACCCCACAAGTATACTGGACTCCCAGTTTTTGGACCCCACAAATATAGTTAAACAAGCCCACCCAGCCACACACACACACACACACACAACACAATTGAAACACAATTCAGTGTTTAAGCATGTAAGGGTCCAGCATTTATCTTGCCATTTGTGGCAAAGATAAGACTGATGTACGCATTAAATGTGTGTGACACCAGAGTGCAGTGAGTTAGTCAGTGAGTTAAACAGGCAGGCAGAACTCCAGCTAGTCTATTATTAGAGCTACGGCTGCTGTGGCGGCTGCTGCGGCAGCCCCTGAAGGCCAGGGCATCGGCACGTGGATTCCTGCGCTCTCCCCATCTCTCTGATCTCTATTTCTCCCCTTCTCTCGCGCTCATCTCTCACAGGTCTTTCCATTCAGGCACACTTGGGTGATTCACACAGGGAGCAAAGCTCCTTCAAGCAATGCAGTGAAAGAGGAGGAGAACAATGAAGAAAGAACAAGAGAGAAAGAGCCAAATCTGAGAGACACCCTGATGTTGACGACACAGCAGTACTCAACATCAGGTCAAACAGTGGCAACAAAAAAAACAAAAAACATTCTTTAGGTGCTAAATAAAGACGTTTTCCATGCACGCATGAAAAGTAAAATCACTACTGCTGAATAGGAGTTATAATTTATGGAATATAGACATGAATATGAGCACATTTCCATGAGGATGCTGAGGGTCAAGGCATAAAATACAATTATTACAGTGAATCATTATATGGCACTTTCATCTTCAATTTGAAATTGGGTGGATAAAGCACCAGAGTATGTTTCTGGGTTCATAGAACTATCATCATCATCATCATATTCGTTATTCAGGACACATAAAAAATGGTCCATAGCAGACACATAGTAGACACAAAGAACAATACAGGATAAAACACATTCAATAAAATAATGACTACAACAGTCAAAATTAAACAATACACAAAAAAAGTGTTCAAATATTAACATATAGACTAGAACGCCAAAGTGAACCTAACTGCACTCAATGCAGGGTTCACTAATGTTGCGATAATGATGTTATATGACACTGCCAATCTACACATACATCTGTACATGAGATTCCTGAGTACAGCAGGACACGTGAATAGATTAGCACTTACAAACATTTGGCTCGCACTGCAACATCGTGGCAATTTAAGCAGCAGCCTCAAACCATCATTATACGCCACATTGAGTTTCCGCATACTGATTTTTTTATAGCGCCGCCACAAGTGGGCAGTGTACAACGGAGTACAAAAAGCTTTAAAAAGTGTGGTCTTCACAGATAGTGAACACATACTAAATTTGTGGTTCAGCATATTAGCTTGTGCATACAACATACAATACTGTCTATGGATGTCCCTATCATCAGACAGGTCATCAGTTATATAGTGTCCTAAGTATTTGACCTCAACACACACTTTAAGTAAAATACCAGACAGATAAAAAGCAGGAAATGAGAGTTTATTGTCCTCCCTGCTTCTAGCAATCATTATGTTACTCTTCTTAGAATTGAACGCAATATCAAACTCTGAGCCATATACCCTTAATAGCTGTTGAAGGCCAGCACTATATGGACAAAGAATAACCAGGTCATCCGCGTACATTAGATGGTTGATAATGGAGTCCCCAACCATACAGCCTGTACCACAGTTATTTAACAACTTTGATAGATCATCCATATAAATATTAAAGAGAAAGGGAGATAAGAAGCTTCCCTGCCTAACTCCATTACTTACATTGAATGAGGCAGACATAGAGTTACCCCATTTCACATACATTGACTGATGGGCATACCAAAAGGCTAAGATTCTCACTAGATATTTGGGTGTCCCTCTGTTGTGCAATTTGTAAAATAGCTTCTCATGATTTACCCGATCAAAGGCTTTGGAGGCATCAATAAAGCACATAAAGATTGTGGAATTATGCTTATTATACAAGTCCCTTTAGGGCATAAATACACATATCAGTGCCATGTTTAGGTTTAAAGCCAAACTGATTGTCAGAGGTCAAGACAAAATGTTCCAGCCTATTCAGTACAATCCTCTCCAAAACCTTGGATAAAATACTGGCTAAAGCTATAGGCCTGTAATTATCCAAGCTGTTAATCTTACCATCTTTTTCCTTAATGATAGGCACTAATGTGACAGTTAAAATAGAATCAGGGAAAATACCATGGACTAACAACCCAGTAAAACAAATAGCAATTAGGGGACATAGTTTTCTACTTGCAAATTTTAAATGCTCCGCAGATATTTCATCCATACCGCATGCCTTATTATCCTTTAGCATCATAATTGCATCATATATTTCTTGGGGTAGAACAGTTGCATCTTCATTACTATCAATGTCACCCATTGTAAAAGACTTACTTTTAACACAGTTAAACAGCTCATAGTAATGTTTCTGCCACAGCTGAGTAATTTCTTCCGAGCCGTTGACACCATCAATATTTGTTGGTAACGATGTTTTGCAATTCATTCTTTTGATTTCTTTCCAGAAATCAGTAGGACTATTATATTGCAGCTTCCTTGCTAGAGAGTCCGACCTCATTGCATTTTCCCTCCTCTTAATGAAACGTAAAGCATATTTAAACTTTGCATTTGCCTGTTTCTTGTACTCGAATAAGGGGCCCTGTTTATGTCTGCCTGACTCATCCCATGCTTTAAAGGCCCTTCTTGCCTCAGCATGTGTCTTTTCCACATGGCCATTCCAACCTGGCTTAACTTTGTACAATCTGTGTGTCTTATACAAGGGCCTGCTCGAAACAAGGAGGGACTTCACAATATTCTCATACAGGGTGCACAGCTCAATACCATGTTGAGGGTTCTTGCAATTAATATCATAACATACCGTAGAATCTTTAGGCAATTCAATGTTATTCAACAGGATGTCAGACTGGATATAATATTTTTTACGGTCCTTCTCATTCAGATTAGACCAATCTATTTTTTTCACACACATGTTATCTACAGACACAAGAGCAGGTATATTGCCTAGACTTACAGATAAGGAAAAAGGCACATGATCAGTAGTGGCAAATTCATAATACATTTTTATGGCCTCTATAGAATCATGTATCACAACTATATTTTGTGATCCCCAGACTTTTCATTTAACGCTCTGTGATTCTTTTCTAAAACAGTAGGGGGCAGTAATTACCTGTACATTCTCCTGGGTGCTTTTTAAAGGGGGAACAGGCTGCTGACATTACTGCTATTACTCAGGGTGGGACCACACTGGGGACCTGTAGCATGTTCTTAAAAATCCCAGTGAACTATTCTAGTAGAAATTCTAGAGTTTAGAGCAACCATTAGAAAAGTAAAGGTCTAACATTCTATGGGCTTTAAGATGGGAGTGAATGATAAATTTCCCCAACAATTAACACCTTAACCATCAATCCTCATTTCTGTGAACACATGTTTTCCTAATACTCATTAAATATGTGCATTAAGACCCACCTAAATCAATCTCATGTTTATATCCGTTTATCCAGGATCAGCATTTGTGGAGTAAGCCGATAGCACTAATTCACATCCAGGATTTTACCTTACAACATAACATGAACTTGCTTCTCAAGTTCAAGGACAGGTCACTGCCATCTCAGATGGGCCCTAAGCAACAATAAAAACTACAAAACAAGTATGGAAAACACAACATGGCAAGGTTGTTGGGCCAAAAAAAAAAAATACACAAAGTCAGCTTAAAAAGTTTGAGAAATAGGTTTGTAACGGAAAAGTGTCCTGAAGCAAGAAGTATATTCCCCTGCTGCTCTAACAGAGCCGCCCAGTGGCCAGCTGTGGTTGGACTGACTAAATAAAAACCTTATAGGTCAATAAAAAGTCTACTGTTTCATTTCAAAGTCTAACCAATTATACTTGTATACAACTGAATTGGAAAACTAATTGAAAAGAAGATAGCTATGGCTTTTTCCAGAACAAATGTTGAACAGGCTTTCATAATAGGGAAAAACTTCATTTCAGATACATTCACATGTTGACATAACTAAATCCAACATATTATCAATGTAATCACTGAATTGCAGTTGTGCTCTGTCTGCAGCTCGGATTTGTGAATCTGCAGAATTGTATGATTAGAGTAGTAGTGTGTTTCCGAACAATGTGATGCATTTTTAACACACATTAAAGAGCACTCTTGAAGACAGTGTGTTGCTTTCTGATGTCATCACCACATCTCTGACAAGTGAATGAACTGATGTCCTCTTAGCGCAGGTTGTCAGTGCTGCAGCAGGATGACAAAACTATAGAATGGTCTGCACTGCCACCTGGTGGACATTGGTACAACCATATCTACTGTATGATGAGAGATATACCTGTAGAGCTATGGTAGGCAGGAAAATATGTTGTGGCTTGCTTTCTTGTGGCTGTGCGACTTACTATGTCAGCTTACCGTGGTGCTGTGTACAGACTGGCCCAACTCTATGACATGCGGATCAGTGGACTGAGTGTCCGCCACTGTTGGACTGATCTATGGAAAGAAAGTAAAGTCATATATAGCTGCTTTGGCGTTTTACAAAATATCTCTTGATTTCTCACCTGTATAATTGACTAAATACACAGATGATGTATGACATGTCTGTGGACTGTTTGGTAGCCTAATGTTGTTGACACATGCTTTTTGCTATGATCATTTAATTTATTTGTTGAGTCATTCCTTCTTCATGTTAGTTCATATGGTAGGTGATGTTAAACGTGTATATTACTATGATTTCAGAAAAGTTGATCTAACACCTAATCATTCTAAGTAGAACTCAGCACAGCCTTGAATAACTCAATAAAACGTATTTGTACGTATATGAAGTTTGGTGAAACTGAACAGACCTGAATGGCTGTGGGCCGCGGGCGGTGAAGGTGGGGTCCTCTGGGGTGGATGTCAGTCACGTGAGGTGGGGGATCCGGGCTGGACCTCCGGCTGTGTTGTTGCAGGATGTCCTGGTAAGATTTTGTGTCAAAGTTTGTTCTCCACATCAGCACCTAGGGGATCGAGAGAGCAGCACAACTTCCATGATCAAAGGTTCTCAGACCTTCTACTACAGAAAGTAAAAATGTAACCTTGAAGTTACAACCTATTGAGAGTATGGGGAATACAGTGCAGGGGCGTTATGTAGGCATGAAACACCAACCTGACCATCAGCTCCCCCCGAGGCAAAGAGGTCTCCTGCCCTGGAAATGGCTACTGTGATTACAGCGCCCTGAGAAACAAAGTAAACAAAGTTACTGAATAAAAAAACCTTTCCATGACAAACACCATCAAGGACTACTCTAGGGAAATACTGGAACTGGAACAACGCTGCTCAGACTGCATTATAGTGTCAGGTGCGATTCCAGGGGAGCCAAACATATTTCAGGGAGACTGGTGCTACCCTGTGCCCCCCCCCCCCCCCTTCTAGCCCCACCCCTGAACAGTGTCTGATATTGTCTAATGGTGTCTGATGTCTGTGGATGACTTCACATCACCTTGTGCCCATGGAGGGTGTAGATGAGGCGCCCCTCCAACAGGTCCAGGATCTTAACAGTGCTGTCACTGGAGCCACTGATCAGGTAGTTATTGGACGGGTGGAAGGAAAAGCTGTTGATTCCTGCACTGTGGACTGATCCAAGATGTACAAAAATAGGCCACACACACACACACACACACACACACACACACACACACACACACACACACACACACACACACACACACACACACACACACACACACACACACACACACACACACACACACACACACACACACACACACACACACACACACACACACACACACACACACCTCAAGTCATTTCTTTATTTTCCAAACTGAATATAGAGCATTGTTATGGCTCTGACATGTTGACATACCTTGATAATGCTGAATCAGCTTGTTGGTCCGTAGATCCCAGATTTTCAGTGTACTGTCAGCTCCCGATGACGCAATACAGGTGCCACTTGAGTTGAAACCCACAAACGTTGCTGATCTGGAATAACAAAAAGACTCAGTGGAGTCAGTGACCTGCAGCAGTTTAACAGTCTGGTGTGTAATTAATACACAACAATGCTATCTATGGGCCTTTTTTCACACTTCTATTTATATTCCGTGATGTTTCGGCCTTTCATCTGAACTTAAAGCTAAATTGTGTAAGAATTTCTCCCATCTAGCGGTGAAGTTGTATATAACAACCAACTGAATATTACTTTCTAGCCCCTCCCATTCTGAGCACGTTTTAACTCCTACGGTGGCTATATGGCAAGATTAACATGGCTTCCAGTACGAGATTAATAGTGTAAGGCAATGTTTACAGCGTAGGCTACATATTATTCTCCGTGAGCAGAGTCAGAGACCAGCTGATGCGACGGAGGTGCGAGGGAGAAGGTCAGTGTGTTCATTCATTCACCGGACTATCCCCCCCACCCGCCACTGAGTGTAGAAGCGCAAAAGGCTGGAGGAGGCGCAACATGGCGGCCGTCATTCGAGCAACTCGCTCGTATGTATTCTGAATTATTCTAAATGGCAGATTCTACACGTACGATAATACTTTGATTAGTTGGTGGAAGTAATTACACATGAATGAGCACATATTTGTGAAAGAACAAAGGGTTTTTGGCTAAGAATCAACTCAAAACATTACACGATGGAGCTTTAAAAACAACATTCTCCCCCTACTCGAGTCTCCTGTTTAGAAATGTATTGGTTGTTGTATTACAAAAGGGACAAATATAATGTCCAGAGACTACAGTGCCAAGTACAAATACACAAAAAAAAATGTAATTTAATTGACTAAAACCAACCAAATTTGGCCACATATCTATAATGTAATTAAAACCAAACCCAAAGTGATAGCAAAATCAAAGAAGAAAGAAGAAGAAGAATAACAGGACACTTTTAGGACTTACTCTCGATAATCAGTGAAACAGTTTATGCAGTGTTTGGTGGACGTGTCCCACAGCCGGACAGTGCGGTCATCTCCACAAGACGCTATCAGCCGCCCATCTGGGGAAAACCTGTAGTAAAAAAAAAAAAAGACCAAAATTACCACTGAGTTTTATCTACTCATCTCCATCGGATTCCCCACAGTGCCTGATTTAAGTGTGCCAAATATTTACAAGAAGTGCATAACTAATTATCCTGGTTTGTAAAACGTCATCTGATGTGCAACTTTGTTTGTAATTGTACAAATCATTGGTGAGCCTATTTTTAGTTTACCTACAAAATCTACATACAAATGTGCTACAGCGCATGACATTACTGAGGATGTGGTGCTGCTGGGTACCTGGCACAGCGCACCCAGTTGGTGTGCTGGTTGAGAGAGTAGACGAAGCACTGCCGGTGGACGCTCCACACTTTGACAGACTTGTCGTCAGAAGCTGTCACCAGTCTCTGCCCATCGTGGGAGAAAGCAACACTGCGTACAGTGGCCGTGTGGGCTTTGAACACGGTTGACTCTCCTTTCCTATGACAAACAGAGAGATAATAACAAATGCAACCAATTTAAAACTCGGGCTGGGTATCGTCCAAAAATATTTGATACTGGTACCAATGCTGTGACTTTGATACCGGTTACTAAACGATACTTTTTTCAATACCAATTTTATAAAACAAAAACAAATAACAACATTACATTACGGCACAAATCTTTTTTTCTTTCTTTTCAGCTCCTACTACGTGAGCTGTCTCTGGGGGTAATGTAGAGCTTTTCCTCCATGTCTCTATGACGTCTAACGTTAGACAGCCAATCAGCAGCATTATTAGATCTTAGTAGAAGCATGCTGCATGCCTATTGGCTCACAGACGCTGATGAGATTTACTCTTTAGGTATTGAAATTTGGTATTGAATGACGAGGCATTTTTTCGATATTCGGTACTTTAGAGGCAATTCAGTCGGTGCCTAAAAAGTATTGAATTCTGTACCCAGCCCTATTTAAAACCTAACTTCACCCAGTATTCATACCGTGCAGCCTCAGCCTGCATGGTATGGGTCATTTCATATTACGGCCCATTTATCTTACTTAGTCAACAAAGTGGTCCTGATTAAAGTGGAAAAGTGACATGAGCCTACATGGAAGGTGTCCACAGTCGGACCGTTCTGTCCTTGGAGGAAGTGGCCACCAGGTTACCAGAGGGGGAGAACTGCACCCCAGTGATGACGTCTTGGTGGCCAACATAGCGGAAAGCCCTCGCCTTTGGGGCCAAATTCCAGATCATCAGGCTCTTATCCGCTGACCCCGAGGCTGGAGGGAGACAGAAGAAAGATTAACGGAGAAGACTCAGTCAAGACTTATGCAAAAATAACAGTACATGTTTCATGCTGTGGAATTGCAGTCGTAACGTTACTGGTGTGTAAAGAGGCTATTACAGTGAATAAAGTTCAGTTCATATTGTAAACCTTTAATTGTGCCTCATATGAAAGCAGAGCCTAATCTGACCACAAACATTCTGGTAGGTCAGCTTTCTTGTTAGAGAGGCTCTCCTAAAAGAGTCACTGGTAAAATTTCTGCAAAGGTCAATGTGTTTGAATTTGAATCCTCAAGAACAATATGCACCATCAAAGTGCCATGACAATACATCACTGTGACCAAAATGACTTTCCTTGGAAAAAGGTAGGTTTTCTGACTAATGGATCAGTTGGAAGTAAAACGTCAGAAAATCACATAGTTCATAAAGCCAATGTGCTGTATTAGTTAATGCCTGCTATGTACAGTATGTTGAGCATGACTATGACACGTGTACAGTAAGAGTCACTTACATGTAGTTTACATATACAGTTCAGAGGTTATTAGTAAAGATCTGATCATTTTGCCAAATACTACAGTCATTAATGTATTTTACAACTTAACTGTTTCAGGCAACAACAACAAATGCTTAAATTCTAAATGTTTGGATGGTGATGTTAATGTTAAAGTGTTGAAAAGAAACATATGTGATTACAGGAAATGTTCTACATAATGTCTGAATAGCATCTAGGAAGTTGTAAAGTTTGTGGTGGCAGCAAAACTTACCCAGTTGTTTGCGGTTTGGATTGAAGTCTGCACAGGTGACGGCATCTTTATGCCCCTTGAAGTGTCTCTCTAGGGTTGGATCCTCCTGCAATGGCGATGCAGAGTCAGTCAGGGAAACTCTGCGTTTCCTTTGCTGTATTAGTTAAGGAACAGTTTGCTCAAAGTTTTATTTCATGATAAATTTGGGAAAGGAGTGGTGAAGGATGAAAAAACAGCACGTCTAACTGTTAACACTATACCTGTGTGTGTATTTGATGGAAAATCATCCACTATGTTCAACTTGCTTCACTTTTTTTGTAAGAATTCAGTTGCATCATGTCTGTGAAGGAGCTCTAAAGATTTAAGTCTAGGCTGAGGAGAAATGTGGTAGGCTGGGCAGGAAGTCACTATGGGACACTGCCTGTCTAAACAGACAAAACATGGTTGCATTTAGAGGACGCATTGAAGAGACAGTACACTAATCAAAAGCTTCAAGAGCTGTTATATACCAACAACAAACTGTACTATGCTGTAACGATTTAACAAAGAGGACCCAAGGTGTGTTTGTCAGCAACACTTAGCAAATCCTCTTAGCAGAGACTAGCAAACTCTCCGACTCAGCTACCCTAAGCAGCAGTGTATCAAAGTACACACACAAACTTTTGCTCATCATTAGCCCTTTACGGACGTATTAACACATATACTTACCATAACAGAGGACATTGTGGGCATTTATTAAAAGAGCTTATGTTGTCAGAGGGAAAGTCGAACCGCCCGGGCTACTCTGTAACGTTACTTCCATGACTGTCAAACATTGCGCCTTCCTCTCAGACCAAACCTGTCGAACTCAGATAACACGGGGTTCTGCTCGACAGTCTTTTAGCAACCTTAGATGAATTTGAATTCTATGACCTCTAAATGAAAACTGAGTTTTGTGTTTGCATGCGCTACCGAATAGAGGCCGTTATTTCTACCGCTAACGTTAAGCTTAATTACTGTGGCCACCTGTAGCACCGAAGAGAGTGGTGCTGCATTCATTATACTGTGAAAACGGGTAGATGCGAGGATCCGATATGAAAATCCCGTTCACAACTTGAAAATACTATTATTGATTAATTGACAACATTCATAAAGATGCAAATAAGAATAGTAACCAACTGGGAAATTTGGCGCTACATATAAATAAACAGAAATGAATGATCTACTCTCTTCTCAAAAGGAAAGGTCTGCAGCCAAATATGAGTTAGTGAACATCAAATAAAAACAAAAACATAACATAAATATTAAGTTAGCTTTTGATGACTGATAGCGAGCAAGTGGGGAATGTATGAATACCTCCAAGGCGCTGCCAACGAGCTAGTCATTTTGTTTTGTGAACTTTTGTTATCATCAACCCTCCAACGTTCCGGTTATTTTTAAGTGTCATGAATGCAGCATGTCATTAAGGTGGAGCGTCTTTCGCTGCTAAGCAACTAGCCAACCATATCAAATGAAACTGCTCTGAGGGAGAAGAGGCGCAGTGTCAGCTTTTCTGATTGGTCCGTGTAACATCACTGACAAATCAGCATCGAGATTGTTACACTTGGAAGTTGATGTTTGGTATTTCGATTTGAAAAGATGTCGCTCAATCGGGGCATCGGCAGTGTGCAGGTAACGCTAGTTAAAAGACAGCATTGCCTGTTTTATTTACCTGCTAACTGGTAATATTGCACTATCGATAATATCATATAGTGTCAATACAGCGTGGGACAATAGAAACAAAGGTAGCTATCCTTAGCAAGCTAGCTAGTTAGCCATGTTCACTGTTAAGTTACCATATCAACGACAGTGCACCTGTAAGAATCATGTAGCTAGCTAGTTAGCTAAGTTAGCTCTTTCTGATAGCTCCCAAGTTTGCAGGCTAACGTAACTACCAGTATTAGTTTCTGGTCATACAGCTAACCCATGGTTGTCTTTTCCTTCTAGTACCTGAAAAAAAGGATACCGAAAAACGAAAAGTATCAACATGTCAAAACAAGGCTGGACACAGGTATCTTGTCCATGTACATATGTACTATAATATTATAAACTAGTGCCATTTGTTATGCCTAAAATGCCTTATAAATGCCCTTGTTGCCTCTTAATTATGGATGTTATTTTCATTTAATGCAATAGGATGCAGCCTCACAAAGTATATGGAAAAACTGGAGGAGATTAAAAAAAGTGAGTAACTCATTTGAAGGACTCAGAACTGGCAAGTCACGTTAATTCTTGTGCATATGTTATTAAGTGTCATGTTTTATCTTTCTACTCTACAATATGCTCTTTGTTTGATGCACTCATACATCTCACATGTTTTGGGTTTTGTCTGAGGGCTGTCAGTTGTTAAATCCGGCTTCTGAAGAAAAAATATTTTAATTTAACTGTGTTTTTCTTAGTGGGAGTGAAAACGTAAACTTGAATCAGCAGGTGGTGTTTGTATATGGTTTATCTTTGAAACAGGTGTATAAAGATGGCTGGATTTTATTTTTTACATTAAAAAAACACTGTTTCCAAGTCCAAATTTTAACTTATTTGTCATCACAATTCACAATGGCTTCCGTATGAACAGCTGTAATGTCTTCCCAAAGGGCACCTCACATTGACACATATAGCAGCCTGGATCACAGTTTTGACCTAGTAAGTAGAGAGTAGTCCACCAGGCTACAGTCTGGACTGCTGCCATAGACTGTTGGACCTATGGCATTAGTTCAGTCCATTAGCGTCTTATAAACATTTTCCATTTTGCCCAAATGTGAACAGGTGTATCAAATACTCCAGTTTGGAACAGTGTGTAAAACTTACACATGATCCAATTACAGCAAAATAAGCCCTCCTAAGGGTCTTATTCATACACTAATGTGGTAATGTGTGCTGTACCCTTAAGGTATGATTTGCCAACTTGGCACTTAATTTTCGCAAGGACCTGTGGGGTTCACTGTGTGAATAATAGCAGTATCAATAACACAGATAAAACTGTCTGTGCAGCCTGATTTGTGTGTAGTAGTGGCAGCTCAGAGTGGAAGGTAGCAAAGGAACAGACACGGTAGAGCTGAGGTTTAGTGAAGCATTAGAGAGGGATGAGGACATGCACAGCTGCATGCACTGTCTGAAGTAATTATCACAGTTGTTTTGCTAGATTATGTGATTACCAACCGCAGTGATTACACAACCAGTGGTTGGACTTTTTGCCTAAAGGTGCAAAGTTTGTATCTTCAGCTACAGACAGAAAAAAAGAGATATTTAAAGACTGTCATCAGGGTTTTGAGACTCTTTCCTCCTATAGCCTTTCTTAGATTAAAGTATGTTGTTTTTTCCTTTTTATTTCAGATTACAGGTATCGAAAAGATGAAATCTTCAAGCGGTTAAAAGTGACAACGTTTGCACAATTGGTAAGCATTCATCAGTATTTCCTTGCAATACTGTAACATCCTGCAAGATTAACATGTCATACTTAATGTGAAATCCAGCCAACAGTTATTTCTGGGGCCTATTTTTTGGAGATGACAGAAAGAATGCAGTGAGAAACCCTGATCCATTCACAGTGCTTAAAGGTCCTATGACATGCTGCTTTTTAAATGCTTTTATATAGGCCTCAGTGGTCCCCTAATACTGTATCTGAAGTCTCTTTTATATAGGCCTTAGTGGTCCCCTAATACTGTATCTGAAGTCTCTTTTATATAGACCTTAGTGGTCCCCTAATACTGTATCTGAAGTCTCTTTTATATAGACCTTAGTGGTCCCCTAATACTGTATCTGAAGTCTCTTTTATATAGACCTCAGTGGTCCCCTAATACTGTATCTGAAGTCTCTTTTATATAGACCTTAGTGGTCCCCTAATACTGTATCTGAAGTCTCTTTTATATAGACCTTAGTGGTCCCCTAATACTGTATCTGAAGTGTCTTTTATATGGGCCTCCCTCAGTGGTCCCCTAATACTGTATCTGAAGTCTCTTTTATATAGGCCTCCCTCAGTGGTCCCCTAATACTGTATCTGAAGTCTCTTTCCCGAAATTCAGCCTTGGTGCAGAATTACAGCCACTAGAGCCAGTCCCACAATGAGCTTTACTCAGGACGTGTCTGTGTCTGTAGCTATTGAGGAGGACAGGGGGGGCAAGGTGGAGGGTGGGGTTGTGGTCTTGACCAGCTTGCCATGGGCAAAGCAGAGAAAGGGGAGGTAACCTTTCCCCTTATGACAACATAAAGGGAAGATTCCTGATTGGCTCATCTGAGCTTTAATTTTGTCAAAGGCAGAGCAGGGTACCCAGGGCTCGGTTTACACCTATCACCATTTCCAGCCGTTGGGGGACCATAGGCAGGCTGGGGGAACTCATATTAATGTTAAAAAAAAACTCATAAAGTGACATTTCCATGCCATGGGACCTTCAATAATTAATAGACTATTTGTGTGAATAGTTTTGGACAGACAGCTCTGAATTCATTTAGCTTGGTTTGTTACCTTTATTTACAGACTCCAAGATATAATTATTGCACTTTTTCACAGTAGAAGCATCTTAGTTTTCTAAACTTGTTTTTTACACCAGATACTTCAGGTAGCCTCCGTATCAGACCTGAATGAAAGTGAAATTGACGGCGAATCACACGGCCCGGAAGGTAACTTGCAGAGTTACTCATTCACTTAACATTGTGAAATTTTATTTATCTCCAACTTTGTACTAATTGGGTGATTTAACATTTTGAAACAAAAAAACAAAACAAAACTTGGGCCACTGCCATTATTTGTACGGGATATACTGCAATGCAATACAGTATGATAAAATAATGTAAGCTCTAATAGGACTGTAGGTGACAATCTGTTGATTCCCCACTCCCTGCTGGTTTGCAGACAGTCTGTCAATGGTGTCTGATGCAGACCTAGAGTGTCTGTCTGAACACACCGACGGCTCCCCGAGGCTTCTTTCAGATCGTCAGGATACAGGAGACGCCAGGGAAATCTGCTACTCTGCCAGGTCAACACTGCTAAGGTACCGTACAACTCTGCACTCTGTTAAGGCTCTGACACACCAACCCGACGGCCGACCATCGGCAGCAAAGGCAGTCGGACTGATCAGTCGGCTCCCGTCTCTCAAAAAAGTGCCTTGGAACACACCGAAGCAACGCCAACTTGAGCGTACGTTCTCCGGGTGCGCAAGACGTAATACGTCTCCATAACTTTTCGCCTTTTTTCCGGCTCCCCCCTGTGGCACCCACCGCTGCAGCCTAAACAATCTACAAAATGAATGGGCAGACCTGCATTTTCGGCGCGCTGCCTGACGACCGATGCAGAAAATGTGAATGCAGGCTTACATACATACACACACACACAAAGGCTCACACTGTCTTAGCATCCAACAATCACAACCCCTAGCACACCTGTGACCCTACACCCTGCACTCAACATACTGTACATTTTGTTCCTTTAACCTCATGTTGTCCTGGGGTCAAATTTGACCTGTTTCTATAATATCATAAATTTGGGTTTCTTTTGACCAAATTGGCCCAAAATAACATGGATGTTATCTCTCATATGATCTCTATTTTCATAGAGTTTTGGGTGTTGTATTCAATTTTATAGCATTGTCCTGACTAAACTTTGACAGATCTGTGATTATCCATTACCTTCATTCCTCTGATCTTAACCATTAGTCAAAATCATTCATAATTTCTGCTTTTTTCTTACACAAAAATTAGAAAATGTCATATAAATGAGGTTTATTGACCATGAATTCCAAAAATAAGTGTAAAACTAGTGCAAATAATAGGTCTAGTGGTGAATACACTGGTGTTAATGGAAAAAAGTGCCAAAACCGTTGAAATAAGCAACAAAAATGTAAAACAAAAGCAAGCATAACGTGAGGAAAAAGCTACAAAAATGTAAAACCAGTGTCTAAAAGAGTGTTCATTTTGACCCGGGAGGACAACACAAGGGTTAAGACATCTGCCTGTCCCACACCTCCACCCTCCTGTATACCGCACAATTACCTCGTTACAAATGTTCTTAGCGTCCCCTCCTGTCACCTGCGTCCTCTTCCTCCCCCCCCTCCAGCTTGAACAGGAACCCCAGGAGTGTAACTCTATCTGTGGTCTCTCCAGGGGACCATGGGGGGGAGGGGCTCTGCAATGGCAGAGCTTTTACTTCACCTTCACCGTGTGGGAAGGACAGATGGAGAGAGAAAGTAGGGCAGCACTGGGGTAAACCTACACAAAGGGACAGTGGTGTGCTTCTAGTGTTTGGCTCAGCTCCATACTCACTCTCATTTGCTGCAGTGAGTCTTTTTCCTCTAGGCTCTGGTTTCACTTCAACTGGTTTGCCACTTGGAAGATCAACCCCTCCCTGCCTTTAGAAGAAAAGAAAAATACATTACTGTCCTGTACTGAATTATCATAGCAAAACATACAAACAAGGATGGAAATAGATAACAAGTTTAAAAAAAAAAATCAAGAAGATTATTATTTTTACTGTTATTAATTACTTAAAGCTATAGGGCCCTATCTTGCACATGGAGGTGTGTTCAGGTGAATTCTTGGCGTATTGCTTTCTTGAGGCAGCAGGAAGTAATCGCGCTGGTTTAAAGTCACTAGCGCAGCATTTCATTGTTATTTTAACAGTAAATTAGTAAAATGTGCCTAGGCTTATGCACAGCACAAACACTATGCTTGTTACACACACACAGGGAAGTGCAGTAGCACACAAACATGCAAAAGATTACAAATAAAAATATTACGGTGTAAATTCGCCATTATAACAGCAATGCGCCAAGGTCCAAACGCGCCTGGCTTTTAAAGGGATTAGGAGATGACACTCTGATTAGTTTATTGCATGTTACGCCCAAAACACACCTATGAATTAATGAAGACACTAAGTACAACCCTTTTGAACCATGCGCCCGGTGCACAGACCCTTTTTTCCGCCGTCAAACTAGCAAAAGTGGATTTGGACACGCCCTAAACACACCTGCACCATGCGCTTCACGCCGTGCGCTTAGATTGTTAAAATAGGGCCCATAGTGTGAAACTTTTTTTATTTTAATGAACGCCTGTTACATTCAAGGTTACAGGTTTGGAGACAAAGAGGACATAACATTTACAAGATAATTCTCTTCTGAAGAGTCCATGTTTTTTTTAATCCTACGTGTTAGCGACTGCGTGGAGGAGGGTTGGTGCACGATCACAGAAGGCTTGCGTCATGTGGATCCTCCGACAGTGTTGTCATTACTTAGAACTCCTCATGGGGCGACAGACACTACGCACTATCGCTTTAAATTAATTTAAACAACACATTTACACACGCATATTACAGCTAGGGTACCGATATAAATACCGTGACTTTGATACTGGTTTCTATGATACCGGTTTCTACGATACCGGTTCCTACGATACTTTTTCAATACCAATTTTAGGTAGGAGGAGCTGAAAAATAAATAAAAAGATTTGTGCCGTAATGTTGTAATTTTTTATTTTTTTATTTTTCAGCTTTTACTATGTGAGCCCTGCCTCTGTGCGTAACGTAGAGTTTTTCCTGCCTGCCTCTACGACGAGTAACGCTAAACAGCCAATCACAAGCATCATGAGTTCTTAGTAGAAACTGATCAAATTTACTCCTTAGGTATTGGAATTGGGTATTGAATGACAAGGCATTTTTTCAATACTTGACACGATAGAGGCAATTCGGTTCGGTGCCTAAAAAGTATTGAATTCGGTACCCAGCCCTAATTACAGCCTCTTACCTTTTTACCCCTCACAGTGTTATTAATGGTGTGGGAGAGATGAACGTCAACAGGAACCATCAGAAGATGGAGAATGAGTCGGTATCCAGCCCCGAGGTATCCGACAGGCCGTACCCCGACTGCCCCTACTTGCTGCTGGACGTACGGGACCGTGACCAATACGACCGCTGCCACATCATCAGCGGTAGGTGGCAGGAACATCAAGCTGGATCATCCAGCTCCTCATGCAAAAATATATCTTTTGCTGTTCATCATCAATCATCTCCCTCTCTCGCACAGCACACAGTTTTCCCATCGCCATGTTATCTCGAACGATGAACCCCTACACCAAAGACGTGCTGGAATATGTATCCTTCAACACAAACAAAACGGACATTTTTTCCATGTCACAACATCAATGTTGTGCCTTTTTGAAGTTACAACTGACGAGGGCTGAACGATTTGGGGAAAAAAAATCAAATTACAATTTTTCTGCCAGATATTGTGATTAGGATTGAAATTGCGATTAAAAAAAAAAAGTAAAGTTCAATATTCACTGTGTAACAGATAAAACATGTCATGGAGCATTATAGCATGAGACACCATCAAAACTGCTCTATATTCTTATACAAGGATGAGAACATGGATATGAATTTCGAGCAATAAGTGTTTTTCTTTTAATAAGCATGGAACATTGAACAGTCAAACACAGAACTAAAAATAATAAATAATAAAAAAACTATTCCAATAAAACAGTTCAATAGCAGCATCTACATATTGCACCTTCTACCATCATGTTAAATAGTCATACAAAATAAAATTATCTGAAAATAGGAAATTTTTTAAACAATCTGTGATATTTAACATTACTCCAGCATTCAACTTAATATTGCACATTGGATTAATCGCGGCCTTCACGATTAGCTAATGGCATTCTTTCAAATCGCGATTTCGATTTGAAAACGATTAATCGTACAGCCCCACAACTGACCCTACGATTGACTTGTCTGAACTTAACTCACAAACTGTGTAGAAAAATACAGCAGGGAAGATCATCATCGTGTATGATGAGGACGAGAGAATAGCCAGCCAGGCAGCCACCGTCATGTGTGAACGAGGATTTGAGAATCTGTTTCTGCTGTCTGGAGGTAAGCTATCAAGTTGTCTAGTCTACTTTCAGAGTAAAGATGCTAGAGCCTGACCGATAAAGGATTTTTAAGGCCGATATCGATACAAATATTCTGTGATTTAAAAATCTGATATATCGGGCGATATCTACTGTATTTGTTTTTTTTTTATCCAGAAACGCGCAAGAAAACATAACCAGATTTCCCTAACATTAGTTATTTGTAGTTATTTATGAGTTCTCACTAAAATAATATGATAATGCAGTTTAAAAATAAACTTCTTTGTTTTATTGTCACAACAAAACAGAGGAACATCAGAATATATTAAAGTTCAGATAAATAAAATGTATAAAAAATACAAACTTAAGATATGAAACTTCAAGGGTTAAACATGAGTGTTGCCAACAGCGACGTTGTAGAGCGCCCTCTGGTGGTCAAACTATACAACGCCAACACTCAGAACATGGTTGAAGGGGGTTTCGTCCGTTTTTATTTTATTTTTAAAATATTCATTTATCTGCCATTATAAATGCCGATACCGATAGTTTGGAAAATGCCTAATATCGGCCGATAATATCGGCCTGCCAATATATTGGTCGGGCTCTAGAAGATGTCACCTCATGTATCCTGTATAATCTACACTATTTGGTTCTGGTATCTGACTGATTAAAGCATTTATTAAACAAAACAAAAATAATCACCAGTTGCCTAGTAGTATCCCGGGGTTGTTTCAACTCAGAGGGAACACACATACATTGAGAGGAATCTGTATATTCCAGAAACCACCATAAGAACAAATATGAAACTTCACTGCATTAAGACAAAGGGTGTTGGTGTGTGGAATAACTGTAATAATGACCTGAAAAAAATTAGCAATTTCTCTAAACTTAAAAAAACTTCAGAAACAAAATACTGAATGGCTATGAGCTGGACCAGTGATTTTTTGTTTGTGGACAGTTTAAAGGTTTTTGGTTCATCTGTTCAGATTATTTTGTTGTTATTGTCCAGACAGTTTGATTTGTTCCAGCCGACCGAGTTGAACATTGAAACTAGGTGGAAATTAAATTTCTATTAAGAAAATAATAATAATATACAAATTGAGAGGGGGTAGAACCAAAAACGTTTTCAACTTCTTTCTACCCTTTTGAACATGAACTATATAACTTCAGTTGCTTATTTTTTGTTTATATGTTGCTAAGGATCCTGTCTGTCTTTCTTTTTTGTTATTGCTTATGAGTTTGTTTTTGTTTTTTTAGTATTTTTTCATTTTGTTCAATAAATTGACCCAAGGCAAAGCCAGCACTGTTGCAGTTTCAATGTATGAAAAGGGGCGATCGTCCCACTCTGCTTTCCTCTCTCAGGTCTCAAGGTAATCGCTCAGAGATTTCCAGAAGGGCTGACGACGGGCTGCATCCCGACCTCGTGCCTGTCCTCTCCCACACCCAAGGGGAAGAAGAGCTCCGTGCTGCCGCCGCAGCAGCAGCCGTCACAAGTGGCAGAGAAGAGGTGGCGGTTCGCATCAGACGAGCTGGCCAAGATCCAGGAGCAGCTGGAGGAGATACTCATCCCCAGTAACTCCAACAGTAAGACCACACCGTCAGAAACGTTTGCATTTGCAGAGCATTGTTAAGGCGTTTCCCTGGGAAGAACTTGATACTTACGGGCCGGCCGCATGCGTAACACTACGCTCCATTATAATCAATGAAACTGGCGACACCGGACACGAGAGCAGCACGTGGTGGTGCGTATGCTCCACGAAGATCTGCTCTACCAGCATAAAAAATAGGAAAGTCATCTATTTCTATTTTATATGCAAGGTGTTTTACACAGAAATGGATCATAGAGTGTCTATGGTCCTATCTTGCACCCGGCGCAGCGCAAAGCCCAACGAAAGTGTCTTTACTAGTTTAAGACCGTCCAGCGCCCTCATCGTTTAAATAGCAAATGCACCTGCACCCATCTTTGCGACCATGGGCGTGCTGGTCTTACAGGGAGGTGTGTTCAGGTGCATGCTTGGCGTATTGCTATCTTGAAATCGAATTGCAATTTTTCTGCCAGATATTGCGATTACGATTTGAATTGCGATTTAAAAAAAAGTTCAATGTTCACTGTGTAACATATAAAACATGTCATGGAGCATTATAGCATGAGACACCATCAAAACCGTTCTATGGCAGAGGCAGCGGGAAGTGATCGCGCCATTAACCAACAAAAACCTGGTCTAAAGTCACTAGCGCAGCATTTCATTGTTATTTTAACAGCACATTAGTAAAATGTGCCTAGGCTCGTGCACAGCGTGCGCACACCATGCTTGTTACACGCACACAGGGAAGCATAGCAGCACACACACATGCAAAAGATTACAAATAAAAATATTACGGTGTAAATCCGCCATCATAACAGCAATGCACCAAGGTCCAAACGCGCCTGGCTTTTAAAGGGAATGGGAGATGACACTCTGATTGGTTTATTGCATGTTACGCCCAAAACACTCAGTACACACTCAGTACAACCCTTTTGAAGCAAAAGGGGATTTGGACACGCCCTAAACGCACCTGCACCATGCGCTTCACGCCGTGCGCTAGATCGTTAAAATAGGGCCCTCTATATGTCTTTTAAATTACATTACTGATATACAGGAAACGACCTAATGACTTAATTAACTTAATTAACTTAAACTTACTTAATTGTTTGCATGTGTGTTCACCGTAGGCCGGATGTCCAGCCGCATGTCATCCAGCAGCTCCCAGTCTCAAGCGTCCAGCGCTCGGAGTCGACAGAGTTCCTCTACAGCTGGGAGGGACAGCGCCAGGGCTCAGAGCAGTAGACCCTGGAAATAACCCCCCCCCCTCAACCACACAGATATACCCAAACAAACATACCTCCAACACAAAGTTATTTATTTCAGGTCATGCCCCTCTACCAAACAGATGCTGAATATGGAATTTTGGAAATTACACACACCTGGGGAAAGGTTAATAACACTGCACAACATCGACACATATTTAAAAAAATTAAAATTTAAAATTAAAAACAATTTTTAAAAATCTGCAGGAACAGAACAAAGATATTTCATTTCAGACTCCTCAGTAACCAGTGTAATACTGCATTCTTCATCTTCACCTCCAGAGATTTATGTCAGACTGAAGTATTTTCCCCTCAATGCTTTTTTTTTTATTATTTTCCTCATAATATTTAATAAGTGGTGTATATTTGAATGTCTGCACAGTGCCTCATCTGTGACCCTGAAAACTGATATGATCTTTTTGCACTCATTTATTTTTAATGTAACACTATTCTCATCCATTTTTTTCCACCACTTTTTGAACCTGTACAGATAATCACTTCATTCTGTCGATAATCTGTTCGTTTGTTTTTACATTATGTCCAAAATGTTCACGTTTAGCGTCATCAGTATGACAGCCACGAAATAAATGGCATTCCTAAAAGACTTTCTCGCTGGAGACAGAATAGTTGAATGTTGATATGATATGATGGATATGCTGGGAATCTATGGTTTACATGAGATGTAATATATAGAAATAATGTAACCTAGCTTGATCCATTTTGTAAAATGAAGTAAAGCTGTGCTGTATTGTTGTAATTTTCTCCACATTGTGGACATGATGTCTTATTGTGATTCCTTAACTGACAGTACAGATAATGCTTATATATATATGTGTGTGTGTGTGTGTGTGTGTGTGTGTGTGTGTGTGTGTGTGTGTGTGTGTGTGTGTGTGTGTGTGTGTGTGTGTGTGTGTGTGTGTGTAAAAAAGTACTGTAAGATTGGCCTTCACCCAGATAGACTATCATTATCTCAAAATTGCAGTGTCACTAAAGGAAGGAAACATTGTGTCATGGCTGTAACAAAAAGCACTTCAGTACCCACAGATGCATTTGAAAAACAGTATTGATACTTTTTTGTTTTTTTGGCATGGTGGTGACTTATTGCATGGTTCTTGGTCAATTTTTTCTTCTTTACAGCCCTTTTTTGTGATTTCAGTCAGTCTTAACTCACATTAACGATCTGAACACATTAATTTGTAATTGAAAGTCAAATAAATTGTAAAAATGTCTGCTGTATCCAAATGGCTTCTTCGTCTTAATAAGGCAGTTGTGAAATGTTGACAGAACAAATAGCATAAGCGACATTTTATTATTGTTCAATAACTTTAAATTAAATCTAGTGTTTGGAGAGGGACTGATCTAATTCACTAGTGTTTGTAGTTCGAACATTATTCACAACAAATTGTGTTCTGGATGAAAACTGTAACCATCTCTGCTGGTTACATCTAGGTAAAAAAATTAAACAAAAAAGAAAATGTCCTTGGAACAAGCCCAGAATGGAAACTGACATTTTTATAATTATGCTTTTAGGGTTAGAGTTTTTATGGTTGTATCCCACAAACAGATAGATTGGTGTGAAAAAAAAAAAAATTAACCAGGATGAGATGAGAAGAAATACATTGGGATCAAACAAGACAGAAATAAAGTCTCACTGTGCCACACCAATGTTTTTGTATGTGTTTAATTTATGGTTTAAACTCTCTAAAAAGCAGATAAAGATTGATTGATGAAAATCTTTGTAATGAGAGGTTTAAAGGATGTGGAAATAATGAATACAGAGGTGTGAAATGCAGACGTGCATAAACATAATAATGTGCATAATATATATTGGGCATGCCCAACATGAACCTAATTACAAAGCTTTAAAATCATAAAGAAATAGGAACTGCAGATTTCCAGTGTAGCTACTCATTTATTTGACTGTTGTTTTCACTATGTCTATATGACATATGATGATGATCTAATATTAGTCTTAAAGATGACATTTTAAAGGGGACATTTGCCAATGATATCCCCTCCACAGGGACTTTCACTTGTACACACACACACACACATTAGTAGGTGTTCTTGGCGGTGTGATCCATGATAGCCATCAGAGCCAGCCACGTCTCCCTGGCGGTGGGGATGATCTGATTAGCTGGCAGGATGAAGCCGTAACGGCCGGTGTCCCTCAGCTCGAAGGTGTAGGAGTACTTGATGCCCTGGTTGTAGGTCCAGTCAATGGTGCCACCACTAGCTTGGTCTACAATTGAAACAGGTATTGCTCAGGGTATTTCTTTATATGAAACACAGGCCTTAAGTTGGCAGCCATAATGGAGTTGTCAGCTCTGGGGGCAATTGTGAACATTAGATTTCTCGCTAAACTAAACTACCATTGGTTTCCAATCGTTATAATTTATGTCACAGTTAAAATCAGTATTTAGAATTTAAATAATTCTGACTTACAGATGGTGTTGATGATGCTGCCGTATCTGTAGCTAGTACCGTACAGGGAGGCCAGCTCAGTGATAGCCTTCTTAGCCAGATTGTGCTGTGGAAAGAGATTACCATGATCACATACAAACGTCTATTCATGGGCTTTCAAATTGCTTGGGCACATTCTTAAATTGTAAGCAGTACAGGCAAAACTACAACAAACTGATGAGCCCAGAGAAGAGATCTGCATCATTTTACCAAGATTGATCAAAAGGGAGTGTGATTCTTACCAGCTCGGTCTGGTCCTTGCATGGAGACGTGGTGTAGCCGTAGGGGTACAAGAGCATCTGGGAGTAGGAATGGATGGAGACAAAGGCCTTGAAGTTACCGTGGGACTTCACAAAGTCCACAATGGACTTGACCTCAGACTCAGAGTGAGCTCTGGGTCCACGGTAGGTCTCTGAGCAGGGGTTGTTGCTGGCACCAGCTCCTACATGGGGATGAATACAGAGTCAGAAACTGCTAGAAAATGGATGGCACCATCTGTCTATATACACCTTTTGAACACTTGGTTCCTTAGACACTAATACTAACGGTATGGAGCGTCTCCATAATGTGCAAAAGGACAAAACATGTCACAAAATGAATCATAGTGTGACTCAACCACCAAAATATGTTCAGTTTATTCATTGTATTGTGCACTCTGCGTATTAAAGAGCAATTTGTGGCAAATCTGTGTGATTGTGCTGCCATTTTGGCCAAGACTCTCTTGGATAAAGTCCATCCCGTAGCCCATCCTGTTCAAAGCCACTGTGTGTAGGTAGTTTGGCACCATTTGGTGGCAGTATTGAGCCTGACACTGGCAGACAGCAATGTACGTCAGTAAAATTCTAGTAATATTAAAGCTATAGTGCGTAGTCGCCCCCATGAGGAATTCTAAGTAACGACAACAAAACTGTCCGCGCGTCCACATGATACAAGCCTTTCGTGACCTTAATTAGCTTTGTAGTAACTCATTTGGCAATTTCTTGAATGTAATTGTTGTGTCCTGTTAATGCTGTTAGTACTGTAGAACACTAGGGGCGCTAGAGTGCGCAATAGGATATACAGGTGGATGTTATGTGCGTAGAAGAAGAAGAATAATTAAAGTACAGAATAGCAGTTAAACATGTCTCTCAGCTCGTACTTAAAATACCTTTACCAAACACCACAGTAATTAATATCAAAAAGTTGCATACTAAAGCTTTAAATACAGGTTAAAAAAATGTAAATGATGAAAAATAATCTGTAATGCAATCAAAGACCATTGTAAAGCAAAACAAAAAACTCACTGACAATTACTTAAGACGGTAGGTTTGGAGTTTAAAAGCTTTGAGAATTACATGTAGTGCCTTGGTACAGTTTAAGTCGTTACCTCCAAAACCAGCATCCCAGTTCCTGTTGGGATCGACTCCCACACAGCTAGAGCCGGAGTTGGGCTTCCTGGTCTTACGCCACATACGGTTCTGAAAACATCAGAGTAGCTCATCATCATTTGTCACTTTTATATTTGGGGTTCATACCTTCATTTCTGTTTATGTAGCTTTGGATTTATTTTTCTTTGATTTCTTTGATTGATGATTATAAAATGAGTCAGTAAAAAGAATTCTAGAGAGACTCACGCTGTTGTGAGTGAAGTAGAAGCCATCGGGGTTGGTCACTATCTCCAGGAAGATGTCCATCTTGTTGAGGATGGCGGTGATGGCGGGGTCACGTCCATAATCAGTCACAATCTATTCACAGAAATGTGAAGAACACAATATTTAGTGCAGAAGGTTAGTAGTTAGAAGCTGCACAGTGAGTGAAGAAAAAAATTAAAACAATGTGACAATGTAACAATTAACAAAGCACCTTTTTGGCGAACCAGGTGCCACTGGCCTGAGTGACCCACTCTCTGGAATGGATTCCAGTGTCGATCCAGATGGCGGGACGGTTGTTTCCACCGGTGCTGAACTGAAAGTAAAGGAGAAGTCAATTAAAGACTAATAGAACAATGAATAAACATACGTCAAATCTTGTGTTTCTTAATATGATTTAGAATGGGTGGTTTTTACATCCCACGATGACCAGCGTTAAGCTATCTCTTCTTTTTGTCAATAAAGTGCTTGACTTATCGACAATCCTTTATGAAGAACAATGGTTTGAGTTATTTGTGGTCTTTCATTTCTTTAATAAGAGCAGGTGCCATTTTTTAATTCCCTTTGTAAGACTTCATTTGCTGAACTCCAGCCTGTTTTATTTACCTTGAGCACATTCAGGGGGCGACCCTCGTAGCTCTGACCGATCACAATCTTGCTGACCAGGTTGGGATTCTCAGCCACCAGCATGTCCTGGAAACTGTAGATCTAAACCACAGACAGAATGATGGTCTTTAGGGTTAGGGTTATGACATATTTCAATACTGTACAGCACTGTCTGTTCTTAAGTGTGTTTAAATATTTTGTTGAAGTGCTATATTTTGGGTTGCAACATAATAATCTAGTTGGAAGTTAAGTGCTTTACTGTCTGGTCTGTCTAGCTGGTCCTTACTAGAGTGAGAGCTGTGTAGCTTTTACAGGATGTCAGAGTGAGTGTGTGTACTAACCTCGCTGATGGTGTGGTACCTGGAGAAGTCAAAGCTGTCAGTGTTTCTGGGCTCGGCGATACGAGCAGCAGACTCCATCTCCTGCTGCTCCTCATCGAGCATCACCTGCACGACAATAACATTGTTCATATTTGAGTCAGAGGTCAACACATTTTTTTTATTATTCTTTTAGCTTTGGCCCAGAATCTGCTTCAAACTTCTGAAAACCCAATGCCAAGAGCAGTAGATTCAGTTTTGTTCCTGTTCCTAAGCCTTAGACTTGAGAGTCCAAGCTGTCTGCAGGTCTCGTACCTGAAGGTCTTCGATCATGATGGAATACTCGATGTCCTGACTCTCCAGGTGAATTTTGACGGACTGCAGACTGTGGAAGGGAACTCTGACATCCACGGGAGTGGACACATCAGTCACTCCCCTCCAGAAGTCCAGCTGAAAGAAAATCATACATTTTCATTTAGGAACCAAGAACAAAGAGATTTGTTACCAACAAAAAGAGATACAGTAAAGAGAATAAAGAAAAGTCACATTTGGAAGCTTAGCTCTTTCATTTTTTACTTTCCATTTTTATATTAGAATTTATTTAGATTTATTGTGAGTGGATGATAAATGACCTCAAACTCGACCATGTCCTCCAGGTTCTTGATAAGAGACAGCTGGGTTTCATCCTTTGCAGCAATGCGAAGCACCTGATGCCTGCAAAAAGAGAAGCACACCGTCTGACTCAACTCAAGATCCCAAACGAAGAGAGAAGTTGGCACACATGAGGTGAAGTAAGATTTCCCAAGGTGAAAATGTGCAACAGGAAGGCCCATTATGTCCTGTGCTGACCTCACAAACGTCCTAAAAGCCTTTGCATTTATTGTGAAAATGGAGTTGTTACTTAGGTATCGGACCAGATGTATATTGGCAGGCATCAACTGGATGTCTTTAGTTTAAAAAGTGTTGTAATTGGCACTACATAGGGATTCGTAATTATTTCACATTTCTGCATATATATATATATATATATATATATATATATATATATATATATATATATACGGATCACTGACACCCTACACAGCAGTGAGAGGCTCTGGCAGGCCCACTTACCCCTCAAACGTCTCCTTGCCGAGAACGGCCACAAACAGCGCGGTGAGTGCGATCAGCCCCCTCATCGTGACCAACAGTATGAACCTGGCAGGGCTGAACACAGGCTTTTATGGCTGAGTGTGCCAGGTCACGTGTTCAAAAACACAACCTTGCTTAAGGTGATGGAGGTGTGGTGTCAGTGGCTGGTCCCTTTCCCACACCAGCCTGGAGATAGCAGACCAAAAGTTGCACCATGCATGTTTTTGACATATCCGAAGTTGTGTTAAGTTTTTAAAAAAAAGGGTTGTTTAAGGTCTGTTGTTGGGTTTGGTTTTTAGTTCTGTCTGTAGGATCTAGTATGGTTCCTTATTGACTTTAATTATTTTAGGATGAGTTGTTTAATCCTTTAAAATGTTAGTAGGTTTCTTGACAAATAACACCTGTCAAGATGTGACAGTTCACAGAGGACGCTGCAAACCACAACTCAAAATGTATTCAGTTTATGATGATATAAAACAGAGAAAAACAGCAAAACCTCACATTTAAAAATGTGGAACCATACATAGCAGTTGGATATTATTTTTTATTTAATAAATTATCCCTCTATCAAGTAACTTTTGCCTCACAAGTTAACATGTAAGATTTATTTCATAAAAGCTTTCTTTATAGCACCACAAAGGGTGTGCATCATATGAGACAATACAAAAAAAAACATTCTTCTGGCTGTAATTTTTGCTTTTAATCATTGTTTTATATAAATCTCTATGTCTCCTTTTGTTGTCTGAATATAAGAGCTTTTACTATAATTATACCTAATATAGTCTATTGATACTTGGTTTGTTTCATGCCATGCGACCTTTACAGTATGTCTTTATCACACACCACTACGTATATTTGGTCACTGTGCCCAGTTTATAAGAAAGTGGGAACAAGTACAATGCCTAATGTGTAGAAACAATACACATTAGGCATTGTTAGTTGTTAAGTGAAAAAGGAAAAACAGCCACAACTTGCAACAGACTTAACACATGCATTGAGTGTTCTTCATTCTGTTTACAGCTCTAACTGGAATCTCACAGCTCAGTAGGAAGCTGCGGCCGGCCACTGTGTGTTTCAGCTTCCTCCTTGTTGGGGCCAAGGTTATGATCCTTTTGAATTTTTCAATTAGCTTTTATTTTATTTTACTTTTGGATTTCATTAATTTTTTTCAGAAAGGTTTAGTTTTAGTTTTTCGGGTGGTTCAAAAGACCCTCCCCTTCACTACAAAAGGTCCACAATTTAAGTTCGTTTTTTTTGTTTTGTTGTGTGAACTAGTTTTTGTTGTTGTAATAATAAATAATGTAATAAAATGTAAGTGTCTTTTTAAATAACGACGGACAATAATTCGAATCACCCTCAAATAAAAATGATCTAAACCAAGCCAAAGCCCTAATCGTGTTAAAAGCACCACTTCTGTGAATGTGTTAACTGGCACGCAACATGTGTGTGTGTGTGTGTGTGTGTGTGTGTGTGTGTGTGTGTGTGTGTGTGTGTGTGTGTGTGTGTGTGTGTGTGTGTGTGTGTGTGTGTCCGTGTGTTAGGAGTGGAAAAGGTAGTACATGATCTTGGTGAGCACTTGGTGATGACACTGTAGTAAATAATTTTATAGTGCATCAAAAAGCATCCTCGTTAAGATACCAGCAGGCAAGCTAATCCAGCACAAATTAGTGCACAAAAAGTCACCAAAATGAAGTATTTGAACCTCATCGTTAAATACAAAATGAGAGAAAAAGTGCAAAAAGTTCCACTACGCTTGCTACGGGCCTGGGAGTGCATTAGCAATTATGGCACAGTGCCATCTTATGCCAGGTCTGTTCAATTTCTGTGGTTCAATGTCATGAAAGTTGATGGAAATGCATGCTATCTATTTTTTTTAGTAGTGATATATTATAGCAATACAGTATAGTAAAATAATTTAGATTAATTTTTTTTATTCATTTGTATCAGTTTTTAACCTTGCAATGTAGTTTAAGTTTAGTTTTAGTTTTTCTAGAAGGTTCACTAAAAATATTTTTCACTGCTTATTTTCATTTTAGTTTTAGTTAACTATTTTAACCCTGGTTGGGGCAAGACAGCAGTCAGCTTCAATGAGCTAAATGTAAACCAGCTGTTTGGATACATGTGCTGTGAACTCCACATGTTAGCAGTAAAACACTTTCAGACATGAGATAACTTAAAATGTCAGAGTGCAAAAAAAATGCTCATCTGGTGTTTTAGTTTCATTTCAAAATGAGACATCCACCAAAAAATGCGACACCAGCACAAACAAACAGAAAACCTGCATCAAAGTAACACTCACTAACATTAATAGCCAGCTGTTGCCCTTCTACTTCTAAAATAGTCACATTTTAGTGGGAATAGTCATGAAGAATGTCAAACATTGAGCAATGGACATCAGATAACATTTCCAACATTTTTAAATGACACCAAAATCCGATTCTTTCCTCATATGAATACCTTTTATGTCCTTAAAACAAAATATTGATCACACACCTGAGCATGTACTAATTTAAAGCCAGTTCACATGATAGTAAAGTAAAAGATCCCTGACATTACTCACTAATTTGACTTCTCTCTACTGTCCCAGAATCTGCAGGTTTGTGTTGTGCAACCCAGCTGATAAGAGGAGGAAAAGTAAAGAGACAGAAATGGAGACAGAGTCAGGTGTGGGAAAACACCTGCTGGAGAGTTTCTCAGAGACTTACAGTAAAGCAAAGCGTGTGTCCGTCCACATCCATATGTCCTGCTGAAGTGTTCTTGAGCAAGACACTGAGCTCCTAGCTGCTTGGTTTAGGCATCGCTGAATGAATCGGCATTAAAATGCATTTAACACAGCCGTGTCTGAAGTCTGTTTTCATCACAATGAAACAGCATTTTGAGAACATATAACTTCCTTATAAATGTGGTGAAATGTGTCTTCATTAACTTTTTAGAAATCATTTAGAGAGGGACTGGTCTAATTTAGTAGGGTTCTGGATGAAAACTGTAACCACCTCTTACTCTATGCTGACCACATCTGGGTAAAAAAAAAATCTAAAAATGTAAACGAAAAAATGAAAACATTTACATTTCCTTGGAACAAGCCCAACATGGAAGAAAGAATTATCTGCACACATTTGGCTGGGGGTTTAAGGGGATCCTCCCTCAAGAAAATGCTACGTTTTTTAATAAAATAACTGCTACTTCACATCATTTTGGAACATTATTATTACCATATCTGTGTCTAAAACATTGGAAAAAGTAGAGCAGATAATAAATAAAACACACTCAAAAAGCGTAAAGACTAAACTTGCTAAAGAAGTCCACTAGGGATCAACTACAATCATTAGATCTGAGAAAAGTCTTTTAGTCACATTGATCTAGCTTGGGTGCTGCCGAAAACAACTTGGGCGCTGGGCCTAAAACTTAAAACCCTGCAATGTATTTATTAATTAATGGTTCAAAAAATCTCTAAAAAGCAGATAAAGATTGATTGATGAGAGTCTTCGTAATGAGAATTTTAAAGGATGTGGAAATAATGCAGACAGATCTGTGAAATGCAGGCGTGCATACTGCAAGCGAGGTGCACAATAACGTGCATAATACATGTTATATTACATTCCCCCCACATATTTATAGGTGTTAGATTTGTCCCCCTCAAAAAAGTTTTAAAGTCAACCCTAAAAGAGGTAAAAATAACCATTCAGGGGGCTCAAAACATGTATATATCCTTCTTACCTGTGAATATATGTTTCCCAACAATTTCAGACACCCCAATAGTGACCATACCATCTAACTTTTCTTTCTCTCTTTCTCCGTAAAATGTATCTGAATGCAGGAATTTAAGTGTTAGATGTTCAAAATTTTCTGGGCGAGGACCCCCAGACCTTATAGTGTCTCCACCATTGTTTAAACAAAACATACGCCCTTGTTGGATGTCTCTGACATGCACCCAATTAAAAAGCTTTGAAATATCAAAATCAAGAAATACAAACTGCAGTTTTCCAGTGTGCTCGTTTATTTTTGTCATCAGGGTATTGAGACTCTTTCCTCCTATAGCCTTTCTTAGATTAAAGTATATTGTTTTTTTCCTTTTTATTTAAGATTACAAGTATCAAAAAGATGAAATCTTCAAGCGGTTAAAAGTGACAACATTTGCACAATTGGTAAGCATTCATCATTATTTCCTTGCAATACTGTAACATCCTGCAAGATTAACATGTCATACTTAATGTAAAATCCAGCCAACAGTTATTTCTGGGGCCTATTTTTTGGAGACGACAGAAAGAATGCAGTGAGAAACCCTGATCCATTCACAGTGCTTAAAGGTCCTATGACATGCTGCTTTTTAAATGCTTTTATATAGGCCTTAGTGGTCCCCTAATACTGTATCTGAAGTCTCTTTTATATAGACCTCAGTGGTCCCCTAATACTGTATCTGAAGTCTCTTTTATATAGACCTCAGTGGTCCCCTAATACTGTATCTGAATTCTCTTTTATATAGGCCTTAGTGCTCCCCTAATACTGTATCTGAAGTCTCTTTTATATAGACCTCAGTGGTCCCCTAATACTGTATCTGAAGTCTCTTTTATATAGACCTTAGTGGTCCCCTAATACTGTATCTGAAGTCTCTTTTATATAGACCTCAGTGGTCCCCTAATACTGTATCTGAAGTCTCTTTTATATAGACCTTAGTGGTCCCCTAATACTGTATCTGAAGTCTCTTTTATATAGACCTTAGTGGTCCCCTAATACTGTATCTGAAGTCTCTTTTATATAGGCCTTAGTGGTCCCCCAATACTGTATCTGAAGTCTCTTTTATATAGACCTCAGTGGTCCCCTAATACTGTATCTGAAGTCTCTTTTATATAGGCCTCAGTGGTCCCTTAATACTGTATCTGAAGTCTCTTTTATATAGGCCTCAGTGGTCCCCTAATACTGTATCTGAAGTATCTTTTATATAGGCCTCAGTGGTCCCTAATACTGTATCTGAAGTCTCTTTTATATAGGCCTCAGTGGTCCCCTAATACTGTATCTGAAGTCTCTTTTATATAGGCCTTAGTGCTCCCCTAATACTGTATCTGAAGTCTCTTTTATATAGGCCTTAGTGGTCTCCTAATACTGTATCTGAAGTCTCTTTTATATAGACCTTAGTGGTCTCCTAATACTGTATCTGAAGTCTCTTTTATATAGGCCTTAGTGGTCTCCTAATACTGTATCTGAAGTCTCTTTTATATAGACCTTAGTGGTCCCCTAATACTGTATCTGAAGTCTCTTTTATATAGTCCTTAGTGGTCCCTAATACTGTATCTGATGTCTCTTTTATATAGAGATTTATGTCAGACTGAAGTATTTTCCCCTCAATGTTTTTTTTTTTATTATTTTCCTCATAATATTTAATAAGTGGTGTATATGTGGTGGTGTGGTGTATATTAATAAGAAGTGTGTATGTATATGGTGTATTTATAGAAATAATGTAACCTAGCTTGATCCATTTTGTAAAATGAAGTAAAGCTGTGCTGTATTGTTGTAATTTTCTCCACATTGTGGACATGATGTCTTATTGTGATTCCTTAACTGACAGTACAAATAATGCTTATATGTGACTTTAGTTGTGTGTGTGTGTGTGTGTGTGTGTGTGTGTGTGTGTGTGTGTGTGTGTGTGTGTGTGTGTGTGTGTGTGTGTGTGTGTGTGTGTGTGTGTGTGTGTGTGTGTGTGTGTGTGTGTGTAAAAGTACTGTAAGTTGTGATCACACTAACTGATTGGCCTTCACCCAGATAGACTATCATTATCTCAAAATTGCAGTGTCACTAAAGGAAGGAAACATTGTGTCATGGCTGTAACAAAAAGCACTTCAGTACCCACAGATGCATTTGAAAAACAGTATTGATACTTTTTTGTTTTTTTGGCATGGTGGTGACTTATTGCATGGTTCTTGGTCAATTTTTTCTTCTTTGCAGCCCTTTTTTGTGATTTCAGTCAGTCTTAACTCACATTAACGATCTGAACACATTAATTTGTAATTGAAAGTCAAATAAATTGTAAAAATGTCTGCTGTATCCAAATTGCTTCTTCGTCTTAATAAGGCAGTTGTGAAATGTTGACAGAACAAATAGCATAAGCGACATTTTATTATTGTTCAATAACTTTAAATTAAATCTAGTGTTTGGAGAGGGACTGATCTAATTCACTAGTGTTTGTAGTTCGAACATTATTCACAACAAATTGTGTTCTGGATGAAAACTGTAACCATCTCTGCTGGTTACATCTAGGTAAAAAAATTAAACAAAAAAGAAAATGTCCTTGGAACGAGCCCAGAATGGAAACTGACATTTTTATAATTATGCTTTTAGGGTTAGAGTTTTTATGGTTGTATCCCACAAACAGATAGATTGGTGTAAAAAAAAAATTAACCAGGATGAGATGAGAAGAAATACATTGGGATCAAACAAGACAGAAATAAAGTCTCATTGTGTCACACCAATGTTTTTGTATGTGTCTAATTTATGGTTTAAACTCTCTAAAAAGCAGATAAAGATTGATTGATGAGAATCTTTGTAATGAGAGGTTTAAAGGATGTGGAAATAATGAATACAGAGGTGTGAAATGCAGATGTGCATAAACATAATAATGTGCATAATATATATTGGGCATGCCCAACATGAACCTAATTACAAAGCTTTAAAATCATAAAGAAATAGGAACTGCAGATTTCCAGTGTAGCTACTCGTTTATTTGACTGTTGTTTTCACTATGTCTAAATGACATATGATGATGATCTAATATTAGTCTTAAAGATGACATTTTAAAGGGGACATTTGCCAATGATATCCCCTCCACAGGGACGTTCACTTGTACACACACACACACACACGCACACACACATTAGTAGGTGTTCTTGGCGGTGTGATCCATGATAGCCATCAGAGCCAGCCACGTCTCCCTGGCGGTGGGGATGATCTGATTGGCTGGCAGGATGAAGCCGTAACGGCCGGTGTCCCTCAGCTCGAAGGCGTAGGAGTACTTGATGCCCTGGTTGTAGGTCCAGTCAATGCTGCCACCACTAGCTTGGTCTAAAATTGAAACAGGTATTGCTCAGGGTATTTCTGTATATGAAACACAGTTGGCAGCCATAATGGAGTTGTCAGTTCTGGGGGCAATTGTGAACATCTGATTTCTTTCTCAACTAAACTACCATTGGTTTCCAATGGTTATGATTTATGTCACAGTTAAAACCAGTATGTAGAATTTAAATAATTCTGACTTACAGATGGTGTTGATGATGCTGCCGTATCTGTAGCTAGTACCGTACAGGGAGGCCAGGTCAGTGATAGCCTTCTTAGCCAGATTGTGCTGTGGAAAGAGATTACCATGATCACATACAAACGTCTATTCATGGGCTTTCATATTGGTTAGGCATAATCTTAAATTTTAAGCAGTACAGGCAAAACTACAACAAACTGATGAGCCCAGAGAAGAGATCTGCATCATTTTACCAAGATTGATCAAAAGGGAGTGTGATTCTTACCAGCTCGGTCTGGTCCTTGCATGGAGTCGTGGTGTAGCCGTAGGGGTACAAGAGCAGCTGGGAGTAGGAATGGATGGAGACAAAGGCCTTGAAGTTACCGTGGGACTTCACAAAGTCCACAATGGACTTGACCTCAGACTCAGAGTGAGCTCTGGGTCCACGGTAGTCGTCCTCGCAGGGGTTGTTGCTGGCACCAGCTCCTACATGGGGATGAATACAGAGTCAGAAACTGCTAGAAAATGGATGGCACCATCTGTCTATATACACCTTTTGAACACTTGGTTCCTTAGACACTAATACTAACGGTATGGAGCGTCTCCATAATGTGCAAAAGGACAAAACTTGTCACAAAATGAATCATAGTGTGACTCAACCACCAAAATATGTTCAGTTTATTCATTGTATTGTGCTCTCTGCGTATTAAAGAGTAATTTGTGGCAAATCTGTGTGATTGTGCTGCCATTTTGGCCAAGACTCTCTTGGATAAAGTCCATCCCGTAGCCCATCCTGTTCAAAGCCACTGTGTGTAGGTAGTTTGGCACCATTTGGTGGCAGTATTGAGCCTGACACTGGCAGACAGCAATGTACGTCAGTAAAATTCTAGTAATATTAAAGCTATAGTGCGTAGTCGCCCCCATGAGGAATTCTAAGTAACAACAACAAAACTGTCCGCGCGTCCACATGATACAAGCCTTTCGTGACCTTAATTAGCTTTGTAGTAACTCATTTGGCAATTTCTTGAATGTAATTGTTGTGTCCTGTTAATGCTGTTAGTACTGTTGGTGAACACTAGGGGCGCTAGAGTGCGCAATAGGATATACAGGTGGATGTTATGTGCGTAGAAGAAGAAGAATTAAAGTACAGAATAGCAGTTATACATGTCTCTCGGCTCGTACTTAAAATACCTTTACCAAACACCACAGTAATTAATATCAAAAAGTTGCATACTAAAGCTTTAAATACAGGTTAAAAAAATGATAATGATGAAAAATAATCTGTAACGCAATCAAAGACCATTGTAAAACAAAACAAAAAACTCACTGACAATTACTTAAGACGGTAGGTTTGGAGTTTAAAAGCTTTGAGAATTACATGTAGTGCCTTGGTACAGTTTAAGTCGTTACCTCCAAAATCAGCATCCCAGTTCCTGTTGGGATCGACTCCCACACAGCTAGAGCCGGAGTTGGGCTTCCTGGTCTTACGCCACATACGGTTCTGAAAACATCAGAGTAACTCATCATCATTTGTCACTTTTATATTTGGGGTTCATACCTTCATTTCTGTTTATGTAGCTTTGGATTTATTTTTCTTTGATTTCTTTGATTGAGACGGACACAAATATCCTGTCATCTTGTGCTAATAATTTATACCACCCATTCCTAGGTTTATCTATCTGTACTGAGATGTTAGATTTGAACTTGAAAGGTTCTAGTATCATCTATACAACTCATAAAACTTACATCTAAAAAATGTCACTGCATACATTAGTTTTGACAGAAAGACAGAAGACAGCCTTTGTATTCATGTCCTTGAAAATGGAATAGGAAACATGCCATGCTCAAACTCACATATTGATAAGAAAACCCACTAATTGACAGAGTTATGACAACTTTTGGAACTTAAACAGGGTTGAAAAACCCTGAAGAAGCTTTTAAAAAGTCCCATGAATGAATGTGGCGGGGAATGATTATAAAATGAGTCAGTAAAAAGAATTCTAGAGAGACTCACGCTGTTGTGAGTGAAGTAGAAGCCATCGGGGTTGGTCACTATCTCCAGGAAGATGTCCATCTTGTTGAGGATGGCGGTGATGGCGGGGTCACGTCCATAATCAGTCACAATCTATTCACAGAAATGTGAAGAACACAATATTTAGTGCAGAAGGTTAGTAGTTAGAAGCTGCACAGTCAGTGAAGAAAAAATTGAAAACAATGTGACAATGTAACAATTAACAAAGCACCTTTTTGGCGAACCAGGTGCCACTGGCCTGAGTGACCCACTCTCTGGAATGGATTCCAGTGTCGATCCAGATGGCGGGACGGTTGTTTCCACCGGTGCTGAACTGAAAGTAAAGGAGCAGTCAATTAAAGACTAATAGAACAATGAATAAACATACGTCAAATCTTGTGTTTCTTAATATGATTTAGAATGGGTTGTTTTTACATCCCACGATGACCAGCGTTTAGCTATCTCTTCTTTTTGTCAATAAAGTGCTTGACTTATCGACAATCCTTTATGAAGAAGTTAAGTTTGAGTTATTTGTGGTCTTTCATTTCTTTTGTAAGAGCAAGTATCATTTTTCAGTTCATTTTGTAAGACTTCATTTGTTGAACTCCAGCCTGTTTTATTTACCTTGAGCACATTCAGGGGGCGACCCTCGTAGCTCTGACCGATCACAATCTTGCTGACACGTTTGGGATTCTCAGCCACCAGCATGTCCTGGAAACTGTAGATCTAAACCACAGACAGAATGATGGTCTTTAGGGTTAGGGTTATGACATAATTCAATACTGTACAGCACTGTCTGTTCTTAAGTGTGTTTAAATATTTTGTTGAAGTGCTATATTTTGGGTTGCAACATAATAATCTAGTTGGAAGTTAAGTGCTTTACTGTCTGGTCTGTCTAGCTGGTCCTTACTAGAGTGAGAGCTGTGTAGCTTTTACAGGATGTCAGAGTGAGTGTGTGTACTAACCTCGCTGATGGTGTGGTACCTGGAGAAGTCAAAGCTGTCAGTGTTTCTGGGCTCGGCGATACGAGCAGCAGACTCCATCTCCTGCTGCTCCTCATCGAGCATCACCTGCACGACAATAACATTGTTCATATTTGAGTCAGAGGTCAACACATTTTTTTAATAATTTTTTTTAGCTTTGGCCCAGAATCTGCTTCAAACTTCTGAAAACCCCAACGCCAAGAGCAGTAGATTCAGTTTTGTTCCTGTTCCTAAGCCTTAGACTTGAGAGTCCAAGCTGTCTGCAGGTCTCGTACCTGAAGGTCTTCGATCATGATGGAGTACTCGATGTCCTGACTCTCCAGGTGAATTTTGACGGACTGCAGACTGTGGAAGGGAACTCTGACATCCACGGGAGTGGACACATCAGTCACTCCCCTCCAGAAGTCCAGCTGAAAGAAAATCATACATTTTCATTTAGGAACCAAGAACAAAGAGATTTGTTACCAACAAAAACAGATACAGTAAAGAGAATAAAGAAAAGTCACATTTGGAAGCTTAGCTCTTTCATTTTTTACTTTCCATTTTTATATTAGAATTTATTTAGATTTATTGTGAGTGGATGATAAATGACCTCCAACTCGACCATGTCCTCCAGGTTCTTGATAAGAGACAGCTGGGTTTCATCCTTTGCAGCAATGCGAAGCACCTGATGCCTGCAAAAAGAGAAGCACACCGTCTGACTCAACTCAAGATCCCAAACGAAGAGAGAAGTTGGCACACATGAGGTGAAGTAAGATTTCCCAAGGTTGATACTCAAAATGTGCAACAGGACGGCCCATTGTGTCCTGTGCTGACCTCACAAACGGCCTAAAAGCCATTGCATTTATTGTGAAAATGGAGTTGTTACTTAGGTGTCGGACCAGATGTAGATTGGCAGGCATCAACTGGATGTGTTTAGTTTAAAAAGTGTTGTAATTGGCACTACATAGGGATTCATAATTATTTCACATTTCTGCACACACACACACACACACACACACACACACACACACACACACACACACACACACACACACACACACACACCCTATACAGCAGTGAGAGGCTCTGGCAGGCCCACTTACCCCTCAAACGTCTCCTTGCCGAGAACGGCCACAAACAGCGCGGCGAGTGCGATCAGCCCCCTCATCGTGACCAACAGTATGAACCTGGCAGGGCTGAACACAGGCTTTTATGGCTGAGTGTGCCAGGTCACGTGTTCAAAAACACAACCTTGCTTAAGGTGATGGAGGTGTGGTGTCAGTGGCTGGTCCCTTTCCCACACCAGCCTGGAGATGGCAGAACAAAAGTTGCACCATGCATGTTTTTGACATATCCGAAGTTGTGCGAAGTTTTAAAAAAAAAAAGGGGTTGTTTAAGGTCTGTTGTTGGGTTTGGTTTTCAGTTCTGTCTGTAGGATGTAGTATGGTTCCTTATTCATTTTAATTATTTTAGGATGAGTTGTTTAATCTTCTTTCTTTCTTGACAAATAACACCTGTCAAGATGTGACAGTTCACAGAGGACGCAGCAAACCACAACTCAAAATATTATAATTATATATAATATATAATTATTTATGTTTATGTTAAACACAGGCTTTCAGGTGTCACGCATGAAGTAGTTTGTCTGCTATGATAGCGATTGTGAACATCTGATTTCTTTTCTCACCTGAACTACCATTCGTTTCCAGTGGGTGTGGTTTATGTCACAGTTAAAACCAGTATGTAGAATTTAAATAATTCTGACTTACAGATGGTGTTGATAGTGACAGTGATAGCCTTCTTAGCCAGATTGTGCTGTGGAAAGAGATTACCATGATCACATACAAACGTCTATTCATAGTTTCTCACATTGTTTTGGCAAATTCTTACATTTCTAGCATTACAGGCAAAACAACAACAAACTGATGAGCCGAAGAAAATATCTACAACCAGTTTTACCAGTTTGAAGAAGACATAAAAGGCAAGGAGTATGATTTTTACCAGCTCGGTCTGGTCCTTGCATGGAGTCGTGGTGTAGCCGTAGGGGTACAAGAGCAGCTGGGAGTAGGAATGGATGGAGACAAAGGCCTTGAAGTTACCGTGGGACTTCACAAAGTCCACAATGGACTTGACCTCAGACTCAGAGTGAGCTCTGGGTCCACGGTAGGTCTCTGAGCAGGGGTTGTTGCTGGCACCAGGTGCTACACAGGGATGACTTACAAAGTCAGAGAAACTGCAAGAAAATGCCACCATCTGTCTCTAGACAACTTCTGAGCACTTGGTTCCTTACTAACACTAATGTTAGTGTCTCCATAATGTGCAAAGTAACAAAACATGTCAAGTACTGACCGTAGTATCACTGAACAATCAAAACATTTGTTTAATTAATTTAATGTAATTTGTATTGTGTCGTCTGCATATTGTAGTGCAATTTGTTGCAAATTTGTGTAATTCTGCCTCCATTTTGGCCAGGGCTCTCTTGGGTAAAATCCTGTTCAATGCCACTGTGTATAGGTAATTTGGCACCATCTGGTGGTTGTATTGAGCATGACACCAGCAATTTCTTTAAAGATAAGTAATAATCTGTTACAAAATCGTTGACAAAAACCTCATTGATAAATAGATTTTGACGGTAATGTTTTGAGGATGACATGGTGGTGCCTTGGTACATTTCAACTACAAGTGCAAGTCGTTACCTCCAAAACCAGCATCCCAGTTCCTGTTGGGATCGACTCCCACACAGCTAGAGCCAGAGTTGGGCTTCCTGGTCTTACGCCACATACGGTTCTGAAAACATTTGTCACTTTTATATTTGAGTTTCATAATTTGGCAGAAAAGTATTATAAAATCAGTCGGTAAAAAAATGTATAGCTTTAAGAGGCTCACGTTGTTTTGAGTGTAGTAGTAACCATCGGGGTTGGTCATCATCTCCAGGAAGATGTCCATCTTGTTGAGGATTGTGGTGATAGCGCGGCCACGTCCATAATCAGTCACAATCTATTCACAGAAATGTCAAGAACACAATATGTACTACAGGGGGTTAGTAGTTAGAAGCTGCAGAGACAGTGAAGAAAAAACTACAACAATGTGACAGTTATTAAAGCACCTTTTTGGCGAACCAGGTGCCACTGGCCTGAGTGACCCACTCTCTGGAATGGATTCCAGTGTCGATCCAGATGGTGGGACGGTTGTTTCCACCGGTGCTGAACTGAAAGTAAAGGAGAAGTCAAACAAATATTAATAGAATAATGAGTAGACATACTTCAAATTGTTTGTTTCCAAATATTTTTTATGATCATAGAAGGTTATTTCCCATCATACGAAGTCCATCATGAAGTAATCTCTTAATTTTCTTAAGAAAGTGCTTGACTCATCTACAATCCTTTATGAAGAACAATAGTGTGTTTTATTTATGGTCATTCATTTCTTTAATAAGAGCAGGTGCCATTTTTTAATTCCCTTTGTAAGACTTCATTTGCTGAACTCCAGCCTGTTTTATTTACCTTGACCACATTCAGGGGGCGACCCTTGTAGCTCTGACCGATCACAATCTTGCTGACCAGGTTGGGATTCTCAGCCACCAGCATGTCCTGGAAACTGTAGATCTAAACCACATGACAAAATTACGGCCTTTAGGGTTAGGGTTATGACATAATTCTGTACAGCACTGTTCGGTTTAAAGTGAGTTTAAATCTGTTTATGAAGTGCTATATATTGGGGTGCAACATAATAATCTAGTTAGAAATAAAGTGCTCCATTGTTTGATCTGTCTATCCGGTTTTTATATGACTGGAGTGGAGTGAGTGTCTGTATTGTCGGCAGGAAGGTTTTCAGTGGATGTCCGGCTCCGCTAGTGTTTTTCCTGTCCAGTTTAGGGACACTGCTTCTCTATTCTTTGCAGATGATGTGTTTCTGTTGGCTTCAACAGACCAGGAACTTCAGCATGTTTTGGGTTGGTCGGGATAAGAGACGGCACCTCCAAGTCTGAGGCAAAGTTACTTTGCTACTCCCTAATTTGGCCTCTTCATTTTTTTTTCTTCATTATTATGTTTAATAATTGAAAACAATTATTAAACATAATAATAATGTCATTGTTCAAATCAGACCAGATACTGTAGCAAAATGTTCTTATTATTAATTAATTTAATAAAGGTTGTCTGTAGTATTGATGTTTTTACAGGATGTCAGAGTGAGTGTGTGTACTAACCTCGCTGATGGTGTGGTACCTGGAGAAGTCAAAGCTGTCAGTGTTTCTGGGCTCGGCGATACGAGCAGCAGACTCCATCTCCTGCTGCTCCTCATCGAGCATCACCTGCACGACAATAACATTGTTCATATTTGAGTCAGAGGTCAACACATTTTTTTTATTATTTTTTTAGCTTTGGCCCAGAATCTGCTTCAAACTTCTGAAAAACCCAATGCCAAGAGCAGTAGATTCAGTTTTGTTCCTGTTCCTAAGCCTTAGACTTGAGAGTCCAAGCTGTCTGCAGGTCTCGTACCTGAAGGTCTTCGATCATGATGGAGTACTCGATGTCCTGACTCTCCAGGTAAATTTTGACGGACTGCAGACTGTGGAAGGGAACTCTGACATCCACGGGAGTGGACACATCAGTCACTCCCCTCCAGAAGTCCAGCTGAAAGAAAATCATACATTTTCATTTAGGAACCAAGAACAAAGAGATTTGTTACCAACAAAAACAGATACAGTAAAGAGAATAAAGAAAAGTCACATTTGGAAGCTTAGCTCTTTCATTTTTTACTTTCCATTTTTATATTAGAATTTATTTAGATTTATTGTGAGTGGATGATAAATGACCTCAAACTCGACCATGTCCTCCAGGTTCTTGATAAGAGACAGCTGGGTTTCATCCTTTGCAGCAATGCGAAGCACCTGATGCCTGCAAAAAGAGAAGCACACCGTCTGACTCAACTCAAGATCCCAAACGAAGAGAGAAGTTGGCACACATGAGGTGGAGTAAGATTTCCCAAGGTGAAAATGTGCAACAGGAAGGCCCATTGTGTCCTGTGCTGGCCTCACCTATATAAAATGCCTACCGTATTGGTCAACAAAGTTTGGGTTTCCAAGGAAACTGTATGACAGTCTATATAATATATTGGCCACACATGTTATTTTTATTTTTGTTTTGTTTTATATGCTCGACAATCTTCCAGATAATTGCAGGTCCGCTGCAACTCTCAGTTCTTTTATATCAAGGCTGAAGACCTTTCTTTTTGATGTTGCCTTTCTTTAAAGGTGACTAGGTTTATGCCCATTTTGGGGATATTTTTTAACAGATAACGGACATATTTCTGAGAATTTCTCCAACGCGGGTGTGACAGATTTTATGGTAAAATATACAAGAATAAACAGCTGAGAACTGTTCAGGATTTTGGCAGGCATCAACTGGATGTCTTTAGTTTAAAAAGTGTTATAATTGGCATTACATAGGGATTCATAATTATTTCACATTTCTGCACACACACACACACACACACACACACACACACACACACAGTGGATGCAGGAAAAAAACGGAGCTGAGATGTACACGATGACCTAAATTGAGGACAGCTACGCTTGTTATTGTAAGTGCAATGATAAGTTAAAGTCCAATAAGTACCATACCGTATGAATTTGTGTCCCAGCCCAGGTTAGGAAATTAACTAACAAGCCACTGACATATATGTTCAAAAACCACACACACACACATATATATAATATATAAATATATATACGGATCACTGACACCCTATACAGCAGTGAGAGGCTCTGGCAGGCCCACTTACCCCTCAAACGTCTCCTTGCCGAGAACGGCCACAAACAGCGCGGCGAGTGCAATCAGCCCCCTCATCATGACCAACAGTATGAACCTGGCAGGGCTGAACACAGGCTTTTATGGCTGAGTGTGCCAGGTCACGTGTTCAAAAACACAACCTTGCTTAAGGTGATGGAGGCGTGGTGTCAGTGGCTGGTCCCTTTCCCACACCAGCCTGGAGATAGCAGACCAAAAGTTGCACCATGCATGTTTTTGACATATCCGAAGTTGTGTTAAGGTTGTTTAAGGTCTGTTGGGTTTGGTTTTGGTTCTGTCTGTAGGATCCAGAATCTTCCCTAACTAGGGCCCATGCACGAAAGTGCCAGGGGCAGTGTGAGGAACCTAATGTAGGATTGTTATTTTTCTGTTACAAAATCACATTTTCAAGTGGCTTGGAATGGTCAATCACTCACAAAAATTGGCACACGTCAGTCATCAAAATTTGAAAAGTTCTGCAGTGATTTGGCTGGGGCGTGGCCAGCTGCCTCCATACTGCCCCTAAAGGCACGCTATGGTTCAGATAAAGTTTCTTTGATGACGAAATTTGGTGGGAACATTGTTGTTTTGTTGTTTCTGAGACTATACAGCGATTTGGTCCATGTGTGTTCAGCCTTCTTCATAGTGCCCCCTAATACGTGGAAGGCCTTAATTTGGACATAGTTGCTCCGATATTCACGACATTTGGTATACACATGGCTCTCATCATTTCGCACATATTTCCCATTTGCTTTTATTGGCCCTGCCTAACCTAAAGTTGGCCATTTTGAATTGTATGCATTTTCATGTATTTTATGTACATTTTTCAAACTCCTCCTGGTGGGTTGATCGGATTTGTCTTATACTTGCTTGGTATACTCCAAATAATGTGACTCTAAATTGCGGAGGAATATTCAATAGCTTGAACGATGATGTTCACTGCTTATTTTTGTTTTTGTTTTAGTTTACTATTTTAACCCTGGTTGGGGCAAGACAGCAATCAGCTTCAATGAGCTACATGTAAACCAGCTGTTTGGATACATGTGCTGTGAACTCCACATGTTAGCAGTAAAACATTTTCAGACATGAGATAACTTAAAATGTCAGAGTGCAAAACAAATGCTCATCTGGTGTTTAAGCATGGTTTCATTTCAAAATGAGAAAAAAAATGTGACATCAGCACAAACAAACCTACAAAAAAGTAATGCTCGCTATTAACATAAAAGGTGCTGTAGGTAGGATTGTGAAGATCCAGGACTTAGCCAAATAATTTGAACGTCGACAACTTCTCAGTCCCTCCCCCCTTTCCGCTAAAGCCCAAAACTGTCTCCTAAGCCCCTCTCCCAACAAGGGAGAATGAATGCGTGTGCATGAGCGTGATTGACACCCAGTTAGACCCCCCCACACCTGACTCCCCGAAATGGAGAGTCAGGTGTGGGAAAACACCTGCTGGAGGGTTTCTCAGAGACTTACAGTAAAGCAAAGCGTGTGTCCGTCCACATCCATGTGTACTGCTGAAGTGTTCCTGAGCAAGACACTGAGCTCCTAGCTGCTTGGTTTAGGCATCGCTGAATGAATCGGCATTAAAATGCATTGAACATAGACTTTCAGTCTGTTTTTGTCACAGTGAAACAGCGTTTTGATAATATACAACTTTTTGTGGTATGGCTTTTTGTGTAATAATTTCTGCAAAAACATGCTGTAAAGAAACATGTGTTGTGTAGGAGGGCAAGGACTATTTAGTAGTTAATAGATGTATATAAAAGCTGTGACATATTTTTGTTTCCAACAGAACATCTTCTATTTGCTGCTGGTTTTGGCTGAATGATGTCTCTGCTGATGGTTTTTTGTGATACAATTTTTATTTCTATTTAAAACAAACAAGAAAGATGGTACAGTCCAGTTGGAGTATACAAGACAAACACAAACAAACAAGACAAAACAGAAAGAATATGCTAATATATGAAAAAAGATGCAGACAATTGTGATTGGTTTAAAGAAATGCCAATAAACCAGAGCATGTTTTTCTCCCATCCCAGAATGCTGTGTGGACTAGCCAGACGTTCCTCCGCTCCGCAGTGTGTGGATGGTCTGGCAAAGCGAGACTAATGCTTTGTACACCCAGAATTTCCAGATCTGGCCACAGTCTAAAGCCAAGATATGAGAACAAAATCTAATCAACATTTCCAAACCAGCACATGGAGACCATGGCAGTTGTTGTTTTGTGTTACACTTTTATCCAAAGCGACTTCCAATTAAGTGCTTTCAACCTTGAAGGTGCAAACTCCAGACATGTAGTAAGTGCAAGTACATTAGCTTTAAACAAGCAAAACTACAAAGAGACATATGAATGTGCAGCTTTAAGAATATATATATATATATATATATATATATATATATATATATATATATATATATATATATATATATATATATATATATATATATTGTGTGTTACCAACCTTTACCTTGTTATCATCCCCCATCAAACAGATAGATACAAATAATAATATCTTCATGTATTTCCTTTATTTAGTTTTTAATTTGTGGAAAAGACTTCCTAACTGCACAGACTGAAGGTCAAATGATGGAAATCCACCGTGTCTGCAGTGACAGTACACACATACTGTTGCAGCCTTAACTATTGTGGTTTAAGCTGATAAGGTGGGTTTAATTTTAGGCATCATATCTATTGTTGTTAAGTGTTGATTCCTCTGTCCATTGTCTAAACCTATGTATTCTTGTCACATGAGATGACATTATGTCATTGAGTCAGATATCGGGCTGCAGGACATAGCATCGTACAGATTCATTACAGATGAGGTTCTATTAAGTTTTGGATACTGCAGAAGAAATGACGACATTTCTGGCGACGGGGGAAAACAGCTGTCTGAGAGTTTAATAGATGCTGAAACATTTAAGGGAATTCTGTATTGCAGATGTTCATACCAAACAGCATAGATCAGACATCTCAGTGAAGCACAGTGTTGCTGAATAAACTGCATCCACACTCATCAAACCCGGCCTCTTGACAGATACCACCATCTGACCTGGGTGTGACCAAAGACAGTGTGACAGTGTTGTTTCCTTTAAAAAGGCCAGCAGCAGTTCACAGAGGAAGTTGCTAACCACATTGTTTCCTGTCACCGAGGCAACACGGCAGCTGTTTTACAGGCGTTTCATTACGAAACACGAAACATTGGATCACAAAACAAACCAGCTGTGGTGTGTGGTTTGTGTCACTGTGTGCGTGTCCCAGGCTTGTTCCAATGTGCACTGCATTCAAAAATGTATGTTTTTGTGTTGTTGTTGTGGCCTTGTGACACATTTCACCACATTTATTGACATATTTCTCTTCTCTTTTTTTTTACAACATGCCTTTCAAAAACTCACAACATCATGATAATGACGATACAAAGTAAAGTCTTTGGTAGAGAAAAACAGAACATCTTGAATCAGTACTAAAACAGGTTGGTCAAAATAGTATATTTCCTTTGTATGACAAGAACAAGCCTCTGCTGCTCTCAGATTGGTCGTCCTGCGCTCTAGTGCCCACTTTCTCTCTTTCTATTGGTCAATATGAAGATCCATCATAGCGGAAGTCCCCCTTTGAAAATCAATGAAAAGCGAACGGGACCTACACAGTGAATGCCGCGTCAAGCTAATGAACGGACGTAAAGTTTTTTCCGAAACTAAGGAAACCAAATCTTCAAAATAAGAGGGGGAAAATGACGAGCTCAACTGTATTTCTGCTTCAACATACGTACATCCATTCATGGCATGTACCCACGGTCTGCATGTAGTGGTGCGTTCTTTTTGCCTCGGAAGTCAGAGGTCGCAACTGGGAATGACGTCACACACGAGTTCTACTAGTCTGGTGGTAGTCAAATTAAATTTACATTTGGAAAAGGGTTAAAATGGCAATTTTGTGCCAATTATATGGACACCTAGCCTATGCTGTTCATTTAGTGCTCTCATTTCTTGTAAAAGACTTGTGTGTAATATTTATCATTTTGGCATTGACTTATTCCAAAAATGTAAATTTTACTTATATTTAATGAGTCTACACATTTCTTAATCTTTCTTTCCCTTGTACATTTTACTTTTGTTTCACATAAACTTAGATGTTCTATTTTCATTTATTTTTAAGATCATTTTGGCCTTTATTGGGGCATTGATTATGCCGTCATGGTAATAGTGGAGAGAGACAGGAGATGTAGGGAAAGAGACTAGGCCTACGGAATCGAACCAGAGACTCAATGATGGCATATGCGCTTTTTCTTACTTTCTTACATCGACTTTACGTTACAGTATGTAGACCTTGCGAACAAGGGTTTTATTTTGAAAGCTATAACCGGAAACTACTTTGTGGATTCTATTTAACTTTACAGCAGTGCGGAGCAGGACCTCCGAAGAAATAAACGGAGAGTGAAACGAGCTCTTGTATTATTTCTCTGGTCCGTTTTCTATCAGTGTTGCGGGTTGACAGTTGTTTTAGTAGCCGCACATCTGTTCGCTTCGTCTAGACCAAGTAAACTCCTCGCCGACAGACAAAAATGGAGATAGAGAAGGAAGTAAAGAAGGTAAGCTTCCCCCCAGTGTACTCGGTGTCTCGACTGACCGGGGAACGCCCTGAAAAGGTGTGCCGAACACGGGGCAGGTGGCGAGTAAAGTTACAGTATTACAGACAGACTTTCATGTTTGTTTTTCGGCTTTCATTTCATACGTTTTCAGTGTCATGTTTTTTGCGTTTTCATTGATAAAACTGAAATTAAGTGATCTTAATACGAGCTAACCTATCAGCTAGTTGATAGCAACACGCACTGTTGACTGGTTTACAAAACTAATCTTGTACCCTTCTTTTCTTTAGTAAGACTACTTCCTTTTGAGAATATGTTCCCATCTGAAAAAACTCAACGACAAACTGCGTTTGAAATTTTGACTACATAGTGTTACCCTGCGTAACAACAAAACTCACAAACTTTTTCAAATTGTAGCAAGTATTTACTAAACACAAAATAACCAATTGCAAAGTTCGGCATGGATATTGTGCTCGAAAACCTTCTAGTTTACACAATATTTATGTTTTGGTACTAGTGCGCATTGCTCGACCGACAACAAAATCACCCTGACAGTAAAATGCAAACCAGGTGATTTATTAAAGAGTAAGAATTGCCGTTTGAATTATACAGTTGCCGAATTAACTCCCATCAGTAGTTCTTATAAGATATGGAGTCATGTATTCCTCTTAATATAGCCTACATAAGCTTTTAAGGAAGATGATCTAAAATTAAGGTTTTTTTTAATGGAGTTTGGTCATGCAATTGAGTAAAAGGGTGTCTAGTCTGCAGTGTGACTCCAAATGTTACTGTGATTCTCTGAAAGTGGGTTTCACTTTTCACAAAGGGATTATATTTAGACTAGGCTACAGAGTTTGTCTGTTGAATGTTCATTCATTTAAGATCCGAGAGTGGATTTTTAGATGTCCATCGTTGCAGGGTATATATATGTTGCACGCTTTGGATGTCTTGCATCCATTTGATTCCTTCTGCTTAGTCTACTTATGCCCCCATGGATAATGACAGTGTAACATGACATTTGCTTTTAAATTCTCTACGTAAAGTTGTATATTGAAAGCCAATCCAAAACATATAATCAGTAGCTGGAATTTATGTAAACAGTAAAAACTGCAAATTAGTAAGTTAAAAGTTAAGTAAAGCAGTTCTTTTGGTAGTCATCTGCAGATGTTTTCGGTAATGCATGCTGTTAACACACATGATTCATGTCTTCTTGCATAGACCTGCAGATAACTGGCCGCCGTGCAAAGGGCAGCACAGATTGCTGCAGGGGTAAAACTGTTAGTGTGATGTGATGTGTAGCATGGAAGCTGCAGCATGTTTCAAGATAAAGCAGTGATTCTTCTTTAAGTCCAGTGACAAACTGTCAATTAAAATTGGGTGATGCACATAATGATGCCCATACTACATGTGTGGCATATTTTACGGAATTCTGTGAGACCAGGTTGGTGGCATGGAACTATAATTTATAGTTTTCTACCCACAATGTGTACTATTCCAGGACTCCCCAGCCATTGTGTCTTTCTAAGGTCTTATTTGATTCTTTTTTTAGGCAGTTAGACTTTTTGACTGGAACAGGATCACACAACAGATTTCCATTCGCCAGCCTGTAATAGAGCCAACATGTATTCATGTGACTGTTGGCAATTTTTTTTTAAATCTGTTTGCAAATCTATTTGTTAGTTGCTAGTCATTGAGGTCCGTTAATAACGTAAAAAAGTCAAGTCCGTTTAAGCACAGGAAACTCATGTAGACAGCAGGGTTTCCCCGAGTTGTTTAGCCTTGTGGGGGCCCAGCTGGGGCCGGTCACAGACTGATGGCAGCATTAATGTAGAGCCTAATAGTTTCTGGGATAACAGAATTATGGACGGAATCATGAAATGGAGAATTAAAAAAAACTATGACAGATTTCATAGGGCCCTACATTAAGTCAGTGCTGAATGCTAACTGTAGATTTGAAAATGTGACTATGTCCACGTTTCCAACCGAGCCGCCCCACTGTAACTGTAGTTTAAAAAAACGTCTTAAAAATACATGACAAAATAATTCTCAGTGGCTTAGGCCTGCTGGGGGGGCAACTTAGGCCCAGTGGGCCACCATGCTTGCAATACAAGGAGGGAAACTCTGATACAGTATATGCAGTAAGCTGCAACTGATAAATGGGTTTGAGCAGCTGGATGACCCAGACAGACCCAGTCTGACATCTGCTTCTAATCCCTGGAGGGGATAGGTCTTCAGCGGCTGCAGGGGTTTCTGGCTTCTGGAGCTGCAGGTCGCTGGGAGCCCCTCAGTCAGCGGGAGTCTGCTGTAATTACTGTCAAAGTATAACTGCCCTTTTCAAGAAAAGAAACCTCTGCGTTTAGGTAATGTTACGCCCGATTAAGCTCCTGCCGTCTTCCACAAAAGACGGCTGAGGTAATAGGTTGTGATAATGAGCACACTGTGTACAGGCTGGGAAATTATCATCACTGTAATTCTGTTAAATTGAAGTTGTTTCTGGTGATGTTTCTCTGAGTCATGTTCTCGTCTAAACACCTAAACGGTTGTTGAAGTTGCCATGGGCAAGAATTTTACAGGGAAACATCACAACAGGGAAAAAATGACCCAATCTTATGTTTGCTTAAATACATTTTAGATTTCTCTGTTGGACTTTCCAACAGACTGCAGGACTTTCTCTGGCAAGCAATCACAAAAATGCCACGAAAAATCAAAAAAGAGAACTGTCTCCAAAACGACAGCAAGAAGCTAGAACTAAAATACATTTTTGATATTAATCAATACCTGAGTATATTCATCATCCCCAGATGAATTAAAATAAAGAGGCATTGGTCAAAGGAGAAGGTGTGTTGTAGTATTACATGATATAAAGTATTGTAAAATGAACTCAAACATCTGCTACAGTGTGAATCAGGAAAGTGCTGCTCCGCCTAAATGTAGAAAAAGCAGTTTGAATCGTGAGACTGGCTTGATTGAATTAAACCCTGCTTCCTCGAGCCTGGCTGACATTTTTATTTGCAAAGTTTGGTTCTGCTAAGGATTAAGAAATGAAACTGTAGGGATTTTGCTGCACTGCTTTAGAAAGGAAATACTGTAGACACAAGACAATAGTTTTTTTTATTATTATTATTATTATTATTATTATTATTATTATTATTTGGGCATTTTTAGGCCTTTATTGACAGGACAGTTGAAGACATGAAAGGGTTGAGGGGGGGTGACATGCAGCAAAGGGCCGCAGGTCGGAGCCGGGCCCGCTGTGTCAAGGAGTAAACCTCTATATATGGGTGCCCACTCTACCAGCTGAGCTAACCGGTCGCCTGACACAAGACAGTAGTTGACAATTAAGTTTAAGATCTGTGTTTTGGCTTTTTATTGATGTTGCAGAAACAAGATGTGGTGGTCTGAGAGCATGGCCTGCTGAAATGAAAATGGCTCCCCAGCCAGTGACTACTGTCGTTACAGCTGCCACAGGCCTGCAGCTCTGGCCTGCTGCAACAAAATGACTCGTGAACATGACTCACCGGACCTGAACTGTATAATCCGTGGACAGACAGACAGACAGACAGACGGACGGACGGACGGACGGACGGACTTTTGGTGATTTCAAAATTTCAAAATCCGATTTTCCGATATATTGGCCGATTATATATTTAAAAAGAAAATTACAGAAACGCGTAACAAAACATGAACAGATTTCCCTAACATTAGTTATTTATGAGTCCTCACTTAAATAATATGATAATGCAGTTTAAAAATAAACTTGTTTTATTGTCACAACAGAACAGAGGAACATCAAAATATATTAAAGTTCTGATAAATAAAATGTATAAAAATACAAACTTAAGATATTAAACTTGAAGTCCTTTGAACAAAAACACAATAACAAAAAAAAAATCAAAGTGTTGCCAACAGCGACGCTGTAGAGCGCCCTCTGGTGGACAAACTATACAACGCCAACACTCAGAACATGGTTGAAGGGTGTTTCATCCATTTTTTTATTTTAAAAATATTTATTTATCGGCTACTGTAAATGCCGATACCGATAGTTTGGAAAATGCCTAATATTGGCCCGCTGATATATTGCTCGGGCTCTAGTGCTTACCCCCCTAGTACCAGCTCTGCTCTGCTTGGCTCCACTCGACCGTGTTGCCCCATTGCACATTTAGTACCACCTAGGGCTGAAACGATTCATCTAGGGCTGCCCTTTGATAAGTCAGTTTGTATGCTTATTCATGCTTAATTACTCATTTCCAAGCAACTTATGAGAACATTTCTGGTGAACACAAGATTTAAAGTGATGCTTTTGTAGGATTAATTTCAGAGAAACTCAGTTTACAGATGGTTAATTAACTACATTTATATTGCGCTTTTCTAGTCTTCACCACCTCTCAAAGAGCACAGCTCTGTCGATTAAATCAACTAATCGATTAGTCGACAAAATCAGTGTTAGTTGACTAAGAATTTCTTTAGTCAAGGACAGCCCTAGATTCATCGAGTTACTCGAGTAACTCGATTACAAAAATTCCTCGAGGCAAAAACTCTGCCTCGAAGCCTCGTTAGATTCCTATGACGAGCACTATACACGCAGGGATCTGATTGTTCCACACGGGCCGTTGTTCAGGAAGCACACCACTAGCGCGTGATACATTTTGAATTTAGTTGGAGCAATGGCGGAGAGTAAAGATGTCCAGAAACGGCAGAGAATGTCTAAAGTTTGGGATCATTACATACTAAAAAAGGAAGAGAACGTACCTGGCATACCACAGCAGTACGACTTCAATGATTCAGCATCTGAACCGAAAACATCCGCTCCACGCCGTTTCACCAAGCGTTGCTGAAACAAGGTAACGTAGCCTAAGCAGCCGCTGATTTAAATCACATACTGGATTTGTAGCGATGTCGTGATGCGGTTTGACTAGATATGATGTTTAGCTGTGATGTTTTTAAGTAGTAAACTTACTCACGTTCAATTGCAAGAGAGTATAGCCTAAAAAAAGAACGCCTTCACACACACGCATACACCCTCGTCTCTCTCACTCTTCCTCACGCACGGCATGCGTGCACACACAAACACACACACACACACACACACACAGGTTGCTAGGTTACCATAGCAAATAGGCTCACCCCGGAAATTCTATATTATTTGTTAGTAGCCTAATGGTAAATGCTGCAGGTGTAGAAATCTACATAAAACAGATATTTCCTTTGATGTCAGGGCTAGATTACAGCATGAAACTTAATTAAATTAAATTGCCAAATGTTGGAGTTGGAATAAATACCTCTGTTCTTTTGAGCAATAAAAGCCAAATGCCTGATCATTTTACAGCCACATCATTTTCGTTATGCATTATTTGTTTTGGTTGTTTAAAAACCCCAAAGAAATGTATCCGATTAATCGATCGATAAAGTGCTAGATTAATCGATTACAAAAAGAATCGATAGCTGCAGCCCTAGTACCACCTCATGCGTGAGTCGAGTGTGGCTTGTCGCCATAGCGACGCCGCAGGAGGCTGCCGTGACCTCACGCAACACACACACAGAACGTCGAAGGTGTGTTTTTGATTCTCGGCATGTGGCTGTTTGCCACAGCCAGAAGACAAATTTTGTTTCAAAAGAAGCTGGAGGCAGCAGAAAACACACCGCTGGCTAAACTATTTAAAAATGGGGGGTTAGCAATGATGTGTGACGATTCTCTCCGACCAATCAGTAGTCTGCAGGTTTTCACATCACCTTTTGGTATCGGCTCAGCTCGCTTGGAACCTCAATGGAGGTGGTACTAAAAAAAGTACCTGTTAGCAGGTACTTTTTTTTCGTAATGGAAAACCAAAAAAGGCGAGTAGAGTCGAGGCGAGTCGAGTCGAGCAGGTACCACGTAATGGAAAAACGCTATTAGACTTCTGCAAGTAGCGAACACACTTAGCTCAGTTAGCTTTAACTCCCAACATTTACTTTTGTATTTGAGGTATTGAGTGGATGCTCTCATCCAGAGTGCCTTTAAATGAACACAGTAGATTCTCCGACAAGGCCAGATGACTAACTTAACAAGCAAATATTGTATGTAGTTCAGAGAACTCTGAGAAGAATCAAGGTATCTAACTTCAGTGCTGTTTGGTACGGACGACTGGAATGTGATTGTTGCACCGAGAATCAAAAACTATTTAGCACTGAAAGATGGCATTGAATGTCTGCTCAAGTTTGTGATCTTATTCTTCAGTGCACAACAGAGAGAATTGTTAGAACAAGTGTAAGGGAAAGAGGAAAGGAAGGAAGGATAGCCTGCTCTTGATATTACAATTGATCAGCTGCTTTACTTCTGTTACCGTATAAACCAGGGGTCTTCAACGTTTTTTAAGCCAAGGACCCCTTAACTGAAAGAGACGGAGCAGGGACCCCCTACTACTTATATTGTATAAAATGAGGTTTCATATTAAACTGGGCCTACAATAACGTGTGGGCAGCCTAAAGCCTTTATACTTTTTTTTGCATAGAATACTAAGCTTTTAAAATATGAATTGTTGGCATGATCTTTTAATGTTACACAAAATCTTTAGCATTAACTATATTTGTGTGTGGCTATCATAGGGACTACGTTAAGGCCAGTAAGCCTATCAGTGGGGATTTATATTTGCTAATAATATGTTGGAATTTTGTTAAGACATTTTCATTTTAGAAAAAATTACAATCATTTGAAGGCCCCCCCTGCAGTGACTCTGAGGACCCCCTATGGGCCCCGGACCCCCTGTTGAAGATCTCTGGTATAAACCCAACACATTTTTAGCAGCGTACTTTAAGGCAAGACGAGCTAATTTCTATACAGCACATTCCATATATTAGTGCTTTACATAATGCATTGAAACATTATACAAAATGCACAGAGTTTACAACCTATAATAAAGAGATATAATACAATTGTAAAGAAGTGATGTAGGTAAGAACTAAGAAATACTGTAAATAGATTGCTCAGGATTAAAGTAGGTGAACTTTTTTGCCTGGATTTACTTGCATTTCTCTGTATGACTAAAATAAACTGAGCGAAACATTTACCCCCTAAAATTATATTTATGCTTCTTCCAAAAGTAAATTGCGATAACAAATCCTGCTGGTAAACTCCTCAGCGGCTCCCAGGGGATGAAAGTCTCACTATTCTTGAAGGTGGAATGGAAGCTTAAATATTGGCAACATGTCTCTGCTGTTAAAAACAGAAGTCACTGTCTGCATTCCTTAGTAGTGAGTGTCTTTTGTGTGAAAACACGTCTCCCTGACAAAAGGGGTGCCTGCTGGGATTCCACGAAGCTTTCAACAGCATTGAATAGTTGACCATATATGGTCATAAACAGCGGTAATAGCTTAAGTTTGGCATGAGCGTATCTTGACACTGAAGCCAGGGAAAAGGATGCACATGTTGAGGAGAGAAGAGCAGCAGAGCAACCAGCCAGAAAACTGGGAAAGATACAACTCCTAAATCCAGTTTCGGGTATTGAAGAGGAATGTTGCTGAAATATTTCCAAAGGCAAATCATTACAAATCATCTGAACTCCATTAAGAAGGCTTACAATGACTTTAAATACAGTTTTCCCACCAAATTAAGTTTGCTAAACCAACCAAATGTGTGTTGCTAATACTTTTGTTGTCATTTTACCTCTAAACCATTTTCCGTTCAGAGTAATTATTTCCAATGTTGAGCATCACAAATGTCTTCTGTGGTAGTGTAGGATTATTATTATTATTATTATTATTATTATTATTATTATTATTATGTGTATATATATATATTCTCTCTTTTTTCCTTTTCTTCTTTATTGTTTGGTGTGGTTGTGTTTTGGAGTATGTCTTGTATGTTCAGTTTTTTTTTTTTTTTGTAAAAATGTCTTCTCAGTGAGTCTGGGAATATTATTGGGAATATCCAGTCTGATGTTGGTCTATAGTGTGCAGCACCACAACAGCTTGTTATTTTAGTTTGTAATTCATCTAAGAGCAAATAACGGCCTCTTAAAATATGTCCCAACTACTTGCCCTGCCCTAAAGGAAGCTCGGCATTTCCTTTTGAGTGATGAAACAGTCAAAACAAAACTGTGATAGCACTTGTAATCTCCCTCCTGTGCTTTGTTTACAGATGACCCTCGGGCACGAATTTGGGGCTGGAGCGGCCTGTTTGAAATGCAAGGACAAGTGTGAAGGCTTTGAACTACATTTCTGGAGGTTTGTACTGTACAGCTTCTGTCAAGCTGTGTAGAACCGTCATAGAAACAAGTTTGACTGTGGCAAAATTCATTCTCGATCGCTTGGCTCCCTGTGTCTAGACCATAGACTGTCTATAAAGATGGATGGCGCATCTCCACTTCCTCTCACTGTACAGAAGTGATGCCAAAATATCCCGGATACGCGTGCTGCCTTCTTGTAAGTTTGGAGCCAGAGTCTGCGCATTAGTGACCGAGCAGTGGCGCTGCCGTGTTGAAGTCCCGCCCATACACCCCAATCGCAAGTCAATCACAGCTGTCAATCATGACGTTTCAATTTTTTTTTAACAGCATCAAATAACTAAGAAAAACAAAAATGTATCAGAAAAATGAACAATTGAACAAACATCAGTGTGAAAAGAACTACCTAAAATAACAAACCATATTTGCTAAAAAATTATTTGACGTGTACTTGTGATTTTTCTTTTACTTTGGTCCATGTCCCATCTGTCTAACTGTCTAACTGCATGTCAATCACTGCTCATGCACACACATTCATTCTCCCTTGTGGGGGGAGGGGCTTTAACTGAAAGGGGGGAGGGACTGAGAATATTTTGGCTAAGTCCTGGATCTTCCCAATCCTACCTACAGCACCTTTTTAAAGGGGCCTGTTGAGCAAAACACTGAGCCCTCAGCTGGAGCTGCATAGTGGACCACAGTAAAAACATGTTTTATTGGGCAACTGCCAAGTATGTTAGTATATAATTATGAAACAGGACATTAAAGAAAAGCACACTTCAGCCCATTCTTCCTGGAGTAATACAAGAGCATAAAGGAACATGCTGTTCTTGAGTACAGCCGCTTTTCATGTATGTCTTTGAACAGAGCCCCACGTCCCATCAGCTTATTGTTAACAAAACGACGGAGAGAGTGGAAATATCAGGCCAGTGTGAGTCCACACAAGATGACTTTATGCCTGATTAGTGCTGAGAGTGTGGGGGGGAGCCTGCATTCAACAAAAAAACTGTAATTAGAAGCTGAGGACTGCCCTCCAAGCCCCACCTCCACAAAGATGTTCACACAATTTATAGTGGAGACACCATAGATAAATGTAGATACATGTTTTATATCTATGGTAGACACTGTTGTTTAAAAACAAACAAAACAAAACCGTGGGACCGTGTACAGACAGTCTGACCACCCAGGGTTCTCTGTCACAACATGTGCATTTATTTAGACCAGTGGTTCATGAAATACGGTTCTGTCTGGACAATCAGCCACACTAGGCTAGTTTTCCTGAAGACAGCAACAGGTGCCCTGATGCCCACCGCAGCACCAGCACAAAGGCCCTCCACGGGTGTATGTGTTGTTGTGTGGTTTTAATTTAGCCAGGAATGTTGTACTGTTACAGTCAGACAGTGGCCTACAACATGCCTAGTTTAAGGCTTTTCTCAACTCCAAAACCAAAAAAACAGCGCTGTTTTGGCTTCGGTCAGGCTCTCGTTGAGGAACCGTTATCAAAGTCGCGGTATCAAAATGTTTGAACAATACTCGGCTCTAGAGGACGCACACGCTCGCATGCGCACGCGTGACGTATTACACAGTCCTACCAATGGTGTCCCACTATTTCACAGATCATCAGGTGGCAGTAACATGCCAAGATATTTAACAAAATGTATGTGTATACATAACTTTTCTTCTTATTAGGTCACCCTTTTGTTTAAGAAAGGGTTTCTGATTATTTTTGATGAATATTTATACCATCAATATTGCTGTTGATCTCATCCATACAAATCAAACATGGTTTAAAAAGCTTGACACTGCTGAGAGACACCTGTGGGCCTGCACATGCTGAAGCATGTCTAGTAGTCACAAATAATGTCATAGTTACTCTGCAAATATGAAGCAAGCTGTGTTGAGGCATGTGAGAAGTGCAGCTATTTCAATATGAATTTAACACTGGGCTTGTGATATTGGTGTTTAATTGTAGCAAAGTTGAAGCAGATTGTAATTTTTGTAGTAAGAAAATTTCCAGAAGAAGTTTGTTTAAAAAAACAAAAGACAATGAAGAGAGCATATGAGATTAGATGCTTATTCAGGACATTTCCAAAGCAACATAATGAGTATGCAATTAGAAAAATTGAGACATTGTTCCACACAAAATCAAGCATTAATACATTATATAAATCACTTTTTAGGAATTCACATAGAAAAGCATGAGACAATGTACATCTACTACACACTGATGCATGAAACAGTCGTTCCATCTCACACTAAAACACTTTGAACATATTTTCCTCTTCTCTGCAGAAAAATCTGCAGAAACTGCAAATGTGGCCTCACAGAGCACAACGTGCAGATGAACTCAGAGGAGAACAAGAAGGTAGGCAAGCTGTTCGAGGACACCAAGTACACCGGGCTCATCGCCAAGCTGAAGACGGACGGCATACCCAGCTACCAGGGCAACATGGTGACCATCACTCTGCCCAGCTCTGGCACTGCTTACATCGTACCGCCGAGTGCCTCTTCCACTGTGGTGCCTCCCTCTGCCACAGCTGGTTCTGTGCAGCCTGCCGGAGCCACTGCAGGTTCAGCAACCAGCAGCGCTCAGCCTCAGCCTCAGCCTGTACCAGCCAGCGTCACACCTAGCGTCACACCTGTCAAGGCTAACAGAGTGCCTGTTACTGTCAGCGCCTCATCAGCCATTTTGGTACCAGTCCCCAAAGATGTGCCAATGACGTCTGTCACCTATGAGTGGGCACCACCAGTAGCCAATAAGTATCTGGTAAGAGTTCAAACTAGTGCTAAAATGGCTCTAACTGGCGCCTGGGTAGCTCACGTGGGAGAGCAGGCGCCCATATACAGTGGCTCAGTCCTCGACGCAGTGGCCACGGGTTTGGTTCCTACCTGCGGCCCTTTGCTGCATGTCATTCCCCCTCTCTCTCCTCTTTCATATCTAAGCTGTCCTGTCACAAATAAAGGCATTAAAGACCAACAAAATTATCATATAAATAAATACAAATGGCTCCAACAAAGTAAGCGTTAAAGTTGATATTTTGATAATCGATTAATCATTTAATACCTACATAGTTCAATCAAAAGGACAGTGGTGGAAGAAGTATTCAGATTTGTAAAAGTACAAATACCACACTGTAAAAAATACTCTGTAATAAAAATACCCTGCATTGAAAATGTTACCAAAGTAAAAGTATGTAAGTATCATCAGGAGAATGTACTTAAAGTATTAAAAATGAAAGTACTCAATGCAGAAAAATTCTCACATTTTAGAAACTAAACGATCAAAACGGTTCAGTCGATCAACTCAAAAACATCAAAGTGTTTAATCGGCTAATCGTTTCATGTTGTGGAGTACAATTGAAAGTGGCATAAAAAGAAAAGACTCAAGTAAAGTCCAAGTAGCTCAAATTTGTAAATGCACATGGTTACATTCCACCACTGCAAAAGGAGGGTAAGTAGGAATCACTTTATTTACAGTAATGTATATTTAGTGACAACTACTTTTGCTGTTTAGACAAATACACTAGCTATTGGTTGAAGCTACCGCCAAGCTTTATGGGGGATGCAGTTTTAATCATCTAATAAAATGACTTCACTGGTAGCCTGTGTCTGCCTTTGTCCTAGACAGCATAAGATGGTTCTCTGCTGTAACCTTTCAAGCAATACCATGTGGGCGTAGGTTCCATTTAAAGGCTTTGTTATCAATTATTCACATCACTTGTTTAGTTTTGTAGACCAGACACACTGGTCACAGAAAAGCTCTGGCATTTTGCCAAAGCCTAATGAAAACCAGCCTGTCAGTGTCTTTAAGTTATCCTGAAACAGAGTCAATTGTCATGATACTTTTATTAAAATTTCATAAAGTAATGTATAATAGAGCAACTATTAACTGACTCTTTGTTGACAAGAGGTCCCAATAACACCCAGTTTAGTTAAGATTGTTCAGCAGGCATTTTTGAAATAATAATGAGTGATGATTAACGGGGATTTTTTAAGTCAACAGCATTTCCCTCATGTCCCTACTACCAGAACTCGAAAACTCTGATAGTAAGTCCTGTAGCTGTTTAGTCTAGTACTGCATCTGCAGGATTCTTGTTTTGCTCATTTCAAAAGTTGTTTTCAAGAATTTCTCCTAACTCTGTTTCTGATTGGTCCTTAACTGCTCGCTGTACACTCTTCTGGTCTCTGTCCTTCATACAATCTGTCTTTATCCCTGAGCTAAACGGTTTCTTCTCATTTTGCCTGTGACTTCCAGGCGGCGCGTTACATTGAGCTGCTCCCGCCAGAGAAACGTCCGGTGGCCGGGTCAGAGGGAGCTGCTTACCGTAGGCAGCAGATGGCCCGCCAGCTGCCCGAGCACGACCAGGACCCGTCAAAGTGCCACGAGCTGAGCCCCGCCGAGGTCAAGCTAATGCAGCAGTTTGTCCGCAAGTACAAAGATGAGGCCCTGGGGGTCGGAGATGTTGTGCTGCCTGAAGAAATGGCTCTGGTTCAGGCAGGAGGGCAGGGAGGAACTGGTGTTGGGGCTGGAGGTGGACATGGTGCTGGGGGGGCAGGGTTTGGACCGGGAGTTGGAGCTGCTGGGGTTGGTTCTGGGCCAGGGGCTGCAGGCCCGGGTGTTGGGCCTATGGCTGGTTCTGGTGCTGGCTTTGGACCTGGAGCAGGGAGGGGAGGAGCTGGAGCTGGTGGTGCTGGACCACTTTCAGGGCCTGGGACTGGACTGGCTGGCTTTGGGCCAGCTGGAGGAGCCATGGGTACTGCTGCCACCGCTGGAGCCATGGGCCTCCCTGGAGCTCAGCAAGCTGGACTACCACAACAGGCCTTTGTAAGCACTCACCTTCTTGTACATCTACACTGTGTTGGCATACAGGCCAGATTAATTGTTAAAATTATTATCACGGTATTAACAAGGATAATTCCTGTTACTGATATGTATAGAAATATGACAAAAAAAAAATGAACTGCGTTTCACTGTTGAAACACGCACACACATACATCTGTCTGTGTGCCTATTCCACTGCAGTTTCAATGAACCAATAGCTAGTTAAGTGCAGTTAATAAACCGAAGGGTCTTTTGCAAATGATTTTAGAAATGTTACGACCAAAGAAAGGGAAAAATAATGTATTCCTCCTGTACCAACTCAGTCCAGTATATTATACAGTATATTTACCAATACAAATACATTGCAAGAACAAAATTGTATGTTGTAGCTACAATATAGTAAGAAGCGGGCCAGAATAGTTAATGCATACGCTCCCTTAATGAGAAGACTTGACAGCAGAAGTGTCCTTGTACACCGGAGGTGAATCCCTCTTACCCCCAGAGGCACAGTTCTGTAGTGGGCTCAAAAAATAAAATGAATGGTAATAAGTGAATGCAATAGTACTCCAAATGTTATGCTTTTGGCAACATTTTACACTAACTGGAGTGCCCCCCCACCCCCCCCCCCCCCCCCCTCCCCCCGATTGTTTCACATTACTTTCATAAAAGTAAAAACCAAAAAAAAGGGAAGTATGTAGCAGAACAATACTTTTCAGCTTTCTAGTGACCAATTGGGTAGGTCCATCACAGGTGTTATTTTAAGTTGTGATCAACTCCTTTTATTACACCAGTGAATCATGAAAGCACTAGGTCAAATTCACACGTACAAGCTGATGACTAAATTGCAGTAGTTAAGTAGATTTACCCCGATGTTTCCACAGTGCATTACTGTCTGTAGTAATTCCAGGACAGAACACTAGATGGAGCCATGAGACCAACTCTGACTCAGCCTTCTTCATTCAGGATGATGGATATTAATTCATCACTATGTGCAGCTGGGCTGTCCTCGACTTCAGAAATTCTTAGTCGACTAACACTCGTATGATTTTGTCGATTAGCCGATTTAATCGACAGATCTGTAAAACTGAGTTTCTCCACAGAGAAACATGCAAAAGCAGCACTTTAAATATTGTGTTTACCAGAGATGTGCTCATAACTCTTTTGGAAATTAGTAATTTAGCATGAAAAAGCATTCAAAAAATGACTAATCGACTAAAGAAATCTTAGTCGACTAAGACCAAAATGACTGATATTGGACTAAGATGGGGCAGTCCTAATGTGAAGCCAGTTAAAAATCTGTTAATGTTGAGTCTCATGATTTAAAAATGTTCTCCGTTGCTGTCTTTTTTCTCTTCTGTTACAAATTCTTTTTCATGTTCCCATGTTGTTCTTATATTCTCGTTCTCACTCCCTGAGCTTTATCCTCCCTCTTAATTCCTCACACAGGATACTTGACTGCACAGTGTCAAGAACACACTCTTCTCTCCTGGCAGGGAGTGGCTTAACAACTTTGTATTTGCTTATCTCTACTTTCACCTTAACTCCACCAGCAGTCATCTCATCTTGATTAAGTCTACCAGTGTCAGGTCACCGTATATATAAGGAAAATACCACACACTTTCAGCAGTACAATGTGTTATTCTACCATTCAGGGATTACAGTGATCCAAGGCAAAACGTTCAAATGCTCAGTTATAAAATCAAAGGAGGCCTTTTTGACTTTGAAATGGACTCAAAGAGAAGGATATTGGCCTTTGTGTAAACCTACTGGAAGTACATAATAATTCTTTGTTAGTATTCAAGGGGATGAAAGAAATCTTTTGGACAGGATGCAACTGACTGTTCTAACACAGTATTGTTTTACATATACAAATATCCATATAATAGTTTGGACTCCATCTAATACATGCAACAATTAGAATTTAGCCAAATAATGGAACACATTTGTGCTGAAACAAAGACAAATTGCAAACCTTCACTGGTTCCAAAACAAAACAAGCACCTGAAGACATTACAGGGTTCCCCCAGTGTATTGTAAGCCTGGGGGCCCACCGGGCCTAATTTGCCCCCACCTAAGCCACTGGGGAATCTTTTTTTGAATTGAAATGCTCAATTTCGCCATTATTCTGTTGTCACAGAAACTATTTGGCTCTACATTAATGCTGCCATCAGTCTGTGACACTTGCCATCGGGTCTAACAACTTTTCTGGGAGAAACCCTGCAGTAACTTGTACTTTACGAACTTGTAATATACTAACCATCTCTTCTTTTCTTCTCTCCTTCCAAGTCATGCAATCACTGCCAGCAGCCGATGCGTGTGGGCGAGCCAGCTGTCTATGCTGAGCGGGCCGGCTACGACAAAATGTGGCACCCAGCATGCTTTGTGTGTTGTACCTGCAACGAGCTACTGGTGGACATGATCTACTTCTGGAAGAAAGGGAAGCTGTACTGTGGACGTCATTATGGAGACAGCGAGAAGCCGCGCTGCGGAGGCTGTGATGAGGTGAGAGAGGATATGATCATTTCAATTATTTAAAAAAATTGTTAGTTTTGTTCACACTTTTTCTGGTTGCATCCGTTTTGGTAGCACTCTCCAATCTACATTTTGATGTGTGTCTGTCGACAGCTGATCTTCAGTAATGAGTACACTCAGGCTGAGGGCCAGAACTGGCATCTGAAGCACTTCTGCTGCTTTGACTGTGACTGCATCCTCGCCGGAGAGACCTATGTCATGGAGAATGACAAGCCTGTCTGCCAGCCGTGCTACATGAAGAGCTACGCTGTGGTAAGACAAACTTTCTTTCTCAGGGTTTCTGTTTTTTTTTAAATAAAGTAGTTGAAAGTAGTAGTATATTAGTAGTAGTTTGTTGGAAGCCGTTATCCTAATCTCAATTCAGGTCTCATAGTGCATACATTCTTAGCTCGAGTGGTCCTTGGTTTTGTTTGATTAACTTTATTTTGAACATGTTAAAAATAAAAGTAAAAGATAAATAAGAACATGTACATTTCAGTACAAGTAAGAAAACCAACAAAAGCTAAATACTCAGCAATGAATATTTTAAATGATTCAAATAAAGATTTCCATTTTCAAAAAGGAGTAGGAAAAAACTTTTTTGGCTCACCCCCTTTTTCTACTTTAGTTACATACAAACAATTTAATTGTTCTCTATTTATACATGTATAGGTGTTTTCCCACCGAATGGACTTTTGCAGTTCTTAGAACTAAAACGTTCCTAGAACACGTTTTTCGTCGTGTTTCCACCGGACAAATTTGGGGATTTTTTAGTTCCTCTGGCCGTATTTCGGGACTTTTTTAGCTCCTACTTCAGAGCAGGGTCTTTTCCCTTTTCCTAGGTCTACTTGATTGGTCGAAATTATAAGTCCCGCCCACTGCCAACCCAGATCTTGCAGTGCGCCGTCTGTACTTTTCACCATCTTATTCATCATTAAAGTCACTTCTGACAATGTTTTAGGCGAGAAATGAATTATTTAGATTTCGAATATAGGCAGTCTTCCGAAAATCGTTGCCGAATTGACAATTTGCTTCAAGCTGGTGGCTGCCCGGGGAGAGAGAGAGAGAGAGAGAGAGAGAGAGAGAGAGAGAGAGAGAGAGAGAGAGAGAGAGAGAGAGAGAGAGAGAGAGAGAGAGAGAGAGAGAGAGAGAGAGAGAGAGAGAGAGAGAGAGAGAGAGAGAGAGAGAGAGAGAGAGAGAGAGAGAGAGAGAGAGAGAGAGAGAGAGAGAGGAGAGAGAGAGAGAGAGAGAGAGAGAGAGAGAGAGAGAGAGAGAGAGAGAGAGAGAGAGAGAGAGAGAGAGAGAGAGAGAGACTCTGTTGCTAGTGACGATGCTATGAAGACCGTTACAGTGCTTGCGTCACTCCCTTACCCCTCCTACCAGTCCCTGTGGAAGATTTTGGGTGAGAGTAGTTCTTAGAAGTGTACTTTTCCCCTAAAAAAAGTACAAGTACTATCCAGTGGGAAAACGCCTTATATCTACACATACATGCATATATACTTACTGACAGGCACATATACACACATACATATATGCATAATATTATACTGTTGTCTGGTGAAGAATCATCATTGCAGAAAACCAAATATATTATAATATTTTGCACCATCTGGAGACGGGCGACAGACTCCACTGACCCACACATACAGTGCATTACAGTAATCAGCCTAGTGGTGACAAAGGCATGGATTACTGTCCAATAATTGGCTCCATTGGAGAAAAATGTAAAATATCTAGATGAAAAGCAGTGTGAAAAGCTTGACAATAAATCTATCCTGTCATCCCCAGAAATGCTCATCCTGCCAGAATGCGGTAGAGCCCGAGGCCCAGAGGGTTTCCTACGGCGAGTACCACTGGCACGCTGAGCCGCAGTGCTTCAAGTGCTCCGGCTGCTCCAAGTGCCTGGTCGGCCAGCGATTCATGGCAGTGCAGCGCTTCCTCTTCTGCTCTGTGGAGTGCAAGAAGAAAACCATGGCTTAGAGGGCCAAAACAACTCCCCCCATCTTCTCCACAACCACTTGTAAAACCAGGATGGGTTCGGCTAAGACTAGAACCCGAGCAGGGAAAACAAACACTGGTGCAGCTGCGCGTGAGAAGGGATGGATTGTGGTTGTGTTAACATAGTATAGAGTGCCTGATACCTCTGATATAGAGAAGTACCATAATAGTGATTCCATTTGCCTTTGGGTGCTCTTTTCTTTTTGTCCACAGTATTGATAAATCCATCTGAACTAGACACCTAAACTCCTACCTTCCAGTTAATCTGCCTTTAAAATCAGTCGTCTTATTTCAACAAGTAGATGTTTTTACTGCTTTTCTTGCACTGTTTTCTAACTGAAGAGATTCATTTTGTATTGGTCAGAGTTTTTGCAATTTTTTTTTTAATGTTAAACCTGTGTCTTTAATGGTATCAGTGCTATGCTACTCCTATAGAACCTACTGTTGATTTAATATGCCAACTTTTACTGCTTCCTTCATACGTAGGAAAGCATTTTTGTACACCTCTTTTTGTCGGGCAGGTGCGTAGGATGTGATCAAAAGTAGCAGATCAGAAGCTTACAAGAAGTCCCGTACACTGACCATTACGCAAGCAATAATTTATTTAGAAAATATAACGTTTTGGTCTTAGACCTTCATCACCTTCATACAAAGACTACTGATACTCACTCTCCTCTATGCAGCAACATGACAAGCAATATTGGCCCTGTTTGGGGTTGCTTTGCTTCCAGTGCACTGTATTCCAGGTCTAACTGAAAAAAAAAAACTATCAGTGAGAGATTTGGAAGTACATTGCCACATATCTGATAACGGAATATTTGGCTACTGTAGTTGTTTTATTGCACATAATCAAATGAGGTGAATAGTAGTGTTTTATTAGTATTTTAGGGGAACAAAACAATGTGAACATATACACCACCAGTTACCAGTTTATGAGGTACCCAGTACAAACTATTGGTTTCCCAACAACAGGCCTGTAATTAAGTGGTGGTATATAGACAGGTGTATGACCGGTCTACTGTCCACCTTGTGTATGTTAATGGGGATGAACAAAGTGCAAAAATACATGGATTTGTAGAAGTATATTATATTGCATTGCCTTGTACTAATGAACTGGTAAGCCTGTGTAATGCAGTTCAATCCAATCCAATGATACTGCAAACTACATCCTCAGAAAATGCTGTAGAATTTACATGATCTTCAGAAATATCCAGCTTCTGTATTATTCAATTTCACAGGTGTTTGGATCTCCATTAGTTTCCATATAGTGATCTCTAGCCCTGGGTCCACATAATGTAATTTAGCATAAATAAGTAGTGATTACAAGCAAAATAAAACATGTATAATTCTGTATAAATAAAAGGAAAAATGCAAACTAATCATGCAGTGCAGAAAATAAGTGTTCTTTTTCATCCAGTTCTACCTAGAAGATCATCCACTGGGCTCCTGGTGAATATAAACACTGTTAAGTTGTTGTATAGGAACAGCATGGTACCCAAGTACTATAAAACAGTTGTGTCCTCTATGTTTGGTCTTTTTTGTGCCATGTATTTTCCCTTTCATGCAATAAAGTGCACTTTAAATTACTTTTTTAATTTAACTTAATTATTTTGACTAATATCTATTTATTCTCTTGGAGCTACAGCTAATTCACTGTTGTATAATGCAGTTGAGTTTTTAACTTAACAGCTAATTAAAGCCCCTGCACAGCTGTGGTCCACCCACACAGGTGTTTTCACTTACGCTTGATTAGACCTCTTCTCAGGCCTGTGTGCGTACAGACCGGACTGCTTGATTGACAACTCTCTCACTCCTGTTGAGTTTGACGCAGCAGCAGAACATAGCTGCTGGTCTAGTGGACACTGCCAGTCCCCTCAGGCTTGATGTAGCAGCCAGAAGGTTAGCAGCTAAAGTGATGTGGTAGCATGGGGGGATTACATGCTCTACAACAACTAGTCATGCAGAAAATCATGGAAAAGGTAGTTTTGCATTGCCAGACCTATCTCCACTCCTACACCACACATACATTCCAGGATAGCAGAAAAAAAAAAACCTGCTCTGGGTTGCTTGCATTTCTTGAAACCAATCACAATCTTCTTGGGTGGCGCTAAGCTCTGGACGCAGCTCTGTTAAATAGTCTCAGGAAGGAACTTGTTTTGGTGGAACATTTGCACCCCGCAAAACAAAACTCCACATACAATATTAAAGCTATAGTGCGTAGTTTCTGCCGCCCCCATGAGGAATTCTAAGTAATGACAACAAAAACTGTTGGCGCGTCCACATGATACAAGCCTTCCGTGACCACGCACTCGTGTATCCCCGTGTGTGTTTTGTCCATTGCAAAACCCCACCATTGGTCCCATAATGTTCCAGTTAGACAGTAAATGCCATAAACATATTTTTTGTAAATCATTCCCCAAAAGAACCAAATTATCTTCAAAATATGGCATTTTCAGTGTGTAGCTTGTAGGCTCAAAGTTTGTTGTTGTTAAATGTCCTAGTGAACCATTACAATGAGCCAGTATGCAACATAACGACACCGGAACAGGCTTACTGAAATTGAATACAGCCATCGTTAATGTTAGTAATTACACCTGTGATTTAGTGCTACAACATGTCTTCCATGAAAAGGCTCTCTGTGCAATTAGTGTGGTGACCTCATGTAATTCCCAACATGGCTTCAACCTGAGCAGATATGTAAGCAGTACAACTGAAAACGTGTGTGGATGTGCAGGGCCTTTAAATACTGCTAATTGAGAAATAAGCGGTATCACAGTGCCATTATACATACACATGAACTGCATTTTAATCAGCATATATACAGACTATGGCCAATGTACATTTCTGTTTTGTACAGGAACAGGAAACGATGCAAGACTTGCGTCAACTGAAAGTTCAAAATGCCACTGCTAATTAAACTTAATATAATATATTACTACACAATTCTCTTAGTATATTGTGTTGTATATTACTATTTTTATGGATTTTATTGTTATTGTTTTTATTGAGCCAGAACAGTTACGCAATGAATTTCACTGCACATTGTACTGTGTATGATTGTGTATGTGACAAATACATTTGAAGTAAAATTAATAACAAATAGGAAGCAAAATGTTTTTGCCACAGCCTTTTTTGTTTTTCTTAAGGAGTTCTGGAGATGTTCATTACTATCCACAGTTAGGTTTGATTTTGTGTACCTGTAAACAGCCTCTGTCTATTGAATTGTGGAGTGATCACCATCAAACTCAAATCAAGTGGTTTTAGTATGCATACTGAATTTTTGTGAAGTTTCCACTAGTTTTCACACATATTAAGCTGATTTTCAAGTGAAACTTGTTTAATGACTCCTAGGGCTCTATCTTGCACCCAGCACAAGTGTCTTGGCTAGTTTAAGACCGACGCAGTTGTCAATTTCCCATCAAGCACCTGCATCGTTTAAATAGCAAATGCACCTGCACCCATCTTTGCGCCCATGAGCGTGCTGGTGTTACAGGGAGGTGTGATCAGGTAAATATTTGGTGCATCACTATCTTGAGGCAGCGGGAAGTGACATTGCGCCATTGACCAACAAAAACCTGGTCTAAAGTCACTAGCGCAGCATTTCGTTGTTTTTTATTAATAAAATGTGCCTAGGCTTACACACAGGGAAGCGCAGTAGCACACAAACATGCAAAAGATTACAATTAAAAATATTACGGTGCAAATGACAATAATTGGTTTATTGCATGTTATGACCAAAACACACCTATGAATTAATGAAGACACTAAGTACAACCCTTTTGAACCATGCGCCCGGTGCATGGACCCTTTTTTCTGCCGTGGATTTGGACACGCCCTAAACACACCAGCGCGATGCGCTTCACGCCGTGCACTTAGATCATTAAAATAGTCCAATAGTTAAATGGTCCCTAGCATTTAACACAAAGCACATTAAACATCAAGAAGACACCTCCTTGCATTTTACTTCCTGTAGGTGAAGCACGTTCTCATCCCAACATTGCTTTACCTTTTAATTATCAGTACAGCTCAGGGTGAGCTCTCTCTTACGTATAAGCTGTAAAAGTATGTAGCAGGCCGGCCATGAAGGAAAAACCATCTCCGAGGGGCTCGTATTTTCATTCACTGTGTGGAAACAGTGCACAATTCAAGGAAGCGCCATCTCTGAGAAGCCCTATTGTCTTAAATGGCAGTCAGCCCAAAGCTGTGCTGCTATTTCCCTTCTGTCAACCACAACTCTACCAGACCTGATGTGGCCTAATCGCCTGGCCAGCTCCAGGATCAACCAGTCGTAACCCCTCTCCAACATCCTCCGCTGTCCTTTCTCTAAATGCTTGCTTTTCCAGTCACAGGAAGTCTTTGCATTTTTTTGGCATTTGACTTGCAGTGTTAATCTAAGAATTAGAGCCTTTGTTTTCTGAAGACATATACTGTTCCCCTGTTTATGAGAAAATAGTTCAAAACACTGAAAGCAGTGTGGAGAGGGGTGAGGTCTTCTTCCTGTAATATTGTGTGCTTGTTGGAATTTGCATGTGATTTGTTTCATACTTGAATTTGCATTGCGCTGCAATTTAACACAGGACTTTGCATTGTGATTTATTTCTCACAAATTTGCATTGTGTTGAAGTTTACTTAAGTCCCGCCTTGACTCCATCGCACATACCACCATCTCCTCGGTGAAGTGCTGGGATGCTGAGCTGTTGATTGGTGTGTGGTTTACCTCACCAACACTAAATAATGATACATGTTTCTGGTTGTTCTGGTGGAGCTGAAGGATGTGGATGTGTCACAGAGATTTGATAGGCCTGGATTACAGACAAGAGCAGCATTTTCTGCCTACCATGTAACTAATTGTATTAAACATGGGTAACTTGCCAGCTCTACCAGGTGAGCTAACCAGGCGCCCATAATTAGAGGTGTACTCCTCGACGCAGAGGCCGCAGGTTCGACTCCACAGGTTCGACTCCGCAGGGTCGACTCTGCAGGGTCGACTCTGCAGAAAGACTTAGTCCTGTAAGAAAGACCACTGAGGCTGCAGGGCGAGGATTATGTGAAATCATATCTGAATTTGCTTATCAAGACAGTCTACGGCTGGCGTCAGTATAAAAAGCCTGAGCATTTCTGTGGGGAACCGTCCACGACAAGGTGCAAACACCTGAAGATCATCTCAACTCACATTCTTCAGTTCCTGCCTCGGCTCCAAAATCAAAACCAGTAATCATACTTAATTTAAGAAGATGCACCAGCTACTTCAAGGAACAAAAAGGATAGAGACAATGAGTCAGAGCACCCTGATAACATACCTAGAAACATAAGAGAGCAGTTCAGGCATGCAAAGAGAAAAGTGTGATAACAGACCAGATCAGAGAAGTTGAGGAAGATATGGAAGGATGAAAGAAGAAGAGACTGATATACAGTAAAACAGCTTTCAGTTGGGCTGTGATGCATTCTACATGTAGAGAATAGTGCACTTTGACTTTCTTTTTTTATCTTCCAGTACATTTTGGCGAGAAACAGCAAATAATCAATATCTCCTAAGAAACAAGTTATTAAGATTGAAAACAAAATGTGAACTGTAACCCAGATTTCACAAATGGCAGGATCATGTGAGGGCTTCATTTCTAGCTTATAAGTAAATGCAGTTCTGGCTCTTCAGTCTCCATCATCCCAGGTTAAAAACAGACATACTGTAAGGCAGGGCAGCTTTATTTATATAGCACATTTCAGCAACAGGGCAAATCAAAGTGCTTTACATAAAAACGATTAAAAATAAAAACATAAAATACGAGAATAAAAATGACAGTGCAGTATAAGAAATTAAACATTGAAAAGCAGTTAAAAACCGTTAACAATTATTTAAAGAAAGGCCACATTAACGATGGAATCCTAAAAGCTCTCCCAACCTGAAGACGAGAAGGAACATCAGCCGTGCCTGCCGCGACATAACACAACTGGCAGGGCTGGACTGGGACAAAAAATCGGCCCGGGCATTTTTGGCCCAGGCGGCCCACACCCACCGTGATTGGTCAGAGACATTCCCTGCAGACAGTCCTCTTAAAATATGCGTCCATTCTATGATATGAGTTGCCTTGTGTTCTGCGTTCATGTGATGGTTTTGGATCCTTCAAGAGGTCTCAAGACTTATCTGTTGATCTTACACATTCATCAGAGTTATGATTTGTATATTTATGGTATTTTTTATTATTATTATTGATATTTGATATTGTATTGCCATTATTGTTATTATTACTATTTTGCTTAATATTGGCTTAGCAACTTTTAAAAACTGTTTACTGTTAATTTTAACCATTGTAAGATTCATATTTTGTCGCTTTGGACAAAAGTGTCTGCTAACTACAATAACCATAACCATAACCCTTCCCAAAAGCTACAATAAAGCTGGGAGTAGTACATGCCCTGAAAAAGAGAAGCAGTGTACTCACTCACTTTTGATTGGCGACCTGGAGGCCATAGGGTAGCCTACACAATGTCCATACTCAAGTGCAAGTCATTGCCAAAGATAAAGTTTAAAGTATAATTTCAAATTATTTAACAACATTTAAGTATACAAGTGTATTGTCAGTAAAGTCAATCAAAATGTTGCCTTGGCCCACACCAATGAACAAGAAAGATTTACTCTAACAAGGTAACCTTTAAAAGAGTAAGAAACAGAGAGAAATGTCAGCTAACTTAAGGTATAATTCATTTAGCTTAAATCTCTGGGCAATGTAGAGAGACAGCTGTACACATAGTATACATGAGCCTAGTAGAACAGGCTGTATACATAGTATACATGAGCCTAGTAGAACAGGCTGTACATAGTATACATGAGCCTAGTAGAACAGGCTGTATAGATCACAGACTTCAGCTACCCAACAGGCCAACCCTTAAACGGTTAGGTTACCTGACAGCCACTAACTTTAATGTTACTGCCAAACTGCTTGTTGTCATTATGACGTGAGACACACACACACACACACACACACACACACACACACACACACACACACACACACACACACAACCTGTTAATTCACGTACTTCTTACCGTCGTCAACTAGGCCTACTCTCTCTTCCATCTGTTCCTCCCTCTCTCCCGTGGCCCTGTCATGGTCGCTCTCCTCCTCCTCGGCCTCTTCCCTGTCATCATGATGTTGTTTCTGCTTCTCTGTATAGCCAGCCACCTCTCCTCCTTTCTCTACTTCAGGTAGCCTAATGCTGATGTTGAAGCAGCTACTACAGCCCCAAACATGTCAGACATGTTGGCACATTTTGAGGCATTCGCCTGTAGATACTTAATCTTTTTCTCCCGTAATTTATGTACACATTGCTTGCGTATGGGGTTCCGTGGTCGTTTGTCCATTTTAACGTGGATGCTAAACTTCCAGCATATTATAACGTTTACAGCTCGTGTCTCAGGGCCGGGAGTGGGGAAGGGTGTTCCTGGATTTGATTGGGTTGGGTCTAGCTTAGGACTGTAGTTGATCTGATTCCGGTTTCCAACTTCGTCCCAGTCAGTTAAAACACGGATGGAGACAATTATCGCTCTTGACGCTTTATTACATAAGGCAACAGTATAAAATGGGCGTGGGTAGCTCTGCTATGGCTGTGTATTTGTGTGTGGTTCTGCAAAGAAACAAATAACATTGTGAAGGCTACCATACACAATGCATATGAAGTATAGGCTACATATAGGCTAGCAAACAACAACAAACCCACTATTAATTACACTATATCAATGTAATGTAACTACTGCAGCATAATACAATACAATAATAATACAATAATGTAGCTAAATACAAACGTGAGCAAGAGCTTCCAACAATCTGCATTATAAATCAACAGCCACGTGCAAACTAGCTAACAGGTGATTAACACAAACATCGAAATTACCAGCTAACTTACTTAAATGTAAAAGAACTACAGACCAATACAACAACAGGCCCAAATGAACTGAAAACGTAAGCTATGGGACTTACACTTCTCAAAGACGCACACACGCGAGCTCAACTGATTATCCTCTGGACGCACACAGTCTCTTTTCTCTTTCTCCCACTTTTCTCTCCGTGTGGCGCGTGCGCTCGCTCGCGGTAAGGCGCGTGTCCGCGCTACCCCCCCGCATGCAGCCACAATCAGTCCTGACAGACGGACTTTTGTACAATTACCGAATGGGCCGCTGTCAGTTATCTATGGGCCGGCGCGGCCCAAAAAAATAAAAAAATTAAAACAAAGGCCTATAAATTATATCGGCGATTCGGCCCAAAAGTGCGTCGGCCCACCGGGAAAATGCCCGGTATGCCCGATGGCCAGTCCAGCCCTGACAACTGGTATAAACAACAAGTCCCCCAACCAAACAGTCTCGGTATGAATGCCAACTCTCTGAAAATGCAATTACTCACCACCCACATTCCTGCAGAGAGGGAGTGAACAGGAGCAATTCATATTTATGGAATGTCATTATGGAGAAGGCCTGGTATTAAAGTATGTGATCCAGCCAACAGGAGCGATCATGTTCAATGATGTGTGTGTGTGTGTGTGTGTGTGTGTGTGTGTGTGTGTGTGTGTGTGTGTGTGTGTGTGTGTGTGTGTGTGTGTGTGTGTGTGTGTGTGTGTGACATGCAAATTGAAAACTCTTCATCTCACCCGGTTTTAAGTACTCATATTATGAGGGGACTTACCATCTCCACCAGAAAACACTGTTCACCAACTGCTCCAAACAGCTCTGTTGTAGTCCAGCCTTTACTTCAGAGACACACGTGGTCACTTTGGAACACACGTTATAATGCTCGCCTAGCTGCTAGCATGGCACGCCCTCATACTCTGCTTCTGACTGGCTAGTAGTCCTTACCTAGGTACTGTCAGGACACGCCCTCATACTCTGCTTCTGACTGGCTAGTAGTCCTTACCTAGGTACTGTCAGGACACGCCCTCATACTCTGCTTCTGACTGGCTAGTAGTCCTTACCTAGCTACTGTCAGGGCACGCCCTCATACTCTGCTTCTGACTGGCTAGTAGTCCTTACCTAGGTACTGTCAGGGCACGCCCTCATACTCTGCTTCTGACTGGCTAGTAGTCCTTACCTAGGTACTGTCAGGACACGCCCTCATACTCTGCTTCTGACTGGCTAGTAGTCCTTACCTAGGTACTGAGCATGTGCGACTCCCAACAAAGATGGAACAGAAGTGACTCTGTAGCTAAAACAGAGAGCTAAACACACAGGGTGAAAAGAGGAGCTGCAGCAATGTGCAGTACAACAAATATATGGTGTTTTTAAAAATTAAACCACATAAACCTATTCTGATATAACCTCTAAATACAATTATGAACCTGAAAATGAGAATAATAATAATGAGCACTTTAACCATTGTACTTTTCCAGTACAGCAGCGGGCGACTGGCAGTCCTTTTTACGTTGCGTAAGGCGTTAACGTTAACGTTTGCGTTAGGCCGGCTACACACTGGCTGCGTCGTGTGAGCGTGTCAGCTGCGTGGCGTGTCCGTTTTATTTTGGCTCCCATGTTAACAGGTTAGAGCTTACACACTGCCTGCATGATGGTTTTCCATTGTGAAAAAAAGCCTGGTACCTGCTAACAGGTTCCAAGCGAGCTGAGCCGATACCAAAAGGTGGCATGAAAGCGACAGACGGGGGTGACCTGAACAACCCGCCAGTTTTAAATAGTTTAGCCAGCGGTGTTTTGTTTTTGCTGCCTCCAGCTTCATTTGAAACAAAATGTGTCTCCTGGCAACAACAACACACCTTCCACGTTCTGTGTGTGTGTCGCGTTAGGTCACAGCAGTTTCCTGCGGCACTGCTATAAGACGACCAGCCAAGCTCGACTCACGCATGAGGCGATACTAATGCTGCAATGGAAACAGGAGGACGGGGCAACGCGGTCGAGTCGAGCCGAGCCGAGCCGAGCCGAGCCGAGTAGAGCTGGTACTAGCAATGGAAAAACGTCAGATACTTAGAAATAAAAGACCATTGTGTGGATCATATGGCATCCAGATTTTTACTTCCTTCTTCATGCTAAAATCATCCTGAATAGAGGCCATCAGGACATTGTTTTACCTGTTTTTACATTATAAACCATACCTGTTTACCAGGCATGCAAAAATGTGATACATAAATGCAATGCTAGAGATGAGACATTCAGCTGCAATACTGCTTAAAACCTGAAGGGGAAGCATATTTTCACATTGTTTGACTAATATTATTGTGTCATTATTATCGTTTTCAACAGAAATCTTACATCCTATATACTGTATGTGTTGGCTGAGCACTTCCATGATTTTATGGAGGAGTACATTTAACCCCAAATTCTTTAAAAGTAAGCTGTCATGAAGAAAGAAAATAATTGAAGACAAAAGGATGAAAGAACAGGAAATAAAGAACGAAAAAGGAAAATAATTGAAGAAGGGAAAAATAAAACAGGGAAGGAAACAAAGACGGGGCTGAAGATAGGAAGGAGAAGAAAAAGGAAATAAATATAAGAAGAACCAGTACCTGTAGGGAAATATTGTAAGTACAGAATTTACAGAGCATCTCTGCTCACCCATATCATGTGATCCTGCGTAGTGTTATATCTGAAATCAAACATCTCTGGGGCTTCTACATGCAACTTCTTAGTAAATACATTTGTGGAATCTACTTTAGGGTCCATCACATGAAAGCTTTGGGCCTTTTTTTATGTATCCAGTAGGAGTCACTCTTCCATGTGCTTCATGAATTAGAGCTTGGGTGTCGGACTAAATGGGCTTTTAAAAGTCTGCAGGAAGGTTTGAGAATTTAAAAACGGCTGCCTGACAGTGTCGCCAAAAGCAGTTTCCTGTACTGACTGCAGGCTTTCATTGTGTCCATTTTGAGAATAAGATTTATTTTTCCTTAGCTCACATTTCAAAAAGATGGCAGACAGTGACAACATTACATTATTACATGTCATTTAGCTAACGTTTTCATCCAAAGAAACTGTCTACATCAGACACCTCTGGAGCAAGTGTCTTGCTCAGAGACACATTGGTTGATGTACAGTAGAAATTGAACCTGGGTCTCCCACACCAAAGGCATGTGTCATATCCCCTGCGCCATCACCATCCCAACAATGTGTCAAACCTTACAAAATACAAGTTAGCACGCTCAGTTTTCCTTCCACTTTTTACTTTGTCAAACTGTTCATATAGTGGTCTCACATTTTAACAATGTAGACTGAAAGGTGGCCAAGAAGCTGATGTTGCCATAGCAGCGCAGACAGGCCCAGACATCTTGATTGTGTTTACTTCTGGAAGGGCTGATTACTGGTTAGATAACAATCAGTCACTGAAGGATCTTGTTCGGTCCCTGCAGCAGCTAATGTCAAGTCAAGCCACGCTTGTTTGTCTCTAACCCAATATCAAATACAATGTCTCTTTGGGCCTTAGGGATCATGTCAACAGTGACTCCCAGCACAGCCACAATTCTGTAAGAGGACAAGGATACACAACAGAACAATGAAATCAATACAAACATAGCAGGCTAACCTTCCTCATATTACCATGTTATTAACCCTCCTGTTGTACTCGGGTCAAATCTGACCTATTTTCAAAAGGTTTCTATAACAGAAATTTGGGTTTCTTTCAACCAAATTTTAAAACAAAATAACGTGGATGCTTCCATACAATGCTCTTTACAAATTAAATAAATGATCAGTTCACTACTTTCATTGAATTTGGGTGTTTTATTCAAATTTATAGCATGTAAAGATAGATATAATAGAACGTTGAAAAACGTAGGAAACAAATGTAAAAAAAAACACAGAAAAATGTATAAAAATGTTGGGAAAAGTGACAAAAACTTCCAGAAATGTGACAAAAATGTTGGGAAAATCTTCAAAAACGCCAGGATAATCTTCAAAAACATTGTTAAAAGTGACATAAACATCAGGATATTCTTCAAAAACGTCAGCAAAAGTGACAAAACTTGGGAAAAGCTTAAAAAAACTTCAAAAAAAGCGCAGAAAAATATTGAAGAAACTTCGAAAACAGTGACAAAAGTGTTGAAAAAGATGACCAAAACGTTGGATCTTATTTTACATTTTGACCCAGAAAAACTAAAAGTTGCACAGTCGACGGGGAAGGACATTCAAGATAAGAAGATAGATAGATACTGTGGATAGATAGATACTTTATTCATCCCGCGGGAAATTTTAGGCATCCAGTAGCTTAGACAACCATAACACAACAAACACACATACACACATATATCTCACCTACATAAAAATCACTCAAAGAAATGTAAAGAGTTAACAATTTGTGAAGTGATTACAAAGGACTGGTATGGACTGACCATGTGATGCAGTGACCATGATAGGGTGCTATGGTAGAGTGTGTGCAATGGCGGTAGTGCAAAAGTGAACGGTGCAGGGATTGAACAGTGCAATAGCTTAAATATTAACTATGACTATGAAAATACAAGAATGTAAACATACTAGAATTGCTTGACAAACAAGAAAAGAAATAATATACTTTAAGAAGTTTAAGAAGCAACAATGTATACTCTATAGGACATGGCAAAGAGACATTAATGCACATGTACAATGGGAACAACTTTTAATGGAATGAATGAAAACCGTCTTGCAGTCCAGAATACAGTTCTACCTCTGCAGGGTAAACCCTTTTAATTTAGGTAACGCCATGGTTTGTCTTCTGACACCCTCAGAAGACAAACCATGGCGACAAAAGTTGGGACAGTATGGAAAACACAAATAAAAAAAGAAAGTAGTGATTTCTAAATGTACTTTGACTTGTATTTCATTGCAGACAATACAACAGCACATCATTTAATGTGTTCCTCATGATATGTATTGTTTTTGTTTCAAAAAAACTAAATTCTTATTTTGGTTCTTGCAACACATTTCAAAAAAAGTTGGAACAGTAAAGCATTTACCACTTTGTAATGTTGCCATTCCTTTTCACAACACTTAAAAGACGTTTAGGGACTGAAGGCACAAAGTGATGAAGTGTTTCAGGTGTAATTTTGTCCCATTCTTGCTGCAAACAAGTCTTAAGGTGGGCAACAGTACGGGGTCTTCATTGTCGCATTTTGCGCTTCAAAATGCGCCACACATTCTCTATTGGAGACAGGTCGAGACTGCAGGCAGGCCAGTCAAGTACCCGTATCCTCTTCCTCCGCAGCCAGGACTTTGTAATGTGTGCAGAATGTGGTTTTGCATTATCTTGTTGAAATATGCATGGACGTCCCTGGAAAAGATGTCTTCTTGAAGGCAGCATATTGTGCTCCAAAATCTCTATGTACCTTTCAGCATTAATGGTGCCATCATAGAAGTGCAAGTTACCTTTGCCAAGGGCACTGACACAACCCCATATCATGACAGACCCTGGCTTTTGGACTTGTTGCTGGTAACAGTCTGGATGATCCTTTTCTTCTTTGGTCCGGAGCACACTGCATCCATTTCTCCCAAAAAATACCTGAAATACTGATTCATCTGACCACAGTACACATTTCCACTGCGTGATGGTCCATCCCAGATGCCTCCGAGCCCAGAGAAGTCAACGGCGCTTCTGGACACTGTTAACATAGGGCTTCCTTTTAGCACAGTACAGTTTTAACTGGCATTTTTGGCTGTAACTACGTATTGTGGTACTTGACAAAGGTTTGCCAAAGTAGTCCTGAGCCCATGTGGTGATATTGCTTATAGATGAATGACGATTCTTGATGCAGTGCCGCCTGAGGGATCGGAGATCACGGTTGTTCACCTTAGGCTTACGCCCTTGTCCTTTACGCACTGAAATTCCTCCTCATTCCTTGAATCTTTTAATTATGTTATGCACTGTTGAAGGTGAAATAAGCAAATGTCTTCCTATCTTTCTTTGAGGAACATTGTTTTTAAACATTTCAATAATTTTCTAACGTATTTGTTGGCAAACTGAAGCGATCCTCGGTCCATCTTTGCTTCCAAAGTACTAGACCTTTCTTGGATGATGCTTTTGTACCAAATCATAATTACAATCACCTGTTGACATCACCTGTTTCAAATCACATCATTATTTAACCAATTTACCTGATTACTAGCCCTAAATTGCTCCTGTCCCAACCTTTTTTGGAATGTGTTGCAGGTCTCAATGACAGGAAAGGATGCATATTTACAAATGAAATTAAGTTGACCTGACAAAACATGAAATATTTTGTGTTCACATTGTCTGCAATGAAATACAAGTCAAAGTACATTTAGAAATCACTACTTTCTTTTTTTATTTGTGTTTTCCATACTGTCCCAACTTTTCCTGATTTGGGGTTGTATTTAAGAAAAGCAAAGTTGTCTCCAGTTTTCATCCATCCAGCAATTTAGTTTCAGGTGCAAAGGGCATTGTAATAAATATTTGCAGGGCCACAAATGTAGCAGTAGACTGGTTGCTTCTGAGCGTCATGGCACCCATGACCTTTGAGCCAGAAGTAATGACTGATTCTTATCTAGAAATATTTAAATAGAGTTTTATGTTGACAATAACAGATCCTAACTGAACCATAGCAGTATTTTTGCCCTAATCCTGCTTCATATTGACTTTGGGTCTCTTGGTTACTGTTTGCATTTCATGGTAAGTTCACCAGGAAATGACTCTGTCTTTCAATTGGCAATGTTTGTTTCAGTTAAACACGCTGGCAGTGCTACAGGATGTGTTTAGAGTCCTCATCTGAAACATGAACGCAAAACTCTTTCGCGTTGTTTTTACTACTAGTGTCCTGCTGTAATCACTACACACAAGCCCCTAACTAGGACTGTGATTAACTTAAGAGTTCAGAGTTCCTGTGGTTCCCTAGACTCAGTCTTGTATAAAGTACTTGAAAGCAATACTTGAGTAAAAGTACAAGTATCTTACCAGAAAATGACTTTGGTAGAAGTTAAAGTCTCCTTTTAGAGTAAAATGCTTAAAGTATCTGATATTTACTTTTAGTATCTGATATTTACTATTTACTTTTACCTTTAGTATCAAAAGTAATTTTCTGATATTGTATGTATATATATACTTACTTACGTATTAGAAGTAAAAGTAAAAGTAAAAAAAAACTATGATTATGGACTTTATGGCCAAAGGTGTATAACATTATCTTCATCACCACCGTCGTCGGGGTGGTCATCGTCTGTTACCATGGCGACAGAGCCATGACGCTATCAGTCAGTATGCTGCCTCCTCTTCTTCTATAGTTTTGGCCTATGTTTTTTTTTTTGCCGCTTTTTTTTGGCAACAAACAGGCAATAGGTCACCAACTGGAATGGAGGAGCAATCTAGGAGCAATGATTTGACAAACCTGCTTTTTTCCGGTGTAAAAGTAAAAGTTTCCGGAAATATAAATAACAAAGTAAAGTACAGATACGTGAAAATTCTACTTAAGTACAGTAGCGAAGTATTTGTTCATTGTTACATTACAACACTAGCCTTGTTTCTCCGTATCTGTCTATCCCATGCTAATGTCCTGTACACATGTTTTTGTCCTCATGTGCCGAAACTGTGTTCAATGTTCTATGTTGCTGCAGAACAGGAACCTGCCCGTTTATACTGTAACTTAATTGCTGCTTTTAAACTTTCCTGTATAATAAATGAAAAAATAAAATAAAAAATAAAAACACTGCCTAGACTGAAGGTAGATCTCATGTTGAGATGAGCTCAGCCATCCATTTAGTCGTACATGACCTTAGCATGTTGGTCCTGCAGAGAGATTAACAGGTTGCTGTGGTAACAAATCATACAGGTTGAAGATGTTGACTGTTCATGTACTTCAGTCAAAGTCATGTGAGTGCATTATACACAGTATTTTGAAGATTTTATTTCAGAAAACAGTGTATTATTGTGTCCTCACTGCTTTCTCAGCAGGATGATGTACACTTGAAATTCCAGGCATTGTGATCTAGACGAGCTTAGATTCAACTATATGTATAAAAACCTGCAGAAACGACATAATTGCAGCAACAAAGAATCAGGGCCCGTATTTATCAAGCTTCTCAAAGTGCCATTTTAGTCTTAAGTGCTGAGAAGTTGTTGATGTTCACATTTTTTGGCTAAGTCCTGGATCTTCGCAATCCTACCAACAGCACCTTTAAGACACGGTGGAAAACGTGTTTATCTTTCATTTCCAATGTGTATATCGTAATGTATTCTCTTGAAAAAATGTTATCATCAAATATGTGTTGAATGTTAACTCCTCTTAGGAATTTCACTATTCAATGTGAATTTATCTGAGAATATTCTTAAATAAGGAAATCTATTCAGTGAGTGGTCCATGCCTATGTTGTCATCCAAAATCCCGTTTGTGGCACAGCAAAGTGTCGTGAATCATCTCTGAGACTGACACTTAAGATTTAGTCCTACACTTCACTTAAATTTACGACTGAGACGCTTGATAACTTACTTTTGAGTGCAGCTTTGAGTCAAGAATTTTTTTGCTCTTAAAGGAGAATTCTGGTTGATTTTAGCTATGTTGTTTGTTGTCACGCAGTGCTGTCAGGAGCGAGAAAATCGAAGGTAATCGGTGTTGCCTACACCGAGTTATGCTACTGCTAGCTTTCACACCCAGGCGGCTGAAACGGGGCAGGACATTCAAATGTTTTATGTTGTCAAGAATAAGCTTGCACTGTTTATATATGCAAAAATGTGCTAATTATTTCCCTACTACCACTGCACTCTCCTCACCGCTAATGTCGTGGCTACAGCCAAACTTCCATTTACAAATGTCCCTTTCCTGCCATTGTCAACCACACTCTTCCTCTTTCCAATACTGCAAGCTGGAAAAAGCTGCAGCCGGATTCTCACAGAGGTATTTAGTACTCCGCTCAAGGTTAAAGTATGAAATGATGACATGATGATGGTGATACTCTGCTGTGTCTGGATTAGAGGCCAAGCAACAAAATTATGGTTTAAAAGGTTTCACTGTAGAGCATTATAATGTATAGTTTCCACAACAACAGTATAACGATGTATCCACGTTGATTTGACTTTTCATATACGCACCCATTTTGCTTGAGTGAATATTAAATATTGTTGAGGATTTTTTTTATTTACTGTTGAATAACAACAGCAGCATTCTGAGAACAAAGGGGGTACTATCTGGCCATGAATGCATCATTACTTTATGTGCATGACTCATTCCAACCATTTACACATCCAGTGTCCTCCCCCCCCCCCCCCCCCCCCCCCCCCCCCCCCCCGACACTGAATTCGGTTCAAAGTAGCAGTTTGCTTAAAATGAAAAGTAGTTGACTTGAAAATCTGTGACGCTCATTAAAGCATTTTTTTTTTAGGTATTGCTTAAGTTTTAGTTTCGTAAGTATCTACTATTTACAAGTGCACATTTATTGTGGCACCTACTAATAAGTAAACTGAGAAGTGATTGGAAGGAATCCATGAATATTACATATCACAAGCAAGGACCAAAAACATACTTACATACATACAAAGTTGAAGTTGGGCAGACCTCGGCTGGCTATTACATAAGGTCACAGAACTCAACAAACTACAAAGAATGACAAAGATGTAAAGTGTATTCCCTTAACAGGTGCAACAGGAGAGTGAGAGAGATGTCAACCAAGTGCATACAATCCTGAGAAGAGGTCTAATCAGACATGTATGGTCAGCAGTAAGAATGCTCGTGACTGTGTGTGCTTGCATGGATACATGTCAGTGTGTGTGTTTCATCAAACTTACTGTGTGTGTGTGTGTGTGTGTGTGTGTGTGTGTGTGTGTGTGTGTGTGTGTGTGTGTGTGTGTGTGTGTGTGTGTGTGTGTGTGTGTGTGTGAACGCCTGTTGGATTTGTCTTTTTTTACATCTGGTTTTAACAAGGAGATTCCACTGCTGTGCCAGGCAGAGAAGAACAGTGGAAAATCAACCTCCCCCCACCCCTCACACACACACACACACACACACACACACACACACACACACACACACACACACACACACACACACACACACACACACACACACACACACACAGAAGAGACTCTTAACTCATGACATGGAACAGCACTCTGATACTGAAGAGGTGTATGTGAGTGTGTGTGTGTGGGGGGGGGGGGGGGGGGGGGGGGGGGGAGGGGAGGGGAGGGAGGGGGAGAGTTTAAGCTGACATACCAATGTCTCTCTCTAAACTAACATGGATTAACCTACTGACCTGCATAAATGAAATCATGACCTTTTTGACATCATTAAAAAAAGCCACAACTAACAAGTGTGTGAGCCTGTAGAAGAATATTATATATATTTTATCATGGGAAAGTATGAAAAGAAGCATGCTGACTTTAAATATGGGAAATGAAGATGCTTTGATCGGGAAACACATCATTAAAACCTAACTGCAATGCCAATTTCAACTGTTTGTATGTTTAGAAATCACTCTTTATGCCAAATTCCTCGGTGTGATTGCACTGCCTATAGTAGTTGTTCTGGGCAGACTGCAGACATACAGTATGAGACAATCCTGCTCCAAACCCAAATTAATCTACGCATGCAGCATGTTTTCATCCTAAACAGTAGGCCTTTAAGAGGAAACTTCTCATTCCAGAGTTACACTCCCATACATCTATTTGACCTCATTTTCTTTCCACCGTTATTTGTTCCCATTAGCCTTTTACATTCACTCATCCCTCCTTCCACCACTCATCATGCTCCATAACTCCCTCCTTAGAGTAAAAAAAAAAAAGATAAATCAATGCCTCCTGTACTGTAGCTAGATAAGAATCCCTCCCCAGAATTTTGGCAAGCACCAGGAACAGAGTTTAAGAGCCTGTAAATGTCCGAGGCAGGAATGTGAGGCTGCCTTGTATGGTCATAAGAATTGACTGCTACTTCTTTTTTTATACTCACTCATGTCTTTTTTTTCCCCCAGTGAGGATCTAGGCTGGTTTTGATACACTTTCACAGACGAGTACAGAAGGAGGGTAGAGGCAAGGAGGTGGAGGAGGTGATGAAAACCATCAAGGTTTAGAGGTTAGGGTAATGGAAAAGGCATATGAACAATGTATTTGTCCTTACAAATTCTTTTTTATCATGTGAAATGTGTCTCGGTAGAACCCGAGACACTCATAAATTAAGCCAAAAAAACAATAAGTGGATAAAAAAACTCACATTGAATGTCCTTCAAAAATATGCAATAAAATCAACCATTTACTTGATCAAGAAGCTGTAAAATGCATAGAATTCTATGGGTTTTTAGCTTCAAGAAGGCAGAGATGTTTGTTTACTGTGACGCATGGCCATGTGATGAAAATCCATCCAATCCACGACTGAGACTACAAGCCTCAGCACCAAAGCACAGCACAGCCTAGTGGTAAACAGTGGTGGGAGAAGTATTCAGATCCTTTACTTCAGTAAAAGTATTAATACCACACTGTAAAACTGTTGAAAATGTTGCTTAAGTAAAAGTATGTATCATCAGGACAATGTACTTAAAGTATCAAAAGTAAAACTCAATGCTAAACTAGTAACTAAAGCTGTCAGATTAATGTAGTGGAGTAAAAAGTACAAGATTTCTCTGTTACACTTTACTTGAACGTATCTACTGACATGACACTGTCATGAATGTGTCATAAACATTATAAACAAGTTATAAACGTTTGACATAACGCTTCTTTTAGTAAGTGTCATTCGGTTTTTGTCATGACAAGTTATGGTTATGGTTATGGTTATGGTTATGGTTAATGTGTTCATGACAGTGTCATGTCACTCTTATGTAGATACCTTCAAGTAAAGTGTTACTGATTTCTCAACATTTAGACTTTCCTCAAGTACAGTACTTGAGTAAATCTACTTAGTTACATTCCACCATTGGTGTTAAGTCTGTCAAAAATGTAAATAATTCTTTGTGTGAATGATGTACAGCCAAATCCTTTTTCCCTGTAGTGTATATACATGTGTACCCTTAGTGAAATGTATTATCTGATTCAATTTTTTTTCTTAAATAAATAAATGTAACTTACATCTTTTCCTTTTTCATGTGTTATACCATTATAACTGTGTTATACTGCTCAAAAGACATTTAGGAGCTACTTCTGGCCAATGTTGTGCTTGTTAATTTGAGATGCAAGACTTGCAGAAAGAGTGAAAAATGAGCCCACAGTGAGTAATAAAAGCAGTGATGTGGGTTAGCACAGTAAGCTAATCAATAAGGTTATTAATAATGTGTATGCTAGCACTAGCTGAGTCAACAGTAGCCGTGCCAAGTTTGGAAGTAACAGCACAGCAGCTAAGCAATGTTACGTTAGTGGATGCCACGTTAGGCAGCGGTAACGTTAGACCAGCAACTCTTGTTTTAATGCGAGGTGAAATTACTGTTTTTGTCAAAGGACTGTGGTGGATTTGAAAAACGTGATATAACAGACTCAGACCTTTCCAAAAAGGCTGTCTGATGGCAAGGTAATTTGGGGAAAATATTCTTAATATAGCGTAAATTTAAACTGATATTGATTTTTTTAGGTGGTCCGTTTTGTTGGTATCCCCGTCCACAGCATTACATATCGCTCTTTTCAAAGCCAAAGTCATTTTACTTTGCGGAACATAGGAGATGCTATTGCTGCCTCAATTAGTTAGTAGAGCCCTTTAATCATCAGTGTCACACCAGCATTGATATCAGCAGAAATTCTAACCAACATTAATTAGCTTCAATGGAATCGTTGCATTCAGTGAATTTGATTATTGGGACGAATCCACTACAATTGTGTGGAATAAACTTCCAGCATCTCTCAAACTCATTTAAACTGCTACATTTAAAGCAGGCTATGAGGAAATAGCTCGCAAACAGTCTCTCAGAATATAGGGACATAACAAAAATGAACTCAGTGTTGTCCTTTTATGTTATTTATTTCTTGTATGTGATTACATGGGTATTTACATTTGAAATTTAAACTTGCCAGACTTGGCATCTCACAATGGGCCTGTGGGCTTTATATTAATCCCTTACAGTCTGCAGGTGACAACTGTCTTCAGGTGAAGCAGTATTATGTTTATTTTATGATTGTCAAATAAATCTATCTTTCTGTCAGTTGCAGTTTGTGTGCAGTCCGAACACATTCCAAACTCCCACAGGAATAAAGATCGCCATGTGTTCATGTCATGACAACATCATTAGTGGCATTCCAGCATTGTTCAAACAAGAGCTAAAATGCCTCACAGATGTAGCAGAAAATAAAACGGAAGTAGATTCTTGTTGTTCACTTCTTTGCAGCCTGTACGGACAGCCCTTTCAGCTTCTTTCAGTCTTACTCACCTGGCTACACCCACGTGTACGTTGGTTGTTTTGCCAATGTTTGAACGAATGGGCGCCACCATCATTTCCAGGCAACAGTAGTAAACACTTGATAAGGAAGCAAACGCACCACAAATGGAAACTGTAGTAAACACATGTGAAAGCAGACCTGAGGGATTAGAGAGATGTCAATCTCTGGTTTGGTCTCAAACAAACAAACTCAGTGTAGAGCTCAGATGTACACTAAACTGTAGACAATATGCAGGAACACACATATTAATACACACATGCACTCTTTCTCTCTTGGTCTTTACATGTCTTGTCAAACCTCCCACAGATCTGTGCGTGTGTGTGCGTGTGTTGGTGCGTGCGTGCGTGCATGTGTGTGTGTGTGGTGCGTGCATGCGTGTGTGTGTGTGTGTGTGTGTGTGTGTGTGTGTGTGTGTGTGTGTGTGTGTGTGTGTGTGTGTGTGTGTGTGTGTGTGCGTGTGTGTGTGCGTGCATGTGTGTGTGTGTGTGTGTGTGTGCGTGTGTGCGTGCGTGCATGTGTGTGTGTGTGTGTGTGTATATGTGTGTGTGGTGCGTGCATGCGTGTGTGTGTGTGTGTGTGTGTGTGTGTGTGTGTGTGTGTGTGTGTGTGTGTGTGTGCGTCTGTGCGTGCGTGCATTTGTGTGTGTGTGTGTGTGTGTGTGTGCGTGCACGCAGCAGCCCGGGTGGTAAGGAGAGTGCGATGTTTACAGATCTGTCCAAGATCATTGCTCTGTAACTCTCATCCTTCTCTGCTTTCTCTCTTTCTGTATCTCGTCGCTGCACCACACACACAAACACTCACTGTCGTCTTGCTGTCTTTATGGGGACATACATTATTTAACATACATTATATAAATATGAATGCAGTTAGGAAACACTTTGTACAGTATGAGAGTCCCATGTCAAAGTGTCCTTGGGCAAGACACTGAATCCCAAATTGCTCCCGATGCTGCGCCATGGTTGTGAATGTGTGTGAATGTTTATCTGATGCACAGGTGCGCCTTGTATGGCAGCCTTGGCCACAGTGTGTGAATTGTGACTGGTGCCTGTACTATGTAAAAACAGAAACTAGAAAAGCGCTATATAAATACAGTCCATTATTCTCTGCCAAGGAGGTTATGTTTTTGGTTCGGTTCATTTATTTTGTCATTTGTCATATTACTCCTCTCTCCTGGGTCCGTAACATTATTACTTTTACTACAATGTCCTTAGAACGTGGTCGTAGCAGAAGCAAACTGCGTTTGCCAACATCAAGCTGACAAGAAACTCAGTTTCGGATCTTTCTGGAGTGGTTTATGGTCTGGCCCACTTGAGATCAAATTAGGGGTATGTGGCCCATGAACTAAAGTGAGTTTGACACCACTACTCTACTTGTTTAATTCATCTTCTGACAGCAAAAAATGGAGCAAAAACGGAAGCGAGGAAGATGAAAGACAAACTTTCTTTCATGCTTCCACACTCTCTCACAAATTCCATGAGCGAACACAAAGGTTTGGTGTCAGCCCTGGCCCAGCGCTCCCCTTGTGACCTTTGACCCTTGACTCCACCCACCCTCTTAGCTGCCGATCAGTGCCAAAATCCACACTCCTCCTGTTTAAGTGAGAGGCCATTTCCATGGACAGCCCTGTGTCGCTGCCTTTGATGGATAGCTGCAGGAAACTCACATACGCTTACACAGAGTCAAAGAAAACAAACGTACAATACCTCATTCATTTATCAATGATTTGTTAGCATATGGGGAGAAATGTAGACACGGATAAGTAGAGTAGAGTAAACTTTATCTCACTCAACCCTTGCAGGAAACTCTTAGCGCTGTAATTACTTCACACATCCCTGTGGGCCGGCTCGTTTTCCTGGCATGAGTTCAGTGTCTAAATTAACGTCTGTGGAAGAGATTCATTCTTCTTACATTACATGACTGCTCGCTGAACATCTCGTGGATGTAATCCGGAGACATTATGCCGTCAAAATGATTGACTTGTTACAACACTGCTTATCTTCATGACTTCCCGCATACACCAGCGTCTGGGTCTGACTTGTTTTGTGTGTTTTTGGTGTGCCAATCGATACTTGTTGAGAGAATGTGATCATGGGAATGTTGTTTTTGCACACTCTGGCCTTTCCTTTCATAGAAAATATCAGGAAAACAAAGACCCGAAGCAAGAAAAAATTAACAATGAATGATCCTTGAACTTTGACCTACAATAAGCACTGTATAAGCACAGAAGTGGGTGTCGTAGTTATCTTTTCTTGACAGGAGTAAAAGTCAGTGTGGCTTTTAAATGGACGCTCTGATCTGATGTACTGTATGTGATGTAAATGCAGGATGGTAAAGCAGTAGGAATGTGTCTTCAATACGTGCAAAACCTGACCCTTTGAGATGCAAACTGTAATAAGCAGAGGGAAATCTTCTGGCATTAGGGTCACTCCAAAATATTAAAATTAGATTTTAGATCTCCCTCATCCATATCAACATGTTCACCATACTCACTTCACCAAAAGGAGAAAGAGGAGGATGATCGTGACACAAAAAAGAGTGAAAAGGAGAATCCACCAAAGGATGCACAGCTTGTGGCTATTTTATGCAAATCATTTTACTGAAGTCTTCTTTGAAAATATAAATATTTTTTGTTATCCAATAGCTGTTGTACAAGATGGAACGTAGAGCGTTTTTTCCCCCTTCTAACTTGCAATCAAATAATACTTAAAGAAGATTTCATTCTATCTTTTTCGGCAGTGTGAACATGTTTCAAACTAAATCTTCGCTGAACGTCTCTAACGCTCCCGTCGACTGCTTGACTGCATGCTTTCTGTGTGACCGCCCCAGGGCCTCTGTCAGGGCTTGTGTGTGTGTGTGTGTGTGTGTGTGTGTGTGTGTGTGTGTGTGTGTGTGTGTGTGTGTGTGTGTGTTGTGTTGTTGCTGTGTTGCTGTGTTGTCTCGCAGTTTTGTTGGTTCCTGGTTTGTGGGAGCCAGAGGCCAGATTTTGTTGCATTTGTTACATACAACTACTTCAACCTTTAAAAAATAAATAAGAAATCCTTTCTTTAAGTTAATCCTTTGTGTGTGTTTCCTTTGCTGTGGTCTTACAGCTGGACCATAACATCTCGCCAGGATTCTTAATCAAAAATGTTATTTAGGTTTTGTGATATGAAAAGGTTGTGATGAAGTTATGTCTGGGGCAGAATATTTAACATGTTAACAAAAAAACTATCAAAGATGACAGTAAACGCAAATGAGGTCATTTAGAAGAGTAAACTACTAAAGACACAAATAATACAAAATTAATTTACTGTATATGAGGTCAAATGAACGTTGTTGCGTTGAATGTGAATGTGCAGCACTTGTTACCTCAGCTCCCATTGTTAGCATGCCTCTCATGTTTACAAGGCGTCTTATATGTGATGTGAAGAGCTCTGGCTGTCAGTAGATCTGGACCAACCTGCTCTGTGTCATCTGTCAGTGCTGGGATGCCAAATGCTACCTCTTGCATAGCTCTCATACTCAAGAGCTGAAGAAGTGCGTTAGAGCTCTCTGGAGTGACAGTAGGGTTTTGAGTGCTGATGTAAAGCTGAGTTTAACCTCTGACCATCCCATAAAAAGGCATTAAGATACATTAGGAAAAGTATATTTTAGTTCTACAACAATGATGTCAGGGTATGGAAGCCCAGGTCAGATCTCTGAGACAATAGAGGGTTATTCCTTGAGGCTCTGCTGAGACTTGACCAGCTTTAATCTTTCTCAAAGTGTCTTGAGAGTTGTTATTTTTCTGATAAAAGGTGAGCCGTATCAAAAGCTTTCTTTTGGCAGCGCTTTTTCTCCTACCTCCCGTCCTTTGTGAGTTAGGTAATCATCTTGATGGGCAGAATTGAGCTTGTCACTTCTTTACAGTTTTCCCTGCTGCATAACTTCCTCAAGGCATCAGGAGTGCACAGACTATTCATTTAACAAATGTTGCTGTTGCAGAGACAAGGGAACAGATCATACTTAAAGACCTCATAATTATGCTCATTTTCAGGTTCATAATTATATTTAGAGGTTGTACCAGAACAGGTTTACGTGGTTTCATTTTTAAAAAAATCACCATATTTGTGTTGTACTGAACATTGCTGCAGCTCCTCTTTTCACCCTGTGTGTTGAGCTCTCTGTTTTAGCTACAGAGTGAGACATCTCACTTCTGTTCCATCTTTGTTGGGAGTTGCACATGCACAGTAGCTAGGTAAGGACTACTAGCCAGTCAGAAGCAGAGTATGAGGGCGTGTCCTGACAGTACCTAGGTAAGGACTACTAGCCAGTCAGAAGCAGAGTATGAGGGCGTGTCCTGACAGTACCTAGGTAAGGACTACTAGCCAGTCAGAAGCAGAGTATGAGGGCGTGTCCTGACAGTAGCTAGGTAAGGACTACTAGCCAGTCAGAAGCAGAGTATGAGGGCGTGTCCTGACAGTACCTAGGTAAGGACTACTAGCCAGTCAGAAGCAGAGTATGAGGGCGTGTCCTGACATAGGTAAGGACTACTAGCCAGTCAGAAGCAGAGTATGAGGGCGTGTCCTGACAGTACCTAGGTAAGGACTACTAGCCAGTCAGAAGCAGAGTATGAGGGCGTGCCATGCTAGCAGCTAGGCGAGCATTATAACGTGTGTTCCAAAGTGACCACGTGTGTCTCTGAAGTAAAGGCTGGACTACAACAGAGCTGTTTGGAGCAGTTTGTGAACAGTGTTTTCTGGTGGAGATGGTAAGTCCCTTTGGGGGGGACAAAAAGATATATAACACAATAAAGGAAAGGGGAAAAGCCAAAAAGCATAATATGAGCACTACAAAGTCTACTTAAAGGAGGTTTGGTGTAGTGCAATCTTCTCTTATGAAATCCCCAAAATTTAAACAATAATGCTTTTGTATATTAGATAGGTTTTAGGTTCCCAGTATGTTACTATTGCTTATTAAGAACACCATTCTACCTTTCTACTATTTCTTTTATTCTCAAAGCAGGATAATCAGAATCAGAATACTTTATTGATCCCATCAAGAGTAAGAAAATAGCTATCAATACATGTATAAAAGTAACATATAGCTACAGTGCAAAAAAAAAGTTAAGTAGAAGTGAGATTAGGTTAAAAACTAAGATTGGGTTAAAAAGATTATGTTGCTAAAAAAAATTCTTTGAAGAAAGCAATTAAAGAGAAATTCTGCTGTTTTTACTACTTGGGGCATGTTTTAGTAGTTTTGCACATTATTACAATCAGTTATGATAAATATGAACAGTCAGACAGGTAAAGTCCCCCAGTTTGAATGTCTAACCTGAAGCACTTAAACTATCTCTTAGAAGTCAAAATGTAATGTAAGAACAACTTTATGAATAATTGGACCTGCTCTAGTTGTGTTCGCATGCAATTTTATATCACAACGAATGATTTTAGTGGCCCGTTTATGAATTCCCTGTGTTTTCACTTTCACGTGAGAATGGTTACGATAATTGGGTTCAACTGGAAATTTGTTTAAAAATGTAATGGCTAGGATTATAATTGGATATGAAATCAAAATAAAGCCCAGGACTACACAAATAAGACCCAAGTTGTAGAAAAAAAAACACACTTCTCCTTAATAATGTTTTTGCACTGCTTTAGTATTTATGTCCTTGATTGCTAAAGCACTTTTACAAAAATAAAAATGTTTCCTCTTTCTAAATAGATCTCAGTCAACTTGACAAATTGCTTCACATGTTGATCTGGAGACGAGATCGGCAGAGTCCTGCACTGACTGGGTCATGTGTTTCCCAACTAGCCGTCTAGACAGACAGACAGCGCTCTGAGGCCCCGTTGGAACCCCCCCCCCTCGGTGTCCCTGAAAACAGGCGTCTATTGAGCCAACCAACACACTTTCCACAATGTCATGGTCTAATTCATGTCGAAGTGGGGCTCTCCTTCCATGATTGGACTCAATTAAAGCCACTGAGGCATGAAAGCCCAGCAGGGGAATGGGAATTGCACATGTACACCTATAGTAGAATGTGTTGAGCCATTACACACGCACACACACACACACACACACACACACACACACACCTAAGCACAGACACATGCAGTCATTGTAGAATTCCCACCCTATGCTTGGTGAATCACTGCTGTACTATGGCTCCATCCCCAAGAGATATTGTTTAGAAAAATATCTTATTTTTTCCTCCTCTGATTGTACAATACCCACATTGCCAATGGTTAGGCAGAGATAACTCATGTTTTGGGCTGGAATGTGCTCAATTACTTCAACACATACATTAGGATCACTGGAAAAATCCTCTGTAATCCCTCTGGCTTTCTCTTTTCAGGTATTCTCCAGATGTACTCATGGATATAAAACCATGCAAAACATAATCCATACACATACAGAATGTCATAGAATTTCACGCCTCCAACCTGCTTTTGGGTTGCCCTTTCCCTCCTCCCGCTGTCTCCAGGTGGTACTGTATGTTAACTTCCTGGTTCAGGGATGGTGTGGGCAGATTATGAACATACTAACATATCACTATCAGTAGGTAGACAGCTGTAGTGGTGATAAGATGCAGCTGTTGTTTGACAGTGTGAACTATTGAGTAGAATGTGCTCTGGTACTTTTGGTATGAGTGTATTCCATGCAGAGTTTGAATTACACCGTGCTGGGAGGGTATCCCGCTGTACACATGCACACCCATCTATACGTGCAAAAATATATTATCAAGACATTTCAATGCATTCAGAGAATATTTATCCTGGGACAACAAAGACATAGAAAACATATTCATTGTTGCATTGTTTTTTTGATCTCCAGCATACATTTACTCGAAAGACAACGTACGGTGTGTTGAGTGCCTCCCTACGCTGTATTGCTACAGCAGGAATAGACAGCATTGTGTTTATTAGACAAAAATGATATTATGCCCGAATATACATGCATGTTAACTGCTTTATAATAAAACAATTATTTATATCAGGAACCTATATATACAGGAAAATACTAATTTATACAGAAAAAAACAGGGGCACCAAAAAGTATGATATTTTAGAGCTCCACCTAGATTTTTCAATTGAGGCTTTCTGGGGAGCTTATGTCTCATTCAGGGGAGTTGAGAAACTTGTAGCTCCCCCATATTTCGAACACTGGTTACATGTACAGGATGGATTTTAAGTTAAATGAGTTACAACACATGAAAGTTATAACTGTTTGTACAGTATTGTGTCCTGTGACGTGTTTTACATTTTAGATGTAAGCGTAGGTTGTGTGTTTCTCTTTGTCCTACTGTAGAAAAACTCAGTAGGCATCGGTAAACTTGAATATGGGTTTACCGTTCATCATGTTGTTACTAGCAATAGATGGATCAATACTAAGTATTGATACGGCCATACCTGCGTCTTTTTGAAAAGTATCAATTTCCCCAAGAGTAGTATCAATGTTGCTTTCCACTTGATGGGACAAATTTGTTCAAAAATATCAGAGATTATTAGCACGTAGAGCTACAAATGCAGAGAAAAGAGAAGAAAGATGCCTTTCCGAAAAGCAAAGACCCTTCAAGTAGGCTGCATAAATTGGTGTCACTGTCAGTCTGAACCCCCCCGGCTTAAGATAATCAAACAAACACACCAACATATCCTCATTTAAAGGCCCTGAAAACAGCGGAGTAACTGCAAACATACACACAGGTGTTTTCATTTATCGGCTCAAGATGGGCAAAGCTATGCTAGAAAATAAAAGAGGTCACTACCAAGAATTTTCCACTCAGGTGAAAAAAAAAACAGGAGAGTGAAGGGGCATGTTAATCAAGCACAAGCTGCACATACCCGCACAGTCCTGAGAAGAGGTTTAATCAGGCAAAATAAGTGACACCTGTATGTGTGTGTCTAGATCCTGATATCTTCTCAATCAAACAATCATCTTCAAAACCACCACACTTTAGAAGTAAAATTCTGTGTTAAACAGTCTTCGTCTTTCTATCTTCCATCTTTCCATCTTGTTCTTGTGGAGAAAAAAACATAGAGAGATGTTAGGGGTTTTAGCATTGACTTCAGTACAGCCAGAGCTAGTGTCTATAGTCGTTCATGAGGGCTGCCGCTTTGTCTGATTAGCACCACCTGCAGAAACTCGTCAAACAGCAGACCCAAGGGGATGTTTGACTAATTGGACGCACTGCTTGAGTGACAGATTAGCTTGGGGTCACAGATAACAGCCATAGTCCTCCAGAATCTTGAAATTGTATGACATATTTTTAGTGGAAAACTATTGAAATGATGAATAGTAATCATAATGTTAACCTGGACCTAACCTAACCTTACCCTGGCTGCTTATTAGCAACACCGGAGGATCTTTAATGGAAAAATGGACATAGTTGCCACTCTTTGATAGTCCCTCTGACCCAGTTTTTTTCCCACGATGTACGTGTGTGTGTGTGTGTGTGTGTGTGTGTGTGTGTGTGTGTGTGTGTGTGTGTGTGAGACGGCATAGTTATTAGCTCTACTCTAAAGCCCCTGCCATTTCTCTTCTAACAGGACACATGCACAGGAGCCTCACTGTTTCTGTGTGCCTGTTGTATAATTGTAATACACTGGGCCCCTCTCGCTGCAATAAATTGTATCTGCTAACAATGTGCAGCACCATGGAGCTGTGGAAGGAATTAACGCTCGGGTGCTCTTCCTGCGGTCGCTGAGGCCATGCATGCTTCTGACTGTGGTGCTCAGGCTGTGAACACTCTCAATCCGTGATTGTGTGTGTGAGGACCTGCATGCAAAGGTGGTGAATAGTGTTTGTATGGGTCTTTGTTCCTGTTTATGCATCCTGAAAGTGTGCATAAATGTGTGTATATGCTTGTGTGTATAAACGCTTTACACCCATTGTGTGTGTATGAATGAGTATTGTGCCACACCCACCACGCCAACCTTTCCAGATGAGCGCAGCAGACTGAAGCTTGTAAACATGTCTTCCATAATATTAGCGACACTCTATTATTTCAGCTGTTTATACTTATACTCGATGGCATTCTCTGCATTCCACCGCACGAAGTTTGCATCAGCAACATTTGCATCAGCTACATTTGCTCATCTAACATGGAAAGTGTCCACAGTCTGACAGCAGCTCCACTGCCCCCCACCAATGAACCTACAGGGGGCTCCTGCTGTGTTCAACAGTGACATAACATATCATAGAATTCTGACAAAGATCAGTCACATTATGGTTATTAATGATATAAATGTTTTTATTTTATTGTATTTTATTTCTGTATAGTTTTCAATTTGTACTCAGTTAAATGTAGTTAGTACGATCGTATTTTGAAGTATCGCATAAGAATTGCTTAAAGTGCTCATATTATGCTCATTTTTAGGTTAATTTAGGTTGTACCTGAATGGGTTTATGTGGTTTAATTTTCAGAAATCCCCATATATTTGTTGTACTGCACATTGCTGCAGCTCCTCTTTTCACCCTGTGTATTGAGCTCTCTGTTTTTGACTACAGAGTGAGACATCTCACTTCTGTTCCATCTTTGTTGGGAGTCGCACATGTGCAGTAAGTACTACTAGCCAGTCAGAAGCAGAGTATGAGGGCGTGTCCTGACAGTACCTAGGTAAGGACTACTAGCCAGTCAGAAGCAGAGTATGAGGGCGTGTCCTGACAGTACCTAGGTAAGGACTACTAGCCAGTCAGAAGCAGAGTATGAGGGCGTGTCCTGACAGTAGCTAGGTAAGGACTACTAGCCAGTCAGAAGCAGAGTATGAGGGCGTGCCCTGACAGTACCTAGGTAAGGACTACTAGCCAGTCAGAAGCAGAGTATGAGGGCGTGCCATGCTAGCAGCTAGGCGAGCATTATAACGTGTGTTCCTAAGTGACCACGTGTGTCTCTGAAGTAAAGGCTGGACTACAACAGAGCTGTTTGGAGCAGTTTGTGAACAGTGTTTTCTGGTGGAGATGGTAAGTCCCTTTGGGGGGGACTTTGGACTTTTTCACTTAGTAAACCTATAACGTGCACAAAAAAGATAAATAACACAATAAAGGAAAGGGAAAAAGCCGGACATTTTCGATAAGGACTTCCTCAATTGGGCAAAGTTTTTAAGTGCCCTTGAGGTGTTTTTTTGCCTTTGTTGAACAAGACTTGATGCACTAAATAGGATATGGAAACAAATTTGCTGAATAAGTTCTGACGTAGCAAACATTTAACTCACAGGACTGACTTTCTTTGTGTTGTAATTTTAAACTCTGGTGGATTTGTGAGGACCATGGTTAACTGCTCCTCAGATCTCTGCAGGGTAAATCCAGACAGCTAGCTAGACTATCTGTCCAATCTGAGTTTTCTGTTGCACGACTAAAACAACATTTGAACGTACACACGTTCCACCAAAACATGTTCCTCCCAAGGCTATTTTGCAGCGGCACCATGGCTCTGTCTGGCGCTTAGCGGCCCCCATGACGATTGTGATTGGTTTAAAGAAATGCCAATAAACCAGAGCACGTTTTTCTCCCATCCTGGAATGCTGTGTGGACAAACCAGACCCTCCTCCGCAGCGCCCATGGATCTTCGGTTTACTGGCAGATTACAGCCATGTGAAATGCACCTATTCCGCATTTCTTTTTTGCGACATTTAAAAATGTGCTTATAATTCGCTTGACAGTTGAATGGAAACACTGCTACTGTGCAGCCCTACAAAACACTTAGCTGTTTTAATTCCATATCTGCACAACTCCTCCATCTGCAGCTGCTGGTGTGCTGCTTTATGGGATGAGTGTGATTAAAAAAAAATTTAAATTAAGTATGCCAGTATACATGCAGAGAAACCCATGACCTGGAGCACGTCTTTCCACCAACAGCGGGGGGCAGCCTTCTTTGCAAGGCAATCAGACAGCTCTTTGACGTGGACTTGCAAAGACTTTACGATGGTTGCATCCACAACTTGATCTTGTAGCAACATTACAGTCTCCAGCAGGCGCCTGCTGCAAAATTTATTTTGCAGGTCTTTCAGCACAGCATTGCACACTTTCTTGATGCTCTTTACATCCGGGCAGAAGCCTTCAGTGACAGTTAGCCCCTTCATCGTCTGGTTAATGAGTCTCTTAATGTGGGAGATCCAGTCCTTCTGGCTGCGGTTCTGGAGAGTGTGACACTTGGTCATCACTCTTATTGTCAGCAGGGTAACAAACAACCTGAGCGGGTCCTCACTCTCCGCTTTGGTTGTAGACTCATAACCTGCAGAGGTAGAAGGATCAGCAGACTCTGTAGATGTTTGAGGTTGGTCCATGGTGACGTCGGAGTTGTTCTCTCTCCCTTCCTTTTTTGTATACAATGCGTACTAATCTTCAATATCAGACCTAATCCTCAATCTGGGATCATTTGTTCCTTTGATGTGTCATAGATTCTAGAATCCCAATATGATGTCACAAGAACTGATGATGTCACACTAACAAATTCTCTTCCAAACAAAATGGAGCTCAACAGTGTGGTTCCGGAAGTAAGAATACCATTCATTTTCTCCATAAAAATTTTGATTATTAGCCATAATGACCATTCAAGATAGACTTACTATGAGCTAGGAGATTGTAAAAAACGAAGGTTAATGCCCCTGTAGAAGCCACAAGTCTGTTTGATATCAACCTTGTTTTAAGAAAAACATGTTTTATTCGCGATCTTATGGAAAAAGTACTACACTACCCACAATCCAAAGCATAACAGCGACATCTCTGATTGGTGGAGCTGTTACCATGGAAATGTGTACCACACCCGTGGCTATAGCGAGCTGCTACCATTGAAGTCTATGATCGTTTCTGTACAGTCTTGTGTCTTTTGCCTTTTTTGCAGACCAGAAAACACACATCTTAACTTACGGTCTAACTATGGTAGCAGAAAGGCAACGCTTTTAATTTCCCAGCACATATGCAAAAAAAAAAGCAGACATTATCTGGGATCGTAAACCTCCAAATAATCTCCAGAAGTTAGATTGTTAGCTGTGGAGGAACATTTGGTGAATGAGCAGGTCAACTGGGGACAGTAGACCACACTTTGATCATAAGCAGAACAGATTAACCCAGTAAGTGAATTAATTAGAAACCAAGACCAATCTGGGCCTGAGGCCAGCTCCCCCACTAACAGGAGAGAGAGAGAGAGAGGACCGAGACCACATTTGGGTACACCCACATCTGATCCTGCTATATCACGGAGCGTTCAACTCTTTGTTTATCCAAATCACTGAGTAGGCCTACCGTAAGCTCTTATAGCTACATCCTTCTTCATAGTCATACAATTTTAAGTATTTATTCATTCATTTGGTCCGTGATACTGATAGGTTGTAGCTGTAGATGTTAAAGAAAAGTTGAGGGGTTTCTCTTATTTGGGGTTTTGGTTATTATTCCAATCAATTGTAAAAACATTTTACTCAATAACTTCATTGCCGAGATCTGGGAAAAGGTGACACTTTAAGAAACACGAGCAGACAGGTTGTACAACATCTTTTTTATAAGAAGAAAACAATGGCAAACATTAAAAATCTTTTTCGCAGATTGACCTCCTGGTTCAACTTTCACCTACTGTACTTACTGCATTACTGTTTTTCCATGCAACAAGCAACCAACATTTCAGTTGTGCTAACTTTCTGTTGCACTTCCAGATTTGTTAAGAGGGTACGAGGTAGCTACTCAGGAAGTAGGAGGAACCTTAAGGTGCCAGTATACTTCAACAGAGGTTGGATGCTCGAAAAGCGTCTGAAAAAACTTCCACCACAACTTTCTGTCACAAATTTAGAGTGCTCTCCGAAACCAACATTTTACCAAGCACGCCCACTTCATGCAGCGATTGGCCAGGTGTGTGAGAAAGCAAGCAGGAGTTAAACGTCTCTCTCAAGCTTTATCATTCTTTACACAACTATTTCTGTCACTTTCTATCTTTACAACTGAGTGCAAGGCTATTAATGCTTTTCAGGAAAAGACTCATAAGATGTGCACAATTATACCCATATTTGAACAATTATTGTGTCTTGTCCCTTTCTATGACACCTCATCCTTCGAGTGTAGCCATTTGGAACAGCTATAAACACTTTGCTTTCCAAAATGGTTGGGCAACACACATCATACAAACTATTTCTTGCAAGCATAGCCATGCCTTTACCCATTCATTTTAGACTTCACACCAATGTTCTGTGCTTACAGGCTTCAAAAACTAAAAATGATGAACCTTACTGCAGGCATGGAGCCCAAACCAAAAGGTCCATCTAACTGTCTACAGAAGCATTCAGAAGGCTATGCCATTAGGACACAGATTGTTCTGTGATGACTGTTTTCAGGCACAAGGAAAGCCTGTCCAATCACATCAAACCTTTTCTTCATAATCCATGACACAGCTTCCCCTGTCAGCTCAAAGGAAAAAGTACACAGTGTAGTTTACGCCCTCTGGGATCATTTCCCCTACCGTTTTTATATTTTCCCTCCTGATAAAGTTGTTGAAGAGAATCCATTGGGGGAGTCAATGCCAAACCTCTCTTCTGTACACCCCACCCCCCACCCCCCCTCGCCGTGACAATACACGGAAGCAGCCAGATGAGGCCTATTTGGGTAACAAGAGAACACTCTGGGGTATCGTTTTCACATCCAGAGCTCCAAAACATGGCGTCATATCCTCTTGGCTACCAGGCGGCATACAATACTCTGAAATGGGACAATGTGAGCCAGAGGATGAGGGTGTGTTCCTGCATGACCGGGCTCATGGACAGATTTACACACATCAACTGAAGCCCCATTAGCACAGCAGCTTTCCACGAACAGGCTGAGGAAATCCCTGCCACCGACCCATACTGTATGTGTCCAGCCACACACAATACTCCATCACGCAGCTCACTCGCCCATCTGGACTGCACCACGTGGCCATAGGGGTGTCCTCAGACATGCAGGGATCATGACGTTCCCATTCGCTAATCGGCTGCCTTAAATCCAGTCTTTTTTTCCATGGGTTTTCCCTCCTTCTATTGTGTGTACGTGTGAGTGTGTGAGTATGTGAGAGTGAATGCGTGCGAGGCCTCCTGAATGCAAATGTTTGTACATTTCAGCGTGTGTGTGTGTGTGTGGTGAGAGGCTTTGGAAGGAATTTCATGGGATGATAGGGTTTCCCTGTCAGGCTTTTGACAAACTCTCCTACATCCTACGGAATTCCCACACGTGGCAGACGACATCGCTAGTCTTGCCTTTTTCCTGTTGAGTTCTTGATATACAAGCCTCCTGAATTCTTTCCTTAAGTGTTCCTCAAAGGACCTGATCTGAAAATATTTCTTCCATGAAAACTAATAAAAATATTCTCATGCCAAATTCTTTTAGCCTTTTAGTTCCGTTAAAATCATGAATAATGGCAAATTATAATGTTAAATTGCCTTGTCTGCTTTTAAGTAGTTTCCAAGATTTTAGAGTTGAAATTTAAAATGTGTTCTTTCTTCTTTGTTAAAGTTTTTATCTGATCATATAATGTCAGAGATGGCAAGATTTAGACTTTCTCTGCAAAGCAAACATGAAGTTGTATTAACTGTGTTCAAAAGCAGTCCCTCATTCACCCATTCACTTCTCCCTATAGCATAGACACTATCACTTAGTGAGCAGTTAATTGAGATTTCTGACACTTATCATTTTTGCGTAATCCCTGACAACTGTTGAGTCAGTGTTTATCACTTCTAGAAAATGCAGAGCATTGCATTGTGGTATTAGCAGAACATATTGTCCATATCATGGACTACTTTACTTGTTTAGTTCCACTGTTGTATCTTTGTGACTATATTATGGCTACATTTTACTACAGAATAGAGATCCTCTAAAATCCTCTCCAGAACCCTCCAGAAAAAGTCTCTGCAGTCTTGTCATGTTTTGCGAGAGCAAACGAGGAAGTAAGGTGACAAAGTATAAGAGCGCTAAATTCCACATAAGGAGGTAGGTTGGGGAAAGGTACGGGTCAAACAATCACAGGGCATTCACTCAGGAGATCGGGGTTTGTGTTCCGTGTGAAACTAACAAGTTTGCTATCATTTTGTAGTGAGTTTTACAGACTTTAGTCTATGACACAGGGACGTCCTCCTTTTAGTAGTTTTACCTGACTCATTTGAAGCCAATCCCTGATGTTTAACTAACTAACCTAAATATTTATTTTGCCTAAACTTAACAAGCCTGTTACCAGCAACATTAACTACTTGTTTAAAACTGCACCCGTTATGTTAAATAGAACAGTCACATGACTAATCCACCACCATGCAGCAGCATTGGCCTCATGTGTTGTTTTGGGAGTCTTTGGAAATCCAATTATAATATTGTTTAGGTATGAGGATGTATGATGTAAATCATTCTCTGTTAAAAAAAAATACTATTCAGAATACTATAAAGAAGCTTGTCATTTACTCTCTCTGTGGAACCTTTTTTTCTTCTAATGTCTTATTTTGGATCAGAACTCTCCCCGTCTGGCGTGAGTCAGCCATGTTGTCCCAGTGCCCAGTACAGTATCCAAAACCACAGAGCCTGGAGGAGGAGGTGGGGGAGTCATCCCTAAGTTATGCAACCTCCTTACCATGGTTGTCTTGGCAACCTAATGTTGTCATAGCAACCTGCTGCCAACAACTTACAACTGAAGTAAAAAGGGGAGACACCAGTGTTGACAGAAAAGGAGCTCGGAGGTGTATTTGTAGCAGGGAAAGACGCACGTCATCAGCAGAGTATTCTGCCTCACTGCATTGTGATTTTACAGTGATTGTGTCAGTGTGTGTGTGTGTGTGTGTGTGTGTGTGTGTGTGTGTGTGTGTGTGTGTGTGTGTGTGTGTGTGTGTGTGTGTGTGTGTGTGTGTGAGGCCAGTGTGTTTCTGAGTGAATTAGCAAACTTTTTGTGTATCAGTATACATTGTTATATGTGTTGTGGCTATAGTTTTGTGTGTATATCAGAGAGAAGTACATGCTCATACATATTTGCTTCACATTGGTTGTCCTTGTGTCTGCATGTGTGTGTAAGAGTTTTCGGAGGCGGAGTGTGGACCAAGGCATTGTGGTTTCCTGGCATGGGGAGTGAGGAAGCCCAGTTGGCATCAAAGAGGCGAGAGATGAGGACCAAGAGCTAAAGATGGACGCTGCTGGATGCCTGGTTGAAGGACACTTCCAGTAACAGCCTCACCAAAGCCCTCCCTGTTCATACAAAAATAATAGTATTTCTGTGTTTCTACCTCTTGTAGCCAGAATTTTGCTCATGCTCCAGCATTTTAATTCCGTTCAGTAAGCCAGTATTTCTCTTTTTTCCTCGGTTTGAGGCTATGGGACATTTGCTGTCATGGTTTGAGCAAGTAGCACCTGCTGGAGAACCAATGTAGAATAAATTATTTTCAGATATCAAGGGTTCCAAAAAGCGAAAAGTTCATTTAGATGAGAGATTGTATAGTATTTGATTGATTTGGAGTTTGGGTGAGCATGAAATTCTCTAAGTTAAAATCATTAGTACAAAGATGAGCATTGACAAGAATAAGGTTTATTTGATCAAATGACCATGTTGCAATTCCTAAGAAACATCATGGAAAGGAACATCCAATCATAAATCTATATACATTGCAGAACACTGTATTCTGGACAGTTTAAAGTAAAGCCTCTGTCACAAACTGGCCTTTGCGTTTCTCTCTTCTGGGGATCTGGGGTTAGTGTGTGCAAACACTAAGAAAACACATATTTTTCTCACATATAAGAAGGGAACTCTGTTGTTCGAAGGCAAGACTGAGTCACCAGAACTGAGGAACACTAGAGAGGAAAAACGTAATTCTTCTTTCACCACTGAGGTCTACAGGATGTTGAAAGAAATGTTAGGGAGAGAGGGGAGAGGAGAGACAGAGAAACTATTAACAAAGAGAGACATGAGAGCAAAGTGACATCACAAGCAGGTGTGAGTAGAAGAAAAAAGGAGAAAAGAGAAAGAAGGGAGAGAGGGATAGAAGCAGCCTCATGTTTGAAAAAAGAAATGTTGTGACGGCAATCTAGATGTTAACTTCACAAAGTAACATAGCTCATCTGTAAAAATGTATTTTCATCGATTTTTATCCTCACGCAGTGCATTCATGCCAACAGCTTACACATGTCCGGCATGCACTTTACAATTGGCTACAACATAGGAGCCAAAAGGAGTTAAACGACAGTGTGTCATTTTGAACTATTCTTACGTGCTGTCAGAATGTAGGTGAAAAAATAGCAGAATTATATATTAATAAGCAAATTAATAGGGACATTGATGATACGTGAGAGGACTGTGAACACTCCCGTTGACTCCTGATATTTTTGTTTTTAAAATAACTCCTGTACTCCAACAGTGCTACTGTTCCCTCTCACGCAGCAGGTACGAAATATTGCATTAGCATTGTAGTGCACTATCCGTAACTTTCCAGTCAGTTTAAATACTGCCGTTGTGGAACATTTACGTCTCTGTTGTAATGCCAAAAAGCCATTTCTTTAACAGGAACATGCATGTCTGAAAAGGGCTAGTGAGGAGTGTGATAAAGGAAAGAAGAGCAAGATTTAGAGAAGCAAGTAAGAATAGGGCAACACAGAGTAAAGAAGACAAAAAGAGAGAAACAGCTCCAAAATGTTGCCTCTCCTTTCCTTGTTCATTTGAGCATCCTCATTTTCCCACACTATGTCCTGATAAAATAGACATCCAGACACTTTGCCTAATTACAAAGACAGGCAGTGTGAACATCCTCTTCCTCTCTCTCTTAATGTGTGTGTGTGTGTGTGTGTGTGTGTGTGTGTGTGTGTGTGTGTGTGTGTGTGTGTGTGTGTGTGTGTGTGTGTGTGTGTGTGTGTGTGTGTGTGTGTGTGTGTGTGTGTGCGTGTGTGTGTGTGTGTGTGTTTTATTATTGTATCCAAGGCGAAGCAGCCGTCTCTAAGTTTCCATCCTCCTCCTTCTTTGGAGCGGCAATTTCCTGAACCAAGGCCAGGAAACTCTGCGTCGGTCGGGTGGGCTGAGAGGCATAGAGGATTGTGGGAAGAAAGGGAGGAGGGGGTTGAGGGATGGAGGGGTGAGGGAGACTTTATATAGACACTTCTATGCAACGACACTGTGGTGTGCTTATGTTAGTGGCTAAGGGCTAATGGGGCATGTAAGTACAAAGAGAGAGATATTTTTAAAAACAGGAGGGAAAAAAGGGAAAAGAAGGGGGAGAAACAAAAGACGAGTGTGCAAAAGAGAGTGTGTGATTAGAAACAAGTGAGTGACAAGTGGTGTGAAAGGGTGATGGAGAGATAGACATGGAGAGGTAACAGGATGAAGAGAAAAGCAACGAGGCTTAAACATGACAGAAGAACAAAACAACTTCAGACAGACTGACAGTTTATTGAAGCACAGACTGACAGGCTACACAAAGATAAACATGGAGGGCCATTACTGTCCTTATGCCACTCATGGGTGAATGTGACCATCTGACCCACCACCACCCACGGCCACAGCGCAGTGAGGAGGGGTGCTTGATTTGACTACCCACGTCATTGCAGAACCACATTGTTTTAAGGGATATTTTGCGCTGATATTATATTGTTCAAAAACATTTGCTTTTGTTTTGTTGTTAAAATGTATTTATAAGACAGACAACTTGCATTACACTGTTATAAGGATGGGCATTTCTAATACAATTATCTGTAAAAGATGAATATGGGAACATTTATTATTTAAATCTGCATTAATACATTTTTGCCACTTGAGTTAAAGGTCCCATATTATGATAATTTTCAGGTTTATACTTTTACATCTGTCTGTCTGATATATACGGTAATATACTCCTAATATACCTGTATTCACCCTCTGCCTGAAACGATCCGTTTTAGCGGTTTTGCTCTGATTGGTTAGCGTTTCCCGGTCTTCCGCATCTGCACTCTCAACGTCTCTTCACTGTCATTAGATAAAAGTCATGCTTTTATCAGAGGTCGTACACCTCTGGAGCAACTAGGGGTTAAGTGTCTTGCTCAGGGACACATTGGTTGATGTATCGCAGTGGGAATTGAACCCAGGTCTCCCACACCGAAGGCATGTGTCATATCCATCATATAATGTATAGTTGTGACATCATAACCGTACGGAAGGCCACAGTTTCTAAATGCGGGCTTTGTGCATTTCTCTGTGATTGAGGTTTTTGATACTTTCACAGTATTTATATAGCACCTTGACCTGCTTTATAAACCAAAAACACATAGAAATCTCACTTTTTGTGACCCTATGGGACAATTAAAACAAGCTGAAAGACATACACTGGCATTTCTTCGTCTCATTATGTTATGGGTAAACAGTTACAGTTACACATCCTACAATCGTAGTCAAATATTGGCTCCACCTTTAGCCCTGGTTTGGTCTCCATCAACTCCTGGGGGAAATATCTGGCTATTTAGCAGCAAGGAGTTCCACTTTCTTACCAGCTAGTCACTAACTGTGTCTGAGCTGCTAAGAATTGTTTCTATTCAGCCTTTCAAAGTCAATCTTAAAAAACCTGTACAGCTTTATCATTCTTCACTGCGGTTGTCACCATTTTTGTGGCCATTTTCAGTAAGAATTCTTCATGGATGTGGCTAGGTAGCTAGCTAGCTAAGTAGGAAGATGACATCCCCATTCTCCCGCCTACAAAGCTGTAATTGGTCTGACCTCATTGAATTGCTGAACAAATCTGAGATTGTGGGCAGCGACTCATCCAATGGCAAAACAACACTCCCCTACCCTACTGAAGTGCCCTTCATCAAAACCTCTGCCAGCTCCACAGCCTGACCTGTGGCCTGACTTTTTCAACAGGGATCAATTAAAAAATGGCGACCGGGGGCCTGAGGGGCCGAGATAACGCCTCTAATTTCATGTTGAGCTGCACAAAGAAAACAAACCTCACACTTCCTGGTCACTATTAATTAGCCTTAGCTTGGCCACTTGTGTTGCTTATTCAAGATTTTATGGCTGATGTGCACACAGACACAAATACATACACACTCAACTACACACTGCCCCCCCCCCTTCCCATTTGCTTGTTATCTTCCTTACACCACTTCCTGAGTGGAATGTTGAGGAAGGCAGGTCTCGCTATGGCACGATGTTGACATCCCTGGCACAGCGAGATGCTGTGCTGTGTGTGTGTGTGTGTGTGTGTGTGTGTGTGTGTGTGTGTGTGTGTGTGTGTGTGTGTGTGTGTGTGTGTGTGTGTGTGAGGTGAGATTCCTTAAGAGTGAGCTCATCGAAAGCTCAGCATGTTTTAAACTGAACTACCTAACTGAAGTGTAGCAAATGGACTGTGTGCTATTCATTGTGTAGTGGTGATGCTGATTTGCAGCTGTTACTGAGCCCCAAACTGGCATTGGTTTAACATTATATCAGAATGAACCTATGAGAGAGCTATGAGAAAGAACTTCAAAAGTCGTTTGTGTGTTTTACACTTCAACTAAGGATGGTAATTTTATACCTAATTTAGTTACATACAGTAATATCCACGGAAAATATTTCCTTCTGATTGGATGACAACTGAACGTTACAAATGCAACTAATGCAAACCTGTTTAACAGTTTTAACCTCAGACAAAGCTGTGACTAACCATAGCAACAGTACTTCTGCTTAATGCTGACTTGCGTGATACAAGTTGATGGAAGTTGAATGTTCCATACAATAGTGAAACATACAACGTAAAGAGCATTATCTGCAATTGTCTTATATCTGCAATGCGATACGGCAAAAAAGCTTCATGTAATCAAATTTAAAATGTCAGTCGTTTGTTTACTGAAATGGAAGGAGTCTGTATAATGTTCATCCAGGCTGCTTTACACTTGGCGGCAGGCGCGATTCTAGGATCAGACCTTTAGGGGGGCTCAGCCCCTAATGAGAATGTGACACAGATATAGTGCCTTGCAAAAGTGTAGATGTATGTATGTAACATCTAGCCTAAATGTGAAAGAGTACATGTCGCACACCTACAGTAAACTGATTGCTAATGAATCTTGAACACACTCAGCCTACAAGAATAGAAAATAGCTTTGGGTTTAGATTATTATTAAAATTACTCTGTTGTGGTGGGCATCCTCCACTGTCATATTTGAATATCAGGACACCTTTCTGTTATTACTAATTTAGTCAATGGCATACTTACAATAATTTTAGAAAAGCTGTGATATTTCTTATTTGGGCTTTTTCAGTGCTATCAGTTTCATATCAGGAAGTACCACTCATGTGATAAACCCATGTAATCACAACAGAAAGTCATCCATGTTCTTTGCAAAATGACGAGTAGTACTTGCTGACTGTTTATGCTCAAGGGGGCAGCAGGGTAGTCTTGTGTTGAAAGAGTCTGTCATGTAACTAAAATGTCTAACGTTCAATTCCTACAATCACAAACAGTTCTGCATGTGATTTCACAAGTAACACAGCTCTATAACCTGTCTATTGGCAGCAATTAAGTCCAAAGCTCCATGAGAAAACCTGAAAAAGTTTGATATTTTCCACAAGTGGTTCAAATTGCAGGAGAACCATTCACTTTTAGACAAAAACCTGGCAAACAAATAAATGCAGAAAAGGTCTGTCTGTGGATACTTACAACAGATAAAAAGCTCAAAATGTACAGTGAAATACTTATAGAAAACACTCCCAGCGGTGGTTATCATTTGGTCTGAAATGCCTGAAATGTGGAGGAAAATCATAAATTTACATGATAAAATTCAGGTTGGATGGTCTTCTAAACGTATTAGAGGTCTCTGGATGTGAACCAGTGTGTTTGTGCCTCGTCTGCCCAGAAAATGACAGATTATGTTTCAACTCCCAGCTTCGCCTGATCCCATGAGGAGCCCCGATTTCTTTTCTCGCTCTCTCTCTTAATTTGAGGCAAGTGCAGATATTTGCTCTAAAAATAGCTGACACTCAAAATAAACTCTCTCACACACAATTTAAAGTAGAATGTCAGAGTCCATGTGCAACCTGTCTGCTGGAGTTCATTTTCATTATGACAAAGGCATAAAGAATGTCTTCTATAAAAGGAGCTGAGTGTTTGAGTTTGCTGCCATTTTACATCTGCTCCTTAGAATGCACTGATTCTTGTGAATCATGACTCACCAACTGTTATCTTAGAAGTGGATAGATAATGTGTTCATGATGGGTGTTTATATAGATGCATGATAAAATGCATGCTTTTCATTGTGTTATGTTGTCATTTTTGGAAAAATTTAATTTGGCTCATGCACTTTTATTCCACTATTAACAAAGTTTTGAAGAAAATCTGAGGAGATCAATGTCTCAATAAAAGCTGAGCGAGACCAATTGGCTTCTGGTTTGGATGCACACAAACACACACACATGTAAACGTGCACTATCGCTCGCATGTACAAACTGCAGCAAGGTGCTACTCATGTCAGGACAAATAGCTGCATCTAATCAGCTTGACAGTCTCCAGGTGTCAGCGAAGTTACACAGTGGGGGGGTGGTGTTTTTTTGATCATGCAAAACAAAACATGCAAGAATTAAAGCTTTAGTGCATAACTTTTTGATATTAATGAACGTCTGTTACATTCAAGCCATTGCCAAATGAGTTGCTACAAAGCTAATTAAGACTATCAGCTCCACACAACTCTCTCTGGATTTCTCAGTGTGACTATGTTCAGAAGATTGTGTCGTCCGGCGACTTTCACGTGCAGATACTCAAATGAAGATAAGTACCTCTTCTGAAGAGTCTGTCATGTTTTTTTTTAATCCTCCATGTCTTCTGTGGCTACTAGCAACTGCATGAAGGAGGGGTGGGGAGCTGTGCGCCATCACTGAAGGCTTGTATCAAACACCGACAGCGTTGTTGTCATTATTTAGAATTCCTCATGGGGGCGACAGAAACTACGTACTATAGCTTTAAATCCCGCTTTTAATACCATGGATAAGTGCCACTTGGCCAGCCACGCCAAAACACCTATTTATGCACTTCAATATTCAATGGAAAATAATCTCAAAATGAAATAGCCCGGGAAACGCTTTTTTGTTCCTCGGGAGATGTTTTAACTCAACCCACAATCCGAACAAAAGTTCGGCAAGATAGTCTTTTTCCTAATCTTAACTATTCGTTTTGTTGTCTAACTGTCATCGTGCATGACGTTCACTTTTTCTAGCTAAACTCCACTACCTTGGCCCCTGAAAGGACCATCATCTGGCGGTACCTGTAGCTGGCTCACAGTCACCTATCGGCGGCTAAACAACTGCCACTGATAGCCAGCGTCCCGGAGCTCTGTAGCGGCTAAATACAACCAGCAACTGCTGCTCGGATTGTATCGCTCTATCGCACTATAGACTGTTCACATGACAGCACTTTACTTAATTTAAAATACTTTTAGGTATATAACATATGGTCTATAGACCTTTTTCACCGCAGACATGTTAACATGTCATAGTAGGAAAAGCACAGGTGTATTCAAACCCATTAAGGATGGATGCATTCCACTTAGAAGAGACCCTGGTATTGTGCATGCTGACTCACTGAAATAGCTTACTGGGACACTTGATGGAACTGAGCCATCGTTAAGGTTATCAATTTCAGCTGTGCTTTTCCTACTATGACAAGTCAAAAATGTCTGCTGTGAAAAAGGTCCATTGGTGAAGTAGCATTGACCACTTTGAGAGGGGGGGGGGGGGGGGGGGTACATTTTGTTTAATTCAGCAGGGACACATGTAGACCAGGCCCTGGATGTATTATAAGAACTGGAAATGGAAGGTAATGTCATGTTCTAAACATGTATTTATTAGAAAACACTGTTCACCAACTGCTCCAAACAGCTCTATTGTAGTCCAGCCTTTACTTCAAAGACAAATGTGGTCACTTTGTAATACATGCACTCCCTCATACTCACACACACAGGGTGAAAAGAGGAGCTGCAGCAATGTGCAGTACAACAAAAATATGGTGTTTTTGGTGTTATTGAGTGTGACTGGTTGAACACAGTAGTGCTGCTATTTGGAGGCCTACTTGACAGTATATATTTAAATAACAAACCCATCAAGGTGCTAATAATAATTATATAAAGTAACTGATGGATCTTTGTCATTATTTTAAGCATTTCAGGTAGTGCTTCACATATTTACCTTTAATTTTTTTTTTATGAATTTCCCAGAACTGCAATTATCTACATATTCAGTTAACAAGCATTAAACAATATCAGCCTGTTGTTGTGCTCTTTTAAAAAGGCTCTGTGTACATGACCCCACCCTGTCTGCCATACCCAAATATAGTTCCCTCCCTTCCTTGAGTTTTTCCTTCTTTTTGTCAGCACTCTTCCGACTTGTCAGCACAGTTCTGAAATTGCCCATATCCTTAGGCAGTGATTTCTCCACTTCTAAAGCTCAACCACTGTGTCATTCCTTCATTCAAAACCTATGACACAACAAAGCGACGTGCCACAGCTTCCAGCCTGGCTGTTGTGAGACAGAAACACAGGAAAAACATTTCCCTTACCTGACTATACCAGGAGTTACTGTCTGCCATGACCACTAACTGGTTGCAATGGTGATGATCTACAAGATGAAGCCTATTCTTAAGTCCCTCTGCTATCTGAATATTCCAGAAATATAACCAAATGCATACAGCATATTCATAAAAAAATATTTTTGATTTGAAGATTAGTAACTTACTAAAACAGACCACAAAGATTGAGCGGTTTACTGTGGAATGAGGTTAAGTCTGAAAAGTCTTTGGGTAATTTAATTTAGATTTCAAGAAAATATCAACTCTCACAACCAGAACCTCTCATCAATGGGACATGCTTCAAACGAGCCAGACATTTTTATTTACTTTGTGCTTATCATCACTGCATTATATAAGCCTCTTTCTGCCAAGAAAGGAAAGAAATTATGAAAAAATGATAGGTCAAATGAATTAAATAAGTCAAAATATTGACATGAATATCTCATCAATTTGACTTGGGAGTCTTCTGACTTCTGTCATTTTTAACATTTGAACACTTCTTATTTTTCTTCCACACTTTGTAAGAGGTGGATGTGTCATTTTGGAGCAACTCCTAGTCTTGTCCTTGTCTTTGTCTTTGTCTTTTTCATTTGTCCCTTATCTCCAGCTTCTGTCTCCAGACACCTTGCACACCCCTGACCGGCTGCTCCTCTACAGCAACAGCTCCCTCTTCTCCCTCTCCTCCCCCTTATTTTACTCCTGCGAGGAGTCACCGGGTTTGGCCTGTGAACTCTGGGCCGAGCCCATCCTCCCACCAGCGCTGCAGGTCGCGTTTCTAAACAGAGAAAATGTGTGGTCCGATATCTGCTGCTGTCTCTCTCTTACAGTACACTCCTTTTTCCCCCAAGAATGTTCCTTGTCTATATACACAAAACAATGAGACCCGCCCTAAAAACAAAGGTTGGATGACAGAGGTGGAACACTGGCAGTGTGCAAAATAGTTTAACCCAGCTATGCTGCGTGTGAATCGTAGGCAATGTGGCCTGTGCATTGCAGGCAACTCTAAAGTTGTTACCGGGTCAACACAGTTGAAGCTTGAAACTTTAAAGTTGCACAACAACAGTAAGAAACACAAAACCTGCGGGGGCCGATGCATGAACTGAAACATTGAGCTCCTCCTGACTTCTTTCTTCTCTTAGATGAGAGAAATATTTATTGCTCAAATATTTTGCAAATATCAAATCTCAAGGCACAGTCACTTTACATCAATGCAGAACTAGGGTGCATGCATGCAACTAGCATGCACGGCCCTTGATTAATATCATGCTGGACCAAAGAAAGTGTGCATGTAACCAAATCATGTGCTGGTGCAACCACCTGAGGAATTTGGTAGCACCAAAGTTCAAGTTAGTCTGCAGCCCTGCATTAGTCTATTCTGCTAAAATCTCCTATCAAGACATTGCAAGTTGACCTTTGCACTCCTCATGTCTTGTTGTGTAAATTCATGCTTTATCACATTCTACAGTTACTGACTCTCAAGTCACTCTCAGAAAGAGCGCCATCCTAAACGTTAGATGCATATTCAGTCCAAATGGCAGCGGATTCTCTTTAAACATGGCGTCACACTGCTCTGATCTGGTCTTCACCTTGCTGTCTGTTGACGGAGAAGGCAAAACAAACAGCCACACTTGGTCAGCGGGCTGAACTATGCATGCCAGATGAGGCCATAATGAGGGAGCGAATTGAGTTTTCCTCCTCCAGAAAAGGAGTGTTTGTGGAAAAAGGTGGGAAGAAAAATGGGAGGGGGCGGGCGACCCCTAAAAATATCATCCAGGAGCTGTTTTGTCAAAACCTGCCTGAAAGTGCGTGAGTGAAGGGAACTGGAAAAAGCAGAGAGAAGAAAGTAACAGAGTGGGCAGTGTCTGGGCTTGGATGGTGTGGTTGAAGAGAGAGTGAGAGAAAAGTAGAGGGAGAAGGATAAGAGGGGAACTGAAAGTGAGCGAGTGAGAAATCAGGCATGATTACAGACTGTCAAACGGCAAGTCAGGACAATTTTAGCGAGGGAACTCCGTGGACTGGCGAGAGGAGGGGGAGGGAGGGGCGAGGCGGCCCGTGACTCAGAGAAGAGATGTTTGTTTGACTGGCCCTGCGGTTGCTTCCCAACATGGCAACCGCCTGTTCGCAGCATAGCAACCACTCCTTCCACTTGTACGCCACCGGGAGATTCCTCAGCACAACGTATCATTTAGATTAAATGGGAACCAGATACTTTACATTAGCATGAGCGTATCCAGGGCAACTGGGCGGGCCTCCCAGGCCATTCAAATGTACAACACGTAGAATATCTACTCATCGACGATTATAACCAAAGTATAACCTGTAGAGTCAAAGTCATCCACATCCACACATCCACAAACTGTACAAAACCAGAAAGATATGTAAAACACCAGATTATAAAACGAGTGTAACATGCATATCATGTTCACAGTACAGGGGTGTACATAGTGTCATGAACACTACATTTTCTGGTCTTGTTTGATGTAACTCAAATATAGCACATTTTGACACAACAACATATAAAGTGGCTATATGTAATGTATATGTTGTATATGTTTCATTTTGTGTTGATTCTAGCGGTTGCTTTGAACAAATGAAATGTTTTGCTCAGACAGAAAATCATTCATTTACAATAAAAGAATAAGTTACAGATGCATCGTTGCATTTCAAGTGTTGCATACTGTAACTTAGCCTACTTTATTAAGAGTTAAGAGTTTATTGTAGCAACCAACGTAGTAATAACGTAATTGATTAATATAGCGCATTACATGAAACCCACGGGCGCTTTACACAAGTAACATTACAGGGCGACAAGGGGAAAGAAAATAGTAAGCCAACACAAACACGGAGTAAAAGGAAAACATCCATGCTAAATGGAAGGGGGATGTAATTTAAAGGACAATTCTGGCGCAAAACAAACCTAGGGGTTAATAACATGTGTACCAAGTCGACCATTCTCTGGGACATGTTTTCATGCTAATCGAATGTGTTTGTAGCTTGAAACAAGCTAGCGCGAACTGCTGATTAGCTTACAACGCTTGTATTCGGGGGACTTGGAAAGTAAAAACAAATCGCTATTTCTATATCATTACCAAGGCTCAAAATAGCACCACGCTTCCACGGTAGCATAATGAAGGTCCCTACATGTAAACCGAAGCATTGAGAACTTTAGTGTACAGACAGTTTATTAAAAAGATAGTTTAGAAAGACGGTAGCGTTCTCATATACAGGCGGCTGCCATCTTGGGAAAAGAGTCATGAGCAGTCGAACGACGAACGCTGTGCAACCAGTAACCAGTAGCATAGCTCAAACACAGTGTTTGTGATTCAACTGCTCATGACTGTTTTCCAAGATGGCGCCCGTATGTAAAAATGAACACTACTGTCTTTATAATCTATCTTTTTAATAAACTGTCTCAGGGCTCTCAAGTTTTGAAGACAGGCAGGAGTGACATTCCCCCCCCTCAACACCCCCCGCCCAGCTTGTTAATATCCAGTGTATGTTCATTATAGCTTCCAGTTTGTAGATGTTAGTTAAATGGCACCAATAGTCATAACTGGCCTGGCAGCCCAAAGGACAGGGTACTGGTTCCAGATTTGTTTGATGACTTATGATGGGGGGGTTCTGGGGGTCCACCCCCAGAAAATGTTGAGCATTAAACACTTCATTTCCTGCATTGTGGTGAATTTCTATGCACCTATTAGTACCTTTTTCTGAATCAATATGCTGGAAATATCTTTATGTAAAGGGACACAAATTACAATTCAAATATAAAAACATAATGGAATATATTGCAGTAAGGCTCTCAGGTATTCTGTAGTGCTTTCAACTATTTATTCTCCTTTGGATCAACTTTCCTAATTATATCTGAGTCAGCACACATGTAGCTTAGACATCATTTACTCTTACCTTCTCTTTTGCATTTTTTGTTGGGGAAGTAACCTCCTTAAATGTGCATTTGACAATTATTCACCTCAATTATACATTATTAATTTGAATGGATTAATAAACCCCTGTACTTTAATATTTCAGATGTGTTTGAGCAAGATTTCTGCTCACGTCCAAAACTTTTGCACATTCAAAATATAACTCATCCCATGCTCTCTGAGATTTGGAGGAGTCGTGATATTTTGTGAAAAATAAAGTGATAATAGGATATTATAAGAATAAAGTCACAATATTTCAGAAAATAATCCACCTGCACAATAGTCTGCTGTGCATTACGTGATTGCTCTGCTGATACGGTAGACCTCAGACCTTCTGACAGACCATAGATCCCCGTCTGGGTCTCTGAATGAGACAAAGTTTAGTGAAGTGGCTGAACGCTGCTCTACGTCGGAGGTGGAAAACAGAATTAACGGAGCTCAAACGCGTCACATCTGCCGCAGCATCTCCACAGCAGAGCGCGTCCATAAACCTGAGGCTGCAGCTTTTTACAGTGAGAGTGGACACGTTTCATATTTGTCAGTTAACTTTTCTAAATACATTCAGGGCTACACTCAAAACATTCGAGCCGAAGCCTCGGCAGAATCAGCTGACGCCGCGTCTGGTGTAGCCCCTTTCTTTTTTTTTTTTGATTGGCTGATTGATAAGCGGCAGGCTCGACTAAGAACTCCAGGGGAGACGCTTGATTCCTGCCGGTTCCATAGTGAGAGAGGCGCGGCCAGAGAAATGTTGGGTGCTGCGGCATATTAAATATATTATAAATAGTTTTTCTGCGTGAGAAATACAATGTGTGGCGGGAGTGCGTGACAAAAGACCGAAATGAGTGACTGTCACGCCCCGAAATTGTTGTTTAATGTTGGCTAGTGACATACAACCACATTGCGCATTGTAAAGTTATTTTATGAATAGCAATAGACATGTTACATACCTGAGGGGCCAATTCGGGGTGAGTTTTGAATCATTTCCAATCCCGTAATTATCTCCATCTGTTGATAGCCCGATCGAGTTTGACTTACGTTGTCTTTCACTTTCCTTTTCCCTGTCTTTGGAAGGATTCAATCATTGTTCCTGTGCCTAAGATTCAAACTCCTAAGACCCTCAATGACTTTAGACCAGTGGCACTTACCTCTCTGGTTATGAAGAGTTTTGAAAGGCTAGTGAAGGATGCACTTTTGGATTCTGTACAGGATAAGTTAGACCCTCTCCAGTTCGCCTACAGGTCGGGCAGAGGCGTGGATGACGCAACAGGGACGCTTTTAAACATGGCTTTTAAACATCTTGAGGAGGCCAGGTCCCTTGTTCGTCTACTATTTATTGACTTCTCCGCTTTTAACTGCATTCAGCCTCATGTCTTAGCAGACAGGTTGAAGAACACCCATAACATTGATAATGGACTGATCTGCTGGCTGATGGATTTTTTAACAGAGAGGTCACAATGGGTGAGAGTGAACAGTGTTTTATCAGATGCCCTTTTATCTTCTACTGGGTCCCCCCAGGGCTGTGTCCTCTTCCCTCTTTTATTTGTTTTATATACAAATGAATGCCAAAGCCATCAGGAACGGCGCCACATTATACAATTTGTGGATGATACTGTCATTGTGTCCCTCCTCAGCAGTGACGACTCTGAACACGGCCCTGTAACCGATGATTTTATTGATTGGTGTAAATCCTCCTTTTTACACATGAATGCGGCAAAAACAAAAGAGATGTGCATTGACTTCAGAAGAAATCCCACTCTCTTTTCCCCAGTTGTATTGGACAATCAACCAGTTGAACTAGTGCAGCAGTACAAATATCTTGGGACTGTGATTGACAGTAAACTGTGCTTTGAGTCACAGGTTGATGCTGTGTGTAAAAAAGCACATCAGCGCATGTACTTTCTTCGTAAGCTTCGCACTTTTAATGTCAACACTGTTTTCATGAAAATGTTTTACTCCTGTTTAATCGAATCAGTTCTTACTTTCTCTTTTATCTGCTGGTACGGATCACTTTCTGTTAAACAGAAAAATCGCATGCAAGGTATCGTGAAGGTGTGCAGCAAAATTGTGGGCACACCTTTAGATGAGCTAAATGATCTGTATAAGGCCAGATCCTTAAAGAAGGCGAGAGCCATTCTGGCTGATCTGAGTCATCCCTTGTGGGGTGAATTTCGGTTGCTATACCCTCCGAGCGTAGATATAGTCTGCTGAGATGCAGCACGAATAGATTCCAAAAGTCATTCATCCCAGCTGTTAATCCTATGGTTAATAACATCCTCTAAATTATGTGTCCTTGGGGATAATAAAGTGACCTTGACCTTGACCCTGAGCAAGACACTGAACCCCAAGTTGCTCCCTGGGTGTTCTTCACTGCTCCTAATACTTAGGATGGGTTAAATGCAGTAATAGACTTTCACTACATTGTACTGTGTGTATGTGATGATTAAGAATAAAGTGTGATCCTTTTTTGATAAAGACATCGGACCCGGGCAGATGCCTTACTAAAATGTATATAAAAATAGCATTCTTATCACTGTTAGTCTCGTTTGCTGTTGCAGTTCATTTAAGACCATTATATGATGAATGACAGAGCTTTAGAAACATTAAAAAGTTACACAGTTACTTTAACGCATTCTCATTAACGGTGTTCGTATGATACCGTATGAAAACTTATGCGGAACAATTCGAATGATATCCTACAAAAAATGTTTAGGTTTTCCCCTTAACTTAGGACCCATCCATCCACCCTGACCTCTTTGCGCTCAGCGGGAGTGAATGTGGGACATAGAGTAATAAATACGTGGAATAATTACGAATTACAGTGCATTACTTTTTTTGTAGCTATATGTACGAATGGGTCATTAGAACAGCCTAAAATATTTTCCCCCATGAAATCTTAATGAATGCTTTATTTTCAAACTGCTGCTGTATCAACTCAAACTTGCTCTGAGTGTTTTTCTCAGGATATGAAGTGTGGTAGTTGAATGAAGAGAAGTCATGAGTGAGGCGTATGAAATAAATCTGGGTGCTGAAGTAAATTAAAAGTAACCACAGATTCAAGGCAAAGAGTTTTCTTTTCTCCCACATCCACAAACTGTTCAGAGTTTTCAAGGTCTGTAGGAACACTCAGCATACCATGAATGTATTGAAAGCTCTGTGAAGTGTGTCTATGGATCAAGACAAACTCCTGCACATGGATTGACTGGATGAGTATCAAAGCAAATGTCTCAGAATTGATCTACCATTAAAGTACAGAGAGAATGTGTGCAGCCAGCTGCAGACAATGCAGTGCTGTATTTGTGAAAGTGGACTGGTCCGCATGCTCTGTCTTGAGGGGGAAACCCTGCCACAAAGTAGCATCGTTAAAACAGGACGATTTCCCCAGCCGTGATAAAAGAAAGCTTTGTGGTGTGTTGAAAGCTGTCCAGCAGTGGCCATTTTGGGCTTAGATTTCTGTGGAAAATTACCAGCGAGGCACTGTGTGCGTGCGTGCGTGCATGCGTGCGTGCGTGCGTGCGTGCGTGTTTGTCAGCAAATCAACGTATCTATTGGCTCGTGGCTCCTCCGTTCGCCACACCCTCCATGTGTGTGTCAGGTGTGGAAGTAGCCTACCTCAGGGATGAGAATACCTCAGCACACTGGGAGCAGGGAAACTTACGCACTCAATAAAGAATGTGTTTTGAAAGGTTTTATCTGCTGCATTACTGACCCAGTAAGACACTCCATTTCTTCATTTGTCTGTGTTATCAGCAGCATTAGGCAGAAAAAAAGTCAGCAACTCTAAAAATATACATTTGTTGAGTTTATATCTCCTTTACATTGCACAAGAGTGATGTTGCTCACAAAGACTGCACGGTCAGCATTTGTAATAGTTTATCTGAAAATGTATTGACCCAGTGAGGCACTATTTTCTGTGCTTTATTATCGCCATAGCAACAATTTTTGTCACATTGGCAACACAGACAATTAGTTACTAAAAACATTTGTTAAGTTTAGGGTATGTAAAGGCAATAGAGAACCGTATTCAGTCACTGCAGTCTTCATTTTTAACAGTTTATCTGCAGTTTTAGCCTGTTAACCCAGGGGGTTCCATCTACTAGCCCAGGGGACAGTTCTGTAACTCACAAGACAACCTCATAAGGACCCCACTACATATTGGCAATTCATTCTTAAATCTGGCCAGCAAATTTTCTCCAGTTTTCTGATTATTTTATTTCAGGGTAATCATTTAAGTTTTTCTAGCACAGCTGTCAAACGGGAGAATAAAAATGGGATCTTTATTTCACATTGAACTTTTAGCAAGCCAGTCCAGAATCCCGAGGAATTATGTCCATAATAGGCAATAGTTCACCATACGATTTACAGATCCAACAGAGGAGCGTGGCTCGTATGTAGCCAGATATAGCAAGGTAAGGTGCGGATGTTGTTCTGGGGGATGGGTGTGTAACATGTAGTGTGACGGCCCTGTTATGCCTGAGTCTTTGTGGGTTTCCTTTGGGTGCTTTTGTTTTCTCCCACAGTCAAAACATATGCAGGTCAAGTGAAATGGAAACTCCAAATTGCCCATACTGTAGGTGTGAATGTGTGTATGTGACACGTTTTTTCATCTCTAAGCCACTGCATCAATAAACGGGCGCCAGCCTTCCATGACTGAGGAGAACCATCAAGGGGAGATGTTGTGTTCAGGTGTATTAAAAGCAATTCTTGCTCTTCTTTCTGCCCTTCTATTATATTCTTTTACAGCTATTGCATCCAAAGTAAACAACCACACGCCTCACATAAATGAGCAGAATGACAACACATCTGTCAGGAAAATATCCATCAGTTGCATAGTTTAAAACATCTTGTTTTTGCCAAGTAAAAGCCGAGCCCTCACATTCCGCTGCCTGGTGGAGAGTGATGGAGGATACAGGGCTAAAAAAGAAAGAAAGAAAAAAGCAGACATCTTTAAACAGTTATTCAGAGCTTCCAGTCAGAGCTGCTGTGGTTTGGGGTGTGTGTGTGTGTGTGTGTGTGTGTGTGTGTGTGTGTGTGTGTGTGTGTGTGTGTGTGTGTGTGTGTGTGTGTGTGTGTGTGTGTGTGTGTGTGTGTGTGTGTGTGTGTGTGTGTGTGTGTGTGTGTGTGTGTGTGTGTCTTGCAGAGGATGTGCTGATTCTCATGGAGGAGCTGGGTGTGTCAAACCCAGCCCATATTTGTGTCATGGTTAAAAGCATGAGTAAGGCTTTATGGTTAGAAGTAGCAGGAACGTCCTGAGCGACGGAGCTCATGTAATCCTTATTCCTGGAAAATCTACACCGTGACACATTATGTATTATAAATGTTTAAATTAAAATTTCATGTTATGTGATTTCTTTTCCTTTTTTATTCAAGCTGGATATGTATGTGCCCGGATGGTTCATGCATTATTTCAGCCCTGTTATTCCATGAGATGGGTACTTCAGTAGCTTGAGTGTGTTCCAAGTGCCCCTCTGGTCAGCCCATGTGTCATTGCTAGTCAGACTATAATGTGCCCTAAAGTCACAACAATAATCCTAAAGTCATGCTCTATATCACACCCAAACAAACAAACAAATGTTAGATTATTTTGTTAGATTAGGCCACAGTTTAGGTTTTTTATCAGATCTGTGGATCCTTGCTTATCACCCCTGATAAGTAACATTTGTGTTTGTTTTTGACTGATCTTAGCTACCTAATGTAAAGGAAGCAGCAGATCAAGTAGCTAAGTGGCTGATGATGAACTGATTACCTTGACAACTTACAGTATATATGTTTTTTTCAGTATCAATATTATGTTAGACCATGTCCAACAATACCAGCTCTGCTGTAGGTGCAGTGGAAATGGCTTTACCTGACTTACTTTTTCAAAACAAATAGTAACACCTGAACAAACACTAAATAAGCCAAGAAAGATAGAAACAAAATGAGTGTGGTTTTAACTGATAAATGGAGCCTTCCAGTTAAACTAGGTCGGAATGTCCAAGTTCCCAGTTGGAAATGTCAAATGGAACGAATGGTGAGGCGCATTTCTGGCTCGGAAAGTCAGAAGGACCTCACCAACCCCGACACCACAATCCAACATGGGTGCTCCATGCATCAACAGCAGTGAAAGCTGTATGAACATTCTGTTTATTAGCACTTCCCCCCCTTGAATTAACATACTAGGGACAGGAGACCTTGTGCAGTGTATCATTTGGCAACAGTTGACTAAATAAGTGATATGGAACAAGAGTGAAGAAACTTGGCACCATTTAAGTCCCTGGCATTGTGAAAATCTGCAGCTGCACCATTGAATGATTTCGAAAACAGTTTCACCTTTGGCTCGATTTGCTCAAAGGTTTGACTGTGCTGTTGCTGTCTGGAGATGAAGTCTGACATCCACGGGCAACAGCCTTTTTTTAAATTAGAAAACAAGTTAGAACGGAGTTGGAAGCATGATGAGATTGTCTGCTAACATTTGATCTGATGAAGATGAACAGCACTGACAGAGCTGGACCTCTGTGTGTAAAGAACTGGGAAAGGGTGTGTATCATTGCTCATAGATTCAATGTACTTGTGTTGTTAGCCTTTCACAATTTACAGATTTAATTTAACAACGGTTGCATTTTAATTACATTATGCTTACAATACCTTTACTTACCTTAAATACAATTTTGAATGCATGTATTTTTTACTTTTACATTATGGTAATTTTTACTTAAATAGGCCATTTTAATTTAGGTTATACCTCCATTTTCGTTTTTTTTTTAGTACTTCTTGGTTATCTGATAACACCAAACGATCAATATCTCAGGTTTGCTGGAATGAAAGATGACAGGCTTTCCTGTAACTATAATGTTTTTGTTTTCGTGTCTAAATGCTTTTCTCCATAACAGCAAAGAAAAGAAAAAAGGTTGCCAGTGGTTCAGTGACTCAACACTAGAAACATTGTACCAGTGGGCTATACTGTGCATGATCCAACAGCTGCTCTGCATATTTTCCAGTGCTGTCATCCTTCACGTTCATGTGATCCAATATCACTTTCAAGAAGGGAGAAAAGCATCAGTGTCTCCCACCTGGTTGGAGCCAACACTCATCACTTAAGAGAGTAATTCTTTGTCTGCCATCCGTGAGTGGAAATTACAACTCCTTGGCACAAGGCGTGAAATCTCTATCAGTCCTGGGATGACAGGGTATTACCAAAAGATTAGAGGGGGGGTGCAGCGCAATTTATGTTGTTGCTATTTTCCCTTTGAGATAAGTGCTGCATTAGTGACTTTGTAGTTTCACTAAATCCTTAATAACCTGTAAAACCAAAGACATTAGTGATAATTCTCCCCCTCGGGGTCTCTGTATATTCTGGGTGTTTATATTTCAGCAAAGGAGACAAAGCACTTACAGGTGTTCACAGTTCTCCTGCTTAGCTTGAGGTCATATTTTCCATTTTTATGTTCTGAATGCAACACATGATATCTTAGGAGGCAGTCTTATGGGTGACGCTCCCAGGGTGGCATGTTGAAAGGTGATGAAAAAGCTTCCTGGAAACAACAGTTTTCTATGTGATCAAAGCTACAATAGCTGACTTTTCTATAGTGCTGTTTGGTAGATGGTTTCATTCACAGCTCCACACAATACTCAATACAACAATGTATAAGTTGTCAGTGTGGATGCCTTAAGAGAGAACTTAACCCTTAATCATCACATGTTGAACTACAGTTCTACAACTGCATTTCATAATTTTCTTGCATTTCAATTCTTTCTATTCCACATTTCATATTTTCTTACTTTTCTGTGTTGGCCTCTGCTCTTTAACATTATCAGTGACATGGTTCAAGAAGAACTTTAACAGACTGTGTATGTTGCTTTAAACAATGTGCAAAGTGTGTTCCTGTGGCTCAAACTTGCCTCGAAGAAATGGATCAGGTAATTCATAAAAACACATAAGTGAATGACACTCACCTATGGCCATGAAGGCTGGGTCATGACTGAAAGAACGAGATCCAGGGTACAAGCGGCCAAAATAGGTTTCCTCAGCAGGATGGTTGGCGTCTCCCTTAAAGCCTCTACACATAGACCAGACGGGGCGACCACCGAGGAGATGAGACGTAATACGTCTCCCTAACAGCAGGCGGCGCTAATCTGTATTGTCGCCCAAAAATGAAAACCGGCAGCTGATTGGACGAACACGTCACGTGGGTCTGGCATGTTGACAATACGATCTCTTATTTTAAGAAAATAGTTCACCGAAATGTGTTTCTGATAACATTTAAGCTTGAAATAGGTCGTGCAGTTGCTGAATCTGTCTTCTTTTCAGATTGACAACGGTCAGTTTAAAAGATTTTCGTCAGATTTTAAGAGACTCTAGTCACGGCCATTCAGCTCCCTGTTTCCAGGTTAGCCAGGTGTTCCAGGCCCGTCCAGCTGGGAGGAGGCCTCGGGGAAGACCCAGGACTAGGTGGAGGGATTTGTGACATGTCATCATGTAGCAGCATCTTTAAATGAGGTGCACTTCTGACAAAGCTCAGTGTACTTCTCACCAGACATTTCTGCTGTAATATCAGTGCAGCATTCACACTGTAAAATGACAATAATTAGTCTTATCAAAACATGTTTTAACTATGATCATTATATTTTAATATGTATACATTCTGTATTCGTAATATACAAAATGACAGATGACACCAATATGTAAAATTCAACTAGTTGACTAAAAAAAACGTTGTTTTGAGTTGGACCAGAGGGGTTTTCTGGGCTGCATCCAAGTTCGCCAACAGCTTCAACAAACATATGAAACTCTCAGGGACAAAAGCCATGGGTTTGGATAAAAAAAACTCTACAATCAGTCAAAGTGTGACATTGTCACAGTCCCTGGCTCAGGAGAAAGTGCCTTCTCTACAAACCATTGCAACAAAATGCACTTGAACAAACTCAGTGACACATGATCGAGGCCTGAGGTTGACAACTTGTCAACATGTGGCACGCTGATGGTTATACATGAATCAGCTCTGGTTTACTTGGGCTACCTGCACTACAACTATTAACAAACCACTAGCTCTGAGGGCAGAGCGATTTCAGCGGCTTCACGCTCACTTCCTGTGTGACAGACAGGCACACACATGCAGGTTTATCAAAATATAATGCAACCGAAAACTGCACCCATCAGCTTTTATGATGTTTGTTTTGTACTCGTCATGGCAGCAGATGATGCCTGCCCACTTCCCACAAAACAACAGGAAATGATGTCACTGAGAGAGAGATGGGCACCGAGGCGACCTGTGTGGAAGCAGCTGATAGTACGGTAACTGATACATGGTCGTTTACATGGTCGATACAAGAATACCTTATTTTATAGAATCTATTACTGACAGCAGGTCAGGTTTAAGAGTGAACTTTCAACAATTTTTGATTTTCAGTTGTTTATATAGTCTAGAAAAGTTTAATCATTATTGGTATACAAATGAAGTTTCCCCTAAGTCTCTGTTTTAAGTTAATTTCCATAATATCTGTAAATGAAAATGTGAATTAATAAACATTTCCATCCGTTTCTGTTTTGGGAACGATTTTTCATCTCTCTACTGACTGATTGACATTTAAAGATATATTATGTCACTTTTCCACATTAAAATGTCCAAAAATCAACGATACCTACTGTATGCTAGGCCTATATGTTTTGTTGAGTTGTCTACTAACATTATCCCAAATGTTTCCAACAATGTTCAAACCCAGAGAAATCTGTCATTATTCAAGGTTACGGTGCGCTACATTTGGTCGCCTATCAATATATATGCACTTTTAAGCCGCAGGCATTTACTTTGTAAAATGTGTTATTTTCTATATCTGGACACCTCAGACTCAGACAACATCGCTTCATGTTGAGGCTTTCTTGGTCTCCCCTTCGCCCAATATCTTTTGTATTAGGACAACTCAGACTGTGTTTAAATCATAATCAATTTTATAACGTTTGTTTTTATTGCAAATGTGAAAAAAACACATTTGATTTGGGTTTAAATGAGTCAAAGAAGCCAGATCAATCTTTTATTGACTGGCAGATTGACAGCAGGTGACAGTTTACAGATGGCGTCCAACATATCGCGAGACAGATCTGAGCTATTTTGGAAAATGGTTTGAGGGGCTTTCAAGCTTGTTGATTTTTTTTTTCCACTGCCTAGAACAAATGTGACAGCCAGTGCCTCAGTATGTCGGGGCCTGTCAGGACATTCCTTCCTCTAAAACCGACATCCTCCTTCTCCCCCTCTCATCTCTCCATCCATCTACCACATCTGAAGGCTGAGCAGGAAGAGAGGTGCAGAGACGGGTATAACGGGTATAAATACTACATGTACGTGTTTGAGTCTGGGGAGCTCTGTGTGTACTTTTACTACTGAAGGATGTGCATTAACCTTTTTGACTATGTTATTTCTTAAAGCATCAATGACAGTGTGCGATGCTGTGTGTGAATGTGATATAGATAGATATAGTGATATAGATGAGAGAAAAACGTGTTCTGGTTTACTGGCATTTTTTTTAAACCAATCACAATCATCATGGGTGGCACTTAGCACCAGACGGAGCCATGGTGCCTCTGCAAAATATCCTCGGGAAGGAACTTGTTTTGGTGGAACGTGTGTACGTTCAAAAGTTGTTTTAGTCGTGCAACAGAAAACTCAGATTGGACAGATAGTCTAGCTAGCTGTCTGGATTTACCCTGCAGAGATCTGAGGAGCAGTTAACCAGAGTCCTCACAAATCCACCAGAGTTTAAAATTTCAACACAAAGAAAGCGGAAGGTGACGGACATCCGGCCGAAAAGAGGGACATCTGGCAGAATTTCCGGCAGCACCGGAGCAATCCCGGAAGTGGAACGTCGTGGATATAGACTAATGAGAGATCTATTTAACATGAACCAAAAACCTGCTTTACATTTCTTAGGCTGTGGTTCAGTTAATTTGTCATCTAGTGAATATCTGACTGCTGCTAAGTAGCCAGTCAAACACATTACTGAGCTAATGATGCTCGAGTTTAGTTTAGTTTTTTTGGTAACCTCAGACTAAATAATGTCACAAAATTACAAACAAAATCTTTTTAACTTTCTTTGTAGTTTATAAAACTTATACATATATTCTACAAATTCTACAACTTCCTGCGTTGTATGAAAAAATCAGTATCTGCATCTTATTTTGTTAAGCAACTCAGTCACATTTCAACATGCACAAACAGCAGTGTTGCATAATATCTGTTGAAATATCATGCAAATTTAGATTTACAGTGCACCTCTTATGCTACATGAGTTTGTCTTTGTGCCAAAAAAACAGCACTTTGGTTACAATTAGCAGATCCTAAAACAGAATTTGACCCAGAAAGTAAGATTTTAAAAGCATGAAATGTCAGCACATGGAGTAGCATGAAGTCCCTGTTGCTGATCAATAATCTTATCATGATACTGTTGTGCTTTTGTGTCAAAATGACAAAATATGAGCAAAGTGAGCATTTTAAAAGGGTATAATGGGATTCTTTCAAGCATTTGTAAACTTTCTTCATCCACAATGATGTTTTTTTGTACATTCAGTATTTATCTGCCTGATGAAAGATGAGCGTCCTCTTTTCTCAGGTTACCTTGCCCGGGGTGATGAAGGGTGTTGCCTCGCTGCATTACTGACTGAGAACAGCGATGTGAGAACAATAATGTTGGCCGTAGTGAAGAGACACAAATAGATAGGTCTACAGTTTTAGTTATTGCTTGTTAACTTGCCAGCAAAAACAGGAGACGCAAGTAGAGATGATACTAAATGCATTCTTGTCTATTTCTTTAGAGTAACAGTAGGAAACTGACCTCATATTTATTGCATGCCATTGGATATATAGCAGGCCTGTGCATGTTATGTCTTTTGCATACGTCTGTGCTTTTGAGACTATCCTTTTCCGAAAAACGCCCACATATGTTGTATATTCAAGCACCAATCACGACTTATAGCGGCCGCGTCCTCTAGTGGCCAAAGTAATTATAACAAAGGGGAAGTATAAGAGTGCCAATTTCTGCGTAAAGAGGGAGGGGTGGGTCAAACAAACACACTTTCACCCAGGAGACTGGGGTTTGTGTCCCGTTAATAATAAACGCAAGTTTTTTTTTTTTTTACTTTACGGAACAAACGAAGCTACGTCACGTTTTGCATCACGTTCGTAACCAAAAGTGAACATCTGATTTTAACCCAAACCACAATCTTTTTCTAAACCTAACCAAGTCATTTCAGTGCCCAAACATAACCAAACTGCGACCATTTCACAACGTTTACGATGTGGTTAAAACTGTGACCGTTAAGTTTTCTGCTTTAGATATGATAGAAAACACTCTTATGGGTCGTATTTCCTGCTGCCGCCAGGAATAAACAACATATATCATCTTATGGTTTGGAGGACTTGTTGGTGCTTTTATTCCCGTTTATTTATCACAGCTGTATTGATTCTTCTGTATATTTCCCAGCTATTTAAATTACATTTATAATATCAGGGGTGCTTGATTCCATTTTAATGTTACCTCTCGCTGTGGCAGACTGACACATACAAAACCTTGGTTTGATGTAGTTAGGGTCATTTTCTTTGTTTACCAGGCCCAATTCTTTACCAGCTGCTCTGTGCGAGAAAGAAATATTCATTGTTACTGGAAAGAATTTGCATGAGTCACTCGCAGAGACGGCAGCATCAGAGAGAAAATGGCCACTGGGTATGCCAGACGGCACGTCTGGTTCACACCGCCTCTTCTGCCCTAAACCCCAAAACATTTTAGACAATGATCTGATGCACGTAACCATAAGATTATCACTTCAGGTGGGATCAAACTTGTGATCCACAAGGTACAGGACAGTCAGCAACCTCTGGCTCTCCATAACAGACGCTTGGGTCCATGTTTAAGCCCAGAAGAGCCGGCATAAGCCTGAAGCAACAGAAATAATAGACACAGAACACATGCATACCGCTCTGCAGGCGTTCACAAACACAATCATGGCAGAACAAAAACAGACACCTCATACAAGCACTACACAAATATAGACGTGCACACACATGTACTTAGACACAGATCATCACACAAGCTCTGCTTTTACAGTATATGTTTATATTTGTATTGCTCCTCCATCAGATAAAAGCTTCCCAAATAAATTTGAAGTGACATACATTCATTTTTCACAGTGGTGGAAATTACGAGTCTAAGCCAGTCTGGGTCTCATTTATCATATCTTTCACACATTTATGTTGAAATCTGAGCCAAATCCATGATTTACTGCCCACCAAATTATCATGATGCAAATTTCTAAATGATTTAAGTTGATTTTCTACAATAAATTTAAAAAAGCTAGAAGTTATTTCCTTCATTATCTGGGGAATAAATTATTTATATTAAACATGTGTCCTAGCTTAGCAAGTTTCAAAGATGTGATCTGCGGTTTTCTGTGATGGATTTGCTTGTATTCTGCGTTGCACAGTTCTTTTCTGTTCTATTTTGTCTTTGTTTTGATTCCTCTAAAACTATTGTATGATGAAATCTGAGATTAAGTCAGAACATTTTTAATTCATTTGAGTGTTGGAATGCAAAAATATGTCCCGAGATGGAGAGTGAAGGAAAGTTTGGGTGTTTCTTTTGAACTCACATATAATGAGTACAAACACCTGCACACATACATCTTCACACACCTGCACACACAGCAATACACGTTTGAATGCAAGCACACGCAGTGTTCACAAAAAACAGACACAAACATGACCTTAAGGACATGTGTGTTTCAGACCTTAGAGATGAGGGTCCTTTGGGTGTAACGCACGCACAGGAAATCCCTGTGCACTGTGGGTGCGCTGATATCATTGTTTCCCCTGGAAACTTTTGGACAAATATGCATTTGTTCCCCATGAAATCAGAGGAAACGTTCCACGCTGCTCCTCAAGGGAACGCTGGCCGGGATGTCCTGGAATGTGACTGTTTGGTGAATTCATTACCTGCAGGATCGAGAGGGCCCGCAGGCCAGAAGAAGGTCAGCCGGTGACGCCTGTACTGTAGTCGAGCTGCAGCAACACTCGACACCTGCAGACAAATACAAATACTGCACTTTAGACTGAAACTTAAGCTAAATTGGGAACAAAATAAAGTTAGCAGTCTATTTATTGTATACAAGAATGTGTCTTTTTTAACATATTTGAATCCCTGATTTTACCAGTTGTTCTTTGTGAACAATGAATGAAATACTTCGCATTTGTGTTTTGTGTAGTCTCACATGCCAGACCCTCATCCACAGCGCCGCGGAGGAGGGTCTGGCTAGTCCACACAGCATTCCGGGATCATTTTGTTCTGATTACAGAAGATCAGAGGCCCACCAAAACTTAAGAAAACATCCTCTGGGGACCATAACTATGGGCCAAAGAGAAATTTTGACTTGTGGGGACTTCTACTTCCAAATTTCCCATTATTTGTTGAAATATGCCCAACCTTTTGGACATATTATCTGCATCCTTATTAGGCCCTGCCGCTGGCTGAGCAAACATCTTGTTAAAATCCCATCACACCATTGGTATCCAAACTGTAACACAAACCAAAGGCAATAACTTCCTCTGCCGCACTCTCGTTTACACTCTCACATACTCTCATGTCAACACTGTCCTCTCATCTCTCCCCCACCTCACCCTCAGCCCCCCCCCCCACTGAATGCTTGTCTGTCAGAATCATTCTCTGTGTGTTAATCCAGGAGTTTTGTGGTGTTGTATTGCCGCTGTGCTCGGAACCAGGGATCACCTCGATCACTCTGAATGCCCAGCATGCCTCTGTTCCGCTTGCTGTGTTTCTGCTTTGCTGTCACTCACCGTGCTGGCCTACTTTTTTTTTGCCTCTGTGCGTAATGTCCAGGCCCTGGTGTTTAAACAAAAGAGGGTGTTGTTTACAGGTTGCTCATCAATAGGCAGGGTGATGGACCTGCCGCATCAACAAATGAGATGCAAAGTGCAGAGGAATGCAGCCGGGTTGGCCTTTTAGTGAGACATTTTGCAGAGCTGCACTGGAACAGAAAAATACGTTGCACATCTATCACATGTAGTCTCACATTGCCAGACCTTCCTCCACAGCGCTGCGCTGGAGGCTCGGGCTAGTCCACACTTACATTCCAGGATGGGAGAAAAACGTGCTCTGGTTTATTGGCATTTCTTTAAACGAATCACAATCGTCTTGGGCGGCGATAAGCGCTGGACGGAGCAACGGCGCCTCTGCAAAATAGTCTCGGGATGGAACTTGTTTTGGTGGAACATGTGTACGTTCAAAGGTTGTTTTAGTCGTGCAACAGAAAACTCAGATTGGACAGATAGTCTAGCTAGCTGTCTGGATTTACCCTGCAGAGATCTGAGCAGCAGTTAACCAGAGTCCTCAGAAATCCACCGGAGATTAAAATGCCAACACAAAGGAAGTGGAAGGTGGCAGACATGAGGCTTAAATGAGGGACATCCGGTGGAATTTCCGGCGGCACCTGAACAATCCCGGAAATGAAACATCGTCGATATAGACTAATCACATAAGACAGGTGCGTAGGAGAGGGACAAAGAAAAACTCCTGCACACTGTCTAACTTGCAAAGATAACCTGGCAACCTTTCGTTACTAGACCTTCATCACGCAAGAGCTGCACTGAAAGAAATATTACTGGACGTGAATAAAACTTTTATCCATTATTGAAATTCTTTTTTTTACAAGAATTATTTTTTTGTCATTGAAGCTTAGCAGCTGCAACCTTCCTTCTGTAAGAACTTCATACTTTGTATCTGTAATCTTGGAGGCAAGAGATACATAAAAGTGGGGTCTTCTCCGTAGACAAAACATCCTGGCCCACCACTTTGTCTTTAGCTAATCCTTTTAGAGGTGAACACCCTGCTCACTGTTATTGGCTGGGGTTACACATCCACGTGGGGCCCAAAGGCTCTTTGTTACCGCCCAGAAGCATCACGCACACATGAAAATAAAAATAAATGAGACAATACAGGCATAGGGCACGTTCTCTGCAGATACAGACACCAAAACACACTTCTAGTGGGTCATAAGTGATGATTAAGAGGGATTACTTTTGTATTAGTCTATACATTGTTTTTAGAGGAAATCTCTATATCTTTAAAATGTTCAACTTTCCACTTCTCTCTTTTCTTGTGACACTTGTCAATATCCCGTCCCACTCTCTGTGCCCCCTAATGCTTGAAGAGCAATTTACCTACATCCAACAGAAAATGATGAGGGGTGGTCTTCTCTGTTCCTTAAGTACAATACTTCCTGTAAATACAAATCTTGGGTAGTTTACAGGTACTTGAGTAATTTCCTTTTGGAAGACTTTATATTTCTACACCAAGTATTCATTTCAGAGTGAAATGTTGCACTTTTTATTCCAGTAAGTTTACCTTTCAACATAAGATACAATAAAAGACAATATTGTCTTTTCAGGAAGTCTGAAAACACAGTTTGATGTCACCATGACATTTTGCGGAATACCAACGGCAAGCACAAACATGAAAACAAATATCTTAGTATCATGACTAACACAGTCTTAACCCTCGTATTGTCTTTACGTCGACCGTGCACTTAGTCTGGTTTGCCTGTTTATAACGCATAAAGTGATGATTAAATGATCACCCATTTCTGTGTTACATCTTCCTAGCCAAACTTTAGTAGAACTAACTAACGGTCAATAAACCTCATTTATGTGAAATTATACCAAATTTTTAGTTAAATGTTTAGTTAGAAAAGCAGAAATTATGAATTATTTTGACTAATTGTTAAGATTAGAGGAACACATTTGATGACTGAACACAGATGGGTATATCTTAAAGTTTAGTCAGGATACTGTTTTAAAACCATTTAAAACAAATGTAATGGCAACACATAATCACAATTGTCGGAAAATTTAATAAACCACGTAACATAATCATTAATTGTACTTGTGAAGAGCGTTTTATGGAACCATCCATGTTATTATTGGGCAATTTGGTTGAAAGAAACCCATGTTTCTGATATAGAAACTTTACAAAATGGGTCAAAATGGATCCGAGGACAACAGGAGGGTTAATTACTGTAATACAACGTGACCATCTCATGTGGACAAACATCATAAGGATGTGTTGCTGAGGGGTCATGGGTAGGGCTGGGTATCATTTGGATTTTCACAATTCCGATGCCGAGCCGGTACTTTTAAAACAATTCCAATTCCTAAACTGATTCTTGAAAAACTGAAAAATGACATCAAAGATGTAATATGTTTACTAGCGATCACGTGCAGTGAATGGTTAATATGCTTTTACGTCGGCTTTTTCCCACAGGGAAAAAATGGCATTTTAAAAGTAGCCTACATTTACGGTAGCTAGCTAACGGCAGACTACAGGGAAAGTCTGATATGTTTACGTCTGTTTCGGAGCGACAGAGGGAAAATATTTCAGTCGACACATTAAGTGGAACAGAAATGAAGAACCGAAATTTGTGTTCTAATCCGATTCGATTCCTACCGGTTGTGTAGGAACCGGTTCCATAGTGGAACTGGGTTTTGGTACCCATCCCTAGTCATGGGGTCAGATTGGACCTCTGTCCTCAGACAGTTGAGCTCAATGTGAAACACCGGCTGCCTGAGGAAAATGTCTTCCTGTTGCGGTTTCTGTTTAGGCATCTGAGGAGTTATTCTAACTATGTTGGCTGGTGTGTTCAGAGCACAAAACAGCCAGAGACTAATAAATCCACACAGACTAAAACAGAACATTGTGGTAAATCTATACTCAATGGGTAGAACAGTGTGTTCAGCTATACAGCAACAATAATAACCAGGCTAAACCATGGCTAGAAGTGTTGTGATGTTGTGAAAATAAGCATGAGGGTGTTTCTTTCCAAAATAAAAGGAATGCAACACAATCCAAAAGTGCAGGGTTGTTACATTTTCTAAAACATCACTATTTATGTAAGAAAATGAAATGTCTCCATTTAGCTAACCAATTCTTTAAAATGTGAGTCCTTTAGTTTTAAAAAGACAAAAATGCCTTGCAGGTACTGCTGCTGTTTAATCACATGAAGAGGGTTGGTGTGTCTAGCTGAGGTCTCCGTGGCTCATGACTGTCTGGAGGCCAGTACACTGACTGAACAGTAGTGTCAGTCATCACTGAGCTCTTGAAACGGCCCCGGGGATGTGACTTTGAGCTTGTTGTGTCTCCTCGGCCCCACGCTGCGCTGCTTTCCATACGGGGCGGGGTGGCGCTCAGTCCGGCGCACAGTGCAGAGCGCGCCGTCACCAGCGGCTCTTCCTGCACCGTCAGTCCTCTAACTCGACAACATGGGTCTAGAAAAGGAAAAATCGGACTGCAGTATAATTATGGACGAAGATGAGTTTAACAGATCGATAGAACCCATTCTGTCGAAGAAGGGGAAAGTTTATACAGCGGAGCCGGACCGAGATCCAAACGATATCAACGCGCATTTGAAGGTAAAGTCTGTAGCCTACATCGTGCGGAATCTCTCTTTGAAAGTGAAACTATAAAGAAGTTGAATTATCTACAGTTCCCAAGTATCGTGACCTTATTGTTTCCATGTAACAAAGTGTGAGATTGGTAATCTGCATTTTGAATACCTGGAAGTCGCTGCCTGCGCGTCAATCCATCATCTCCAAAATCCTTCCTGCCAGTGTTGAATGTTTTTATATCGCTCACTGTGTGTGTGCCACTGACTTGTGTGATCTGACAGGTTGGTTTTGGAGATGTCATCGCAGAGCCCATCTCTACACACAGCTTCGACAAAGTGTGGATAGGAAGCCACGCTGTGTTTGAGCTGGTCAAATTCATGTTTTACCGCCTGCTGACCACGCTGCTGGCCGTGCCCATGGCTTTCATCCTCGGACTGGTCTTCGGGGTGCTCAGCTGTATCCACATCTGGTAGGGAGAAGTTCCTCTCAACTTGCATGTCTCTGTTTGGTGCCGTGTTTAGCCTGGCTCATCTGGCACAGTGCCAAAAGTTGCCCTCACAATAAACTATTATGGGTTTTCGACAGAAAGTAGCACACAAACGGATATATACATTCATCATACATCTTGTACTGAGTGATGCAAAACTCCCAACATAAAGAGGATATGAATATTATAGTTATACAATAATGTGTTAAATACAATTCAAGTATGATAATATCACTTATAACTCTGTTTTGAGCACCAAGAATGCAGTTTAAATGTCTGTGGAAACATTATGTGACTTTCCCTCAGGGGCCACATTGCTACTTTCCAGCATTCTTGTTCTGGGTCTTTAGGCAAACATTGAGAGAAGTTATTTATTTAACCTCACATGCAGTATGACGTTGAACCATTTTGTCAGCGTTTTGTTTTTATACTTTTATTTGGATAACGATGTCATGCTTATGTCGGCTATATGTGCCTGCATCAAGTTAAACCAGATGCCTTCAGGCTTCCGAACAAATCATGCAACACATGCATACGTTCCCAACCACAACCCAAAGAGTCCATTTATTAACACTTGATGAAACAACATTTTGTGCCCAAGAGCTTCCATTATGTACTATGGAAAGTTGGGAGGAATGTTGAGGTCCACTGGTAGTGCGGGGGGGAAAAAAACGCCCCATGCCCTTTGCCGGGATAGTTGGCATTCTAGCAGCAATACACACAGGCCTATTTGCAGACCAGAGTGGGACATTCTTCAGATCATGCAGATAGAGCCCTGCAGTTACTTTCACATAACCTTTCACCTGAGGTAGGTCACAAGCTCAGGATGATTCATTCAACCGCTGTGTTTGAAGGAGGAAGCCACCGCGGGTATTCATCAATGGAGGACTGAGTGGTGACACTGAGCTGGTCAATACTGTATAATGTCAAGAAGGGACTTCACACAGAGGGCTGCTGCTTCAAAGGAGGACACAGCTTCAATCAATCAATCAATCAATCAAACTGTATTTAGAGCACTTTAAAACAACCAAAGTTGACCAAAGTGCTGTATAAGGCCCAAATGCCCTGAAAGCGATAACAACGCGTCTTATTTGACGCGACTCAATTGATGCTTCTATGGCGCACTGCAGGCATCAGATGAAGCTCCAACACCACAGAACCAGCAGTATTTTAGAGAAGGTCGCTATTTAGCCAAATAATTAGTTTGTTACAGATCCCCCTATCAGTGCTGGTTAGATTTTCTCCCTTGATGGACAGGCTCGTAAAACTTCCGTAGGGATTTCACACAGAGGGCTGCTGCTTTAAGAGAGAACACAGCTTCAATCAATCAATCAATCAATCAATCAAACTTTATTTATAGAACACTCTAAAACAACCAAAGTTGACCAAAGTGCTGTTACTGTACAGAAGAATAAGTAAAAGACATACAGTACAAGCTGCAGGAATCTAACAATATGATACAGTTCTTTATACACTATTAGACATCCTTTTAAAGATGCAAATACACCCAAAACATGTGTATTCATATAGGTTATGCCTTTAGTAACCAGAATCTGCAGCCGCATAATCCCATAGAATTTGAAACAAATTAAAAAAATATTAATTCTGGATCACCACTGAAAACTGAAAACAAATCTGCAGATTTCGTTTGGGTCTGGTAATAACATTTTATTTATATTTTTTCTTATATCTAAATTATTGTGAAGACAAAGTGTCATAATAGTTTTTGCAGAAACATACAGGGAGTATCGACACAGATGCCCGACAGGTCAAACAAGGGGTGAAATGGCAGCATCCCCAAAACAGATGCTACAGATAACCAATTATGTTCCCCTAGACAACACATTCTTATGAACGGGTTTGTCTGATATACAAAAACTTATGCATAACAATTTGTATGATATCCTACAGTGGTGTGATACGCAGGTATACACAGTATACCCACTAAGAAAGCTCCAGGATATATATGCCCACTTAAAAATGTCCACTGACATGCATCTACATACTTTCCATTATATTTTTGATATATTTTGAATTTGTTCCTCACAAGCCCAAAAAGAGGTAAAAAGGGGGCTAAGGGGGGCTCAAAACAAACATATATCCTTTTTACCTGTAAAGAAATGTTTCCTAAAGATCTCAGACACCCCTATAGTGGACCATACCATCTTAACCTCGCAGCGCACGTCTCTTTTCTTTCTCACATGTGATGTTTTGAATATCCAGAAAGTTTTTAACAATACAGGAGAAATATTGAAAATGCTAATAATAATGAAAGACATTTGCACAATGAATTGATACAGAAAAGGCAAAAATTGTTGGATGAAAATGAAGTGTTTGACGCTCAAGGTTATAATGTGTCCCCCGCTAATGTTGAAACAACTCCTACGCCTTTGGCTGCTGGGCAAACATCTATTGCTCAAACTCAGTTGCATTTCCTCTTTTAGATCAGCTCATTAGGTCAGGTGAAAACTAGTCTATATTCTTGGCGTTCCACTTCCGAGATTTCCGAGTTTCCGGATTTCACTCATTTAGGCCGGATATCTGTTGCCTTGGGCTTCCTTTGTGTTGGCATTTTAAACTCTGGTGGATTTCTGAGGACTCTGGTTAACTGCTCCTCAGATCTCTGCAGGGTAAATCCAGACAGCTAGCTAGACTATCTGTCCAATCTGAGTTTTCTGTTGCACGACTAAAACAACTTTTAAACGTACACATGTTCCACCAAAACAAGTTCCTTCCGAGTCCATTTTACAGCGGCACCGCGGCTTTTCTGCCCAAGACGATTGTGATTGGTTTAAAGAAATGCCATTAAATCAGAGCATGTTTTCCTCCCATCCCCGAATGCTATATGGAGTAGCCAGACCCTCCTCCAGCGTGCTTTGGAGGAGGGTCTGGCAAAGCGAGACTAGGTGAAAACAATGCCCTTTGAACATTGAATGTGCTTAATAAAAACCTGCAAATCTGCAATCCTCCTCCAAGAGACGTAATTAGGAGTGACAATGTAATTTAGGCAAACATAAGCAAGATAAAATAAAATAGTAGCCTCATTTATTGCACTTTCTGAAAGCATTGTTTCTCAGCATCTGTTCTGAGTTGACCTTTTTGATCTCGTCCTTCCAGGTTGGTGATGCCAGTGATCCAGAGCCTCATGATGCTCCTACCATCAGTCCAAGTAGTGTGGGGGAGTCTGACAGACATGTTCATAACACCACTGTTCCACAGTATGGGAAAGAGCCTGTCCTCCATTCAAGTGAAATCCACAGAGTACTGATGCTGCAGACACCACTCTGTCCCCTGCAGAGACAGAACTGTAGGACAGATTGCAGTCAAAGAGAGTGAATGATGCTTGTAGTGTAATACATGAGCTCTTCATAAAGTCAAATGTGAAATCCTGAAGAGTCCTGCATAAAGTACTATAAATTACCAAAACAACGAATCAAAACAATTGGGTTTAGTAATGGATCATTTGCAGGGAAACGACCTCTTCAAAGCTGGGCTTAATTCTGTGAAAAAGAAACATCTATGTTACATATAATTGAGTATAGTTCAATGTTTAGTAAGAACTTAATACATATTGAATATAGGCATTGAAGGCTGTTAAAACAACAGTTATCTATCTAGAAATAGAAAAATAAAAAATACTTTTTCATCAAATGTACCCCAGTTTTAGCCTACCTGCTGTGATGTCATTTAGCCTGAAAATCAACAAATCCATGCACTTGGTCCTTTAGGGTTTACTGGTCACATCACTATAGGAAATTATATGAGCGTGATACTTTTGGGGTTTTTATGAAAAGCTCATGTGTTCCACCCAAAATGGGGTTGTTTTGCTGATTGTGACAAAAAACAAATTCTTGTCATTCCATTACTTTGTGGCTGAGAGAGCCGTGAAATCTGGAGGAGGGTAACATTGTTGTTAAGTCAAACATACTTGCTGAGAGATGTAATATTTCTGCTTTTTCATATATTGTATATATTGCAAGTAATTCAGCTAGAAGTTGAATATAATAACGTGAATTAGAGTCACAGAGGAGTTAACATGAATAGTAAATGCTAAGATGCAGCTTGTTGCACATTTTCAGGCTTATTTTACTGTCTGCTGTGTTGATTTCACAGTGCATTGGCAATAATATTGGGCATTTGCTTTTTTTATGGATGAAAGCTATACATAATAGACTTGTTTTAACATGTTATTTTAACTGTCAAAAAACAGGATTGGATATCTTTGAAAGGTTTCTAATTTATTATTTATGCGACGACCAATTCTCCACTTTTGGCGGTGTATTTACCTCTTTGCAGGGGACTTGATAAAGTTGAGTTTGAGGTACCAGCCTGCGAAGTTCCCACTTGCTATGAGCTGTACAATCTAAACGATAGGGTTAGGTTGGGGTTAGTCTATATCCTCGACGTTGGACTTCCGGGATTGCTCCGGCGCAGCAGGAAATTCCGGCGGATGCATGTATTGTCGCCATCGTCCGTTTCCTTCCTCTTTCTTTGTGTTGGAATATTTAATTCTGGTGGATTTCTGAGGACTGTGGTTAACTGCTCCTCAGATCTCTGCAGGGTAAATCCAGACAGCTAGCTAGACTATCTGTCCAATCTGAGTTTTCTCTCGTACGACTATTTTACAGCAGCTCGGTGCAGAGCTTAGCGCCGCCCATGGCGATTGTAATTAGTTTAAAGAAATGCCAATAAACCGGAGCATGTTTTTCTCCCATCCCAGAATGCTGTGTCTGTGTCTCACGCAGTTCATGAAATGGTCACATTATTTTTAATCTATTTATTTGTGTACATGGACACATTTATGTCGTTTTTTTTGTGGTGGACAGCACGTAATGGGAAGTATTTATACTCTGGGGGACGTGCGACAACAACGGGACGGTTGGGTTTAGGAAAAGAACAACGGGGAATTGAAACATCCCCAACCAACCTCCCTGTGCGGATTTTCAGCTTTTCATACTACTCGCTACCGTAGTGCTGTGATCACAAAAGATGCTTCCCATTGAAATACATTACTTTAAAAAACGTGCTGACCACCACGAAAAAAAAAAACGAGATAAACATGTCCGTGTACATGAATCAATAGATTAAATAACATGACCATTTCAAGAACTGCCGTGAGACTGGGTTGTATGTGGACTAGCCAGACCAATCAGACTCATCCGCTCGGCAGCGTGTGGATGGTCTGGCAAAGCAAAACTAGGTTGGGGTTAAAATGCAGGGTTGGGGTTAGGGTTAGAAGTTGACATAGAGAGAATCAGTGTATGGAGCGGAATGTCAGGTACATATTTATACTGATTTGCCATTATAAGTGCAACCAACGTCAGATAAACAGACACATACAACATGTTGGAGTGTTTCTGTGATCCTTTTTTCTCTTGAGAAACATTTGGCTGTTCAGATGCTAGATGTGCCACTTTCATTAGTAACTCGTTGCTAACTTTGTCTGCCATTTGATGCTGGACAGGCAGTGTCAAAACAGCTGCCTGCTGCTTCTTGAAACAGGGTTGCTGAGGTCACAGAGAGTGAATCATTCAGCAAAAAGTGCTGTTAAAACCAAATTAATGAACTAAAAGCAGCTACAAAGTTCAGTAGCGCTGCAGGCTTGGCTGATAAATCTCTGTGGGTTCCTCACTGCAAGTGACAGCTTTTACATTACAGTATATGAACTCATTGGATCCTGTTGATATAAAAAAATATTGACTAGTAAGGCATGACTGGTCATGGCTAAATGTATTGCTCCAGACAATCCCCCCAGAAAACAGAATAAGCTGCCATGGTAAAGTGCTATTCCAACATACGATTTCAGGAAATAAAGGTGAATTATCACTGTACTGAAATACAGATTGTCACAAAGTGAGCATATGAACCAAAAACCCTGTTACAGTTACAGTAAAGTATGCAGTTTGTGTGTGATCATGCAGATTTTCCAGGAAAAAGGGAGACACATTTACATTTGCCTTTTCAACCATTCCAACTTGTTAGTCAACATGCAGTGCGAGGTCCGAGCTAACCTCCTGAACTCCTAAACTAAAAGAATCAGACAGACAGATTTGCCTTCGGACACAATGAAAGATAGATACTGTATGACGAGATGTTTTGTTTCCAGCTGACAACTGAAAGCAGAAGTTCTGTCAGAGCTTTTTAATCCTTTCACAGATGTTAGACTGCTGACAAGCTGCCAGCCAGTTTGCTGTGTTTAGTTTTTCAACTCTGAGAGGAGATTCAAGGTAGGGTTGTGCAATAGTGGAAGACGCAGGTGTGTAGCTAAAGCCTTTTCTCTCCTCTGGAACACCATGCAGCACTAATCAATCGCACATAAATCATAATGTGACATGCATCTGCCAGTAAAAAAACAATACTTTTTACAATATGTTTTTGCATTTTATTTTCTCAATCTTTTTTATCTGTTGCTTTGTAATACTTGTTTTGGAGCTTTTGCTTTAACATGCTCAAATTTGTTTTTCACAGCCAGAATAAAGACATTTTTTTCCTCAAGTAAAAATGTTCTGTGTGTGGTTTCTTATTTTGTGACAGGAGATGAGCGTGGTTGGGACTTGCAGCTGAGTGCCAGAATGGTCTCGTAAATCACTTTGCTGGGATTGCATAAGTCACTTTCCTATACAAAGATGAGCTGTGGGTCAATGGAACATGACCTGAGGCTTCGCTGTTAGACCTGCAGGCCCGCACAGAATCTCTGCCTGTTACATTCACTTTTCTGCACAGAATAGTCATTCATCAACAGTAGGGTTTTATACATTTGAGTGTAATTGTGATGTTCTGTACTCCTGCTGTGATGCTACTACCACTTATACTACTATTTACTACAGCTATTTCCCTTCTACAATGTCCTTAGTAATAAAAACCTACTATTATCTTAAGTGGTGTTCAGTTCTGAAGTCATGGAAGTCTTTTGTTATCTGACTTGAGCATCTCAGGCACACATCTTTTTTATCCTTCTTTGTCTTTTTTTTTAAATAAACAGACGCAGCCATAGTTCTCACCTTAAAGGACAATTCCGGCACAAAATGAGCTTAGGGGTTAATAATGTATGTGTACCGAGTCAACCCTTCTCTGGGATATGTTTTCATGCTAATGGAATGTGTCTGTAGCTTGAAATAAGCTCCCGTAAACCGGTGATTAGGTTGTTAACGCTAGTAGTCGGGGCAGAGGGTAAATCGCTATTTCTACACCACTAACAAGGCTCAAAATAGCACCACGCTTCAACGGTAGCATAATGAGGCTCCCTACATGTAAACCGAAGCATTGATAACTTTGTAAGTGTACAGACAGTTTATTAAAAAGATTTGTTTGTGTATATAGGCAGGCGCCATCTTGGGAAAACAGTCATGACCAATCGAACCACGAACGCCCTACTTGAGCTATGTTACTGGTTACTTGTTGCAGGGACACCTCAACATGGGACTGCAGGGTCTGGGATCGAACCACAGACCTTCCAGTTGGCAGAGGCTGTTTGTGCATTGATGGCTCTGTATTTCTTCTCCTGATGTCAAAGGGGCAAACAGACTGTGATATACACCCATCCATATATTTAAGAATAACAGCTTATTCTTGTTTCCTATCACTACTTCTCCAAAATGACTTTGAATGCTGCCACTCCTGTCATTGCACTGCACTGCTATTCTTTACTCACTGTTGCCTTTGTTGCTATATAACTGCTGTGAATGAGACACTCCCTCTGTGATAGTCAGGGGTTCCTATCAGTCTCATGTCCACTGAGCTAAACAGAGCATGTGTGATAGTTCTATCATTCTACTGTGTGTTCGGTATATAGGCATCTGACAAGAAACCACAGGCCTTCTACTGTGTGCAACTTATCAGCTCTTGCTTTGTTCCTTTTGTGTTTGATGTAGTCAGTGAAGTAACTACATTTACCTTTAGTTAACCATCTTAATAAAACCTGTAATTAATCCAGTCCAAGCTTTCATCATGCTGACTCACTGTTAGCCACAGGAGTTTATTTCACTCTTTGAAAGAACACGCATCACTTTGTCATGATCAAAAAGATCCTTCTGGTGTCGAGCATTCACTGTGGTCACACAGCTTCTCCAGCACCATCCAGCCGGACTGAGAATCAGCTGTTTATGAACCTGTTCTCTCACTGTCCTGACAGACTCATTTATACGTTTTTGAGTCTAATCATGAACCTAAACTGCTGCTAAACTGTGATGATCCCACAGATCCTGTTTCGCCATGGAACTATGATTCACTCTCAATATAAAGTGTGTTGGGGTGTTGTTGACAGCACCTTCTATGTAACCTGACTTTGACACCAAATGATAATGTTTGGTTTTCTTCCATTTTTAATCCTGGAAGCTATTCATTTAGTCCCAAAACAAACTTTCATATACTTGTTTACAAAAACAGAATATGCTAATATTTGCCCCCAGGTCAGAATCTGCTGATTCTGTGAGTCTACAGTAACATAGTCTATATCCTTGATGGATTTCACTCTTTTAGGCCGGATAGCCGTTGCCTTGTGCTTCCTTTGTGTTGGCATGTTGAACTCCGGTCGATTTATAAGGACTTGGTTAACCTTTTCTCAGATCTCTGCAGGGTAAATCCAGACAGCTAGCTAGACTATCTGTCCAATCTGAGTTTTCTGTTGCACGACTAAAACAACTTTTAAACATAAAGAAGAGTAAAGAAGAGTGACTAAGTATGTTTATGTATGTAGCACCTTTCCAGAACAGATGTCCCAAAATGCTTCACAATAAAAGACAACAAAAATGAAGATTCACTGCAGCTCTTTCTTCTTTAATTGCTGCGACAACAACAAAACAGCAGAATGAGTGATGTCACAACAGAGTCAAACTGACTCACAAAGAAAAATAAGTTGAATGCCAATAATAACATATTTCAGAAGTTTTAGAGTTCTCAGTTTCTGTGTGTCGACTTATAGACAGGAGAAGAATAACAAGCACAAATGTGTTGACTAATGTCTTCCTTCGTGTTCAGGTTTAGTGGCGGGTTACAGTTCAACCTCTTTATAGAATGTTGACAATTTAAAACAAAAACTGACATAGCAATGAGAAAGGTAACACATATTTCCAAAGAAAAGAAGTAGTAACACACCGACTTAAAGATATAGCAGGGCAGTGTCACCACATGTCAGAAATTCTAGTCATAAAAGTCAGCAGATGTTCAGCATAACACTTTCTTTTTTAGCCATAATCAGTTTAACTACCAATGTATTGCCATTAACAGCTTCCAGGCTTCTTTTTGTGTTTTACTTTTTAAATGGCTTACAGAATTATTATTTATTACTGCAGACTTGATGGCTTATTAGAAATTGAAAACCCCATGAAGATCAAATTACCATCCAGTAGTAATTGCTTATAACTGATCTATAACGCATTAGTAAAGTATTAATCAACCATTCATAAAAACCATAACTTACTTTTTGTAAACTTAATATCAAGACAGCCTTATTGGAAAGTGGAGTGGAGTTTAGCTATCACAGGACAACCCAAGGTTAACAACAACAAAAAAGTTCCACAAAAAAATGAAAAATCACTACCTCTGAGCATGTGTCTTTAACAAAACGTGCATGGAACTCCAAAACAAATGCGAAAACAACCTATTATTTCAGTGCCACTCCTTTCAGACACACCCAAAAGAAACGCTCCTATCCACTGCTGGCTGAAAACAGCTGAGTGTGCCAGCTGGTGTCCCTCCAAGGTGAGTTGATACAAGAATGTAAACAAACCCGGGTGACCAGCATGGCTTCCCAACTTTATAAAGCTGAGAACAACAGCTGGGGTGTCAATTCACCATATTTGGGTTCATCAAAGCTGTGAATAATTACTATAAACTCATTTTGAGGGATGAAGCAAGTAATGAAAGACTGGGTTGGTGAAATAGATACATACATTTTTTTTAACTTTAACTTTTCTATTTTTGATTTAAAGTATATATTTCTTGCTCTGTTCCATCCATTACTGTACAAACAAGCTAAGGTATGGCAAATCTCCACACCTTGTCATAGCCAATTAACGCCCACATTCCACTAAACAAAAAGGTTAGTAGCTATACTCTTCCTTGATCCTCAAATAAAGTAGGCCTAATTCCACGCAAGTTACAACACTACTTTAGTTTGAGATCACGTCGGTCTCTCCTCCAGTCTGGCAGATTGCAGGGTGGCTCTCCTGTCTCTGCTCACAGGTGACTCGTGGGCTGCGAGGACGCGCTCTGCGGATCCGAAGAAACGCCGGAGGTTTCCATTCATTTTCCCCTGGCATTAAATTCTAGTCACGTTCAGCGAAAAGGGCAGGAATTACATGACTACACAGGTCCCTAAGAAGAGCCCCAGTCCTCTCAGTTTGCTTTCACGCCTACCACTCGGCTTCCTATATTGTCTTCTTGTCTGTTTCACCGCGCTAATCTGTGCAAAGTTGAGGGAAGCATGACTGGAGGACTGAAGGACGGCGAAAAAGAAGAGGTACAGTATGGCTCTCATGCAGCTGGCACATTTTTAGTTGAAAGTTTTTAGCTGACATCATTTTCTTCATCGAGGAGCTGATTATTCTCGCTCATAATTTGCATTTATTAAGAACAATTTGGATTTTTTTTTTTTTAACTTCAGAGCACATAAATCTCAGTCTTATCTTCTTTTTTGGCACCTAGTCATGAACGCTTCTCCCACACACGCTGGGGGAATGTGAAGAATCATTGAGTATACATTAGCATGTGTGTGAGAGATTTGTACCTGCTAAAACCTTTCTTAACCCTCAGAACAACCGATGGTTGTTTTTTACGCATCAACCATGAATGTTTAGATGTTCGTGCGTAAAAGGAGAGTAAAACCTTGTTCCAAATCATGAACATGCTTAAACACTAAATAATGAAGCAATACGGTTGTGAGTATAAATGAGAATGTTCTTCAAAGATTCACGAAGGACAGAGTAGTACTGTGGGGACCAATGACGTCTTTACGCAGTCCGTTTTTAAGGCAATGGACACGGAAACCCAACCTGTTTTCAAACATTTTCCTCAAATCTGTCCATATTTTTACAAGTAAGATTATTGATATTCCCTATTTGTTGAATAAAATATCCAAAATAATTTCAAAAAAGCCTAGTCAAGAGAGAAGGATTTCATATTTGGAATATGCGCTTTTACGCATTTCTTTAAACATGTTGCCATGCTCACATGTACAAGCTGAATCAACTGTATGTCAGTTCAGGATATTAGATTTCTCTCCGGGTGGCGAGGACCCCTTGTGGCTGGATCGAGGGGTGTGGTGCTTCACTTTCTATTCATTTAAACCCATCCCTGTTTGTGGGGCAGGCTGGTTACTCGCAGCTCCAGTCTCTCTCCCTCTCAGCGCACTCCACACTATCCCTCCTCCTGTTCACCCTCTTCTTTTTCTGCCTCCTCCGGATCCTGACAGGAGTTTCTGCATTCTCCGTTCATCCGAAAACAAGGGAACATATACAAACCTAACAACAAAGACATGGACAACGACAGTCTGAACGAGAAGACGATGGAGGATGTCCACACCAAAGAGATCGACCTGGTCAACCGGGACCCAAAGCGCATAAACGACGATGTTGTCAAGGTGAGTAAAAGCTGGACGGCTGTTAACTTCTGAGCTTTGTATTTGGGGTTAAACGTGCAGCTGCTGTACTTTTCTCTATTATCGTGGCAACTGAAACCATTACGTCACCAGAATACCTGTTGCAGAGTTTGCACTTAACTTCTGCTCAATGGAGCCGCCTGACAATCACTGTAAACTGAGATAAACTGTGCCGAAATGTAGGAGCTGTCAAACTGGCGTTATGTGCGGGTGTGCGGGTGTGCGCGTCAGAGGCGCACCGCAGTTCATTTGCGCACTGTATTGAGCGCTGTGGATCCTGCAGTGTTCCCCCTCAGTGACTTTCCCCTATTAGGAAAAAGGCTTTGAGAAGGTATTACAGCCCATTGAGGCGATACAATAGCAAGCTATGCGCGTGTGAATATCTGCGCGTCTGCACAACCAGCAGACTTGATAACTTGAACATCCTCGCTCCAGCAAAGGAAACATTACCAATTTCCTGTTGTTGGAACACACATTTCCCACCGTCACAGTCCTTGCTGTTGGGAAAGTAGAATTCTTTCCATGAGAGCAGCCTGGCCGCATAAATACGGAGTGTTTATTTTGTTTAAAGGAGTTAGCAGAGGGAGATAGGTTGTAGGAGCAGAGGAGTGGTGCGCTGAAAGCCACCTGACGCGTCTGCATGGTGGCGGGGAGCAGCAGCTGTATGAGCCCGGCCGCCCCTTCTCTCCAGCTGGGGCAGTCTTTTTCATAAGAGTGGGGTCAAACAGCTCGCTGCATGGAACAGGAGGGGTCAGCTCTTTGGAATGCCTGAACTCTGCCTTGTTAAAACAGGGAAACACCCAAGTAGCAAAGTAGCAGTCTGATGGGATATCCCTCACCACTCCCATCTCTCCTCCCTTTTTTTCCTCCCATTCTAATCCTCTCCTCCCTCTCTCCCTTCTTCCATACATGCCTGTAGTTCAGAGGAGCAAATGTCCATATGTTGATCTTTATTGGCTGCTGTCAGCTTCCAAATGATTAGGACAGTCTGACATTATTGACTTAGTTGTTTAGAAAGATGATCCATAGTAGATAACCTTTTACTGTTGGTGGACTGTAATGAGATTGATTTCAATTCAGTAAAGCTTAATTGGCACGTGTTTGATCTAGCTACTGATGACACTGAAATATTCAGAGCGAGTAGAAAAGCACATGTGAGATTCATTGTGTGATGATGTGTCTACATGTGACTTCTCCACATGTGAAATGCTGATTCACATGAGATGTCTTTCATTTCACATGTTAAATATGTGTTCTTATAATGTGAATTTTTGTCTGAAAACCACATGTGCCAATAAGTAAATTTTCCCCATGTGACAAATATGTGAAATGTATGGAAATGTGTTTCACATGGGATGAATTCACATTTGCAAGAGGAATTCACATGTGCTTTACACATTTGTAAAGCAGATATACAGTATATTCTTCTTCCAGTTCTGCCACATGAACAGCTTCACCGAAGCGACTTTGCCTGTTTGCCTGCGTCTGTCTCCACTTCTTCCACCAGTCTCTGCTTTCTCTCCCTCCCAATTCTCCTCCATTGTGACAGTGAGTCAGACTCTCCTTCCAGTCTCAGAATAGAATGCAGCTCTATGATTGTCCCGCCCCTCTCTAATCAACTCAACAGACCGCTGGTGAAATGATCTGAAATCACATGTGTGCGTACACTGTAAAAATTAAAACTGTTGAGAGCCTGAGACTTCAAGTAAGTACATTTACTTACAGTTCTGATGTACTTTTAGTTTATTTAAGTATTCTGATGTTGTTATACATCTTCAATCCAAGGATTTACAGCTGCAGTAGCAGCTACAGAAACAAAAACATTTTAATTATAGTATAATGAGTATATGAAATATAACATGTTCTTATACTCAAAGTTCAACCACCCAACAGAATGTTAAACTGCACCTCGGCCAACTACAGGAACCCAAAGGTGCTCACTGCCTCCGTCTGGATTTCAGAATAAAACTCTGATCAGCCTGTAGGTTTTACAGTGTGCTGTACACAGCTTCACTGAGGTGCTTTGAGGTCAATGAAACAGTCCTGCCAAGTGGAAGCGTGTGTTCGGTGTGCCCCAATGAAAAGCTCAAGCAGGGAATCCCTTCCAGCAACCCTCATTCTGCAATCTGCTGTGACACCCGTCCCCGCCCCACCCCCCACCCCCCAACCACACACAGCACTCAGACGTAAATGTGTGTACTGTGCATGCAGACGTGCTGTATGTGGTGTGCACACACACACACACACACACACACACACACACACACACACACACACACACACACACACACACACACACACACACACACACACACACACACACTGCATTCTTGTAAGAAAAGGAATATAAGCTGGCCTCCTGTAGCTGCTGCAGCTGGCCTCAATCACCTGGCCACATCAAACAAGTTCCATTACTAACATGCATGTGGAGTTTGTCTTTTCGAAGAGAGCCTTTTTCCACTCGAGAATTTGTGGGTCTTTATATAGCAGTCCTGATGGTCAAATTGAAAAGTATAACTCCCACTCCCTCTGGGTGTGCAAAGTCCATGATTAGTTGACTCTTGATCATATTTTTACTTGACCACCTCATTCTGGGATGTTTATCTAATTATAAGTTTATAGTCATTGTTGTGTGTCTGTGTTTTTGGCACAACTACGCAACTACACACTCCTCTGTTGGTTGAGCCACTTCATGCTTATGAAACTCTTTTCAGACCCAGTGTAGGGAAATTTGTTTCCAGCCAAATGTCATGCAAATCTATTAGAACTATGAATACATCACAAAAATATACACAAAAGAGGGGTTGCATCACACAAATAAGCTTCCAAAAAAAAAATTCACAGATTGATTCAAATCGATTAGGTATTTTTGCAAGTGTTTATTGCTAAAAGTTTGGATTGGGATACATTTTTATGTAGGGATTAAAAAAGTTCAACTGAAGTGATTTTATTATTGCGGAAGAATTTGCAAAAAGCATTTTAGATTTAAAAAAAAAAGTTCAGCAAACCAGAAAAAAAGCATTTATTGTCAGAGCTTTAATATGAGATACACAACTTGTGTTCACTTCCTAATTTTCGGTACATGCTTTCTGAATCAAAAGTACATTTTAAAGGTGCAGTAGGCACGATTTACAAAACTAACCTTCTGTCATATTTGCTGAAACTGACCCTATGTTCCAGTAGAATTACATGAAGCAGGTCATTTAAAAAAAATCCTCCTCTGGCACCACCTACAGCCTGGAGTGTGATTTGCAAAAATCATCGATGTTCAATTTTTTTGGCTAAGTCCTGGATCTTCACAATCCTACCTTCAGCACCTTTAATGAAACAATTTCAAATGCAAGTAATTGGTGAAATGAGCCGGCAGTCTGTGTCCGTTGGTTGCATACTGTGTCTCTCCACTGCCAATCATCCTAATCTCTATCCTGAAGCAAATCAAACATTTCCTCTGACTACTAAAGCCCTTAAACCAACAAAAGAGTCCATTAATGTGCTACAGTCTGACCTTCTCCTCCAGCGACCCACTGTCTATTCAAGCATAGTTGACAGCCTGAAGATAGAACTCTGGAAATAGCCCTTCGCCTTATTTACTTAATAATACAGTCGCCTTGCCAACTGGTCACATGGTGACCCTGAGACTCCGTCATATCAAACTCTGATTGGACCACGGAGGCCCATGCTTTGACCCAGCATAACTGGGCTGCTGCAGTAAAAGTAGACAATGTGTTGCTGTTTTTAATGTTGTTTATACTGTAGATGTTTACATTGTTGCATTTCTTCACTCAATAACTGTTGAATCTTGAGGACTCCAGGCAATCGTGGACTTTTGGGATCTTCGAAAACATCCTTACTTTGATCAAAAAGTAGTGGATTCCAGTTTCCTTTGGACAAAACTCTTCATATACCATTGGAGTAAATGGACATTTCTAGATGATATTAGTCACATTGTAGCCAAAATCCAAATCTCATATTAGAATACAACAAAATAAAACCCTCTGAAGTCTTAGAGGACCAGTGCGTAGGACTTAAAGGCATCTAGCGGTTAGGTTGCAGATTGCAGCCTTCCCTTTACACCTCCCTCTCCACTCCCTCCCTTCCCTTTTCACTTCAACGTAAAAACGCAAAAACCCTTTTTAGAGCCAGTGTTTGGTTTGTCCCTTCTGGGCTACTGTAGAAACATGGCGGGCTTCGTGCAGGTATATGCTGCAATGTTGTTACTGAGCATACTGCTCAAGCGTCAACACACAGACGGTTATTTAAACCCTGCTATAACGCAACATTATAGTGAATAAATATTAGGTCAAATGCAGCAATACTTAAAATTCATCATACACGAAGACGTGACTCACCTTATAAGCAACAAGATGTAACCCTAACCCTTCAGAGCTACCTAGCTGCTAAGCTGCTTAAGAGTTGATGGTTGCACGGTATGCCAGTTACATTCAGTAACCACAGGACATCCCAGCATTGTACTGTTGATATGAAGGGCTCATTTTAAGCTAACAAAAAATGATTCTTAGTTTCAGGTGACAAATGAAAACATAGTTATTATTATATTCTAGGGCTGGGTATTGCCAATGATTTCCCAAATCGATTTGATTCTGATTCACAAGGTCCCGATTTGATTACATTTCCGATTTGACTCAATATCAATTATGTTAGGGAAATTGAAGTTATTATACCAATTTTTCTTGGATATAAAAGAAATTCTAAGATACCTTATGATACAATGTGTACAAGCAAGAAGCAACCCCTTGATTTGATAAAAACAGTGGAATTGCAACTCCTGGTCTGTCACAGAATGCCCTACTACATACAGTACATGATGGAAAACATATTAAAAGATCGATTTTGAGATTTTATTAATTGATATCAGATCACTCAAAGGTAGATCTATTTTAATTGGAGAATCAATTATTTTAACCCAACCCTATTCTATTTCTGCCAGTAGATCCCCATAAATCATACACACTGGTACTTTACATAGTAAAAAGAACTCACATCTAACCAATTCTGACACTGTTGAACCTAAAGGGGATTTGTTTATAGACATTAAAGTGTCAAACTTCAGGTAATGATGATAATTTTCCTCATAATGTTACAAACAGAACAGTATTTAGAAAACTAAAAGCATGGAAAGAAAAAAGTACCAAACAGCTTGACTTTATGAAGTCAAACCTCTCCACCATCCTGCTGCAGTTGTGTTTGTGCCTCTCTGCAGAAGGCCCTCATTTAGTCTCAATCAAAGTTCTGGAAACTGGAGTAGAGTGGGTCCACTTTAAAATTTGTAGCTGTGGAAAAATTAAATGGATGGCGCGCTGGTTTTGTGGCTGCAGTCAGATTTATATTATAAGGCTGTCGTGAGCTCTGCCAGTTGGTGCTGTGAGAAACGCTTTATGCTGCTGCTTGGAGTAAAATAATTGGACTTCTCTCTATGTTCGTACTGCCCTGGCAGATTCCTTTCACAAAGGAATTGTTCCTTTTTGGGGAAATGCACTTATTTTGCCAAGTTAGGTCAGAAGATCGATATTGCTCTCATATCCGTCAGATATTAAAGGGACAGTCAGACAGTTCTATATTGTCACCTTCCTAAAATAATGGCCTATGTCATTTTTTGACAAAATGTTTTTTTTTGCCTAAATCACCTCCTCATGGTGCTGGCTACCTCTGGTAAAATTGCCTACATCCTCAGTTGAACAGGTCTTCTGATTCTTCACCTTTAGTATAATGGCCTGTGTCAAGCATGTGACTTAGGCCGTTTAGTTTTTTGTGTTTTCTGAAAAACCTGAAAAAATGACTTAGGCCATTATTTTAAAAAGGTGACGATATGTATTCTATATATTTGAGAAAAGGCAGACATACCTATGGTCAATATCTACAACACTGGGCAACTCACACCAAAGCAATCTAGATTGATAAATAGCACTACAGGTAGGAGAAAAAAATATGCATTTTGATTTGGGAACTGTCCATTTAAGTTGGAGCCAGGGCCACGTTCAGTGACAAAACATAGCAACACGTTTTTTTAAACAGAAATGGGGGTGCGTTGTGTGCGCAAGCAATCTGCCTTTTTATCACCACGAGTTTACAGACACGTCTCTGCTGATTGGCTTTCATCTGTGACACAGCCCATAAACGAGCGACACACCCACCAAACGAGACAAAACGCAAGAAGAATTGGTCTACTAGCGCCTCTAAAGCTCACTTATTCAAATGTTTAATCTAAAGTGTGGTTTTACAGCTGGAAATGTGCCGTAGTAGCTGTGATTCGCATAACCCTTTTGACGTACAAGTTGTACTTAGACCTTGGTGTTTCTACACTCTGGTTTGCCCAATTTAACCATTTTTTAACAATAAGTTAATTAGTGAGCTTCAGAGGTGCTGGTTACCTTTGGACTGAACCAAGCTAGCTGTATCTCCTTGTTTACGGTCATTAAGCTAAGCTAACTGGCTGCTGGAGCCTGCTTAACATTTTATATTAACAGACAGATATGAGAGTGGTATCGGTCTTCGCTTCTAACTTTAGACAATAAAGCAAATAATAAGTACTTCCCAAAATGTCTAACTAGAATTTGATTCCATTTTTAAAATAGTAAAAGTAAACCATAATGTGCTTTTAACAGTCAGCTTGTGTAAGTGTCATTCTGTTTGAATGATGTTGATAGTACCTCACTTGGGAATGAAACACTTCACTTTTCCATTTCTCTGTCAGTTTGACACTGTATAATATCTGTGTGACTTATTGATATCACAGCCATTAGCCCTCAGTAGCTCAACTCTAGTCTGTTAGACGAGACACAGTTTCCAGGTAACTGTAAAATAAATATTGACTCTACGCTCAGAAGACTGTGGAGAGGATGAGAGAGCGAGAGGGAGAGTCTGCATTGTGTTTACAGTGTGCGAGTTGTCACTTTTCCGTCCGTTCCTTAAACAGTTGCACTGGTGGCGTCACAGACACTTGCAGAAATTGTCACATTTAAAGGCCTGAGAGATGTGTTTACAGTGAAAAGAAGCACATCTTAATGGGAGGTAGATGAGGGGCCCAACAGATCAGTGTTTGAGAATCCAACACAGTGCGGGGGGTACGGGCATGTCTTCGTCTTTGGATTTTCTGCAGATGAACTTTGAGTTTCTGTGAGGTTGCATTGTGTCTGTTGTTTGACCATCACTGGTCACACTAACTGTGCAGTTATCCTTCTGTGTATTCCACACAGAAAAACAGAAATGTGAAACCCACCACATCCTGTGCACCACAGAATGTTTCCTAACAAAGACAAACCACACACTGAATGTTTACAACGGCAGCTTCTCGATTTAGCCTGATAATTATTTGGATATCAAACAGTGACATGGTGGGCCCTATCATGCACCCGACGTGGCGCAGCGCAAAGCCTGACGCTAGTGTCTTTGCTAGTTTAAGACCAGCGCAGTTGTCAATTTCACGTCCAGCGCCCGTGTCGTTTAAATAGCAAATTAACCTGCGGCCAACTTTACACCCATGGGCGTGCTGTTCTTACAGGGAGGTGTATTCAGGCAGCGGGAAGTGATCGCACCATTGACCAACAAAAACCTGGTCTAAAGTCACTAGCGCAGCATTTCATTGCTATTTTAACAGCACATTAGTAAAATGTGCCTAGGCTTATGCACAGCTTGTGCACACTATGCTTGTTACACACACACAGGGAAGCGCAGCAGCACACACACATGCAAAAGATTACAAATGTTACGGTGTAAATCCCTCATCATAATAGCAATGTGCCAAGGTACAAACGCGCCTGGCTTTTAAAGGGAATGGGAGATGACACGCTGATTGGTTTATTGCATGTTACGCCCAAAACACACCTATGAATTAATGAAGACACTCAGTACAACCCTTTTGAACCATGCGCCCGGCACACAAACACTTTTTTCCGCCGTCAAACTAGCAAAAGTGGATTTGGACACGCCCTAAACAGACCTGCGCCATGCATTTAGATTGTTAAAATAGGGCCCTGTGTTTTTAAACCACCAAGCAGACAAAGTCCCGACACTGTTTTTTGGCTACATCTGGTCCATCTGTGGCCATCATTTAACATAAGAATAGTTGAAAATTTAACTGCTTACGTTGTCCATTTTGGTCCAAATGTAGCCTCAGAATGATGTCTGTTTTATTCATTAATGTCACTCATCTATCTATCTATTTATCTATCTATCTATCTATCTACGATGCAATGATGATCAAGATGTGCTGGAGACAAAAAATCCAGAAAGTGAAGCAGATGCCGGAGATAGTGTGTAGAAATCAGCATTTTGGGTGGGGCAGTGTCTTGGTGGTTAGACTGTGTGCCAGTCACCGCGAGGAGAGATGTGAATCTTGCCAGGAATCCTACCCTCCATCTCAACAAACTGACATACAAACAGGGAGTGAAGCATCTGATTTATGAGGAAATAATGAAGGATTATAAAGTCTATGTGATAGTTTAATTTGCACCATATTAGGGCTCTTGTGAAATACTGCTGGCAGTGGATGAAGGTATTTGCCAAGTCATAGCGATGAGTCTAATGTGAGTGAGTGTCTCTGTATATAGGACCAGGGACGTCGGACGGGGGGGGGGACTGAGTACCCAGGGTCCCCATGTGAGGAGGGCCCAAAATATGCTAGAATGAATAGCTGTGGATGCGGGGAGGGGCCCATAGAAAATGCCTTTCTACAGGGCCCAGAATTTTGTGCCAAGCCCCTGTACAGGACAGTACACGTTAGTGTGTGATGGTTACTTGGATTTTCTTTTCATTTTACAATACTTAAAACATATATGGTAGTTAACTCTAGCTTGCATCGGTTAAAGCAAAGATGGCACTAGCTGATTGGCATCAGCTGTTATTTCTTCTTCACTAGCAGTGGCTCATTCATCAGCTGCTTGTTGCATGTCTCCTACTGGTCTTTTTAGTCTGATTGGGACTATTTCTTAAGTCGAAATGAGGGTACCTGTTTCTGAGAAGGCATCCTTTGTATAGCAATATAAATATTGTGATTGATATTTAGTGTTGATGTAATGTATTGTGTTTTGTATTGTATTATATTATATACAGTGCTATATGTACTGTAAGTGGAGGCTATAGAGCTGCAACAATTAGTCGACTAATCGACAGAAAAGTCATTGCCAACTATTTTGATAATCAATTAATCGTTAAAGTAATTTATCATGCAAACGTTGGCAGGCAATGCTGTTTTCAGCCTCTCAAAAATGGAGATGTCCTGCTCTTTTCTGTTTTATATCTTATTAAACTGAATATCTTTGGATTTTGGGCTGACAAAAAAGACATTTCAAAACATCCCCTTGGACTTTGAGAAACTGGGATAAACACTTCACTATTTTCTGACATTTTATAGACCAAACATTTAATTGAGAACATAATCTGCAGATTAATTGATAATGAAATGAATCGTTAGTTGTAGGCCCAGTGGAGGCATTTGTTAATTAAACTATATATTTTAGTATGGATCACAGAAAGAGTAGTTGCTGCCAAGGGAACAACTACAGGGATCCAGCTTGACAAGAAACTAGAAGGGCACTCGGAGAGCTTCGATCTCCGCCAAGGCCATGTCCTATCTCGCAATGTCAACAATAGTAAGAAAAGAATGTGTGTATCTGCCCCATGATTCGGATCCGCTCCAAAATTCAATGGCTTCTTCCTTGGCCCATGCTACACCCTTCCACCAAACTTCATGAAACTCTGGCCAGTAGTTGTTATGTACAGTAGATAACAATAATTTTAGATGCCAGAAGTGTTTTTGCCAACAGTGTCTTACTCTTCCACTTCCTCCTATTTTCAGGTAGACTTTGAGGACGTGATCGCCGAGCCTGCAGGGACCTACAGCTTTGACGGCGTGTGGAAAGCCAGCTTCACCACCTTCACTGTCACCAAGTACTGGTGCTACCGGCTGCTGACAGCGCTGGTCGGCATTCCCTTGGCGCTGATCTGGGGTATCTTCTTCGCCATCCTGTCCTTCATTCACATCTGGGCGGTGGTGCCGTGCGTTAAGAGCTACCTGATTGAGATCCACTGCGTCAGCCGCGTCTACTCCATCTGCGTGCACACCTTCTGCGACCCGCTGTTCGAGGCCATGGGCAAGTGCTTCAGCAGCATCCGAATCCGCACAACCAAGGAGGTGTAGCATCCACAAAGACGAGGAGGAGGATTAACGGAAAGAGGGGAGGGAAAGATGGGAGGGCTAGAGGAACACAGATGGAGGGAAAAGTCAGAACAGAAAAAGAAGAAGAAGAAAAATAGACCTCTGGAAAACGAGAGGTGATACTTTTCCAGAGCTGGGTGGGGTTGTTTGGAAGGGAAGGGGCGTGGTCACATGGCATCTGACCCCGCCTTTTTTCCCACCAGCTGTTTTTTTCACTCCAGTGTTGGTGTTACCAAATGGGTGGGCACAGGAAATCAAAGGGTCGATCTCCGGGGTTTTTGTTTGTTGTTTTGTTTGTGTTTTAGTTTTTTTTTATATTCCTCACTGTTAACTTTGTCAAGAAAGCAAACAAGCTCTGTATCTGTTTTCTGTTAGTTTTGCCACACGATGTAAATTCTTTCCATTCTTACCGTTTCAGTGGATTGCTTATCACTTCGATTGATTCATGTGAAGAGGGGATGTCAGGGTGTATCACTGTCTTCTCTCGCGCTTATTCGTGTTTGTTTTTTGGAGCCATTGTGCAGGGCAGGAAGGGTGGGTGTCGGGGTTAGGAAGGTCAAAGCAGAGAGAAAATGAGCGATGCCAAACTCAGCAAAAACAAAACAACCCCGCAAGCCAAACAAGCACAGCAACACCCCTCCCTCTGCCCCCCCCATGACCTCCATAACCACACACCCACCCCCTCTCCCTGCGCCCGGCCTCCCAGCAGTCTGACACACTGAACCTGCCCTCGTTCCTGCATGCACCTGCGTCGTCTTGCCAGCAACTCGCCGTCCGCCACCGCCACGCCCTGCCACACAGCCTTACAATGCAGAAAAGATCTGCAGCTCAGCTCACTCGCTCTGTGCCTCAGCATCTTACTTCTCCTCCAACCTCAAACAAAACAAAAATTTCCAGTGCAGGTTTCATCACCATTATCCTTGTGATTGCACGAGTGTGACAGAGAACGGTAGCATTCGAACTTAGCAAAAACTATTCTTTCTGACCAATTTAGCCTTTTATCTTTCAGTGAAGCTAAATGCTTTTAAATGCACATCACCATAGTTCCATAGTGAATGTTTTTTTCTTTCTACACTATGAATATGAAGAATTTTGAGGGTTTACCTTCAATACCGTTGTTTTAATACCCTGTATGTACTGTATGGGTGCCGATGCAGAAAATGAGACTTTACAAGCTATGGCCTCATTCCAGTGCACTAATCTATGGGAAATTACTGTTAGTGAATAGCACTAATGAAGATAGCCTGTCTTTATTTGCAAAGGTAGTAGAGTACTAGCAGTTACTGTTGCACACACTGTACTTAGGATGTGCAGTTACAAGCTTGTGTGGAGTTTTATTTCTTACGCGCTGTGGTACTTACACAGGTTAATGCATTGGAATTAAGATAATGTGAGATGGAACGTGTGATTTTGAATACATTTTAATGTGTTATTTGGTCATAAGTTTGCTCCATCCCCCTTTGTTGTCTTCCTACTTGTTTTTAATTCCCCCTACTGGTTGGTTCTGCTGCCCTGCTTCTTGACTGTGGACACAATGCTGAAAAGCATCAAACGCATGCCTCCCAACCCAGAGATGGGCAAAGAGAGGGACGGTTGGGTGGGGTTTATGCAATGGGGTGGGTGGGGTTATGTTTTATTGAGACACTAAGCTGGCTTTGACTCCGTCACCTTCAGTCTACCTGCTGTTTTCTCACAGAGATGGTAACATCACAGCACCTGTTCCTTGAATTGAGTGTTTTTAAGCTCCAAAGGTGATATTTTTATAAGAAAATATGTTTTTCCTTCCTTGCTTTTAATGTACATTATCACGCTGTGCACATTAAAATTTAATATAATCCAGTGTGCATTTGTTGTTATTTTTTATAATTTGTTTTACCAAGATGGCTAAACTGATCAGCAGCATGTGACTCTTATTAAAGTCAGATATTCACAGTAGATTTTTTGTTCTTTTTTACTTGTGATATTGAGTCATAGCTAATCTAATTGTGTAATGATTCACAGTAGATACTTGGTGACTGGTTTCTTTCATCTGTACTGCAGGAACCAGCCAGTTAAAGCTACTCATGGAAAAAATACATACAGTAAGAATGAAGTAAAAGCAAGAGCAGCTGAACAAAAAATTCCAGCAGCAGCCCCCTCCAAACCCTCTGTAGTATTTGTATCTGAGTCTGTGTAAGTAAAGCCTTTAGTGTTGCTCATGGGCTTCTTCTTTTTTCCAGAGCCTGGCACAACATTTCCATGGTTACTCGATAAACAAATGAAAGTGTTGGGCAATGTTCATGAGACTGGAGTCAAGTCTCCTTGCTGCATTCAGGTTCATTTCCAGCTAAGGCAGGCATATAATTATGCTGCCTGAGGCAAGCCTGGACTCTCGCTGTAAACTATTGTTCAACAGTAACATGTTCAAGGATGATGTCAAGTCGACTTAACAGTGGTTCATTGTTTGAACCTTTCAAGGCTGATTTAAGGCTGATACAACAGATACGATAGAAAAGAGGAACAACGTGAGCTGTTAAACGCCGCCTCCAGGTTTTTGTTTCAATTCATGGATGCATTAGTAGTAGCCAGTCCTCTCACATTTGAGTCACAGAGCTACATGAAATGGCCAAAAGTAAGCGGGCAGACAAACATCACAACCATGTGTGCAGGGTTCAAAATTAGCCCCATCTACCAGCCATGGCTGGTAAAATTTGAACATTAACTCACTAGCCATTTAGCTGGTGGACAAAAAAAGTTCATTTTGAACCCTGCATGTGTGACTGTTGAACATTTTCAAACCATTTATTCAACCATTATGCTGCTGCTATGACATCATCCACTCTTCTGGGAAAACTTTCCACAAGATTTTGCACCCAGTCAGGTACCAGTGTTGATTGACCGGTGGTTAGTCCACATACTTTGGTTCTCAAAGACTCTTTGGATGACAACAAAAATTCCATTAGCTGCACAACCAGTCTCCTAAACTGTGACTATTAATCCAAGCAAAGATAGTAGCCCAAAGTGCTCAGTTTGCATCAACAAAATAAAAAAGTTGATCATCATCATCATGTACTCTATGCTGATATTCCATTATGTTAGTTGACATAACAACACATTTGTATTTGTCTTGCATTGTCTAAAACGAGAGATACACTTATACTCATTATAATCGTTCAGAACTTAGGAAACAGGGAGAAATCTGTTTTATTGTACAGCTGACAAAATAGTTTCTTTAAGAAATACCTTCAGAGCTGCAATAAACAGCATTTCTTTTAAATATCAAGTATCTTTAAGAAAACCTGATGGCTAGCTGTATGATGCACAGTACATGAGAAGCACAAACTGGGGCTAGAGGTTGAACTTAAGTCACTAATAAGCCGATAAAGAAAAGAAAGCATGCAAAATAAAGATATTGAAAATAGAAGAAATAAACTGAGTAAAAAAACAGAAACAGTCTCAGTGGACTCGGACACTCAAGCATCCAATCCAAGCTGTGTCACAACAGAAAACTCCTGAGCAGGGTGCAAAAGGTCTTGGCTAGAGTAAAACCTGCACGGAAATTTCCAGTGATTTGCAGTGCTGGACCAAAGCAGACTTAACAGGAGGATGAGAGAACACAGAGACGGCTCTGTTACCTCCGTGCAGACGACAGGATTGGACAGTGGCACTTGTGAGCTAATGGCAATGACCTGATACAACCAGGGTGAGAAGTTACCACCAGCTGCTCAATGCTCCTCTGTGTGGTGGAGGTATACGTTAACTTTGCCTGTTCTATCAGATATCATTTAGGGGTTCCTAATCTTTACTATAAATCTACCTGTGTGGTTAAATAGTGAAGAATCAAAGGACCATAGGGCTTTCGTATGTTTTTACCAATTTTTCTACAAATCATGTAAAATGTATGTAACTTTCCTACCTTTCAGGCAGCTATTGGCTTCCATTCATTTATATACATTGGTGAAAAATGAAGTAAGACACAGTTTAATAAATACAAAATAATAAATAAAATAAAAACACATTTCAAGAGTGCTAATGGATTTTAAAACTATACACTGGAATAAAAACTCTAGGGGGGCCTCAGAGTTATAATATAATTTGGGGCCACCAAATTATTGTTAAACATTTTATAAAAAATTAAAATGTCTTAACATGAATCCAACATATTATTAGCAAATATAAATCAGCCTATTTGTGAACATTAATGATGGGCTAACTGGCCTATAGGTAAGGTAGTCACTAGGGCAGCCATCCACAGATTCAGTTCATCCTAAGGATTCACTGTCCCACATGTATGTTTAACATTAAAACATGATCTATAGAATCATGTCAACAATTATTTAATAGCTTAATATTCTGTACACTAAAAAGGTATGTATAATACTGTATAAAGGCTTTAGGCCGCCCATTCGTTACTGTAGGCCCAGTTTAATATGCAACTCACTTTTATGCAATATACAGTATGTAGTAGGGGGTCCCTGCTCCATCACTATCAGTAAAGGAGTCCTTGGCTTAACCCTTGTGTTGTCTTCCCATCAACCATGAACTTGTTGTCCTTCCAGGTCAAAATTGAAAATGAACTTTTTTCATGCTTTTGGCGCTTTTTTAAAAACCTGAGCTGGTTTAATAATAGGTTTTACAGTTATTCTTGGAATTCATGGTCAACAAACCTCATTTATATGAAATTATACATAAGTCTTTAGTTAAAAAAGCAGAAATTATGAATTATTTAGACTAACTGTTAAGATCAGAGGATGTTGAGTGGATCACAGATGGGTATATGTCAAAGTTTAGTCCAGATACTGTTTTGAAACCATTTTATTTAAAAGTTTGAATGCTATAAAATTGAATAAAACACCCACAAATTCAATGAAAGTAATCATACATTTTACCTGAAGAATGTTGTAAACCATCCATGTTATTTTTGGGCAATTTGGTTGAAAGAAATCCATATTTCTGATATAAATCACTTTGAAAAACTGGTCAAAACACACAAACGTTGAAGACTGTTCTAGTGTAAGGTAGGCGTAAGTCAAATCTATGGTATGCATAGATTATTATATACATACAAGTTAGGGAGCAAATGTTTGCAGAAACACTAATATTGTGTTTTTACTAGATATTGTGGCTCGTTGGTGGTTCAGCTGTCTGTACTGTCCCCTCCTAAAAAAGAAATCCCTCGGCTTGATCCTGTTCTCGACTATGTTTGTATGTTCTCTCTAGCGGTTAAGGTGGATTAAAGACTCTAAACTACCAATAAATAAGAATATGAGTGTGTGGATATCTGTGCAGAGCCTGAGTCTAGGGTGGAAACCTATCCTGGGTGTTATTTCGCCAAGTGCATGCTGGGAAAGGCTCCATCATCCTGTGGCTATGAATAGAAATGATAAGGTTGACCAAGTAAATGCATGATCCCTGTGAAAGTATAACATCATTTTTGGGGTATTTTGTTATGATGTCTCTTGACTCTCCTTAGCTTTTACAATGCAACAGTTCCCTCTAGTGGGATAAATTGAAAAATGCAACTATATCATATATGGCCAAAAGTATGTGGACACCCATACTTGATATACATACATGCATATGTGCCTGTTGAACATATCATTCCAAAACCATTATAGCCTTTAATACAATTGTATAACAGCCTCCAGTATTCTGGTGTCAGGGTCTACACCATAGTATTGAACCTGGCTGATGCACATGAGCATTAAAGTGAGGTCCAACACTGATGTGGTGTGATCAGGTCTGGCTCACAGCCGGAGTTGGATGGAGTTGAGGTCAGGGTAGTCTATATCCATGACATTCCACTTCTGATGCCGCCGGAAATTCCGCTGGATGTCCCTCTTTTCTGCCAGATGTCCATTACCTTCTGCTTTCTTTGTGTTGTAATTTTAAATTATGGTTTAGGACTCTGGTTAACTGCTCCTCAGATCTCTGCAGGGTAAATCCAGACAGCTATCTAGACTATCTGTCCAATCAGAGTTTTCTGTTGTTATGACTTTTGAACGTACATATGTTCCACAAAAAAAAAGTTCCTTCCCAAGGCTATTTTGCAGAGGCGCCGTTGCTCCGTCCAGCGCTTAGCGTCACCGAAGACGATTGGGATTGGTTTAAATAAATGCCAGTAAACCAGAGCGATGTGTAGGTAGGTCTGGCAAAGCGAGACTAAGTTCAGGGCTCTGTGCCGGCCCAACGCAGGGGTTTATGGACGTGGCTGTGCACAGGGTCATTGTGGTGTTGAAACAAGAATGGGCCAAACACAAACTGTTGCCTGTTGGTTGACTGGGATGACCCCTCCCACTCTGTGGGTGTCTTTTTGGTACTTTCCTTTCCCTGTCAGCTGTTTAGGAGGCAGGCTGAGTGGCAGACATGTGAAGGATCAGCAACACCTGAATCCACTGCTTCTGGTTGCCCTCCTGATTCCTATATCAGTGTGTCAGGACAGTTCTCTCTCTCTCTCTCTCTCTCTCTCTCTCTCTCTCTCTCTCTCTCTCTCTCTCTCTCTCTCTCTCTCTCTCTCTCTCTCTCTCTCTCTCTCTCTCTCTCTCTCTCTCTCTCTCTCTCTCTCTCTCTCTCTCTCTCTCTCTCTCTCTGTTTGTCCTCACAGCCAGCAGGGTTTGTTTTTGGTGCGGTTGTCCTTAGCTTTGCTTTCCACACACAATAAATTGGTTTTAATTTAATCCTTAATTATGTGTGGTCTCCCTTATTTTTGTCTAGACTTTGAGCTGATAAGACACACACACACACATACACACACACACACACACACACACACAAAGTGAAATCCAACCTGTGAAATCCCCACCATCTTGAATACAATTCAACTCCCTGTGTAATATTCATTCTGTGTGCCATAGTTACTGTTTTGTAAATAGGCTTTGAATATATACATTTTTTTAATGCTTCTCATATTTTGTTATATATTTTTTCTATTAAATGTTATGTCTTTTTATGTGTACTGTTTTTCTTAATTGCCTCTTAGATTTGTTATTTACTTATTTTATTATATTGTAATATGTCCCTTACATTCTACTTACTCGTTTCTTGCCAGAAGGTTGGAAGCACACTGATTTAGATTTCCCTTCATTAAAACTGAGGAGCTCTGCCCAAACCATGAAAAACAGCCTCTGATCAAAAGTACACATTGTAAAAGTACACAGTGGTGTCTATAATCATCTATGATTAATTATTTCATTTTCATGCTTCTATTTTAATATTTTGATGCCAACATGTCTTTCCACTTTAATCAGTCTTTGTTTGGTGTCAACACCACACAAAAGTGCAAAGTAATTATTTGAATTGCTCTGGTTGTATCACATAACGCTATGAGTGGCGGGAGGTTTGCATATTTGACATAAATAAATCAACACTGATTTTTTTCTATGAGAGAAGTGTTGACTGCTTTATCTGCCCTCTTCAGATCATTTATTACATGTTTGGCATCAAAATTCCTCTCCAAAGTGTGGCCGCAGTAGATTACACCTAAATTCTGTGGTTGTCAACTAAACCAGCATCCTGTGGTTAATAAAGCATAAAGTATAAATTATCATTGTCATTACAATTTTGTGTTACATCTTCTAAGCCAACTTCATTCCAACGTATCACCTCTCAGGTGGTCTGGGACAGGTCTGCTTTCTGTCCCCAGGGTCAGAACTAAACATGGAGAAGCAGCGTTCAGTTTCTATGCTCCACATATCTGGAACAAACTCCCAGAAAACTGCAGGTCCGCCGCAACTCTCAGTTCTTTTAAATCAAGGCTGAAGACCTTTCTTTAAGGTTAACTTTTAAGAAGTTCCAAAAAATGAGAAATGCAGGTGGAATTGCTGTTAGTATACCTGAAAAATCAAATATAACAAAAATAAATTCAACAAGATAAGACAAAAATTATGAATTGTATTGATTTCTGTGTGAGTTCAGACTCAATGTCCAGACGTCAAACAGCCTGTGTGTGTGTGTGTGTGTGTGAGAGAGAGAGATCGGGGCAAACCAGGGCAACAGCTTCCCTGAGGGTTTGTTTGTTGAAACCAAATAAAGAGGACATGCTGGAGAACACAGAGGGCAGTGTGTGCGATTTGACCTGAGAAGCTGGCTTTGTAAAAACAGATGTCTGTTAACAGATCATGAAGGCTGCAGCTCCTCTGCACTGCTGGTGAACGTGTAATCAGTCAGCGCCCACTGATGGTTGTGAGACACCAGCAACCGGCTGCAAAAAAATCCACTTCTGCAAGATTGTGTAATCCAGAGAAAATGTGTAGTGTAGGTATTGAACAAGTTGTAAAATATAAATCATATTGTCAGTCTTTCCATTTCACAAATGAAGAGAATGGAAAAAAAGAACATCTGGGTCAAGACCAAAGTCTGTAAAGTGGATTGCATGGTTGTGTCTATTTTTCTATCAAAGTAAGAAAAAAAGAAAAAAAGACCAAAAAGTCTGTTTCAGAATGAACTGAGTGTAGCAGTCTCATTTAAATGATAAAACAGATCTGCTTAGAAATATAAGAAATACTGGATAGGATAGAACAACAAAATGTAATTCTGCTAAATAAAACATTGCATTCATTAGTTTCACTTGTTTTTGTTTTAAAATGTAATTATTTTATTGTATATCACACTTTCAGGTTCCATGGTAGGGGGGGGGGGTCCCCCTTCTAGCCCCGCCCCTGGTCTTAATCACCATCTTCAGGGAAGGTGAATGTCTCGACTTGATGTATTTTGACAGCAACAAATCACACAGAATCACCGAGAACTCAGAAACAGCTGCTGATCCTGCAGCTCCAGGTGGTTAAACACCACAATGTTTGTGTCACCTTTCCGAGTCATCGACAGAAGAGACCGAACATCATGTCTACCTTACGTCTGTTACATCTGTTATCTGGCTGTTACAGTATCTCACTCTTTAAAGGCTCTGAACACCCACACATGTGATTTCAGTTGATCTGGCTGATTAGACTCTGCACAGGTTAAAAGTGGGCTGGAGCTGGGATGGGAATTTATTAGATTTTCTACCAATATGAAATATAAAGCTGTCATTTGTTCTGCCCTAACAGAGCTAGAAGAGACTCAGGAATATGACAATAAATCAGTCTACACACACCCACACTGTCCTAGGAAGAGGTCTATTCAGCCAGGTTAACTGAAAACACCTGTGTGGATGCTCAGGGCCAATTTTGACCCGGGAGGACAACACAAGCATTTCTCCACAATGCTGAGAACACAAACTTTGACAGACTGCATTGTCACTGAAATGACAATCAATGTGGCATTTTCACAAGTAAATGTATGTTTTGCTGTCCAGTAACACTAATCTGTTCAATCATATTTGGTTCCTGAAAGCTCTTTGTAGTTAGGAAAAAATAAGACAAGCCTTTGGAAAAGAGGGTGAAGAGGAATAAGTATACAGATACATAGAGAAAGGTAAAACACAATAACAAAATAATCAGAAATAATTATAATAAAAACAAAAATAGAAATTATTAAAGGGCAATTAGACACAAGCTGTTTTGAGCGGTTCTGAACACAATGGGCTTTTTGTCATTGGAAAAAAAAATCTCCTGTGTGATGAAAATGATGTAGTGTGTTTGTTTTGAATAAATAGAGGAGCAGTGATGGAGAAAAGCAAAAGTCATAAAGACATCCGAGGAAAAGACGTTGTCACAATGGTCGATTGATGGGTGATCTCTGGGAAATGCAGTGCAGAAACAAAACTTGAGACAGAATCAACAAAGGAAGGTGTCACATAACGTTGTCTCAAACAGATGTGGTAAAAGTGACGTGTGATTTCAAAGAGTGCACTGACTTACAGAGAACCAGGTGTACTGGGGGGGGGGGGGGGGGCGTATGGTGGATGCTGAGCCTGATGGAGATGGATCTGTGCCAGCCTTCCTCTTACTTAATGTCGTAGCACGCTTCATCATTTTCCAACATTCACTGCCGTAACAGCTGGCGGAACATGAAAACAAATGATTTAGATTGTTTCTCTGAAAATGTTGCATGTGCGAGTGTGTGTGCACTCATGTTTTCATTAGTTACAAAGGAGCTTCTGTAAAGATATCAAATCATGACCGGAGCAACTTTAAGAGACTGGAGAGAAAAGAGACTTCGAGCCAATACAAAGTAAAATGCAGCATAGCTGTGCAAACAAAGCAAATGCTGTTCCTTTCTGCTCAAATGGAAATCATCAAAGATGCCTTTGTATCAAGTTAAGGTTCATATTTGTCAGTATATGACTCCTGTTTTTTTGCGGCCTTTTTATGTATTCATGTGTACTTACAGTATATTATATTTGGCTTAAATAATTGTTCATTTCTTATACTGCACTATACTGTGTTTTTAACATTTTATCTGTTTTAGATTTTGTTGGTGTTTTATGTAAAGCACTTTGAATTGCCTTGTTGCTGAAATGTGCTATACAAATAAAGCTGCCTTGCCTTATTACCACTAGTTTTACACTTATTTGTAGACTCCATGGTCAATAAATCAAATTCATATTAAATTATAGCTAATTTTTGAAAAGTTTAAGATAAGAGGAACTTTGATTGTTGATTAATTATCACAGCCTGTTTCATGTAACCATCCATGATACTTTTGGGCAATTTGGTTAAAAGAAACCATATTTCTTATAAAGAAACTTGGAAAATGGGTCAAATTTGACCCGAGGACAACATGAGGTTTAATTAAGGAGAATGAGAAAGAAGAGGAGAATCATTATACAGTACATACAGTACGGCAGGTGAGGGCAAATGCAAAAGCAGGATAAAGCCCAGACTGGGATTTCAGTGGTACTTAGCTGTGGTTTATTTCAGTCAAAGCTTCCACAGATAAACAACCAGGACGGCAGAGTTTAAGAGCTCTTAAAGGCTTCCTATAAACTGAAAAAGACGAGGCAACAGAGCAGTACTTGTTTGTTTTGCAAAAAAAGAATCTGTTTGTATCATATTGAATTTGCTTACATTACAGAAACAGAGACTGATTTCACAGTAACTGATGTCAAACAGCAAATACATTTGGTTTGTAAATCTTTAACTGAGTTTTTTCACAAAACTGATGTCTTATTACAGCACATCAAAGTTTACCTGCTTTGCACGGATGTTTTTAAGTTGATTTTCTGACATTTTAAACAAATGTCTACCAGTTTCTGAAATCCATGGTGTCATTCTCAGTCACTTTGAGACTCATGTAAATGTGTATCACGTCTTAATTCCACTGAGCTATATAATACAAATAATAATAATAATAATAACTTGTATTTATATAGCTCCTTTCATGAAACCCAAGGACACTTTACAGAATGACTGTGGCTAAGCTAAAGGAGGTTGTAGACTGTGGGAAACAGGTGGTGTTTCGGGAGTTCTTTTTAAAAATGTCCAGGGATGTAGCATTGTGGATATCTGCAGGGAGGGTGTTCCAGAGGGATGGGGCTGCAACACTAAAGGCCCTGTCTCCGAAGGTACAGAGTCTGGTGTGGGGAATGGAGGGCAGGCCAGCATCTGAGGACCGCAGGTTTCTGGGTGGGGTGTATGGATGGAGGAGGTCGGAGAGCTACAGTGGGGCCAGGGCATGGAGGGATTTGTAGGTGGTAAGGAGGATTTTATATGTGATGCAGGACTTAATTGGGAGCCAGTGCAGGTGGATGAGGGTTTATATATCTTGTAAAACATTGCAGGGATACAAGGATATGAATGGACTGTGTAATCTAAAAGCTATGCGTGAGCTTTTCTGAGCTGGTACTGCTGCTTTATCATATTTGTGCATACACTGATGGCTTTCGGCGAGTGTTGATACGCAACGTGACTCCATCCATCCCTGGACAGATTGGCAGATACAGACGCAACTTATTGACTGACAGTTTTCTTTCCTGTCTGCTGCAGTAACCATTTCCTGTAATGTATGAGATTGTAATCTTTTGATTTCCTTTTTCATTCGGAGGGACTTTATCTGACACACAGGTAGTGGAAGAGGGGAGCACAATCTTTTTTTCTCCAGACGTAAAAAACATGGAGTCTGGCCTTCCATCGTGGTGCTCTGATGGCTGCACAGCAAGCTGTAACCAAAAGGTGACAGAAGGTTTAATCTAAAATATGAACATCAGTGAGCATGGCATGCATAAAAAATAACAATGTCAAAAAGCAACATAGCACAAAATCTTCCATAAAATCAACTTATTTCAAGAATTTCCCTTCTGTAATTCAGTCGTTATTGTTCATAGCTTTTAGACTTTACATCTAATTATAAAAAAAATCCTGAAGCAAGAAAAACTGACAGATTTAACCTAACATACATGTTTTGGTGTTGGGAGGAAACAGGAACACCCAGAGGAAACCCACACGAACATTGTGAGAATATGCCCGGAACCACATCTGGGGAAGAAACATACCATTGTGGAAGAATTGTGTGACTTGTGTGAGTTGTGTGAAGAGTTGTGTGATTTATAGCCCAGATGTATCTATCCTTCAATAGAGAGACCAGGGTTCAGAGAGCGGGGGTGGGGGGGGAAGCTGGGGTTGGTTCTTGGTCATTTTTGGCTGATATTCAACTGTCAATTTTGACAACAAAACATGCAGAGATGCCAGATTCGACTAGCAGAAGAAAATCAACCATAATGTAATGCAGCTGCAGGGCACGTAAATATTCAATAAACAGGTGCAACTTTTCTATGACAAGAACATATTGTGGCATTATTTAGCTATCTTAGACACTTGCAGAGCCCAGACATGAACTGAAATAACCATGTACACTTACCATTTGTCAGCAGTCTTCTTTAACAGCCTCGACTCCTTGATAGTAGACAATCACAACAATAGACAACAATGCCATCTCAGTTACTACAGTATAGACAAGAGCATCAGCAAAAAAAAAACACTCCATTGACCTATGTTTCATGTAACCTTTTATGAAGCGCTCTGTCGTTATATCTCTCATGAACCGTAGTGATCCCACTGAAGAAGCCTGTCTATGGAGATACACAGCTGAGTGATGAAGGCAGCGCACACTTAATCAGCACGCCGCTCATGAGCTAAAAGAAGGTAAAGAGTCCATCCACAGAATGAAGCGGCGAGGGCCTCTGATGGGACATGAGCATCAATCAGAGTTTACTGTCCCGGTCAGCAGTTAACCAGGGTTTGTATTGACCCTGCAGGTGATAAATAATCTCTGTTGGACTAGTTTTAGGGTTAACAGGAAGGGGAAAATCAAGACTGAGTGCAGCCCTGCTCCTCCCTGATAATACCTCACTTTTGTCCTAGGAGATTACTCGGTTACACTTTACTTGAAGGTATCTACATAAGAGTGACATGTCAGTGTCATGAATGTGTCATAAACAATTTAAACGCTTCTTTTAGTAAATGTCATTCGGTTTTTGTCATGACAAGTTATGGTTAGGGTTAGGGTCCATGTGTCATGACTGTGTCATGACAGTGTCATGTGTTCATGACACTGTCATGTCACTCTTATGTAAATACCTTCAAGCGAAGTGTTACTGATAACTCTCTTCACTGTCTATTCAGTAGCCTAGAAATTAGCCTGACCTGAAGCTCCCCTCATGTCTCCAGAGACCTAAAGAAATGCCTGTTCGCCTAGTGCACCAGCAGATGGCTCCATAATGAGTCAGATTCCTGTTGTTGTGGTAGGATTTAAAGTGTCAGTTCAGCCAAATTATAAAAAAAACATTGGTATTTAGTAATGCAGATAGTTTCAGTTTTACTTGCCCAGGTTTGGAGATACACTACATGGCCAAAAGTATGTGGACACTGAACCTTACACACCCCTATGTGATTGTTGTATGTCTCATTCCAAAGCCACAGGCACCACTGCTATCCGCTCTTCTTGTTTCAGGCTTTCCAGCAGATTTTGGAACATGGCTGCAGGGATTTGGATGTCGGCGCCAGATGTAGGGCGATAACACCCGGCTCGCAGTTATTGTTCCAGTTCATCTATTTTAAAAAAAAATCAACAAGAACATTCATTTCCAGTAACAGTGTCCCTGTTTGTAATGTGGGTGCACTGACAATTTAATGCCACTTCACACTCACACAAATTACTTCTTGATGTTTTTATGTCAGCTATGTGCAAAACATGCACAGGAAATAGGCATAGTTCTTGTGCTGCAGGTGTTGTGGTTGCAGGATGCAGATCATTCCTGCAGCGTATGTCATACTTTTAGGGTTGCATGCCAGCAATGTGAGGTTCACAACACAACCAACCTTTTCCTTTTTTCTTCTTCTTTTTCTTCTCCTCCCCGCCAAGACATGGGGCCTGAGCCAAAATGGAGTTTACCACCACAAGAGCCACACAGACACACCCGTCGGGTATACAGTCAGACACACACACACACACACACACACACACACACACACACCCTGTGTCAGACACACCCCTTGGCAACTGTGTCAGAACTGCCCCGAGGTAAGGCAAAACACAGTTCCTCGGGAAAAAAACAGAGACTACAAAGAGTGAAGGAGTGTGTTGTGTTACTTCTTGCTCATCTCTAAGAAGTACAAGAAGGTAAGGCTTCAGGTAAAAGAGAGATACAGCAGAGGTTTTGTGTAATTTTTAGACAAAGTGGTTGCATAAAACAGCTTCTACAATTTCTGAGCTTCTGTTTGATCATAATTATTAGCTTAGTTAGTCCGTGAAGGAATAATTCAAGGAAAATATGCGTATGCCTGGAGTCTCCACTGATTGCCTGGCAAACATCACGGTAACAAGACTAGAAAAAGCTACTGCATCGTGGAAACACATTTGTCCTGCACATAACCCCCTGTAAAACCATGAGTTGTTGTTTGACACTTCAGTTTCTGCGCAGATTAAACAAACAAGACACAACATGTTAAAAGGTGCTGGTGGGTCGTTTTGACCTGTTTTCAGTCTTTACACTAAGCTTAACTAATCTAACTTTTGGCAAGAAAGTGAATAAATGTCCAACTATTCCTTCTGTAAGCACTTATTTTTTCATAAATTCAGATCTTTTTTCAGACATTTCCTCTGTCTTTCTGGTTTGTTTACTCAAAGTTTTACCATCATTGTATTTTTTGTTGTTGCTCACCACCATCGTACATAAATGAAGCTTCTTCTTCAATGGTGCTTTGAGATGGAAAAAAAGGTTGATAATGTACAGTGACAGTTTGAGGGCTCTCTGGGGTTTTGTCAGAGGTAACAGTGTTTTCCTCTGGGAAATCAGGGAGTTGACAGTAGAAAAGGTTGATGAATTTGTAAAATGTAAAACCAGCTGAGCCGTTCTATCATTAAAAACTGGAAAAAAGGGGAGAGGAGAGGAAACTGTCACTCTGTAATGACACTTTAGATCGCAAACCCACTTATTTCATCCACATACAGAGTGATCTGTCTAGCTTTACAATGAAGATGTGACTGATTCCATCACATCACTCATCCCCCCACTTGAACACACTCGTCCCCTGACTGTCTGTCTGTCTCATTAAACCCTCACATGTCACTGCGTCTGTCATAAAGTGAGTGCAAACAGCCGTTGGGCTGCTCCATGGCAGCTCTGTACCTATTAATTCTCCGTCCACACTCTGTTATCAGGGTTTCCAGTCTTCGTTCCTATTGCCCTCCTTTTCAGGAAATGGGACAAAGGAATTTTTTGTGCCGGCCACTGTTGATTCATGAGCTGAGACACACACGCAATCACACACACACACGCACGCACACACACACGCACGCACACACACACACACACACAAACACACACACACACAGTTGGTTAAGTCTTTATAACTTAGCTCATTATGTATGGCTGAGTGAGCCGTTTTAACATGACAACCAGTAGTCTTACTCATAGGTCTGCTGGAGGAGAGTCAGGTGGAAGTTGGAGAAGAAAGAAAGTCCTTCCTTTGTGTAGCCTATGCTACTTATTTTGGAGATTTTCTTGAATTTTCAACATTTATGAAATTTAAATGGTCAGCCAAGGCATGTTGTGCTATAAAAGATGCTTTATTCATGGTTTAAAGCCCCTTCTTCAGAGTCTAGTTCAGGAGTATTCAGGTCTGGTGAATAAATCCCTCCAAACCAAGATGTTTTTTAGGTAATTAGGAATTTACACCTAAAATATAGTACTTTAGTACATAGCATGTGATATCAAACTACAGAAAAGAGATACATCAAAGTCATTTGAGTTATTTGAGGGCATTATACACAAACGTTTTGGCATTAAGTGATACATTAAAAAAAACCTGGGCGTCTTTGAAAAACTGGTTTTGTTGTAATTGGTGTTTCCGTGCCACATGATTACCACTAACTAGAGCTCTTAATTTACTGTTTGCTCAGCTTTCCTAGCTGTGTGGCTCTGTTTGGTCTCACCTGAACTCCACAGAGCGAGGAGCCGCAGCAGCACCTGGACGCGTCAGAGTCTTGGAGAGAAAGAGGCGGAGCTTTTACGCGCCACGAGAGGAGCTGATGTGAGAGCGGCAGGAGCAGCAGCAGCATGTTTCTGCTGGATGCGGTCAGTCAGTGTCGAGACTCACAGGTTTCAGCTGGCGGTAACGAACTAGAGTTGAACTACTTGTAAAACGTGCAAGGTCAGATTGAGGGAGTTAAAAAGCATCGGACTATATTTTTTTTCTGGGAGTTTTATTTACGGAGAAGCGAAGAAAGATTCCACAGCGATCAGTTTGGACTTGATGAGAAAGTTAAAGAAGTCCCGCTTTTGAAGACACCAGCGGAATATGATTTGAATCAAGGGAACTTACAACACTGTTGCTCGCTAACAGGTGAGTTTATTATCTGCAAATGTTCTCAGTTTCTTGACTAGCACTTTTTTTTATTTCACTCAAACTGTAGTTCCATGCGTAAAAACGCAGAGACCCTGAATCTCCCAACCGCTCCTTCTTCTTCTCCTCCTCTTCTGGATATCACAGCCTTTGATTTTTTTTCTGGCTCCTATAACACAATTTCACCAGCTTCCCATTTGTGTTTTCTGAGACCTTTCACCATGAGTCACTTTCCTCTTGAACTGAAAACATTTTCACTGTTTCCCACCGCCTTTTGTCCTTTTGAAAACACAGCCGTGCGATGAGGAGGTCCATTTATTGTGTTTGGTGCAGGTGCGCAATAATATGCCCACTATTACTTATAATTGTAGACCAAAACAAGAAGATACTCACCTCACCATATCCTTCATAACAAAAAACGGACTCTACTACTGTAATGAAGTATTGAAGGTGTAATATTCTATAATGTCTGTTTTGGGTTCTAAATTTATACTCCTTTTTATATTTATTTTCGTCTATATCTCATTTGTCCTCCTACCGTGTTGCCTCAGTCTCTTATATCGTGGCTTTGGCACATGTCAGTAATGGTATTTGCTTTAGACTTTCATAGGAGTTTGCCTATAAGCACCTGTTAGGTCTGTCTGTCTCTACAACAACACTGTGAGAATTTAAAACTGAGCCTTCTACCTCAGACTCTCTCTAAATACAAATGAGTTGCTAACAGTGAGACATCAGTCATAAATCAGTCCAAAATGTGCACACAGGGGATCTCAGTGAGTTTATGCAACACTGCGGATATACATGCACAAGCCAAACCAACTGCAAGTTATTGCCTTGTTTTTGTTTGCATCTGTTAAAACCACATGCAGATATAGGGGGCATGCACATGCTCCTTCAGCAAATTCTCTGGTGTCGCTCACCCACCCTACACCCCACCCCCCCCCCCCCCCCCCTCCTTCCACTAAAAGCATCTCCCAGTGGATTACCATTTAGTTGCTGGGGTTATTTATCATTTTGCAGGATTGGTCCCCCTTGCCTTTTCCCTCCAGCCTCTTTTGTTTTAATTGAGTTTATGTCCACTCCCTCGGGCCCTTGCTGTCTAAACTTAGGCCCGTGGTTGCATCGCCCTACAGAGCGGGCTGCTCTCTGGGTGATTCACTGCTTTGCCTCTCGCTGTGGTCACTTGGGAACGGAGCTGAGCACCGCAGAAGTGCTCACTGAGGTCCCGCTGCTGGTTTGTCTAGGGTCAGTGGAGTCAGACGTAGAAGCACGGAGGATTAGGAGGCTGATATTGAAGCATTGTGTCACCATAAAGCCTTTAGTCACTTCAGTATGAATGGTTTCACTGCTTGTGGTGAAGTGAGTAAACCCTGGTTTTATACCCTGACACAGTTCCATTTATGAGTCTCTATTTTCTCCCCAGTGGTCCCTATTCAGCACAGTCTGCACCCTTTTTCAACACATTCCCACTCCGGACAATTGAGGCTACCTATTCAGAGATATTTATGATTGATGTTTTGAGTTCTCTGTGTTCCAGCAGGAATGTTTTACCAACTCATTTCTCATGTCTCTTATTTCTGGAACAGGATGAATCTCCACTCGCTTCATGCCGTCATGCTGCTGTGGGCCTTGTGCCCCAGTGTGCAGTTCCAGTGTGATAAATCACCCGAGACCAACAAACTGAACCTCTCTGTCAACTACGACCTCCCAACGTTCACTGCAGACTTCCCCATCCAGAACATGGTGACGCTCGATGGGATCATCTATGTCGGAGCTGTAAACAGAATCTATGCCCTGTCTCCGAACCTCACAAAGCTGTCAGAGTACCCCACGGGGCCACTGCTTGCCAACGAGACCTGCGGCCAGAAACTGTCCAGCGCAAGCAGCAGCGGTAGGGTGGACAACCACAACATTGCTTTGGTGGTGGAGAACATTTACGACAAGGGGTTGTATAGCTGCGGCTCGGCAGACAATGGTGTTTGCCGCCGCCACGTCCTGGATGACGACACTGGTCCGAAAACCGTAGACGAACAGGTCTACTGCTTTGCTGACAAGGTGAGGCAACGCAAGGGTAAACCCAACGACTCAGATGTTGTGGTCAGCCCTTCCGGCTCTCAGGTGCTCAATGTGGAAAGCAATGTCATCAAGTTTTTTGTCGGGAACTCTGAGATCCCAGGCATAGGAAACATATCGGGCAGTGCGAGACATCCTCATACGATTTCCCTGCGGAAGATGAAGACGAGCCAGAACGGCTTCACTTTCTTCTCCAACCGCTCGTACATGGACTTAATTCCGCCTCTACGTGGAAACTACTACCTGCGATATGTTTACTCCTTCCACAGTGGACCTTTCACTTACTTCCTCACAGTGCAGCAGGTGAACAGGGACTCCCAGGCCTACCACACCCGCATAGTCCGTATGTGCTCCTCGGACCAAGTGATCCGTCGTTACGTGGAGATGCCCCTCGAATGCATCAGCACCGATAAAAGGCGGCGCCGCTCCACGGAAGATGTGAAGGTATTCAACATCCTCCAGGCTGCCCACGTCACCAAAGTGGGCAATGACATTGAGCTGCAGAAGCAGCTGAAAGTGGAGGAAGGTGATGACGTCTTGTTTGCCGCCTTTGCCCGGGGGAAGCCGAACTCTCCGGAGCCGACCCCTAACTCAGCCGTCTGCGTCATATCCCTGAAACACATCAACAACATGTTTAAGATGTACATGCAGAAGTGCAACACAGTAGACCCGTATCACTTCACTGGATCTGAGAAGAGGTCCTGCTACAATGTGGTAAGAGTTGGGAAGGGGCAGGGCTTACTGTGCATGGGTAGCCATTGTACTCCTACTTTGCATTTGTATTTTCTGAAAAGGAAAATGGAAATGTTGCTCTTAGCTCAACTGACAGAAAAACACAATGCATATTTAAATCCAAAGGAAGATAGAAAGAATACATTTGTCCTGCAGTTGTCTTCTTTCCTCAAGTTAAGTTTTTAGCATAAATTACCAAATTCTTCAAAGAAATTGGAGCAGCTACAGGTATGTGTTGTGGCAACCTCAACAATGGCTACTCCTATATAAATATATATATATATATATATATATATATATATATATATATATATATATATATATATATATATATATATATAGTAACACTTTTATGACTGATTTCTCCTTACGTTAGTTTTAAGTGTACAGCCTGCACAAACTTGGTAGGTTACATTTTTTTATTTGTTAACCGTGCATTTGGTATGGTCTGTCTCGAGGTCCAAGTCACTTGCTGTAAATTGCTAAATGCTTTGCTCAACAACTGTATATCAGACATTTACGTCGTTACCTTTGCAGATGAGCAGAGCATCATCAGGATGTGGTTTTACGATGTTTTTCAGACACATAAAATAAGCCTCTATCAGTCATCTGTTGTATATGCACGGCTTGCTTTTTATCTGTGAGAGTTATAGGCCCTGGCTGTTTATGCCCTGCAGGCAGGTTGTCCTGCTGGCTGGAGAGAGTGTCTCAGTAACTGGGTGGTCTCAGGTTCAGGCAGCCAGTGTACTGAAGTCTACTGGACCTCTGTCCTTGTGTTCAAGTGTCCTTGAGCAAGACACTGAAGCGTGACCTCCTCCTGACTTGTCCCCTGACCTCTGACCCCTCTGGTTAAGGGCATACATGCAGGTCTGCATAATAGCGACATGTGGAGAAACAAATCCCTGACGATGGTGTGTTGAATCTGTTTTAAAGATCCTTATATGCCTGTTGATTGATTACCACAAAGTGGAACATTTTTTGAAGTTTTGGCTCTGTACAGCAGCACATTGGATTTGAAATGAAACAATGATTTAAAGGGCAGACTCTGTTTTAATTTGAGGCTTCTTACAACCATATTTGAACAACAGTGTAGGACTCTTAGCCAGGAATCAGGACAGTGATCCCAAACATACAGAAAGGACCAGTGGAAACATCTTGACTGATAACTGGTTTGGTCAAAAGATGATTAATTCCAGGTCTGGCAGAACATCACAAGGGGAGATACCAAGTGTCTGCTGATGTATTTAGGTTGGAGACTTCAGACAATTATTTAAAAAGGATTTGAAAATTTAATTTAAGTTCATTTAAATTTGTCCCATACATTTTGACCTGCAAAACTAGATAACTATGTATAAATATGGTAACAGTTCCTTAACTTGTCATCTGATGTAATGGATGTAATCACCCTCAAATTAAAGCTGAAAGTCATCACTTTACCTCCTAGTCACTACTTGAATTCATATGCATTTTAATGAAGTAGAGCTGCAAAGGTTAATCGATTAATTGATTTGAGAAATTTTTTTTTTACGGAAAAAGGTCTACATTTTCTTAAATATGAATATTTTCTAGTTTTTGTACTCCTCTATGACAGTAAACTGGATATCTTTGAGTTGACATCATCTTCTGAGCTTTGGGAAACACTGATCAACATTTTACAGCCCAAACAAGTAACCAATGAATTGAGAAAATAATCAACACATTAATCAACAAATGAAAATAATCTTGAGTTTTAGCTGTTACACTGAAGAAAATGTCCCCCCCTCCCTGTGCTGCTGCAAGCCAGTTGTTACCTTGCCTGTAATCACTCACCTCCAATCCATCAACATTGACTCAATCAATCAGTTGAATCACCTGATCAATAATGACATGAAGTTAACTGCTGACCACCCGGGCCAAAGGGTCTGTCAATATGTTTACTGGCACTGAACCGCTCTCTGACTTACTCTTTACTGAACCTCAGCATCAGTCAGGCAGTGGATTACCTTAGTCTCCTGGATATGTGATATGATATATACCCTATGTTGTCAAAGGACAAGCACATACAGGAGTAATGCCAGAGTCGTGTGCAAACACCCAGCACACTCCTGAAGAAGGCTTCTGTCAAAAGTGTGTGTGTGTGTGTGTGTGTGTGTGTGTGTGTGTGTGTGTGTGTGTGTGTGTGTGTGTCCGTGTGTGTGTGTGTGTGTGTGTGTGTGTGTGTGTGTGTGTGTACCGCTGCGTGTTCCTTAATAGAAGGAACATTAATTGCTGCTGTTGCTTGGCAGCAAACCACAACCATGCAGATTGGTTGTGCCTAGTTTTCTACAATCTATGGTTGTGTCAGTGTTTTGTTTTTTTCATGTTTTATACTTTTTTATTAAAAATGACATACACTTTACATCACAGCTTATCATTTTGAAAACAAGGCTTCTATGTGTTTATGTTCATTTTGTATGGTATGAAAATCAACAGACTCTTGGAACTTTAAGTTGCATGATGAACAGCAAGTCTGCATTAAATGTACCGTTGTACACTTGTGTTTACATTCAGTCCTCCTAATCCCCATTGTGTGTATCCTTGAAGCCTAACAAATGGTGAATGCATTTCCACGCTCATAAAACATTTGCAGAGCCATTTTTTTGAATATTTTAAAAACCCTTATTGTTTATATACCTGTAGGGGTGCACAATTCAGAAAATGTCACGATTTGATTCAATATCTATTTTTAGGCTCAAGATTTCATTCAAAATCGATTCTCGATTTAAAAAAAACTATTCACAGTATTTAAATGTAGTTACTTTTCCCATGTGATTGCAGTAGACATACTAAATAAAATAATTGGAATTTAAAAAAATAAATATGAATATGATTTTTGGAATTCTATGAATCGATTTTGAATCGGTAGGGCTTGAATCGCAATACGAATGCAAATCAATATCTATCTAATTGATGTCTAAATTGGCTAGTTGTCTTCTTCCCTTCTTTTTTCCTGGTGCATTGCTTCATTTCTTGGTGATTTACCTCCACTATATGTCCATAAGTGGAATGGCATGACCTGTCTTCTAATGCAGGCACTGGTGCATCTACCTGAAATACTACTAGAGCACTACACACAAAATAAACTGGATGGATTATACAACTCAAGTAAATTTGAAGAGCCTACAAATTGATACTACAAATTGATACTACTACATACTACACAAAATGGAAAACCAAAGGCTGGGTGGAAAGGTAATATAAATCTAAAACTTTTGCATTGCAAATTGGTTGGCAAAAGTGTAAAGTATACATGATTTGTAGCTAGGGAGCTATACTTTGCAACACACAGTCCTTTAAGTTCAGTGCTGTATGTAGTGATCTAAAAGACAGGCTGCAGTGAAGAGATCAGACAGACAGACATGAATAGTGACATGTTCTTAAAACGGATTCAAACCAGCTTTGCAAATACATGGTGGGTGGGTGTTTGGGTACATCAGTACAGTCCATGACAGCTATCAGTGGCGGATATCCACAGGGGAAAGTGAGGAATGCTGGGAGCTGGGGTGGGGGGGGGGGGGGGGGGGTTCGGAGGCAGCACATATCTGACTCTCAGCGAGCCGTGATGAATGGCTCGGGGATAACAGGGCATCAGCAGCTGGGCGGAAGATGATCCCCTGACCCGCTGGGGCAGCCGGCCACACTGGCGAGGCCTCTTCCCTACTCCCCTCGACCCCCACCTGTTACCAGCACCTGTGGGAAAGTGGAAGTCGCATCAGTAACGCCAAAGAGCCTTTTTATCTGGGTTGATGTTTTCATGGGTAATCATGTCCTATGATCTCTCATTGACTTTCTAAGGCATCACATCTTGTATGAGTATTCACTCAGTGACACAGCTCAAGATAAACCTTTCTTAACTAAACACATTTCAATTAGGGATGTCCTGATCAGCTTTTTTGGCCCCAGATCCTGATCCCATTTTTTTAAAATATTGAATATCTGCAGACACCTAGTCCCAAGCATGCTGTATGCTTATTGGCTTACTGACGTTGATGAGATTTATTCCTTAGGTGACGACGAGGTGTTTTTAGATACTGGATATTAAGGAGGTAATGCAGTCGGTGCCTAAAAAGTATTGAATTGGGTACCCAGCCCTACTGGTGGGGCAGCTGGAGTGCTGCAATTTGGACACTTTTGTCATGGAGCATGATTTAGAAAAAAAGTTAAAAAAATAGTTCAACATTTTGAAGACCTCCAGGCAGATCGTCTGTCTCCTGGCGTCTTTGGTGAACAGATGAGAGAGGTTTTGTGTGATATAAAGCTTAACGATGAATGTCTAAAAGTCAGAAACAGCCTTCAGCTGTGAACTGATTACTCACAGAGCCTGTTGTTGAGCTCCTGTTCACAGGATTCAAAGCAAAAATCATCCTGTTACAAATCGAACAACTCACGCTTCAAACTGCTCTGGCTTCAAACTATTTAACAAGAGTTGTACAAAGTGACAAATGCTGGGAACATCTGAAAACCCCTGAAAACCCCAAACAGTGATTGTCTGCTGCCACCTCTTTGACAGTGACTGGCGGTATGAAAACTGTTGTTTTGATCACTCAGAGAGATTGTGCTATTCCATTATTAGACATTCTTTCCTCTTGACTCACTTGATTACTGGGTTGGCGTGAGGTATGACAAGTTTTGCAAGAGAGCATCTCTGTGCTGTATAATTATCATAGAATCCTTCCGTTTCCAGTTCTGACTTTGCGTCGCTTTACTATGTCTGCAAAAAACTTTCATTTAAACTATGCTGACTTTATTTTTTTGAAGCTGCACTGTCCTTAACCAATGATACCTTTTTAGCACCCCCAACCCAAAAACTAGAACAGTCATGTGTTTTCTCTGCAGGACTCATCAGAGAGAAATGGCAAAAGAATCTGCTGTTTCAAATTTTGTTTGAGTGCAAACTTCCAAACGCGCAGACGCAGCAAGTCAAGTGCTGAATCGTGCAGCCAAAAGAGCTTTTATCTCAGTGCTAAGCCGTTTTCCAAATTCTCTTTTATTGCTGACAGTCTTACGTGTATCCTCTTGTCTTCAGTTGCCAGGTTAAGAAACAAGCTGTTACAACAAAAAGTCCAACTGCTGATGCTCGTGTTGTAAGCCTGAAGTTAAATGATCTAATCATAGCACTGCTTAATAGCTTTATGACTTGTATTCAGTGGCATATGGCAGGTAGACTTTCTGTTATCATGAGGATTGGGAGAGATACGCGTGGCCATAAATTCATAAAAGGTGTAGACGCTTGGAGGAGGCATACTTATAGTAAGCACACAGGAGGTTATTTTTGCTACACCAAACTGTGTATTTGTGGTGGAAATTTCCCAATAAGGATCTGGATGAGGGTGAAAGCCCAGCGTAAGAGCATGTTTGAAGTTTTTAAGTGGTGGTTGTAAGCTAAAACGTGCCTCTTAACTCCAGTTTAGGCAGCAAGATATGATAAATGTTGTCATGATGAGTGGCTCTCTTTATGGCTGTCTCGTGATGGCTCAAATCTGCTGTTCTTATTGTTTCTGCAGGGCCATTTCTGTCTTCCCTTTCATGAAGAAACTGGAGACACAATTACTATTCTTAGCATGAGACGTTAAGTAGGCTATGACTACTGATTCCGGTGCTTTAGTAAAAATGTAATTATGCTACATTTAAAAAAAAAATTTTTATAGGACTTTTTAATGTGTGATTGTGTAAAGGTGTTCACGAGATTCCAACCTTTTGTGAACTTGTGAATTTCTCCAGCCGTCTTCTCTCATTTTCATGGAGAGTCTCTGAGACACGCTGTGTGTGTATCTGTGTGTGTTTTTGTGAGAGACGCATGAGCGACAGAGAGATGGAGGGAGAGCAGGGAATGCAGCTGAACGAATAGCTGAAGGAAGTCAAAAAAATTGTTTATTTAATATGTCAACAAAATATATGCAAATTCCGTGCAATTCTGCGTGTAAAAGAGAATTCTGTTTTCATGTGTAAATTCTGTGATTCCGCTTTTTCCGCATCACGGAAATCATAGGGCCCTACTATTATTTACAAAGGCCACATGGAAATGAATAATCACTAATCTTGGTAAACACTAACAAATTTGAGTACTTAATGAGGCAGATTGATACTTTTAACTTATTATTTTCCAAGCATGAATGCCAAAACATAACCTGAGTCAAGTAGGGCTGCAACTAACGATTATTGTCATAGTCGATTAATCCGTCGATTATTTTCTCGATTAATCGATTAGCTGTTTGATTTATAAACATGTCAAAACATGGTGAAAAATGCGGATCAGTGTTTCCCAAAGCCTAAGATGACGTCCACGTCTTGTTTTGTCCAAAACTCAAAGATATTCAGTTTACTGTCACAGAGGAGAGAAGAAACTAGAAAATATTCACATTTAATAAGTTGGAATCAGAGAAATCTTATTTTTTTTATAAAAAAATTACTCAAACCTGATTAATCGATTATCAAAATAGTTGGCGATTAATTTAATAGTTGGCAACTAATCGTTTAATCGATTCATCGTTGCACCTCTAGAGTCAAGTAACAATTTAATGTGATTAACCGATTTATTCTTGAACAAATATTCTTATTTTTTAGTAGCTTTCCACCTCTCATATCAAAAGCACTTTAAACTATTGATCCAACCCCCACAATGAGCTGTTGCCTGACCGTACCGAGTGTACCGTAAGAGTATGGCCATTTTGCTGGGTAATGTAGTGTGCAGAGCCATGGCAGGGATCTGGAGCGTCCCCAACACGCGTCGCCTGGCACCCATTCCCATAAGTCTATTGAGGGAGCAGGAACATTTGAGACTAAAAATAAAGATCAGCCACGGGTCAAAATTATCATCGGATTACCATTGATTCCAGAAAAAACCACCAAATGCTGATTGCTTTTAAATTGAATCTTCGGCCTGATTGATTATAGTGTGTGTAATATAATTCCAGCTGGGAGACGCTTTTGACCGACAGTCATTTTAATTAGCCCGCCTGTTTAAATGAACAAGCTTTAAACAAGCAACCACAGATGCTCATTGATTTTATGTTATTCTGTTAAGGAATTCCTAATCATTTCTGATTATGAAATACAAAAAAGATGCAGTTATGGGACTTCCAAGATATATTTGGCTTTGCCAGTCAGTTGTTTGGTCACTAGATAAGATGGGATTTAATTTTATTTGCACATAAGAAATTTCCATTTAGCACTGAGTAACAGAATGTAGCAGGAACATGCAGCAGAGGTTTTGCCTGTTGTAGGTCCTTACCAGGACAATACAAGCTATATACAGCATTAATGACAAGATGCACTGCATGCATATGCAACTCTTAAACAGCTTATGGAGTTTAGTTGTTAAACATCTGTAAAAGCAACAGCTGGGAACTTGATGGAGATCTAGTGGTGTATTAAGTATGTGTCTACTTTTAACTTTGACTTGTTCTTATGTGTCTTCATCGTGTGTGATTTGGCCCCTGTCCACTCTGTATGTATGGTACACGTTGTGCGTCTGTCTGTCTGTTTTTGCTGCTTTTCCTGAGGTTGCTCCAGTTTTTCCACAATTGATGTTGTTTTTGTGTAGTTGACATTATTCAAATGAAGGGTCTTAAAGATAGTGAGTATCTTATGTATATAGGGCAATGTTAATACAATTGACTTTACTTGACTTGACTAGAAAAACAGAAACAGAGAAATTATTGACTTGAGAGTTAAACATTAAAAAAAAAAAAAAAAAAAAAGAAAGTCAGACTTCAGTCACAAAAACGGTAATCTACTGTATATCCACGTAGTTTCACTTCCGGGATTGTTTAGGTGCTGCCGGAAATTCTGCCGGATGTCCCTCTTTTCAGCTGGATGTCCGTCACCTTCTGCTGTTCTTTGTGTTGTAATTTTAAACCCCGGTGGATTTCTGAGGACTCTGGTTAACTGCTCCTCAGATCTCTGCAGGGTAAATCCAGACAGCTAGCTAGACTATCTGTCCAATCTGAGTTTTCTGTTGCACGACTAAAACAACCTTGGAACGTACACATGTTCCACCAAAACAAGTTCCTTCCAGAGGCTATTTTGCGGAGGCACCGTGGCTCCGTCAGGCGCTTAGCACCACCCAAGACAATTGTAATTGGTTTAAAGAAATGCCAATAAACCAGAGCTTGAAGCAGATCTTGAAACTTAACTTGGACTTGCCCTACAAAGCATCAAAAGCACCTGTGAAAATAGGTGCATTTGTTTCCAAATGTATATTTCTGTGACATGCTGGGTAAGTAAACTTTATTCACATGGCACTTTTCAAAACAAAAGTTACAAAACACTTTACAGAATGAGAAGAAAGAAGAGATGGTCAGAATGATTAAAAAACACTTCTCATCTATATTTTCCTGTGAGCTGTGTCATGAAACTTTCATATGAAATATACAGTATTATCTACTTTCTCAGATATATATGTAGAGTTTGCATCAGTTGCCTTTCAGCTAAGACACTGCAAACTGCATATATCAAAGCCTTAAACATCTACATGTGATAGATGTGCCGTAATAACAGCCTTTACGGATCAATCAATCATCCGTTTAAGTGTCCCTAATATTTCATGCATTTGTTGTAGTTTTCCAGTGACAGACGATGAGACCTGCAGCAGCCTGACAATAGATAGACTTAATACAGTGAATCTCTCAGTAATGCTGCTGATTCAATGGGTTCTGCTGTGGATTTTGGCCCCACATGCCCAAGCCTGCTCATGCCATCACTAAACTGGTATTTGTTTGCTTGAACTCTCCCTCTGCATAAAACAGAAGTACAGAACAGTAGACTCTCATGGGGCTGGTACACATAACATCAACATCTAGAAGTAATATTCTTTTAGATGCTGCAAGCAGATATTACACCACAGAAAAAAGTAGTTGAATAATCAGATGTAATATTTTATGTTGGTGTAGTCCTATGATCTTTGACATTTTGTCCTAAAAGACTGTACTACAAGACAAGACAGTTGGAACTTGCATGATAAAATAATAATTAAACATTTTCTACTATTGGCAGCCAGAAAATGCATTTTTGGAAATCTTCTGTTTTTTATAACTCACCACAGTGGATTAAGATCTCAAACTGTTTTTCATTTCACTCCCAGTGAATGAACGTTATGAATCTTGTTTTTTCAGTTGTGTAGTAGGGCTGCCCCCTCTTAGTCGATTAGTTGATTAATCGGGCATTGTGGTCTCAAGATTTATTATTAGTGATCTGATTAGTCATGTTTATGCTTTTTAATGCAGAATGACTTATTTCCAAGAAACCTATGAGCAAATATTTGGTAAATGCGAGATTTAAAGCTATAGTACGTAGTTTCTGTCTCCCCCATGAGGAATTCTAAGTAATGACAACAAAACTGTCGGCGCGTCCACATGATACAAGCCTTCCGTGACCACGCACACAGCCCCCACCCTCCTCCACACAGTTGCTAGTAGCCGAGGAGGACACGGAGGATTAAAAAAAAACATGAGGCAACAGAGGACACCATGTTCTGAACATAGTCATACTGAGAAATCCAGAGAGAGTTGTGTGGAGCTGATAGTCTTAATTAGCTTTGTAGCAACTCATTTGGCAACGTTTGAATGTAACGGACATTTATTCATATAAAAAAAAGTTACGCACTAAAGTTTTAAAAGGGTGCTTTTGCATGATTCTTTGTGCAGTTTTACAGATCTGTCAATTAAATCAACTAATCGATTAGTCGACAAAATCATGTGTTAGTTGACTTAGAGTTTCTTGAGGCGAGGACGGCCCTATTGGACATTAAGAGTTACTGATTTCCTGATTTGGAATCTACCAGGCACAGTTGTTGATGGATGCAAAATGTATTCTTTCTTATCTTTATATCTGTGTATACCAAGCAGAAATTATCGCTCAGATGTTATGTCTGTGGTATGCCACACCAGAAGCTAATTCTTCCAGGATGAGCACAAACATAAAACAATGAAAATTAGCACGGAGGCATCACTGGCCATCCCAAGGTTTTTCACCCCAGTTGTCCCAGAGATTGTGTCCCACATGCCCGAGCCTGTCCATGCCATCACTAAGCCGGGTGCAGGACCCATCGGTGCTCTCAGTAGGCGGGGGGGGGGGGGGGGGGGGCAGCATGCGGGAAACCAACAAAAGAATGAAAATACTACGTTCCTGTCCTGTCCTGTCCTTTTTACTCCTCGTAAGCCTCCGTTTTGATAAAGAAGACAAATGCGTGCGTGTGTTTGTAATGAGACTGGATCGGCTGGGTTTCAGTAGCTTGCTTCTATCTCATAACACACACGTTTATACAGATCTTCACATGTATGTACACAAACAGCAGAGTTAGACAATTTGTGGATGGATCAAGCTATATTTTTGGAGCTTTTTTTAAATAATAATTCTAAACTTTATTTCTATAGCACTTTTCTTAACAAGGTTACAAAGTACTTTCCAGAAAACAGCATATAAGAACATAACCAACAACAATGAAATCAAAAACAAAAAGGGTATCATAAACTATAAAACTCCTAAGAAAATAAATAAGAAATATATATACTGTATATATACATACATACATACATACATACATACATACATACATACATACATACATACATACATACATACATACATGCATGCATACATGCATATATACATACAAACGTACCTACGTATGTACATACATACTGTAGGTCTACATACTGTACATACATACAAACATACATACTGTACATACATACATCCACACATATATATATATATATATATAGACCTAAATATACACAGATATATTGAGACAAATATATATTAAGTGTCTGATTAGCTGACATTAAATCTGTAAAAGCAGCAAATAATAGCAAATGTAATGCTTGGATAGTTTTAAATATTTTAGAGCTGAAACAATTGGAAAATGAATGCATAAGTCCATCGACTGACTGAAAATTATATGGAAAATTTACAGCTACTCAAATGTGAATATTGGCTGACTTTCTTAATCTTCCATATATTAATGTAAACATTTATTTTTCATAACCCCTAATCCTTTCAATCTTTATTGATCTGACAATTTATTGATCTGAAAATGTACAGATCAAGCGATTAATCCATTATTAGAGAAAATAATCAACCAATAATGAAAATAATCGTTAGTTGCAGCCCTAAAATATTAATTTCTGTGTTGATTTCAGTTATCAGTAAAGAGTTTTAGCAACAAAAGGAGTAAATAAAATAAGTCAGGAATAAAAATACAGTAGTTGGCAGTTTCAGTCCGGTGCGAGCTACGGTTTATTTGCAATGGCGTCATGGAAAACAGCCTTTGACCCGGCCCACTCTTACTGGCCATATGGCCATATGTTTTCAGTGAAAGCTGGCAGCTGTGTGCCCTCCGTCCCTCCACCCTCCTGTGGGCGGCTGCATCACCTGGCAGCCGTGTCCAGACAGGTACCTGTGCGTGAGCACCCACATCCAGCTGCACAGCACTTACTTTATTCAGTAGGGGCGTTGAAATAATTCATTGCAGCGATGCGGACCTGGACGATTCTGCATCGATGCAGTCACACCATAGTCGATGATTGCCTAGTCTATAGCCTTAGCGTTCCACTTCTGGGATTGCACCGGTGCTGCAGGAAATTCCACCAGATGCATGTATTTTCCGTTTCTTTCCGCTTACTTTGTGTTGGAATTTTAAATTTGGTGGATTTATGAGGACTACGGTTAACTGCTCCTCAGATCTCTGCAGGGTAAATTGACACAGCTAGACTATTTGTCCAATCTGAGTTTTCTCTCGCACAACTATTTTACAGCGGCTCTGTGCGGAGTTTAGCACCGCCCATGACGATTATGATTGGTTTAAAGAAATGCCATTAAACCAGAGCACGCTTTCCTCCCATCCCCGAATGCTTTGTGGATTAGCCAGACCCTCCTTCAGCGCGCTTTGGAGGAGGGTCTACCAAAGCAAGACTAATGATTGCCAAATGATATGGAGAAAATCAAATATCACGATCTTTTGGACAAAACACCTCTATCAATACTTTAGGGTTGAGTATTGGTGCTTTCACAAAATATTTTCACAATGATATTTTCGACAAATACTCATCAGTAAGGTGGCCGGGTTGGATCAGTGGTAGAGCAGGCGCACATATACTGAGAGGTTTATGCCTTGACGCAGAGGTCCAGGGTTTGAATCTGACCAGTGACAATTTCATCTCTCTCTTCCCCCTCTCTCTCCCCTTTCTCACCTAGCTGTCCTGTCAAAAATTAAAGGCAGAAAAGCCCAAAAAATTAAACGGCTAGAATAGTCTGGTAAGTTCACAAAATGACATCACTTTACTGTAATGCAGCCTTTAAAACAGGAAAAGACAACACTTATGTCATATTACGATATCCAAAATCTAAGACAGTATCTAATCTTGTATCACGATATCGATATAATATCGATGTATTGCCCAGCCCTAGTGAATGCCCACTAATGGTGTGATGCTAAAGGTCGCCCTTGAAAAGCTGTACCAACCGTGACAAACCACAGTTTGATTTGTGCTTTAACGGATCATTAATCTTTTATCAACGTTCACCATTCAGAATAACAGATTTCACAATGCTTTCGTAGAAGATCAAAACTGTCACACATGGATTGCAGCAACTTTATTACAACATTCAGTCCACCTCAGTAGTATTGGGTCAATGGGAGCTTGTTCATGTCTGCAGGCATTTCCTGGATGGAATCGACTCAATGTCGATGTTTAGTTTTGAATCCAGAGTTAATGATTAGCCCAGGAGTTCGTTTTTTTTTTTTGTTTTGCCGGAAAGCTGAAAGTGTGTCTAAATCCTTTTGCACAGGCTTTTGTATGCACATCTTATCTGTGTTCCCTAGATAAAGAGTAGAGTAGTAAATATGCAAACGGCCAGTGCCTGCAAGATGTCTTCCAATAAGCAGGGTGGGAAACTACCACCAGCCGACATCAGCCAAATACTGTTCAATTTAGGCCACAGCTGATAAGATGTTTAGTGCTAACTACCACTCCTTTTAGATAAACACCTATCACTTGTGGGGGTTTCTTCTCTCTTCTCATTTGTGACTTTTCAAATGGGAGATGTTGGTTTTCTGTGTTTCATATGATTGTTTATTGAATATTTTGGGGGGGGGTGAGTGTTAATGGAACAACACAGGAAGCAGTTAAACAATGTCAATTTGGCCTCATGGAAGTTATTTTCCATATTTATTTCCCATTTGTTTCACTATTTTGTTACAATTTATAGACAAAAACGTCATCAGTTGCAACTCTACTGGAAACCTTCACACAGCTGGTGGATTTTTAAATCTATCCTTCACTGTGGATAGATGGATGGATAAAATACTTTGTTTCCAGCCAATTACACAAAGTGCCTTGGTGATTATTGTTGCCTTGTCATCTTTCTGTTTTGAAACAAATGCAAGGTAAATGAGATACCTATCTTAAACTCCATCCTGCTGACAGACTCTCCTTAGCAGCACGGAGGCGTTTGCCAGCAGTGCCAGAAGACATTCATGATGCACTGTTTAGTGTCAAATATGGAGGAGCTTTGCTCCGCTGAGCTTATGAGTCAAGGCCTCTGAGCTATTTCCTAATCAGCGGCATGCCTCCTACTCTTCTATTTCACCACATAGTGATATCCTGCTCTGTATTGAAATGAGGTGTGTGGATGCTTATCTGTCATCCCCCGCGCTCTAAATGAAGGACCAAAAGCAATCTTCTTTTCTCCTGCTGCTATCCCGAGCAGCGGCCTCACCTCGACCCCAGATCGCTCTCATTTCCTTGGCTCTGGGTCCTTTAAGCTTTGTCATAAGTTCTCTGTCTGGCCCTGTGAAACGCTCATAATCACAAAGTTCACTAGAGCAGCAAACGGTCCTGGCAGGACTGTGGCTACAGGGGAGATGGAAAAGACATCTTACCTCATCTCCATTTTTCTCAATCTTTAGTTTATGCAGTAAGGAGTACATAAAAAAACCCGAGGTGTAGGTTGTGTATTGTTATTATATGTATAGTCTGGTTGAGGAATTGGTCAAAACCACAAAAGAGACATCCTGTCCGGTTCATCCTGTAGAACTTAATTTAACCCTTGTGTTGTCTTCCTGTCGACCATGAACTTGTTGTCCTTTGCTTTTTTCAATGCTTTTGACACTTTTAAAAAAAAGAAAACGTTTTTGTCACTTATTTTAACGTTTTTTTTATTCATGGTCAATAAATCTACTTTATATGACATACCTAATTTTTGAGTTAAAACAAAGCAGAAATCATGAATTATTATTGACTAATAGTTAAGATCAGAGGATCTTGAGTGGATCACAGACTGGTATGTCAAAGTTTAGTCAGGATACTATTGACATTTTTTTGCTATTGCTATGAAATTGAATAAAACACCCAAAATGCATTGAAAGTAATCCTTAATTTTACCTGTGAAGAATGTTGTATGGCTTTCATACAATGCACATCCATGCATCCATGTTATTTTGGGGCAATTTGGTTTGAAATAAACCCATATTTCTTCTGTTTAACAATGGTTAAGCAGAAGTGTCAGAGATGGATATCTCAAATAAAGCACAAATAAAACCAAAACCACCTTCATGTCTAGGTACCATCCAGTAAAAAAAGAGAGAAAGTGTTTTTTCATCATTTGGGTGAACTGACTTTAAGTTTCTTCTGATGTGGACATTCGGCTACATTTCCAGTCACATATAGTCCTCTATATCAACCATTTCAATTTGCTTCCTGAATACACAGACAACCAATCATGCCACACCTACATTTTCCTAACCAAATGGAAGTGGACAATGATGTCATTCCAGGAAGGTCTCACCTCAGATCTGGACTAATCTCCCCCCCCCCTATTCCATTTAACCAGTAATCCCCACACAATGCCAGCAAAGGATTATGTGGGAATGTGTTCTTAAGTAATGGAGGCAAAGAGAGAAGAAACCCTCCTCCCCATCTCTCTATACACACACTTGTATGGCTTCATCACCCTGCTGCGCTCCCAAACAATGCACCACAAACAGTGAAGCTATCTAGTCAATCCCTAGCACACTAATGTCTCTGCAGGCTTTGATCTTATCCTCTTCATCGGTGACGGCTTGAATCATATTACAGGAGGAAGGCAAGCTCACACCTGAGACGGCTGAGTAACCTTTCTGGGAACTGGATGGTGGATTTTACGGTTAAAACCCTAATTTTGTCAGCAGCTGGACTCTGCCTAGATTATTTTGGTTTAACAAGTGAGAAGAAAGTCTTAAAAATAACTTAAAAGGTGCTTTCCCAAAACAGCTATTGGCTATTTTTAGTTTTATGTGTATACAGAATCAGTTTTTGTTAGGTTTGCAAACCTGACTTTGTTGTTTTGGAGGATAAATGACTATCAGTTTGCTTTCAGGTCAAGAAACCATAGTTATAGTTAGGTTTGTTGCATCACACACCATCAAGTCTGCACATTTTTGAAAGTTAAACATGGAACCGTGCCCTCATCATGAAGTCAGTATACTGACCTTCTCCAGTACTGAGCATTAGATATTCTGGCTTCAGGCCTGGTGACTCAATAAGTGAGCGCAAGCAGATGTACCAAATCTATTCCGAACCCGATCCCTGAAGATCTCAGATATACAGTATGTGTACAAGTGTGTTAGAAGGAGGTTGAGCAACACTGCAAAGCCAGATGCTTACTACCAGGGGTTTTACAAGTGTGAAAAAGTAGCACAATGATGCATTGTTGCACCCCTGGTCAGCTCTCTGAGGACAGCAGCAATGCCGATTTGTTTGCTTAGTCAGGCAGTATGGAGACTCTGAAACTTACCAATGGCTGCCACCTGCAAGCTGTCACGACATGCAGTTAAATATTTGATAGTGACTTCATAAAGATCTGCATCTATAAAAACCCTGTCTGTTATATTTAGCTCTGTTGGTTTCCGTGCAAAGCTGCTGGAATATTTCATTTACTTTTCTGTGTCACTTGTTGAAAAGGGGGACAAATATGAAAGGCCGTGTCACTGAGCAATAAAAAGTACATTCCCTCTAAAGGACAAATATATCTATATTTCAGATTCCCCACTCTTGCGCTGTCGCTCTGCAGTCATTTGTTTTGCTTCCTTCATCTGGCTCAGAGATCTACGAGTATGAACACAGAGTTTTTTTGCCAGCACAGCGCCTGCCAGTGATCTCATCTCATCCAGTACCTTGCTGAGATGAGGAGGCCCGAGTGTCCAGAACTTATGTTGACCCTGGCTTGATAAGCTGTCTTGCTCCTGAAGCGCAGGCCAGTGCTGTTTAAACCTGAGGTTATCTGGCTGTTCCTCAATGGCTGCTGTTGGGCTGCGGCTCTCCAGCTGCTGTTTCCCTTGCCTTACCTCATGTATGAGCAAGGCCCCCGCAGTTCAATCAGTCTCCAAGACAGAAAATTGCCCCTCAGATCTGACATAAAACAAGAAGCAGAGAGAGACACTTATAGTCGTGAAGGCTGTATGCTTTAAATGGTAGTGCGAAGGCCACAGGAGCTGTTTTTGGCAATTTCTGATCAGAGTGAAATCTTCAATGTGTAGACTCTGCCAAGTGTCTGCACCGGTGGGTGGATTTGGTTATTCCAGTTATTCCAGTCCATTATAAGCAGGAATTCTGTAACAAAAAGAGATTTGACTGAATAACATTGAAAACTGCCAGTTTTGTGCATATCACTGCTTCAAATTGAATGTAGCATAAAGGGACCATTATTTTGACATTTTCCGTGAAGCTGTTATGGCTGCGCACGGCAGAGCAGATGTACTTTTTAACTCCACTCTGATTGCAGCAATCAATGGGAGAGGGTAACACTAATGCTAATAAAGTCATGCGTATAGATGATTGGTGCTAACTGTCCGAAGCAGCCTCAACATTAAATCACTCCCCACCCCTTTACGTTCATGTCTTTCTATAATAAAGAGCACATGTAGGAAAGGCAGCTGCTTTAGTTAATACAACTAATCGCTCCGCTTAGCTGCCAGATTGTTGATTGATCTGACCTCAGAAAGACATTAATGCTCTAAAATAATGTCCTGAGTGAGTAATACTCAGGCTGAAAAAGCAAAGCAAGACATGCCGCTCATTTGCACCCTAAAATTACCCAGCGTCATAACTCATTTAGTTACAGAGCAGTCTGAAAGTATTAAGACAGGGTGGTTGGGGGTGTTTACATCTATATTCATCCACATTATGCTTGTCGCCCTTTTTACCCTCGGTGGCTATACTTTATATAAAAAGCACTGCGATACCTACACCATTTATCTGATGTGAAGTGTTTCCCTAATTTATTGTGGTGAAGGCAGAGATATCAAAGACAGATATCTGAAAACATAGACAAATGAAAGCCAAACTATCTGCATGGCTAGATACCACTATCATAAGCAAGAAGGTATTAGCTTTTCTGGGTGTACTGTAGAGCTGGGAAATAGGGAGAAAATCAGATATCACGATATTCTTGACCAAATACCTCGATATTCTAGAGTTGACAATTGGTGCTTTAACAAAATGTCTTCACACTTAGATTTTAGATAAATAATCATCAGTAATGTGGACATAATGTCTAAGTGGGGAAAAGGCAAATAATAGAACAGCTAGAACAGTCTGGTAAGTTCAGAAAAGTACATCACTTTATACTGTAATGCAGCCTTTCAAACCAGTAAAAGACAACACTTATGCCATATCGCAATATGAGGATATCCAAAATCTAAGACAATATCTAGTCTCATATCACGATATTGATATAATATTGATATATTGCCCAGCCCTAGTGTACTGACCATTCAAAAGCATCTAAACCTCAAAGTCATTGTTTCATGTCAAATTAAATCTGTTAGAGCAGTGGTTCCCAATCCCCAATAATTCAAAATAACAATACATTTTGGAACTTAATGAACAATTTTAGGTTGTATTTGTGCTGTAATTAACTAGAACTTAGAGCAGTATTTGTGCTGCATCTTTCATCATCTCTCTTTGTCACTCCCACAACATGATACTGATTTTAAACTATGAGTCAAGACAGTGGCCCAAAGTTCTTTTGTTTCAAGGTAGATGGGTTAAGATCTGCCTCAATACAGGTAATCAACATTGAAGAAATAGAAGGTGCATAGCGAACATTAATATTAAATGTAATACAAAATAACTGACATGATAACAACCAAAGTCAAAGTAATGAAATATGAAGTTAAGAGAAAAGGAATAAAATCAACAATAGATTAAAAAGCAGTGGGAGAGGGGTCATTAATGCACAAGGTTAGTGTGATTAGCCAATCATCACTGTGTGCTCATTCTTTTAGACAACTATAGGGGAGGGGGGAGTTGAAGGTTGGGAAGAAAATAAATCCTGAAAAAAATATAGATTCTGATAATACAAATACAAAGATTTCAGTTAAAGTTTGTACCCTTTGGGAGCAAATGTATATTGGACCTAAATGCTCTAGGGCTAAAATGTTTGGCCTTTAGAGCAGGGGTTCGCCCTTTTTTCACCTTTTTCTTCATCTTTTTTAAACTTTTTTTTTTAAACTTTTTTTTATGTTTATTTGCCGATTTCCTTCCTGTATAGTCAACGTCCCTAATAATGCATTGATCAATAGAAAATGTATTTCAAAATGGAAAACACTTCATAATGTATTGTATACATAACACGAGGGCTGAGTCCGGATTGACTTGCCGTTTGGTCCGGATGCTGACCTTGGTCCGGACTTTGAGAACCCCTGATTTACAGGGTACTGCCCCACTGGCAACCACTTTGTACCCTATGATGGCAAATTTGATGAGTACAACATGAGAAACAGTCAAAAATAAAATTGTAAAACTCTTTTTTTTTACATTTATCAATGACTTTTTTTTACTATAGTAGAATAAGTTTCCTGCCTCACTTTGCCAGTAATAACCATCATGAGGGCTCCTGCCACAGCATCCTCACAGCAGATGTCACAACTATCGATGTGACCTCAGTATTTAAACAAATAAAAGTCAGGGAGAAACGTGTGAGTCCGGTGGGAATGTTTTACTGTATGTCTGATGCGGAAAATGCAAGCCAAGCATGACAAGCCTGGGTTTATATGGTGTAATGTATCTCATATGTCAGGAGTTTATATGAAACACCTAGGATAAGAGCTGCATGGATGTAACCAAATATCAATCGTCAATGGAAAAAAACACCCATCTGTTTTGTAAATACCACAGAAATTGGCCTTATTGATTTAATTTTAGAAACTTTTCCATGTGAAAAATATTTTCTCTTAATATCTCATCTTTATCTGAAGGTAAGAATGTATTAAGGAGTTGACCTGGTCTAATTCTCTTTGATCAGTGGACTGTAACTTTAGCTACTGTGTCAGTATGACCGAAATGATTTGCAAGGCAACTCTGGAAAGCTCATCTGAAGAATGTCCTGTTGGAATCAAAGAAGTTCCCAGACAGAGCAGAAATAGTGTCTTCTGGCCCCCCGATCACCCAACTCAGCAGTTCCTCATTCTTTCCCTTGTTTTGAATCGCATAAATCCCCGATCTCCGAGAAGAAGAGGAGGTAAATGTCTTGACATGTAGGAAAATAAGTCGCTGTGTCAAGCAGCGATGAAAAATCCTCCCTAACTGCGTTCTCAAAGATGATATTTTAGTCTCCTATTGGAGGCAGAGGAGACGGAGGATGCAGGATCATCATTCACTCAGCCAGGTTTCATACAGTTGGGGTGATTTAGTGGTGCTAAGAGGCTGGAAGCTGCATTGTTCCTGTGTGGGAGAAGCCTGGGGAACACACAGCCAGATTATTTAGCTGTTAGAATGGGCTGTGCATTGATGTGTATGCAGAGAGGTAAAGGAAATAGAAAAAAAGAGAGGAAGGTGGTCAGTCAAGAGAAGAATTGAAGTGGGGGTTGGGAGGTTAGGTGGGCGAAAGGGCAAAATTTAACTCAGGATCGGCCTGGAGGAAAGGGGGAGAAACACAGAGAGGCTTTTTAGACAACATTTCCATGAAGAAACAAGATCTTATTTTCAGTATCTGGGCCTAACAAGGTAATATCTTTCTGTCAGTGATGTTGGAGGATTCTTGCTTTGGTGAGGAAGAGATCTTGCACAGGAAGTGATTTGTTTTAAAAGAAATAAAGAATTACGCAAAGATCTGTGAGCTATTTTAGATGGTTGCAGTTCATGGGCAGTGCATCATTGTGGGCAACAACTAATACACAATTAGACAAATTAAAGGTAATTTCCCACTTCTTCCCTGGAGAAAGACTTTATCAACACAGAAAATCAAAAATATTCATGCAATAAGCATGTGAAGGCTGAAACACAAATGACATGTTGTGAGCATGGATAATGTACAAACCGCTTATAGAATATCTCATCCTAGACACCATCATTATCCTTTGTGTGAAAAGATCATCTAATGGCCTAAAACTATAGTGCGTAGTTTCTCTCGCCCCCATGAGGAATTCTAAGTAATGACAACAAAACTGTCGGCGTGTCCACATACTACAGTTGAAAATTAGCCATGCTGGCGCATTTACAGAAATGTTGATTAATGTGCATTGTCCTAATCAAATAAATAAATCTTATAAGAATAACAGTTACAGTGCAGTGTAAGAAATGAACAATTACTTTAAAAAAAAAGAGCAGACAGATCAAACAGAACAGTCTTCAGCCTTGATTAAGAGTTGATTCAAGCAATGCAGTATCGCGCTTCTATAAAGTTGGGGGGACTCAGATTGATGTAGCAGAGGCTGACTGGGTTATCTTTACTTTTAGTCCCTGGTATGGTTGATAATCCAAAAACACTGGATCTGGAAAGTGAACAGTGTGAAAATCAGCATACAAAGCATGTGAAGGAAAAAGCCATTTCTTCACATGGGTGTTTGTCTGACGATGGCCTTGTTGGTTAAGGTGCCACATCATTACATTTCGGATTGCTTGCAAAACTGCTATCTGCTTTCACATTGCTTTACATGTGTTTATCTCAACATTCATGCATTCAGAGCAAAAGGACCTTTCAGTAGTTGCTACTTGCAGCCTCAAATGCTGGAAAATGACAGTGGTAGAATTTTGCATGAAGGATGTTTTTTGGAAACCAGTGATTTTAGAAACCTCCAGTTTGCTGCCCCACTGCATCGAGGCGGCCACAGTGAGTGACACTTCTAAAACGGTGTCTATTTTGGAAAATATTCATACATGCTAAATTAATCCAAGATCCCATTTTATTTTTTTATGCATATGACAAACTGTATGCAGCGGAGCATCAGAGGAAACGGCAAGTCAACTAAATAGAGGTGTTTGGTGTTTTAAGCCCCCAACGTTGCCTTCCAGGTTATGTTTAGGGTTAAGGTTAGAGTTAGCTGCCTGGAAGGCGACGTTGGAGGCTTAAAACACCATCGAGCCTAAATAGATGTCAAAAAAATGTGTCCCAATCGCCACCCAAGCACTGGTTTTGTTGTTCTTTTTTTTTTGTTGCAAAAGCAGGATGTCTAGTTTTGGAGTCAAATGCGTCGAAGGGGTTTGAAATTGTGTCTGTGGAAAGTTCCCACTGTCTCATCTGCAATCTTTAGCTATTAGACTAAACACTGCACAATGATTACAACATACCAGTAATATATTATTAATATTATCAGTACTACATCACCACAGGTTCTTCAAAACAGCAAAGTTTAGATGTCATGAAATGAAAATATGTCCCTACAGTTTTGTTGTTTCACATTTCTGAAACAACTGGAGAAGCTTTAAGTTTTACTATAATCTCCACATATTATTCTCCCTGTCTTCTGTTGGACCTGTTTATGTACGAGGCCCCATTATAAACAAATCTGTAGTCCTGCATGGCGTCTGGGGGGCCACTCAAGGGCGAGGCCAGCTGCACTGCGAGCGCCAGAATCTGTCCTCACCCTATTGTCAGCTTCTCTCTCTTCCTTAACTGTCCCTAACACCATCACGGTCCCCTGCAGCAACATGCACACACACACACACATAAACATACATTAACACATGACTCCATGCACGTGGTGCGACCAGCCACCTGCGTACTTAAACACTTCACAGTAATTACAGCAACTGAGCGTCAGGTTGCAGAGTAACGTGCACCGTAAGTCCAGGTGGTGTACTGTAATGTGTGCCCCAACATTACCGCAACAAGGCACACACACGCACACAGACCTATTTGTGCACTCGACATTCCTTTGCATTTCACTTTCTCTAAAAAATGCATTTCCACACACCCCGACGACAACCAAACCTCACCGCTGTCTGGAGTGCACAATTGCACATGCACTCCACCGGTCAAAGGTCTGTTATTCCAGTGAGAGAGCCAGCTGAGCGTCAGACAGACTTTGTGCATGTGTGCAAGTCTGCTCACTCGGGCTAAGCCTGCGCAACACGATGTGTATTTTTGTACATTAGCAGGAGCGCCTTTACCCTATTTTTGCACAGCAGTGACAGTGTTTGTATCCAAACCCTCTCCTGCCATTAACCCAGCCCATGGTTTACAATTCAGGCATTAGTGTGTCTATTCACATGAGACCCAGGGGCCACAGTGAGAGTATGAAAACGACATTAGGCCACGCAGATCACCTTTCACCCCCTTCTTGACTCTTCTGAGCAGTGCCGCAGGGTTAAGGAGCCCCACGACACCGAAACCCTATCGCCATGCCGTTGTTTTGGGGACAATGGCTGCTGGTTAAGTATGGGGCAAAAGGTGTACAATATTTCACGGATCTGCCCGACGGTGCCTGTTCTACGGCAAGAAGACACGTTCACAAAATGGCCTGAGAGATGTACAACATTAGGAGCACTTGCCAACACCGTAAATCTTCCAAAAGATGAATGTAAGAGAAAGGTGAAAAATGTGTTTTAAACTTAACTTCAAATGGAATCAGTTCCCCCATCAGGGCTGGGTATTAAACCTTAATACTGTCCTGATATGAACCAAAATGTTTCTCTGTAGCACCGACAGGGCCCTTACGTTGTGTTCTTTTATTTTTAATAAAAGTTAAGGTTTTGTTGAAGCATCCAATGCCAGCAAAGCCTAGTGCCTAGCCTAGTGTTGTTGTAGTTAACTGCAGGTTGAAAGATATCTCGCTATCTATTAAAACTGGACTGCATTTTATTAAAGGTGCCCTGCCACACGTATTTCTTTACTTTGTGGTAATGTCTGAAATTCTACCATTTCTAACATTTATTGTATTTCTAATGTTTATTGTGGAACATTTATTGTGGAAAAAATGCCTTGGTTACCTTGTTTCAAGCCATTCTAGCGTGATATAGAAAGCCTGCAGGAAGACTCGGCTCGATTTGTGCCAGTTCTCATTAATATTCAACGAGCTAAGCTGCTTGACTCTTATTGGCTAACATTTAGCTAATGAGAGTGTATCTATCAGCATCCTTTACCCAGCGCTCATGAATAGTAATGAGCTCGGTCAACACCATGTCAGACTGACCAGCTTTTGTGATTGGCCTGATTTCTCTGCTTATTTCTTTTCAGTGGCTAGAGCTGACAGAGGAGGTAGCAGTTCATTTTCACATTCACCACATAACACAAACACATATGGAGCGTACAGATTAAAAAAAATACAAGTAAAAACTGTTTTGTGTGGCAGGGCACCTTTTAATGTTGACAAGATTATAACCACCATTACACGGTTTTGGGATCAATAAAAGAAAACAAGTTTTCGTTGCTTTCTTCTAGAACTTTTTGTGTGTTTCTTGTCTGATTAGCTTGAAAGTTTGTGAACATTTTGTATTTCTGTCCGTCATTGGCCACTGTGAACTGTTGTTTCAGTTCTGTGGTTGTCGATGGAGGTTGTCATGAATGATGAATATATATTTATAGTTACAATCTCAAAGATCTCGGTTTCGTTCTCTTTGGCATGTATGTGTAGCCGTGATTTTGAATCTCACTTATACTTTAACTTGTTTTTGTTTTTAAAGTTTGTCTGTAGTCATTACTCTTTTCTTTCTTTGTTCGGCCATAGTAACCGTTTACTGGCAACCAGGGTGTGATTTTCCATTGCTGGTTGTATTTAGCTGCTACAGAGCTCTGTGACTCTGGCTACAGAGCTCAGTTGTATAAGCGGCAGTTGGTAGATTGGTTTAGCCGCCAACAGGTGACTGCGAGCCTTTCGGGGGCCATGGTAATGGATTTTAGCCAGAAAAAGTGAGCGTCATGCCGCGGCGACAGTTTAGTTTAGGCACCAAAACGACTAGTTAAGTTTAGGAATAAGATTGTGGTTTGGATTAAAACACTCCTGAGGAACGAACCGCGTTTCCTGGGTGAAAGTCTTTTGTTTTTGCCAGCAAGTGAACTCCCGCGTTGTTTTATGTTGACACCACGTTATGTGCTATTTAATTTTGAGATTATTTTCCATTAAATATTGAAGTTCATAAATACGTCTTTTGGCATGGCTGGCCGAGTGGAACTTATCCATGGTATTGGAAGGGGGATTTCATTCTTGTACGTTTTGTTTTGTTGTTTATGATCAAAAATCATCACCCTGCTCGCAACGCTAGAAGAGACCGGAATAAACAGTATGCCTCTTCACACACAAGCAAAGTGAAGAGTGAGTCTGTAGTGTTAGCTCCGCCTACCCTCTCTTGCGGACCAACCACTGCTGGGTGATAAAATGCCACAGACGCCAAGTTCGTAAAACTGCAAACGCAAGGGCTTTCATCAGTGGGCCATAGACTCAATCACCATTGTGTTACCTCGATACATAGTGACTTAACTGACATTTATTATACATGTAAATCTTTGAGATTATTCTCTTTTGAACTTTGTGTAAGACTTTATTTATGGAGGAACCTGTTTGCCTCTGTTTGACGCCCTCTAAAACTCTCTCTCCGTGCCAAGATAAAGCCATGGACAACAGCAGCGGAGCTTCAAACGAAGCTTGTCAAAACAGCCTTTCCACTGTCCAATTTCATTTGCCTTGATCCTAAGGAATACCTTAGCGGAGGCAGAGGAATGCCTCCAAGACCTTTCCAGTTCTCCCTCCCATCGTCCTGCTCCGCTTCAACAAACAACCCAAAGTCCTGTTTGTTTGCTCTGAAAATAATCAGCCCAGGGGACTGTTTTTTGAGCCGCGTGGCATAATCTCCGCAGTGATGACGTCTCTATCTGTTGTAGTTTTGAGAAGTGGGAAGAGTTTTGGCAGATTCCCATATTTTTCTTACGTGTTCAGTGCTAATCTGTTCTGAAAGTGCAAATGAATCATATTTTGCACTAAATGTCTGGGTGAAAGTAGACGTACACAGATCAGAGGCAACCTGTCCCTCATGTTTGAAGAAGAGATGTTTCTTCTGCTTTTATCAACCCCTCATTCATGTCTTTATCTAATTTCAAATCAATTTCAGTCACAAACTGTCATTTCTTATACGGTTTGCACTCCTTCAGTAATTCAGTGCAGATCAGCTGGCTGCACCACCTCACAGCTGTGCGTTTGGCATAAAAACATTCAACCTTTCAGCCAGCTTTCAATTTCCTCCACATTTTCCCTGGGTTTGACTTCACCATTGTCTCTCTAACTGCTGCCACTGGCCTTGAGGACATTTCATTTGACCAAGGTTTGCTTTGCTGCGCGCTTGTCAGTTAGCCAGCTTTCTCTGCTGTCCTCGGCTTCCCTCTTCATGTGGCCCTGTTCGTCTCGGATATGTGATGTCACCAAGAAAGAAACTTTCCTGATTTATTTCTCCCACCATTGTTCTTTTCATCTTCAAAGCTCGCCTTTGAGATCTACACTGAACAAATGATGCCGCATGTTTCACACAAACCACAAATAACGGCCTAATGACCCAGACAGTGCTTTAGGTAGAGGCAGAAAGAGATCATGAGTCTGTTTGGTACAAACCAAGGTTACAACATCTCTGTAAGGAGAGCAAATCAGTCAGGAGTTTCCTGCTAAAACTGAACGCATTACTGGCTCTGTGAGGCACTTTGAAAGAAGCCGTCCACAGGTCCTCATAATCATTCTACCTGTACTCCCTCCCCCCTACTTGTGACTCCAGTGAAGAGGTAATGATCCACTGAAGCTGAGAAAACAACAGAAAGCTCTGGCCTGGTCAGGCAGTCAGGTCAAGGACCTTAAGAGCCACAAGAGGCCCGCCACCCTCTGGGTCATTAATAATTAATGAAACCTGAGGCTGGGACAGGACGCCATGACTAAACACAAAAAGAGCCGCAGTAAGGGGAGAGGGGGAGGGTTGGGGGGGGTGTACTGATAGAGAAAAGGCCCAGAATCCAGCTCTGTCTCCGGTCTGTGCTTTCACTGTATGCTCCAAAGGCTCCAGACACAACAATCTGCACAACCCAGCGACGTTTGAAAACCAAAAAGTGGAGCAGGAGGGACAGATTTTGGTTATTACACTCAAGTGAGGAATGAAATGAAAAACAGCATGAAAGTCTTCTTGCTGTTTCCCATGAAATCCTGCCATCCTTAAACTTCTATTCAACAAAGCGTGTACTTGCCCTAGAGGTACTATCACGCCGAGACCTCCATTACGAGCACAGCCTGATGAAAGAGTAGCTAAGGGGGGCTTAGGAGGTTTGGTTCTTAACCCTCCCCCATCGGGCCAGATATGAAAGAAGATAGTTCGACATGATATTATATAACCAGTAGTTTTTAGGAGGGGTTTGTGTTGTGTGTTTGGATAAGGCAATCTAATCTTGCTGACGATTCACAGAATATATGGTTTACAGTGCATTATCTTCTATTTGTGGCATTCAGCTTCAGTCTTTACACTTCAGTCTGCTTGCTCCAGCTTTTCATTCTTATGCAAGTTCACTACTTACCATAGAAGTGGATGTTTTTTTAATGTTAAACATGACCACACTGATGTTGCTGACATGTCTTGGCTGCACCTAATGTCATATCAATATCATGCCTGTAACCACAATAACAAACACTCTCCACTGTTATTTTTACTGTATATCTTGTTATTCTTGGAGTACACCACAGGGAAAACTTATGCATTTGGTTGTTTTTTTGCAGAGTTCATCGGACGACTGCGACCAACATGAGGGAATCCATGAAGGCAAAGAGGGAAAGTACCATCTGCAGGTGACCCAGTTTGTCCAAAGGCTGGAGTACTGGCACAAAGAGCTGACCAACACCTTGGTTACCTCTATCACCGTGATGCCGGTCCATGGGCGTGCAGTGGCATTCCTGGGCACTGCCGACGGACGCCACATACAGGTAAAGAAACCACGTTGTTGTGTCTTTAGTGATTTTTCTATATTACAAAAAAAGTGTCTTTAAAAGACTGTCAGGGACATCATTTGCATGTAAAATACTAGCAGTTAGGCATCAACAGAGAGCCTGAAGCAACAGCAGCCAGTGTGGTTTCCACCTCTCGTTGTTAATGTAAATTCGGCAGGATGTTGGTACATGAGCAGTGTAAGCGCCCTGCTGGAGACACAACACACATCAGCTCCAGGTGCCTCTGCTCGAGGCATGTTGGGGGTAACTATGACCAAGCACCCAGGACCTGTTTGCACAATTTGCTTACCTTTGACCTGTGCTCAGTGAGCCTCCAAAAAGCCCACATTCCAGTTTGCCATTTGAGCAAACAGTCCCATTTTGCCTGTCATTGTACAAACCAACAGTGGATTACAACCTCCTGATTTTTTGTCAGCTGCTTTCACCGTTTCATACATGACCTGTCAATACTGCTTTAGGGGATTTTAGTCATGGGACGTGGTTTTAGTCATGGGATAACTTAAATCAAGGCAGGAAAGTGCATATATTATGTGTCTTGTTTAAGCACAGTTTGAGAGAATATACAATACTTTTTACTTTAACAGCACAGATAACATGGGCTGACACAGCTGAACTTGTCAAAGGAGGGGTTTAGTTATGTGAGTTTGAATCATGTGGAGCAATAATTTAGAGTCCGTTTTGAGCAATTTTTCTCTTGGATTTGCATGTCAACCTATTATAAAGATTCAGACTCCCCTCTAGCATATTTAATATGCAGTCATTTCTCTTGGTGACACTGGTGGAGTGAAAGCGCTGGTACACATGAGACGGGGTCAAGGCCTCACATAATGGACAAAATAATGGAAATGTCTGAATATTAAATAGGCCTACCACATACACAGAAGTGGCCTTAACCCTCTTGCTTTCCTCCACTCCTCTTCCTTTTTTTGTTAAAGGTTACTGTATGTGCTCTTTACATCATGATATGCATCCTTGAGCCCTGGCCTTGATTACAATTGTTTTTAATTAGTTAGTTTAATTAATTCATTTTAATTAGCAGTTTTTGCTGAGACTGTCAGAGAGATTTGAAGTGTCTATATAGTCTTGTCAGAGACAGAGATCACTCTTCCATTTAGCAGGTATTTGGCTTCTAAGTTAGCACTGCTTTTGTAATTTGCAGGTCAAAAGATGTTGAGGTTAAATTTAGGGTAAATTTGGTTGAAATATGAAGGTTTTCTTAGACTATTTACATACAACTGTCTCTACAAATATAGTCATTCAAATACATTTGAAACAGTGGCTGTATGTAACTTAGATGTAACTTAAAATTTCCCTTCTCAAACAAATAGCCCTGTTTTAGACACAACAAATCACTCAATCAGTGTTAAGAGAGAATATGTTTTCATGACTGTCCAGACTAATGCTGTGTTCCAGACACAATTTTTAGCCTGTTAAGTTACGACTTCAAGTCACGACTCTGGACTTGGTAGCGTTCCAGGCAAAGTCAGGACAAGGGTTCAACAACAGGGTTCAGGTTAGGCTACCTAACGTTAACGTTAGCTAGCGGCTACCTAACGTTGATGTTAGCTAGCACTAGCTGATACTAGCGATTTCTAGTCTGCGACATATTTTGGGCTTCATTTAATAAACATAACCTGTAGTAGTACACAATCGTATGTCTATTGTTTTGATTACAATGTGTGGAATTACTTTACGTTGCCTATTTATGTCTATTTTGATTTAATCACCGGCATCTGTACAGCATAAACAGGGCTCGCCATTGTTGTTTATGTGTGTGTGACGTCAAAAACAGTAACTGGGAGTAGCCTACAACGATCTGGTACGAGTTCACAGGTAGTAAGTTACGGGTTTGATTGCTGTTCCAGGGCACTTTCACGAGTAGAAGGTTGTGAAAACACGAGTTACGGGTTGCCTGGAACGCACCATAATACCTGGCACATGAAATAGATTTGTAGCTTTTAGTGCCAGTTCAAATGTGGATTTGGCCTGTTGGAGGTCCGTTAGTTGCATTGTTTTGTTTTTAAGAGTCCTACAAACTGCTGATCATCAGGGTGAAATATAGCATTTTGGCATCTAGCATTAATTAAGTCAATATGACTAGCCTGTGTAGCTGCATGTCAGACTGTGACTCACTGTACTCACTTTCCCTTCCTTTTCATGTGGTCACTTATTTTGCCCATCCACTCTAACGTACTTCCAACCATCACTGTATGCATGCGATGGTTACAGCTGCAAAGTACAGCGAGTGATGTATTTGTGCATCGGTCCCGTGCTGGACCAAAAATCGACAAGGAATGGAATAATGTGCATGAAGTGAAAGCTGAATTACCTCACGTGTTTTTGAAACACAAGAATGAAAAGACATGCATGGGGAAGAGAAAAAACAAGAGAGCCGTGGAAAAAAGGAGGCCGACAGCTGCACGGAATGGGATGCAGGGAGGGGTAGAGGCGGTGGTAGTGGGGTGCGAGGGGGCTTACAAGCCGAACGGCACGTTAATGCTGAACGACGGGCTTCGCTGACACGTTCCCTCGCACGGCATTTTCTGCTCACTGAGCTTCCCGTGCAGCTGTCGCTGTGTTTCTCTACCATCGACCCCCTCCCAGACCCTCCTTATGTTTTTTTTTTTTTTGTGGCTGGCTGAATTGGCTGAAGTTCATTGTTTTAGCTGAAGGGTTTAGAAGGTCTGAAGAGGAGAGCAGCTGCCCTGCACTGCAAAACTTTCCATTTTATCAAATGTGTTCTGCTTCCTCATCTGAGACACAGTGGGAGGGAGACGGAATGAACCGAACACTGATATTTCTTAACCCTTGTGTTGTCTTCCCTTCGACCATGCAAGTTTTTGTTTTTATGGCTATTTTTTCAACGTTTTGGTTGTTTTCTTCTTTTTTTGACAACTTGGTTGAAAGAAAGCCAAATTTCGGATATAGAAACTTTTTGAAAATGGGTCAAATCAACAGGAGGGTTAACTTTTATTAGCTATTAGTCCTACGTAAACCGTAAAATTATCACTAATGGTGATAACATTGATTGATTTAGCAATACAGATTTATGTCTGATCGAGCAGGTGAAACGGACTACAAACTGAATAGATTTGATTCGAGGTAAGTTATAAGATATAGAGGGAGAAAGACCAAGGAAAGAAGGTGGAGGCAGAAAAAGAGACTTCAAAAGCGAAAAGTTGGGGAGAAAGAGACACAGTAAGAAAGAAACCTAAGAAGAAGGAATGGATTTCAAGGGATGATGAAATGGTAGTAGGCCTACAGAACCTGAAGAGGAAAATGAGAACTGGAAAATAACAGAAAGAAACAGAACGATGATTTTTGTTTTTAATCTTCAGGCTCATTTTTACTGACATCCTCCATCTCATTCATATACAGTATTTACATTTTCAAACTGCCCCAGTCTTTTTTTCATGGCATTTCATGGCTTTTTTTCTGGTAATTTGGCAAGCTGTAATTACCTAGGCTTATACATCAAGCACCTAGCTGCTCAGAGGTATCCGGGTGTGACTGCAGTGTCTCATTCACTTTCCCAGTTTCTGATTTTCCAAGGCTTGCATTTAAACTGACGACCATGCGGCCATAAGCTACAGTAAGAATCTGTGAGAGGAGGTCATTTCATTGTTTGTACGATAAAAAGAACCTGTCAACTTTTCACGTATTTCAGTTTCCTGGTCGCTCCCAGAGGACTAGACAAGAGGGAATATGGAGTTGAGGCAGTGAAAGAAAAAGAGCGTTGTCCCCCCCAATGAACTCCATTCTGGCTCAGGAAGTGTTTCCCTCGGCTCTAGTTGGGCCACTGTGGGAATAACACAGTGGCCGTGTTTAGATGCCAAACTCCCCCCCCCTGCTTGCTTAATACAATAAGCTGTAATTTACACCGCTATTACCTCCAGAGAGATGCCTGTTGTATGGCTTCGTCCCCAGCGGAAAGCCACCCATTATACTCGCTGTTGCAAAGCTAACGTTGATCATGAGGCTCAAACAGTGGAAGGAATGACGCTGGAAAACAAGGCATTTCTGAGGGTGAGGCGAGGGCAAGCAGTGTATCACCCAACCAACAAAAATCACATTTAAAGTTTACAATGCAGAGTGTTATTAGCATTTACTGGAATCACACACACACATTCCACTACTCCCATCCCTGCAGTGTCTCGTCAGTGCTTTGTTTTTGACATTGCTGCTCCATCCTGACAGGACAGAAAGATTATGTGTGCCCATGGACTATATCTATTTGTGTGTGTATAAATATTTGCGGGTGCGTTGGGGGGAATGGTTTAATGTATAGGGCATCATGTAACTGGAGCAACCACACACCCCATTAGAGATCCTGTTCTGTTCTGTTTGCTCCCAGGCCTGTAATTGCAGCGTAACCGCAAATGATAAATGCTGTTCCAGGTGTGTGTGTGTGTGTGTGTGTGTGTGTGTGTGTGCGTGTGTGTGTGTGTGTGTGTGTGTGATAGAACTAAGTGGGAACAGTGTGTGACAGAGTGTACGTCAGTTTGTGTCTTAATGTTTGAGTTTGACATGCATGTTATTGAAAGTGTTTGCGTTTAAGTCCTGCACGAGTGAGATAGTCTGCAGAGACAAAGTGTGTATGTGTGACATGAAAAGACAGGATGGTGTGTGTGTGTGTGTGTGTGTGTGTGTGTGTGTGTGTGTGTGTGTGTGTGTGTGTGTGTGTGTGTGTGTGTGTGTGTGTGTGTGAAATACTTCCCAACATGTCTCAGAGGACACAGTGTTTCCGCCGGCGACTGCATCCTCTTGTTCTGTGCCCCCAAACCAGTTGTCCTACATCTCTTTCAACCCCCTCAACTATGGTAGAAGTTAACAGCTAGATTTAAAGCCTCTTTTACAAGTTATTTCTTTCAATTGACAGAAGTTGAACTCAGGATTACTGCTTATCAGGAAACAGACAGTGATGTTTTGTTGTAAAGGCTGAAGCTGACTCATATTGTTCTTTCCATCCAACTCTCAAAAAGATAACAAAAATGGAATTACCCCAAATATCAAGTGTAAAGGTGTTTACTTGACTTTGTTATACTTTACTATTCAGGATTTCCCCATGGTTCAGTTTCGTTTCACACCTGGAAAAATCCAGGTGTACCAAAATGCGTCACTACAAACCACGCAAGATCATTCACTCCGCTTTTTGGTCTGGGGGGAGCAAGAAAGTAAATACAGGAAGAAGGTCCTGTGTTCTGGACTAGTGCATGTTCCTTGCATCTCCATGGTCAAACCAGCTCATTTCATTTGTCAGACATTGTCACCGAGACTTTGCTCTGCTCCTTGCCATTGTCTGTCTCCAACTTCGGCTCCAACGGCGGCTGGTTTGACCACGGAAATGCGAGTGACAGCGAGCTTGACCACAGTCTATTTTTTGTGAGAGAAACACTGCAAGCTGCTTCAGTTTGCTGCTGCTCGGCCGCATTGCAGATTGCAAAGCACACCTGACTCCAGGAGCCATTTAGCTCTGACTTGTGGAGTATACATACAGTAGTTGGTGCGGTTTGAGGTCGGATCACATTCTCACCACAAACCAACCGCTCCAGAGTTTGATTGAAAGCGTACCGAGACCACCTCATCAAGGAGGTGTCGGGTAGTGATGGCCAAATGAAGCTTCGTGAACCATTTTCTCTTTTTTCTGAGCCCACTAGATGGCGCTCTCTCTTCAACCAAGGGTTGAAAACACACTGCATTACCATTCCTTTAACCTTTTTCTTTGAACTGAGCGCGCCATCAAGTGAGCTTAGAAAATAAAGAAAATGGTTCCCGAAGCTTCATTTGACCATCACCAGTGTCGGGACACTTGTTTGGTCCGCTTTCGGTGCACATCCGAGAGTGATTGCTGCATTCCCACCTGTCCAAACGAACCGCAGCAGGGACCTTTAAGTTTTAGTTTTCCAAGCTGCTGTAAAGTGTGACCAAAACTTCCTGTCAAATCCTGCGTATAATCAAGGTTGTTTCTTAACCAACCCCACACCTTTGACAGGGTGGACATTTTTACTTGCCAAACATATTTAACTAATTGATCCATAATGGCTGCATTCCAATTCGGTGTACTAGGGCAAGGGCCCTGATGTTGTACAGTTTATGCAGTCTGACTGACACACCTTAATGGAACTTACAGATCATTAGTTACGCCTGTGCTTTTTCTGCTATAAGGAGAGAAAGGTAAGACATCTTTTCTCGACCATGACACTGGACTAAGAGGAAATATCGTAATGAAATGACTTCAATGCAACTCTGCTTAAAGTCAAACTCCAGTGAAGGCAATGCCCAGGAAAAGATGACACAATCTGGATAGTATTCCTTCAACCGACTCCCTGTCAAGGTGTGCTGGCGCAGCACCAAAAAACTTGTTAATGTCTTAAACTTTTTCATCCCTGAGGCTTGATTTGTACTCAGGAGATTCTGTGGATCTATTATTGTGTATGCCAGACTCCGTATAATCTTCCCTTCTTCTTTAATTCATGGTGCGTATCAGTGTACAGTGTTGTGAAGCGTTTAATATAAACACTGCAACGTTGGAAAAACAGCAGTGATGACACTGACGAGTGAACAAAATCACACATCCTAACCAGGTGTCCTCAGCTGACCTGTGATGATGTTGGCTGCTTTTAAAAAAAGACTCTTTTCATTGGCAACAAACACCAAATATCTTGCAAACCAGGCACCTCTTGGCTTACAGTACTTCTCTTTGACTTGATTTGATTGTATTGCATCTTTAGCAACAGATGTAGCCAGTGTATAAGCCCTGCATGTTATGCCTATTAGCAAAGTTTGGCTGCATCCGCAAGAAGTTCAAGTACTAGCTGGTGGAGAGAAAAATATTGATTATTTGTTGAGAAATATAAAGGACCGACTGCAGCAGGCCATACAAGCCACCAATAGTTTGTACATTGGTGAGTTAAGTGTTACTTACTAAAGCTGTGCCAGAGTCATGACAGTGTTGTTGCCGTTACGTTAGTCTATATCTATGAAGTTCCACTTGGGATTGCTCCGTTGCCGCCAGAAATTCCACCAGATGTTCCTGTTTTCGGCCGGAGGTCCGTTACCTTACGCTTTCCTTATGTTGGAATTTTTAATTCCGGTTGATTTCTGAGGACTATGGTTAACTGCTCCTCAGATCTCTGCAGGATAAATCGAGACAGCTAGCTAGACTATCTGTCCAATCTGAGTTTGCACGACTAAGACAACTTTTGAACGTACACGTTCCACCAAAACAAGTTCCTTCCCAAGGCTATTTTGCAGCGGCACCGTGGCTCCGTCCGGCGCTTAGCACCGCCCATGACGATTATGATTAGTTTAAAGAAATGCCAATAAACCAGAGCACGTTTTTCTCCCATCCCAGAATGCTGTGTGGACAAACCAGACCCTCCTCCGCAGCTCTGTGGAGGAACGTCTGGCAAAGCGAGACTACCATTACATTAACGGCATGCCCCTTTGAGGCTATTGCAAATGACGTGTCCTCCTTCTTTCAGGTGCTGTTCTCCCGATTTGCCTCTCCTCACGTCAACATCCGCCTGGACTCGAGACCCGTCTCCGCCAGTGTAGCGCTGCTGGACGCTGACGGCTCTAACGGAACCCTGCTAATGGCCACAGGGAACAAGGTGCAGTGTTGTAATGTAACAAAGTACAAATACTTCGCTTCTGTACTTAAGTATAATTTGCTCCGTTATTCATATTTCTGAAAACTTTTACTTCTACTCCACTACATTTCCTAAATAAAATCTATACTTTTACTCCACTGCATTTCCCCTAAGCATCTTAGTTACTCGTTAGTACAAAATAAAATCAGAAGTGGCCTGGTTGTCTCAGTGGGTAGAGCAGGCCCACATATAATTAGAGGTCGAGGGTTCGAGCCCGACCTGTGATGATTTCCTGCATGTCTTCCCTCTCTCTCTCTCTCACTTTCTCACCTAGCTGTCCTGTCGAATAAAGGCGGAAAAGCCCTAACAATAATCTTTGAAAAAAAAATTAAAAAATCATTGCTCCTAAATTGCCAAGTTAATGCACCCTCCATTCCAGTTGGTGACCTAACTAGCAGCAAAAAAACAACCCATGGGCCAAAACTAAAGACAGTGGTGATGAAGATAACATTACACACCTTTGGCCATAAAGTTCATAATCAATTTTTTTTCTTCTAATACTTAAAGGTATAATGGAGGATTTTCCGGAATTTTAGAAAAGAACCGCCCTCTCCACTTTTTTGAAAAAATGCACATGCGCAACACCCTACCTGCTCCCGACAGGGAACGCCTATTAAACGTGTACACGAGAGAGCATGCACGAGCCTAGTTCTCCTCGTGCACGCTCTGTTTACAAGTTGCTGTCAGCATGGCTCTACAAGCCGACTTTCCAAAAGAAGATTTGCACTTTTTCCACTATGTCAGACTCGCCACCGGTAAGTGGAAATCTATTTACGACAAGCATCTCTATAGCTAACTTTAGCATGCTACAGGCCAACAAACAAGCTATCGCCGAGAGCGGGGAGGCAGCGGTCGGAGGCTTTTATATACTGTCTATGGTCGGAGGCCGTGGCCGTCTGCTCGCTGACCTGTCACGGCACGTACGACCTCACGTATACATATCCCAGAATGATTGACAACTAGGAGGACCAATAGTCTTGATGATCCACCCGGAAAAGAAAATCCTCCACTATACCTTTTAAGTACATTTTATATCAGAAAATTACAGGACAGTAAATATCAGATACTTTAAGACTTTTACTCAAGTAATATTCTAAAAGGAGACTAACTTCTACCAAAGTCATTTTCTGGTAACATACTTGTACTTTTACTCAAGTATTGCTTTCAAGTACTTTATACAATACTGACAAGGTGGGATTAGAACCACAAAGATTAATGACAAAAATGTACCTTTTGGCGCTTTCCTCAGCGAAATGGGAGAGGTTTGAGAACAACGTTGTGCCTGTTAGAGACATATTGCTGTCCTACACATATCCTAGACAGTCCTGTGTTCATCTCTGAACCATAACAAGAACACAATCTGTACAAATTTCATACATTATTGAGAAAACAAAAACAGTCCTTCACCGAAAGCAAAGAAACAACAGTGAACACGGAGTAGAGACACCAGATAAAAGAGAATAATGTTCCTAGAGGCTTACCCCAAGGGTTCTGCTACCAAACACTTCTTCTCATCCATTTGTGGCTGAGGGGAAATACTTTGTTTGTGTGTTGGACAGAAATGAAGACACACAACTCACTGTCTTACATCTTCCTCTTCCTAGATCACTATGGTCCCTCTGATTGGCCCCGGCTGTGGTCAGCTGACCACCTGTACTTCCTGTTTGTTGTCGTCGCGGGTGACAGAATGTGGCTGGTGTGATGGACGTTGCACCAGAGCTAACCAGTGTCCCTCCTCCCTCTGGACCCAGGACTACTGCACACCCGTCATCACTAAGGTAACCACGGCGACTTGTCAACATGGTGACATGGAGACTCACTTTGTTTTACTAATTTATCACTGGCCACTTTCACTATTTTGTCAGCAAAATATATTTTTGGAATACAAAATCATTTTCAATCATTGACCGTCCCAGAATTATTAATAATTAGCTCAATAGCTTAATTTCATCAGAGGGGAAGGGCAGCCAAATCCACAAAGGAGTTATGGCATTGAATGTTATGCTTCTGGTACAGAGAATAATCATACAAATTAAAAACCCTTTCCATTGTATTCCACTGTCTCTACAGTGTTGCGTTTGTGAAGGCCATGGCGATTGCTGAAATACCAGCCCTTTTACAGCACCACTGTCCTATTTAACACTGCTCTGCCATTGTGAGGCTTTACTGAGCTCAGTGTGGGTGGTGTTCATTCTTTCTGACTTTACTGTTGCACCCCATGCTGTCAGAGTGTCTCCATGTCACACAAAAACACAACACCAAGATACCTCCACTGCCCTAAACGCAACCAAAATGTTTATTGGGACGATAACCTGTAAAAAGACCTCTTCCTCTGGGACTAATTTAACAGATCTGTAACTGACTGCAGAAAGGTTGCGTGGATGTTTCTTATACAACCCTACTAAATGTTATTTTCCAGGTGTGCTAGTTTACTATTCTTAAAGGTTCTAATATGTAACATTTCTGCATTAAAATGTCTAAAAACGACCATACCTATGTTATATATTTTTTTGAGATGTGTAGTTACACTCTCCCAAATGTTTCCACCAAACTTTAAACCCAGAGAAATCTGTTATTTTATTTTTAGACACGGCACGTTTCCTTTCCTTCCTAGTCGCCTGCCAGTGGCGTCATATAACCTTTCACCCTCTAGTTACTCGTAACCGCTCGTAACTTCCTTCAAAACACGGCACCCAGATGATACATTTGAGCGTAATTGTAAATCATACAATGTCACAGAAAAAAAATACTCCTAACCATAATACTGCTTTTTCTGCCACGCAGCATCATTTTGTGATTAATAACATGCCACTTTGCAACACAGTAATACAGCAGAGATCTTATTTATTGATACATATCAATATCGATCCAGTTTAACGTTACTACAATGTGTTGGTTGACAAGTAGCTAAAGTTAATGCTAGCTAGCTAATGCTTAGTGGATAACATTTTAGGGTTACCACATCGTTCAACATGCTCATAAAGTTATTAGTAGCATGATTGTTTTCACCACGATAAAAGCAGCGCTGGGCTAACCCATGAATGAGTTTACCAGTAATGTTAACGTTAACCGTATAGATAAGACGACTAATCTAATGCTAATTTAGCCAGCTAGCACCCCGGTCTGTCTGCCTGGGATAAGAGCTGACAACACAGCCGAGACATATAGCAATAGCCAGATACCGTTAGCCCATAGCCAGCCAACAGCCAGCCACCATTACATCAATCCATACAGTATAAGTACTATACAGCACTTAACTCCGGTGCCGGGTGCTTACGACGCTAACGGCAGTTTAATGAAGCGTCGGGAAACAGACCATATCAGACCCAGATCCGAGTCGCAACAGCGGCCATCCATAGCTAATGTTAGCTAGTCTCCGTTAGCGCGAGCTACCGGTGTTCGTGCCGAAAATCTCCTCCCTGCCGAATTTCTCAGCCCTTTGCGTTTAACTGTCTTTACAGTTAGCTAAATTAACCCGACAAGCACCAAAACGAATAGTTAAGATTAAAGAAAAGTGAAGGGGGAGATCGTTCCGGGCAGCTTGGAGATGTTCTGCTGCTGCACATCGGCCATCGGAGATTCCACCGGCAATCCCCACCCAGCAGCCACACCTGTCTCTCATCCTCGTTGAGTAGCTAGCTAGCGTTACAACAAACCCCGTCCCACCCCGGTGTTGAAACCATCCAAAAGGTGACAGTGACATGTGAAATATATTGTGATAGTCACTGTGTTTTAGCTGCTGGCTAATGTTAGCTTGCTGGCTCACTAGCTAGCTAACTGGTCAGCTACCAATACATATCGAATCAAGAAAAATGTAATTATGTTGGGGAAAATGCAGCTATGTTATTAGAATGACATGAATAAACGTTACTACACGTAAAGTGAATACATTTGAATGGGTAAACGTGTCCGTGAACAAATGCATTCTAATCAGCGAAGGTGTTTACAACTCCCATAATTCCAAACAACTTGCCAACGTCATTAAAAGTCTGTGTTTACAATCCATTGTTTTGGTTGAGAGACCCCTAGGGCAGAAAGTTACATATTGTACGTTTAAATCTCAAGTCAGGATACTAATCTGTATCACTTACTTGCAGAGACACTAATGTCTAAATAAAATTGAAATAAAACTCCTTAATTTAAGTAGATATTGAAAAAAAATAATAGGATTCAACACACAATGATTAACAAAACTGCACAACACTGCTTTACTTTCTAGGTCTCAGAACATCATTTTATAAGAAGAAAGGCCTTTTTTAGAAACAAAATCCAACTCGATCAAATACTGTATGTTGATTATATCAGCTGTCAATGCAGTCTAAGGAAATCATTTAGCTTTAAGGGAATCACCGACAAGATGGTTGGGGGAGGGGGTGGGGGTTAGTGTGCATGCACATAAAGCAGAGTTGATTGAGTACCGTGAGTTGTATCTGAGAGTAGCTACTGGAACGTGGTTTGTTGTATTTTGGTGCCCAGCCTGTGCCTCTAGTGTTTGTTTGACGTTTACGCCCCCTGTGTTGTCTCCTGAGACCGGGCTTTTTCACAGTGTGTTCAGGGGGCAGGCAGCTAGCGGATCAAGGAGAGATGCCTACGATTTGAGACAAAAATTAAATTGCACTGAAACCATGCAGAAACTCATAGTGCACCTTTAATCTTTGCAGCTCTATAATTATTCTATGGTACTGAGAAGCATTTTATTATGATGATCTCAGACTGATGAGTAAATGTTTAAAATGTAAATGTTCCTTGTCTGTGTATTAGATATTTCCAACCTCTGGACCAATCCGAGGCTCTACAGCGGTGACAATGTGTGGCAGCAACTTCGGCTTCGACAAGACGGAGAGCTTCAAGGCTTCTCTGGTAACAGTGGAGGTGGCAGGAGCTCCCTGCAAACTGTCCAGACAAGACAACATCAACAGGTGTGTGTGTGTGTGTGTGTGTGTGTGTGTGTGTGTGTGTGTGTGTGTGTGTGTGTGTGTGTGTGTGTGTGTGTGTGTGTGTGTGTGTGTGTGTTTTACAAAGTTGTTGATGCACTAGTTTTTGTATGTCAGTGTGCATACATTGTCTGTGCATTTCGAAATGAGCCCTGTTCCTGTTCAGTACACACTGTTCACAAACTGCTCCAAACAGCTCTGTTGTAGTCCAGCCTTTACTTCAGAGACAAACGTGGTCACTTTGGAACACACGTTATAATGCTCGCCTAGCTGCTAGCATGGCACACCCTCATACTCTGCTTCTGACTGGCTAGTAGTCCTTACCTAGGTACTGTCAGGGCACGCCCTCATACTCTGCTTCTGACTGGCTAGTAGTCCTTACCTAGGTACTGAGCATGTGCGACTCCCAACAAAGATGGAACAGAAGTGAGATGCCTCACTCTGTTGCGAAAACAGATAGCTCAACACACAGGGTGAAAAGAGGAGCTGCAGCAATGTGCAGTACAACAAAAATATGGTCTTTTTTGAAAATGAAACCATGTACACCTATTCTGATATAACCTCTAAATACAATTATGAACCTGAAAATGAGCATAATATGAGCACTTAAAGTGGCGGGTGTTCACCAGATAAAGGAACCCATACACTGGCGTCTTATAGGGCCAGAGCAGGAGTTTAATAGCGGTTATTGTGTTGAAGGAAGAATTTTAAGAAGGCCCCCCCCCCTCTCTCCTGCAGTCTGCCGCATTCAACACATGACTCCCCTAACTGAAAAATTGCTGGGAAAAATCGCTGCATCCAGACTTTCCACTCACCCAAATCCACTGGGTCCATGTCCCATTCAAAAGCCCCTTTTGCTACAAACAATCTCACTACAAATTGGGGGGAAAAAAACACCACCAACCCAATCCCAAGATGAAGATCGCCTCTTTGTGCATTGCTGCTGGGCAGTAGATCATTGAATTAGGATAAATACTTGGTGGCTACGGCAGGGTATAATGCCTGGTCTTTGTGTTGTCTGGGGGGGGTTGTGTTTAGGTGGACTGAGATGCAGTGTTCCCCGGTGTTCAGTGGGAACTTCACCTCATCAGGACACACAGTGAGGGTCACCAGTGGCCACAAGGTAGCCACAATGGAGGGCTTCACCTTCGTGGTAAGAATGGCATTTTTCCTTGTTTTTGGATGCACTTTGTGACAAATCTAAGGCTGTTAAAATAACCGATTCTTTAGTTAAAATCGATCTTTGTTTAAGTGATCTGATAGTGATTAATAAAAATCCCCAAATCAATTTCTTTTGTTTTGTTAAAAATGTTATATAATGTTAGTCCTGTTAAGTAAAAAGTACTTTAAACCAACTTTTGGGGGGGTCAATTCTTAATGTAAACATTAACCTGGTGCATTATAAAAAGTATTTGAGGGTTGCTTCTTACTTGTACAATTTACAGCATAAGTTGTCTGAGAATCACCTTTTTATCCAAGCAAAATTGGTATTGTAACTGGAATTTCTCTATCCTAATCATCAAATTGGAAATGTAATTGACCTTGTGAATTGGAATTGAATCGATTCAGGAACTTATTGGTGATACCCAGCCCTAGAAAAATCTGTGTATTGTGTGAAGTGGTTTATGAATCGATTTGTCTGACAGGATTTACAGTGAGTCAGCATTTACACTTCATGAGAAGTGAAAGCAAAGTGCTAAGATCTAAACAGACAGAATTATTTAAAAGGGTCTGGTGGTTTCTGCCTCCAGGACCCTGTGATCCACGAAATCTTCCCCACATTCGGGCCAAAGTCCGGAAACACCATGCTGACCATCAGGGGAGCCTTCCTGGATACTGGGAACAAGCGAGAGGTGACAGTAGGGAAAGTAGCCTGTAAGATCCAGAGGTCAGTTCACAGTCCCTTTTTTATCCTTTTGTTTTCTTTCTCTTTTTCTTTCTGTTTCTCATTATCTTTGACTCCCGCACTGCATAACAGCAACAGCTCTTTAAAATCAAGTTTGCATGTCAAGTGGCTGTTCTATTTTCTCAAATTAGGGAGGTTCATTTGTACTGCAGAGCGATTGTGTTTGTTACACATACTTAAATGTGTCTTGACATTGCTGTAAGTTTACTGGGAACATTTTGCCTGTGAACTAGAGGGCCGGTCAAAGGTCTTTCTGTCTTTCTTTTTTCTCTTGCTTTTCCTGCTCTTGTCCTCATTCTGTCTCCTCTCCTGCTCAATCAGCAATTATCTGCAGTACTAATGCAAGACAAATGCATGAATGGCATCCCTGTACACTAGACGGCTACAGTGGATAACCGATTCCATTTTAAATGACAGCTTGCACCCTTTTTTTAGATTTTTTCCAAGGTGTAAAACCAAACAATATATAAAAAAAAGCTTTGTTCCAGCAGCAATCACACTGATAAACAAGCTGTAAGAAAAATTTGCACAGCCTGTATTTGTGTAGGCCTATATGTTATTTATTTATTCATTCATTGGTTTTAAGTCATTTCATTGATATTTATTAGATATTCTTGATTAGCGTTGGAGCATTTTAACTGTTTTATTTATTTTCCCATTATATGTTGTCTGTGGTATCTAATACTGTCATTTTCACTGCGCAACACATTGACCTACCAATACAAATAAAGTAACCTGAACCTGAATAGTGGACAATGGCTACCACTGTACATATTTATATATCATAATATAATATATTATATATATAATAAATATATATATATATATATATATATATATATAATAATAAGTTTATTTGATATAGCACCTTTCACAGACAAAGTCACAAAGTGCTTCACATTGGTAAACATTTGTACAAAACATATTAAGTTCTAAAACCAAAAAGACTCAAAACAATCATTACAACAATTACAGCATGACACCTAAAAATAAAATACATCAATCAAAATAATAATATAAAATAATAAAAATATATATATATAGAACATAATATATCCTGTGTGTCTACTCATTCCCCTCATCCTAACCTCTACCATCAGCTTATCGTCCACCATGCTTACCTGTAAGACGCCTCCACACGCAGTTCCTTCCAAGCTACCCGTGAAGCTGACAGTGGATTCAGTGGAGCGCCACGCGCCTGAGCAGTTCACCTACAACCAGGACCCCATCATCAACAGCATCCAGCCCTCGCGCTCCTTCGTCAGGTCAGAGTTCTAGTCATTCAGAGTGGGGTGTTCTTATCGATGTGTTCTCCATACAGGGTTTTCCCCAGAAAAGTTGTTAGGTCCGTTGGCAAGTGACTTTTTTTTTTTTTACGAGAGCCCTGCTGTGGCCAGTCGCAGATTGATGGCAGCGTTAATGTAGAGCCAAATAGTTTCTGTGATAACAGAATCATGGACGGAATCGCAAAATTGAGAATTTTAAAAAAGCTATAAGATTCTATAGACCTCTACATTAAGTCAATGCTAAAAGCTAACTGGAAAATTTGAAAATATATTTCCAACCGAGCCGCCCCACTGTAACTGTAGTTTAAAAAAAATATTTTCCCCCAGTGGCTTAGGCCTGATGGGGGGCAACTTAGACCCGGTGGGCCACCAGGCTTGCAATACAGTCTATATCGACAACAATTCTTTTAGGGGATTGATCCGGTGCTGCCGGAAGATCCGCCGGATGTCCGTTACCTTCCTCTTTCTGCAACGTAAATCCAGACAGCTAGCTAGACTATCTGTCCAATCTAAATTTTCTGTTGCACAACTAAAACACTAAACACTAAAACAAGTTCCTTCCCGAGGCTATTTTGCAGAGGCACCGTCATTGCGTCCGGCGCTGAGCTCCGTCAAAGACGATTGTGATTGGTTTAAAACCAGAGCATGTTTTTCTCCCATCACGCAATGTTTTGTGGACTAGCCAGACCTTCCTTTGCAGCGCTGTGGATGAAGGTCTGGCAATGCGAGACTATGTGGGGTGGCCAGCACTGACCTGCTGACACTTTGGGATTGTCAGAAATGGTTTGGATATCAGTATCTGTCATCGTCAACTGGATAAATTCCCTCCAAAATTTGAGCTCTTGCATGTTTCTTTACCTCAGGGAGGTAACGGAGAGCGAAAGCGAGGGTGAATGTGACTGAGAATGTCTGCGGATTAGGTGAGACAGATTGATGCTTTAGTTTTACAGCAGGAGGAAACGGTTGTCAGTCTTATCGTTGCATCCTCCACATCTGTGTGACACGTTGGGATTGTCAGAAATGGTTTGGATATCAGTATTTGTCAGTGTCAACTTGATTCATTTCCTCCATATGTAAGTTCTTGCTCTTTCTTCACTTAACACCAAAAGGGGGTACAATAGGAAAAAAAGTGTGACTGAGAACATCTGCGGATGAGACGAGACAGATTACTGCTTTTAGTTTTACAACAGAAGGAAACGAGTGGGAGGTGACGAGTGGCTAAACTGCTAACGCTAACAGCAGGTCCCTCCCAGTGGGAATCTACTGTGTCTCTGTCTGATGCTCATGCTAACTTCTGCTCTCATCCCTCCCCCCCCCCCCCCCCCCTCTCACTGTAGCGGAGGCTGCACGGTGTCGGCTCACGGCTTCTTCCTCCAGTCCGGCCTCCAGCCCCAGATGGTCCTCACCACCGGTCAGGATGCTGAGGTCTTCCATGTGGTGAGTACAAATAAAAAGGTCTCATATCCCAAAATGAGATATCTATCATTTGGATTACAAAGTTTGCAGAATCTGAGTTCAGGTTAAGCCTTGGTGGAGCAAAGAAAGACCAATCTACAGTGTAGATCCTCTCTGAGAAACATTTCCTTCGTGGCTATTTTGAGAAAAATTGACCTTTTCCTGGAACTCAAGAATATGTGTTTTTTATTTAACCAGGAATTTCCTTGAGATTAAAATCTCTTTTTCGAGAGAGACCAGGTTTTAGCTCCTGCTTCCCAAAAAGTCCCTGCTCCTGAGGTAATACTTCTTACCATTAACCTCAATAACTAGTCATTAATATCCAAATTAGCAATTGCAATGGGATTTTCTTTTAACGCTACCAACATTGAAACTATATTTGTGTGCATAGAGAAATAAGAGCTAGAGAAATGAACAAGCAGCTTTAGAGACAGGCTTCTTCCCTTCCTGATGTGGCAATCTCCCTGTTTGCATCTCTGAACGTCTCCTATACAACACATGTTCAACCATCACATCGACATCATGAGCTTTTCTGGAGATGAAGTGGAAACGCAAACGTGAATAAATGACTTAGTTCCTGAGTTCAGTTCCTCTGGCTCCTTATATGGTTTTATGAGATCCATTAGAAATATAAAATGAAACAACAGGCAAAATAGGAAAATAAACATTTCGAATACCTTCCTGCCGCATGCATGGTATTGTTATTATACATACTAACACCCCCGAAAACCATCTAGAAGAAGAAAAAAAAAATTGTTCTTGACAATGGAAAAGAGCTTGACACACACGCAAAGAAGGGAAATGGAAAATCCACAGTCTGATCTGTAGGATCCAGCTGTCACCTCTGACTCATGCACAGTAGCAGAGCGAGGCCTTTAGGATGCTCTGGCTCTCCTCGCCTCCGTCAGACGCTATTCTACTTATCGCAGGAAAATGATATTGTATGCTTGAAGCACGTCATCGCTCTCTTAGACTGGCTGGCCTTTACCATGCTTTCACTGTGGTGTCTGCAGGCTGTTAAAAAGGTCTGGAATTGATGTAGCTTAATTATTAGGGCCTTAAAATGTGTAAAATGTATATAAAATGTCATCCAGGTCATAAGTCAAAGGAAACAGTGCTTGGTTTTACTTAGACTTAAGACATTTTAAGTGCCAAGTGACACCTACAGCTTATATATTGTATCACAGCATCATAGATGGACATACTTGTTCCCACTTGTCCACATCACAAAATCTCCTATCAACTCATTTTGGCTTTATTGAAGTTTTAAAGACTACAAAATGACATGTTTCAAGTATATTTCAAGTTCCATTTTTACTTGATTCGAGCGCAGAGATCTCCCGTATTCTTTCATGTTTCAAGATACTGACACTTCTTATTTTTTTAAATGTTCACACAAGTAGAGCTGCAAAGATTAATCAATTAATTGATTAGTTGTCAACTATTCACTTAATCGCTAACTATTTTTGATAATCGATTAATCAGTTTGAGTTATTTTTTACGAATGAAAGTCAAACTTCTCTGATTCCAGCATCTCAAATGTAAATATTTTCTAGTTGCTATGACAGTACACTGAATATCTTTGAGTTGTGGACAAAACAAGACATTTGTGGATATCATTTTGGGCTTTTGGAAAACGCTGATCCGACATTTTTCACAATTTCCGAACATTTTTTAGATTAAATAGCTAATCGATTTATCGTGAAAATAATCGCGGGCTATATACGTGACACTTAAGCGTGATTTATGGTTGTGCGGAGGCTCTACGCAGAGCTTTTGCCGTAGCCTATGTAAGTGGCCTGATGTTTAAACTTGTGCGTTGGTGTGTGCGACGAGCCGGCATGTGTGTGTGTGTGTGGGGAGTGTGTGGTAGAGCAAGGGAGAAAGTGAGAGAGTGACAGTGATTAGCTCCGGAGCGAGTAGCAACTCTAGAGTCATAGTGAGAGAAACAAAGTGTCTCCCTGTTCTTTCTGACCATGGTGGGAAATCTGGAGCAGGAAAAGTTAACCCTCTCCTTGATTCCATGTTGTTTATGGAGAAGGAGAACCAGGAAATGAGTCGGGGGAAATGCAATGCTACCAAGCCACGGCCGAGAGACGTACGTCGCCACGACGTGTAGTTCCATTTTCGAGAGGTGCAGGATTTGACGCAGAAGTATAAATCACGCTTTCACGCCTGGTGTGTTTTCGCTGTTACTGTATAGTGCAGCTTGGGTTTCATTGCAGTTGCTATTGAAATGATACCACATCCTTTGAAAGAAAAGCGAGAAATGGAGCACTTTTTTTATCGATTGAACTGTACAAAATTCTCCACGTAAAGAAGTAATTTAACCTTTTATCAGTTCCTACTTTACATTAACTGAAGTGAAACAGAAAATATATGGAAACAGGCAAAGTTGGAACTTGTTTTGAGGAATTTTTTGTCTATGAACGTTTTTTTTACAACTTGTAACCAGAGGTGGACAGTAACGAATTACAATTACTCAGGTTAATGTAATTGAGTAGTATTTTTGTGTACTTTTACATGTAACAGTAGTTTTTAAAATCTGGAATTTTACTTTTACTTAAGTATGTTTTGTTTTAAAGTATTGTACTTTGCTACATTTTAAAGCACATCTTTTACTGAGTTAAAAAAAGAAGTAAATAAAAAAGTTCTCCAACGTTGTTTTGCGCCATTGCTTTGGCATAGTATCTGTCAACAAACTAAAATTGAAAGCTGTGGGCGCCTGGTTAGCTCACCTGGTAGAGCAGGCGCCCATATATAGAGGTTTAGTCCTCAACGCAGCGGCCGCAGGTTCGACTCCGACCTGCGGCCCTTTGCTGCAGGTCATTCCCCCTCTCACTCCCCTTTCATGTCTAAGCTGTCCTATCCAGATAAAGCCTAAATAAGCTACTTTGTGCCCTTATCAAATTGCAAAAGACTGACTCAGTTCAATAAGTATAATAAGTATTAAAAAGATAGTAAATAAGTATAAATATAAAAAAGTATACCTCCCCCAGCTGTTAAAAAGTAACTAAGTAACCCTTACTCTGAGCTACTTTTTACTTTTACTTGAGTAGATTTTTATACCGGTAATTTTACTTGTACTTAAGTAAAAGTTCATCAAAGTAACAGAACTTTTACTTAAGTAGAATATGTTTGTACTCTTTCCAGCTCTGCTTGTAGCTTATTAGAAGCTTTGTAAGGGTATATATTCTTTCAGAGTGAAGGTGACTTATTTTTTTATTGAGTCATAACAAACAAGCAGCTTTTTTTTCAGAGCCGAGGTGTGTTGTTCTCTGTGTCAGTGTGTGATGTTTGCCTTAGGGAGGCGGTTTGAGGACAAGCAGTGCTTTGTAATGATGTTATCTGTCATCCTGAAGCACACGCTGCTGCAGGTTCAGTCAGGAGATAATAATACGCTCAGTACACACACACACACACACACGCACACACACACACACACACACTGACACAGAACACGTTCTCCTATGGAATTAAGAAATGAGACTTCCATCTTAAATCTTAGCGTCACAATATGCCTTTATCTCCAATCTGTCTTACTTCTCTTGTTGCCTCTCTCTGTTTTTTTTTCTCACACACACACACACACACACACACACACACACTCCCAGCAGTGTCTCATCTTTCAGTTTCCCTTTCCCTGGTCATTGACCTGTGTTCAGGTCAGCGGTTGATGGGTCTCTGGAGAGCTCGGGCTTCGTTACACTCAAACGCGAACAAACTAAAATCCGGTTTATGATGCTGAAATTGCTGCTTTGAATCCCTGATTCACCTGGCACGTATCTGGGCTTGCATCTGCCCCTTCCCTCAAAAGTTGCTATCAGTGATCTTTGAGCTCCAGTGGACATGCTCTGAGGGTTGACAGTAGACCATTGTTGCCATGCGTGGGATCTTGTGCATGTGCATATGTGTGAGGCGAAGCGGTTTGTTTGGCCACCTCTCTCTGGATGAATGAAGGTTGAAAAAAACACTTGACAGGTCAAGAAAAGGTCAGGCAAACTGGACATTTTAAGGCTGTACCTAATTGTTTACATTACATACAGTATGTAAGTGATAGTATGCAACAGAGTGTGCTGAAATAGAAAAATATATATATATATATATATTCTTTTATATATTTCTCAATACTGGCAGAAGGTGCCTTTTCAGATGAAAAAAAACTGACAAAATTCTAAATTTCTATTGCCAAATTCAAAATACGGTCTTCAGTTTAATTTTTCTGGATTGTGCTTGAAAGTTCCAGCCAAGTTTCCTGGGTGTAATTTCACCTGTAATCTTAGATGAGTGGGGTCATTCAGTGTGTTCAAATGTTCTTTATGTGTCACCTGGTGCTGCTGCGTTGCAAGTTTACACCGGGGTAGTCAGAGTTCAGTTCACTTTCAAGTCAAAAACATGCTGTGACTCTTTAAAACCATGCAAACTACCAAACTTTGAAAAAGCTTTTTAAATCCTCTTGGTTAAGATGCGAATAACAAACGGCTCTCGGGTGACTGAAAGGTGGTGTGTTGAAGCGAACCCTCGCCCCGATAGTTTATTGTTCACTTTGAGCTGGAAAAACAAACTAGAGAGGAATAGCAAAAACAAATTTCTAGCTTCCTAGAGAGAGAAAGAGTGAGAGCATGCAGCGAGCAGCCTGTATAAAAATAAGGCTATCATTACTAATGATTTAGGATGGGATCATGCCCCGTAGGGCCACAGCTGTCGCCTGTTAAATTCCTTCCAGTAAACGGGATGAGTTCAGGCTCAGCCTGGGAAGGGACAGTATAAGTGTCTTATTGTCTTAACCCCTCAAAATAGAGGCAAGGATCTTTCACAAACTGACATCCCAGAGGTTTCCATCGCCAGCGGAACGGCACCGTGGGTAATGTGAGCCCGCCTCTCATGCCTCGAGAGCCGCGTACATAAACCTAAACGACGGCCCGTGCGACCACAGCAGCAGAATGATGTTCATTTGGCGAAATCTGTTCTCCAGTCGGACAAAAATCTATCAGATCTTCACACCAAAGCAGACTGGAGAGAGGAAGAAACCAAGACTTGCTTAAAGCCCACAGCAGAGGTCCAGGGGTCTAAGTTGTAGTATGAAAAAAAAACACCCAGTGTTGACTTGATATCTGCCTCTCAGATCTCCAGTAAAGCCTGGTCTCAGCCAATCTCGGCTTTCTCACAAACATGAAAGAGGTTTTTTTTTTACGATCCGTCGTGAGAAGCTGGCATGGCCACAAAGCCAAAAGGGGGCTACACATACACAAAAAAACACAAAAAGTGATCTTTGAATTTCCATAGATCACTCACAAAGCTGAGGGAGTGGAGTTCTTAATACCAGCTTTGCTTTGCACCATCGCAGATAGTTTTGGTTTAACTAGAGGCTTCACCGTAGCCAGACACCTGTCGCCTGCATTCACAAACTGGCTGGTTTCGTGTCAGAGGCCTCTTCCTATCTCATCCCAGCGGGCTCAACCCTTCCAGCTGACACCTGAATGCCTCATGGAACCTCCCTTTCTTTCAGTTGATGGATTACTCATCGCTCTGTTGTTTAAGACATTTCTACCAGGTTTTTCAGCTGGTAGAGCAGGCGCCCATATATAGAGGTTTACTCCTCGACGCAGCGGGCCCGGGTTTAACTCCGAGCTGCAGCCCTTTGCTGCATGTCATTCCCCCCCTCTCTCTCCCCTTTCATGTCTTCAGCTGTCCTGTCAAATAAAGGCCTAAAAAATACTGCTCAAAACTAACTATGACGAGGTCATTTAATCTGGAAACCTTTTGATGTATTAGAAGTTATATAACTATATACTGGGCCCAATAGGGCCCGTCTATGTGTGTTGCAAAACATCCTGTGAATCCAATACTGGCAGAGATTAATCCTAGTAACTGATTTGCAGTGTTGCTTGCTAAGGCAAAATGGCAAAGAAAGAGAGCCACGTCGGTATAAACATCATAGCAAAACTGAGAGTTGACGACCCTCATGTGCCATGTAGTGTGTTGTGCATAGCATGACAAGTCCTAATAGGACATTATTCTGTATATAACGTTTGGTTTTTGAACAATTAGGCACTGCACAGAGAGTGTATGTGGTCTTTCCAACTTACTTAAATGAATTTAAAAAAGCCAGATAATTTACATCTTGAAGGGTTTGGATTAACACCTGACAATCTGTAACTCAGAAAGTATCAATAAGTGATTAATGATTGTAGTTTAGGGTTAGTCATTTGCACAATGGTAAAACATTAGACAGCGTAAAGTCTAGAAAACCAACAGAGATAGCACTAAAGACCGTCTTGCAATGGGATCACACTAGCCGCGACGCCAACATTGGGCCAAGGACGGAAAGTTGGGGGGGCCTTTCCCTACTTCCAGTGTCCTTGCTTGGACCACACCCATTATCAAACTCTGCCTTTATTTTGATCTCAACTACACCCCGGTAAAGTTTAGTGACAAAATCTGGGCACAGACAGACAGGTACTCAAAAGCGCCTCTGTGGTACTTCCCACAACAGTAGGTGTCTCCAGCCCCACATCACACACAGACTCGCAAGGTGAAAACAATACCAGCGTCGCTGTCTCGGCTGGTAATAAAGTTGTAAAAAAAAAAGGGCAAGATGCAGAACACATTATGTGCAGTTACAAAAAGATCTGCTACAGAAGAAGGCAGAGTGAAATGTACACTTACAAATGAAGATAATGAGCAAAGACACAGCTGAACTGGAGACCTTAAATCCAAAATAAATGAAAACACAGCACAGCACAGTAGGAAAGAGTGGAAAACTGCACTGGTATAAATCACTCTAGATTTGACAGGCACTTTTGTACGTGGGAGCTCCGTTATGACTTTGCTTTTTCGCAGGCTGTTACGCTAATGATCCTTCAGGGACGGCAGAGGTTTTGGGATCGCTGGTTCTCTCATCACCCCCACAGTAAAGCTCTCGGCCCGCTCTCTGAGCGATTGTATTTACAGCTGCTGCCGACCTACAGCCCTTCACCTCCTCTCCTTTAAATAAGAGGAGACATCCACTGAACAATGGAACTGACTGAGGTTTCCACTAATTCACAGGATATTTTTCCTTTCGCCGCCCCCCTGGGAGGTGGAGTGAGGGGGGTTACCCTAGAGTCCTGCTCTACTCTCTCTTTATTGGTGTGTGGAGGTTAATTGGATTGCTTTTGTTAGGCGACCTCAGTGCTCCCCTCACACACACATGGACACATTCAATATGTATGTGTGTGTTTTCAATGCTTTCAATTATAGTGTGGTCTAGAGTAAACACACAGTAAAGTGTCCTGAGATAACTTCTGTTATGAGTTGACACTATGAATAAAATTGTATTGAATTGCATTTGTTGAATGCTCGTGTTCAAGCGCTTGCGGATGCACGTACCTTCCAGTGTGTGTTTGTGTGCGTCCACCTGGGATTGAGAAGTGCTTAGGGACATTTTAGCAATACTTCGACATAGCTGCTGCTACTGCAGTCAAAGTGACTTTCTGTGGAGTCAGATAGCAATCAGAGTGTTGGAAGTCACATTTCAATCAGTTTGTTGAGCTTTTTTTGAAGTATTACAAACTTTACAGACCATAGTTCATATGCCTGGGGTTCCCAACTGGTCTAGCCTTGGGGTCCACATAGGCTGCCATCATGTCTGTTTTGTTTCACAAAATGAAGCAATAGTGCTGTTGTCAGTATCAGCATTGCAACGAGAACTGCAACCAGCCATTATTGCAGTTTTTACCGATTGCTTACACACTAAAAACGAATGCTTAGACCAAAGCCTCAATACCTAAACTTCTTGTAGCATACCTTAAACACAGTGTAACCATAGCTTAAACACATTATCAACTTTGCACTTTGTTTGCAATTCTATAACACACTTATTGCGAAACACTACACACATTTTCTTACATTAGACACTTTGTTCAAAAACAAAATCTCCTGTAGTCATCGGGAAAACACTCTGTTCAAAATGTAAAACTCATCTGGCAGTTGTAGGCACTGACGTACACACCTGAAAACACTTGTATAGAAAACAGAACACCAATCGGTCTGAGCCTTAGCACTACAAACAGACCTCAGGTCAGCCATTTGGAGATCTTTGCAAGCATGGAGGCAATGAGAGTCAGAGTAAGAGAAGGACAAAGAGAGAGAGGACATGGAAGAGACATCGCCTGTGATGTTGACGAGGTCTTGTGGCCAGATCTGAACAGAAGGCAGCATCCATTCATTCATTTTGGCACAGATGTGAGTTGTTACAGTTTTTCTCGATTGTTTACACACATTGTCTGAAAGCATGCCTCATACTCTCAGAACTCTACACACAAATCTAAAAACACACACACAACGGGCAAAACCCCTCAATTCTCCTGCAAAATGAAACTTTACATTCAAAACAATGTTATTTCTTCTCAAAATGGTATTTTGTTTTCAAATGACACACACAGACCATCATATGAATAGACATGTATAAGAACCAGTTGAACACTGATGTGCTCAATGGAAAACACTTCTTCTCCATTCATCATAATGACTTAGGCCTTTTTTATTCAGTGTTACACTTACTACAGACAGTACATACACAGTGTGTTGTAAAATATTTGAGAATATTGTTTTTATACTCAGAACACACAAATACACGGTAACAAATATATTTTATTTTTCCCACAAAAACAATGTACACAGTGTACATCCCAACCAACACAAAGTTGCAGCTACAGTGGTCTACATACAAAACAACAGAAGAATTTACTATATACTACTGTTACAGTGAAAAAAAAAATGTACATATTTGAATGGCAGTGTGTTTCTCGTGAAAACAAGAGATTTTCTTCATGAAAATTGTGCCAAATGCAGAGAATTGTGTGTAGTGGTTTGAAAAGAGTGTGTTTTAGAACTGAAATTTGAGTGTAAAGCTGGAATTGTGCTTGTAGTTTAGCAGAATAGGTTCAGGGGGTTGGTGTATGACTTACATGTTGTGGTCATTGTGTCTCAAGTACCAGTATTTGTGTGTAAACAATTGAGAAAAACTGTAATCTCCAAGTGCTATGTCTGATTGGCTTGTGTGTTGAGTTTTGACATGAGCCAAATTCTGCAAAAAGTGTGTAAGCAATAGGCAAAAACTGTAAACCTCTGAGCAACTTGTTTTCCTGCCTCCTGTCCTCATGTAATGCCAACTCAAGGACACGTCTACCTTTGTAGCCCACAAGATAAACAAAACACATTGGCCACCGCAGCGCAAATATCAGCATCGATCTGTTAGCGCGCAGCCAAACAAGTCTGGTTTGTTCTGAGTGCACCTGTGTAGAGGAACAACACGCCATATTGATATTTGCTTTGCATAATTAATAAACCGCAATCTTTGTAATAAAAAAAGATATCCTCTTTTTATTCTGACTTCACTCTAGACATAAACTAACTTGTCTGCTGTGATCCTGAAGAGTGAAGCAGCATATTGACAGGCACTAAATGGGATAACAGATCATTTTATAAACACTTTTGGCCTCTTAACTGTCAAGTCATATCAACAACAGCTTTTATAGTCTGTCTATTGATTTCTTGTTTCTGGGACAGTTACCCAAGATCCGGATCCTAGTAACACCCCCATTTGGATGCTGTTTCCATTTTAAAGGGTAATTTTGGTATTTTTCCCCATGCATTGATGTCTAAGTAACCAGTGTGAACAAAAATTGTTGGTCCAGTATTGAGCAAGAATGCTGTAACCAGCAGTGGCGAACCGGGCTACAATGTAGTCCTATAGGGCAAATGTGCATCAATTCATCCACTAAAAGTTTGCTGTTTTTGCCACTGACACAGGGTCAAAAATTACCTTTTTCATCCACTAGCCAAATGGCTAGTTAATGTTCAAATTTTACCAGCCACAAAATAGATTACCATTGTTTTTTTGGATGGTAAGTGAAGTAAATCTACCGGCCACTTGCATATTTATTTGGCTAGTAAATGGTGCTAATTTTGGACCCTGCACTGGCATGCTCAGATTGTTATTCTAAGTGTCTGACAATATTATGGAAAGGATCCCTACAGAGGGTTAACCTTTTAACGAGTAACATCCTGAAACCAGAAATGTCTCCGACATCGCCATCGCCAAACTCACCAGACTTCATTGCCCAGTAACATTGCAGCGGTCTTGCTTAATACTGGACCAATTTCTAAGATTGTTGTTCCCATCAGTCACTTAGACACAAAAACATAGGATTCATCCAGGTGAAAAAAAAACAAATTTTAAGTAAAATCACTGAGCCTACAGTGTTGTATAATTTCACCTATACCATACTTTCTTCTGCACAACTTAATTTACCTCATGTGAGCTTCTTGCTTTGTGTCATACATACATACATACATACATACATACATACATACATACATACATACATACATACATACAATGCATACATACAGTGCATGCTGTAATTCAACAATGTTACACAGACTCCTCTTAAGCAACCGTAACAAGGCCGATTCAAACCTTAGAGCAGTCACTGAAGGTTTAGATCTTTGCCATGTAAACACAAGGGACATCCGACCTCAGCGTCTTTTTTTCCCCGTTAGATACCTGTGCTCTCTTGAGACAAAGATGATACACCTCAATAAAAAAGGGCTTAGGGTGTTTCTGTCTCTCACTGGGGGGTTCTTAATGAGCACAAAAGCTGGTAATTCTATGTGGGCTGAATCCAACACAGGATAAAAACTCTGTTGTGCCCTCGGGCCATGTGTGTAAACACTGCAGTAGCTGAAACAGGCAGTGCCTCATTTAGTTTGTGTTGAGTATAAAAGAAGCTGCCAAACTGAGGATTACTGCATGGTTGTTCTACTGAGTGAAGACCTGGAGGGAGCATTCTTTAGTCTGAGTATTCAGAGTACTCTTTATGCATGTACTGTATATACAGTGTATGGAACAGTTTTGGTCTTCACTTCTTCCAGGGACTATTTTAGCTGTAGGATCAGGTTAAAACAAGATCTGAATTAGGATAAGCTTTAGGTTAGGGCAAGGGTTGATGTTCGGTATGTAGCAGTGATGGTTCATTTTAGGGAGCAGAGGTCAGACAGTAAACAGAGTCAGTAGAGGGTTTTCACTAGTACAGTGTTTTTCTAGACAATGTTTGTGAGTGTGTTTTCTATGATTGCTCATCTGCTCCAGCCAGGCAGGACTGGATTGTTTTTGGGATTTTGTTTTTGGGATTGTGTTTTTTTTAAGCTACTGTGGTGTTAACATTGTTGCATGTAGCTGCATGCTAACGGCAGTAAAAGATGTAATCTTGGCTGCCGATTGTTTTTAAATTCTCCCCAATTTTCACATCACATAACTCCTGAAACATTTCTGGTTAGGTAGTATTTAGTATTTGGTTTAAAAGCTACTACTTCAGGCAGTCTTAAAGAGACAGGCGCTCCAACAGAGCATCTCACACAGGTGCAGCAACCAATGGGCAGTATTTTCAACATCAAAGCATGTAAACATGTTCCAGTAGAATCACAAAATACAAGTATGAACCTGACAATGCTATATAATAGGTCCACTTTAAAACCCCGCATTTGTACATTACAGTTTTTCTGACCTGCGTGTTTTTGTCTGTCTGTGTTTCCCGGCTGCCTGTCTCCTCTAGAGCTGTGTGTACGCTGAGAACCGGACGTCCATCCAGTGCACCACGCCCTCTCTGGCCAAACTGGCTCTGCAGCCGCCCGTGGTCACCAAGGTGGCGTTCGTCCTGGACGGCTACTCCACAGATCAGTGGGACCTGATCTACGTGGAGGACCCCCACTTCCAAGACCCCAAGCTCACATCCAAGGACAACAAGAGCATCGTGGAACTCAAGGTGAGACAACATCCTCAGTCTACAGCTCCATTATAATGAGAAAAAAATGCTCAGTTGTCAATTGTACCAAGATTGGTTGTTTTAAAAAAAGAAGACTTTGACTTTTACTTTCAATGTCTTTCATTTACTCTATATCGACGACATTTATTTCCGGGATTGTTTCCGGATGGCCCTCATTTCGGCCGGATGTCCCTCACCTTCCACTTTCTTTGTGTTGGCGTTCTAAACTCTGGTGGATTTCTGAGGACTCTGGTTAACTGCTCCTCAGGTCTCTGCAGGGAAATCCAGACAGCTAGCTAGACTATCTGTCCAATCTGAGTTTTCTGTTGTCACGACTAAAACAACTTTTGAACGTACACACGTTCCACCAAAACAAGTTCCTTCCCGAGGCTATTTTGCAGAGACACCGTGGCTCCACATAGCGCCACCCAAGATGACTGTGATTGATTTAAAGAAATGCCAATAAACCAGATAACGTTTTTCTCCCATCGCGGAATGCTGTGTGGGCTAGCCAGACCCTCCTGCGCAGCTCTGTGGAGGAAGGTCTGGCTATGTGAGACTACTCTAATGTTAGAAAAAACATCACGGAAAAATAAAGGTTAGATGCAGAACTGCATCCTTTGGTAAAAGATTGAAGGTCTTGCTCATGAGATCTCCAGCAGGCCAGACACTTCCAGAAACAGGTGCAGAAACTCAAGACACCTAAAGAAACTCTAATCTTTGACTTTAACGTTGTTAAGTCTCCATGTGTTAAAGTGCTTCACAGAACAGCAAGAGCAATACACGTCTGCACCACTCTGCCAACCCTGATAAATATACAACACTGCTTCAGGTCCGCAGAGTTGTGCTTATGGTGTTTAGTTGATCATATCAATTCCACAGACGTTAACTTTCATTTTCATTCAGAGTTGTAGTTTATACAATTTTACTGAATGAGATGAATTCACAATTTGGAACTAGGTTGATGTTCATTCTGCTGGTCGGTGCACTTTGCCTCCCAATCCACACGGTAACACGTACAGTCGGGTACGTACCGGGTCAAGTTGGGAAGGAAACAATACTAAAAGAAAAACAGGAAGTGGAGTCTGTTTCCCATCGTCTACTCCCCCCTGTCCCTTCCCCACTGCTACACCTCTCTATGTATTCTCTCTGTTGATTTGCATTGTTCTGCCTGCCGAGGTCAAAGCTCTTGACATATTATTGCTGCTTTTCAAACAAGCCACCACGTTCCCCAGAGCCTGTTTTAGGAACACAATGAAATACATATTTCTCCTCTTTTCTTTCTTTCATTTTTTTTGTTGACTGCTGCTCGACAGTTTGTGGCAGCTGTGCTGAACCTCTCGCAGGGGATCCTGGCTGCATTTTTTTTCCCTTCTTTCTCTCTTTTCCCAGACATGACCTTGGCCCCGATGCTAAATCCACCACCAACCCAACCTATTTCCCCCCTTCATCCCTCCATTCAGCCCAGACAAACCCCCAGTTTTTACCCAGAGGGGGGGGGATGGTACCACTGAAAAACAGCCACATTTAACGCCATCTGATAACCCTGCCCTGCAGGGGCCTCCAGTAAAGGGCCTATGCTGGGCGCATTTAGCACCATCTGATAACTCTAGCCCCCAAAAAGGCTAACAATAAAAGACAAATAAATGAATATTTAGCTCTGACTGACAGCTCTGCACCAGTATGACTGCACATGAAAGAACCAGGCTGTTGATTTTGGCATGTGGCCAGGCTCTTATCACTGCCGATCACTTCATGGGAGAATGAGATCTCACTTCCAATTAACATCGTAGCAAATCATTCAGAGTGACTTGTATTAATGCGGGGGTTCTTTAAAAACTTTATTAACTTTTATCTGTCTACTGTGTAGAAACACCCTGATTGTATTGGATGATCTTGTTACCAAGTGTTGTCTTTGTGTGTGTCCTAATTGCAAGCAAGTCGGTGAATTATTGGTTTGTGTTGCTCTGTTTGAAGACAGGCTGTGTGTGTGTGTGTGTGTGTGTGTGTGTGTGTGTGTGTGTGTGTGTGTGTGTGTGTGAGAACAGGTGCGAACCTCCACTCTGTGTCAAATTGGAAAATCCCAAGCTGTCACGCAAGGAATGTGATCATTCCCTTTATTGCCTTCTGCTGCACTCAAACAAGTGTGTTTATGTGTGAGAGAGAGACAGAGAGAGAGATGGAATCAGAGGAACAAAAAGTGAACAAGAAGAGAAAACACGGGAACAAGAACAAGTCTGAGAGGGGAGAAAAAGAACAAATTAGGCTGCGTTGTTCTCTCGCCGCTTCCCGTCAAACGACACACACTCACTGGGTCGGTTACACACTCTCACGCAGACAATTGCTGTGTGTGCTTCCAGTCAGATCTCAGAGGGGGTGTTTGCTGTCGTCCCGCTAGGGGTCACACGACTAGAATAAGTTGCTCTGTCCTACTTAAATCTGAAGCAGCAAGCTCAGTTCATCTCTGATCTATGAATCATGATGAACTCTGCCAGTAAGAGAGACCTGCACTTAAGCCAGTATTACTTCACCTCGCTGACTGTTTTCTACACTCTTTTCCAACAGATTTGAAGCCTTCTGCTTCCAAATCCCAATATATCCTAAACAAGCCATGGTGTTGCTTCTAAAAAATTACTTCAGACTAAAATGTATATCATTTTGTCAATCCTGCACCCATGTCACTTACTGGCCTTTTTAAAAGTCCTATAAATAGTTTGAAGGCTGAACATATACATTACATAGGTCTGTAAATTGCAAAGAACACACTTATGTGGCCTGTGATTGATTTATACCAGAGTAAACTTTACCAAACAGCCCCCACCTTGCCGTCCTCAACAGCAGTCTGCATCTTCCACTCTAAACTTTATGCAACTTGACTGTATGTCCATATAAAATTAAATAGTTCGCCTTATCATTTAGCTGACGCTTTTTATCCAAAGCAACTTCCAATTAAGTGCTTTCAACCTTGAAGGTACAAACTAGTACTAAGTGCATTAGCTTCAAATAAATAACCCATACTACAAAGAGCCATATGAAAGTGCAGTTTTTTTTTTCCCATCATCATCCAAGGTGCAGTTGAAAGAGATGTGTTTTTAGCCTTCAGCAAAAGAAGATGTGTAGGCTTCCGGCCGTCCTGATGTCAATGCGGAGCTCGTTCCACCATTTAGGAGACAGGACAGCAAACAGTCGGGATTTCATTGAGTGATTAGTTGTGAGCTGTGAGGGAGCAGCAAGCAGGTTGGCTGCAGAGCGGAGTGAGCAGGTTGGGGTATATGGTTTGACCATGTCCTGGATCTAAGCTGGGGCTGATCCGTTCCTGGCCCTGTATGTAAGTACCAGTGTCTTGAAGCGGATGCAGGCAGCAACTGGTAACCAGGGAAGAGAGCAGAGGAGCGGTGTAGTGTGAGAGAACTTGGGGAGGATGAAGACCAGTCGAGCTGCTGCGTTCTGAATGATCTGCAGGGGCTGGATGGCCAGCCAGGAGGGAGTTGCAGTAGTCTATATCTTAAAGTCTACATAACAGGGGCTCTGCTGGCCAAAGAGCTCCCCGTAAGGATCGGTATTCTGTTCCTGTGGTGTGTACCAGTATTCCTAAAATGCGTGAAATCCCATTTCTATCCACTGTTTTATGTTGGTGAGTTGCAGTTTGTCTCGACACTACTTGCTCCTTGATGTTTTACTCATCCTTTCTTCCTGTCAGACCTCACCTGACAGCAGCATTTCATTTGCTCCTTAGCTAGTATCTTTTCCAGGAAAATCACAAAGCAGCTTTATTTTTGGCATTTTATTTTGCACTTGTAATAGTTTGTTGCCATCTTTGTAATTAACCATTTGGTTTGTTCCATCTACTGTCTGGATGCACTGACCTTAGTAATAGTCACTTGTAATGTTGCTGACCTCAACCCTTTTGCAACTGTTGACCTAATGTGTCTCAATCTTTTTTTCTAATCTTAATCCATTTCTCCTTCTTTAACTCCCTCCTTCCCTTTTCACTGTTTTTCCTCCCCTTATTATTTCTATCTCACCTTCTCTCCCTCTCTTTCCCCCTGCTGCAGGGTGACCATATGGACAGGGAGGCGATGAAGTGTCAGGTTCTGACTGTGTCCAACCACAGCTGTGAGACTCTGACTCTGATCGGAAACACTCTGGAGTGCCTCGTCCCCACCGAGCTGCAGGCCGCCACCGCCAAGGGGCTGCAGGTGGAGGTGAGACACACCTGCAGTTTACAGATACCAACGCACATGCAGTGTGCTTTTTAGTTTGCATTGAGAGCAGAAAAGATCTTTTTCTTTTCTTTTCTTTTGTTCTTAGCAGCAGTCTGTTTGGAGAGTTTTTTTTCTCCTTTTTAATGGTTTAACCTTTTATACCTTTTTTAACCCTATTGCCTATATTATTTGTTTTCACTTTAGGTTTAAGCTCTGCATTTTGACACAAACACACAAACATTAACATATTCGCTCATACACACTACAAAGCCATTGAAAGAGTTTCATACACAGGTGCACACACCTATACATACACACCTCCTCTCCATAGCCTGTCCAACAGTTGGTCAACAAAGACACTTTCTTTAACTAACGCCTTTTCGTTTGTAGAGAAACACAGCAAACCACTAATACACATCCACACCCACTCACACACACACACACACACACACACACACACACACACACACACTTCACTTAAATCAATGGACATCTTGTTCCAGCTTCCCTGCATGTTTACAGCAAAGAAAAGCGTGTGTGTGTGTGTGTGTGTGTGTGTGTGTGTGTGTGTCAGGGTGTGTGTGTGTGTCAGGGTGTGTGTGTGTGTGTGTGTGTGTGTGTTTTAAGTGGCAGTGAAGGGTGTGTGTGTGTGTGTGTGTGTGTGTGTGTGTGTGTGTGTGTGTGTGTGTGTGTGTGTCAGGGTGTGGGTGTGTGTGTGTGTGTGTGTCTGTGTGTGTGTGTGTCAGTGTGTGTGTGTCAGTGTGTGTGTGTGTCAGTGTGTGTGTGTGTGTGTCAGGGTGTGTGTGTGTGTGTGTGTGTGTGTGTGTGTGTCAGGGTGGGTGTGTGTGTGTGTGTGTGTGTGTGTGTGTGTGTGTGTCAGAGTGTGTGTGTGTGTGTGTGTGTGTGTGTGTGTGTGTGTGTGTGTGTGTGTGTGTGTGTGTGTGTCAGGGTGTCAGGGTGTGTTAAACTGGTTATTGATGTTCAGATTCATTAAATGTGCATGTTAGTGAATGAGCTCATCATTCATTTGAAGTAAAGAACACACGCGTATGCAAACGGGTTTGAGAGTGTTGTAAAAACAGTAAGTTAATTAATCAACTGTTGAAATTTCCCCCTATTAAAATTGTAATTTTTTTTTTTTTTAAACTCTTGAAAGAAAATCTACCAACATGGAGAGATGATTCACACCTTTATACAATTCAATTCCAATTTGCTTTTCAAACATTTAGTATACAGTGTTCATTTTCTTTAAAAACCAGAAAGTATCAAATGACTGTTTATGATGGAGGATTTTTGCAGTGATGGCACTATTTACATATTGATAACTCTAGTTTCTATGAGCACAAATTTTCCACTGAGCCGAGAATGATCATGTCCGAAAAGAGGGGCTTTTGATGTCTAAACAAGATAATGTGTATCAAACATCTGCTCTGAGTCAAATGGATGCAATACAGCAGAGGTTCATGAAGCCACTTATAATGCACTCATATGAAAGTCCCCCACGGTTTCACAAAAGGAATTTTAGCAATAAAAGGTATCATATCACAGCACCTGCTTCTGAGGAGGAGGAGGCTGACTCGCCACATAGCAACGACATAACACACAGTGCTGATAGATGGACAGAGTATGTGCGTAGTTTTTTTTTTAATAGTCATGATGATTTCTAGACTATTACTATCTTTCTTTCTTCTTTTTGATTGAATTTGACTGAGTTACAAATGCATAACATTCTACTATTTAAGGTTTTATCCAATTTGTTTCCTATTTTTTATTTATTTGAATCCAGGTTGGTATTAATCAAACAGGAAGTAAGGACTGTATGAGTTTTCAGTAACAAAACAGGAGCATTCTGCCATCGGCCATACTGAGCTCTTCATTCTGCGCTCGGGGACGTTCAAGGGAAACACTACATTCCTTCAGCGTTCCAGATCATTTACAGGAGACTTCAATAACTCTCCTGTCCTAATGCAGTCCCTTATAAAAAGCAGCTCCGGGAGAGTTTATTACACAGTGTGTTGAGTGAAAGGGCTCAGCATCCAGCTGTCTTGTCACTTGAATGTAAGTCAAGCATCGTCTGAGTCGTGAGAAGGAGACGTACAGTACAGAAATGCCCCCCTCCCCCCCCCCTGCTCTCCGCACACTGTCTTTTATTAATGAGGGGTTAATATAAACAGGACAGGCATTTATCATCTGTAGTCTTGCGTTCCAGTCTCCACAGCGCTGTGGAGTAAGGGTTTGGCTATACCACACATACATTCTGGGATAGGAGGAAAAAAATTCTGGGTTGTTTGCATTTCTTTAAACCAATCACAACCGACTTGGTCAGCACTAAGCTCCGGTCACAGCGACGGTGGCTCTTGCTAAATAGTCTTGGGAAGGAACGTGTTTTGGGGCATCGTTGTGAAAGCGCCACATACAATATTAAATGAAGTTAACTGTTCACACAATATAGTAATGTGAGATATTTAAATTAGCTGAGACATGGTTAAACTTAATTTGATTTTACCAGTGTATCTCCGTGTGCATGTTGTCCATTGCAAATCTCCACAAATTGGTCCCAAAACCTCCCAGATAGATAGGAAATGCCGTAAACAGATTCCTTGTAAATCTTTACAATTACTCACCAAAAGAACCCTGAGCCCTTTGCCTATTTGTTAGATAATGTCTAGTCTATATTCATGATGTTCCACTTCCGGGATTGCTTTGTTGCCAACGGAAATTCCTCCAGATTTTACTCATTTAGGCCGGATATCACACATATTTTGAGAGTTCCTCAGTAACCTTAACATCACAGTGGGTATAAGAGGTTTGATAAGAGAAATGTCCAACCTTTATGATACAAACTAATATTAGATGCTGCGCTTCAGACGTCCTCATGTCAAGATAATATCCAATGGTCGCCTTCTGGTGAACAGCGGCACGCTCAGACCGGACCTTATCAGCCTCATCGCTGTTGACTTGTGAACTGGCCTTCAAAAGGAAAGCCTGTATCTCAGGGGATGGTCAGCCAATATCCCTTAGCTCCACAAACCAACACACAGACACACACACACACAAACACACATATTCGTATGTCCCCAACCTCCAGACATGCCCAGACACACACACATAATTTCCACTAAACCTAATAATGGCAGAAGCAATATCACTGATGTAATCTGCCTCCAGACTCTGTGTGTGTGTGTGTGTGTGTGTGTGTGTGTGTGTGTGTGTGTGTGTGTGTGTGTGTGTGTGTGTGTGTGTGTGTGTGTGTGTGTGTGTGTGTGTGTGTGTGTGTGTGTGTGTGTGTGTGTGTGTGTGTGTGTTATTGCATGCCATATGTCTGAATGCCAGTTCCATGCCTTTTAAATGGATTTAATGATACGCAAACAAGTAAAGCTCAAAGTGTGCACATTAGCTTTATAGTCAAAATGTTTCATTTCAAACAATGAAAAATGTGTCACTGCCCAAACATGTAGCATGTGTGTCATTTTAATATTTAAAACAATACTTAATAGTAAGATTTAGGGTTAAAAGTCAAATTTATATTTTTGGACCAAACTTCTCTAAGTCTGTGTCTAAGTCTTCTGTAACACTTTACTTGAAGGTATCTACATAAGAGTGACATGGCACTGTCATGAACATGTCATAAACATTATAAACAAGTCATAAACATCTTGTCAGTAAGTGTCATTCGGTTTCTGTCATGTATTCATGGCAGTGTCATGTCACTCTTATGTAGATACCTTCTAGTAAAGTGTTACCAAGTCTTCTCTAAATGCATTACGCACATACAGATTTGTCTACAAACATGTCAGTAACTGACCTCTGACCTTCCTGTATGGATGGTAGTTCAATAGTAATTATCAGCATTACATTTCACTTCCTTCACTCTATGACACCCCAAACCCCTTCACTTCTTACAGTGGCGCCAGGCGGACTCCATCAGGCATCTGGGCAAGGTGACGCTGGCACAGGAGCAGGACTACACCGGCCTGATCGTGGGCTGCGTGTGTGTCAGCCTGCTGCTGCTGCTGCTGGGATCGCTACTCATGTGGAGAAGGAACAAACACATTGACGGTAAGTTGTCAGGTTGTGGTAGGGGTCATTGGGTCAAAGATCAGTTCACTTCTGCAACTTGTGACATTCTAAACTCAGCCCTGATCTTAGACAGGGACCATTGATTTCACAGTCCTTAGTAATGCTATCTTCTGGTCAAATGCAAATGTTTTCAGCAACCGGGTTTGGCAAGCTGAGTGAATTTTAAGTACTTAACTACTGTAGTACTACTTATATAAGTTAGAAGCAAGCAAATGTAATCAGAGGCAAATATGTAAATTGTAAAAAATAAAAAAAAAATAAAAAAATCTACCAAAAACAAGTATGTGAGTGAATTGAGATGAAATCTTAAGTATTTCATATTTTAAATATTTTGAAGTTAAATAAAAAATTGAATTGACCCCAGCACTGACGTGTTGCGTGCGTGTGTTATTGTGCGTGTGTACATATATTTGCATACATGCGGCTGGAGTTCAGTATGTCTTCTCTAACCCGTGTGCATGTGTGTCTGCTGGGTTTTGTTTTGCCTGGTGGGTTCACAGTGAGTTTGTATGTGGGGTGCACTGGTGAAACGCTTCGCCTTCCTTAGTAATTCTCTTATCTCTCCCCCTCCCCTTTATCTTTTACCTCTCCCTTTATCTCTTGCTCTCTTTTCATCACTTGTTTCCCATCCCTCTCTCTCATTCTCTCTCTCTGTCTCATCACCCTGTCTCTCCCTCTCACCTTTCTTTCTACGCGCTCCTTATCCCCTTATGTCTTTATCATTCCTTCTTCTTCTCCCCCCCCCCCCCCCCTCCCTCTACTTCTAGATCTGTCTGAGGTGTGGTATGATGGGCGGGGTCACATCCAGCATCTGGACAGGCTGGCTAACGCGAGGAGCGTCAGCCCCACTAACGAAATGGTCTCCCACGAGTCAGTCGACTATAGAACAACCCTGCTGGAGGGTACGTCAACCAGATAAGCCCCTCCCTTTTCTTCCCCCGCCCCACCTCCCTCCCTCCCCCCATCTACCTGCTTCGCTCCCTGTGGGGCTGAATGCTATGCTAGTTGTGCATGCCTTACATGTTCTGAACTAACACCTGCAGCCTTGAGGAAATGTAAGTTTCTGAAAGGATTTTGGTGCTTTTTTGATCCACTGATCAAAATCATTCTTGTACCAGTGTAGATCATCATAACCCCCACTGTCACCGCTCCCTGCCAACTCTGGAACTCTGTAACTGCCATAACTTGACAGTGATTGAATTAACAATTTGATTGAAGTAGTTGTTGTCACAAAGAATTGTGCAAAAGCACCATTCAGCATGAAAAAAAGAATTACAAATTAAAAGACAAAACGACTAAAGAAATCTTATTTGTCAAACACTTTGACATTAAATATATTTACCTTCCTTCAGTTGATTTGTCCGCTGCTGAGGGATTTTAAGCTAAAGACAATCTTCTGTCACTCCACGTCCTGTGGAAAGGAAAAGCATTTGTTCAATAGTTGTTGTGTCATGTCATTTTATGTTATTTTCAGCACAGAAAGATATCTGCCAGTGAGACATGGATCATTGTGGAGTCTGTGGTCTCTCTCCTCTCAAGTAAACCAACAAGCCAGTCTTCCTCAACTTTCATGTAATATAAACGAGTCCCCTGTGGTTCTGTTTTCCTAAGCTTAAATCCTGAGGGCATTAGGGGGGCTCCATGTATTATGATCCTGATTATGATGGGCAGAGCAATTTTCCTGCTGCTAAAAAGGGACTTGAAAGGCCTAGAATCTGAGTAGATAGACTTACTAATAAACTAATGCTTGTACACAGGTAGAGTTGGGATGTAGGTTCAGTGGTTAAAAATTCATAGATAGTCCATATTTGAGCCCACCATATATTTTTTTAAGTCCTCTTTCTCCTCTTCTTTGGATAATATTTTGATATTTCTGCATGCCTTTTTTTGCATTTCTTTTCCTTCCACTAACAGCAGCTGAGGAGAAATCAGAAACGTTGTTTTTCCAGCTCAGCTACCCTCCAAGACCGTGTCAAGTTGCTCTCTGTTCTTTTTTTGATCCTGTAACACACCTTGACCCCTGAAGGCCCCGCTGATACACTCACTGACCTTTGACCTCCCTCCATCCCCTCTTTTTGCTTCCCCAGATCAGGGCACAGACAGGCCCGAGACGTGCCGCGCGGCTCCTCCCATCTACGGGGGCAACGGGGAGCTGCTCTCTCCCAGACTAGGGACACTAAGAGGTGGGATGGGGATGGGTCTGGGAATGGAGGGCGAGCTGGTGTCCCCCCTACTGATGGCCCCGGTCCACATCGACCCGTCCTGCCTCCACCCAGACCTGCTGACTGAGGTGCAGCATGTGGTGATCGCCCGGGAGCAGCTGCTGCTCCACCTCAACCAGGTCATCGGCAGAGGTCGGTCACAGAAACACTTCCTCTACTGTTAAAATAGATCATTTTATCATTTGTATTACATATCACTGGTTATGCTTTTTTAAATTTTTTCACTTCTTGCTCAAACATGAATGAATGAATCATTTGTATTATTGTGTCATGCATTAGAAAGAATATGCCCAGCCCAAACGGGGCCTACAAGACACCATTGTTTACAGCATGGGATCCAGATACCAGAATAGCAACATTAATTACATATATCACACAAATTAACCTTCTTGTTTCTTTTGCCATGCTTTAGAGACAAAAGTCGCCAACTTATATACGTTCAAATTTAAACAACCACTCCATTTTGTAGTCATCACTACACCAAAACATTTCCGGATTTTGAACAGACATTTCATTTAATAAGATGGGTGTTCCTAAAGCTTTAGTGAGTAACCTTTTGATATTAATGAGCGTCCGTTACATTCAAGCCGTTGTTACAAAGCTAATTAAGACTATCAGCTCCACACAACTCTCTCTGTGTTTCTCAGTATGACTATGTTCAGAAGATTGTGTTGTCCAGTGACTTTCCCGCGCAGAAACTCGAGTGAAGATAATGACCTCTTCTGAAGAGTCCATCATGTTTTTTGAATCCTCCATGTCCTCCTTGGCTACTAGCAACTGTGTGGAGGAGGGTGGGGGCACGTGCGCGATCACCGAAGGCTTGTATCATGTGGACGCGCCGACAGTGTTGTTGTCATTACTTAGAATTCCTCATGGGGGAGACAGAAACTACGTACTATAGCTTTAACTCATCATAATAAGGACAATACAAAAGAAAATGTCAAAAAATTTAATCAGTGCTGTGTTTTTCATTGTATTTTCTGTTAATGTCTTTTTTTATTGTAGGTATGTCTTTATTGTCTGTTCATCCATACTATTGCTCATGCTAGCAACCCAGTTCTTCTTCTACTTACTCAAAACTAAGTAGCTCAAATGTTAGAGCAGTTGCCCACCAATCAGAAAGTTGGTGGTTCAATCCAATGGGGTAAGCCTGCCTCCACAGAGCGAAGCTGCTATGGCGCCATTTTGATGCTAACAAGCCATCATCCCCCATTAGCATTCCATTGACTGCCATTCATTTTGGCATCACTTTGACAGCCAGTAACTTTACATCTGAAGTGGTTAAGTACTCTATTTGACCATAGTTTATTTCTAAAGTAACACGACAATGTATAAAAGGCTCCATTACCTTGTACCTCACGTTATGGCTCCGTAGCAGACGTTTTTGTAAAATTGGCTAACGATTGCGTCATAACCACGTGACTTACTGTTGCATGGTAGAGGAATTACCGTACAGTACAGGAGAAGCTCGCAGTCAGTTTGCACTTACATTAGCTGCTTAGTTTAATTACTAATGTTAACTAGCATTTTAGTTAGCAATAATTAGCCTGTGCCTATGTCATCTCCTTACATGTACCTACGCTCTCCATCTCTGCAAGATTGGGAATGATTGAGATTTCTCTTGGCACAGCTACCAGAAGACTTACAACGTTCAGACGATTTTGGCTCCCAATGATCACAAAAACAGAATAATCAAGAAAAATGATTATTTTGCAATGTTTTGCAAACTCTTATTTTGTCTTGAGTTCTGAATGAAAAGTATAAAGGGGAATTTCACAGTTCAAGGTGTTTTCACTGTTGATTTGTTTAACTTTTTCACTGTTTTTTAAGTTAAATAATTGCAACATCTTACTAAAAGTCAATGAGTAATCATGTTAAATAATTGTGATTTCAGTATTGACCAAAATAATCGTGATTGTGATTTTTTTCCATTATCGAGCAGCCCTAAGCAGGTAGCACCTAGCATGGCAGCCTCAGCTGCAGTATATAAATGTGTGTGAATGGTGAATGGTTCCTGTACTATGTAAAAGTGCTTTGAGTAGTCATGTAGACTAGAAAAGCACTATATAAATACAGTCCATTTACATTTAAACAAGGGGAAATGTAAAATCCAGGATTTTCTTGTGCTTTTCCTGTCAATTTTCTTGGATTTTGTTTTCCAGGAAGGGGCTACTGGCTGCTAATGTGCAAAATAAAGTAGGAAAGCAGACATTTATATAGCTGAAAAAGTTATGTATAACGATCCAGTCCAGCTTTTAAAGCTTTGAAATAATACCAAAAACATTATTTCTCCACAAACAATTCACAACAAGATTGTATCTGATGTGCTGTGATGCTTTTATCCAGCGAGCTCAGATTAAATGTGAGATTTATGTAAAGCTATACAAAGGCTAAAGTTGCCCACAAAGAGCTTAATTGCCTGCTTTATCAAACTGCAAGCTTGACATGCAGACACAAAATCACCTCACTTTGTGCCGCTTTAATAGCAGGGTCAGTCCCACAGATCAAATTCAACATCAAGAAAAGAAAGACCCCAAACCAAATCTGTGCCCCCTCAGCTGAATGATCCCATGAAGAAAAGAGCCTGCATTTCGAGGCAGGATTTTTAAAGTGGCATAGGATGATTTGTTCACAGCTAGTATTCCCAGGCTCCATTGTTGGAAGTTGTAATCCAACACCCTCAGCCATCTGCAAGGACGTGATAGGAGAACGCCGCGCTCATTTTATTCCTGCACCCCTCCCAGTCTGGGGCAAGCCCTCCTGTCTTAAGAGATATAATTCAATAAAATGCACAATAACTCAAGGGGGACTGGCATAGGCTTTTAGCTTGCGTGGGGTATAAATGAATAAAGCTTCATACTGGGTTACTTGAGGGGGCAGATTTAGTGTGAGGGTGATGGTAATTTAAGAGAATCAGAATTAGCTGTTAAAGGTGTGAAAATGGGCAAAACATACAAGTCTCACACATAGGCAGAAATCAATCACGGGCGGGTCGGGCAGGGTCAGGACCCACCCCATCTGAGGGTCACCCCCCCTAAAAATATCATTAAAACTACAGTATGCTGTGTATTGTACATAATATATACTTCAAATTATTGTGTCAGTAGTCAAAAAAATACAAACTCAAACGAGGCAAAAACATTTGCATACATGCAGCTGGAGTTCAGTGTTTTCTAACATTTTGTGCCCCCTCCCTTGCCTCACAGTGGTTTGGTCCACTGCTTGGTTTTCTTCTTACATTAACTGTAACAGAAGTCCAGTGGGAGGAATCGCGTCAGTAAAGGCGCTGACACACCAACCCGATTATCGGCCGTCGGACAGCCGGCTTTAATTTGGGCCAGATTTGACTTGTTGAATCGGCCAGTGGGCAGTCGGACTCAATGACCAATTACCAGAAATGACGAGCGGGATGAGTGTGACGAACGCCTCTCAACATCTGACGAAAATCTTTTAAACTGACCTTTGTCGATCTGAAATGAAGACAGATTCAACAACTGCGTGGGCCTATTTCTCGCCTAAAATGTTTTCAGTAACACCTTTCGGTGAACTATTTTTGTAAAATATGAGATCCTATTCCAAACGAGCCGCCATTATGGTCGGTTTTGAGATTCGGGAGAAGCCAGACCCGCGTGACGCGTTCGTCCATGTAGCTGCCGGTTTTCATTTTTTGGGCGACAATACAGATCAGCTCCGCCTGCTTTTAGCCTTGCCAGCCTTACTGGAGTTCCACAACTACTGTACACATATCCTATACAAGCTGGGTTCCCCCACCTGCTAGATCCCACTTTAACCCCTGTATACATGTATTTATTATTTGTGTCCCCATCAATAATTGCTCTTAAGAAATTATGTATTTATTGTCCCCATCTGTTAGATGAAATTTACGCCCATGGTCTCACGTACATGTTTTCCAACCAGACAGTCATTTACCATCAACACATCAAAGGCTGCATGCACGATATGAAGTCACTTTGATTGTTGTGCTTTAATTTTTATGTGTGAGCACTGGACAGAATGACATGCAGTAAAGAGCCGCAGGTCAGAGTCCAACCTGGGCTCGCTGCATTGAGGAGTAAACCTCTATTATTGGGCACCCACTCTAGCAACTGAGCTATCCGGGTGCCGTAATTAGTTTTAAAAATGTTTTGGCCAAGTTCTTAACATATATAACATGAATGTATATAATTTGATCCTCAGTAGCTCTCAGTGTACTTCTGCGCAGTGCCAAAATAAATGCACATGCTCTACTGATGTTTCTTAGTCATGGTGAAATGCAGATGGTGCTGCTGCAGTGTCACCAGTGAAGCATCCCATTTTGATGGCTGCTGTCTATGTGCTTGGGCCTCAGGGGTTCAAGTAACCCACCACATTTAACAAACTCTTTAAATGTTTTCCAGACAGGTTTGTGAATAACTAGAAATAGCAAGTTTTCAAAAGCAGAAATCAATTCCTCTGGGAACAACAACAAAGTTGCTGGTTCACGTCCTGAGTTTCCCACTGATCCTGGCTGCCATTGTTCACCTGCTTCACAGCTGGACCTCACGGCCACTCATTCAGACAGAAAGTCATGCATCTCTTTCAGAGAGGCTAATTTAGTGCGGGGTGAATAAAATGGTACATGAAAAAACTACAGGTTTGAACTCGAGCTATTAAATTCACTGATGCTGACTAATTCTGACTAACGCGTCATGTCATAACCTGCAGGTCACTTCGGCTGTGTTTTCCATGGAACTCTGCTTGAGCTAGACGGGCAGAAGCAGCACTGTGCCGTCAAGTCCCTGAACCGTAAGTACAACCCCCCTTTACATGTACAGTATAAAAGGGCGTACTCATAGGCGTAATTTACAGGGATTACAACCCCCCCCCCCCCAATTATCAAAACTGACCAGTGCAACCCACCCCAACAAAACTATTATAATTTCCTTTACATAAATAAAGACATTTGCACCATAACTTGATGCAGAAAAGGCACAAATTGTTGCAGAAAAATTGTGTGCTTGACGCTGAAAAATTCAATTTTGCTCCAAAGTGGAGATCTAAACCCAACCTATGTTGGACCCAAAGTTACGCCCTTGGGCGTACTCACACTTGGTCCAGTTAAACCGTGCCCAAGCACGTTTGACCCCAGAGTCCGGTTCTTACCTTACAGATGAACAGTCGGAATTGCAGTCGGCGAGTCACGCAATGTAATGACGTAAGCGTGCTCTGGCCGTGATTGTTTCATTGCAGTGTGAGTGCAGGCCAGCAGGGGAGTGGGGAGGCGGGGGGAACAGTCCTGGCACGGTTCAAGGCAACTGGGCTAAAGCCTTTAGAAATAAGGAAAGTGAAACGTTTTCCCCTTAACTGATGCAATGCAAGTACAGTGTGTTAAGCATAAAAGCAGTTTCTTTGCAACGCCCTGCTTCAAATTTATCATTTTTTACTCACATTCATCTGTACCTTCATCTTAGAACAAGAGCTTCAGCAGTTTTACTGGAGAAGTTTGGGGGTGAAATACTCTGCATGAAAGGGTTTTGTGATGGTGATTTTTCCACATATTACATATTACATGATTTCTCATGTCATGAATACCTCCAGTCGGAGAGGCAATTTAGGTAGGTTAAGGCCATGTTCCCACTTGGTGTCTTTTTTGACAAGAAGAAGTTGACTAGGGCGCTTTTTATAGTTTTGGTTCCAAAAATCAGCTTAGAGCGTCTTTTGTTGCTACAACAAATGTGGAGTGCTGCTAACGCTGGATAAAACAAAGCGGTGGAGCGAGCTAGAGAAAGAACAGAGAGAGAGAGAGAGAGAGAGCAGTGCTACTTACGTTAGATAAAACAAAGCTAGTTCCAAATCCTGCTTAAGGCCCCTAAAAGTCTAGGGCCGGTTTTTGGTTTGTTTGGGGTTTTTTTGCTCAAGAGTACCAGAAACATTTAACTACACATTTTTAATTTAGCCAACTATTTGTTGTTAAATTAAAAAGGGTTTTCAAAAGCGTGCAGTCTTGTAAAAAATGTTATTTGTTAACTGAAGGGGAAGCCATGTTTATGTACAGTAACGTCTTGTCATGAGCTAAGGTTTAACAAAATGCTCCTGACATCCGACTTAAAGTAACATTTTATGTTTTGTTGATGGTCACTGATGGTCAGTGAGGAGTCCCTAGTTGTGACTCACAATCAAATGCAGCACTGGTTTTTCAGATTACCCCTCAGAACACACACACACACACACACACACACATACACACTCACACACACACACTTACTCTCTCCTTGTCCAAACATATTCACATCCAACCATAATTATTCCAACCTACATCTGCTTATATTGCATACTTATTGCATGATATCACAATGGCCCAATAGCATTAAGGATCTCATCTCATCAGAGCCCTGAATCCTTCTGGGCTGAGTTGATGGTGATGAATGAGCGTCCGATGGTGAGGACGGCATTAGGGTCCCCCCTAATCGTGTAACCTGTCAGTTGGACCAGGGAGATTGATGCTGGAGTAATATGGAGGAAAGCCCAATGCAGTCACTAGGAGCCACCGACCATAGTGGGATGGGGTGAGCTCGACCTGCTGGGGCTTGGTCCTCTGGGATTTTGGACCTTTTTTATTAAGTTTAGTGATTTCTAAGGGCACTATGTCATTGTTTTTTTGCGTTCTTTTGTTATGTTGGAGACCTTGAGTTGGTGCTTTTATCCCAATATAACTATTACTAAGACAAGTTGTTGAAAGTAGAAGAGCCAGAAACTCGTCCTACATTTCCAGAAAGATTAGTGTATGATAGAGAAAGGAATATCCACACAGCAATGACGTCATTTTTGTCGTTAACTTTCAAATTGAGGCTCTGAAATCAAATGTCATCTCTCTAATTTACCAAATGATGCTCAGTGACAGTCATAAAAAAAAATAAAAAAAGACTCCTTCATGGTTATGAGTGTCATGTCAGTTATGCACACCCCTTCAAATAAAGTGTCACCACACAGCAATGACATCATTTTTCAAATTATGGCTCTGAAATCAAATGTCATGTCTTTGTATCTTTGGGGTCTAACCTCAGGTGAAGGCTCTAAAGAGCTTCCATCTCTAACCAGATTACAGCAGAGTCAGTGGGGCTAAAATGCGGGACATCAGACGCAGAGATGCAATTGGCAAATGGGAATTTGGCACAGGTCAGGTCTGGGTGATGATATTCAGGGAGTTTGTTATTTATTTATTTTTTATTACCATCATACCATCAACATCAAAGGTTTATAAGGAATGTCCTTCCTGCTAATGTCAGTACAGCAGTAGTAGTCTGAAAGATCTTTTCAATACACAACATCGCCAACTCTCCCTGTGCTTTACTTTCTCTAGAACAGGAATCTTCAACAGGGGGTCCGCAACCCCTAGGGTCCTCAGAGTCACTGCAGGGGGCCACCAAATTATTGTTTAATGCTTTTTTGAAAGTCTAAAAAAATATACATTAACATGAATCCAACCTATTATTAGCAGAGATTAATCGGTCTATTCATAAAAACAACAACACTGATGATAGGCTAAATGGCCTGTAGGTCACCACTATGGTAGCCATCCACAGATACAGTGAAGCTTAAATATTCACTGTGCCTTCCACATTTATGTATGAATTTTAAACATGACAATATATGAATGTGTAAAGAATATGTTATTTTAATAGCTTAGTATTGTAGGGCACCATAAAAAGGTATGTGTAGGCTGGTATGTGGGGCCCTGCTCGTCTCTCTTTCAGGTTAGGGGTTCTTGGCATTCAGTTATGATGCTCATTAACTATGCCCTTGTAGCCGAGCTGCACCAATCACATTGGTGTATCTGATATAGGCGGGCCAGAGGCGAGTTAAACAGATGATGACAGTTTAATCTACCAGTTAGCTCCACTGGTAGCTAAGCGTACGGTGCTCTGGATACGTCACCCTGTGTATTGTTGTGATTGGTCGTAGTGTTATCCAATTGCGTGCAGTGAGATTTTCAAATGCACGCTTGGTGCCGCACCTCGAGTTGGGCGAGTTTTCTTTACTCAATGCCAGACCCTTAATCTTTCAGATTTGGGTCTGGATTTCCAGGCTACTGATTTTGAGTGATTATTGTGAATGCTCTGATTAATACATGTACAGACGTAAACAAATAATGCTTTGCTTAAATGACAGGTTACTTGTACCAACTATCACGTACTCTTGTCCAATGTGTTTCTCCAGGCTCTGTGGATTTTTGATGTGTTTGTGACTTGTTCTCTCCACCTGACCCACCGTAACAGCACCCGTTCTGTTGTCCAGGACCTCCTGATTTGCAAATTAAGCTCTGAATATAAGACCTAAAAATCTACCAAACTTTACACGTTAATGTAAAAACCATTCATCAAGTCTAAAATATGTTATTTCTTTATTTCTCCCCAACTCATCTGGCAACCCCCAGAAATGATCTTGCGACCCCCCACCCTTAGGCGTCCCGACCCCCAGGTTGATAACCGCTGCTGTTACAACAACTGTTGAAATGTAATGTTTTTTTTTTTCTTTTCTTTTCTTGATAAAGGCATCACAGATCTGGAAGAGGTGTCCCAGTTCCTGAAGGAAGGGATCATCATGAAGGACTTCAGCCACCCGAACGTTCTCTCTCTGCTGGGAATCTGCCTGCCGCCAGAGGGCTCGCCGCTGGTGGTTCTGCCCTACATGAAGCACGGCGACCTGCGCAACTTCATCCGCGATGAAGGACATGTATGGGCACACTCCAGATTGCATGCATGCATGTTGCGATTTATTCACAACATATATATATATATACATGAAGTGGAGAAATTGTATAACTTTAAGAAAATGTGCAAAATGGTGATTGCAACTGAGATGTACAGTACATCCTGCATAGATCAGTCAACACAGCACAAGTTGATCTAATAATAATTTTAAACCCAGCCAATTACTTTATCTCCAGAACTTTGATGACTGTTTTTACCCACAGAACCCAACAGTGAAGGACCTGATGGGCTTCGGGCTGCAGGTGGCCAGAGGGATGGAGTATCTGGCCAGCAAGAAGTTTGTCCACAGAGACCTGGCTGCCAGGAACTGCATGTAAGTTCACATCTATTCATTCAATATCGCACAAGTGTGTTTTATATATAGAGCAAGGTACAATAGATGAGACTAAAATAGAGTTAAATACAGCTGGTAAGGTAAGAGAACAGAAAATATATAGTACTGCATAGGAGATGAGAAAGAATACAAGAGAAGGAGAAAATTGGGAAGGGTTGATTAGTTGTAAGAACAAAGAAACAAAAAAAAAAACAGTACAATAAAAAGTCCTTTCTTTGCCCCGACAGGCTGGATGAGAGCTACACAGTGAAGGTGGCAGACTTCGGACTGGCTAGAGACGTTTATGATAAAGAATATTACAGCGTCCACAACAAGAGTGGAGTCAAGCTGCCCGTCAAGTGGATGGCTCTGGAGAGTCTGCAGACACACAAGTTCACACCCAAGTCAGACGTGGTGAGGACTGTTGAAACATTTTTTACATAACAACTACAGGCTTTGCCCCCTCCGCTTCTTATCATTGTGTGTTGCCGTTCTCAAAATCCCTTAGCTACGGGAAGCAACAGCAAGTTACTGTATTGTGTGAACAGTTAACTTCATTTAATATTATATTTTATGTGGCATTTTCTTTTTGCGGGGTGCAAATGTTCCACCAAAACACGTTTCTTCCTGAGACTGTTTAGCAGAGTCACTGTCACTGCGTCCAGAGCTTAGCGCCGCCCAAGATGATTGGGATTGGCTTAACCCTTGTGTTGTCTTCCTGTCGACCATGCAACTTTTTGTTTTTCTGGGTCAAAATTTTAGTTGTTCTTTTTCTTTTTGTCACTTTTCCCAGACTTTTTACAATGTTTTTGTAGATTTTATTTTGGCGCTTTATTGATGTTTTTGTCGATGTTTTTCGCTGCATTTCTGAAGGTTTTTCCGGAATTTTTGACACTTTTTTCAACATTCTTTTCTCTTTTTTTTTTTCAAATGCTATAAAATTGAATAAGACACCCAAATTCAATGAAAGTAGTGAACTGATCATTTAATTTACTTGTGAAGAGCATTGTATGCTAGCATCCACGTTATTTTCGTTGACAATTTGGTAGAAAGAAACACAAATTTCTGATGTAGAAACTTTTTGAAAATGGGTCAAATTTGACCCGAGGACAACAGGAGGGTTAAAGAAATGCAAACAACCCAGAAAGTTTTTATTTTTTATTTTTATTTTTTTTCTCCTATCCTGAAATGTATGTGTGATGTAATGTTAGCCAGACTTTACTCCACAGTGCTGTGGAGATTGGTCCGGCAATGCAAGACTGTTAAAAGGACAACAGTGAGAGTTAATTTTCTTGTCTTTACTATAGTGGTCATTTGGTGTGTTGCTATGGGAACTGATGACCCGTGGAGCCCCACCATATTCAGATGTGAACTCCTTCGACATCACCGTGTTCCTCCTGCAGGGGAGGAGGCTGCTGCAGCCTGAGTTCTGCCCTGACGCCCTGTAAGTACACACACACACATGCACACACACACCCATACACACTTACAATCACACACATATATATACTATATACATGCTTATACTCACCTGTCATTCACCTCCTCTAGCAAAGTGCCACGGCTCAGTTAGTGTGAGTGATAAACTGTAGAGCTGCACTTAAATACATCATGAGGAGAGAGCGAGAGTCTTAAAATCAGGAGAGAGCAGCCGGGGGAGAAAGGTGGAGGTGAAAAAGCTGTATAAGCAATGGAAGTCATAAATAACAACCACTCAAGTTTCGATCATCCATCATCTACCTCAGCAACAGTCTGAAACACACTCACAGTCGAGCGTTGCATCTCATCACAGCTGTGGGTCAAATGAAAGTCACTTTTCTTGCTTCACCGCTAAAACACAAAGAAAGATTGAAATTGAAATTCAATGCCAGCATAGTATTTTTATTTGTCTCTTTTTGTTGCTGTGGTAGTTAAGTGCTGCCACTTTTTTCTTGAACTTTCCGTCAACAGTTTGAGTTGTTTAGTTTTATTTGGATTTCTTCACAGCAGAGTTTGCCAGGCAAGGTCCACTGACACACTGTGGTAAAACCAGACTATCAATCTTTAGAAAAAGTTATCTTTTCTGCTGATAAAATTCTGCCAAACCTGACGTGGCTAAAAAAAAAAAAAGAGCAACCTCTTTGAGTAATGAGTGATAGAAAGAAACAAAACATCCAGTTATTTATATAAAATGTCACATCAAATCACAGGAAAGTACTTCAGTGTCAGTACAGCTCACACATCCACTCGCTTACTCGCTGATTTGTCCTTATCCATTAAACTCCGACCCACCGGTGAGTGAAGTGAAACGGACGCCAAGTGTGATCTCATACGGTGCAGATAACATCATGAGTATTCACTGCATGTCTATATAGTGTGTGTGGAAATGAGAGGCGAGTGGGAGTGTTCAGGTGAGGGAGGTAGAGGCCCAAAAGTTCCCAAGCTGTAAATTAAACCGAGACATCAGGGGGTGATGCACATCTGCAAACATTCCCACAATTCTTCACTCATTCTTCACTCCCGATCGTTCACAGGGTGTTTTGGTGATAGCAGTCGCTGGCACATACCTTGGACCTGTCAAAATGGGGGGGCCATTTTTCTTCATTTTTAACAATAATAAGGGGTGGCAAGTCAGGAAAAGAAAAACAATAATGGCAATAAGAGAGACGTCAACTTCTGACAGGGTGAAGAGTTTTGATAAAACATGATTGATTGTTGGTGTGAAAGTTATCTTTGAGACACGTTGAAACAATTATCAGTTGTGAGACCATTTCACACCTGTGAGGGAGGAATAACTTCACTGAATGTTTGACTGCTGAGTGAGGAAATGAACTATTAGTTTCTATTGTAGAATTTAAGAATGAAGCCCCGCTGATAGAGTTAAAAACATAAAGTTGCCTCTTAAGTTTCCAGGTTCAAATAGTGGCTAATAGATGATTTATTATTTCATGGAAAAAACTCTAAGAGGAGAGGAGAAGCACAACGGTATGCTGCTTCAGGAGTCTAAAAAATAGAACTGAAAAACTAAATGTCAAAACATATATAAGTGAAACGGCATATGGAAATAGAAGAAAATAGAAGGGCACTCAGAGAGCGCGGATCTCCGCCAAGGTTAATAGTGTGAATTTTCATAGTCGGGAACTCATTTTTTCAGATTATTTCAACACCACATGAATGCAGCACAATCTGCCCTATCTAGCACCTGTCTCACAATGTTCACAAAAGAGAAAAATAGTTTGTGTGTTTGCCCGTGTTATGGATCTGCTCCTAAATTAAAAAAATAAAAAATGAGCCCTGAACACACTGTAAAAAAACGTGGTCTCTGTAGACAGCCCAGGCTCCACCAACGGCAACAAAACCAAACTGCGCCAACCTGCACCACGAAAGATATCAAACAGTGTTCCAGCCAATAACCGACAAGAAGGAGTTGGTTGAGTCATCACCGCAGCAGCGTTAGCATGTAGGCTACTTCCAATGCACATGACTCAACCAAATCCTTGTTGTTGGTTATTGGCTGGAACGCTGGAACACTGGACGACTTATGTTTCGTGGTGCAGGTTGGCGCAGTTTGTTTTTGTTGCCGTTGGTGGAGCCTGGGCTGTCTACAGAGACAACGTTTTTTTACAGTGTGTTCAGGGGACCGGCAGCTAGCGGATAGTGAGAAGATGTTTGCTGTATGTGACAAAAAATGTTGTAGCCTAAAAAACGTGTGACATCGCTTAGAGCACCTTTAATTGGTCATCAAAATCGTTGCCATTTAATAGAAGATAACAAATTAATGAATCGCTTCATCTTTGCTGCTCTAGCTAGGACTACTTATATGTGGTCTTTTTTATTCACTGATTAATTGTTTAGTCTGTAAAATGAGAATAAAGTAGTGAAAAACTATTTCCCAGAGTCCAAGGTAATGTTTTTTGTAGGCATGGGCCGGTGTACGATTCTGACGGTATGATAACCTTCAGCAACTGGCCCATGCCTAGTCTTTTGTTCAACCAACAGTCCCAAACCAGAGAAAAGCAGTTAACGTTCAAATTTAAAGTGCTCATATTCTGCTTTTTGGCTTTTTCCCTTCCCTTTATTGTGTCGTATGTCTTTTTTTGTGCACGTTATAGGTTTACAAAGGGAAAAAGTCCAAAGTCCCCCCCAAAGGGACTTACCATCTCCACCAGAAAACACTGTTCACAAACTGCTCCAAACAGCTCTGTTGTAGTCCAGCCTTTACTTCAGAGACACACGTGGTCACTTTGGAACACACGTTATAATGCTCGCCTAGCTGCTAGCATGGCACGCCCTCATACTCTGCTTCTGACTGGCTAGTAGTCCTTACCTAGGTACTGTCAGGACACGCCTTCATACTCTGCTTCTGACTGGCTAGTAGTCCTTACCTAGGTACTGTCAGGACACGCCCTCATACTCTGCTTCTGACTGGCTAATAGTCCTTACCTAGCTACTGTCAGGGCACGCCCTCATACTCTGCTTCTGACTGGCTAGTAGTCCTTACCTAGGTACTGTCAGGACACGCCCTCATACTCTGCTTCTGACTGGCTAGTAGTCCTTACCTAGGTACTGTCAGGACACGCCCTCATACTCTGCTTCTGACTGGCTAGTAGTCCTTACCTAGGTACTGTCAGGACACGCCCTCATACTCTGCTTCTGACTGGCTAGTAGTCCTTACCTAGCTACTGTCAGGGCACGCCCTCATACTCTGCTTCTGACTGGCTAGTAGTCCTTACCTAGGTACTGTCAGGACACGCCCTCATACTCTGCTTCTGACTGGCTAGTAGTCCTTATCTAGCTACTGACCATGTGCGACTCCCAACAAAGATGGAACAGAAGTGAGATGTCTCACTGTAGCTAAAACAGAGAGCTCAACACACAGGGTGAAAAGCGGAGCTGCAGCAATGTGCAGTACAACAAAAATCTGGTGTTTTTTGAAAATTAAACCATGTAAACCTATTCTGATGTAACCTCTAAATACAATTATTATGAGCGTGAAAATGAGCACAATATGAGCACTTTAAGAAGCTGGAAAAGACTCCTCTCCTTCCTTCTCCCTGCAGCTACACGCTGATGATCGAGTGCTGGCATCCCAAGCCGGAGCGGCGGCCCTCCTTCCACGAGCTGGTGTCCCGCATCTCCGCCATCTTCTCCAGCTTCAGCGGGGAGCACTACGTCCTGCTCAACACCACCTACGTCAACATCGAAAAGATGAGCCCTTACCCCTCGCTCCTCTCCTACTCCCCCGACACCACCACCGTCGCTTCCTCCTTTTTGTCTTCCTCATCCGACCCCTCCACCTCCACGTCCCTGCCATCCATGTCCCCCCTCTTTTGCCACATGGAGCGAGACTGCTGCACCTGAGAGAGAGAGAGAGAGAGAGAGAAAAAATGGAGGGAAGGTGGAAAAAGACTCAGAAATTGAGAAACAAAAAGGAGCAAGGAAGAATGCAGTGAGGCGATGAAGAACTACTGTATGTACTTGCCAAACACTGGACACTGTATGCTGAGGGGAAAAAAAGAGCTTTGACTTTTGACTCAATGTACATAGATCGTCTGACCTTTGACCCTTTCGAAGCATCGCCAGACAACAGGGTTCTCCATGAACTATAGGGCTGACCTTATGGACTTTTCTGGCCTTTTATCGACCCCCGAGGAGCAGGAGATCAGCCTTCCTGCGTCCTCTACATAACAATTACAACACAGGAACTCCTCCTCAAAGAGTCCCAGCGGACAAAGCCACTGTCAAAGCACAACCCTATTCATCAAACACCCCCAAAAAGTCTCACTGACTGCTGTACCCACGCAGGGAGAGGATAGATTTTCTGCGTCTGCTCCTCTCTGGGTGGCATGTGCTCTGATACGCGGATGTGGCTCAGACCTTTTTCGCTCTCTGTAATGTGAATGTTTGACAAATGGCCATGTATTGTGTCGTATTAGAAAGTGTTACACCTCCAGCGCCCGCGCTCAAGAGAGAACGCCGGCTGCTTTGATAGATTGTGGCGCCTCGGGTTAAGTAAACCAAGGCACTGTGGAGGTCGATAATGGTTGGAAGGTAACAGGGGAACAGCAGTGTAGGTGTAAGGTGGGATGTGGGAAAGAAAAAACCCTGCTGCCTGTGTGCAGTTCACTGGATGCTTTTATTTGTGTAATTACATTTGGACAATTATCTTTTGATGTGCTTGGAGGAAAAAAAACATCTGGCAGTCTCGTTGTGACTCACCTGTGTGAAATCCCCAGATGTTACTGAGTGCAAAGGGTCAGAAGCACCCTTGATTTTCTCCTCCTCTTTTTTTTAAAACCTGAAACGTCCCATCATGTCAAAACAGTACAACTCTGACAACATGCACACACCTGAAAGCTTTGAGGGTTTTTTTGGAAAGAAGAAGGAGAACAAATAAGAACTATGTCCTGGTTTTTTTCCGCTAACTGTACGTCAGATTTTGTCTCTGTTTCGTATATCTTACAATTTATTGGCAGAGAACATGCTGTACCTGATGAAATGATACCTAGACAAAGGACATGATGGTTCCCAGAGACCTAAAAGTTCATCTTTAACATTTTATTAATTAAATAACTAAAAATTCAAACAAAGAGCTTGTTGTCCCATAAAGATTTCACTGAGGGCGTGGCCGGGTTGGGTCAGTGGGTAGAGCAGGCGCACATATACTGAGAGGTTTATGCCTCGACGCAGAGGTCCAGGGTTCGACTCTGACCTGTGACCTGCATGTCTTCCCCCTCTTTCTCACCTAGCTGTCCTATCAAAAAATAAAGGCGGAAAAGCCCAAAAAATGAATCTTAAAAAAAACAAACAGATTTCACTGAGAGCTTCAAGTCAAACTTTTTTACCTCGAAGGGTCCTTGTGTTCATCTGGCTTCAAACCAGGAGTGTGTTGTTATGTGACTAAGTGACAGCTGTATACCACTGTAACTTTATGACGACTGTGCATCAAGTCACTATGAAGAAATATTTCAATGTTAAAAGGCCGTACCAGTGTGTTTGCAAGTTTCAGCTTCTTAAACACGACTCACGTACAATTTTCACTTTTATTGACCATTTCTCAAAGCATGCTAATACAGTTTGTATTCCGTTCCAGGCAGCCACTGGCTTCCATTCATTACTGCACAGTAGGACATTCAGATTCTTACAGAGTTGTGTAATCCATCACAGTCAACATCAAGTTAACGTTAAGAAGAGTGAAGGAACCTAGAAAATATTCACATTTGACTGGAGTGAGTTTTACTTTTTTCCAGAAGAAATAACTTGATTAATAAACTGATTAATTGATTATTAAAATAGTTGGCGATTCATTTAATAGTTGACAACTAATCAATTCCTCTTTGCAGCTCTAGTAGAGATGTGCCAATTGATGATCATAACGACGATTGACAATTGAAAAGACGTATGCCAATTGCTGAGGCCCATGATAATTTATTTTTGGGAACATGTATTCATAAAATGTATAAAAATAGGCATACAACTTATTTCCTAAATATGAGTTTTACAGAACTCTTTTAGCGGAACTTCTTAATTCCACGCATTCTTTTTCTCATCAAAAAGTGGCGCCAACATTACCCACAATGCAACTTGACCATCCACAGTTCAGTCGGACATTCAGGTGTTACAGCTGCCTCTAGTGACATCACTTGAGGCATTTTGTCAGGGCCAGGTTCAGCCCCGACAAAACGTAGCAACACGTTTTTTTAAACCGAAACGGGTTTTTCTTTTTATTACCACGAGTTTACAGACACGTCTCTGCTGATTGGGTATCACCTGTGACACTAATGTGCCAGTAAACGAGAGACACACCCACCAAACGAGAGAAAACATGTTTCAAAGCCCGTTGCACGCCGTGTTACACCGTTCCGAGGAAACATGTCATTGAACCAGGAAACCGTAGCAACACGGTGCACACCGTTTTGAGATTGAACGTGCCCCTGGTAACATTCATGACTAAAATATAAAACGTCTGCTTCCTTCAGGGCATTTCCTAATGTGATATACTTTGATGAATTACACACCTCAAGCATCTTTCAAGAGTTCTCATATTGTAGAGAAATGAATGGAAACTAATGGCTGCTTTCAACAATAGAAAAAAACAAAAACACATGAGTGGTTAGCTGTGATGCAAATGATACAATATTGGTTGCAAATGTGCTAAAACTTGCAAACCACTGCTGAGGTTTATGCCCCCCCTTTTATGTTTGCTTTGTGTAGCAGATTATGTTTTTATCATTTTATCTGAATGGCTGCTGATGCGACTGGGCCATTGACGGACAGGTATGAATGTTTGCTATGACAAGAAAATTGCTGTACTATATTTTTGTATTGATGATGAGCCTCTTCTTTAAGACCGGTGGTGAGTGAATAGTATCACAAACAATTGAACAAAGCCACCTAATCAATCTTTTTGTTTTCTAGACAAAACCACTGCCATTTTGTAAATAAAGAGAAGGGATCGTTGGGGATCCGTGTGGGTTAGCAGCATGCGTCTGATGATAAACACGTGGTCGCAGATTCTCATTTAGCTCGACCGCTAGATCACCGTGCAAACAGTCAAGAACGTAGAGTTGAACAAACCGAAGCCACCTCACACCCCGCATGATACCCAAAGACTGCTGTCACTTTGATCGTGTGATTCTCCACCACTTTGTGCTTAACACTGTCTGTTCTGTGTGTGCGTATGTAAGATTTTGTTGTACATAGAAAAAGAAATCCTGAAGGTACATGTTCCTATGTAATGTCAAATCAACTTTTGTCAGTCTAATAAAGCTATACTATCAGAGCTATAACTTTCTTTTTGTCTTTTGTTTTACAAGACAAGCAGCTCAAAACTGCCCTGGAGGCAAATGTAAGGCACAGTGTATAACTTTAATTACAAGTACCCGTTGTGTAAATTACTATCTGCTCACATAGTTTGTTCCTGCATCATACTTTCCATACGGTGGGTATTGTGCAATCGATGTGCAGCAGCCACTTAGTCCCAAATGCCTCAGTTTTACAATGAACAACGAGACTGTAGATGCAATCAGGCACTGATGTAGGTTTTGGGCAGTGGTGGAATGTAACTGAGTACATTTACTCAAGTACTGTACTTGTGTACAAATTTGAGGTACTTGTACTTTCCTTGAGTCTTTTCTTTTCGTGCCACTTTCTACTTCTACTCTGCTACATCTCAGAGAGAAATATTGCACGTTTTACTTTACAAGTTAAGATTTTTGCAAACAAAACACATGTAGTTTATAAAATATGATGTATTATAAATTAAACTACCCAACAATATAACGGCCTACAAGTCCAGCTGAAATGATTAGACCAGAGATCTTCAACAGGGGGTCCAGGACCCCTAGGGGGTCCTCAGAGTTACTGCAGGGGGGCCACCAAATTATTGTTGTTTATAAGTTTCCAAGAAAATTTAAATGTGTTAACATGAATCCGACATATTATTAGTAAATATACAGTATATCAGCCTATATGTGAAAAAACCCATTGATCATAAGCACACTGGCCTATAGATAGTCACTAAGATAGCCATCCACAGATATTAACATGAAAACACGATTTAGAAAATCATGTCAACAATTATTATTTTAATAGCTTAGTATTCTATGCCAAAATGTATTTATAAAGGCTTTAGGCTGTCCTACATGTTATTGTAGACCCAGTTTAATATGCAACTTCATTTTTATACAATGTTAATACATTTTTTTGCGATGTAGTAGGGGGTCCCTGCTCCCCCGTCTCTCTTTCAATTAAGGGGTCCTTGGCTTAAAAAACGCTGAAGACCCCTGGATTAGACCATTAAACACACAACTGTTTGGATCGTTTCTAAAATGTGAGGATTGTTCTGCATTGAGTACTTTTAAGTACATTTCTCTGATGACACTTACATATGTTAATTTAAGTAACATCTTCAATGCAGGACTTTTACTTGTAACAGAGTATATTTACAGTGTGATATTAGTACTTTTACTTAAGTAAAGGATCTGAATACTTCTTCCACTGGTTGGCCTTTAAACCTTCAACAACATTTTGAGCACACAGTCCTTGCATTGTGTTTCTACCTTTTGCTGACAGAAAGTCACCCTTTTTTTGTTCCCACTGGTTGGTGGCGACCTCTGACCCTTCACCTCTAGCCCCCCCCCATTTCTTCTGATCCCTGTAAGTACTGCGGTCTAGACTTTCCCCCTCCCTCTGTTGAACTGAGCCGTGACCGTGGCTTTCAGGACAGGTTGTCCTTTTGCAGTTGCTGGGCAACCCGAAAGATTTGTAAAGAACCTGGTCTGTATAAAAATGTGAGAACACAGGCTTTTAGGGTTATTTCAATACATTTCTACTCTTGAGAGACTGGACTCTGAGGTCTCTCTGGCGCCATTGATCCTCCTAAACTGTTGCAAAAAAGAGAATTTAAAGTTGCTACATTTAACATGTTAGCATCACATAAATCACGACCACATAAGGAAAAGATAAAAGGTGAAATTAGACGCATTTACAATCCGTTTTTCACATTGTGTACCAACAAGGTCTATGGCTCGTTTATGGCACAACATCGAAAAGAAAGTTGAAAAAACGGTTGATTGGACATTGGTGTTTAAGCATGCTTTTAGCTAAAGTTTGTATCTCAAAGAGCAATAATTGAACAATATAATAAAAAATACAATGTAACCAAAACATTGCAAGTGATCAAAAATGTAAGAGGCCAAAGCATAGGATCGCAGTGTTTTTACAATACATCCCATAACTAGAATAAGCACTCAAAGTGCTAGGAAAATGAATTTAATGCTGAAGAAGATATAATGTGTTTTATGAAACATTATTATATTTCTAGACAAACAGAACAAGTAGGCAAGAAGATAAGAAAGGGGGAAGCACTTCATGTTAAATGTCATGACCCCGGGGGGGGCTTTCAAATCCTCCACAGAACACAATCCAAACTGTGTGTGGTATGACTGAGAGGATATTAATTCATTTCTTAATTCCAGAAAAACATACATGTCTTATACCGCCTGCAGCATTACACAGTAGAAGGTGTGGCCCACAGTGTCTCCTTTGATAAGGTGAGGTGAAGAGAATCTCCTGTTGTAACGTAGTTTATATCCTTGACGTTCCACTTCCGGGATTGCTCCGGTGCCGCAGGAAATTACGCATGGATGCATGTCTTTTCACCGATGTTTCCTTCCTCTTTCTTTGTGTTGCCGTTCTAAACTCCGGTGGGTTTGTGAGGACTATGATTAACTGCTCCTCAGATCTCTGCAGGGTAAATCCAGACAGCTAGCTAGACTATCTGTCCAATCTGAGTTTTCTGTTGCACGACTAAAACAACCTTTGATCCTTCCACCAAAACAAGTTCCTTCCCGAGACTATTTGGCAGAGGTACCGGGGCTCCGTCCGGCACTTAGCGCCACCCATGATGATTGTAATTGGTTTAAAGAAATGCCAATAAACCAGGGCACGTTTCTCTCCCATCCCGGGAATGCTGTGTGGACTAGCCAGACCTTCCTCCGCAGTGCTGTGGAGGAAGGTCTTGCAAAGCAAGACTAGGCTGAGAGAAACAGACGCAGTTAAGAAGGCTGTGGTGGAATTTTCCAGACCATCAGGACAACACGGACCGTCAGATTAGTAGTTATCTTCCACCTTGCTGAAGTATCTTTGCCCCCAGGCTTAAATGATCCCAGTGAAAGCCATGTTAAGCCCCGGCTAACACGAGCATGAGGCATGTCTGTCTTTGCATCTCACTCTAAGCATCCATCTCGCCTGCCACACCAGGCTTGTCTTGTCTTTCATCCCCCTTCACTCTCAGTCCTTCACTCAGCCGCTCCCCCCAGTGCTACTGGTGTCTGATCAGGAGTTTAAGAGTGTGTTTTGACACAGTAAAGCCTTTTGTATGCATGTGTGACACAAAAGGCATTTATATTTCCTAACATAGTCAGTGACATTTAGTAACTTTACTGCCTAAAATTGTGTTTTTACCAGTTTTATACAGTCTATGGTTTCTACTTGTATCATGCTTCTGTTAAAAATGCAATGCAAGACTGACTTTTTAAGTGTTTTTAGTGGGTCACATTTCTGTTAGAATTGTTCTAAAACACATGATACGACATGAACGACAATGATCTTTTGTATGCGTTACATAATGACACACTAACCTCTCCACTCCCTGTTTCTACTCTTCTCTAAAGTCAACAGCAGCGGCCTTTAATTCTTCCCCCCCTGTTCTCTACCTGTGTCAGTTTGTTTTTGGGTGTCCGTCTGTGTTTGCCTGTCTCCCTGGTGTAAGTGATACACACTAAAAACATGGCCACACAAGTGTTCTAAGAGAGGACAGGTGCGGCTGTTGATAGGATCAGTTAAAAGTTAAACGGGATGCAGGTTTTTGGTACGAGTCATCAGGTGATTCAGCAGCATTGGTATGTGTGACAGAGGGGCTGCTGAACCCGAACACACACACACACACACACACACACTGACTACACACTTGCATGTACAGTATGCACACACACACATATCATATTAAAGTGATTGTCTACCAAAAAAATGTTTTTGAATATCAAAACACTGACCTGTAGGTCTGAAAGGTGGCTGTTAAACCTTTCTAGTTCCCTCATTGATGAAGAACAGATAGAATTGAGTCAGTTACCAGCAGATTTCAACAAAGGTTTTCACAACTGCTTTATACTTCTTCTCCACTACATTTCAGAGGGACATATTTATTTCATTCGTCTGACAGTTGTAGTAACTAGTTACTTTGGATATTGTAATTTGTTGAAAAGGGAATTTAGGAAACAGCGAGAGACACAAAGGATTGTCAAAATAGGTGCAGTGGAGATAGAACTTTCCTGACTTTTAGTCTCTATGGATCAAGCTCCAAAAACATTGGGTCCTACATTTCCCATAATCCAACTCAAAACATCTTCTGATAGACTCTCCCCCCCCCCCCCCCTCCCCCCAAGGCTCTCTGTCATAAATTAGTTTAAATTACTAATTAGTCTTCCAGCCCAAATGAGATAACCGTGATGATGAACTTTGTGCAAAGCTCCCTCCAGAGCCACAGCAGATATCATGCAGCTGTTTTCACACGCTGTGTATCTACTCCTCATGATGAGTAAACTGAACTCAATGCAAAATATTTGTGGAGTTCCCCTTCTAATGAGTTAAAATGTGCTTTACCTCGACCAGCTGCCACAATAATAAAAAGCTGCTTACGCATTCATTGATCATTAATAATCCAGTGTCACAATCCAATATATGTTTGATACTTTGTGCATGTTGCTGATTATATTACTGTACTTTCATATTGTTTAGTTTACATTTAAAAAAAAAAGGATTCTGCCACTAAAACTTGCCATTATCAGAATTAGTTATAACTGACATGAATTTATTTTGAGCAAGAAAGGGGAGGGGGGTTGATACTTGAAATATCTTGGGTGAGTATCATTGTAGAACACACACACACACACACACACACACACACACACACACACACACACACACACACACACACACACACACACACACACACACACACACACACCTTATCATCTGATAAAGCAGCTAGTCAGTACCATTCTGACCTGCTGAGTCAACTCACATTCTCATTAAACTGTTAATGAGTTTTGGCCATTGAGAGACCAGGGAGGTAGATGGCACCGAGTGGTAAAGTATGCCTATCATCCCCCAAACACACACACACACACACACACACACACACACACACACACACACACACACACACACACACACACACACACACATCTCAGATACCTCAGCCGCCTTCATTAAGGATTCCCATCAGATATTTCATGGTTTAGTTACTATTGAATCTATCAGGATACAACTATAATGCCACAGCAGATGGGCTTGTTTTTGGATTGTGGGCTCCCCCTATTGATTCTGCATTGTTTCTGCACCTTCATGGACACTTCATCCAGCATATGTGTGCTGGACAAAACAATGGGAACATCACATGAAAGAGAAGTACTGTAACTTTGAAGTATTGTTGCACTGCAGCTGCAACAGTGAGTCATAGATTGGCTGCTGAATTGCAGCATTTGTCAGTTAAAAAAGATTACAATTAGTACTTGATGTAATGTGTGAGTTCATAAAACATCAAGGGTTGAATTATAGAGTACCAAAGAGGCAAACGTCAGTGTCCGCAAGCCAGGAAGAAAATCTTTTTTTCCTCTCGTGTACATTTTGTCCATTTCAGGAGCACCTGCTTAATTTTGCTTATTATTTTCCAAGTACTGTAGAACCTTTTCTCTTTTAAATGGGCCAAAGTAAGTCTGAATTGCTCTAACTACAATCCTTGTTGGATCAAAATGTCAAAATCTGACAGTGGTTTTCTAGGAGTGGAAAAGCAATGTCTATCTCCAAGGTGCATTAGTCACATAAACTGCAAAATGATTTAATATACAAGTCGACCGTTCTTTAAATCAGGATAGAATAAGCCACATAAACTGCATCAGCAAAAAAACTGTAGTTGCAAATCAAAGCTCACTGACAGATATGATAGACAGCTAGCAAGGGTATTTCTAAATGTCACAGAAGCCTCACTAATCATGACAGAATGGAATCAGCTCCTCTGTGAACCATAAAAACGTAGCACCGTGAACTTCACGGAGCCTGAATTTATGGCAGGGCTGCCATTTGAAAACCACTTCTGTGATGGAAGGTCAACTAAAGCACACTGAGACACATAACCTGGGGCAAAGAAAACAAAATGTAGAGCCTTGATGACTGGGGAATGATGATTCATCCTTCACCCTACTTCTAAACAGGTTTACACTGGGATGTCATTTAAAAATCTCATTTGTTTGTACTATTTCACACTGACAATATATTGCCAACCTTTTTCCATAATAGTGCAGATGTTCAAATGGGATGGTTGAAAGCATTTTATTTATTACTTATAATGTATCAAATGCTTTTAATTATCAGATTTGAACCTTACTGAACTATTGGGTGTGTATTTTTTACTCTTTGCTATGCATTAGCCACATCAATAAAGGCCTTTTAACTTTTTCTTCAACAAAAGTGCCTTGGTTTCCCCACTGTTCTGTAGTCTGGCTATCACCAGACCAAGCTCAATAGATTTAAGATTGAACATTAGTCTGGGGAATCTGCTCTGTATTTTTTCTGCACAAGAGCCGTGATCAACGAGCATAGTTCAAATGACTCTGTACACAATTGGATAGTCCTTCAACCAATCAGACCAACGATCCGGGTGACGTAGCAGCGACACCGGCATCAGCGGGTAGCTGTGCTTCGGGGGCTGCTATGTTGAATGTAAACAAGAATCTGCTTGGTTGCTTCTCTATCGTCATCGTGTTAAACCCGCCAATAGCGCGCCAGGTAGATGAGCCAGTTTGTGATTGGTTCCCGCAAATGTGTAACAGAAGCATGAGAGATAAACGTGCAGGTTTCCCGCCTTAGCTGCAGGAAGAAATCAAATCACCGGCAGATCGGGCTGGTTTACCCAGTCTAACTGTTCTCATCACTGAACGATTATGGAAAGATCTGGACCAAGAAGCGTAGCTTCCTACCTCCTTTGTCCCCGCATAAACTGGAAGAAATTTCCTCTTGAAGATCTGTGCAGCAACTAAAGCCACCCATTTCATAAAATATATAACATTTAAAGAAAAATAATGTTTGCTTTTCTGAAGTTTAGAAGAAGAAAGAGAAGAGATCCCAGTTGTGACCCCTTGCCCCTTTGTCTCCCATGTGATCTGGTACATGTATTTTGTGTTAAGACATATGGAATTCTACTTTAATGAATCTGTTAAAAAAAATATTATGTTTATGTCGATATTTCTAAAATAAGAAACATCGAGCTGATTCAAGCGCTACAACCAAAGGCTTGAGTCGGCCGTTCTGTTAAAACATAACATGATTTCTGTGTTTTCCTTCACAATGAATCATCACGTGTGTTTCCAGTTGATGAACATCTCACTTTGGTGTAGTTTCCCTCTGTAGACGCTATTTATCAAACACAGACCTGTTTCTACTTTCAACAAATCAAATGTGAGCTATTTCTCACATTTTTCACCTTCAGCCGCAAAGTGTGTGTGTGTGTGTGTGTGTGTGTGTGTGTGTGTGTGTGTGTGTGTGTGTGTGTGTGTGTGTGTGTGTGTGTGTGTGTGTGTGTGTGTGTGTGTGTGTGAGTGAGGCCAAAATCCACAATTCAACATTTGGTCCAGGTACTTTATGGCGAGCACCTCTTAAATTCAGACTTCCAGTACAGGCTTGTTGGCTGAGGATGTTCATTCCAGCATCCAATCTGCTCCAAGGCGAGCAGATCTTTACTGTATGACCCTGGTGATGAGCTGAGAAAAGTTTTTTCTATTACATTTTTTTTCCACCTGCTGAGACTGCCTGTTGCTCTCCTGTCTTTACAGACTTTTGCTTCTTATAGGTGAGAGGAGAAAACACATACAGTATTTGACACAGGAGGAATTTAGCATTAAACATAATTTCATTCATTCATTCATTCATTCATTCATCATTTCATTGTAACTTAATCTAGAAATGTAAACTTGAATTCTCATATTTCTCATTGACTAACCAGTCTGGAATCACTCAGACAAAAATGTAATCGCTGTGAAAGGGCCGATAATCAAGACTGGGAGTGCTGGTGTACCGAAGAATTCCAGGGAAGTGTGATCACAGCCAGACTGGCGTTGAAAGCCCATATCTGTGGCTTACTGGGGCACCAAAGTCCCACAAGGCCATTTGGAGGGTTGGAGGTGGATGTGGTATTTTTGTAAACCAGTGAGTCTCAATATTTTCAGCCAGAAAGTTCAAGCCCTTTTGTTTAAACACGTAGCCGGTGACAAAAGCATCATCAAAAGCAAGCCAATAACATGCAAAGAAATCAGCAAATTAATCAAAAAGAAAAATTAAAGGAAAGATACACATTTAACACATCTTAAAGTCATACAGCCATAACGTGAGATACAAGGTAATGGAGCCTTTTATACATTGTTGTGTTTCTTTAGAAATAAACAATGGACAAATAGAGTCTTTAAATGCTTCAGATGTAAAGTTATTGGCTGTCAAAATGAATGGGACTCAATGGAATGCTAGCAGAAGGTGACGGCTTGTTAGCCTTAGAATCTCCCCATAGGAGGTACGCTTTCCGGATGCTCGGTTACCCCCTTGCTTGGACCCAGCAGTGCTTTGAGCTAAAGGCTAATGCTAACATGGCAATTATGCTCACAAAGACAATGCATTTTAGTTTACCGTTTTAGCATGCTAACATCTGCCAATTAAGGCTAAACACAACGTGTAGCTCAGGCTGATGGGAAAGTCATAGCTTTACAGGTATTTTATACACAAACCAAAGTATTGGACAAAAATCCAATTTTGACGCGAAGATGGCACGAGGGGAAAAGTTAAAGGATCACCAGAGTTATTATGATTCATCCTGAAGGGGGCTGCAGAACGCACAGTGCTTGAATGTGAACCAAATTCAATATTAAGCTGTACAATTACTGTCAAGTCATCTGTTGCTGTCATTAACAGCAACAGATTTCAACTTTGTGATGGTGCTAGATGAAAGGTCAGGACACCACCAAAGTCAGTAGGATTCATTATCTGGGAACCATGAATGCTGGTGCAAAACTTTGTGCCAATCCATTGAGTAGATGGTGAGATATTCGCATTGCCAGACCCTCCTCCACAGTGCTGCGGAGGAGGGTCTGGTTAGGCCACACAGCATTCCAGGGTGGGAGAAAAACGTGCTCTGGTTTATTGCCATTTCTTTAAACCAATCACAATCATCATGGGTGGAGCTGAACGGCGCATAAAGCCCCGGTGCCTCTGCAAAATAGCCTCGGGAAGGAACTTGTTTTGGTGGAACATGTGTACGTTCAAAAGTTGTCTTAGTCGTGCAACAGAAAACTCAGATTGGACAGATAGTCTAGCTAGCTGTCTGGATTTACCCTGCAGAGATCTGAGGAGCAGTTAACCAGAGTCCTCAGAGTTTAAAATGCCATCACAAAGAAAGCGGAAGGTGACGGACATCCGGCCGAAAAGAGTGACATCTGGCGGAATTTCTGGTGACACCGGATCGTTGTGGATATAGACCAATGTTGAGATATTTCCCAGAATAAGGGAAAAATCTGACCTGCTGGTGGTCCATCCATACAGAAAAAGTCAGGGATTCACCAAAGTCAGTTGGACTCATTCTCTGGGGATCATGAATGTATGCATAAAACTCCATGACAATTAATAGTTGTTTATATATTTTAGTCTGGACCAAAGTGGTGGACCGAGTGACCGACAGACCGACATTGCCAAGCCTACAGAGCAACAAAAAACAGCTTGCATATATCATCTGACCATAAGCCACATCCTGACCTCACCAGATGTTCCTACCTGCAGGTTTAACCCTTGTGTTGTCTTCCCGTCCACCATGAACTTGTTGTCCTTTCGGGTCACAATTGAAAATGAACTTTTTCTGGCACTTTTTCTCACGTTTCATTTGCTTTTTCCGACTTTTTTTATTCATGGTCAATAAACCTAATTTAAATGACATTATACCTAATTTTTTAATTTAAAAAAAGCAAAAATGATGAACTATTTTGACTAATAGTTAAGATCAGACGATGTTGAGTGAATCACAGACTGGTTTATGTCAAAGTCTGGTCAGGATACAGTTTTAAAACTTTTTTTTTTTCAAATGCTATACAATTGACTAAAAACACCCCAAATTCAATGAAAGTAATCATTAATTTTACCTGCGAAGAATGTTGTATGGGTTCTTACAACATACATGCATCCATCCAAGTTATTTTGAGGCAATTTGGTTGAAAGAAACTCATATTTCTGAAATAGAAATCTTTGAAAACGGGTCAAAACACAAGGGTTAAACCCCCGCTTTAGCTCAACTGTGCAAACCCTCATCCATCTGCGTTGCTGCTGTCCGCATTTCAACACAACAGCTATTGAACTGGCACAAAGCAGACTACACCAGATACTGTCAGGAGGTGTGGAGATACCGTCTCACTCGTCCCCATGCTGCTGCCTCCTTCCACTTTCATGCACTGCCAAGAAGACATTTCTCACACTGATACTCAGATAGCTGGAGAACAGAGAGGGACACAATCACTCAGCGTGGTATGACCAAAATGATACTCGCACACAAAGGTTGTGCTGCTTTTTTTTATCTTAACACTTCATCATTCTGCATCTTTAATACCTCAACCTTTTTAGTGTCTTTTGAGTCTGCTGGTTGATTATTGTCCAAGTGGGAACAGTGTAATGAGTATCCAAGGTGACTAACCAGTGGCTGGGGGTGAGTCACAGAGCGGCCCCCTTTTCAGAAGCAGAGAAACTGAGTTCTCAATGCCCCCTTTGGTCCCTAGAGGTGATGAGTGGCTCCAGTGTTGACACAATGGCGGGACTGCAGGCCATTCAAGTTCGAAGGCAGATTACAGGGCACTTAAAACCTCAGCGTGCCTCATCCTCCCAAATCTGAAGCAGCACAATTATTCAGCCACAGGTGCCGTTGGGGGGCCTCACTAAGAAGGGACATGAAAACCCTGTGATCATTCTGGGCTTCATCAATCATAATTTAAGTTTCTATGTGAAAAGCACAAGATATGTTTAGCATAGTGAGGAGCAAGTGAGAAACAAATACTATGACCTCCTTTAAGTCCCTTCTTAAACATACTTTAATCGACGAGCCTTTCCTGATTTTTTTGTAACTTGAACCTCCTTTGAACTTTCTTTCCTTTTCATACCTACATTGTACATTGTTTTTACACACCAAATACTTTGTATTTGTTTGTTTTTGTTTGTTTTAAAAAAAATGTAAATGTGTTTATCGCTGGTCTGTTTTTATTTTTGCTGTTTTGTGAAGCACTTTGTAACGTGGATTTTGAAAAGTGCTCTATAGATAAAGATTTATTATTATTATTATAAATAAAGGCACTGAAAAGATTGGACATGTTTCAGATCTGTAATGATAGCTAGAGTAATGGCACATGGATTAAAGAGAAGGTGAAGGATGGACAGTCAGGCTTGTCACTGTATAGTACCGAAGTGACCCCACCTAAACAAACACAGGGATACAGTGGTGGCATCACATGGAGACTGATTCTTATAAAGGTATGAATTACAGTCTTGGAGAGAGAAGGAAAGGGCACAGCATTGGGGAAGTATGTGGCCGTCAGGCAGCAATTTAGTTTGAAGGGTTCATTTTGTAGCTCAGTGAGGGTGTAACTTAACATTACCTCACAAATCTAGCTGTGAATAACAACCTCGCTAGAAAAACACAAGAAACAGCTTGCTGTGATGTACCTGTAGGCATTTTAGTAATGTTAAAGTAGAGATGGAAGGTCTAATAAAGTATAGCTTTTGTTAAAAGGTCACTGTGTTACAGCACTGTCTTGTTTTCAGCGTTATAATATAGTCTCTACTCCTGTGGTAGATGTAACTCAGTACATTACTCAATTTCTATTTCAAATCTTTCCATTTTATGCAACTTCATTATTCTATGCATTGCTTTTACTAAGTAAGCAAAGTATGCAGATGTTGTAAAATGGAGAATTGTATTCCCACTGGTATTACTACCAATTACTACATTGGCACGGAGCCCCTAAGGGGACATGACATGACTTTTTTTTTCTTCTTGTGCTTACAAGAAACTTTCTGGTGCACACAAGATACTTTCTGTTCACCAGATACTTTCTGATGCGCATGAGAAACTTTCTGGTGCTCACGCAAAAGTATCTCGTGCGCACCAGAAACCAATCTAAGGCTAGCAAAATGATGTTAACAAAGTACTGCTAACATTATGTGGCTAAAGTTAATATTTCACATTTACAGCATGAAATCAGTTAATAGTTGCCTTGTCATCTTTAAGTGTGTTGATGACACTATCAGTTACATTTCGTTGCGTTTTCAGGAAGATGAATACCTCCTCCTCGGCAGCCACTGCTACTCAGATTGGTTCACATGTCCCTTCAGGGGCTCCGTATAAAGGTTCCTCCACAACTGAAGGCAACAAATACTGATGTTGACATCCAGATTAGAATTAGGTTTGTGAATTTCTACACATAGAAGTACATACTGTATGGATCAGGAAGATGCAATGAACGTGACTTCTAAAACAGTCCTTTTAACCTACCAGACTTCCTTAAAATGAATTATTTGAACCTCCTAAAACTGACAGTCATTTTACCATCTGTGATAATAGAATAGAATACATCTTTAATGTCCACCAAGGTGAACATTTTTCTTTGGCTCACCAGACATACAAGACAGATAAACATACAGACAACATCTCAGACATAGTAAGTGGAGTATAAAAAGATGAAATGAAAGAAAAGAAAATATCAGGATAAAAAATACAATACAATAGCAGCTCAGTTTGATGTTGTCACTTGGTTTGGTTGAGGATACACTGATGGCATTTGGAATATAAGATTTTTTAAATACACTTTTTGCCAGAGGCACTCTGAAGCGCCTCCCAGACTTCAGGAGCTCAAACTAGCTGGAAAGAGGGTGTAATATTTAACAACACTCTCTTTCTGTCCCCCCCTCCGTCTGTCTCAGTGTGGCTAAGGTCTTGTTGTATTGAGTATTAAGTTACATGTCTTTTTTTGCTGGCAGCGTGAAAGGGAATGAGTCACAGTGAAACTGATCTCATTCCTCTCACAAGCAGAAAAGTATTATTATTTTTTTATTATTTTGTTTTTAAACAAAAAGTCTTAGCCCGCCATCTAGTGGTGAAAAACATGGCATACACACTGTGACAGCATTTCTGGGTAATCACAGGGCTTCCCCAGAAGACATACTTATACCCTAGGGCGTAATTTCAGATAAAAACAGAAATAAAAACAATTGTGAAATCATGAAAGATTGGAGCCCTGCAGGCTCTGTAACTCGATTAGAATAACAAATGACTAAATGCTACAAATGAGAAGCCAACCAAAGAAAGTGTTCCTTGTTTTCTATCCAATTTTTTTCATATTTTTAATCAGTTTTCAATTGTATTCATGTTTTATGACTGCTACTGTACGTGTTTTTATCTTTACATTTTTCTACTATTTCTTTTATTGTTATGCACCAAAACCATGGCAATAAACTTGATTCTGATTTATTTATTGATCCCCAGGAGGAAGGTTTTGCATTACACCAGCACAAGAAAAAGACCAGAATGATAGATAGATAAGAGAAAACATTTAGGAATAACAAATAAATGGAGTTTACAGCTGTACAGTACACACTACCTTATTAGACCAGTGTTAGGCCTACATAAATCAAATTGTCTGTGCAAAACCAATAGTGCAGTTATTAACTTTGCAATATACACATACTTTGATTAATTACTGAATCATGCGAATGCATGGTCTTTATTTGAACTATCCAGAGCTACCACTACTAGCCTACTGCAGCTACAGTCACTAAAAACACACAGACAGTCAATCAATCAACACCATGAACGCTGGGCTGAACCAAGCTGGGAATCCACCCAGGCCGTGACGTCACTGGGCTCTGACAAGCTGGTGGTGCCGGAAGAAAAGATGGCGGATCATGAGGAGCAGCTATCCGACGAGGAAAAGGTAAGAAGACAATTTAATCACTAGATAAACTGATGCAGGGAGGACGTTAACGCTCGAAATTTCTAGTTGCATTTTGAGTCTGTCTCTGCGTGCGTCCTGGCGTCGACCGGCTTGATTAAATGCGGAGAAAACTCAGGCCTCAGCAGAACCGCTGCTGCTTCTGCTCTTATTATTTTTAGCTCAACTTCCGCTCATTTGCAAATTCTGAAACGGAGGCTCCTTGTACGGTCCTGACTCAAAATAGGAACCGTGTACATATTATAAACCCACCTAGCATTACCTCCCACACCTTTCTCGTCCTGTGGACATGTAGTTTTCCCCCAGTGTCCCTAGTTGCTTGTGTTATGGAAGTTTTCACACACCTAAGATCGCTAGCTTGTTAGTTTAGCATAGCCACAGCCTGCTAGCTAGCTAGACTTACTAACACGCCCTTTTCGCTGTTGGATACCGCTTTTCTGTCGTTACACAAAAAATATAGGAAGTGCTGGACTGTCAGATTATATTATGCAGAGCAGGATTTCATTCGCCGTGTGACAGCTAGCTACCATAGGTATTCTACACGCTAGCTTGCTAGCCACTGTACCTCTGATAAGTAACATTAGCGTTTCACAGACAGTAAAAAGATGTGGGAACTATGAGCTCCAGTTGACCAACGACATGATGAAAACGACCCAACAGTTAACGTTACAGTTTACAATATGTATTCATATGTGCTCTTCCCATTTTAAAAGTATAGCTATATCTACAGCTCCAAGGTCTCACGCCAACATGTATTTATTTTAAAAACTGTGTAACCAAAAACTGTTATGCAAACTCGGTAGTCAAGCTCGTACTGTTAGCAGGGTGTGTACCCCATTACACCACTGCTAGTGTCTGGCAGTACTAGCACTGTTCATTTTCTCATTTCCTTAAAAGAGCACAGACAGCCAATACCCTGAGACAGCACGAGTGCCTAGCAGCATGTGTCTGCAGGAATCCTACTTGCATTTTATTTTTATGTCCTGCTAAACGGGATTGATTTATCTTTGCAATCTCTATTCAGTGCACACTTTGCTCTCTCTGTTAAGCTATGTTTGTCTTTTGGTTATGCACATTGGAAGCAGCTTTGAGAGAGGTGAATCGGTGTGTTAGCTGCTGCTCGAATGTAACACTATTTACGAAAGTATTTATAAATTAATTGGCAATTTCATAATTATTTTTATTGTTAAAGTCAGTTGGTTAAAAAAAAAAAGAGCCAAAAATGTAATAGTTATAGTTGGACAGATGTGAAGGTTCACTTAATTTGAATTCACTTGGATTTGTCACTGTTAGTCAGACTTTGTAGGCATATTTTAGACATCTCCATGAGCTCGGATTGCCTGGGATGTGTATTTAACATTTTGAAAAAGTTTTGTTAATTAAATGAGTCAACGATTACATACAAAAATAGTCAGTAAATGGATAAATAGTAAAAAAAAAAACAAGTCATGGTTGCAGGCTTCTTGTCATTCTTAATGGGTTGACATACACAGAGCTATGTTTAAACGTGTACCTGATACCCTGTGTCGTGTCTGTTCTCACCTTAAAGCCAAAATTCCTATCAAGCTTGTTGATATCACAGTAAATGCTCATTATAAGCATTCTTCTTGATAAATGGTTATGCCGGTTATGTAATACACCATTCAGAGTTGTAACAAGGCCTGGCTTTATTTCCTTCTGTTCCACAGCAGACTGAGTCACAAGTTTGTTAAAGGTCAGGCAGCTTATTGACCCGCGGGTGTGACCGCGTCATGCTCATCAACACAGAGGCATCGGCTGTTAGCTAAGCATTTCATTACAGGGATAGGGTGTGTAGGCGACTGTGGCCACCTTGTGATTTTGTTGTGTACTGGCTTCACCATAAATACAGTTTTCAGGTTTGTGCTTATGGTGTGTCAAGCTGTGGTTAAACTATTAACAACTTTAGATGTTGGTGCTGTGAAAAGGATGGGAGCTCTTTTCATCTCTCCACCACATTGGTTTCCACATCTGTCAAGACACTTTCACTTTTTGACCAGACAGTCTGATTTTCAGGTTACTTTATTGGTACCCATAGGTAAACTAGGTTTACAGTCTAAGAGGCAGGACATCCTTAAAACTTTGTAGACCACCACATAACATGCAACACACTTGTTGAGCTGAAAGAATAAAAGTTGGCAACCTGCCAGGCTGACTGGCAGAGAAACAGGCACAGCCAGTACGCAGTATTTAGCAGGTGGAAGCTGTTTATTTCCGTCTCTGAATATGATTGGTGCCGGACCAAGTGGGCTACATTATGTGTCCATCCACTGTATGCTGTGCTGTTAAAAGCCGAGTATTTCCGTGCACACACCGCAGTTACGTTTTGTACTTTTGAAGGCCGTCCCTACAGTGCATTAGCTCAGAGCAATCAGCCATCTGCTCTGGCCCCTCAGCCTTTATTGAGAAGCTCAGAGAAAAACTGCAAAGGGAGGAAATGAGCGTTTTCATCTGCCTAACACTGACAGTTGGTAATAGTTTGCAAAGTTCACTACTAGTCAATTTTAAATAACTATTTCACTGGCTAGCCATGATTTGTAGAATAAAAGAAAAACAAATAATGTTTGATGACCTGACAGAGACTAGTAGAGTGGATAAAACCACCAGCCACAGCCAGCGTCTCCTGGCACTCAGCTGGTGGTACTTTCTCACATTGAATGACAAATCTGCAAACTTGCTTTTTTAATTTATTTCTTTTTTAAGATTATTTGTTTGGCTTTTTATGGCCTTTACTTGACAGGATAGCTTTAAAGACAGGAAAGGGGAGTGGGGTGGGGTGTGCGGGGGGGGACGGGGGTGTACATGCAGCAAAGGGCTTTGGGTCGGATTCAAATTCACACTCTACTGGGTGAGCAGGAGGTTTTCCTTGGTCCTAACTTGCTATGATGTGACATTACTGTGGTGACAGTGACATCATTTTGAAAAACAAAGCAGCTTGGAGACACTGTTTTGATAGGTAGACTTAGAAAACCCCAGGCATTTCTTTTTTGGTAGCAAGATTATGTCTGTCGAATACAATAAACGTCTTTGAGTTTGTCTCTGTGAACGACTTCTTAAAGGTGTCCCAGGGGAGTGAGACATGTCTGCCCTGTTGCTGCTGTGGCTGTCAGTGTCACTTTGCTATTCCAGAAAAAGACCTGAAAGCTCCCTGACGGGGAATTGCCGAAAAAAGTCTCTTCCCTTTGTAAATGATTAAACATCTGTGAGTCTCTGCCACAGATACCAAGTACTGCTCAGTCTTTTTGAGTCATTTGGGCACTGGCCTGCCAGCTTCCTGATTACAGCAATGAAACCAGACGTGGGTTTTTACAGGAAACTGCCATGTGAAACAATGATCTCGTACATGGCAAATTGATTGACAGTAGACAAACCCACTACCCACAACCTAGTTTTATAAACGAGTCAGCTGCCAACCTGGTTTCACTGTAGCTTTCACCTCTATTGAGTAGTCTACACTATAGATATTTATATCTATGGTCTAAACTATCTTTACACAGGAGGGACATTTTTGCAAGCCTTGTTGAAGTTGCTATATATGAGAAAAACTGAGGTGTCTGCTGTGGTTCCTGTTTTTACACAAAGGAGGAGACCTTTCTGTTAGAAAATAGTGGTTTGGTGAGAATCCATATTGTCATGAAAATGCAATTATTTCGAGAGGGGGAGATAGTATATTTATACTCCTAAGTGCTCCCCAAGCGTTATCGGTGTGATGCTGTGATCCATCTTAGATTGGTGAGGTTGTGAATTCACAATAAAGGGTAATCAGTGCTGGGCAGTATGACCAAAACATTTCTATCACGGTATTTTTAAGATTCTGGCGGTTTCATGGTAGCCTATATCACGTTTGTTTTTGAATGACTGGCCTTATTATAGAGCTATAGTGGCTTATTCTACTGTCAGGAGTACATAGCATTTAAAAACACGCCGTTCATCTGTGTCATTTTGTAAATGTACAATTATAAGTGCTACAATGTGTCACCCATTGTTGTGTGTCGTCATGTTTTGCCCTGTCGAGTTATTTGTGGGTTAATAATGGTTGTGTTAGAAGTTATAATCAATAGTAATAAATAATAGTAAGATGAGGGTTATTAGGGGTTCCCCTATCAATACACTCACAGCGTGCCCCGATCGTAGAACTCTTCAAGACAAACAATATTATTCTTTTGGCTGCCTATTGAAGAGTTACACCTCAAATGTACAATTAGGAACACAAAGGCATCCTTTATTTATTAATGTATTTGAAGATTGATTGAAGTAAATGAATGATAGATATCAGGCCTTTCTCACTTGTTGATCACCAGCACTGTCTGGGAGGGATCATGAATTAGCATATGTGAGTGTCTTTGGGATTCAGACTGTTGATCTTATTGAGGTGTGTTGACAGTAATGTTGAAATACCTGTGATGAAAGCAGTTGCTGAGGAGAGAGTTAAAAAAAACTATTTGAAGATGATTTTGATGATGATTGGCTGGGTGGGTGGATGCCCTGCTCTCGCTGTCTCACTGCACGCTCTGACTACCAGTAAACACAAGACGGCGACAATGGCGACGAGCCAAGGAAATGGACCTTTTTCACAGCAGACATTTTGACTTGTCATAGTAGGAAAAGCACAGCTGAAATTGATAACCTTACGATGGCTAAATTCCATTATGTGTCCCAGTAAGCTATTTCAGTGAGTCAGCATGCACAATACTAGGGCCTCTCCTAAGTGGAATGCAGCCATCATTAATGGATTTGAATACACCTGTGCTTTTCCTACTATGACATGTCAACATGTCTGCCGTGAAAAAGGTCTATTCAAAGGTAGCATTCTCGAACTGGAAGTACCGGCACTACTTCTCGCTCATGGAAATTAAAGGCAAGAATGTTTATGTAACATGCACCCTATGCCCAGGAAAAAAGACTTTATCCACGTCTGCCTCAAGCAACTCAAAACTTTTGAAGCACCTCACATCAACACATGCTAACACGACACTTGTTGCTGCTGCTAACCCAACCCCATAATAACCCCATAATGACCCCGAGCCCAAATGCAGCTAGCGTGAGCTCCAGTGAAGGAGACGGAGCCACTCTGTTAAAACAAGCAACGCTCGGTTTTTCAGGTCAGCAACAGGTGACCAAGGCCGAGCTGAACACATTGATTGAAAGGTATGCTCCCCCTGTCCACTGTGGAGTCTGAGTCATTAAGAGCTATCCTTGCATATCATATGGCCGGCTGCAGTCTATTGAGTTCAGATAAATACCAAATGTTCTAAAATACTGTATATGGAGTTTTTATTCTTCAATCAGTTAACTTAATATAAACATCTTTGATGTTAAAAATGTTATAGAACGTAATAGCGTTATAGAACATGAAAAATAAAAAAAAGTAACTAATTACTTTTACAATGTGGTAACTGAGTTACTAACTCAATTACTTTTTGGGATAAATAATTTGTAACTGTAATTAATTACTTTTTTAAAGTAAGATGACCAACACTGCTGTAAAGACAACTTGCACCATGCAATGAAAAGCTTGCTTTGCCAGTCTTCCTTACACAACGAATAAAAAAAGAGTCATACAATGAAGCTAAAAACAAAAGAGTTCTAATAAGTAAAAAATATAAAAACCAGATAAAGAACACTGTGTGTAGACAGCTCTGTATGTCAAAATACAGTATGTTCTAGTATAGAGCAACTTGCTTAATGACTCAGACAGTTACACTTGAGACCACAGCACCTCATTTGATTAGGGGGTTTTCTCAGATTTTCCAGTTTAAAAGTTTTATTGCTGTCTGGGCAAGATGGGTAATAAAGAAAAAACCTCAAAGTATAATTCTTTTTAAAATGAAATAATGGTGCAATCCCTCATTTAAGTCGAGAGCCGTCCGATATGCGTACCTGAGCTTGAACAACTGTGTTAGACCATAGGGATATAGCCTAGCACAGTTAAATGCTGAAAACTCAGTGGCATCTTCCTTTAACTGAAGAATGCATAGACAGAGCAGAGGAGCGCTGTCTGTACGTGCCTGCAGAAGTGCAAGAGATCTGGAGACGAGGAAAAAAAATATGTTTTTCTGTCTAAACACTCAGGTAGAGAACCGAGCCCTGAGGGACCCAATCTGGTGCCCTGTTTAAGTGCCCTATAAAATCATAAATGTTGATGTGTAAAGACCCGTGGCTTTACACTGGAGTGTCTGCATACTGGAGGTGGTAATGCAAGCCAGTGATATTCCTTATATTGCATAGCTGGCTGCTTGGGGTAAAATGACACTACTTTTTCCCAGCACAGTGTTAGGATAAGTCATTGGGGACATCAATGTGCACATCTAAAGTAGGCAGGATCGGTAATTGTGCAGCACAGTGGGAGTCCGTCCAGTATCTATAAGGTCGCAAGTTTTATCCCAGCCAATGCATCCAGCGTGTGTGTTTCTTTTGAAACAGATATATATATTTTTTTTAAAGATTTATTTTGGTCTTTTCCACCTTTTATTTGACATGACAGCTAGGTGAGACAGGGGAGAGAGAGGGGGGGAAGACATGCAGGAAATTGTCACAGGTCAGAGTCGAACCCTGGATCTCTGCGTCAAGGCATAAACCGCTCAGTATATGTGCGCCTGCTCTACCACTGACCCAACCCGGCCACCAGTTGGATAGATTTTTTGTGGTGCTTATAACTTGTTATGGGGATCTGTCAAATGTTTGACATTTTTTTGACTATCTGAAGGATTTGAAAATGTTTGACCTTTGCAACTAATATCAAAAAAGACAGTAGCAGACAGCAATCTGAGTTTTTACCTAAAAACCTTTGCATACGTTGACAGGAAGAAAAGATGATAAAATGTTCTCTGTCACGTATTACCAAGAAAATTTGAAGTCTCCACAAGTTTGACATTAATGCTTGACCGAGATAAACTAAAACTGGTGGCTGCCTGGAAGGAAAGAAATCTGAAAATCATTTATGATTTGCAGTCTACGTGATTTGTAGTTAATCGTGCTGTAACTTGCTAAATCACTGGTATGATGTGTGAACCTGCAGCTAAGGCAGTAGAGCAGGCAGCATTGTATGAGTGAAAATGAAGCACGGTGCTGGTATAAAAAGTGCCCCAGAAAGTCATTACTCTGTATAACATGGTGTCACAAACAACAACAAAGTCATGATCTTTACTTTTAGGAAACCCCCTTCAGTAAAACTTCTGCTTCTGATATTATTAAGGCCCAACATCACAGCCCTTATTTATTCAATTTAATCTTGAGCCGACCAGCTGCCACCTCCTCGTTTTGATTAGCAGAGGAACATTTCTAGTTAGCCTACGGCTGCCTAGATGGTTCTCCTCCTCCTCTCTGCCATCACGCTGTGGTTTTATTCATATCCAGGGAGACGATGAAGCTTAAAACGTCCGCAGGGCAAAATATTACTTCAGTTTACTCCTGCTGTGTTTTTTTGGTGCTATTATTATTTTCAAGGCTCTGGATCAGCATGATAAGGCGATTTTGATGCCAGGATTAGTTTAAGTGTGGTTTCGGTGCCAGTGGGTGTCATTTTGGGATTAAAAACTGGTGCTCCCTAAGAGGTGGGATTGTGAGGTTGGAGTTGGGATGGTGCAGTGGGGGTGTCTGTCTGCTGGGTAATATGAGCATGAATATACAGTAGGCAAGTTGAAAGAAAAGAGGCCAGCTGGTGTCTAGGCCAAGAGGGCACAAAGACACAAGGCGTGTGTGTGTGTGTGTGTGTGTGTGTGTGTGTGTGTGTGTGTGTGTGTGTGTGTGTGTGTGTGTGTGTGTGTGTGTGTGTGTGTGTGTGTGTGTGTGTGTGTGTGTGTGTGTGTGTGTGTGTGTGTGTGTGTGTGTTCCAGTATTATTGTTCCAGCTCCTTGATTAGATCATGACTGCATGCCAGCTCTTTAGAATCCACCCTCTCTTAGAAAGATAACAGACGTGACTATTGGAGATAAAAAAAATAAAAAAAAGACCTTATTCCCAGCTAAAGAAAGACTTTGTCCAAGATCACAATGACTGTAAGTGAGTCAAATTTAGATAACACTCACACACAGCAGCAATTGTCAGTCCTTCCGTTTCCCTCAACTGCTCAAACTTAAGCCCAGTTCAGACCAAAGAGAGACAAGTTGAAACTTGCAACTTCTTGCAGCGAGCTGGTCTGCAGTACCCTGGAAATCCAGAGTTCTCGCAAGACCACAATTTGTCTCGTCGCAAATCTTTTGTCTGAACTGGGCTTTAAGCTATGTGGATGTTCATATGTGTTTATGCAGCAACCTAATATAAATAATAACCTCCATAAAATATGGTTCATGATTTCTCTTCAGGGACTGAGTTTCTGTTTCAGTTCACTTGAAAGTCCCAGATATTGATATTAGACCTTAACTACTAGCACAAATGTGCTTGTTGTTTATTATGAACTTTTGTAAATAACAATCAGTTTACAATTTTTAAAACAAACTTTTAAATGAATTGTAATAAATATGACTTTCTGGCTATAATGTGGACGAGAAGGAATTTCATCACCTTCACCATGTGTTTAAAACCTGTTTAAAAAAATGTTTTGGCGCTCAATACTTTGATTGGCATTTGCAAAGTCAGGCTACTTGGGGAAGTTTGTCTGACAGGGTTGAAGCACCAAGAACGTTGAGTTAGTTAATGAAATTCCCCACAGAGACTCTTTGCCTTGAACTCAACCCTTCATGTAGCACGTTAGCAGTCAGTGCTCAAGGCTAAAACTAGGTCTCAGAGCTCCCAAGTGTCCCAGCGTAACAGACTGCCACTGGAAGGAATCCTTAACCTCGCAGCTCAGTGTTCAAATTGCTGCTCTATAGTAATTACTTCTGCAAAGGAGACCATGACTTTAATTTCATTTGTCTGCAAGCTAAGATTCATATATTAGACTTTGATATACGTTTGCTCTAAATGTATTAGTTTGGGGTTTCTCAGAAACTGCCCAAGTACAACATGTAGCCTATGCATCTATTTTCTTTGTTTCTGGGAAGGGAAGTAGTGCATGAAGCAGATATCTTCTTCCTGTCTGCACAATAGGTTTGTGGTTTCACCACTTGCTGTACCATCTTGCTGTCCAGCAATAACTTACAATCACTAGAGCACTAGAGTTATATTTATTCCCTCGATCTATAACAGGACAGAAGAAAAATAGAGGCAAACTTCTTAAACCGTATTTGTGTCTAGCCTCACTGTAAATGAACAGGGATAATGTTTAACGTGTATAACCTGCAACAACAAAAAAAGGTAGAGAAGGGAAGCTACTTGTTTTTTTTATTTGTTTCATTCTTCCAATCTGCCATAGAAGGATGTAGGCTGTTGTCTCAGTGCATTAGTAGAACTGGTTTGATGTAGTCTACTTAGAAGAAGCGGAAGTATTAACTAGCTTTTAACAGTCAATGCTGTACTCATAAGCCACTAATGGAGTATCCGTCTCATCCTCCTCCTCCTCTCAGTGATTCATTTTGAACCACATCGCATTCCCTTGGCCTCATCTCATCTCCTCTCCACGCACCCTAAAACAGTTAGCCTAGCTGTCAGAGATGTGATTGTAAAACCATCCCTGTCCATTCCTTCAGTCTTTCCTGCTCTCTCCCTAGCTGTTGGCCCTACACAACTAATTCTGCAAGCTCACAAATTGGTTGACAGTAGGATTGAAATATCTGTGGTCAGCACTCTTTAAGCCTAAGCCAATGTTTTAAGTTTTCGATGACTCAAACATTCATTTTAGTGGTTTACCCAGACATTTGTTCTTGTCAGGGTGGAAATAAATATCTAAAATGTCACAGTAGCCTGCTCAGATTTCCTCCATGACCTTCCGTGTCTTGACTCAGGTGAATTGGAAACTGGATTTCCCGTGTGTGTGTGTGTGTGTGTGTGTGTGTGTGTGTGTGTGTGTGTGTGTGTGTGTGTGTGTGTGTGTGTGTGTGTGTGTGTGTGTGTGTAAAAGGGTGTAGCCTCCCTCCCGCTCCAACCCCCCCCGCGACCCTGAATAGAATAAGAGGTTCAGAAATCGGATTTGTGGATAGCATACAGTATTACATTACATTGAAACAGCCAGACAAGACACAGAAAAAGCAAAAGTGTAATGTTGTTATTTCTGACTATGAGACCCAATGTCTACCAGTAGTTACAGTGGCCCTGCTAAACGTAAGCTCTATTAATAGACTTAATAGAAACCAGATCCATGGCCATAGAGAGAGTTCAAACTTGTGTCAGATATTTGAACCAGTTATGGTGCTCTCACTTTATCTTGTAATTTACACACCCTAATAAATGGCAGTTCTAACTGTTCCATATGTCTATTACCACGCTATACTTTTATAATCGGATAACTTTTTTTTAATTATTATTATCTGTGGTGTTTACAGCCCAAGCTGACTATTGGCATGTATAGACAGGTTGATGGAGATCATATTTATTGTTTGTATCAGTTCAGTTCAGAGCCTGAGAAAGCCAGCATTCCTACTGGTATCAAGACAAAACCAGACCTCAACAGATGACAGTTTTTAAATCGGTTTTCTGGATTAAAAATAGCAAGGGCTTGGTGCACATCTTACATATTTGCCCTTTTCCCTTAAGTACACATGTTGTTATTGAGTTGCATCCTCAGTCATCAGGGCCTGTTCCAGGAAGCAGCTGAATAAAACCCAGAACAGAAGTTTTTACATTTAAACTGATAACTGATAACTTTGGTTCACAAATGCGTAAACCTGCTTCCCGGAACGGGTCCCTGGAGAGCCTGGGAGACGCGCTCTCCATGTGGAAAGTCTGTTTACACTGCCTTTAAAGTGTAATGAGGGAGACCCAATGCAAATTAGTCTTCCCGCGGGGATGTCAAGTCACAAACACACTAACACAATTTTCCACCAGCTGTGGAAAGTTGTTTGTATGTGTGTCGTGCACACTCACACAAACGCACACACCTCCCTTGTTTTGCGAATTTTAGATTGTTCAACATAAGTGGGTTATGATGATCTCACGACAGGATTAGACAAATGCAGAGACTTTGATCTCAACATCTCACACACACACACACACACACACACACACACACACACACACACACATGCGCACGCACACACACACACACACACATGCGCACGCACTCACACACTCACACACTCACACACTCACATGTTCCTCCCTGAGTGCCTTCCTTTCTCTCAGCATCGCTCATTAGCAAGAATCAATCTGCAGCTCTGCACAAGGGCCAGAGCACTTGTATATACACACTGCTAATAAGGGCCCCTGGGACACACACACACACACACACACACACACACACACACACACACACACACACACACACACACACACACACAGTACATACATATGAACACCTTCCCTGATGCACCAGCTTGTAAGACTGGGGGGGGGGGATGGCTGAGCCACCGTACCCTGCCAGTGATAGAGAGGGGTAGAGACGTATAGACGAAGGGTGAGAGAAAGTGTGTACTACAGTCTTCAGCACATTTTTGTGTCCTTATATGGTTGTAAACCATGCGGGGGAGGGAGGGGCCGTTGTCTCACTGTCAGTTTGACATGTGACCTGGAAACAGGAAGTGTTGTAGTGCAGCAGCAGAAGAGAAGTGAGAAAGAGGAAAAGTTACTGCTGCTCTGATGCATTTTATACTGAAAGAGACATTTAAACCGCCCCACTCCACCCTCCAAACCAGTGACACAGTAACATTACACCCTCTGTTGGCCGCAGTGTATACATACATTCAGTGTTCAAAATGGGTTTTAGGCATTCAATTATTGTCCTCACATTGAGCTAAATCTCCAGCAGACTTTAAAAGGAGTCAAAACTTTATTTCATGATTGAAAGTTTTTTTGGAAACAGAAATAGTGGTAAATTGTATTGCAAACTGTCAAAAAAGAAAAAAATAATACATGGTGTCTCAGATTTTGGACAATGTGCAATAGAGATTGATTCATCATGTTAATGTCTTGTGTCTGATCAGTGACTTCCAGTCTTAACCTGGATCTTGTTTTTTTGTCTGCAGGTACGCATAGCAGCTAACTTTGTCATCCATGCCCCGCCAGGAGAGTTCAACGAAGTTTTCAATGGTGAGTTTCTCTTCCTCTATATGTATAATGTACAAGTTAAGCTTGTAAAAAAGACATACTGGCAATGCAAAATGTGATGTTATTTCTCAGAACTGGCTCTGTTTGGATGTCCTGGTTGTCCCCCCTTGGCCAGGGGAAAACAAAGGTGCAGCTGGGACCTTCATCACTCCTCTTCTTCCCCTCATTACCTGTCACCTCTCCACTGTCCATCATCTAATTACAGGCAAAAATGCCCAAAAAATACACATACGAGAACTGGCTGTGCTTGAATATATTGTATGATTCATTGATTTTAGCAAGATATAGGCCTAATTAAAATGTATTGGTCAGGAAAGCACTGACTTGTATACAATACAGTATTACAGCATGCATTGATCTCGTTTGAAACTGCCAATGGGTGGTGCCTTAGTCAAACAAAGGGGCTTTAAAGAAAAAAAGTATAATTTTTTTTCATTTTAAAATTGCTTGTTAGTCTGAAGTTTATTGTTGTGAAACTAGGCGTTTTGTCACAATGCTCTTTAAAATTGTTTTTGCAATTGCTAAACAGGAGCTGACATGGAAAATTGTTTCTGTTCATGTGCCACTTTTCATTCCGCTGAGGCCACCTAGAAAGCAAAAAGGAGACTATGATGTTTTGGCCAAATTGTAGCTCACCCTGCAGCGCCAATGGTGACACCACACTGTAAAAGTAGTGCCCCTTGAGAGAGAGAGAGTGTGTATGTGTTTGGCATCGTTAAAGCCTCGTACTGCCTCGATGAATGTCGTCAGCTCAGAGGAGCGCCGGCGGGCTGTCTGTCTGCCTCTTATCACAGCCTGACAGCCACACACACTTGCACAAACACTCTAAAATACAGGCCCCTCTTGCCACTTTGTCCCCTTTCATCTCTGTGTGATTTTACAGCCTTTTCCACTGAGCTAATTTACCATGTCTGCTTCACACTCCCCAGGCATAAATGTTGCAGTGACTGACTGCAGGCAGCTTTGTCTTTTGTGTTGGTGTGTGTGTCATGGGGTTAATCTGCTGTACCTGTCTTCTTTCTCTCCTCTCCGTCTTCTTCTCCTCTCATAATCTCACCCTTTTTTCTCCTCAGATGTGCGATTGCTGCTCAACAATGACAATCTTCTCAGGGAAGGTGCAGCGCAGTAAGTCTCCCGTCTTGCACTATTTCCAGCTTTTGAAAAGTGTCTTTACAATTTGCAAAAAGACTTAAAAGTCTGAAGGTAACATGGGTCACAGTTCAACAACCAGACCCCCTGTTGTTCTGTGTTCCCAACTAATAGTGTAATATTTCATCTCTAAACACAGCTAGTTGTCAGTCGTACCTACTGTTTGTGCCAGCTTTGTTTACTTTTTAAAATGTGATCTGGCAGTCAATGAAAATGAAAGAAAACAATTCTCACAGTCTTCAGATGTAGACTTATTATGGCTTCAGTCTACATCCATATTGCCCAAACACTGTCAGCATATACAGTGTCCTATAGACAGACATCTTTAAATCGAGAGTAGTAAGTATATTTACATGAAGTACTAACTTTGGAGTGTATGTAGTAATATTTTGTCTCTCTCTCTCTCTCTCTGCAGTGCATTTGCACAGTACAACCTGGACCAGTTTACCCCGGTGAAAGTCGAGGGCTACGAAGAACAGGTGACTTTATAGTTCATCTTTGACCTGAGGTGATGGTGGCAGTTTAGAGGCTAAACTTCAACAGCTTAAACGGACAGCAGATTTGGACCCTTTGTACTCATTCGGCAATAGTGCAGTACCACAACATGAAAAAAAAAACTATATAAATAAATTGCTATACAGTATATAACACATTTCATATAATAGTGCTTTACAAATGTTAGAATGGTGGATAGAAGAGCCAATAGCATCATAAAGGTACAAGGAAACAGGAAAAGCAACAAGATAATTCAGTCTTCATTATTATTATTATTGCACTAATATTTTGGTCCAGTGGGCATTAAAGCAGACAAGGGGGGATTGGATTAAAGGATCAAACAAGTCCCCGTGGTCTTCCCCTTGCTTCCACGGAAAACAAGACCACAAACACGTCTTTATTTAAATGTCATTGTGCTCGCTGCCTGCGAGTGTCTGTGCAGGTTGAACATGGTGGTGAACGAATGCGTCTGTGTGTTGGCTTCAGTAATGATTGCAGTGTCTTATGTAAAGATGTCATCATGTCCCTCTGCTCCCGCATGACGGGTTGAAATTCCCCTGTCTGATAAACACAGCAGGCTGAGCCTAGTGCAGAGGTGAAAGATGGAAAGTTCTGGCTGGCCTCTGTGTTTCTGTCTTCCTTTTGTCTTCATCCCCCCCTTTTATTTTTTGTTTTTCTCATTGCAACCCTTTAATTAATTCCTTGATTTTTCTCTCCCTTTCCACAAAATCTCCTGCCTTCTGATCTTGTTCATGTTTTTTTTTACTTCTCCTCTTCCTGTTTTTCATTGTCCTTTGTCTATTTGTTTACTTTTTCCCTACCTGTCTGTCTTTCTTTCTTTCCATTTATCCATTCCCTTTTTCTTCTGATACCTCCTCCTCTTGCTCTTTCACTCACTCTCCTTTTTCTTTCTCATTTTCTTGACTTCTTTTTTCATTCCTCCCCAGGTCTTAATCACAGAGCATGGCGACCTCGGGAACGGCCGGGTCCTGGACCCCAAGAACAAGATCTCATTCAAGTTTGACCACCTGAGGAAGGAGGCCAGCGACCCGCGGCCCCATGACGTCGACGGCTCCCTGGAGGGCTGGAGGAGTGCTGTGGACTCGGCCGTCAGGGCCTACGTCAAGGAGCACTATCCCAGCGGAGTCTGCACCGTACGTCCCAGCCTGCCCCGTAACCACAGTGATGCACCACCCACTTAAAGGAGCATCATTGTGTTTTCAATTCTGTCAGTTGGTCGAAACTTTAGAAACATCAAACAATATGGGATTTAGCTACCACAGTTCCATCTAGAGCTGGGCAATATATTGATATTATATCGTGATATGTGACTAGATATTGTCTTAGATTTTGGATATCGTAATATGGTATAAGTGTTGTCTTTTACTGGTTTTAAAGGCTGCATTACAGTAAAGTGATGTCAATTTCTGAACTTACCAGACTGTTGTAGCTGTTCTATTATTTGCCTTTAACCACTTAGTCATTATATTCACATTACTGATTATTATTTATCAAAAATCTCATTGTATAAATATTTTGTGAGAGCACCATTAGTCAACACTACAATATCGTTGTGGTATTGATATCGAGTTTTTTTGGTAAAAAATATCGTGATATTTTATTTTCTCCGTATTGCCCAGCCCTAGTTCCATCCCAGCCTTCTCTCTAACAACATACAAATGGAGTTTGATTGTTAACAAATTAGTCTTTCATACGTAACGTTTTCACACCTATAGTTTGGTGGACTCAATTTGCAACTAGGCAACTATTTTGAAATAGTTGCAGTCTGCTCTATAAAGCTTCTTTTGGGCTACTAAATTATTCACGCAAAGTGAGCAGTTGAGTTCTGCTGCAGACACAAAAGAGTTGTCTGTGAGTTTGTTGTGTGTGTGGTTTGTCAAATGTCACGTTGTGTATATTATAGTCTCTCTACTGCAGGTCAGCATGAGCTTAATTTCCTAGCCGTTAACCACAAACCACTGACTCATTTCATTGCTTCAGTGCCGGTGTGAAGTGGAACTTAAAATGCTTTGAGAAGAAAAGCTCCTTGCATGTGAAATCAGAATATTTGTTTCTTCTCCCTTCAGATTTACGGGAAAACCATTGACGGACATCAAACCATCATCGTGTGCATCGAGTGCCATCAGTTTCAACCAAAAAACTTCTGGTATGTTTCAGACAGTTACTTAATATTCAATTTGATTTTACTTTTTACATTTTGCACGACTGGGATTTGTGACATCCGATTGTTGTTTTGTTCCATGGGGAAACCCATTATTCACACAAAGCAGTACACTGTTTGATTCCAGAAGAGCCTCTCCAGTTTTAGGATGGAGTAAAGATGACAGCCTAGATTGTCGCTTTTACTTAAAAGAAAGATTTTCGGGTGCCCGGGTAGCTCAGTTGGTAGAGCGCGTGCTCATATATAGAGGTTTACTCCTTGCAGCAGCCGCGGGTTTGACTCTGACCTGCGGCTCTTTGCTGTATGTTGTTCCCCCCTCTCTCTCCCCTTTCATGTCTTTAGCTGTCCTGTCAAAATAAAGGCCTTATAATCTTAAAAAAAAAGCACGATTTTCATCTTTTTTTCAGAAATGCCAACAGAGCTTGTAGAATTCCCAGCGATGGTTTCTGTATCAAACTTCATTTTAAAAAAGATGTTGAAATACTGAATAAGCTTAAAAAGCCTGAAATGCTGTTTGATATGTACAAGATGTTTTAAAGACATTACTTTAATCACCACTTAACTCTAGAGCGTTAGAATGTTGGCATCTCATAAGTGTTGCTGAGCTGTTTCTGATCGGGTTAATCTAATTGGATGAGAATGCACCAATCCTCTTTGCTGCTGGGTTTTACTGGGCTTAGTGTGTGTGTGTGTGTGTGTGTGTGTGTGTGTGTGTGTGTACCGTCATGTTTCTGTAATGAGGAACCTGTGGAGCAGATATGTTATAAGATGAGGAAATGGAACTGAAATGAAAGCGCTCATAATATATTTTTTGGGCTTTCCCCCTTTCCTTTATTGTGTTATATATCTTTTTTGTGCACGTTATAGGTTTACAAAGTGAAAAAGCCCAAAGTCCCCCCCAAAGGGACTTACCATCTCCACCAGAAAACACTGTTCACAAACTGCTCCAAACAGCTCTATTGTAGTCCAGCCTTTACTTCCGTGTATTCAAGGTATATAATGTGCAGGGTTTTTCCTACCATTATAAGTATTTGGTGCAACGCCAAAAATGGTGAAAAAAGCTCCACTTTTTTTTTTTAAAGCATCACTCTAACTAAAACACTTTTCTCTTCTTTAGCAAGTTTTGTCTTTACATTTTTTTGAGTGTTATTTATCTGCTCTAGCTTTTCCAACGTTTTAGGCACAGATATAATAATATAATATATATAATATAAACGATCCAAAACTATGTCAAATTGCATTTTTTTTTAAACCCCTCCGCCAAATATGCGCACCTGAGTCTTTGACAAACCCAGGGAAAACACATTGTGCACATAAAAAAACAAGAATACTTGAAATTAAAATATTAAATCAAAAATGTGTTACTTGAATTCAACCATTTTATGGGAATAGATTTGGTTCCATACAATGACATTATGAAACAAACACGTCTTTTCTTGAAACATTAATACATGATAAAAAGTGTCTTTTATATCAGGTGATGCTAGCTGCAAGCGGGCATTTAATAATAGTCAAGTGATGCTAATGTATATTAGCCTGTGTGCAGGACAGGGATTTTCTCTAGGGGGAATGAATGAGTTCACCATGAGAAGCTCTTTAGAAATGTCTGAATTTATGCTAATACTGCCTTTGTTTTATGTGCCGATGGTGATGACTATGGATTAGTGACAAATTAAAGGAAGGTGGATGAGTAGTCAAGTCATTTAATTTGTATAGCACATTTAAACGAACAACAGTTGACCCAAAGTGCTTTACAGGTAGAGCACAGAAGGCAGAAACAGTATGCCTTGAAGATACATAATCAAGTGTGCAAGACTCCATGAATATAATTTGGCTAAGGTAAAGTCATTGTAACATAGAATAAAACAACAATAGAACAACAAAAACTAACATTTAAATGCAGCACTAGAAAAAGTCACACATTCCCACTGCCTATTTGCCTCAGAACCTTCCCAAGGCTCATGCTTATTTCATGCACACCATACTCCCGCCGCATGAAACCCAAATTCTGTTCTCCAAATTCTGTGTCCTAGTGACTCCTGCTGTCAAGCAGGAAAAAAACAAAAGAATGAAACAATGAAAGTAAGGGGTTGGGCCAAAATGTAATGGATTCTTTAATTGTCTGGAGCTCTGCTGGAGGATTGAAACACATTTATTCCAAAAGATATTCCTTCATTTGGGGTTTTGATGATGGTGGTAGAGATTATGTTTGTCCATGTAGTTAGTGTGAAGGCCAGAACGTATGATTCACACCATTGTCATTCAGTGACCCCCCCCTTATGTCTTCTATGGATGCTTCTGGTTTGGTTTCTCTACTCATTTATTCAGTTTTTTTCTTTAATTTGTCATCTGTCTGTATATTACTATAGATAATGTTTAAGAAAATCTAAGTAGTATCAACTTAACTGATAATGTTGAATATACCATGATATATGAGAACACCCTGTTTCTTATCTCTCTTTGGATCTTTACAAAACTCAAGATAACGTCTCGCTTCTAGATCTTCTCAACTGACAAAAGCGTGGTAAATATTTGTTTCCTGCAGCAGACATGTAGCTAATTAGCAAGGCAAACAGCACAGTTGCAGGTTCAGTTGGGGTAGTTTATTTTGCCAACTTCTCTAATTTGTGTCACATTGTCATACGTTATGGTATTACAAGATGCAAAGAGTGGTTAAAGTCTGGTTGTCCTCCTCTTTGCACAGGAATGGACGCTGGAGGTCAGAATGGAAATTCACTGTCTCCCCCTCCACCACTCAAGTGGCAGGAATCATGAAAATCCAGGTATTTTGGTTCAATTCTTCCACTCTTTAGAGACACACATGCAGTTTGTTTGTGTGTGTGTGTGTGTCTCTGTGTGTGTCTGTGTACTGCGTAGTTTGTGTTCAAAACCGTTCCCTATCACGGAATAGTGCACTATATAGTGTGTTCGCCATTTTTTAGTGGCGTTCGAATTCTCCGGGTTCATTCACTATATAGTCCACTATAAATAAACACAATGCACAGCTAATTTGAGTGTACAGCTTGTGTGTGTGTTCAGATTCCATACATGCTTTAGTATCAAGTGTTTTTCAACACATTGTCAGTTCACACCTACAGTAACTCACAAAAATGAGTACACCTCTCACATTTTTGTAAATATTTCATTATATCTTTTCATGGGGCAACACTGAAGAAATGACATGTTGCTACAATGTAAAGTAGTGAGTGTACAGCTTGTATAACAGTGTAAATGTGCTGTCCCCTCAAAATAACTCAACACACAGCAATTCATGTCTAAACTGCTGGCAACTAAAAAAAGTGAAAATATTCCAAATTGGGCCCAATTAGCCATTTTCCCTCCCCGGTGTCATGTGAGTCGTTAATGTTACAAGGCCTCAGGTGTGAATGTGGAGCAGATGTGTTAAATTTGGTGTTATCGCTCTCTCACACTCTCTCATACTGGTCACTGGAAGTTCAACAAGGCACCTCATGGCAAAGAACTCTCTGAGGATCTGAAAAAAAGAATTGCTGCTCTACATAAAGATTGTCTAGGCTATAAGAAGATTGCCAACACCTTGAAACTGAGCTGCAGAACGGTGGCCAAGACCATTTGGGGAATAGACGTGCGAGTGCTGCCAGCATTGCTGCTGAGGTTGAAGGGGTGGGGGGGGGGGTCAGCCTGTCAGTGCTCAGACCATACGCCGCACACTGCATCAAATTGGTCTGCATGGCTGTCGTCCCAGAAGGAAGCCTCTTCTAAAGATGATGCACAAGAAAGCCTGCAAACAGTTTGCTGAAGACAAGCAGACTAAGGACATGGATTACTGGAACCATGTCCTGTGGTCTGATGAGACCAAGATAAACTTATTTGGTTCAGATGGTGTCAAGCGTGTGTGGCGGCAACCAGGTGAGGAGTACAAAGACAAGTGTCTCTTGCCTACAGTCAAGCATGGTGGTGGGAGTGTCATGGTCTGCATGCTACAGTTCATTGAGGAAACCATGAATGCCAACATGTAGTGTGACATACTGAAGCAGAGCACGATCCCCTCCCTTCAGAGACTGGGCCGCAGGGCAGTATTCCAACGTGATAACGACCCCCAAACACACTTTCAAGACGACCACTGCCTTGCTAAAGCTGAGGGTAAAGGTGATGGACTGGCCAAGCATGTCTCCAGGCCTAAACCCTATTGAGCATCTGTGTTGCATCCTCAAATGGAAGGTGGAGGAGCGCAAGGTCTCTAACATCCACCAACTCCGTGATGTCGTCATGGAGGAGTGGAGGATTCCAGTGGCAACCTGTGAAGCTCTGGTGAACTCCCTCCCCAAGAGGGTTAAGGCAGTTCCGGAAAATTATGGTGGCCAAACAAAATATTGACACTTTAGGCCCAATTTGGACATTTTCACTTATGGGTGTTCTCACTTTTGTTGCCAGCAGTTTAGACATTAATGGCTGTGTGAGTTATTTTGAAGGGACAGCACATTTACACTGTTATACAAGCTGTACACTTAATACTTTACATTGTAGCAACGTGTCATTTCTTCAGTGTTGTCCCATGAAAAGATAATGAAATGTTTACAAAAATGTGAGGGCTGTGCTCATTTATTTGTGATACTGTAGATAAATCAATTTCAATGTAAGGTCATATTTGTCCCACTGTTTTTATACATTTCTGGGGGTTACTGGTACCTAATTCGCCAAAGTCGGTTTGTCATCTTTATTAAAGCTTTAGTATCTTCTGGAGTGTTTTTATTATTATTATTTATTTATAGACCTCACCCACACCGCTTGTATTGCTCCTTTTCTACATTTCTTTTTTTATTGTTTTAGATTTGCAGAATGAATTTTATGTACCCAATAAAGAGAAACTAACGCTTCAATTGTTCAGGTCCATTACTATGAAGATGGCAACGTTCAGCTGGTGAGCCACAAAGAGGTCCAGGAGTCCATGTCAATTTCTGTGAGTATAACTGAACATGTTTTTGTATGTGCAGACAGACGAGGAAATGTGATGTGCTGTGACCAGAGCTCAAACTACAGACCCCAGACCTCAAAAATAGGCTACAGCAGTCAGCAAATTCCAATTCAAGTCATGTCAGATATGACTGATAACATCTCAGATATTGAACACATTGTTCTTACTGTTAGTTTTGTTCATTCATGGTGATATTACCTCCTATAATCCGATCCGTTCCATCCATCCCAATTCTGGTTTTACATCAAAATGCTGTTTTGATTTACTGACAACTCCCTGTGGATGTGTTTTTCCTAATTATTAGCAGTGTGGAGGTGTTAGCTTGTGTATTCTCTGAAGTATTTTGTTTCTAACCCCCCCCCCCCTCTACTTTTGAAATGAATTATGTGTGTCTCGTCATCTTTTAGAGTGAGGCTTTAACTGCAAAGGAGTTTGTTAAGATCATGGAGGCTGCAGAGAATGACTATCAGGTATGTAAAGATGAAAATCAGATTCTGTGAAATATGTGATAACAGGCTGGTTGTTGGCGGGAAAATACATCGATGTACATGAAAGGGATTAAAGGTTCCCACTCTTTCTCACACTGAAACTTTGTTTTACTGATTTATTGATCGAAAGTTTTTGTGCGACGTGCAATTGGCTAAAAATGAGACCTCGTGAAGAGCTCATGTTGTACTCTTCATCATCAATAATAATAAAATCCTTTATTTTCACACTGAAAACATCCATCACAGGATGTTCCTCATGTCACGTTTTTAGGCGAAGACGAATCGAAAGCTCAGTCATGCTTAGGAATTTGGATGTATTTAAATAGAGGAATGTGCACGTTCATGACCATCCATCCATTCATTTGAAGGAAAAAAAGGATACAGAAGTTGTGATATTTTTTTTTTTTTATCTTATCTGAAAACCAAACCAAAAAGTTAATGTTTTAGTTAATCATGGTTTCCATATTGATCACACAACAACCAGACTTTTCACTTGAATATGGACTAGTGCAATATCCAAATTGCAGGGGGGTGCAATATTTGTTAATGGCAAAATATGTATCAAATCATATCCTACAGACTAAAGAAACAATTCTTTGTTTGGTACAGATCCTCGCAAAAATCACACTATAATCATTAATTTCTTTCAATGTTAATAATTTTCAATGAAAATGAGTGATACAAAAACGATCATTTCCTCCAATATCGTGAATCATATCGCAATCGCAATATATCAGTCAAAATAATCACAATTAGATATTTTCCTCATATTGTGCAGCCCTAATTTACATTTTTTCTTAAGCTATTGTACTGATTATAACTCTCTACCTTCCTCTCTCATCTTCGTGTGATTCCTTCCAGACGGCCATCAACGAGAATTACCAGACCATGTCGGACACTACCTTCAAAGCCTTACGCCGCCAGCTTCCTGTGACACGCACCAAAATCGATTGGAACAAGATCCTGAGCTACAAGATTGGCAAGGAGATGCAGAATGCTTAAAAACAGCGAAGAACATAACAGACAACGCCGCCCCCACCCCCCCAAACAACGTTGCATGACTGGATAGTTGTATCGTCTTTGTACAGAAATTAGAGAAACTGGGACAAAGAGAGGTTTTTGGTCTCACAGCCAGATGTCACGTTACACATTGGATGTCTACTTTTATTGATGTTATTTTGTTTTTATACAGACACTGTTAACTCCTCTGTATATTGTATCTATGACATGATGATAATCGCATTTGGAGAGATATAACTTGAAATATTACAAGACATAGGAAAAGGGGGCGAACACTTGTATGCAAAAACATCCTTATAAAATACAATATCACGTGTGCAATATTTATTGTGTTAGTGAGACCACACCTTTTATTTGACCTGCTGAAAAAAACGGTTTGAATTTGCAGTGATGATGGTGAAACAAATTAATTTTGGGAGCGTTTTGTCTGTATTTACAAAAGAGCTCAGATATTTTGGCTGTCAAGAATGACTCCCTTCACTTCACGGTTAATGTCCCTCTACAGTCAATGGAAAAAAACAAAAACAAGTTCTTTGTGTTGATTGAACGGTATCTTTGGCACAAGCAGTCACCACTGTCAGCCTCTCAATGTTCTTGTTCCCTCATTTTGGTACTTCCCTCACAGTTTGTCCTGTATGTGAGAGATCTCAAGCTCGCAGCGCTCCTGGCTGAATTGCCTTCTTGACTTGATATCGTCTGAACTCTCACTCAACGCAGTGAGTTCTGTGACCACTTAACAAGCTTAATTAACAAGTCATCAGTCGCTAAGTGATGTGCATAATGTCCAATTTACAATAAAATCAAAACGTATCACATTCTCCTCCAGTGCTTATTTTTATTTTTTAAAAAACAGAACCTGACTGTATTATATAACAAGGCACATTGTAATATATACCTGTATGAAACATCCTGTCTGTCAGTTTGGTGATTTATTTCCATGAGATTAATTGTAATTCAGTCACAATTATGTTGCATTAAATGACAAATTTTCTATTTACTGACTCACTCATAATTTCTGATACCCTTATGATGCAGAAATGAAAAAAAAACCCATCTAACTCAAGGTGTAATATGAAACACTTTAAGTTAGGGTTATTTCACTGAACTTTGTCAATAAAAACTAGTTTGATACGACTACACAGACTCATAAGTCGTGTATTCTGCAATCCTTGGATGTTGTACAGTCTCTCGTGCTAATATCAATGAAGGGCATCAACAGTGAAATCAAAATATAGATGATGATGGAGGAGACTCAGGAAGGTCTTGAATCACACTTTAGGAACAACTGGATGATTGCATTTATACTGACTCATAATTTAACACTGAAGTACACTTTTGCAAAAGCATGTATCAGGACTGCTCATAATTAGCAAGTAGAACCTTCTAAAAATACCTAGATGAAAAGAATTAGTTTTTGTGTCATGAATCCAACTGATGAAATACCAAAATAATTTTTGACACTTTGATTTGAGTAGTAAAAGTACTGTTTTTCATGTCACTATATGACTGACTTAATGTCTGCTAGAGGGCCTTACATTTCTTTTCTTCTTCTTTTTTGTTATCTGAGGCAAAATGTGATCATTACAGCTGAGGTAGAACCAGACCAAAAGTGAAATAACAGCTTTTTTTACAGTATTGAGCTGTTTTGTGTGGCTGAGAAAAAGAAGTGACCTCAAAGTTTTGCCATTTTGTCTCTTCATATTAAACCTTGGAGTGTAAAATCCTCATAACTGTGGCATGACATGTTTTGACATGACATGGCACTATTTATCTGCAATAGCAAACATTGGTTCATCATTGAGGTTTATTAAAATCTTTTCCCTGTGTGACAAAGAAGAGGGTCAGCAGGTGTTGGTCTGCTGTTTACTCTAACGTGCAGAAAAACAACGCATGCGCAGTAGAAGATGACAGTTACACATTGACAGTTGACCACTCGCTAATGCTCGTCTCAGTGAGGGGCGATCTTAACCTGCGTTCATTTATGTCTTTTTCGTTTATTATATAGCAAAAATGTATGATCCGTTTTGAGTGGCTGTATATTAAACTTGCCTTGACAGGAAAATCAGTGACAGCGACATCTTGAGGCGGCCGGAGCTAACTGTCCAGGTTAGCGAGCCGTTGGCTAACTAACTGGTAACTGTGAAGCTAACGTTAGCTAGCCAGCCCCGTTTGCAGACACGTCTACACACAGTCCGCTGCTGTTGGATACTAGACACATGTTGAACTGGTGGTGGAAGAAATGGTAGCTACGAATAAGGATTTAACTGGCTTTCGCACGTACAGAAATTGAGGTAAGCTCATACACACACGTTGCTTTAACGATTCCCTAGACGCTGCCATTCACAATGCCTTTAAAAAAAGTTTGTTTTATGTTTTGCAAACGTTAGCCAAATATTGTTAGCGGTTAGCTAGCAGGATGAGTGGCTAACATTTAGCCAAGTTTAAATGGAAATCCTCATGCATAGCAAACGTGCGTGGCACCAGTAAGATGTTCCGAGCTACCCTGTGATTAGTTTTCCTTGCCAAGCACCATAAGCCAACTCAAGAGAGCAGAGCGTTGTATTGTTTTTAACGGTCTCCGTCATGAGTCAATGCAATATCTCTTATCTGGTATACTACCGAGTTTACAATGTCAACCGTGTCCCGGTGTTATTACTTCATGCTGTCTGTTTGCCAAGTTTTCCCATTTCTAACCGGAGAGTATACCCCCTCTATAGGGTAGCATTTTAAGCAACCTTTAACATAAATATAAACCCTAACTTACAGCAGAGCCCAAGTTTACCACCGCTTGTTAGCCTTGTGGACCTCAAGTGTTTACCACTGCTGGGCATTCAATGTCGGCTCAGTGGTCTAGTTGGCATTATGTGTCGCCTTGCTCTCACAGCAGCAAGTGATGAGTCTCCTGTGACTGTGTGGTGCTGAGCAGCAGATGGAAGAATGTGCTCTTTCAGAAAGCCAGTTGGCTCGAATTAGAGAGGACAGGAGAGCACACATAGGCTGGTTGAGGAGTCTCAATGGTAGTGTATGTATGTGTTGGAACTGAACAGTCATAACCAAAAGCATACACTAGGCGTTGGAGGTTTATGTGTCAGCTTTAATGTGGCATTCGTGCTGCTGACTCTCACCATGTCCCTTCTTGCACAGGACAAGTGTTAATGTATACTGCTGGTGCCTTCTGAATTGGCAGTTTGACAAACTACAGACCTACATAAGTCTGGGAGAGCATGGGAGATGATTTAATTACATTTTTTAATTCTTAAGTTTATGGTAAATTGCAAACTTAATCCGTTGTAGTTGTAAATTTGAAATGATTAATGAGGCATTTTAGATGGTAGAAATGTCTTTTGAGAGGCTTGCTGGTGAGTCAAAATGTAAATTGTTGACACTATGAACAACAACAGCCGATTTTTATAATCAAATGAACCTTTACTGCTGTGCTATATGCCCCATTTTACATTTCTGAACTGTGTAATGTGAATGTAGATTAGGATAGATGAATACGCATTATTAGATATACTGCAATATTTCCATGCTGCCACATCATTAGAGCAAAATGGAGTTTTCGACCTTGGCTGTGTATAGTTTCAGCATTTGCATCCCAGAAATCAGCTTTGACTAATGGCATGCAGGTAATTACTTTCTGCTGCAAATGTTATTGCCTGTACCTTCATAGTGAAATGCTGGGTTGAATTGAAAAGCCACAGCTACGTCTGGACCCTGTCCCTGTTGACCTCATGTTACAGATCTTAAACTGAGTGTTACATTCATGACATACTTTCACTTCCTCTTCCTCATTAACACCAGTATGTATTTAATTTCTTTTCTTCGTTCCCCTTTACTTGATCTATGAACTGCGGTATCCCCCCTCAAAACTATTAGCTGTTTAGTACGTCAGCCCCTTTCTCCTAACTTGCCTCCTCCTTTTAATTAAGTTAGTGGTTTCTTGCATTTCTCAGAATGACTTTTGGCATCCCCCAGATAACTTGCCTGGTCCTGTTGCAGGTATACACACCTTAGGTGTCAATAGCTTTAATAACAGCAGGAGAGAGACCTCTTGTAATTAATATATCTTCCTATGTGGTTGTTGAATATCAGTGTAGAACATATTGTTCTTATGAGGTCCATAGGGAGACTGAGCCCTGAGGACAACATATGACATTGATGTTTTACTTACTAACTTCAGTCAAACTACAATGGAAGAGTGCTGTTCATTGACATCAGTTTAGCGTTTAACACCATAGTTCCCTCCAGGCTTGTCACAAAGCTCAAGGACCTGGGCTCAAACACCTCACTGTGCCATAGACACATAAATGGACCAACAGATCCCGTTGCTTTGGACGGAGACCAGTGAAGTATATTAGAAGCACTTTTCCAGTGAGGGCTGAGCGTAGATGTAACTTGAGCAACGTGTCTGAATGTTGTAAGTCTTCTGGTAGCTGTGCCAAGAGAAATCTCAATCATTCCCAATCTTGCAGAGACGGAGAGCGTAGGTATATGCAAGGAGATAAAATAGGACGCCATAGGAGCTATGTGTTGTGGAGAGAGGCTTACCCCCCTTGCACTGTACATGTGGATTCTTGACTTCCTGACAGTCAAGATGATGGTGTGCGGACACACCTCTTCCACCCTCTTTCTTAACACCGGAGCACCCCAGGGCTGTCCTGAGTCCCCTGCTGTACTTCCTGTACACACACAGCTGTGGTGGGCCTGATCACAGACAGCAAATGTAGAGGACCTGACCCGCTGGTGTCATGGCAACAAACTACTCATGGATGTCAGCAAGACTAAAGAGATGGTAGTGGAATTTTGGAAGAAGCAGGGAAGGACCTACACCCTTCTTAATATCAACAGGTCTTGGTGAAGAGGGTGGACAGCTTCAAGTACCTTGGTGTCCACAACACCGAGGGTCTGGCCTGGGCACTGCATACTGATTCAGTGGTGAGAAAGGCTAGAAGTGCAAAAAGATTCCAACATTGTCAGTCTGGGATGGGTCAGTGAAGCTTCTATATAAAGAACATGATCATCCCACAGCTCTGGAAACAAAGAATGGTCTTCCAAAACACACAAAAAAACAGGAAACTATAGGCATACTTTTTTGACATGTCACAGTTAGGGTCGCAAAATTCCAGGAATTTTCAAAGTTGGAAACTTTCCATGGGAATTAACGGGAATATATGGGAATTAACGGGAACTAATGGGAATAAACTGGATTTTTTAAATATTGCTTGTTATAATACTGTTAGTGACTAACACTAAGTACTATGTGTGTTAATTGTATAGCCCACTTGTCCTTGATAGGCTGGAAACAATAGACTTAGCTTGGCACGCATATAACCATAACCATAGTAAATCAAAGGCAGCATGCTAGTTATCTTCATATGTTAAGCTAAAGGTCAATGGTTTGGGTTACTACTTAGCCTACTGCAGGGCTATTGAGGTCACACCCATTGCACAGATCATTTCTAGTTTGTTTATACCGTATTTATGTTTGTATAAAATGGAGTTTGTATGAATTACCGAACATTTCCGGTTAATTCTCGTAAATTCCCATTTAATTTCCATTAATTCCCATGATAGTTTCCAAATTGGAATGTTTCCAAAATTTCGTAAAGTTTCTGGAAATTTACCGGAAAATTTCCACCCCTTTGCAACCCTAGTCACAGTGCAGTATGACAAATATTTCCACACTGGCCTAAGTGTTACAATCCAATCCAATGGCAAGGTGCAGTACAAATGTCTAAAAATGAAAGAACATAAAGAAACCCTCTGAGTTAGCTGAGAGATACAGTATGACACACACAGAGAGACACAGCACATATTCACCACAAAGCCAGATCAGACTGGTCAGGAACCTTTATTTAGAACCTGTGCACTGCTTTGGTAACATGAACTCAGCCAGAAATGTTTGCCCTACCTTTGACAGGCCAGGCTGTCCTGCCTTGCCTGGAAAAAAACGTCATCATGAAACTCTGTTTTTCATCCACTTTCTGTCTGCATTCAATCATCTGTACCCATTGAGAACATCCACATCAGAAAGCCTGGATCACCCTTTAGACATTTGCACCTTGAAGCACCCAAAGTGGTAATTCAAAGCAAACACTCCAAAGCCCTCACAGCTGGCTCCCTAATATCTGACCCACCATGCCATTGAGGGCTCTAGCCAAGTGAGTGAAAGGTCCAAGAATGCTATGTAGGCACCCTGATCGTACAGAATGTCAAAGACACTGCTGGTTAAGTTCAGTGATGAGGTGAATCCAGGTAAAAGCCTGTATAAATGTATTCTCCTCACTAAATCTAAAGCAGTCGTGAAGAATACGCTTGGAGACTTAGAAACATAAGTTGTTTTTTTTAAGCTTGGCCAAAGTTTAGATGTAGACTGTGCTAAAGGGGCTGTAGCTATAAGTAAGTGGAAGATTTCTTATATTTGGTACCATCAGCGTCATCTCAGTGTGTTGTGCTTTTAGTAAATGGAAACAGACCAGATCAAATTTGATTTAGTTTTCCTTAAAGTGCCCATATTATGAAAAAATCACTTTTTCTGGGATTTGGGGTGTTATTTTGTGTCTCTGGTGCTTCCACACGCATACAAACTTTGAAAGAAATCTATCCATGCTGTTTTGAGTGAGATACGGTTTTTGAATGTGTCCTGCCTTCAGTCTCTGGGTGAGCTCGGCTTTTTACGGAACTAGCCGAAACGACAGGCTAAACACAACCGTTAGCATGCTAGCGCTAGCGTTAGCATGCTAGCTCGTTCTTAATGGCAAAGCACTGCTACAACACACACAAGTTCACCATAATCTACAAAAGAAGTACTTACATGTGCACCCTCCTTTAGAAGAAGTCTCCCGGCTAATCCTGCCTTGTAACTGACCAAAGTTGGAGAAACAACCTTTCTTTTACTGTACAGCTAACTGACATGATCTACAATCTGAGCTACTGTGCGAGTGTAATCAAAGAGTACAGAAAAAAAGACGATTCACTCTCTCGCTAAAACAGAGACCCGAACACAAGGTGATAAGAGGAGCTGCAGCAGTGAGAGAGAGCTGTGCAGTACAACAAAAATATGGTGTTTTTTGAAAATTAAAGCATGTAAACCTATTCTGGTACAACCTTAAAATACAATTATGAACCTGAAAATGAGCATAATATGGCATCTTTAAAATTGACTTGTGAAATAGACCAACTCATCAACAATGGCCACAATGCAGTCAATAAGTGTAGCAGTAGCTTTTAGTCTTATTAGCAGTTCAAGAAACTAGCCTCTGTCTGCAGGACATATTTTTAATATTTTAATTTTTTTAGAACAGATGAGACTTCCAGAAGAAGATGATGACTTGCTACCAAATTGGCCAGCGGCGTACATCTTACACTTATCATTCACAGAAACATTTGTGGTTGTGGCAATGTCTTTCACAGTTTTTAAGTTACTATGGGACTGTTGGCAAAGAAGCCGGGGATCGGCTATTCCGTACTTGAAAATGAAATGATGAAAGCATAACTTTTTGTAGCCCCACTACAGCAGAATACTGACTTCAGGTGATGGCCCTAGTAACCAATAGGAAAACAAACTCTATGCAATAGTTGGTTACATCATGCCAAATAGATTAATTAGTTAATCAGACAAGGCAAACAGCCACAGCCAGGTGGCTGTTATTTCACCACCCTTCCTGTCTTCCTCATCCTGGTTTTCTGCTTTGCATACAAAGACAGTTTGATAAATGACCTTTCCAATGGCCTGTATTTAAATGCATGTACGATTCTCCAGATTTGACTGCCTGCACCTATTTGAATCTATGCAAAAATTATGACAAAAATGAACCTGGCTAAAACCAGACATAGTCATTGGTATGTTCGGTTACATTTATCACAATTAGGGCCTAATTGTGATAAATGTTGATATTTTCTAATAGATTATTACATCTTTGACTTGTATTTTCTGTGCTGTAGCTGGTGGTTTTACACTTTTTGTTTGCTGCTGGTACCGTTTCAATCCTCTTTCAAACTTAGTCTCATAGTCACAATATAGGACATTGTAAAGGCCTTTTGGTGTATGTAATGTCATGTTTATCTGAAGGGAAATTCTACTACACTTCTAGTCCAGAGTGGTTGGCATTCCCTCAGGCTCTATGCACTTTTACCTGAGCAACGCTGTTGTCCAATATACTGGTCCAGTACATCACGAGTCTTTGGGTTCAAAAGTGGCCTCTCTTCTTAGTAGAACAGAGGGAATATACAGAGGGAAAAGAGAAGGGTAAATTATACCGTTAAAATAGCAAAGTCCAGCACAATAACATTTACTCAACAAGAACAAATCAGTTTATTTTTTACCCAAACTCAACACATAAGTGTATGAAAAGAATTGCTTTTTTTTTCTTTTAGATAGGTCAGGTAAATATGGTAGATGTTGTATTGTATCAGAAAGTATCGCAACAGGCAGGGTAAAGTATTTTTGACTGAGAGTGTGAGCATCAAAACCCTAGTTGTGCAAGTGGAACTGGTTAGTGGCAGCAGGGAAGCACTGGTTGTACTGGGCACTCCCAGGTGTGAATGAGTGTAAGGACACACATTGCAAAATCAAATGTGGCATGTTGTCAGAGGCTGCTGACTACAGTGCTTCTATGCCAGAAGGTGGAGTTTGGGCATGCGGTGAAAGAACACAACACAAGCTCTGGCTGTGCTTGAACCATGAGGAAGAGAATTTTGTCTTTCCCGTGTGAGTCTGAAGCAGGACAATGCTGGAAAAACAGATTATGTGCTTGGGCAAATGTATCTACGATGGAGATTTAAAAGAAATGAATCCATCCTTCCTGCATTATCCACCCTGACTGCTTAGCTTGCCTTGCCTGGACCTATTCAGATTAGTTCCATTCAAAGAAATTACTGAAGAAGAAGTGACAGCCCACTGCCCCTGTCTCTTAAGTTTTGTTTCTTTGTGCATTCACTTCAGTGGGTTTCTGTCTTTGGAGACATTTATTGATGGTGCAGGAAATGTTTTGTCAGGCCCAACATACACTAATGCAATTCAATTGCTGTTAAAAAAAAGGACACAAAGCACATTTCTACAAAGGACATTGGTTTCAGTTGTAATAGTAAATTTGATCTAGTTTTTGTTTATTGTTCTGACATTCATATTAAAATGTCTCTGAATCAGACCAGTAGACTGTAATTAATTTGATTTCATTGGTTGCCCATGCATCAGTGGACTAGTAATGGCAGCTTCGGGTGGCTGGAGAAACACAGTTCCCCATTTTGACCAGTTGGTGTCAGCAGTGGCAGTCCCAGTGTTCCTGACCCAGTTAGCTGAATGATGCCGCTGCGTTTGAGTTGTGACCCAGTGGAGGTAATCAAAGCCTTACCGACCTTCCTTTTGTGAGTCTGGTTCCTCTGAAAGGGGGGGAATTGTGATTGTCTGGGTCTCAAAAAACCCAATCCCTGCTGTTGTCTGTAGAGCCCGACCGATATGGATTTTTGGGGGCCGATGCCGATATTAACTTAAAGAGCCGATTTATAAGCCGATATTTTGATTTTGAAAATAAACTGGATATTAGACCCATTTCCTATAAACTGCACTTACACAACATTCAATAGCAAAATATCTGCCTGTTCTATGTATGTGGGCTGTATAAACCATTTTCCAGAAGGGATGTTAAAAAAAAAGCCTTAGATTACAGTCTCAATGACTAAACAATTGCACATCTAAAGTATATATTTTTCAATGATCACAAAACAGTCTGGTTTTAAACATTTAACACTTTTATTTACTTCCAGTTGAAGCTGGTTTTAACAGTGTTTACTGTAAATAAAGTTAAAGTTAAAGTAAAAGAGCTATACCAAACAAATTAAATATTCCACAAAACCATAATAAAATTAAAATAAGTTAAATGTATAGCTACATATACAATAAATAAATATAAAATAAATAAATATTATTTATTTATTTTATATTTCATTTGAGGTATCTGTGGAGAAGTAGTCCCACACTTTGCTGCTACATCGTCCTCTTTTTTCAGCCATCTGTAGGGCAGAAAGAGAGACAGAGAAAGAATAAGCATGTGTATTAATAATATCACCATGTATCATTACTTATGTCATCATTACAATTATAATAATAATAAACAGGGATATCCTACATGGGCAAAAATGAGAAATATAGAGAAATATTTTTTTGTTTTTATTTGTCAAGCAATAGGTATTACCTATTACCTATTTATATTTAACAATATTATTACAACATTTTCCTGTTATGTCTGTGAAGCTGCTTTCCCCTAACGTTCCCCTAACGTTGTAACCTTTAGATAACGTTACCCTAACGTTCCCCTAACGTTGTAACCTTTAGATAACGTTACCCTAACGTTCCCCTAACGTTGTAACCTTTAGATAACGTTCCCCTAACGTTGTAACCTTTAGATAACGTTACCCTAACGTTCCCCTAACGTTGTAACCTTTAGATAACGTTCCCCTAACGTTGTAACCTTTAGATAACGTTACCCTAACGTTCCCCTAACGTTGTAACCTTTAGATAACGTTACCCTAACGTTCCCCTAACGTTGTAACCTTTAGATAACGTTCCCCTAACGTTGTAACCTTTAGATAACGTTACCCTAACGTTCCCCTAACGTTGTAACCTTACACAACTGTCTGTGCATGAGCAGGAATTAATTATTATATATTGGCAGGAATGAATGAACAGGCAAACTTTAACTTAGCGTTAGAATAACGTAACAGTTGTTTTTTCGAGGCACGCTGTACATAACTTCTAGTCATTTACTACACGCGCCCCCTGCCACAGTTACGCGGTCATTATGTGGGAAACACTGCAGATATATTTAGAATAAGTTAAACGCTAACGTTATAGTTTGACCTCTTATTAACGTTCGCGTTCTTCCACTGATAAACATGGTATTAGTTAGCTTTGTGGCTAATCTAATATAGCAATGCATTAGCGGCTGTAAGTGATGTTACAGAATATTTAGAAGTGATATTGATAGGACCGTTAGCTAGAACTACCACACCGTTTTTGATATACAGTGTATGAACTAAATCTACAATCATTTCACATGACGAACGACAGACTCACCGTCAAAACAGTATCTCCATGCCGGGTGTAATGCTGCCACTGGCTTGGCTGAGACTTTTCTTCTGTAGTGGATTTCTGGCGCTCTTGTCAACTGGGGAGTTGCAGACCGCCCTCTGGTGGGCAAACTATGCAACACTCATAACATGAGTGAAGCATGAGACTCAGTTTCTCATGTTTCATCGGCCGTTATAAACGCCGATGCCGATTTAAATGCCATTAGCTCATATCGGCCGATAATATCGGCCGGCCGATATATCGGTCGGGCTCTAGTTGTCTGCATGGAGGATGTGGTGGGCACAGTTCATTTTTATTTTTTTATTTTTTTACACCAGCTGACTTTGAGTGTAAATTCGTCTCATCACATCAGGAAACCATTTAAATGCTAAATCTGACCACCACCAGCAAATACGCTTCTGACTGGGCGGTTTGTCAACTCTTAACAGAGAGGCTTTGTGGGGGAAACCAACCGGCCATGATTTTGAGATCCTGACCTTTTCCTAAAATCTATAAATGCTAAACAGGCTGGTGAATTTAAGGAGGTGCAAGACACAATGGCCTAAGGGCAAAATGGCTGTTCTTCTTCCCTTATTCTTTCTTGGAATATGTTCACATGTGTACCCACTTATTATCTTTTCTTTAAAATGTCTGTGATTGATGCTAAAGAGTGCTCAGTCTTTGTAACAAAAGTCAAAGACGGGATGAGATGTAGGCTAGCTAATGACACAAACGCAAACATAAACATGGAACAGTTTGGTTCTTTGTGATGTTCAGATTTTTTTGTCTCTCACCTCTTCTTATCTCATTATAAACACACTCGTGCCAACATCTCAGCGTGGTCTTCTCTAAAAGACTATCCTTCTCCTACCTCCTTTTTTCCTTCTCCTCCCCTTTCCTCTTGCCAAAGGATGGCCACACTCCTCTCACGCTTATTTTCAGTTGCCTAGCAACCAGGAGGAGATGCTTTTTTCGGGGTGGTACTTAGGGATGGAAGCGGGGGCGGGGTGAGGAATAAATGTCTCATGATTGCAGTTCCACCGAAGAGAGGGGGTGAAGAGCACTGTTTTAAGTAAAGCATTCATTGGGCGACTGCCTTGTTCCATTACTCAGTGTCTGACTCAATTAGCACCCCCATTCACCTGGGCTTCAATGCTGTCATGGCGATGGGTTTGCATCCTAATTATCAGCGTGACAATGCGAGCAGGGCCCGGTGCCAATGTGTGTTACTTACTGTAGGTCATGTGTGACTCAAACACGCTTTGACTGAAGAGAAAGAGGCTGAAGTTGACAGTGAGGGGCTCTTCACTCTCTCTTCAGTCTTTTTTTTTTTTTTTTTTGCAAAAATGCTTGCTCTTTGTTCTGTAGCATTTCATTACAGATCTCACAATTGTTTTATGCAACAAATGCAATACAAGGAATAGGCTATTGGGTTTACATTGATGCAGGATACTTGATTGAAAAAAGAACTGTCAAAATTGTGTGGTGGTGTTGCGTTTTCAAGTCTCTCTTAATTGGAAAGCACACTCTGTACTGCCAGATGTCCGATTAGTTTATTAGGTTACTAAATTAGTTTAGATCAGAAAAATATTTCTATCGACATGTGCTGTTTGGGGGGGCTTGTTCAGACTTTAAATGTATGAATTAAATAAAGTAATTTGAACAGAACTGAGCACAGGTTGTTACTGCATGTGTTTTCCTCAGTGAAGCATGGGATGTTATGGCCAAAGATGCGTTGACAGGTACTGTAGCAGCAGTATACATGTAGAGTAACACATTTTAGTGAACTGTTCAGTGGATCAGTAGCTGGATTTTGCAAACCACTGGGTGTAGGGAATGAGCCGATGCGAAGGATTGCTTTCAGGGCCGATTCAGACATTTTTCAATGGATCGTATCGGCTAAACAAAGTGGATCCAAATCAGATCCTTTCTTTACTGTACTCTACTGTGTTTTGTCCACCTCAGCCTGCTAGTGTTGCAGCACGCTTTCCTTAATGACCCCCGGCTCTATACTGCGAGCATTTTGTTCCAGTTATGTGAGTAAATGCGGAAAAAAAAACATTTGCTTGAACTGTGATTGACTCTCGTGATTGAAGCTCAGACCGTAGTAAATCTGTTATCTTTTTCATACACCAGCCAAATGGCTAATGAATGTTCACATTTGACCAGCCACTCAATAGATTACCTTTGTTTTCTTGGCTGGTGAGTACAGCAAATCTACCAGCCAATTGCCAGCAGTTGGCTGGTAGATGGTGCTAATTTTGAATCCTGCATTTCCTCTCTTGTTTACAAAAAAAAAAACAGAATACAAAACATTCAGCTAGGAGCTTCTTATTTTTAGCCTGTGCAGACTGTCCCATTTGCTGGTTAAAATAAACGTTGCTGGCAGCAGATCAAATCAGTTGTCCCTAATTAACGTTAATTCTGTGAGTAACTTGTTGGCAGGCCAAAATCAAATGTCATTGTTGTCAGGTATGAGTGCTCTCTGCAGGGCAGTGTCTGTGCTCTGCCAAAGATTGTTTACTAGGGCAAAATAAGTTTCACTCTGTAACACCACACGTCACAACAGAGTGATGTGCCATTTAGGTAAATATAAGTATTAGAGCCCGACCGATAAAGGATTTTTGAGGCCGATATCGATACAAATAATTGGTGATTTAAAAATCCGATATTCCGATATATCGGCCAATATATAGGCCTATATATATATATATATATATATATATATATATATATATATATATATATATATAAAAATCCAGAAACGTGTAACAAAACATATAGCCTACAGATTTCCTTAACATTATTGTATTTAGGAGTCCTCACTTAAATAATATGATAATGCAGTTTAAAAATAAACTTGTTTTATTGTCACAACAGAACAGAGGAACATCAAAATATATTAAAGTTCTGATTAATAAAATGTAAAAAATACAAACTTAAGATAAAGTGTTGCCAACAGCGACGCTGTAGAGCGCCCTCTGGTGGACAAACTATGCAACGCCAACACTCAGAACATGGTTGAAGGGGGTTTATTTATTTATTTTAAATATTAATTTATCAGCCATAATAAACGGAGATAGTTTGGAAAATATATTAAATATATAAATAAAAAATATATTTGGATAATATCGGTCGGCCAATAATATTGACCTGCTGATATATCGGTCGGACTCTAATAAGTATCAGATCACACTTGGTAACGGCAGATATCCAATATTAAATGATTAGATCGGGGTTGGGGCCAAAATAAACCTGAATGGGACTTTGGTGATTTGCTCAGCTCCTGTGATTATCACAGCAGCACTAGGGTTTAGGCTAATATTTTTGCCAAAAATTGGATGAATCAGATCCCGGGAAAAGACAACGCATTTCCCGGGATTCCCGGGAATTCCCGGCTGTTTTTTTCAGCCCAAGTAATGTATCAATATCATTCAAATATGTGTTCCCAAATCCCAAACTGACATTTTTTATATTATTTCTATCATTATTAGGGCAAAAGAACACAGTTTATGTCCATCATCAACACAGTTTGCAATGATCAATTCTGCTGCGTGATCAAGTGAGCCGCGTGCTGCAGCGCTAATTAGGAAATGCCAGGTGGAATGTCTGGGACTTGTCTTCTGAAAGTCTAGGCAACCCTTTTAAAACCAATATTTTACAGAACTCCATTATAAAAACTGTTATCTGCTAAAGTAAACCATTGAATGATTTCTAATCCATTTTTTTAGCTAATCCATTCTGTTTAACAAAATCCATTCTGTAACTGTTAACCAAATATTTCTTTATTAGGGCAGGGCAGGCATATTTCTCTTTTAAACACATACAACTTCAACTAAATTAAAGAAAACGACCCACAGAAATGTACAACTGTGCACTGCAAAAAAGACAGGGCCATATGTAAAACTGAAATGAAAAAAAAAAAGCCTAAACACTCTGCCGCAATATCAGCATTGCATTGAACTCGAGATAACTTAGGCTACATATTTCTTTTAGTTTACAATGAATTCTCACCCTGCCCTTCTTTCTTTTTCTTCTGGAAGTGTGCTTTCAAAAAGCAGAGAGCGTTGATTGACTCTCCGCTCAGGCGGATTTTTGTGTCCGCCTCCACGGATGTAGCCTGAATAATACTAAGAGCTTCAAACAACTGTTGCAGATGAATGGTATTAGTGAGCCTGTATTACCGTAGTTACGGTACGGCACCGTCACCTGCATCAACGTTACCTTATGACAACAACAGACACGCACTCCTTGCATTTTTTTTATTTTATTTTATTTCCCGTTTCCCGTCATAACCTTTCCCGGGAATCGGGAAATAGTCTTGATCAAATTTCCCGGGAATTCTGTTTCCCGGGATTAAACCCTAAGCAGCACCATAGCCCTCCCTCCTGAACTGTTGATCCCCATTCGGATCAAAGCAATGCCAATCAGGGGCAGAAATTGTGAAAAGCTGACGTGAGAGCAGATCGTCACACTGAATGATTTTACAAATGGCAGTGTATCACACAGATCCCATTTCACCTCCTCCTCACCTCTCAATGGAGTGTTTGAGAGAGATCCCCCTCGTGTCATTAACATGAGCCCGGGAGACATGTTTGGTAAGGATGGAGGCCGTGCACCGCAGAGAACCTACAATCTTAAAAACTGCCAGGTGGAAGAGATAGTTACACTCGCTTCCAATTAGGGCTGGGCAATAAATTGATATTTTATCAACATCGATATATGAGGCTAGATATCGTCTTCAATTTTGAATCTCTCATTGTGTTAATATTTTGTTAAAGCACCAATAGTCAACCCTACAATGTCGCTGCAATATCGACATCGCTGTATTTGGTCAAAAATATCGTGATATTAGATTTTTTTTTTTCCCATATCGCCCAGCTCTACTAGCAATTCAGTTTCACTTTCAGAGCACTTTTTTTTTAGGAGTGTACCAAACATTCAGCCAGCAGCATCTCACTCTTAGCTGCCACAGACCGTCACTCTCACTGGTGAAAATGCCAAATGTTGCTGGCGGCGGATCGTATCAGCTGTCACTAATTAATGTCAATTCTGTGAGTAACTCGAGGGCCAGTCGAAATTAAACTAGTCTGGTTAAAGCTCTCTCTGCAAGCCGCCCCTGTCCTCCCCAAAGATCATTTGTGAGGGAGGACCTCCAATCGCGAGTGAGCTCACTGTTTCTATAGTTCCCCCAACTCCAGAGTGATACGACTTCTCTCTATCTGGTCACGTCACATCAATTTCAGGAGCCACATTCTCCCTGTTAATATTGCATTCAAATCATATCAATAATAAAATTTTATGAATTTAAGATTTTTGGCCCGGGACCTTTTTTTTAATGTTTGGATCAAGCAACTCATGGAGAATATGGTGTGTTAGATTAAGTAGGCCACAGTTTTTATTTCAATGTGTCAGAAACATAGTCAGGGTTTCGCCCAGAAAAGTTGTTAAGCCCGGTGTCTTTATTTTTATTTTTTTCAATAAGGGCCCGGCTTGGGCCAGTCACAGACTGATGGCAGCATCAATGTAAAGCCCGATAGTTTCTGTGATAACAAAATCATGGACGGAATCACGAAATTGCGAATTATATGTATTTTTTGTGGGCATTTTTAGGCCTTTATTGACAGGACAGCTGAAGACATGAAAGGGGAGAGAGAGGGGGGAATGACATGCAGCAAAGAGCCGCAGGTTGGAGTCCAACCCGGGACCACTGCAAACCTCTATATATTTATATATATATTTAATATTAAAGGACTCTCATCAGGGCCTAAAAAACTTGATGGGGGACGGACATCTATAATTTATATATACGAAAAAATGTTGCAGTGTAGCATGAGTAGAGAAGGGGTCTCTTGGCTGTGCTTGAAGGACAAAGACGTGGGGAGACGAGGAGGGCGGCCGGGTATGAGACACAAAAGAACAGAGGCCCCCCGTCCGTACACGCTCCTCTATTCAGCAGCAGAGTAATCCACATGCTAGCTGGGTTCACCCCATTCTCAGTGGGGGCCACAAGGACGTCCGGCTGACCTCCCCTCTATTAGGTTAGCAGGCTGTTGGAAAGACTCACCACTGCACCCATTCATATGCTCAAAGCAGGCCCAGCCACTGCTGCAGAGTTACTGGGTTAACCAGTCCCTCCAGAAAAACGCGGAGTTTTTTTGTGATTGTTGCGGGCAAAAATCCTTGATTATGCGGCACGTTTTCTTAAAAAATGCGATGGAATATGCGGGATATTTATGCCATTTTATGCGATGAAAATGCGGGAACTTGCAAAAATTGCGGGAACTTGCAAAAACTGCGGTTTGATGAAAAAGAGAAAAGAAGTGATTCCCCCAACACAGTGTTCTCAGTAGGTGAAATTACATCACTTCATAACGTTCCCATGGCAACAGGGGAAAATGGCTGTTCTTGTGTGAAGTAAACGCAACATTTTTCAACTTTCTGCTGAGATATATGTGAGTTTTTTGCAACAAAAATGCGGGGATTATGAAATCATGCAAGCCCCGCATATTTTGCGCGGAAATCGGCAATTTATGCGACGAAAGTGCGGCGTATTTGAAAAAATGCGCCCCCCGCATTAATATGCGGACTTTGGCTGATTATGCATTGAATTCTGCGATCGCATAATCGCGTTTTTCTGGAGGGACTGGTTAACGTGCACTTTACTACATTAAAAGGCTCCATACTCCAGTCTTCATCCAAGTTTTACAGTATGCATCAATAATGAGACTTATCACTTGCAGCATGTTCACTCCACGCACATCAGGGTGTCCATGCATCCTGAACGAGGCACCAACAACCTTTAGTCATTTAGATGTAGAGATCTGAAAAGGATTCGGATGTCTTGAATACAGCGACCATGCTACATGCCATGATTTGTGTGCAGTAATATAGCTGCGATGATTATTCAATTATTAGTGTGGATTAGTCGGTACACAGAAAATAAATCAACTATTTTGATACGTTTTAGTAATTTTTTAAGCAAAAATGCCAAACATTCTCTGGTTCCAGCTTCTCAGATGTAATGATTTGCTGTTTGTCTTCGTCATTATGTGACAACACATTGAATATCTTATGATTTTTAGACTGCTGGTCAGAAAAAAAACAAGCAAATTGAAGACATTATAAATGATGGCATTTGGGAAATTGTGAATGCCATTGTTTTAACTATTATTTAACCTTTTATAGACTGAACGATTAACAAGAACATAATCAGAGGTGAATGACGGCACCATAAGTGTTTTACTTCCAGATGATGTATGCTTGTTCATTCTTAAGTTTAACGCAATGCAGATACCTGCAGATATTTGACATTTAGCATCTTATATCCATACAACATTCAATTTCTGTGTTTCTACTCCAACTTCATTTAACTGTAGGCCTACTTGGTCAGAAATAGCTTCCTTCATTATTTTGGTTGGATATTTTGATTTGCAGTTGGCGGCGGGGTCATACAAATGATGTAAATAATTTTGCTCTCTGGAACCTGCAGATACTAGAGCATGTGTCACTCCATAATTCTGTATGCGTCACATGGATGGAAACATTGAAATGCACCACAGTACATGTGATGCATGTGGTATTAAAAGATTTAAATGTTGCCATCTGGGACACATTTTTTACACTACCAGTCAAAAGTTTGGACACGCTTTCCCATTCAAGTGTGTGAGAAAGCGTGTCCAAACGTTTTCCTGGTGCTGTGTATATCAATTTAGTCATTTTAAAACAAGGATTTTTCAAAGATTCAATTGTTCTTATCGAATTAATGCCTGTATTATTGTTGAATGGAAATGAAAAACATATAGCAGAGCAGGGATGTGATATGATATAATATGACATATGTGATTTGATCTTTTTTATTTTATTATAAAGGGTTATACACGTTGTGTTTATGCAGGTTTGATTGCTGATGTAAATCACAACAGAAAAGTTTGTTGCTTGGCGTGTGTGTGTGTGTGTGTGTGTGTGTGTGTGTGTGTGTGTGTGTGTGTGTGTGTGTGTGTGTGTGTGTGTGTGTAACAGCAGGTAAACACACAGCAGTCTCCAGTGCTCTGCTTCATACTTCAATTTCAATTTGTCGAACTGACAGACTGCAGCCCCCTGCCCCCTCGTTGCTCCTTCCTGTGTGTGTGTGTGTGTGTGTGTGTGTGTGTGTGTGTGTGTGTGTGTGTCCTGTTGTATCTCGGTGGGCTTTTTTTCTTTTTCTTTTTTTTAGCTCCAAAGTAGACAAACCATTTTGATTGGCCTGCTTCCCACTCTTTTTCTCCAGTGTCCCTCAGCCCCAGCTGCCTACCTCCTCCCCCTCTGTATGTCTTTATCTGCCCCCCCTTCTCTCTCATGCCCTCCTTTCTCTTTTTCATTCGTTCCCTCTCTTTTACCACCTTTGTTTTCACCTTGTTTCTTCCCTTACCATCCATTCCCCATTCTCACATCTTTCCAGTTTTCTTGCCCTCCTTCCTTTATTCACCTATTTGCTGCTGCCCTTCCGTCCTCTCCTTCTCTACTCTCACACGCCTCGTTTTCTATCTTCCCCTCCCTTTTTCTCCTGTTTCTCCTTGTTTCTTTCTCCTTCTCTCTTCTTGCCTTCCTCCACCTCTCTCTCTCTCTCCATCTGGCAGCAGTAGTCAGTTGTTTTACAGCTCTCCCTCTCCCCCTCTCTTCTGACGTCACTCTGTTTGCATAGCTATTGTCATATAGCGGAGCGGCAGTGGCAGCAGCTCTTCACCACATTTTTAGTTTTTCACCCCCTCTTCTCTCTCCCCTCTTCCCAGGAAAAGCCTCTCTCTCTCCCCCTCTCTCTCTCCCTTCTCTCTCCGTCAGTAAATAGTAATACTACAGTGGAATGAGAAGTGAGAGAGTGATGGAGAGGATGAGAAGGAGGATATAGACTGCAGAAAGAGGAGAAATGCGATAGCTAGCCACAACCACATCTCCGTGTCTGGATTTGACCACAGTTTGCCTTGGCTGTGAAGGATTTCTGCTTGATTTATTTTATATTTATCGATTCATTGTGTGAATTTTTTCACAAGTCTTCTTTGTTTTTTTGCGGCCGGACTAACTGAGCGTGTGGAGGAGGGCTTTTAAAGCCGCGACGGATAGCGGAGTTGGGGCATCTGGCCGTCTGGGAGGCAGCGACTGCCGGCTGGCTGCATTGTGTTGCTTTGATGACCCCCGCTGTGTAGCTGCCTGCTCATCAACCTCCCCCCCTCTCTCTCGCTCTCTCCTCTCACCCTCCCCTTTCTTTCTCCTCTCTTTCCTCCTTCACCTCCTCCTCCTCCTCTCTCCATCACAGCTCCCGGCCCAGCCATGTTCGGCACAGAGTCCTCATGTAAGTACCACCAACACCCTCCCGCCTCCTCTGTGGATGTCCATGTTTATGTATCTTTTTATGTTTGTGTGTTTCATCAGAGGGAAAGGAGGAAAAGGAAATGGCTAGGTTTCTTCTATTCCTGCATCCCTCCTCCTCTCTTCTTCCTGTTTTGCCTCCATGGTTGCTGGTGGTAGATTGCATGGGGAGAAATCTGGGACCTACCATTTTAGCACGGAGGGTCGGCACTACAAGCTAGCTGCTCACGCTGAGCTTACCGCCTGCCTTGCATTCTCTCACTTTTAGCCGTGCTGTGTGTCGGCGTGTGTATATGCAATCTCCTGTCTGTACGTATTTCAGTCCTCTTGAGTGTAATGGCGTGCTGGTTGAATGCTGTTGTTTAAGCGTGTCTTTGTGCATGTTTGCGTGTATGTGTGTGTGTGTGTGAGAGAGAGTGAGCAAGCATGTCAGAAGATGGATGCTTTCGCCTGAGTTGCATTGTTTCCAGAAGCATCAGCCTCCCCTGTCTTCTTTCTCCAGCTCAGTCAGATTGCTGTAAGGTGTAAGCGTAGCATTTTCCATCCACGGATGCTACCAACGCTAACATAGCATACTGTTGGTGTGTATGTATGTGTGTACATGTGGGTCTTTGGGCAATGTGTGCAGCTCCTAACCTCCCCCAGGAGAGTCCGTGTTGATCTGTCGGTGGGCCGACGTCTCCAGGCAAATCACTTTCTCCCCCTCTACCCCACCCTCTCAAGAAAAACCTTTCACTTTAATCAATAATGCCTCAGTCCTCCCGATGCTCAATGCTTCAAGGAAGTCCGAGCTGATCTAATTGATTCTTTCATGGCTGCACAGTCTGAGCCAAAAGTAACTTATTTTTTGACGTCAGACCTGAGCTAGCATGCGTACCAGTTGCATCCCAGACTGTGGTGTGTTAGCATCCTGGCTGGTCCAGTGATGGAAAGCTGTCATGCGCCAATTCGCCTCTGGGCAGTAATCTTTGTTTATGAAATGTACAGCTAATTGGATGACACCGTGGAGTATTCATGTAAGTGCAGTCTGGTACAGATCACATCTTTCATTTCACCAAAACCTGGCTGAGGTTGTCTTGTCCTTGAGGTCTGAGGTTCTGAATTCTGGCCAAAATCTGAGGTCATTTGAGGGTCAAACATAATGCTTTCACCATGTCAGTTTTTTCTCAGCGTTTCTTAGCTTGCTTGGTCCGTTTGAAAGATCATCAATTAGACATTATAATGCCAACTTTTGGAAAGATCCTTACTTTTGATATGAGTTTAATTGTAGGGATTACGTTATGTTATAAATTGTCTCTTTAGTAAAAAGTAAAGAATAAATGCTACAAATTAGACGGGAAGTGTGTGGGGCAAACTCTCCCAAATTTCTGTTAGTGCTTAAATTTTCTTAGATGTTTAAAACCTCTGTTTCAGCCACACTTGATATTAGATGTAGAAGAAGACAGAATACCATAATAAAAGATAGGAATGATAATAAAGTAGCTAAAGCATTAAAAAAATCTAAAGTACTTTAAGTGGAAGAGTAGAGCCCATTCTCTTTATGTTTCACCTATGAAATGTCCAGTAATTTCTACCTATGTGTTCATAAAGTATTTTCTCAAAGATGTGAAGTTTAAAGACGTATAGGCTAGTTAATGGGCACATCAGCTGTAGCAAAGATGAAATCTGTTATTTGGCGGTTTGTATCGGCCACCCTGCTGCTGGTAAACTGCTCTCTCATGTTGGCATAGGGATGTAGGTTTCTCCATGTTGTCACGTGTGTAGTTTAATACAGGTATTAGTGCTGGGTGATATGACCAAAAATTTGTATCACAGTATTTTTTAAGATTCTGGCGGAATATATCTCGGTATTTTCTTTCTTTTACTCGACTGTGTAGGTTTATAATGGCTTATTCTACTGTCAGGGGTACATAGAATTTAAAAACATTTCAATGTCATCATGTTTACTAAAAACGCTGATTACTAAATGGTAAGGGTGCTCCGATTGATCGGTCACAGATTGGTATCGGCCGATAATGGCTTTAAATAGTTTGATCGGTGGTCTCCATAAAGGCCGATCAGATGATGCACTACCATGGATGTATTAAGAGCGCACTACTCCTGAGAACATTTTCTACATGGAGCTAAAATGGCGGCCTCCCTACATTCAGCGGTCTGGCAGTTCTACAAGGTGTCTGAACGGCGGCAGAACAGCAGTTGGCCCGCAGGCCGGCCGCGGAACGAAGGCGGTAGGAAAGCAGCTACCGCTTTTAAAAAGCGGCTGCCACCGGTGGTGCGCCGGCAAACGTGTTTACGATTACGCCATTCTGACGCTTCTACTGCCTCTGGAGCACCGCGGGTGGTCCGCCGACTCATTGCTATCTGGGAAAAAGACAATACACTAGCGATTAGCAACATGTGTGCCAAGGAAATACCACGAGGCAGAAAGCTCCAAAGACGTTTCAACACCACCAACCTCATCAGACATTTGAAGGTTAGTCACGGAAAGGAGTATGTGTGTGCTGAAGAAATGTCTGCAGTGATTGAAAGGACATTTTTTAGATTTTGAGCTAGGACAGAAAGCCAAACAATTACTGATACATTCTCTAAACATGTGTGACTGTTACATAATGGCGCAATGTTCAGTTCATAAAAGTGATCTTCCAGTGATCGGTGATCAGCCCCAAAAATCCTGATCGGAGCACCCTTACTAAATGGTTTGATTGGCTCCACAACATTTATACAATGACGTTATATGAAGGTGAATGCACAAAACAGTTACAGACTCTAAAAAGCAAAGTAGTAAAATAAACTCTAATAAATACACATACTGTACATACCAACAACGTTAACATTGCTTTCTTTTCAAAACAAAATAGTTGTAACTTAAGATAGTTGTATAAACACTACCTTGACCACAGGTAACGTTATGTTGTTGTAGAAAAGTGAGCGACTGAACGTAGCTCCGCTGTCAGCTTGCTTCAGTGTTGTTTGAATAACGTTAGTAGTTTGGCGGAAGAATTTTGGCGAGGCAAGACATCTTAAATCCATTGTTTTAATCGCATTGGTCTCAACCCATCTTTCTCGGCGGTCTGTAGCGGGACCGTAGGTGGATTATTATGGCGTTCAGAATGTTGCTCTGCTGCATGCTTGAGGTGACGGGTCTTAACGTTAGCACGACGAGTAATGTTAGCACGACCGGTAACGTTAGTACCCATAGTAAACTTACTTACTAGTTGTTGTGCTTTCTGTGTGACCACAACTATATACTCAACCACATGATTAAAGTAGTAAATACAGTACACATCACAGGTACAGTACACTATTATGTGAAACATAGTCAATCCCACAGTTTGTTTCAAATGGATCTCACCTAGTGTGTGTTTATTGAATTATTGAAATTGGGGAGAAATTAACAACATTGGCAGCCAAGATTATGTATTTCACTGGGGTTAGCATGCAGCTACATGCGACAATGTTAACACCGCAGGAGCTTAAAAAAAAACAAACACTCCAGTCCTGCCTGGAGCTGATGACCAATCATAGAAGGCCGGGAAGGCCGGCTCGGTGTTGCGTGAAATCTGAATGTTTTAGCTCATGGGAATTTCTCTAAAATATGTTTACCTCATTATTTGAAGCTCTGGCCACGTTTACAATAAACATCTGACATTATAACATTATAGATATGACAGAAAATACGGAAACCATAATAGTTCACCTTTAAAGATTATTCTTGAAGTGTATAACATTTTTTGTATGAGCTGCTTATCTCTTGCAATCTTCTGACTTACCTTATCTGTTTTGTTTTCATAGTATAAAAAGCTTTTAACTTTTTATGATGTGCTTTTCCCTTGTGATGGTTTGAGTCAAAATGTCTCTAATACTAAAGATAGAGCATTACACGCTGCGCCAATGGTATGAAACGGTACACACTTCCTCTCTCCTAAATGGGCGTGGCCTCGTTTGAAAGTGTAGTGAATGTCGTGTGGATGGTTAAGTTATATTTGTTTAATTTATTAATATTTTCTTTTGCTAACATTAGATATATACACAGCTAAAAGTCATATTTAGCATCATGAACATTAGTTTTATAAGGGCGTTCACGTTAGCTTGTGTGTGTTGCCAGATCACGCAAGTGTTTGTTCCTGAGACTGAAACAGGTCTCAAACAAAGTCAATTTTCTCCTGATTTGTCCATGTGAAAAATGCCATTTTAGTGTCAAAATGTTCACGAGATATGTGGCTTGTGAAGAATGGGTCCCATATTTACTTTGGTGACTTTGTGGTGAAAGAATCGCTCATAATCTACATTTACTTCTCCCATCGGAATCAATACACTTAGGGCCTGCCGCTAGTCTCCCTAAGTGGCGCGTGCCTCAGGGGTGTCAGATTTGTGTATTTAAGCCAACTCTGGTCTCAGGTATATCCACATTGAGAGTAACAAAAACCTGGCAAGCGCTCACATCCATGGTGGGAGTTCCCAACTACTGCTCAGCCTCACTCTAGCAGCGCTTTAGATAACCTAATACAATCATCTAAACACCTAAAAAAAAGTCTTAATATATTTGCTTGTGTCATAGTGTCCTGAAATAAGCCATCACTACATTAATTTTAGACATTGACGTAATTACTGTGAATGGTCGAGGAAATAATGGCTGCCTCTATCAACCTCTGTGCTGCATTTGACATTGTGATTCAGTGTTCCGGTTTGGTGGGAAATGTGCCGAATTGCTTTCTGGCACCAAACAGCGAGGACTCTGTTCTCCCCTTTCTCGTTCTGGCAGATGGTGGAGAAAGCGAAAAGCCACAAAAATCACTTCCAACGTGTTTATCCACTTCAGTACAGCAGAAGATAAAACAAATGCGAATCCTATTTGTTTACTCTTGTTATATCAAGTTATGAAAATGTATTCTACAGTACACGTAGGACAGTTTAATCTACACTTCAGCTCCAAAATAGCCTTATATATCTTCTGATTATCCTCAATCAACAGACCCCTCCTTGTGTTTTTAACGATTTTAACGTAATTAAACCTTACTTAAAAACAGGACAAATGTAAAGTCCAAAAACACACCATACTGACTCCAGTGTGAGCAGAAACATAATCCACGGGACAAACTAGTGGCTAAATGCAATTACCTTGTCTCACGAACATTTCTAGACATTTGACCTCATCACCTACCCCCATCTCTTATTTCAACAAACCAATCCAACACACGTGTGGGTAAATGGCGACTGCATTTTGTCGACTCTCCTTTGGCCTGTGTGCTAGAGGATGTTATGAGGAAGGAATTTATGATTCAGTAGATGTACAATAAGTCTACACTTCACCAAAATGGAGGTCAGTACTTGCAGTTTTCTAGGTGGTATGAGATTTTGATTCCTGCCTGAAGCGGTATTGATTTTTTTCTTTTAAAGTAATTTCAACTTTATCATTCGTACACAATTCACAGTGACATAAAGTGAGAGAGGGGAAGTGAAAACCTCAGGTTGGATTCAAACCAGTGACTTGTAGTTAAATGAAATGTGCCTCAGCCCATTAGTTCTGCAGCCTTGGGGCTATTGATTATCTGATGTCAAATTGTCTTAGAGGTACAGAGATCTTATTATCATTGATGGGAGCTGAAGGGGCCACCAGTGACCTACAGTACCACTCCTTGTTTGTATTACTATAAGTTTAATATGTTCTTAGATGCTTAGATGGGTGGTGAGGGGGAGTGCATTGAGGTTTGTGAACTATTCTGTGCTGGCACGGTGCTGTTGGAACAAAAATATAGCTTGTAGTTGGTTCCTGTGTTGATTTTGTTGCCACAGATTGTAGTATATGCACACTTTGGATATTTTTTATGCAGGGAGCATGTATTGTAGCAGGGCTGAACAAATCCAAATATTCAGATCCAGCCCTAATTGTAAGCAGTCTACACGTCAGCAAGCACTACACATGAATGAATGAATGAATGAATGAATTTATGAATGAATGAACGAAGACAAAGCCTTCAAAAGGCTTTCCTCCAGTGCAATTGTTAATGTGATAGTGTGTTGATCTTGAGAGTACATGCTCAGTTGTTTTTTATAAAGAGGCTTTTATTGCCATTATTTGTTAGGAGCGATTAAGACCGGAAAGTGGGAGAGAGAGGGGGATGACATGAAGCAAAGGGCCACGGGCCGGAATTGAACCCATGGTCGCTGCGGTAAGGACTGTGCCTTGGTACATGGGGCGCACGCCCTACCAGGTGAGCTACCAGGGTGCCCCTGCATGGCCAGTTTTAGAGTGTCAGTGTCTTTTGTAGCAGCAGTTCAGCATGGTGGATACTTGCAAAGACAATGGTTTCAGATTGTCTGTCTCCTGGCTCTGGGGGAAATTGTGAGTGAGGTTTGAAAAAATATCCGTTTTTCCGAATTTATAGAATCAGCCTGAACCACATTCATTTACTCACATATTGTCTGATCCACTGCAAGCATTTATGGGCATTTTATACCTTTTTTATTAGTGAGCCAACAGTAGAAAGATTACAGGAAATTAAGGAGCAAAGACTATCAAAATCCAGGGAAATTCAAGTCTGCAGTGAGGTGATCTGACGTAGCTGTATGAAAGTTGAATATAATGCAGGGATAACAGATGGGGTCCCTGTCCTACAATAAATGTCAGCTTTTAAGTCTGGCTCACCTTTAGCTCTGCTTTAAAAGCTACTACAAATCTCTCCTCTAGCCCTATTATATACAAATAATCAATCAGAACTGTATATTATTTTTTTCATATTAATTCTATATTAATCCATAATCATTGACATGCACGTTATTAATGTTGATCTATGCTGGTTTACATGACTTTCTGTGCTCCTGACATCAGAAGGATTATATCAGTTACATCATTGTGAATGTGAAATCATCTGGTGTGAGCATATTCACAGTTTGGACCCTAAATAATCTGTAATATGCACTTGTTACATGTGTAAGAATTTTGAAAGTCTTCTTGGGTGTCCCTGTTCCCCCAGCCTAAAATATAGTGACGCTTGTCCACATACTCTGGTGGAAACCTAAACTACACTAACCAGGCTGTTTCTGTGTACGATTATTGATAGATTGCCAACAGTATGCCTGCTGATAAGGATGGGAGTGCAGGGAAATGCAATTGGCAAATGGAGGTACTGTATGTTTGATTGTGGGAGGATTGCTGTAGGCCATACCTTATATCGCTCATATGTCTCCAACGTTGTACAATTGCTATTTCATCAGTGGCCATTATGTTGTTTTTTTAAACTGGGGTATTATTTTTGCCTGTTGCCTAACAAGATCACATCTTTCAATGGAGGGATAAAGCACTAATGGGCTTTGAACTGTCTTGCTGAGTGTGTGTTGTATTTGTTTGTTGCCCTGTCTGTGCCCATGAGCAGAATAAGGTGCTTACTGAAAACGGCCATTTGATGAAAGCCAAACAGCACTCTGATGGCGATCAGTTGTCTCTGTTGCTATGGTAACCCCTGTAAGAACAGCAAAACCGCAGAGTGATCAGGTTTCTGTGGTAACTGCTGACTTTTGCTATTTTTGTCTCTTGAGCTCATAGTGGCTGTAACTTGACCGAGCCAAAAAGGAGGCTTATTTTTGATAAAATATTGTCAGTAAGGACTTTATCTTATATCCCATGAAAGAGACACTAATGTATTCTCACGGATCATGACCTCTGACCTTAAAACTCACCCAACAGATGCACGATCTGGAAACATCTCTCTATAAAGCTTGTACACTCAGTTTAGCATCCAATATTGAATTTTAAGGGAGGAAACGTAAACCTGGTTGTGAAGCTGCTGTTTATATGCAGTTCCTCAGTCACCACCACTGCTGGGATTACAGTTTCATTCAGATTGATGGCACCCATACTCAAGACCTAAATGGCATGTTATTGGAAAGTGTCTGCCAACGTATTGCTTATGCACAATTTTGTATTTATTGCCAAGTTAGAAAAATTGTTAAAACATTGTTTAATTTCGAGTTATCTGAGGCATGACTACAGCATACATTTCCATTTGCCTTTATTATAGAATACTTGTACAAATATGATTTATCTACAAATATAAAAAGTAGGAGGATAACTAAATTAATCGACACAAAATAAGTGTAAGATTCAGTATAACCTTAAACTAAAATATACTTGAGTTACTATTACTTTAGTGATTAGGACTGTTTATCTGCTGCCTTTTTAAGAGGATTATTTCTGCCAAAAGACTTTCTTAAGCCATCAGTGTGGTCACTGTAAAAACAGTGGAGCGTCATAAGGCTCAATTAGTGTTTATTTTAATGAATTTACTTGTTTTAACTTTTTGTTAGTACATTTTGATGGTGGTCTGTTGCCTTGAATAGTCATAGCTGTTCAGTTCAGTGCAGTAGAGCTGTCAGTCTTCCTCTATAATACCATTCGAATTTAATTTATTTTTGTTAATATTTGAATAATGTTCAAATATTAAATGCTCAAATGCTGCCTGTTATAAATATGTACTACACTACTCAGGCTTGTGCATTGTCAATGCCACTATAAGCATGTGGTTGTTGTTACACATTCTGTCCACTAGAGAGACTTCCAACATCAGCCTGGCCTTGAAGGGGATCTACGTCATCGCGCATTGCATTTCTGGCACACCGCTCTCTGTTTACATTATTTTTCACCACGCACACAGCAACAAACACAAATCAACAGAGAACTCTGTAATGAAACATTTTATAACAAGTGTAGCTAGTGAAGCGGCTCTGTTGTAAAGGCTAACGTTGCCCGTTTAGCACAATGACATCATGTTAGAAAGCACAGCCAAAGCTATTTGTCATAAACTAAGTAACAATAGTGTTAGCCACAATGCTAACGGCATTGATAACTAAGCCAAATGGTGCTGTCACTACTATTTTAGTGATTTAAAAGCAACCTGTTTCTTGCAGATTGAACCGTTACTGAGAATACAGCTGTTAGAAGGTAATGTATGAAGTCGAAGCTAACTGGCAGCTGTAGGGCAACTAACATTAAAGTGCTCATATTATGCTTTTTGGCTTTTCCCTTTCCCTTATTGTGTTGTATATCTTTTTTGTGCACGTTATAGGTTTACAAAAGGTAAAAAGCCCAAAGTCCCCCCCAAAGGGACTTACCATCTCCAACAGAAAACACTGTTCACAAACTGCTCCAAACAGCTCTGTTGTAGTCCAGCCTTTACTTCAGAGACACACGTGGTCACTTTGGAACACACGTTATAATGCTCGCCTAGCTGCTAGCATGGCACGCCCTCATACTCTGCTTCTGACTGGCTAGTAGTCCTTACCTAGGTACTGTCAGGGCACGCCCTCATACTCTGCTTCTGACTGGCTAGTAGTCCTTACCTAGCTACTGTCAGGACACGCCCTCATACTCTGCTTCTGACTGGCTAGTAGTCCTTACCTAGCTACTGTCAGGACACGCCCTCATACTCTGCTTCTGACTGGCTAGTAGTCCTTAACTAGCTACTGAGCATGTGCGACTCCCAACAAAGATGGAACAGAAGTGTGATGCCTCACTAAAACAGAGAGCTCAACACACAGGGTGAAAAGAGGAGCTGCAGAAATGTGCAGTACAACAAATGGTGTTTTTTGAAAATTAAACTATGTAAACCTATTCTGATATAACCTCTAAATACCTGAAAATTAGCATAATATGAGCACTTTAATGTTAGCTGTCTCCATGAAGCTCCCGGCTAAGCTCCTATAACTCGTGACGCAGTTAGGAAACCAGAACGAGCTAACAATTGATAACATAAGCTAGGTGGATGTCGATTTTAAAGTCATGTTAAAACTATTTCCCATCCTTCTTCCGATTTCCAGCCGCAGCCTGTTACTCCCCCCTGTACTAACGTTACTCGGTACGTAACGTTAGCTCACAATGCCTTGTGTTTCTCACTCCCATAACTTATTGTTCATCAGAGGGAGATTAGCTAATGTTAGCCAACCTATTCATAAAAAACAATCACATTCGAATAGTAATTTCAGCATTTGAATAGTATTGATTTTTTTTTTTTACTATTCGAATTATATTCGACTTTCCGAATTTGTTCCAACAGCCCTACAGTGCAGTAGGATTAAGTAAACCACAGGGTGTTTGGACAAGATCTCAACTATTCAATAGAAAAGTCTGGAAACGTTTTACATCATCTAAAGTCATTTTTACTGGCATTCAAAATCTCCATATATGGATCTAAGGCTGGTTGTGAAACTACTCAGCAAACAGGACCAGCTCCCAGGCCATTTGCCGCTGCCATCCATAACTTCAGCGGTCCACAGCCCGTGCCAACAGTAACAGAGCTCAGACTCTTGAGTTTTAATGATCAGAGGCTTGGCCAAAACCAGGGGAGGTGAGGTCATTTTGTTGCTCTTGAATTCAAGGTCTGCACGCTCACCCCACTTGCTAATATGTATATTGCTATATATCTTTGAGCATACTTAAATATATTTTTCTTCCTTTTGGCACTGCATATATTAAGCATCGGACAACCGATTTTGGGATTTCTGTGAGGTTAAATCCCACCAGGGCCACAAATAACAAACACTCTGCTCTCGCTCATGTTCTGTGTGCCACTTTGGCTCAAATTAAATGTCATTATGTGCGTCGTCTTTAACAATCTGGATCCTTTTTAGTTAATTTTTTTTTTCATTTGTTTTCTGTGTAATTGTTTGGTATTGGCATGTTCAAATGTAATAATGTAAAACATAAAATGGTGAAATTGTAAATATTGCGGCAACATGTTTTTTGGCACCATCAGAATATTGTTATTGGCATTTATAAACACAAGAGCACGTGAGCTTATTGAGTTGAGATTGATGCCTGGTACCTGTAAAATCCCTGCTTGTCTGGATGATAATATTCCATACTAACACTGTAAGTAATACGCCTGACAGTAGCATTGATAAAAGATTAGAGAACTCAATGCGACCAGTTACATAAACCAACAGAGTCCAGTGGAGTGTTGCCGATTAGTCAGATAAGTTGGACCCTCCGCTGTGGATGGACCAGGTGAGGAATGAAAACATCACTGTTCTTGGCATGCTCCCTCAGCCATAATCATTATTTGTGCTTGGCTACTGATGAGCGAGAGGGAGTTTTTGGGTAGCTTGCAGAATGAGTTTGAATATATAACACTGGGGTCTGCGTGGTATGGACAGAATATTATTTGGCTGATACACTACTGTCTGCTTGGAGAGCATTTAACGGTGGATTTAAGGGGCCGACCACTATGCTGAAGTTGCTACAAAAGGACAGCTTGTGATTTGGAAACCTCTTCCTCCCTGATGAAACAAAGAAAACGTCTAATTTCTCAGTTGTGTGATTGTATTCAAATTATAGGTCTTCTAGAGAAGGAGGAATATATTATGGAGGCCATAATTTGACAAGTCTTTACTGTTCTTTTCTTTTCAGTCTGTCATCATGTTGGTGTTTGCACTCTCCAAGCACCGCCGTTCAGCTCTTATTGTAGCAGCTGTACGACTGCCTGTTTAATTTCTGGTGCAGTTCTAAGTGTAAACACCTGGATTTAACACTCTTCGCTGGCACATTTTGGGATAATCTCACATTTGACAGCCCAGTAATGACCAGCCTCACTATTAGGGCTGCTAGATATGAGGAAAATATGCGATAACGGTGTTGAAACATATTAAAGTGTACTCTAGTTCTGCATTGTTGCTGCTTTCAGTATTCTGCTAAAATACAACAAATTGAATTTAAAACAAATGAAAAGAAATCATTTTCAACATTCTTTTATTGAACAAATTGAACAATGAATTGAATATAACAGGCACCACTAAAATGACAATTACATTAAAATGCAGTTTTCTGCTGATATTTTCTTTCAACTCACAAAAAACATCGGTGTGTCTTTTGCAATATGTCGCAGCCTTTGATTATGTTATGTGTTTATTGTGCCAGTTGATATTCCTTGATGACGATTTAAAAAAAAAAAAACACTATATATTGTGCATATACTTAATATTATTTAGTATTCTTGAGCTTCTTCGTGCATCTTCAAGGAAGCACAGTGATAATTGCATCAGTTCAGTGGCAACCCATAAAGGAAATCACTGCATTTGTCATCATCATGTTCAAACGCCAACATAGAACTGCAGCTAACCTTGTCAGCCATTTAATTTCCCCAGGCTCAATTCCATCCTTCTTCTCCAGTAACTCAGCGAGCTGAAGAAAGAAAGAAAGAAAAGGCCTTGTGACCAGAAGGTCACTGGATCTAATCATTGGATCGAGAGGGAAATCCTGTGTCTATTCTATATTTCACCCTCCCCTAACAACTGCTGCTGTGGGGCTCTAGAGCAAGGCACTTAACCCCCATTCACTCCATTAAAGCTCATCATTGGCCATCTGGAAGTCTGGAGTGATAACTGGCTGATGCTAGGAGAAAATACAAGTGTCCAAAAATCTGTTGCTTAACAAAACAGAATGGACTTCATATGAAGGCTTATTCTTATGAATACAAACTATTTCCATTACAATAATCAAAGGACTGAAGGACTGAGCCTTGACTATCTATACATCTGCACTGAGAACGCTCGCAGTCCATTCTGCTGTAGGGTCATTTAGGGGTTGTCATGGTTACCTCTCCCCTTCATTAAAATCCATGTTATTGATTGGCTGGATTCAACTCCTATCTACAGACCCCCTCCCCCCCTCCTGTATTTATTCTGCTGAGTTACTTGAGGGAAAACCGGACAAAGCTGGTTTACAATTGCGTTGGCTTCCTGTCACTCACAGAGAGCAGCCAATCAAAAAACAACACACACACACACACACACACACACACACACACACACACACACACACACACACACACACACACACACACACACACACACACACACACACACTAGTAAATGTGCCCAATAAAAGACGGCTAGCTGCTGCTTAGAATGCTGAATGTATGTGGAGAAACACAATCTTCATTTCTGGTTGCTTTCTCTTTTTTTTTTTTTGCCAAAGATATTTTTTTACTTAAAAGGAGAAAAGTGGATGTTTCAGTGGAATGGAGGGTAAGTAGTTTTGCTTCATTTGGTTTGTTGATGGAACTGTCAGGAACTGTACGGTAGCTGTGTTTCTGATATTTTCCCTTGCAAACGGCCTTTGTATTGAGTACAGCAGGTGGCTCTGTATATTTTGTATTGATATTCATGAAGTGGACGGTTTGCTCAGCGCGTGGCCGAAGGCCTGCTGGCTGTGTGTGCTTGTGTGCTTGCATCTTTATGTCTTAGGTGTGTGTGTGTGTGTGTGTGTGTGTGTGTGTGTGTGTGAGAATAATACACTAGCTGAAGCAGATATCTGTGTTTACATAGTGGCTTGTTGAGCCGAGCTAGATTACGGTAAGCCTGGGGTAGGGAGAGGGAACGCCATTCAATCTTTTGTATTTATTTTCTGTTGTCCCATATGTTTGTTTTCTTTATTTACTTTTATTATCTATGATTTTGGAAAATAATTAAAAATCAAAGGTTGTTTGACAGATTGTGTCAGCCTTTGCAGCCTCCCGCACATCATTTGAGTTGTTTGAAAGAAATCCAGCCAGGGAACTGCCTTAGCATCAGCCAGCAAGCAAAGAAAACTAATACATTGCTTTCAGTTGCTTTATTGACATAAAAGGACAAATTATAATAATGCCAAAGAATGTCAGGGCTCCACATGGCAATTTGTTTGTTGCATTTAATTTAGAATGTAAATGTACTGTATTTATATAGCGCTTTTTCCAGTCTTAACAACTACTCAAAGCGCTTTACATAGTCACCATTCACACACACATTCACACGCTGAGGCCGCGTCTGCCGTACAAGACGCAACTTGCTCATCAGCAGGCAACTAGGGGTTCAGTGTTACATTCAGTGTCTTGCCCAAGGACACTTCGACATGGGACTGCAGGGCTGGGGATCGAACCACCAACCTTCCGATTGGCAGGCGATCACTCTACCACTGAGACACATCTGCCCCCACAACAGACATTTAAAAATCAGAACAAAACAGTGAAAATAAATGAAGAGAACACATCTTGGAGAACAGTTATGCTATTTTCTAGGTGCAAAATTAAATCTGCACAAATCAATAGTATAAACAAAAAGATTTGGCTCTCAATTTGTAGCTAGCAAAGACAAAGTTACTGCACTTTCTGGCAGCATCAAAGGTCACATTGAGGACAAGATGAACATTTTGGAACATTTTTACAAATTCAGGATAATATTGTCAAATTTAAAATCAGTGACAACTTAACACAAACTATTTTCTCCTGACAGTCAGTTTATATGTCTCTCTTTGTAAGTGTTTGACTGCCAAGGCTTCATTTAGATAATGTTCTCTTGGATCTTGGAACCTCAGATACTTAGCAAAAGAGTCCAACATCAAATTAAAGTTTTGAAGTAAGATCTAATGCTGTCAGTCTCTTCCAAGTGTGCATTTTGTAATTTAGGCAACCCTAAATACACAGTCTCTCTTTGAACTCTTGTTTCTGCACATTAAAAAGTACCAGTTGGGCTCTACATCCATTGTTTGGAAGTATTTCTACTGACACCAAAAATAGATTTCCAGAATTTTTTAATGAGAGATTTTGAGTTTGAGTCTGTTATCTCTCTCTGTCCTTGGATGACACACTCTCTTTTTATTTCTGTCTGTATCTCAGAAGGTAGAGCGTGTCTTCTTTTAATCACAAGGTTGGCGGTTCGGTCTGCATGTCGATTCAAAGTGTCCTTGAGCATCCCCCCGAACCCCAAGTTCCTCCTGATGGCAGGCCAAGCACCTTGCATGGCGGCTCCGCCACCATTGGTGTATGAATGTGGGTGTGAATGATAGGGAAATTGTAGTGTCACTTTGCCAGACCTATCGCCACAGCGCTGCGGAGGAAGGCTCTTGCAACACGAGCATACACTCCTGCATAGGAGAAGTTTGTTTGTATTTCTTTAAAGCAATCCCAATCGTCTTGGGCGGTGCTAAGCTCCGGATGCAGTGAGCGTGGCTCTGCTAAATAGTCTCGGGAAGGAACTTGTTTTGGTGGAACATTTGCACCCTGCAAAAGAAAACTCCACATACAATATAAATGAAGTTAACTGTTCACACAATACAGTAACATGAGCTATATAAATTAGCTGGATAACATGGTTAAATGTAATTTGATCTTACCAGTGTATCGCTGTGTGTGTGTGTGTGTGTGTGTGTGTGTGTGTGTGTGTTTTGTTCATAGCAAATCCCCGCCACTGAACCCAAAACATCCCAGTTGGAGAGTAAATCCCGTAAACATATTCTTTGTAAATCTTTACATTCATTCCCCCGAACAAAGCAGGCCTTCCTTGTTGCACGATCCAAATTTTCTTCAAAACTAGCCAGGTTGTGGCCGGGTTGGCTCAGTGGTAGAGCAGGCACACACATACTGAGAGGTTTATGCCTCGACGCAGAGGTGCAGGATTCAAATCCGACCTGTGACGATTTCCTACATGTCTTCCCCCTCTTTCTCACCTAGCTATCCTATCAAAATAAAGGCGGAAAAGCCCAAAAAAAATAATCTTAAAAAAAAAAACTAGCCAGGTTCCGGTTAATGTTGCTCGATGTGACCGGAGTTTCACTCACAAAGAAAGAGGAAGGTGAGGGACATCCGGTAAATTAACTCTCGTCGATCCAGATTAGGAAAATTGTAAAGCGCTTTGTCTGATGAGGTAGAAAGTTGCTATGTAAGTGCAGTCCATTTTCCATTTACAGTGATGGCTTTTGTTGGTGGTGGTGGTGGTGAACCAAAAAGCCTCACAATAATTACATCTAGGTTTGTGAGTAGCACTGGACAGTGATCGATGTGTCAACGTTGTGTTTAACGTTGTTAAAGCCTGCCTGGTTTACATTGTTTACACACAAACTTTTAGATACATGCATCTTACTAACCCTCACACAAACCCAACCTCACACACATGTACAGTACACCCAACAACGCATAATCTAAATCTAGCTACTGTTGCTGTGACAGATGCTGGCTACACTCCGCCTTGCTCAAAGGTCAGCGAAGGTAGTTAGACTCCGACAGGCTCTGCTAGCAGCCCCATCAGTCAGGGCCAGCCATGCTCCCTAATCGGCCCTGCCAACAAACATTTCAGGGATAAGCAGCTGAGTCGGAGTGACTTACAACTCAGGTTCGGATTCAGGTGGCCTGCAGGAGCTCCCAACCATGTTTTCTAGTGTTACTCACGCATTGCTTCTTTTAATCCAACGCTCATTTGTCCATCATAATGTCTAATAAACTGTTAAGAAGCCATATGCACTTAGCAATCTCAAAACATGAATCATGAAAACAGAAAGTACTTGAATCTCACAAGTGAGTAAATACATAGTTTGCAGCGTTACTCAGTTTTACAACACAGCAGCGGCCTTTGGTGACACTTGCTAATGACAAACGTGAGCTCCATATGTGAGCTATAAAACTCTGCAACCACTGCATCGCTGTTTTCAAAGCAGGAATTCAAAAGGAATTCAGTAACTTGTTTGAACAGATGTAGTACAGCTGTTGATGAGCATGATGAGAAATCCTGCCACTAATGTTGCAGGATTGAGGTCTTAACTCTGACTTAGCTACCGTATACATTAACATTGATGTTCTTAAGGCAATTCTGCGTAGCTTTGGCTTTATGCTTTTTCAGTCATTGTCTTTCACTGTTTTGTCTCTTAACGATCACTATTAAACGTTTTAAGGGTGTTTGAGGGTGTTCACATCCAAAATGAATGGCCCCCAAAAACGAGCAAGAAGTGAAACTTCAGTATGGGCCTGTGCAAGCTTCACCATCAACATGTCTGCTGGTGTCTGTGGGTTGGAGACTTCATGCAGCCAGTGACCGCAAAGGATTTGCAAATATTAAAAAAAAAATGTTGTTAACTTGTCCAATATATAGCCTACGTAGTTGCCCATAAAATTAGGCATCTTCGTATAAAAATGGTCACAGTTCCATCTGATGTGGATGTCCTAATTCTAATGGCGTGGAGTAAAGGAACTAGAAAATATTGACATTTAAATAGCTGGAAATGATAGACGTTTGACTTTTTTTCATAAAAAAATGACTCAAACCAATTAATCAATTATGAACATAGTTGCAGATTAACTAATAGTTGACAACTAATCGATTAATAAATTAATTGTTGCAGCTAAAGTTGGTCAGCAGTTAATATTCTTTGTTAAATACTTTTGTTCCAACAACATTTTGGACTCTTTTGGAGATAAATGTTACTTTAAGTGATCTGTCAGTTTGACCTACCAAAGGCTGTTTGTAGGGCACAATTTTTTTTCAGCCTTTTCAGACATATGGTGGCAGTAACATTAAAGCACGAGTTTTTCCTGAATACATAATTAAATAGACGTTTCATTTGTTCTCTTTTGTAGTTGAAGGACATAGACCTATGTCTGTGTTTGTGTGACTGTGCATTGATGAGAGTGATTGTATGTTTTGAATGTGTGCGTGTTCACGTGTGTCTCAGTGTGTGTTTATCATTCCGGTCAGGCCAGCAGTCTGCCGACTTCAGTAAAGGTCACATCTCCTGTTATCTCCGCTGACATTTAGTTCTTAGTCTGTCTGTTAGAATTTGTCCCTACAAATCATCATGTTATCCAACCAATGTTGTTGTTCTCTGGCTGTTTCCTTATAGGGCTGTGCAATTAACCGCAATTTTAATCGCGATTACGATTTTGGCTCCTAATGATCACAAAAACAGAGTAAACGATTATTTTGCGCATTATGTTTTGCAACTCTTGTTATACGTTCTGAATGGAAAGTATGAAGGGAAATTTCACAGTTTTAGGTGTTTTCACTGTTGATTTGTTTAACTTTTTCACTGTTTTTTTAAGTTCATTAATTGCAACATCTTTCCAAAAGTCAATGAGGAATCGTGTTAAATAACCATGATTTTAGCATTGTCCATACATAATCGTGATTATAATTTTTTTTCAATAATCGAGCAGCCCTACTTACTTACTCATAGGAGTGGTATCAGCCAAGAAAGTAGAGAAGTGAACAGGGTCACCAGTTTGAATATTGGCCAAGCAATCAACATTTGTGAATGACAACTAGTCTCCTCCCAATAAACAAATGGGGTTGGACTTATGCAAGGCCAGTGATTAATCAGTTAGTCGTATCCAGTGACAGCTAATTATTTGGTTGCTAATTTGATTTTTAAATGTGGGCTTTGTTGCTTTTCTGTGTTTTATATGAATGTAAATTGATTATTTTTTGGGTTTTGTACTAGAGAAGCCATTTGAAGATGTTTCTTAAGGCTCTTGGAACGTGTGATGGGTATTTTTCACCATTTTATAGATTTAAAGATTAATTAAAAAATGATTGACAGATCAATAGATAATGAAAATAATTGTTAGTTGCAGCCTTACAGGCATTTCAGTGATTATCTCATCCAGAGAGAATTACACTGGGTGAGCAGGTAGGGCTTAGGCTTCCAGTATATTCAGTCAGAACTGCTTTTTGGATGGTCAAATAGCTCTGCAGCCACCCTCTCCCATACCTTTCTGACGTTGGATAAGGGTCCTCCCCACACAACCGACAATCCAACATGCCCACCCACTTCACGCCGTGGATTGTCCAGCTGTCCAGAGTCATTTGAACTATGCCCGTTGATCTCTTGTGCAGAGAAAATACAGAGCAGACTCCCCAGAGCTCAATCTTAAAAGATTGAGCTTGGTCTGGTGATAGCCAGACTAGGAATATCCCACTTGTATTAATCGGAAAATGCTATATTCGGAAAAACGCCTTACTCGCAATATCCAACTATGCTGTTTACATGACCTGTATCAAATTTGGAATATTGTCATATTCGGAATAATAGTGGAATATTGGTGTGCATGTACAGTAAACATACTGAGTGATGATTGCTTAATTCGCTGCACACAAAGAGGAGATAGAAACATGTCTCAGTGACCTATGTAGTACATGGCACAGCAGAATCACTTCTATCTTCTACGTCTGTCTATGTAGTGTAAAGTGCAAGACATGTTTTTGGCAAGACAAACCATCACAACACAATGAACATCACTTTTTCCTAGTGTCCATTTACCTTTTCCAGCTTAACACATCCTGTAAAACCAATTCTGCTGAAACGATAGTCTCTCTGATCCACATTGCCACGAGACCCGAGCGTCATATTTGGCATCTGACTTCTCATTCTGTTTCTGAAGTTAATTGTGTGACATGGAGGCTTGATTACATTTTCCTTTAATTTAGTTTGAGACTCAGTTGATCTCCAAATGAGAAGTCCTTGTTATAACTTTACCCGAGGATTATGTAATTAAATTACACAAGACGGGTGAATGATTTCTGTCTGTGGGGCTTGATTCCAGGACATCCAGTTAAGACAGGATCTTCTTTTCTAATCAAGCAACCCTACTAACGGGAATGAAATAGGGCCACAACTAACACGTTTTGATTCGTCAGCTGATATTTGTATCGTTTAATTGTTTAGTCTGTAAAATGTCTCCAGATGGGGGGAAATGCCCAGCGCGTTTGCAGAGCCCAAGTTAATATTTTCAAACAGCTGTTTTTGTTTTTTGCACATACTGTAGGTCCCAATCCCCAAGGTCTTCAATTTAAAATAATATAAAAGCAGGAAATCTTTGATTAATTGTCTAATCCTTCCATCATTAAGAACAACTATTTGATGCAGATTTGCTTTGATTGTTTTGGAAATTAAATCTGTGACTTTTGGATTATGGGCCGTGCTGCTATATTATTTCAAGTGAATTGACTGTATGTTAATTGTGGCTACATTTTTTGCCTTAATGAAGTTGAGAGAGTCCTTTGCCAGCTAGACAGCAGTATCCTCTTATCAGTGCAAGCTGACAGCAGCTGTTAGCTCTGTTTGGCCTCAGGCCAATCTGAAAGACCCTTTTCTGCTAGGATGAGAGTGTCCACTTCACAGCAATGAATAGCAGTCCAGCTGCACTTTAAGTGTGTGTGTGTGTGTGTGTGTGCGTTTGTGTGTGTTGCGTGTGTGTGGGGCAAGAGGCTGGGGTTCATCTGAGTGGGGTCTTTGTCCCATCCTCCCTAACCTCAGTTGTGACTCCCCGGGAATTAACATGACAACCCATCACCGCCAAATGCATTGGTCTATCAGTCTAGCTTCATTTACTACAGCTAGGAGAATCCTTAAAAAAATAAAAAATAAACATAAGGTAGACGTGATGCGGTTGTTTTAGTTTCTTTTGTCAACAAATCCCATTAAAAGATAGAAACCAACAAAATGTTGGTCCACATTCAATATTTTCTAAATTTGTTACCCTTGTCTGTGTCAGCCCTAAGCCCATTGGTTCCTACTGGAATATTTAAAAACGGAACACAAATACTGCATATAGTTTGATTTGTTAAAAATGGATTCAAAAGGATCCAAACTTTCAGCCAAATGTAGGCGGGGAAGGCCACCTGTAGCCACCAGCTGAAAACCTCACCAAAGATCAGTTGAATGTCCCTCTTTATTATTGATACACATTATACACTTTCTTTTTGGCTGCCATTCCTGTCAGGTATGTGCTAGAGACTTGCTACACACAGAATGTACAGGTCAACCATTCAAGCAATTAGATCATCATTATCTAAAGTAAAAACATGAATAAATCTTTTGGCCAGGTGGACTGTAAATTTACTCTGAGCTGCCAGTCTCTCTCAACAGTTAATTTCTTTTATGCGTCCACCCTTAGTCACTTTAGCCGGCCTTTTTTCGAACTCAGATTTCTGAGACTTATCAGTTTATCAAAGGATGCACTTCCTTACCTGCATCCAGCTTAACATGACCCAGGGTTCGACATTGGCCCGAAGTAAAACAGTATGTTGGGCAAGTTGATTGGCCAGACCGGAGCTGCTGTCCGCTCTCCTCCTTCGCCGGGAGCTAGCTAGTAATATTAGCGTACGTTGCGGTGCCTCCGCCTCGGCTGGACTCCAAATTGTTTTTCCTACTATGGCCACGCCAAGACCCGCCCTTCAATAGCAGCTTGATTGGTTGGGGTTAGGCATTGACCTTGAGTGGTTAAGGTTAGGATTGCCGATTAGTCGGGATAGGACCTGTACAAATCGGTTACGTTACCTTGCGTACGCATGGATGCCTGGCCAGTAGTAGTGTGTGAATGCTATTGAAGGGCGGGTCTTGGTGTGGCCGCTGTTTGCTGCTGTCTGCTGTCTGCTCTCCTCCCGGTAAAGTAGTCTCCTAGAGGCTGGGAGTAAAGCGGATGGACCGCGGGGTGCGCTCATAATTACTAGCTAACGTTATCTGCAAAGTGCTTCCCCAGTGCTGCGTTTCTACGCTGTCGGAAATTTTACAATCATTTCAAAATGAACGTATAAAATAGCCCAGTAAACATGGCTCGGTAATATTCAGATTACTACAATATGAACACGAGATGTTTGTGAAATTAAAAGAAACAGATGTCAGAGGAGGACTCGTGGCACTGTTTGTTGCTTCATCCTAAAAGCATAATAATGTCACAAGTGTTACAGCTAAAAAACAACTTAGTCACACTCATTCCTTCCAACACTCAGGGCAGGAAACAAACATGCGACATTAACTCTAAATGCAGTCCACAGAAACGCAGGACAGTATCCAAATAATCTGCTACACAAACTAGAAAAAACATTCGGCCAAAATGTGTCATTACTGTGGCGGAGGCTGGTGTTTCAGGAGCATGGATCAGTCTATACTGCCAGACTTGATTGATATGGATCATTGACTCTGAAGTTGTAATTTTCCAGTTCACATGATCTGACATAACTGGCACTAGAGAATACATTGTATAGAAACCTGACTTAAATGTCAACGGATTGAAAGGCAATGAGAGCTGGTTTGGCATTTGGAATGTAATGTTTTTGTTACGTTAAACCTATAATACTTCACTACATTTTTAAAAGTACATTCTGACATCTATCGCATTTCAAGTCAACGAGGAGACTTGTACTGATTAGAGTAGTAGTAGAAGTCAATCTATAGCTTCTTGCTCACTGCAGTAGCCAGAGTTCAAGGCTGTTTGCTGTTCTGATGACAATAGCTAGGCTCAGAAAATTACTACCAGCTACACAATAAGTTAAATGTTGGTAAATTGACTACTATTTCTACTCTATCAGCCTCTTTGCAGCCATTTAGACACCATCTAGACAGCATTTATTCCACACCATATGCCATATTTCCAGGGCCACATTTTGTAAATTGCTTGTGAATAGATGTATTTCAGTGGCCAGTCAAGCTCAATTTCCTCTGTTTTCCCCCCCCGCTGTGTATCTTCACTCTGCATGTAGTAGGGCTTACCCTGGTCCCCTGGTGCTGTGTAATTTCACGTCTGAGCAGCAGGGCTCTGTGGGAAATGCCAAACCCTGCATGTGGATGCCGTCTTTTAGCACCAAACGTTTTATGTGTTGTAATCACAAATGTCCTTGAATCTCTGAGTCTGTTTGATGTCTTTCTCGCAGTCTTCTTCTTCTGTGTAGACATAACCTAGTTTTATGTGGACATACAGCATTTGATTCTACAAATATATCTTCTGACATATCCTCCTTTTGGAAGACAAGATATTTTCTAGTATCTAATAGTAAGCTCAAACCCATCTGCCCTTTCTTCTTTTTGTGTCTCCTCTACAGTAAGCATGTTTCTCAACACCCTGACACCCAAGTTTTACGTGGCACTGACGGGCACTTCCTCCCTCATATCAGGACTCATATTGGTAAGACACACTTATTTTCTTGTCTAATAACACTGCTAGTGCTAGTTTTGAAATGTATTATGATGTTAATAATCAGTTTGGTATCTGTACTGATTAGGAAGTCAAAATGGATGTTTTCTCAGAAAGCACAGATATGACTTGTTGAAAGTGTTCTTCAATGGCACTTTACAATACTAAAATACTGTGGATGTGACTCCTGGCTATTAACCTCAGTGCTTAAGCGTTGTTGTACTCATGGCACATTGTTACGTTGCATCAACTAAATGTAAACCTTACAGAGTGAGCACAGTCAGAGTGCACCTGACTGTGCACTCTTACCTGACATTCTCATTCATAATGTTAAAAAGAGAACATTAATTTTCAGCGGCGGCTCCCTAGGTGACTTAATGAGCCTGGATGTAATTTGTTAGGACTATAATCACAGGTTCAGAGGCCACGAGGAGCTGAAGAGAGAGGAAATCTATACTCATTTGGTCCTTCATAAGATGTGCTGCTAAATAATGGCAGCCTCTGGCATTATCTTCTGACGTATCACACCATGCAACGCACTTTCAATGCTTTTAGTGCTTTTCAAAGTACTGAGAACACATTTTAGGTTATTTTTTGGTGTGGGATGAAGGTATAAATAGAGCTCTCCATCTCTGTGCATTAAACACTCAGCTGATTTGATTGCAGCACCTAACTGGTTACTAGTGGTTCCAAGTTATTGAGCTGCTACCTTTCCCCTCTGCTTCAGGGAAGGACAATAGTGTTAAAATGTTTAGGTATACGTCAGTATTCAAAACAAGATGTGACAAATATCATCAAAGCAGGGAAGCAATATAATGAAACTGTTGGCAAGGCTTTTCCTACTAGTTTTATCTCGCTTTCAAGTTCCTCACAGAGACAGCCAACTGTGCAACAGTGGTTGGTCTGTATTTTAAAATAGCTCCTCTCTTAATTAACTCACTCTCTTCCCTGCGGGCTTTTTGCCAATATGCGTAGGCTGCTTAGAAAAGGTGTCGAGCTTTGCACATGCTCTGTGAGATGATTAAGAAAAATGGAAGGGAATTGGTTTTGTATGAGCAATACTGGTCATTATCTATGTACTTGAAATGGATCTTTATGTCCCAATTAGTTAGTTTTCCACTGAGGAGTTCAAGCGCAGTCACATCAGATATCATGTCCTCCCTCAAACAGAGGCTGACAGTATAACAGCTTTGCCAGATGGCAGTCTGTAGGCTACATTTAATAAAATACTGCTCTTATCAGTATTCTGGATTATTTTCACACATTTAGTGATCAAAACGTAACATGAATGGTTCCTATAGCAGAACCTTACTTTGTCTTCTTTCCTATATTCTTTGAGCAACATTCTCACCTACTATTTATAGTCACAGTCTTCTGCTGTTTGCCACTAAACAGCTCCACCAGAGCACAACAAGAAAACCAGATTTTTTTGAACATTACGTTTTGCAACTTAATTCCTACTTTGTCTTGTGTTCTCAAGGGGAATTCAAAAAGTTCACCTGGAAAAGTATGGAGGGAAATTTAACAGTTCAAGGTGTTTTAAGTGTTTAATTTTTTTAACTGTTCCACTGCTTTTTTAAGTTCAATAAATGCAACATCTTTCCAAAAGTCAATGAGTAATCGTGTTAAATAATTGAGATACTGATTTTTTTTCCATAATCGAGCAGCCCTAACTCAAACAACCAACCATGTGGTCTTTATTGAATGAAAGTCATATGAACAGTTCAATTAAAGATGATCTGTCTCTCTCTCTCTCTCTTCCTCTCTCTCTTTCAGATATTTGAGTGGTGGTATTTCAGGAAATATGGGACCTCCTTCATAGAGCAGGTGTCTGTGAGCCACCTGCGCCCCCTGCTGGGCGGAGTGGACAGCAGCTCCCCCAGCAACTCCAACACCAGTAATGGAGAGGCCGATTCCAATCGGCAAAGTGTTTCTGGTAAGAGCTGATAGGAACAGCCACTATAGACAGGAGAGCAGCTCATAGTGCTGTATGCAGCATCCGTACAAAGACAGGACAGCAGCTGATTCTAACAGCAGTGTTGTTAAAGCATATTAGAACTTTGGCTCTGTTTTGTTGTTTGACATCATAGTGAACATTTCCATCACTCACCACAGGGTACACTTTAGTAAAAACATGTTCATTTACACACAACTTTGCCTCACATTTGACCAGCAAGTCAGGTACCAGGTGATTACAAAGTATTCCTCTATGAGATGAAGAAAATGTGGAGGGAGTTATGTACATGGAAACATGTTTTTGTTGGTGCTATTTTATCTTGGTCCCATTTTTTTAAAGGGTGTTTTTTTTTTTTTTTTTTTTTTTTTTTTTTTACTCAATAAAAATGAGACGAACAACACAAAACGAAAGATTGATGCCTTAAATGTTATGGTGGTCATCATGACCACCATCTATAAGTGCTACAAATAGGGCTGCTCACTTTAGCTCCTCCACTCTAGATCCCATCCCTTCGCAGGTCACTGTTGCAGTCATACAGAGCCCTTCAGTTTGGTTCTGCTGTGTTAACTTCAGAAAGGAGAACTAAACAGCCAAAATGTTTTTTTTTTTTGCTGTATAGTAAGTGCATACATCCCCAAACATACAATGTTAGTAAGCTTTTATACAGTATACTGCCTGTAGAATTTTTAAAGTGCAGACCTTTTTAAAATAGTTTTTTTTGGATCAACAAAATTGGCTAAACCAATTCTGTGACAACTGTTCTGTGACACTGTCATGAACATATGACACAGTCATGACACAGTCATGACACATATGACTGTGGCTGTGTCTCAAACCGCCTACTTCGGTCAGTACACTGCTAATGTACACTGACCACTTACTGCTGTAGTGCCCACTGTCGATGGTTAGTATTGTCCCAAATGGAACACTTATGATAAAGCACTTACCGGAAATGACGAGCGGTCGGCTCGGCTCGCCGCCTCTCAAAATCTGATGAAAATCTTCTAAACTGACCTTAGTTGATCTGAAATGAAGACAGATTCAGCAACTGCATGGCCTATTTCTCGCTTAAAATGTCTTCAGAAACACGTTTCGGTGAACTATTTTCGTAAAATTCGAGATCGTATTCCAAACGAGCCGCCATCTGGCCGCCATTAAGCTCGGATGTAAAATCTGCGAGAGCTAATATGCACGTGACGCGTTCGTCCAATCAGCTGCCGGTCGACGTCCCTGGTCCCTCCCCTTTCCGCTTTGTAATCAAGATGCCGCAGGTTTAGTGTGCGTAGTGTCCATCGTTCTACACTGAACTTTTTGACTTTTTTTAGGGGGTCATCCGGGTACTTTCAGTGCACTGACTTTTTCGTTATCTACACTATATACTTAAAACTAAGTGCGTGAAGTGTGCAAGTAGGCGATTTGAGACACAGCGTGTGACACTCTAACTCGTCATGACAAAAACCGAATGACACTTACTGACAGAAGCATTATGTCATAAACATGTATGACACGTGTCATGCCACTCTTATGTAGATACCTTCAAGTAAAGTGTAACCATATTCAAGTATATAATCATGACATAGAAAAACAGGATAACCCTTCTGTTCTTAAGTGTGTTTGTGAGAAGAGATTTACCCGACAGCCTAGGACATACTCTGCCTATTGAGGGACTAACATTGAACTTGTTAAACCACAGTAGACGAGATCTTAGAAATTGAAGTCTGTCTAGCAATATCCTCCACAGTCACTCAGGCTGAGCTCTGCATAGCTGCTTCTTTGCTTTCGTTCTACATCAGTGATGCTTTGATCATGGTTAATCTGTTATATGTGTATTTGCTCTCCCGTGGAAATTCATTCATTTCAAAAGAGGAAATTTCTCAGTGCTGCATAATTCCTTTGGTTTCATTGCGAATAATACAGGAAAACATTTATCCTACATATGCACCCATAATACGGCATGCTTTTTTTTACAGCAGCATTTGTATTATGTAATGACAAAAATTGTATTAGTAGCAAGCTGAAGTTGCAATGCAAGTTAAAGCTTAAATGTGAATGATGTATAACCTCATCTAATCAGTATAACTCTACAAGTTTCCTCCAAAGGCTCCTGTTGTTGAACGGTTTGTGGAGGCATGACGCAGCCGGCTTTTATTTTCAGCCAAACAACTTTGAATTAAATAGGATTATGTGTGCTGTATTAAATCAACAAGCCATGATTGGGAAAAGAAAGGCAGTCTAATTATTTTGACTGTACTAATCCTCATTTTTCTGGCTTACAATCTCCTCGGCGTAAATCCCTCCATTGATATCAGAGTTGCAAGGTGGACCATGTTGTTTTTTCTTTGTTACAGCAGATGTCTGAGACAGTTTAGGTGAAGGCACTGGATTGATTAGTTCTTGGTCTGCACTTGAAATGAAAGAATGTAGTATAGCATGAATTCAGAAGGTGTGTTGGACGGAAATCTTTGTGAAACCTTTCTTAATTTTTATTTATTTTTAACTCAATAAAAACAAAAAAACAACACAAACTGAAAGATTGGTGCCTTAAATGACCACCATCGTAGCTGTAATACTACTTTGAACTGCGTGGCGCGAGAGAGTTGATTGCGATATATGATCTCAACGCTAGATGGGAGAAATTCCCTCATGTTGGACCTTTTAAGTGCTACAAATAGGGCTGCTCACTTTAGCTCCTCCACTCTAAATCCCATCCCTTCGCAGGTCACTGTTGCAGTCATACAGAGCCCTTCAGTTTGGTTCTGCTGTGTTAACTTCAGAAAGGAGAACTAAACAGCCAAAATGTTGTAAAATGTCAAAGCAGTTTTTCAGCTGTACTGCAACAAAACCCCACTGGCCCGCTGAAGGCAATGAAAGCGTTGATTCTAATGTGTAGTTTTGGGAGAGGCTTGTTTTAACTCATGTATTGTTTCTTTATAGAATTTATATCAAAATCATGATTTTGCTGCTACATATATAGACCGCTGTTAACACTTAAATGCAAAGCTTCCATCCTAACATTATATTAGAGACTGCCTCTCTGAGCTCATACAAGGGTTGTTTGTTTGGAGCCGTGAATCAGAAAGTGTGCCAATATCTTATTAATAGTTGATCTATTCTTACTGTTTATGGAGCAGCTCCAGCATTTGTTTTGTGTGCTTTGTGTGTTTTATAGATGAAACAATTAATAGATTCAAAAGTTATCATTAGCTGCAGCCCTAATAGTCACTATTAAAGGGATAATTCAGCAGTTCCATAAAGTTTGGGGTCTTGCGAGAGACAAATTAATAAAGAAAGATCAAAATCGATGTAGCAGAGGATATTCTGACCTTAAGTTCCAAGTCAAAAATGCTGCATCCTGCAATTTCCATAACACATCTGTATTTTCTCAATCCATCCTTCCCAGTAGGGGAACAACATTCAGGTCTTTACACCCTTAGTATGTATCGCACGTTTTCTGTAAATGTTCTCCAAGTCAAAGCTGGCAACCCAGATTACACCATCAAGGGTTTCCTCCACTCCTCCAGAGCCACAGAACACATTATACAGTTTCCCTGTCTGTTAGGAAATTTAGTACACCTCCAAAAGTATAATAGCAACATTTCAAAACCCCATATTGTTAATCCTATGTCCTACATTCATCTGTTCGGTGCCGTCAGCCAAAACATGGGCTTGTGACTGTTTTCTGACAGCAGTGAGAGATTGTGTCGAAGCATGTTTGGTCACTGAGGAGTTTTGAGGCCTTTTCCCTGTCAGCTGTGCTCTCAAAGAGGTTGATAGCCAGTTGGGCAGCTGCAGGGCGGATGGCAGGATGCACAGTCGAGCCCTTTGAAATGTGCCGAGGAGGCTCAGTGTTGACTTTACCCTTGACACTCATCACCCATGTTGTTCTCTCTCTCTCCGTCTCCCTTTTGCAGAATGTAAAGTATGGAGAAATCCGCTGAATTTATTTCGTGGAGCCGAATATAATCGGTGAGTGACTACCTGCATCTGAAAACCCTCTGGAGCTCTGGCCTCCTTTGTCTGTCCTCCCTCTTTTTCTGATTTTTATGTCTTGTCTCTCGTTTGTTTTCCTAATCAGTCTCTCTTTGTGTTCACTCTCTGTTCTTGATATCCTATTTCTTTTCCTTCTTTTACTCTTTTTTTCATCTCACACTCTCAATCTCATTGGTTTGGCGTTTTCTCTTCAGTTAAAGTAAATTTGTTCTCGCTCTCCTCTATTTCCTCATGTTTCATTTATTTTCTCTTCTGACCATCCCGTCTTTTCATTCCTTATCAACTCGTCACTCGACCTTTTTGTCTTTGCTTCTTCTCATCTGTCCTCCCTCTCTCAGATTTTTCTTTCTTTTTCCCCCTTTTGATTTGTTCTCATGTCACTCTTCCTTTATTTTCTCGTTGACGTGTCTTGCTCCTGTTCCTCCTGTTGAGTCATGCTCCACTTTTCCACTTCTCGTGCTGTAGTTATCCTGTCATTTGCTCTACCTACCTAAGCTCCAGCTATTACCTTTGGCCAATCTCACTGAAGTGCAAAACCCATTAAGTCAGCCCATGACTCATGTACAGTCATCTGAACAACATCTAACATCTTACTAACATCAGAGCAAGTACATTAGCTCAGGTCTTTCATTCTCTCTTTCGCTCACTCAGTAACAATGAACGTGTCTCTGTGCTTGTGTTCAGATATACGTGGGTAACAGGTCGAGAGCCGCTGACATACTATGATATGAACCTGTCGGCACAAGACCATCAGACCTTCTTCACTTGTGACTCAGACCACCTCCGGCCTGCTGACGCCAGTAAGCAAACACGTGCACATACAGTACATGTATCCAGGGCTTTTCACAATGATATGGAGCAACCAGACAGTGGGGGAAAATAGCCAACGGACACCCCTAGCGGCTACTTTTTAGAAAACATTTTGGCCATAAAAGCCAAATTTGGTAGCATCTGGCACATTCTAATGTCGCTATTCCATCATTTACACTGATCTTAATTATTGCATTTCTTTTTTTTTTGTGAATTGTAAGAACTAGGCTTCTTGTATGTTTTAGCCCAGCATGTAAATAGCTATTAATATTTAAACCATGCCTATTTCTGCCTGATCAGAACTTTTGTAATTTAAGAATAATTAGACTTTATTTATTCTTATTTATTTAGTAAGGTTTAATGGTTAATGTATTGTTTTACTAGAAACATAAATGCACTCGTACTACGAAAATAAACAAGGTTAATTTAAGAGGGAACATGATTTTAATCCCATGTCTTATATAGCTTATTGGTTTTAAATTAAATTATTTACAACATAAACCTACGCCAAAAATAACTCGACAATAACAAAATGGGAATCTACTAAATCATGCATTAATAAATTGCTATAAAAAGGGCAATGTAAATAAAGATAATTCATTCATTAAACCGATAAACGTCTGTGTGGTGTGTATATAGAAACTGCAGCGCTTTCATTGGCTTATCCATAATCGTCAAGTTGCTGCGACCGGTGTTTTCCAAAGTAGCCCGTCAAATGAGGATGTCCTTTGTCTGTGCAATCATTGCAATTCTTACTTTGTTCTTTCATCAATTATCTCTGAAGAAGACTCTCCGCTCTCTACTCGGCAGGACACAACCTCTCAGCTGAGCGTGTGCACACACATTTATAGCGCATGTGGGGGCGGGGCTGATAGACGGATCAAGTTTCATCATCACGCTTGCATTGCTCTGATGCGGAAGCCTCCGCATGGTCGTAAAATGTACACGCATAACGAAAGGCAAATTGTTAATCAAAAATTTGAATTGAAAAAATGGATATAATAAAGGAGCCGACTGGACTTAAACGAGTATTCGGCAGCCGGCGCTTATGAAAAGCTCTGTGTGTCTTGATTTGTGTGCACCGATGGTAATATGACCCCTCTGACATCTTTAATATGATTCTTTGTGTTTGTTTGGTGGCAGTTATGCAGAAGGCCTGGAGAGAGAGAAACCCACAGGCTCGCATCTCTGCAGCACATGAAGCTCTGGAGCTCGAAGAGTGAGTTTACTTCCCTGTTTATTTTCCTCGTGTCCCGCAAGCCAGACAAAATAAACATAATTGTATTAAACGCAAATATTTTTTCTTTATTGTCCTTTTAAGTATTTTTGGTGACCCCTCAGATTTATGTTGGGACCTGTTGGTGAGGTTAAACTGTAAAATTCCAGCAAAAACTATCTCACAACCTTGATTTTATCCATAAAATGATAATAAACACTGTTTCTCTAAGGTCTATAGACTTTAATGTGATCTAACTTGAAAGACTGGAAAGTGTGGGTTTTGTTGGTGGGAGGGACGATGCATCTCATCACAGATTGGCCCTTGGGTGCCTGCATCATTCATAGGGGAAGATACATTTTTTCATGGCAGTGTAGGTTTATTTTTAGGAGCATCTGTAACTACAAAGGCACTGCAGAGGAATTGTGGCAGCGTCGTATGTTGCTTTCAGCTCATATCAAGGCCGTGACAGCAGGTTGACTCGGAGGAAAACGTCTTTGATCAGTGCTCTGTCAGATGCTGCTTAAAATTCAAGAGTTGTAAAAGCAGTTTTATCGCCCAGAGATGCCACGCTGTGTAGACAAACAAAGATGCCCTGTATTTTGATTGTATTGGTAAATGAATGACTGGCTCCATTAGAATAAGATAATAAGTTAGTTTGTAATTTCCTGGTTAACAGATCCCGGTCCTCTCCTCCTCTCCTCTCCTCCTGTAGTTGCGCGACAGCATACATCCTGTTAGCAGAGGAAGAAGCTACAACCATCATGGAGGCTGAGCGTTTGTTTAAACAGGCGCTAAAAGCTGGAGAGGGCTGCTATCGCCGCAGCCAACAGCTCCAACATCACGGTACACAGTATGAAGCCCAGCACAGTGAGTGGAAACAACTCCATCATGCTTCAAATAATCACTATATGGAGAACAGTGGACAATGAAAGTGATCTGACTGTGTAGATTATGTGTTTGTGTGCCTCCACCAGGAAGAGACACCAATGTATTGGTGTACATAAAAAGAAGACTGGCCATGTGCTCCAGAAAGCTTGGCCGAACACGAGAAGCAGTTAAAATGATGAGAGATGTAAGTACACAGCCAGCCTGCCAGCACCACACACACACACACACACACACACACACACACACACACACACACACACACACACACACACACACACACACACACACACACGTTCTTTGATTGATGGAGTTTAACTAGTGACAGTGTACTGTAACTGCTTAATGCTGAAAAATGCCCAAAGCTCTTGTCTGCTGACTGTGCATGTGTCGCCCCCTGTCCGGTATTACATGTAACAACAGTTGTGTGTTTTCCAGTTAATGAAGGAGTTCCCTCTCCTCAGTATGTTCAACATCCATGAGAACCTGCTGGAGTCACTACTAGAGCTCCAGAACTACGCCGACGTCCAGGCCGTATTGGCCAAGTACGACGGTGAGGGACTCAAACATTGTTTTGTTGTAACTGAGAAACGAATGTAGTAAGGCAGAACTTCTATAGACAATGTTGTTTTCTCACTTAAATTAAGTAAATTTGGCAGAAAAACTGCTTAAAATCCAATTAAATTGACAAAACAAGTGCTTGAAATGTCATGGATTTACTCACCGACACTTAACTGTACACCAACCTACGTATAGACATACAACATTGGTGTTTCAGATGCATTTTAATACAACAGATGTTAAAGCTGTTACAGTATCTTTTATTCATCCATCTTAATGCTCCATACAATATCTCAGCCGTAGTGTTGGAGTCATGTTTATATCAGTGAAAAAAGGCAGATCACACTTAACTGTTGGATGAGTGAAAGAAAAAAAAAACTTGATAGCAAAACAAGCCCAAAGCTATGAAACCCAAACTCATTATATTCATTCACAAACTGCTCTGGGCGGCGTCTTAAACGCAGCACCTGTAATTTCAAACGTCTGCTAAACACATCTCTGTCCATGTCTGCTTTATGTCTCCACAGATATTAGCTTACCCAAATCTGCAACAATATGCTACACAGCAGCCTTGCTCAAAGCCAGGGCGGTATCGGACAAGTGAGTATCGCTTTTCATCGTCTACAATGCTCAACTATTTAAGAGTTTAAAATAGAGCTGAAAATGGCCCGGGGAAGTTGTTCAGTGTGAATGAGAGAACAGGGCTGAGTGCTGGTGTAGCGGTTATAGTTTTCTCTTTGGTACAGGGCTGCCTGGAGGGTAGATCGGTGTTATTGTGAGTGTGTCGGTCTCCGGTCACCCAGAGGTTCTGGGTTATTTATGACTGCAAAACATAATTGTGGTGCACAGATAAAACCATAGAAATAGCCTTTTTCTTTGCCCATTTATAGATACATATATCGGCACACAGATTATTGATATTGCTTTTTATTGCTTCATCTTTTTGTATATTTTTTATGGTAATTGTAGTGTCAAAATTGGTCGTATAACTGTTAAATCTGTAATCTTACATGAAAAATACACCCTGAAACAAAACAAAAAAAGCATCTATTGGTGATGTACTGGAGTTTTCTGCTGCTCTGGCTCTCACATGTATGTTCATCCAAGTCTTTTTTTTGAGAAACAGACACTCTGTGGTTAGGGTTAGTGTAGTGATGCTCTTACACACAGCAGCTAGTCGCAGCGCTGGATTTCAACGTCTTTACGGCACCGTGGGAGTTTAGTTTTTTCACTTTGATCATATGGTGATGTGCAATTCCAATGAGATTACTGATGTGTGTGTGTGTGTGTGTGTGTGTGTGTGTGTGTGTGTGTGTGTGTGTGTGTGTGTGTGTGTGTGTGTGTGTGTGTGTGTGTGTGTGTGCATGTGTGCATGTGTGTGTGTGCATGTGTAGATTTTCTCCAGAGGCAGCATCCAGGCGAGGGCTGAGCACAGCAGAGATGAACGCAGTAGAAGCCATCCACAGAGCGGTGGAGTTCAACCCTCACGTCCCCAAAGTGAGAGAGAGACACACACACACACACACACACACACACACACACACACACACACACACACGTGATCACATGCTCACCACACAGCTACTGCCCAGTGAAAGTGTTGAAATGTTTACATGAAACATGACCAATACTGATCCATATTTGAGTTTTTTTTTTAAATAAACATGGATAATCAATCATTTTTGATAAAGATAACTTTGGTTACATTAAGATACAATATGCATACTGGGCTGGACAGTTTATGTAACAAAGACACAAAATGATCAAACAGATCTTTGGCAATTCTTTTGGAATTTCTTGTTACTTATCGGCCGAATCATACGCCGATATAGATACTTTACTGTTTGCTTTAGTTTATATTTTATAAATGTTATATTTTATCGCTTATTTTGACTTGCGCTATTTTATGTTTAGATTCCCTTTTTTTTTCTTTTTTACTTGTGTGAAATTCTTTTAAATTTTTTATCCATGTTTAATTGGCATTGTTGGAGGGAGCCTGAGACGTAAGAGTCTCATTGCCAACGGCTGCTTCTCTGTAATTGTGCTCATGATAAATAACTTGAACTTGATATACGAGTGATGAGCTTAAATTGGCTGATTATATGGTTAAGACTTTAGTTAATGGTGGGAGAAATGATTCAGTAGTGATGCACAAAACTCTAAAAACAAAAACTGTTGTGCTGAGCATAAAAAAGCTCAGTACAACAGAAGCTACACTGTTAAAGAGAGAAAGTTAGGAGGAATAGTCTGATGGTGGCTGCAAAACCTGTACACAAACTCATACTTGTAATACTGTTGTATTAATACTGATAAGGGATGTAAATTCATCTGATTATGTTCCTGATGGATATTAACAAGTATTACTGTTGAATAGCATCCATTGAGTAATGTTTTTTAGGTGAATCGCAGCAAACTGAATCGGGGGGAACGTTTTTAGAGTTTGCAGATTATGAGCTCAAGTCTGACTACAGACAGCTGCTGTGGGTGCAGGGTGGATTAATCAGGTTGTAGTTGTTGGGTTATTAGTGGTGGTTTTTGTGTCAAATTCAGATTGACTGCCGTGTCTCTGTCCTGCTCTTCATGTCTTTGTTCTCCTCCTCCTCAGTATCTGCTGGAGATGAAGAGTCTGATTCTTCCTCCAGAACACATCCTGAAGAGAGGGGACAGCGAGGCCATTGCCTACGCCTTCTTCCACCTGCAGCACTGGAAAAGGGTGGAGGGGGCGCTCAACCTGCTGCACTGCACCTGGGAGGGCAGTGAGTACACACACACACACACACACACACACACACACACACACACACACACACACACACACACACACACACACACACACACACACACACACACACACACACACACAATCGCTCTCTCTGTTACCATACACACATTCTCTCTCTATCTCTCTCTCTGTCTCTCTCTCTGTTATCACACACACACTCTGTCTCTCTCTTTCTTTCTCTCTCTCTCTCGCTCTCTCTCTCTTACCACACACACACACACACACACACACTCACTCTCTCCCTCTCTCTGTTGCTCAGTTAATACACACACTCTCTCTGTTACCACTCTCTCTCTCTCTCTCTCTCTCTCTCTCAGTTAACACACACTCTCTTTCTCTCTCTCTCTCTCTCTCTCTGTTACCACACACACACACACACACACACACACACACACACACACACACACACACTCTCTCTCTATTCACTGGTAACCATTAAAGAAGTAATCAGCCGTCTCCAACCCTTTGTTAAAACTCTCTGTTTGTGTGTTTGTAGCGTTCAGAATGATCCCATATCCTCTGGAGAAGGGTCACCTGTTCTACCCCTACCCCATCTGCACAGAGACGGCCGACAGAGAGCTGCTACCCAGTAAGAGACGCCCTGACACACACACATTATCCATGCACACCATATATATGTATACAGTACCAGTTAAAAAAACACAGGGCTGCATGATATGACGGAAATACGCGATAACACTGAAGATCGTGATAACATTACACAAGATTTTACTAGATTACACTAGGGTTTGCGCCGAGGGTCTTAAGCAACATTGAAGTGCCAATAATATGTTTAATTAAGACCTCTACTCTAGTGTAATATTGCGATTTATACATACAATGGTGACCGATAACGTATAGGTTACAATCAAACTGTTCACAAGTATTGGATTGGAGCCGATATAGGCATATTTTAACTGATCGTGGATCTGCATTTACAGCGATTATCTTACTCCAATCATTTACATCAGCTTGTAGTGATCGCCTCGACATCGGGATGACGATAAAAAAACGAGCCCTCGTTTTTGTCTAAAAGTCAAAACTGTCTTGATAGCCTAGCCTTAATAGATACATCTTGTGTATTAAAGTGTTTTATGATGAGGTAAATTCAAACAGTACTTAGTAATAAAAGTATTACTAGTAGTCTCAGCAGCAGCGTCATTCAAAGGGACAAGTTGTAGGTTTGTAGTAGAAGCTACACAGTGTGTTGAGGTTTTTGGATTTGACCGTTTTGAGGACCAAGTGTGATTATTTGTCCGTATTTATGAGGATAATGTAGATTTTGGTCTTGTCATTTAGAGTAATGATGCTGATTTCAATGCCTGGCACAAAAACTGAGTGAGTGAATCTGTCATTAGTAATTGTGATGAGGGGACAAATTCCTTAACCGAGAGCTGATGCGGAGTGTGTGTCGTCGTGCTGTCTGCCCAGCAGCTCGTCTGTCTTCACACACAAACCTTCATTTGATTAAGTTGGCTCCCAGCCACCAGCAGCAACACACTGCTGTGTGAGTGTCTGTGTGTCGGTGTGTGGCTGGGTAGATGTATGCACACATACTGTAAACCCTCAATTTATTTAAATAATGGAGTTGTTTTTCCACTGAAAATTGCAAATATTCGGTTTTAATTAATTAGAAATAACAGCCTCATTAAACATGACTGACCCATACATGACACTGTAGCGATAGCAGTGTTTTCCCCTCTGATAGAGGAGCAGTGTGACTCTCATACTGACTGTATGTTTGGATCCTGTACAGAGCTGTGCTGTATGTAGTAACCTGATCAGACATGTCTGTCTGCAGACAGAGGAAGAGTTTTGCAGTGAAGTTGATTTGAAAACTGAAGTTTACATTTGTTATTCACTGTCATTTTTACAGTTTTTTACTGACGCTATGGTACTACTCTCACAAGTATGTGGTAATATTTCACTACCTTAAGTACAAATAAACCAACAGATCATCAACAGTACCTCTTTTCCCAACTCAAGTACATCTGACATTGACTGTGTACAAAAAACAACAACATCTAGAACGACCAGTTTCACATTGAAATACACTACGGTCATACAAAGTACATGCATAACTTTGGATAGGATTTTCTTCTCTATTTTTAAAATACTTTTTACTAACACTATGCTCATTGTTTATAACTGATAGTCAATGAAACATTTGCGTAATATACTGTATGTATGGTTGTTGTTTTTTGCCTGATATAGTCCACTGCCAAACTTTAGAATCACCTCCCTAAAGCGTGAGTTATGGTCCTGCAGAGGCTCCACGCAGCGCTTTCGTAGGGTCCGGCACAGGTCCGTGTCTCCACTTTACCTACGTACGTAGCCACGCCATAGATTTAATGCAGAAGCATAAATCACGCTTAAGGTGTGAGATTTTTATGTGACCTTGGTGGGATTTGAACCCACAACCTGAGTGTTGGCAACCTACCTAAAAAAAACCTGTAACATATGATCAGAACATTTTATTTTTAGATTCACGTTTCCAGTCAAATGTTGAGTGTCTACCAAGTGTAACTCCAGAAAGGTAATGCTTACATCATGTGGATCTGGCTGTGCCTGTCTCTTTTCCTTGATTGGTTCATTTTGGGGGATTCTGTTTTTTTTTAATGGCAAGTATATGCTAGTCTATGGCTGCTATGGCGCTCTGAAGGGGTCAGATGGTCAGTTCACTTCAAGTTTAGGGCTTTTTTTATTCTTAAAAATGTAAACATTTCCTTAAAACGTTCTGAACAATAAAGTGAACTGTGATTAAGATAATGTAGAAACAAGGACTAAGAAATGTTGGTCAAAAAACAAACTAACCTGCGGTCAAGAAAGTACAATTTTTAGATGTATGTGAAGTAAATGTATAAAACTAACGTGCGTGCGTGTCTGTGTGTGTCTGTTTGTGTGTGTGTGTGTGTGCGTGTCTGTGTGTGTCTGTTTGTGTGTGTGTGTCTGTGTGCGTGTGTGTGTGTGCGCGTGTGTGTGTGTGTGTGTGTGTGTGTGTTTTTTGTCCCACGTGGAAGCAGTGTTTCACGAGGTGTCAGTCTACCCTAAGAAGGAGCTGCCCTTCTTCATCCTCTTCACAGCCGGTCTCTGCTCCTTCACTGCCATGCTGGCTCTGCTCACACACCAGTTCCCTGAACTCATGGGAGTGTTTGCTAAAGCTGTGAGTACACACACACACACACACACACACACACACACACACACATTGAAAGTTAAATCTGTTGCTGTGGATGGTGTCCACAGAATGCATCTGACTGATTTTGTTAACCCTCTGAAATTCTCTCTAGCACAAAACTTTCCTCGTAACCTGTGCTCTGGTTGGCGACAAGGGATCTTAAAAGTTAATAGCCTCATTTCCATAAAATCTGCCGGATGGAATAATATATCTAGACCCCCTGACCTTTCTTTATGGGCCCCCCTCAGGTTGCACGCATTCTAACCTAACAGTCAGATTGCTATGAAATCTGCTCCACGGGGATATACTCATTTAGTTTTAACGGCCCTGGGACTTTTACTTTTAAACGTGTTTCGGAGCTCTACAACTACAAAATGATCAGTTTGAATTATTTCACGTTTACCATCTTTCTGTCTGTAATAATCCTTGTTCCTAGTTTCTTGGTCATTTTCTGATTCAGTGTAGCATTTTTCAACTTTGACAGCCTTGAAGTAAATTCGTTGAACTTGCTCTTGTACTGGTTTTAAGAGCAGCAGCGGGTATGTTTCAGGTTGGTGTGAGCTGGTGGGCTGCTGCAGCCCCTCTGCTCAGACTGTACGTATATCTAAGAGTCATTTAGGCACTGTTTTCCACCAGCCTGGTTTAGCCCGCTTTAATCGTGTCGTGTTGCACCAAGCCGTGAACGCATGTGTTTCCACTGCGGCCTCACACCAACGGATAACCATGCTAAAGAGTTTAGAAGTTGTTAGATCATTCATCTCCCAGCCTAAACACAGAGCCACCTTCAGCCTTCCCTCCTGTATTCATAGCAGCCAGTGGAGGGTGCTGACCACCCCCCACCCACCTCCACCCTGCAGCGCTATGCTGCTCACCTGGAATGTGGGTGAGCTCATCCCCCCCCTCCGAGGTGACGCTATCAGCAGATACCATCAACGGACACGCAGGCCTGCTGCTGTATTGGTGCCAGGATCACTTACTGTATCAATCTATACATTACATGATACAATCTAACCCGTACGCAGGCAACTTTTTAATGTTTATCTTATTGCAGTGGTGGCCTAAAGTTAAAGAAGCGAGCTTGTGACTGGGAGGTTGCCGGTTCAATCCCCAGACCGGCAGGATAAAATCTGGGTAGGTGGGGAAAGTGAAAGAGCAGCGCTTGTTCCTCCCTCATCACCACCACTGAGGTGCCCTTGAGCAAGGCCCTTAACCCCAACCACTCCAGTGGAGCTGCTCAGTGGCAGCAGGTCAGACTGTGGTTGGACTGGGCAGCTTCCAGTATGAATGGGGAACTGTGTGAATGTGACAGGTCGTCGTTGCAAATGAGAAGTTGTTCTCAATCGACTTACCTACTTAACAACTCGTACACCTTTTATTGGACCTGTGCTGGTAATTCCCAGCACAGGTCCGCCCAACTAGATTAAATAATGATGTGGAAACACACCCTAGTGTCTGTATGTTGCATATTGATCCTGTTGCTGTTATTATGCTTAGTTGACAAATGGCAGAATGCATTAATATAATCACTATGTTGTTTAAATTGGCTCTGACTTACTTTTAAATGACCAAATTTATATTTTTATGTTACAAGAAGCTTCTTTTCGGTAGGGATGCACCGATCCAACTTTCTCTCTTCTGATATCAATTTAAATATCAGTACCAACCTGATCCCAGTGCTGTCTTTTCTCCAATTTAAAATCTGTATTCCTCATTGGCTGGAACTAGCTGGGATCGTTTTACAGAAGGTCAATTATGGCAAAGGTTTGCTGTGGAACTAAAAATGAGTGACTTTGATTTGTGACAATTGTGCGCATTGTGTGTCTATTTCTCTTGGAGCAAACTTCATACTGTAGCAATCTGCTTGTTACGTTATGAGATATATTGTGTGCAACACTGACATTTTGTCCCGAAGGTGGCAAAAGCAGAAAGGTCGCTGAACATATTCCGTCCTGCAGGTTGAATGGAAATGTGGATCATAAGGTGGGCCCATCGTGGCCGATACCCTGATCCACTTCATCTGGTGTAACGGAGCACTGCGTCAGTACTTTTGGATTACAGGATGCCCCCCCGCACAGTTCAAACACACGGGACACACACCTTTACTTTGAAGTGGTCTTTGAAGCGGGAACAGAGATATGTGATGCGATGTGTGAGGCAGATCCATGCAGGTGGAGAAGAGACTCTTCATGGCTTTCATCTCCCTCTATGTCACTCTGATGGAGCCCCTATCACCCCCCGCCCCCCTTCACCTCCCATTCACCGGTTGTTGCCAAAACACCAACTTGAGGACGAGGCCTGACAGCGAGCTGTTCTGCACTCACTGACTGGAAATGTCATTTTAAGAATTGGGAATCAAATCTCCAAAATCCACTGCTGCTAGTTTTGTGGTAGTTCAGGAGATAGTAAGGCGTGAAATACATGACAGAGTCCCTCAATACAATGTCAAAGCATCTAATCTTAGACTGAGATAGTTCAGAAAATATATGCCTCTATCTGCAAAGACAGGACCATAACAACATCACTATGTTCATGTGAATGTTCATTTAGGCCTATTGGTAATGTTGGTAGGCTAATTTAGACTTAATAGACTGTTACCTTCATTATGAATGAAAAAAAAAATATATATATATATATAAATATATAAAAATGTGTGTGTGTGTGTGACTATTGTTGTTTGTCTCCCTGTAGTTCCTCAGCACGCTGTTTGCTCCTCTGAACTTCATCATGGAGAAGGTGGAGAGCATCCTGCCGTCCAGCCTCTGGCACCAACTCACCCGCATCTGACCCAGACAGACCGGACTGGACCAGAATCAGACCCAGGACCAGGAGCCGACCTCCATCCAGACAGAAACAGCTGAACTGAAACCCAGAACGCTGCGTTGGGCTGGACTGACGCACCTTTGTGCCAAGATTAGCGAGTTGAAACCAAACTGAGGACGACGGGAGGAGGCACGAAACGAAAGGCAAAACAATGGAATCCAGAATTGGTTTTGACTTTATTTGATATGTTTGCATTTTTTGGGGTTTTCAATCATTTAAAGCTGTTCTTTTGTTGTACAAAAAGAGGTGATCAATTGCCATCATTAAAAAAAAAAAAAGTGAAAAGACAAAAAAATACAATAAAGGACTTTTTGTGTATTGCTGCAAGCCGGCTTCTTCCCGCCATTTTGATTCCCGCTGTTTTAACGTTTAAACTGTTTAACTGCCTTCGTCCAGAGTGACGTCTCAATACAGCCGACGGCATCAGTTAAAGTACAAAACCCAACCTGGTAGGTTTTTATTATTTATCTGTGAATCTTTTGCCCGTGTCTTTTATCTTCTGATGTGTTTTCATTCACAAACTTAACATGTCGCTCCGCAGCCAGAAGAAGAGTTGGACCTGGAGCCAGCAGGCGCAGCGATCTCAGCTTTGATTCAAAACTTGCATTTTGTATTTCAGACACAAACATGAAATATATATTTTAAGGACCACCAATTTGTATTATTCTATCCAACACATGTATACTTCTTACCAAAGAATAACGTTGGAGAACAAGATGTTTTAGAAACTTGAAGATAAGTTTTTCTACTGTTCCATTTCTGTATGAGATGAAAATCAGCAGACGTGTTCTCGATGAAAAGGTATCGATCCATCTGATCTTAAACTGCATTCACAAGGAACAATAATGTCATTTTAACAAACATGAATGTAGACTTGACGGAGAAGATTACAAAACTCAAACGCGTTTCAACAGCTTGCTAAGTGATTTTAATGCCACACATAAATTAATAGAAAACAATGTGTGCCTGGAAAGTTGGACACATGCAACCAAAAATCAAAGTGTGCAGGATGCATTTGAAAAATGACCGGCAGGTAAAGAGCTAAAACTTGAAAACACATTTTAAAGAGGGCTTAACACTTTCTCACCAATTTAATGGCTGAAATCCACAACAAAAAATGAGTACGAGTCCTGTGATTGGCTTGCATGGCCGGAAGTGTATTAACTGTTTTAAAATGTGCAGTCTGCCAATTGGCTGCAGATTGTGTTTCCATACACTATACATCTGATCTGGGGCCTGTACCATGAAGCTGGTTTAGGTGGCTAGCCAGCTATGTTTCAGTGTAGTTTCCACCAACCCTGGGTTTTAGGTACTATGAAAGTAGCTCGGCTTTAATCGGTGTTCGTTGCCATGGTATCTTACGCTGCACGGCTAACCTGCTCCGGGGAAGGTTATGTTCTGGATTCGAGATCTAGTCTGAAGTGTGACCAATCAGCAGTGAGCAAAGAAACATATAGGTGACGCAATTAATTCCCAGCTTCTGTTCTCTGTTGCAATCATTGCAATGGCTTCACCTTTTCTTCCAAATCCTGTGGACATCTCAGCGCAAATTGTTAGACGAGCACTGCGTAGAGAAAGACTTTTTAGGGACAGACAAAATCCCCTTGACTTTCCTGATTCTTACTTGTATGAAAGATAGATTTTCCGCGGAAGGAATAACTTATCTTTGCGAACTTCTTGAGCCGCACATAACAAATGTGACTCGTCGAAGCCACACACTTACTGTACCGCAAATGGTATGTATTGGGTTGCGTTGTTTTTGCAACTGGTACATACTGCGGTCGGTGATGCGGAGAACGTAGGGAAAAACACGGTTTGTCGAACCATTCGCAAGGTGGTCCTCGCACTGCAGGGGGACATAAATAGCTTCATTGTGTTCCCTGGACATTTATCAACCATGTCCATAAAAGAGGGATTTTATAAAATTGCCAGTAAGATATATTGAAAGGGTGACATGAACAAATTTAACCTTTCACAATCAGGTTTTTTTTTCCTCCAAAAAGCAGCTTGCACTTAAGTATTATACAATAGTCTACAGTAGCTACATGTTAAGAATGCGATATATATATATATATGATTTTTATTTGCAATTTAAATAAATCTTTAAATGAATAGTAACTAACAGATTTCATCTGCAGATGACTTGTGATCATGAATGCATTACATTTTTAATATGATCAGCCTATATTCATAATTTTACATTAATGGCCTATAGAATGTGTTTCTTTAACTTACGCATTAACGCAATCAGCAATCTTCCTCCAAGATTGTTCTCTTGCTTTGGCAGCAGAGGTGGTATTACTGCGTGCTTGAAAAACATTTTTATATTTTTCATATTTCTGAAGAATAATTTCTTGCTCCTCCGCGGAAAAATATATTGCTCTCGCTCTATCCATATCGAACGTGATTGTTTGTTCGGTGGCGACGTCACTCTTTCATGTGTAATGAGTAATCAGAGTTTGAGATCAAAGCCTGAGTTGACAGAGAAAGTTGATGAGCTGCTTCATGGTACCAATAAAGCCTGATTGCATCGGTTTGGTTTTGTCAACTCTAAACCAATCCTGCAACCCTGAGTTTGTTCAACTACCATCATGGTACAGGCCCCGGATCTTTACACAACCACATATTTACATAAACAAACACCTGGCCGGTTTAACTGTGTGCATGAAAAAGCAAATTTTTCCACACTTACAGAGAGCGTTGGAACAAGCAGGTCGTCTGTTAAGCTAAACAAATGTAATGCTTTTGTGTTTAAATATGGATGCAGTGTGTAATGTACCGAGTCATTCATTCTGGGGAGTGGTACAGGTAACCAGTTAGTTACAGACAGGACACACTTCAGACATCTTTACACACTGGAGGGTAAATAAATACAGTGAAACCAGAGAAGAAACAATGGATGATTTAAATATGTGGGTAACAGGACAGCAGGGTGGTGACAAGCTGGTATTTTAATTGAACTTTATTTCACTGTGTACCGAATGTTTTAACGAGAGTGTAAGTGCTTGTGTTCTGTATTTGGAGGCTACAATTAACAGTGGGTGTGTTTACATGCACAGAATATTATCTTACAGCATTTTTTATTAGACCTGGAAGCTCGCCATAAAATGCAGAGCTTGAAATGCATCTTTAAGAAGACAAGCGGACTAAAGCCAGGTCAACACTGCAGAGCCGCGACTTCAGACCTGTAGTTCTGTTCTGACCTGCGGCGCCCACAGCACAGGTATGAAAAACAGCTACAGATGTAGATATGTTGATGTCGCCACCCACAGGCAAGAAAGGAGATAGCTGCTGCAATTTTATCACTTGTGCCACTTGAGGCAATGACAGTTGGCAATGGCAATGACAGTTACATTTTTTTTGTTGCTGTCAGACATTTATCTCATGCAGTCAATCATTACATCTCTCTACACTGGAGTGAGTCTTTGTCTTCGCCATAGTGTTACATAAAACAAATATAAACAATCAAAACTACAAGTATAAAACGTTGCGGGTGTGACGTCATTGACTGCAGGTGAAACGAGTGTTGAAAACTGCAGCAGCTACAGCTCACGGGTCTAAACTGGTACTGTAAGTTGCCTGTAGGTGTAACTTTAGCCAGTGTGTAGTCTATATCCTTGACGTTCCACTTCCAGGATTGCTCCGTTGCCGCCGGAAACTCCGCTGGATTTTACTCATTTAGGCCGGATATCCGTTGCCCTGGTCTTCCTTTGTGTTGGCATTATAAACTCCGGTCGATTTATGAGGACTATGGTTAAAGCAACACTAAGTAACTTTTCCTGCTTCGGTCCCCCTACAGGTTGGAAGCAGAATTGTCCGTCACATTACATTATCCAAGTTTGCCAGATCGGGTTGCGGATCTGTAGTTTGAATGAACTGGACGATGTAATGTAACGGACAATTCCACTTCCAACCTTTCGGGGGACCGAAGCGGGAAAAGTTCTCTAGTGTTGCTTTAACTGCTCCTCAGATCTCGGAGTTTTCTGTTGCACGACTAAAACAACTTTTGAACGTACACACGTTCCACCTAAACAAGTTCCTTCCGAGTCTATTTTGCAGCGGCACCGCAGCTTTTCTCCGGCGCTTAGCACCGCCTAAGACAATTGTGATTGGTTTAAAGAAATGTCAATAAACCAGAGCACGTTTTCCTCCCATCCCCTGAATGCTATGTGGAGTAGCCAGACCTTCCTCCAGGGCGCTTTGGAGGAGGGTCTGGCAAAGCGAGACTACCCAGTATGTAACTGGATGGATTATAAATTAACAGCGGCCTCTTGTGGAGAATCTGGAACTCTCCAAATGTTAACATGAGTTAGACAAAATGAGAACCGTGTCTTGGGCAAAATGTGTGGAAAAAATGCAATTCTCAAACATAAGAAAGTGATTAAGAGAATACATTATTAATATAATGCCAAAGACAAAGTTAATTTGTTCAATTGATTACAGCTCCAGATTTCTTTACTTTGGTTTCAGAATAATGTGAGTTTAAAGACACTTTTAACATTTAGTATTTTACAAAGCTTAATTTGTAGACATCACTTGAACAAGATGTTTACTAGAATACCTGTGGAATCTGTCCTGTTACTGTGCATGTAATCACACTCACTGAATCACCACAAAGTGGTAAACAGAAACCCTCAAACCAGCAGACAGTAAAGAACCAAACCTGTCGCCTTTTGGTTGCAAAATGTGTGATTTGTGTAGATCCGAACGAGTTTTGAAATGTTGCCGTTTAACTGAGCGTCTTCTCAGGACTGTCACCTTGTTTTTTGCAGGCCTGAACATTTTGGGGGAGTAATAACCAGTGGTTTTGGGTGACACATTGCCATGTTGGAAGACACTGACAGAAAAAGCCCCCGACATGAAAAAACTAATTTATGTTCTTTGGCGAGGAGTTCAAATTGAACCGTAAAATTTAAAACATGCGGGAGAAAAAGGACCGTCTCTGAATCGCACAAAACCTGCACACGCTGATGTTTCTGTTACGAACGGGTTGCTGATCAAATGGTAACAAATGTTACAAAACATCCATACATACAGTCATCAAAACATCTGTCAAACGAGTGATGCGTTTAAATTTTGCTTTGTATTAAATTGTTGAAAAAGCTTAAAACTCTCAGACTGCACAGGGAGCAACACAACTCTCTCTCCATGTTGAGCGATTTGACAACACTACAATAGATTATATAACTTAAGATATATTTTCAGTGTATTTTTTTCCTCAGTCCTCAGGGCGGTACTGTACCTCCAAAACATTTCAAACTGAGTGATTGATCAGAGTCAGCCTTTGAAAACCAGGTTTTTGGCAGTAAGAACTACTTTGTGTTGATTGATATATATATATATTTTAAAATACTGGTTAATGTACAGCTCACCACTGTTAGTCATTTAATCTATAACATGTTGATGAAAGCACTTACATTTTTCTGCTCTGATCATCTGGAGTCTGGAAGCTCCAGCAGACAAGAGTTACCTTCTTGTTTTGTTTGGGATGAACAGCTGGGTAATGAACATGAGCAGCAAAAACGCAACATGGCTAAACCAAGAAAAGAGCGCCACCTACAGATACTCAAACATCCACGGAGAACCCAACTACCTACTGTTTAATTGACAGGTGATCTTTTGGAAGTGCGGTGCAGAAACACTGAGGGCTTACAAAGGGTCGTGGAGTCAGAACATCCTTTTTGATTGTCACTTACAGCTTGATGCCAGTAGCCCAGTACAGAAGCAGTGGTTTCTACACGCTGGCCCAGTATGACAGCAGAGGTCAGTAGTGTTCTGGGGCGGCGACGTCACGTCTGGTCCTTACAGGTGTGCACGTCGACCTGCTGGTGGCAGTCGCGGCAGTGCACGGCGCAGCACCAGTGGAACTTACACTCGCACTTGGTGGTCCGGCTGACGCGCGACGTGTCGTAGCCTCGACCGCAGCACATCACCTCGCAGCCGTCCACTCCGCGGGACGTCCGGTTACAGAGCCGCCCCCCTGTCCCTACCGACCCTGCACACACAGAGAGAGAGAGAGAGAGAGAGAGAGAGAGAGAGAGAGAGAGAGAGAGAGAGAGAGGATTTAAGAATCTGCTTTTCATTTATAACTTATCTATAATCATTCACTTTTGACCACCAAGTTTGACACCATCTGCGCTTTCGTACAGTTCTCTGAGTTCATTTTGAAAATAGGTGAGAACCAACAACAACAAAAAGCTTCAATATTTTGCTGTTCCTAAAAAACACCTGTAGGACCGGTATTCCAGAAGAGTGGAGCTCGGTGGGCTTATTAAACCGAGGAACGGTTACGTAACCGGCATCAAGGGAACGTGAAGCGCGTGATGGAGTATTTGGGGAAATAAGTGCTTCTTCCGAATTATTTTACTGCAGCAGTAGGATTTAACACTGAACAAACAGATTCACTCACTAAATGCTAAAACCCATTTCAGTAGTTTCCCTCCAAAATGAGACTTACTGGTGGAATCACTCGACACCCAAACAGACAATTATTCCGGGTTGAAAAAGGTGTGAAGCATCCTGGGAAATTGCTCTGGATTTAAGACATAAGTGCGCCTTTAACACAGTTACTTCAGTGTGGAATGAGGACGTGACTTGGCGGTACAGAAGCCGCAGTGTGGCCAATCAAAATAGTTCAATTGGCTATCGAGACAATGGGAGCGCGGTATAATGCTGGCAGCGCAGCACAGATAAGACAGAGGGGGTGAGGAGGGGTTCGGGGGTGAGTAAGATGATGAACGTTGGACGAAGGAGAGATGAGGGATTGATGATAGGAGCCGTCAGCCGGCACTCCCGCTCTTCATCAGCTGTTCATTTTACAGGAGACATCCATCTCCTCAGACTGGCCACACAGAGTGTTTTCCCCTCATTCTCCAGCCGCCCACACACTCACTTTCTATCTCCGCAAACACACTTACTCTATGATTTCAGGTTCGTATCTGTACTGAGGGAACAGCTGCTGAACTTTCATTTATGATAAACTATGGAAGCCTGTGATACTGCCAGTCATACCGTAGCTGTGGATATTTTAATATTTTCTTGTGATCACATCAGAATTATCTCAACTTTTGAACCTTGATCAAACAAAAACCCAACCCGTCTTTATTTTTTGAGATGAAAACAGCAACTATTTTGAAAATCTAAAAGTACATTTTTGATGGTTCTGATTTTATCAATTGTGAGAATTAACTGCTTTTCCGAGTCTTACATTCAAGGAAATTGAAAATGTGAAGACGTCACCTTGGACTCTAGGAAACTGTAATGGGCAATTTTCAGTATTTTCTGACATTTTATAGACCAAATGATTAACTGAGAAGATAACTAGTAAACGAAAATGAAAAATGCCATTCTGATGTGATCATGACCTAGCATGAACTGTAAACTAACTGCTGACACACCCATCGGTCCTCCACACAGATGTTTCAGGGACTTCAGGTATCTGTTGATGTTAAATATGAGCAACATCATAGCCAGCAGAGAATGTCTCAGAAAGCACTAGTAACGTAGCAGCACGCACAGCTCCAAATTATTGTTAATGTTTGAAAGTTTTTTCAAAAATTAAAGTCTTTACATGAATTCAACATATTAGCAAATATAAATCCCCACTGATGATCGGCCTATAGGTAACGCTGTCACTAATGTAGCCATCCAGATATACAGTTAATCCCAAAGGATTCACTGTGCCACATTTATGTTGAGAATTAAAATATGTATAAAATCATGCCAACAATTATTATTTTAATAGCTTAGTATTCTATGTGCTAAAAAGGTTTGTATAAAGGCTTTAGGCCGCCTTAATCGTTATTAGTAGTCTCTCTTTTAGTTAAGGGGTCCTTGGCTTAAAAAAAGGTTGAAGACCCCTGGTCTAGGGGAGCACAAGGAGTAACATAAAGTGTACCCAAAACTTTTATTTTTGGGCATTTCTGCCTAGGAAAGCTGCGATATGAAAGGGGGGAGAGAGGGGGAAGACATGCAGGAAACTGTCACAGGTCAGACTCGAACCCTGGACCTTCTGCGTCAAGGCATAAACCTCTATATATGTTGAAACACTAAGTCTAACAATGAATGACATTTATTTACAGGGTAATTATTAACAGCGATTAACCAACTAACAACCAGAAATGGAAGAAAATAAGGTATCAGTGTGGGCTTTTTATTTAATATTTTGGCCTTGGAGACCCTAACCCTAACTCAATTGGTGTACAGAATTAAACAGAAAGACAATGCTACGCTCCCTAACTGAGCACTAAACAGGAGAAAGAAAGAAAAGGCAGAGAACCCCTACAAGGTTACCAACTCCTACCAACTAGTCAGCGAAGACAACGGATTGATTAAACCGTGCTGCGTGTTGACGGCTTCTAGCTAAAACAAGTTTGGTTTTGCCCACAATAAATAAGAACACTATTCATCTGTGAGTGCCCGTGTTCATCAGAATCTCATGTTTTAATCTAATGATCCTAACGAGACAGTTTGGGTTATCGTGTCCAGATTTCCAGATAATTATTCTTCTGTCACGGGAAAAACAAACCTTGTTATGTCGAGTTAAAGACAAACCCATTCCTTGATCATTCACAAGTACAATAAAACAGTGGAATCAGCACCTTTCAAGTAAAGTCTCAACAAAAAGTGACTCATTATAAACAACATTATCCCGGGCTCAGGCTCGGCCTTTCACGACGTGTCATTGTGTTGATGAGTGACCGAACTTGGCTGGCAAACGCCCATTTATCAAAACACAGACAAATATGTAAATAACAAGAGAAACAGTTTGGATTCTACAGAGCCCAGTGTGTGCCATTGAGAAGAAAAACTCATTGTGGTTTTCACATTAATAATTCATGTGCACAAATTGACAGAACGTAACACAAAACAATATTGTTGACATTTGTTTAGGATGTCAAGGATTAAGGACACAACGTATTATTCAACTGTGCACACTTGTTTTCTATTAATTTCCATTGCATTGATTCAGAGGTGTTTCAAATTGTTCAATTTGAGTTAAGCAGTAGCTACAGTCTTCATGAAACTAGATAAAAACATAGAACGTTTTTATTATTTAGTCTTTTGTTACACATTTCTGTAAACTTCAGCAAGTTCCAAACCCACCTGGTTACCATTATCGCAGTTTTCACATGTGTCTATAAAGAATATATAATAATCACACATCCTGTACTGTGTCACACAGTACAGAATAAAGCTGACTGCAAGAAACTCCCCCATCACAATCAGACCACACCCCATTAAAACCTCATACACGTTAGTTGATCAACATAAAATGAGCAATATTGCATTTTCTGCCTTTATAAGACAGCGGAGAGCTGACACACGGTGAAGTGAGATGGGAAAAGACACGCAACGTGGCGCCGGACCTGAACCGAGGACATCACAACAACACGGTCAGTGTCCTCAACGCCCTCAAGCACCAAGACACCGCAATTAACTTAGTAGGCACGACTTAGTAGTTAAGAATAATCATGGCAAACATTCACTGGTTCCAGCTTCTCAAAATGTCTCTTTTATATATTATTGGGTAACGCTTTACTTGAAGGTATCTACATAAGAGTGACATGGCACTGTCATGACACATGAACCCTAACTATAACCATAACGTGTCATGATAAAAACCGAATGACACTTACTGACAGAAGCGTTATGTCATAAACGTTTATGACTGTTTACAAAGTTTATGACACATTCATGACATTGTCATGTCACTCTTGTGTAGATACCTTCAAGTAAAGTGTAACCTATTGTAACAGAAAATGACTTCCGCACATCTATAACATGAGACAGGTGCATTGTTACGTAGTACTAGTACCAAAACGTTGCCAATTATTACATTATTCTTTGCACGTTGGACAGTGCGTGGGACTTTCTTTGCAAAAATATTATTGTAAATTGAACATTTGTTGGGTTGTTGGTTGGACAAAACAAGACATTGAAGACGTCACCTTGGGCACTGACAGAATGCGATGGGTCATTTCCACTATTTTGACATTTTATAGATTACACAATGAATGACTTGGCTGATGATGAAAATAGCTGAAGCCCCGTGTAACAAAATGGAACATGGCTAACTCTGCAGTCTATTCTAGCTTTGTGATAATCCTGAGGAAGTTTGAATTTGAATTCTGAAAGATTGATTAAACCGCTGAGCTGCTGGTGCAGATGTTCAGCCAGCAGAGGCCCGTGGCTGCAGCGTGCAGGTGGAGCCGACTGTTACTGTCTGACTGCGAAGCAGCATAAGTGTTACTGAAGAGGAACATGTGTGTGTTCATCTGACTTTTCCTATATAAATAAAGGTTTAGAAAAAATGATGCGCTGGCTTCAAGTACCATCTCGAACATTGTTCTGGAATTTGCCCGTGTTTACATTCTGCTTCGCTCCTTGTGTATGTGTACTGTCTCTGCACCATTCCCTTGCCAGGTAATATGTCTGGGCATGACCTGAAGCACCCCCCCACCCCCTTCTCTCTGGCAGCGCGCCCGCCCGTCATCCACCGGTATGCTGCGCTGCGAGGGATGACATCATGGCCGGAGTCTTCCTCACAGCCTTTGCTCTCCCTGCGTCTGCTTATTGAATTAAGATGAGGGGGCGCCGAGAGATGAGTTTAGCACCTGAGCCTCGCCAGGGCCGAGGGAAATTGATTTCACACTTTAAAGAGGCACAGAGGGGCCGTCTCACTATCTCTGTGGGCTGTGTGTGTGTGTGTGTGTGTGTGTATGTGTGTGTGTGTGTGTGTGTGTGTGTCCATCTGTCTGTGAGAATGGATTCAGTCTGTGTGTTATTCAGAATGATTGAGGGTGAGTTTGCATGTCTTTGAGAGGTTTGTGTGTGTGTTGGGAGAAAGAATAAAACATGAAGAACTCACAGTGTGTTTGAAGAGTGACTGCACAGAGAGAGAGAGAGAGAGAGAGAGAGAGAGAGAGAGAGAGAGAGAGAGAGAGAATGATTCAATGTACAGTACGTGTCATGTCTGTGAGTGCATTTACATGCCTGTCTCTCTCTGTGTGTCCCAGAGGAATTGGTCTTTAGAGAGAGAGAGTTAAGTTCTCATGAGAGGCCCAGGGCGAATGAGTGTGTGTGTGTGTGTGTGTGTGTGTGTGTTACCTCACCATGCTTACATGTACACAGCACATAAAGCCTGTATGTCTGCTGTGAAGCCTCTACTTGTTCCCTAAAAGGGGGCCCTAAGACCTCCAGAGGTCCATCAGGAGGTTACAGGGGGAATTTATTTTTTAGTAGGATTTAGGGGATCCAGAGAGGCCATGTTCAGACAACAGTAGAGGGGATGCAGCTCATGATTGCACATTAATTTGTCAGTTAAATCATTAATCATTCAATAAAATGTCCAAAAAATAGCAACACAAAACAAATACAGTTTCTTAAAGTCAAGGTGAGGTGCCATCAAGGTGTGTGTGCGAATCCAGGGAAGCTGGGTAAAAAAAAAGACTGTTTTGATGTGGCCTCACTTTGTAGCTAAAACAGAGCTCAACACACAGGGTGAAAAGAGGAGCTGCAGCAATGTGCAGTACAACAAATATATGGTGTTTTCTGAAAATTGAACCACATAAAACTATCCTGGTACAACCTCTAAATACAATTATGAACCTGAAAATGAGCATAATATGAGCACTTTAACATAGCTACCGATTCATTCTCTATCGATCTTCTAATTGACTGTTTCAACTACAGAGTTTATCAAAGTCTTACATTAGAGTTAAACAAATCAAATTCAATTATTTTACGGCAAATTGACCTGGCTTAGGGGTTATTTTATGAGTTGTCCTGGTGGCCTAGGGGTTCAGATGCCCATGTAGCTGCAATGTCCTCAGTTTGATTCCGGCCTGTTGTTGCTCTCTTCGTTGTTTCCCGTCTGTCTCTGAACTATCACTATCCAAAAGCTAAAAAAGTAAAAACAGTGGAACTTCAGTGACGTAATGACACATTGAGCCCGCACCAGCAGACTGTGAGATGCAGTTGAAAGCTGCCAAAGATCAAGAATTAACTTTCAATGCTCAACGACAAAAAAATTATAAAAACCTTCTCGTCTTGACCTCTTAATTCAAACCATGCTTCTGAAAATATCTTAGCATGTTAAACAGCAGGTTAAGGTGAGTCTTATTTTAAAGGTGTTAAAACTCTCTTAGCGCCTAAAAAGACCATGACGGTGACTGATAGCTTATACTGCACACACCGACAGGAGCCCATGACAGACAAATCCCACGTTTGATTAGCTACAACATCCAATGTTTCCTCTGACTCTGATTTAAGTGCCTGGAGCAAGACATACACCTTACATGCAAACATTTGAGGCTCAATCACACAGCAAAGTGCAAGTCAAAGCGTTCAACCATCACTTAATTTCATAAACACTCTAGTTTCTAGTTGGGCCATGAAAAACTAAAATAATAGGACAAGGTTCGCACATGAATGCAGACTTCCTCTCAACCTGCACTTTCAACTACACTTCCAATAAGACTTTAAAAAGAAACATCAAAATATTTTTGGGGTGAGGGTAATATATTTGTGGGCTGCCAAGAAGACTTTGGAGAAGCATCTCACTTTGACACAACTGTAACAACACTTTGATGTTGTTACTACACTGTAAACCATTGTATTCCCCCGAAATATGCCTCTCTCTGCTGGCCATTCGTGCCCTCAGGCGTGTGTGTGTGTGTTTCCAGTGGCAGTGATTTATAGTGATCTGTGGTGCTCTAAGGTTTCAGTCCACAGAAGTGTGTAATGGGTCTTAAACTGGCCGACACCCGATCACCACGGATCATCTGCTGCCTGACAGGCATCCACCTCCTCTGGAAAACACACACACACACACACACACACACACACACACACACACACACACACACACACACACACACACACACACACTTCACTCTCTTAGAAACACATTTCTTTAACTGCTTATCTGTTTGTAAACCAGCGTCTAGGCTCGATATTTGACATTCTTCTGGCCTGATGAAAACTATCTTACAACTGAAACCTTGGGTTGAGCTTCATGTGTTTTATTTAACTAGTCAACAGAAAAAAACGTGTAGGAGTATCCACAGAAATCACAGTCAGTTTTCGTTCTTGGCAAAGACTAACTTGCAGCCCTCAAGCTATAATGATTCTGTCACTCCTAATGAGATACTGTAGATAGTGTGAAGGGCAGGCTGACACTGGAGCTGCACAATCACTTCAAGATCCACTTTCTCTACTCAGGAGTTTAATCACTTCAAATACAGGAAGCTATCACATCACGATTAGCATCAAGTTATTGAACAACAGCTGGAATTTTGATTTGACACAAACACAGCTCAACAAAAAAAGGGTTACTTCTTTACAGTAGCTTCCTAAACTCTGCAGGAACTGCTGCAGGAACAGTCAATGCAAGCTGAACCCACTCCCTCTGTACGTACACTGTAAAACATGTTTGTTGTTTAAAGAAATCTGCTGATATGAATCCCTGTTTACACACTGCAGACATGACAGTCTGTTTACACACTGCAGACATGACAGAAGGCCATTCATTGTGAACTGAACCTAAAAACAGCACCAATCATAACAAATGCAGATGCGCAGGAGCCATAAACAATTCTTCTCGTTTTGATTCCCTCATGAAACAGAAGCACATAGTAGTTTTCAAGTTGCCTCGAAATTATGAATTGCTAAAATTACTAGACAATCTGAGCTGAGTATGTAAAATACCAGCTCAATGCTAAACTGCAAACTTCCAGCTCCCTATGAGCCGATACGGCACAAGACAAACTAGGGCTGCTACAATTTGATCGATTAATTGTTTGGTCTATCAAATGTCAGAATGTATGAATGTAGTGAAAAAAATCCTAGTTACTCAAAATCCAAGGTGATGTCTTTAAATGTCTTGTTTTGTCATTCCAAAACCCAAAGATATTCAGTTTAATATGATATAAAACAGAAAAAGCAGGAAATCTCCATATGTGAGAGGCTGAAAACAGCATTTTCTGTAAAGTGAAATTACTTTAACCTTTTTATTATTTTTCTGTCAATCAACGAATCAATTAGTCAACTAACTGTTGCAGCTCTAAGACAAACACTGACGATGATTAAAAAACATACTGGAACCAGTTCTGTAACTGAAAGGTTTGAGATGCCAAAACCATTTAAGGTGCTGGAGGTTTCGTTTTTGTAGTTCGACCAAACATTTGTGATCAAGCATTTGATAACCCTCATGACAAATCTGTTCACACCGACCAGCATGTTTGTTGAAGTGTTTCAGTTTAGTTTGGTTCATTTGGCAAAGTGAGAACTCAGGTGGAACCAAGCGGCAACCTCCGGGTCTGAAAAGTGAAGGAAATGCAGAAGTGCCTTAAACCTGCATTATTTCTAATGGCCAGCAGGGGGCGACTCCACTGATTGTAAAAAAAGTCTGATTGTATAGAAGTTAATAAGAAAATGACCCTACTTCTCATTTGATTTATTTCCTTAGTAGGGCTGCGCAATATATCGATATTATCGTTTAACACAGATTTACTAAAAAGAGAGATTTTGAACGACTTACTTTAGCAGTTGTTTCCGGGCGCTACCATCTCGCCAGACAAAAAGTGTCGATCTCCGAATGCGGATGAACGGACTCCATAGGAGGAAATATCATTCTTATATGAGGCTCCTTTTTCAACTACAAGGTCAATATTGTTTTTCACTAACTACAAAACAATGAATTATCCGTGCATTTATATGGAACTAAGCTTTAGGAGCTTTCCATCTTTACTCTCCTGCCTGTTACGTTGCATTCAGAGATGGTAGCGCCTGAAAACAACAACAACTGCTAAAGTAAGTCGTTCAAAACCTCTTTTTAGTAAATCAGCGGTGTAGAGCCGCTGGTAATACTTGGAGCAAAGTCTCATGTCGTGTCGAGTCTTCTTAGTGTTTAAAAATAGCTATTTTTGAGGCTAGCATAAAAGTGCCCCTAGCTCTCCCATTCAAAAGGCCATTTGACCAAAAAACGAGAATACGGTAAATCTTAAAAGTGCCGCTTCCGTCCTAATTATGCTTTTAAACAAAAGTTTGACTAGGTTGCATTTTGGTGCGAGTTACGCTTAAAAGCATTTAAACAAATTTTGTGTTCGAGTTTGTAACATTCAACAATCTTAATTTTGACTTAAAGATGTTCATTTTCACTGTAAATGCATATTGGTTCCAAATATCAATTATCGGTTTCATTAACTACTAATAATCCGTATCGGCCTTGAAAAAACAGTACAGATCCCTAATTTAGAGTAATATAGACGATTAAGCAGGGTATGCTTAAGGGCGTGGCTATCTAGCGGATAGACGCTCTGGTTGTACTAAAAAACACGTCAAGGACTCAGCTGTTCTTTTTTCCCCAGTACATTGTTTGAAGCCAGTTTTTTTGCTGGCCAAATTTTGCATCCCAATGAATATGTTAACGTGAATTACGGATGCACCTTGCTAACCAATTCCAGGCTTCAAAACGGTGGTCCACCAAGTAATGGATGACATCACGGTGGCTACGTCCACTTCTTGTATACAGTCTATGGGTGAAACCAAATAATGTTTCATATTTCAGACCTTTACCAAAAGAACAAAAGCCATTTAAGATGTCAGAAGTAAAAACTGGGATACATTTGGATGGAAAATGGAACTTTCTTTTTTTTTTTTTTTTTTTTATATGTCTTGATTAATCCGTTTCAAAAGCACTTAAAGGGATACTTTACTGATTTTAAACCAGCTTCATCTTCGTGTGGGCAGTGTGATTAGATGAACGCTGTCATCTGGCGGATCTCAGCAGATCGCTGCTGCTCTGCTCTGCGAGGAGCTTTGTGCACCGGTGGCATGGAGGGAAGCTAAACACTGTTCATCTCTCAATACACTGCCCGCAACACCATGACACAGAGCTGGATTAAAATCAGCAAAATATCTTTTTAAATTATGAATAAATATCTCAAGATGTAGTTTGGTCCTGTTTAAATAACCTTAAAACCAAATGCCACCTGATTTTAATCTGGACGTCTAATAAATGCTTACTAAAAAGTTGAGTGCATCTAAAGTAACAAGTGTAATCTAAATATTTTAGTGAACACAGCTGTCATCAGATCCTGTGGTTCTGTAAAGTTCGGTGGGTGTTTACCTGACTCGTGGTCCCGTATGCAGTAGTCTGGCGAGTCCTCGAAGTACACCAGGTCATTCTTGCTGGGTCGTTTGAAGTGTGTGTGCGCAGCTGTAAACCCAGTTCCGTACTGGTTGACGGCCACCTGCACTGCGCCGTTATACCTCTTGCGAAGGTGGTCGCCGGTGCGTCTGAAATCAGCCATTGCCAGCCAGCAGGTCCGAACACTGCACGACCCGCTGACGCCGTGACATTTACACTCCAGAGTCATGAATCGCTTCACCGCCTGCCGAGGAGGGAGAGAGAGAGAGAGAGAGAGAGAGAGAGAGATGAGAGAACGGGAAGTATGCTTCAGAGAAGATTATGTGTGGACAGTTATTATACTGAAGTGATGAACTGTAACAAAAATAGTTCAAGAGGCGCAGCAGCATTTGCCCATATTGACTGTTGAATGCAAATAATGCAAGTTATCATGATTTAAATTTAACATAGTAGCTTAGGTTTTGTTCAAAGATTAGTTTGGTTAGGATGTCAGTGAGACTAAAGGATTTCTCTTTCTCCTTCTCAATATACAGATTGAAAGATACAGTTGACCACTACATCTGAAGATTAAATGCAGGTAAAATAATCCATTTCAAATAAAGAACAACCAACAGATTGTTTAAGTGTTTTTCTACTTTTGAGGCTGGTTTAAGATCTGGCAAAATCTTTTGAGTCGTTAAACTATATGAAAACATACTGCCATACTTTTAACTGTAACATGTAAAGATATGTACGGTTATCATACTTGTACAACTCAGGATTTTGAATTTTTATTTAATTTTTTCAAAAAGCTCATAAACTGCAACCTTTAGCAGCTGCTTGAAACCAAACTAGTTTTTCAGAATAAAATACCGTCTCCGAAACACATTTGGTCAATTGAACTGTTTGAGTAATTCCAACAGGTGTTCAGATGATCAGTTGCCTGCTCACCTTTCTGCCGGCTCGGTTGTTGTGCAGGTTCATGAGCGCCCGGGCGTCCCTCCCCTTCCTCTCCTTGGCATCCACAAAGCCCTGGCTGAAGCGCATGGCGTGCTCCACATGGTCACTGCAGCCGCCCCAGTCAAAAGAGCCTTTGGCGTCCTGCGATGAGCCCTTCTTTGTGGGATCGCAGGAGCAGGAATTCAGCTCGCCTTGGCTGCAGGCTCGAGCCAGCGTATAAACCACACCGGCCGAGGAGATGGCGTACATGAAGGCCACTTCGCGGCTGCCTGGATGGGAGAGGATGAAAAGCTGTAAACAAGGAAGCACACATCTGTAACAAAAGAAAGGTCTTCTCTAGATTCTAACTACACACTGAGGTCAGAGGCTGACACCATATTCTTTGACCGAACACTAAAAACCACAAGTTCAGGATTAAAAAAAAGAAAAAAGAATTCACTTCTTCACTGGTGCACTTCTCTACATCATTAAAACTCCACTGATGTGAGATGCAAATCAAACACAAAAGTTTGATCTCTTATTGATCTTGGATCTGGCGTTTCCCAACATTAACAACGGCAACATTAACGGAGAGATGCTTCAACCACCACTGCTACCTGTATGACCCGTGTTTGTTGTTGCTTGCTGGAAGCTGTTATTTCATGTGAGGCATGAAATAAAAACGTTTCATCTACCTCCAAGTTGGATAAACAGCCATGGTTTACCAGCAATGCCCTGACAGAGAACTCTTATCTCCCTCCACATGTAACTGATAAAAGATCTGACAGAGATCAAAGGCTGAGGCTGGGAAAGAGAGAGTGTGTGAGTGTGTGTGTGTGTGTATACATTAACAGCAAGTCGATGTATGACATATTTAGAGCTCCAACTAATGATTATTGATTTTAATTAGCAATAAGCTGATCTTTTTCAATTCATAAATTGTTTTATCCATAAAATGACGGAAAAAGATGCAAAATTAGCTCTAGCATTAAACCTTAGTCAACGATAAGGCAAAGGACGGGAATGATTTTAGTAACGACTCCAAAACTCTATTATCTGTCATAAAGTATCAAGTCTCTATCATATACAATAAATGTGATTTTAAGAAGGTTAATAATACACCAATTTAAAAACTGTAGTTTTTCCGATACACATAGATAGAGTTAATACAAGAGCTGGTATTCACATAGTTTCAGCTTTTAGTAATTTTTTTTGATTGAAGAACCCCTGACTTTTATTGCATCAGTGAAAAACTGTTGCAGGAAAAAACTCAAATGAATTCAGTTCATAACGATAAAAGAAAGGAGAGAAGCTCCGAATCTTTATGTTAAAGGAGCTTGAACAATTTGATATTGGTATTTGATAAAAAAATGACTTTAAAGGAAGAATCAAGTACTTAAATGTTATTTTGCTGATCAACTAACTATTTTAATTGCAAGACATATTAATGAAGACACACCTTTAACTAAACATAAACTTGACTAAAATCTTAATTTCTTTACGAATTCTCTGATCAGATAGTTTACCAATAATAGACTTACTCTTGTTTTGGCAAAGTTCGTATACAGCTGCTGGTGTACGAAGAAAGAAAGGGTTTCTCAAAGTAAGGTATAAAAAAAAGAAAGTTTTGGTATTGAAACTCAGGTATCGTATCAGCACCAGTGTTAAATAACTACGACACATACATGCAGTGATCTCAGTGAGTGTGTGTGTCCCAGTCCAGTAGCTAAGTTGAGCGTGCCTAACAAGGTTAATGAAGAGAACGCTAAGAGAACACGACACCAGAGAGCAGAAAACTCCAGTGTAATTGTTTGAAATTAGCCCGCTGACATTGACTATAAGGAGCTTCTGACGGGGCCTCGATGTGCCGTTATAATGCTGTGTGACACGGCTAGGGCCCGGCTGGGAGGTCCGAATACCACACGGCTGATTAGAGGCCCCCGACATGAAACGGACTAAGTCGAAGGATCCGCCTCGCAGGTTAAATCTCAGGGCATGGGAGAGGAACATCAGGCCGCCGGGTCCTGACGATCCTCCACTGGCTATAAAAAAAGATTATGACTTGTTATAACACGTCCTCACAGGAGACACAGACTGATTCTAGCTGCTCAGACGCACAGTGACACGTCTAATTTGACAGGATGCTTCTGTCCAGAGCTCACATCTGTCATAGGCAGCGGCAGAAAGCTTAATACTCGTTAATCATTTCAATCTTTGATGTTTCTCATTACTGCTCGGGAGGAGCCATTTGTCACACTCTTTATAACATCTATTTTCCCTTACATCCCCCACACCCCCAAACAATAAGTGACTGTGTCTTCTCTTGACTTTGAAAAGCTCAATGAATCAAGTCTCTTCTTCTGCAAATGATCAGAGAAGATAAACACAGCTGATGAGCCGATGTGGATCTTGAAAGTGGTGGGATTACTTTTATTTAGAAAAAGTCAAAATTTCTCCCATTCCTCATTTGAACGAGCTGAGTGGAGAGTAATTAGCTAACTGAGACAGTAGCTGAAACATAAACATCACTGTGATGAAATGGAATCAAACGGATACAAATGTAAACTTTTTTTAACTAGTTATTAAAACCACCGACACTGAAATAATAAATTGTATAAACCTGCAATTCATTATTGTCATTATCGGAAAAAAAAACATCTGTGGATTCTTTTTTTTTTTTTTTTTTTTAATTCTCATCTGTAAAATGTCAGAAAATATTGAAAAATGTCCACGGTGATGTCTTCAGATTGCTCGTTTTGTCGGACCAACAGTCAAAAACCCAGAGACATAAAATAACAATAAAGAAATATCCAAGGAGGAACCAGAAAGTGTTATCGTAATTATACAGTATTTTATCATGATAAATGACTTAAAAGGTTAATTAATTATCAAAACATAGATTTTTCTTCCACTGATAAATCTTGTCAGCACTAAATCTGCTTACCAGAAGTCATAATATTAGTACAACAAAGTATTGAGTAGCATGTTAGCCCCCCAACACAAGAACACATTGACAGAGAAACCAGTCTGCTGCACCAAGGTGATAAATGTACAATTGTAAAGTTAGACGAGGTGTGGAATGCGATTCAACCTCTGTGGGGGAAATAAAAAGAAGAACATATCTGGGAGGGAACTATCAGTTTCCCCAGAAAGCCTCAGCGTTGCAGTAAATCAACACTTTGAAAACCAACCAATTGTTTAGATTTGTCAGCGTTAAGTTAAGGCAACATGTTTGTTACTGCAAACAGATCAGTGTGCTGCTAATCATACAGGGATTCAATTCCAAAAGGTGCACACAATGACCTGGAAACACGACCCAGCAGATACTGTTGCAGACAATCCAGCCACTAACTTTCTATTCCTAGTCGTGCAGTGTTAAGGCACCGACAGCCCCTGAAGTCATATCATGAATATTACTTTCTGTACCTCGTCCCTGCATCCTATATCATTTACTGCGGGGGTGAGGAACATGGACAAATTATTGTTAACGTTTTCCTACAGCAACATCTTACAGTATAAATTTCATATACAGGTTCAGATTTTATCAAATTTGACTTATAATTACTTTTGAGATGACACTTGTAAATCACAGCATCTTATTAGAATTTTCCAACAAAAACACAAAAGATGACTATAGAGGATAATTTAACTGCCTTTATTTAAATGTAACTTTCATTTGATGTCTACACATATACTTAATGGAGACAAAGTGAGGCCGGTATTTAAGATGGACATGATATCAAGTATTCAAGTTTCCTGGTTTGATTTCAGATCCTCTAGATTAAGGACAGTCTCTCCCAGCTGTCCCACATTTTCCAGGATAATGATTTTTAAAACCTCCTCTATTTTAAAATGTGACTTTTTTTTAGGCTAAAATAAGATAAGTCCCCCCTCCCGGATCTAACATTCCCTCCACTCACTGCGTAGCAGCAGGCGTCCGAACAAGTTGTGGTCCCTGGCCGTGGTGTTGCAGTTCCAGCGATGGTTTCGGAATTGGTGCTGGCACTCTGAGATCCAGTCCTTCATCCCGGCCCCGATGGCCTGCATCACTTTGGGGTGCTGGCGGCACAGCTGGCGCTGCTTGTTCACCAGTCCAGGGATGTTGTCGCACATCACCTGGGAACCCAGGGTGCCCATGTACCTGCAGAGCGGAGGAGCAGACAGACAGATAGAGAGCCAAACACTTGATGAACGTCTTGGAAAACCTTTTAATCATTAAGAAATTAAAAACTGTGAAATTGGGGGTAAAAAGTGTTTAAAAAAACATGTGGACAGGCAGAGGGATGTAACAGTAAAACACATTTTGGTCACTGAGTTCTCTCAATGATCTTAAAGATGGAAATTAAAGGAAATTATGAATCTATTCTATCAGCAAATAACTCAATATATGCCTGCACAGAAGATACATTAAAGCTTTGTAGGGTAGTCAGATACTTGTCTTCCGCAGAAATAGAAAAAGATAATGAAATAAAAAAAGAAGCGTGTTCTTATGAAACTTGTGTTGAAACCACTTTGAACAAGTCCAAACTCCCATGTACCTGCAGAACCAGGTGATGAAATACTTGCAGGGAATTTGAACACGTGCAGGCTGCAAAGACCAGAGCAACAAGAGAAAAGGAATTGAGGAAAATTATCTGTCTAAATAGCCGCTCAGTATCACAGGCAGTGTGATGTTTGGAATTTGAACCTTTGCAAATATTCATTAAAGATTCAAGAGAAAGTCAGCAAATAAAAAGAAATTAAATGATATCGAATGACTTTATGCTGTAAACTTATCTGTCCAAATATTCAGTCTTCAACTTCAGTATGTCAAAAAGTACAGTTATTAAAACCCTAGGGGGATTTTCATTACTCAATCTCTGGGAAATGCCTAATTAACTAAAGGAAAGGGGGAGTTATGTAACAGTTTGAGGTACTTCAAGCATTTTATTTTTTAAAAAAAATCAAAAGGAGGAAAACATACTCGAGATAATTTCACATAAATCACATTTTACTGCTGACCGATTCATTTAAACATGTAACAGTTTTGGAGCGTAGGCTACTATTTTGCGCGTCGCGTTAAAACGTGTTAATGAGAAAGCCATGCATTTAGCGCGTGAGGTTTTGCATTTATAAAGATGTAAAAAAAACAATGCACAGTAGCCTACTTACCACCAGGACGCGTCGACCTCGGCCGTCAGCCAGCAGATTGCTACAGATAAATAAAAACATATTCCACTTGGCAATAAGTTCATATTAAACAAACTTCGGTCCTTTATGGATCTGGACGGAGCATTTCCACGGATAAAAGAAAACTATAAAACATTAGAGAAGTCGGAACTTGTTGAAACTCCAAATCAAGCTTGGATTAAAAAGATATCATCACAGACAGCCGGAGCTTTGCGCGTAAAAGCCATGACCAGCTCGGGGTGTACGTGCACGGTGGTAAAGTGCTTATGAGGAAAAAGTAAAGCGCGAGTGTCTAATAGTCCAGCAAATATTTTCAGTGGAGATGATGTGCTATCAGGTTTAAATTGCTTTACACAAGGGGTGGGCAGAGTCCCGTCTCAGGAATGAAGTGAAAAAATGAGACGTCTGAGAGTATCTGTTCAGGCTGGTTTGACACCAGACAGGCTTGGCCCGCGTCCAGACCGAAGCTCCGCTGCAGCTGAGATGTGGTCCACGCTGATGGGCTCTTCACCGTGATGGGCACCGACGCGTTTAGGGAAGGAGCTGGCTGAGGGGGGATTCATCCAGCACACTCAACCAATGCTAGTCAACACAAAAGCGCACAAACCAGCTTAGATTCAAATTCAGGGGACAGCAGATGATTGAGATTGACCGGGCTTTTGTACGATGCCCATGTACTTGTGCGCATACATTATATTGAGGATAGTGACTTGAGGACACAGGTTCCATTTATTTTACGCAGTTGACTTTCAGAATATTATTTTCAGGACTTCGGGGGTGTTTTATTTTGTAATATTGTGACTCATTTGTCATCAAACTATACACCGACATCACATGACATTTCTGCTTTCTAAATACAGTTTGTGCTCATTCATTTATCTTTATCTTATATATTTGGTAATTTTTTGTTAAGGCATACAAATTTGGATTTACTAAAAAGAGCCCATTGCCATACCCAACTGACGCACATGTGCCAAATATTTCTGATCCCCAAAGCATGACGCATTGTTATTTTACAGCCTTATACAAACCATCCATCAGTCCAACTAATAACTCAGGACTGATGGATAAAAAAGGCGACAGAGAAATTACGCACTGATTCTTCCAAAGCTCCACCTAAAGGTGATGTGTCCATTTCAATTGGATTATCTATCACAGTCTTTTTGAAGTCTTTGGGGGAAATCTGTACCACTGTCACACGCTATTTCCTTCATCTTTGATCTGGCCCGGGTGTATGACCAGATGAGATTAATGGGCAAATTGGATTTTTCGCATGATCCCCGTGGAAGAAAATCATAAAACAACAAAGAGATTTAGAGCGCCCCCTCTGCTCTTCTCAGCCCATTGGACACGACTTTGTTGTTGCAGCAGCAGTAGTTATAATAAGTCTGTAATAGAAATCCAATGTAATTGGAGTAATTTGTTCACTGTCATACCGAATCGGATTAAGGCTGTTCACTGTATTCCACTACATGTTCTACGAAGAGAAAGACAATTTAACATCATCAATGTAAAGTCAGGTTATGGCCTGAAGACAACTCTAAATTACCTGGGATGAAGTTTGTTAAAGAAGCAAAATGAAGTAAGTCACCAGAGCTAAATTCACTTAAAGGACTGAGCTGATATCTCACAGACAATCAAGATCTTTAACAATTTGATGTTTCTAAGTTTCTGGATTTAAAAACGTTTACTTGACTCAATTTCAACATCTTATGTGGTGGCGAAAATGATGAGTGGCAGGACAATATGATCCTTATCAACGTCACAACACTCAGATTTAAAAACTTGGATAAAAAAAAAAAATCAGTTCATTCATTTATCAAACATTTTTGGAAATATGCTTATTGGATTTCTTTCTGAGAGATAGGTGAGAAGATTGATATCAGTCTCATGTCAGGCTGATATCAATCTTCTCATCTAACTCTGGGAAGTGTATTTCCTAAATGCTGTGGTATTCCATTAAGTATGTAACTTCAAGGCCTGAAAATGATCATATCTTTGTCTTTTTAAAGTGCGTTAGATTAGCATCAGAATTTACACTTTAAAATCAAGTTCAATTTTCAAAAGAAACATTCTGGTTTTAACCTTAATTTGACTACCGGTATGCAAGAAATTGTTCCTCACAAGAAACTTTAATTTTCACTTTAACCCTTTAAAACATAATTCAGAACTAAACTCAAGACTAGACAGAGCAAGGTGGAAAACAAGTGTTACAGCAGGAAAAATAGAAATGCTGTCTTGTCAAACACTGTCCTAAAACAAATCAGTTGTTCCATAATCTAATTGATCATCTACGGTTATCAAAAACAAAATATTCTGATAAGCTCGTCAAGTAACTGATTAACACAACCGTCCCGTTCTTTAACACACACTCCTTTGGATCTGCAGGTAAACCTTCCCACTGGCAGCTTTGTAAAGGAGCAGGAGGACTGTGGCTCCGAGCGCGCTCAGTGCGACTCTGGTCAGGACCCGCATCCTGTGATTGCTGTGGGAATCAGGTTTTGGAAGATGACCGCAATCTCCGGCCTCGTCCATCTGAGGGAGGAGGAGAGGTTTGCATGAGAAAAACACACACACACACACACACACACACACACACACACACACACACACAATACTGTTAAGACAACGTGAGCTCATGCAGGAAGTAGAAGGGTCGTTTTAACCTAATCCATTCTGGATTATGTCAGTTTATTGGCCAGTTAAACCTCGAATGGGTGGGGAATATCAGCTAAATTAATACTTGGCGTGAATCAAACAGAGATCAGCTCATTTTGAGTGTGAGGGCATGTCTGGTCCCATCGCACCACCACAGTGTGACTCGCAAACCTGATTCACCAAAACTTCCTGTGCCAAATCCTTAAAGATTCATCAGCCAAGTGAAAAGTCGGGTCATGGTCACGGAGGAATGATGCTGTTCATAAACTCTCAAATCAGAGGGTGACACAGTGTCACCTTAAATCCCTGTCATGTGAGAAAGTTTGAACTAGTTCAACAGTCAGCTTTCTTCCAGTAAATATGACTCAGGAACTCACGGTTTGGCAATATACCCAGATTTCTACAACTTCCTGAATTCTGACATCACCAACAAGGATACTGGGAACCGCAGATCTGGAACGAGCTTGATGAAAGCTTGAAATTATCGCATTCTGTCTCCATCTTCAAGAGAAATCTGAAGGAAAAACTGCTTATAAGATATGATTGTTGATTTTTCATTAAGTGTTATACTTGTACTGGGATTGTCTGTATTTTGTAGTATTTGTCTGTGTTGTGTATGTTGTGAATATAGTTTTTTAGTGTCTGTAGTTTGTGGTATTTGTCTGTGTTGTATATATTCTGAATTTTGTTTTTTGTGTCAGTATATTCTCGGTTGTATGTTTATTGCTATTGGGCCCCCTCTGAAAAGCTTTTAGTAGCTTATTTTGGTTTCCCCATTTCGGGCGTCCTACATATGATCATTATTCCGTCTGAAATTGTGTTTTAATGATATGATGATGACGTGTACATATTCTGTACTGTTGATCCATGTGTTGTTTATGTGTTGACGGTAATGCACCAAGATACGCAGCAATGCACCAACTAAGCCAGGGAAGGAGAAGACTGCTAGTTAGTAAACATGGATGTAAACACTGCAGGTTTCAAAATGTTTAAAATAAAAATACAGAACAAAAACTTAGGAGGGCGATGCATTTGTTATATACCTCAAGGATAAGTAACACTGAATGCAAACATAATATACATACTTCCTTGTGGGGTTATCACTAAGAGGGGCCCATTTCTCATTACACTGTGATCCAAAGTTATATAAAAATATGAATTAGTGCAGCTTTAAACTACATAATTTGATGCTCTCCCTGTGTCTCACATCTCCTAACTACACGTCTTTTGGCACTCAAGTTTACACATTCAACTTTATTGTGAAAATTAATTTATGATCAGCATAAGCTGTGCTGGAGGCTTTCCCATTGGTGTCATATCCCACTTGTTAACCAGGTATCACGCATTTATCAAAGTCAACACTAGATGGCAGTAACAAGCACCATCCCCATTCAAATGACTGGTTCTGGCTTAGATGTCACTCTTTAACGAAAAAAATAAATAAATAAATAACAGAACCAAAAGCTTGTGTAGTGAGAGCTCCAGCACATGCAGTGATAGTGTTTGTGTGTTTCAAGAGACAAGCCTTTACAGATAAGGTTAGATCCTGTGTGTGTGTGTGTGTGTTTATGTGAGCCAGTGGGCCCAAATGGGCTCCATTGGCCGTCAGATTCTTGTCTGACACAACCAAGCTATGGTATCACCACCCACCAACCCAACACCCACACACAAATATCTACCTACACTATCAACACACTCACACACCTCCATCTGCTGCTAACCCACCTCCTTTTCCCACCCCGTACCCCCACCTTTCTGTTTCTCCCATTTTAAACTCCCTCACCCCGCCAAACTGCGTCCTCTCCTCGCTTCTCTTCGCCCCGCACCCTCGCCTTCCCATCAGCCCCCTCTCATACCTCCGCCTCATCGTCTGTGTGCTGACAGGTTGATGTCACAGCCGTGCTGACTTATGGGCTGTGAGGATTCTGCCCTGTCAAGAACGACTCTCTCCTCGTGGAATACAAATGCAGAAACACACACACACACACACACACCCCTACCCCTGTTGGAGCTCGCCAAAATTCATATACACCAACATCTATTTTTACTAATTTACTGTAGATTGACTTGCATGAAGTATGACTGTTGTTTGAGCCCCAATGATATTATCAGCAGAAAAAATACTATCAGCTTATAACAGATAGATCAGTATCAATGTTGACAGATAAATTATAGTAAATTAATATATTACGAGCTGCATTTTTATGCATAATCACATTTTCTTTACTTATTTGTATTTTTAGTTGCCATTTACATCTAATTTTCAGCTACATTTACCTTTCATTTTTGTAATTACCATTACTGTTATTAATAACATCAAAACATTTTTGTTCAGCAACTAAATGTCCTGCCTTAGTACATGTCTTTCTCACAATTTAACGAAATGTGAGGCCACAAATAAAAAAAAGACCACAAAAAGACCACAAAAAGACCACAAAAAGACCACAAAAAGCACACAGCTACGGTTGGAAAACTGTGTGGCTATCCAAATCCAAATTCCCTCTCGCTGCTCACCTGTGATTTCCTTTTTCTAACCTGATTGCGGTAAGTAGCACATATTCACACAGGTGCACAAGTGATGTAGTGACCAACAAAACACACACACACACACACACACACACACACACACACACACACACACTTTCTATGATAATTTTGGCGACTTATTAGGTAAATCAAGATTACAAGTAGCCGCTTTAAAATTAAGAAAGGCAGCAGAAGAATGAGCTCTGCAATGAAAGTGTGTGTTTGTGTACATGTGCGTGTGTGTTGACCTGGCATAGAAGATTGCGGAGGCAGGTGACTTCCTTCTGCAGGTCTTTAGTCTTGACCACCAGCTGGTTGCAGATGACCTGGGCATCTTTCTTCGGGTCCAGTGAGAAGACCAGCTACATGGAGAACCAGAGAGACAGAGACCAAGTCCTAGTTACGTAAATATAGTTGGATGGCAAGCGAGATGGACAGAGGGAGTAACAAAGACATAAGCAGACAGAGCACTCTCATCCCAATCTGGTGACAGTAAAGAACACTGGACATCGGACAGACTTAAATGTGCACAAAATATGCAAATTAATATAGTTTATTTTAGACTATCAGTTATGCTTTTATGAAGTTTACAGGTTTCACCCACTCCAAGAATTATTCCTACATGTTATGCCCCCTGAAACAATGTAACCATGTTAAATCAACATGCCTTCATTTTAAGCTTAATTCAAGATAAGGACTTTTATATATAGTAAACATTCTTCTTTTCTTTCTTTTGCCAAAAAGCTAGCAGCCAAGGCATCAACAAGTGACTGGTAATGCCTAAATGAGTGCACCACTGCAGACAGACAACATGTACCTGAGAAGTTTGGCGGGGAAAACGGCTGATAACGTCCTGAATCGTCTCTGTCAGGTAGCAGCACTGCTGCCTCACGCTTATCAGGAAGTTCTGCAGATCTTCACTCCTGAAAAAAACATGATCAACTTATGGAGGTCTGATTAAAACATACAAAAATAAATTAAACATATAGATAGATAGATAGATAGATAGATAGATAGATAGATAGATAGATAGATAGATAGATAGATAAGAAAATGCCTACAATTTACATTTATGGTTACATACTGGATGTTCATGTTCAGTTATTCAGTGCTGGAAGTATTAATTGATTAATCGCTTATCTGATCAACAGAAAATGAATCACCGATTGTGATAATTAATTAATAATTTAAGGCATTTATAAGAAGAAAAAAGCCAAACCTTTTGTGGTTCTAGCTTGTCAAGTGTGATGATTTGTTTTCTATGATTGTAGACTGAGTATCTCTGGGTTTTAAGATGGTTGGTGTCGTCAAAAACAAGCCCTTTTGAAGGTGCCATTAATGATGGGCATTTTTCATAGTTTCCTGACATCTTATACTAAGCAATTGATAGATTAACAACTCAGTAATTAAAGTTTTTCAAATTGTGATTTCAATTTCAAATGCCCAATCTTATTTTGCAAAATACACTGGAATGTGAAGGGTGATGAGGCACATAAATGCAAGGCATTGCTCATCTGACAAGTCATATTTTTTAGGCACACAGATAATGCTCTGGAAGCTTCAAAAAGTGAGGCCTAAGAAGATGTCTACATATAAAAAAAAACAAAACAAGGAAAGGCCTGCTGAAGATGCTACAATGACAGGGCAGACAGATTGATAGTTTGGACCAAACTTTGTGTTGACATTCTCCATGCATTTTCCTGGAGACCATCTCGACAAACTATAGAAAACTGAGCAGGTGGCCAAGCACTCTCCCCACCTCCTCCCCATGCTAACCCCATGCTGTCATTCCTCCCTAAAAACATCCACCTTAAATGATAGTTATTTATATTCATCAACCTCTCTTTCCATCCCCTGGTCCTGTGGGATATTGATAGCTCTTATCTTAATGGTACATTTCCCTTGGTGAGGGGACTGAGCAGCCAGCCGCCCCGGCCCTCCTCACACTCTGTCAGAGGGGCGAGTAAACACTGTCAGTCAGCCTGTGCTGCACCCTCACCTCCCTTCTCCCTGCTGTTAGTTTATCTAGGGAGCAGAGAGTGATGATGGGCCCCTGGTGGGAAGATCGTTGGAGGGATTGTAGATGCAAAGGACGTTATGTTATGTGGGGATGCACGTGTGCCACTTTGTTGTGAACTTTTTTTTCCAGGGAAAGCCAACTGCAACTGGGCATGCATGCACCAGCACCCAGCAAGTGCCTTACTCCATGGTAGCTGCTGAGGGGAGAGTGATGCACATTTACTTTCACTGCATACATATTTTCTCTGGCAGATTCAAACCAGCAATATTTCAGTCATGTCACTTCTCCAACTTCCTTTGAAGGTGGCAGTGGATAACCAAGGCTATGTCTTCACCAGCAGGCTCTTGGGGTTTTTGCCCTGACAACCAGCTGCCTCAGCAGAGGAGGCTTTTGACATGGCCCGCTAGAATTATCAGTCCCCAACCTGCTCTGGGATTTAGAAAAAAAACAAACAAAAAAAAATGCAGCGTTGAATTGCTGCAAAGTGACATTTCAAACATGAATGAATGTTTCCGGTTCGGCACATCACAGTATTTCAATTCATTGTGGTCTTCATTATATATATTTCTCACTGAATACGTAGGTTACATTTTATTACAACAACAATTACTTCAGGCCTAATATTTCTCACAGGTCCCTGACATGTCAAGAAGATGTTTTTAAGACCAATTTTCTTGTTTTTTCCATTTTTGAGTGTAAAATAAGGATCCTAAAGGAGCTCTTAAGGAGGTCCGGCCCTGATGAAGCCATCCATCCCTCTTATTAACCTATTTAACTGTCTCTCATCCGGCAGGCGAGGGTGGTGCAGCAAGTGAGCCCAGTTCTGCTGAGGATTCATGAAGTGATGGGGTGCGGTGCAATGGCTTTGTTTGGCCCCTGCCACTGGCTCTCCTTTGCTCATTGCAACCTCCCATCGCCTCTCACCTTACAAATCATTACAGCTCCGCTTAAACCATTAGGGCCTGGCTCAGGGCTCCGCTACGGATGGGGGGAGGGGGATACGGAGCTAGGACAGTGAGATGCTCATGGGGCTGATGGACGACTTCCAGTGGAGGAGGACAGACGGAGCATTACAA